>OY720344.1:16964453-18254096 GCA_963082975.1 Labia minor | reverse complement strand
AATTTTTAGTAATTTTAGGTTGAATTTAAACCAGAAATATTATATTAATATTGAATTTGAATTTACTTGTAATTTTTATATGTACTATATTTCTAAATCAAGTATATTAAAGGTATTAGTAATTGTATTCCCAGTATTAATAGTTGAAGTATAAAACAATTATTAATAGAATTCATTCAATTTATAATAGAACTTAGAAAAATAATAATTTCAGTTTATTTTTAATTCATACCCGCGCGCGAAAATAAATAATTAAATAATAATAATAATAATTAAAAATAAGTAATAAATATAGCAGATTAATAGTCAACAAATATATTGTATTGTATATTATATAATATATATGGTAGGTGTTTTTGAAACACCTTTTTAATGATACATATATGTAGTATATATCTATACTATATAACCACGCTAATATAATATAAATTCTATACAATACACATTTTAAAAATTATATTTTAAACAATTTCTATAGGTGAGATATAAAATAGGATAAAAAATAATATCTTTTGATGTAGTTACATTTTACTGTATAAGTATATAAAGTCTAAATAAAAAAAAATAGGGGTTAGAAAAAAAGAAGGGTGAGTTAGAAAATTACAAACGTTTTAAGTAAAAAAAAAAAGAAAAAAGAAAAAAAAATGAGAACATTGATTTGCTTTCAATTTACCATTTCTCATAACCCCAAATTCTACCTCCTACCACATTCACTCTCTCGCTCTTTCTTTTATACACACAAACACACACACAGATGCACTCTAAGCATTTTTATTAAATGGAATGGAGAAACAAAATAAAAAAAACAGTGTAATGGGCCTAGAAATGGAAGAGATGATAATTTGTGATAGAGAAAAAGTAAAAAAATAATACAAAAGAATAAATAAGTAGAATGTATTTATATGTTATAACCATAGTTATTCATAGTTATCCATAGTTATTCAATCAAAATGATAATTTTTTTGTTGTAAAAATGAATAACAAAATTCTAGTTGAGAAGGCACCCGTAAGCAAATGTCAAAAAAAAAAAAAATGATTTGAAATAATAAAATATTTAATACAAATTAATTATTGATTAACGTAATAAACAGGTGTATACATGTTCTTACTTAAGTATCTTACTATATTTGAGTAGTTAAAGAATTTGGAGGAAATTTTTTTTTTTATTCATTAAAAAATGATATATAATAAAGAACCTATCCAGAAGAAGATGTTGGAGAAGCGCTTCAGGTGGTCTGGGTATGTAGTAAAAACGATAGATCAAGTTGACGTCTTAAAATGAAAAAGCAGAACTCAAGCTAAACAGAAATATGGGTTAGGAAGAAGATATCTTGACAAATCAATCGTTTACTACGAAATTAAACCAAATCTGTATCTCATTTAAAGTTATTGAGATATTAACAGTTTTAAAATTAAAATAAATGACATATTAATAAAAAATATATTTAGATGGGACCCAAGAGAGCTAATATAAATATACAAATAAGTTTTTTTTTGTTTGTTTTTTTAATTTAAATGAAAATGATAAGAAAAAAATATTAATATTAAAATTGAATATTGTTACTAAATTTATTAATATTATTATTATTATTATTATTATTTGAATATAAAGAATATACCTAATTTGTTTAACAAAAGAATATGATGAATAAATGTGTTACGCGACATTTACTATGATACTCGTTGCATCTTTTCTTTTTCATTCTTCATTCATTCAATTTTTAACATAAAAAAATCATTTTACTTTTTATATCTTTTATCATTGATAGTATATATTTTCGCTATTTTTTTTTTAAAAGAAAAAAAAAATAGATGGACAGGAATGCATATACAATGTAAAGTTAAAATGAAAAGTGTATGTGTGTGTGTGCGTGAGAAAGAGAGAGAGTTTTTTTCACGCTCCTAAATCCTTTCCAGGGGTTTGGTTCTCTTTTCAATAGATGATTCATAATCTTTATTACGCATGTGTGTCTGTATATGTGTAGGGTGTATAAAATGTATATTTTTGACTATAGCATTTGAATATATATATATATGACTAGAAGATTTACTTTTAGAATAAATTATTTCATTAAAATGATATTTGATTATTTTAATAAATTTGGGAATTACTAAAGAAATTGTGAAGAGTTTCATTTATTTTCCTTAATTGGGCTTATATAAGCTTAATTGGGTATTTTTTCACACACACACACAAGTAGAGTTTAAAATATAAAATAATTTAAAAACACACTCATATACTATCTTATTTCTGCTTTCTGTTAATGTATTAATAAATATTTATTTATCATTATTATTTGCAGACAGATCCTGAGGATCACGCAGAGTTTTAAAGAGAAATTATTAATTATTGAATTTCCCTAGGCCCAACTCGAGTTTTCAATGTGGTAGACTGTCGTGCTAACCACTAAACATCTGAGAATTCTATAATAAATATTTTATATATGCTTTTCTCATATTTTATATAAAAAAAAAATTATATCATGGATCAATTTTTCAATTCATATAAATAATAAAAATTCGAACGATTGAATTTAGTCCGCTATGTAATTATTTCCCTAAGCAGTTGTTTTTTTAATAAATTCTTAAAATTCTTGAGATTTAATATCTAACACTTATAATTGTTATTTAATTCCGAATAAAAATGTATAATTAAATAATAAAATTTATTTAATTATTATTGATGTCAAATCAACTCAGAAATATATATAAAAAAAATAACAAAGATATGCAATAATTTAAATTAATGATTACGATTATTAATTTTAAGATGTAATAAAGTTAAAGAGACGCTAAAAAATTCTAAATATGAACATGAAATGAAGAAGTCGATAGGAATTTAATGTACTGTTGGATATAGAAACATCGGTCAAGACTTTTGTGACTTTAGTAAAAATCTATCATGGTTGAATCGTAATTTCTTGATCCCTATTTAATATTGTATATGCAAGCAAAACTAATCGTTTATATCGAATATCTCTAAGATTGAAGAAGAATTAATTTTATTCTTTAATTTCTCTCTCACCCATTTTTACACATTTTCATTATATCTTTTTTCCCGTATAGAAAATATTAAAAATCATGTTATATGTTATGTTTAAATTTTTATATTTTTTTTTTCAACCTATATTATTTACTATATGATCGTCTCTTTCCCTTTAACCATTCAATTTTTGTCATGTTAAAACAACTCAACTGATTCTTTTGAACTTTGTGTTACTTTTTTTATCTTTCACCTTTTGAATGTTGATTTTCTTTTTAACGACACTATATGATTTCTTTTCAATTTGTTGAAATATATTGAACATGAACGTAATTGAGCGATAAGTAATTTATATTTATAATATCATTTATCCTTTCTATTTATTTGTTTGTTTTCCCTCTTTTTTTAATGGAATATTTCAATTATAATATAATGTTTTGATTTTTTTTTCGTTTATTATTTAGGTTATTTATCAAATAATAGAAATAAATTATTATATTACAACTAATTTATTAAATAATATAAAATAATCGATTTATTTATAAAAATTTTGTTTCACTGGAAACCCCTATAATATAGGCAACCTCCGAACATTTCATTTTTATTTTAAATTCATTCTTAATTCAAAATTTTTATATTGTATATTTTAAATTAATAATAGAATTCATTTTAATATTAATTAAATTTTATTTAAAAAAAAAACACCATTTAATTAGATTTAATTTAAATGTATCCTTATTATTTTTTTATAAAATTGTATATAAAATATCGCAAATGGAAATTAGTAATAAATTGTTTTTACAAACCATTTCATCTATAATATGTATTGTTGTTGTTGTTGTTATTACAATGACTCGTAGAGAGAAAATGAGAAAGAGCATATAAATTTAAATGCTAAGCGAATTTTGCAAAAACTAATTTGTAAATTAAATGTTTAATTATCTGTAAAAATTCAATCACATTTATATTCCTATAAATATTTCCAATGAGAAAAAATATATTTAATATTTTAATTTTTTTTTTTAATTTTACTTTTTTTTTATTTAATCTAGAACGAGAGAAGGAAAATTGTTAAATGATTTAATGAGGAAAAATTAAAACGATTACAAGCATTCTAATTGTAATTTTTTTTATCCTTTTTTTACTTTAAACATGCAAATGTATTTTATAAACAGATTATTATGATCACGGTATAGATACATTAGTATGATAACTATAAGAATTTTACTATTTTTTAGAAGAGTTCAAGATTCCAAGAATTCATTTTTTTATGAATAATATATTTAGAGGAGTGAAAAATTTTAAGACAAAAAAAAAATGAAGACTGACTGTAAACTACCTATTAACACCTTTTTCTCGACTATTTCTCCCTCTGTGGCATAAGTTTGCAGAAGGGACCTTATGCATTTATTTGCCATTCTGCTTGATATTGACCGCTCGCCATCTCTTTTTATCCAATTTTAGTATATCTTGTGTTTGTTATATTCACCGAATTATGTGCTATGTACGTGTGTGTGTGGTTGTCTATATTTGAGGGGAGGGGTAAGTGAAAATTATGTATTTGTATAAATGATTTATAAATAGAAAGAATATATATATATATATTGTAACATTTTTCTGGGAAGAAAAACACAAAAAAAAAAAAAAAAAAATTAAAAATCAAAATATTTTGTATTTAGTTATTATAAATTGATCAATGTTAATGACATACAAAATATACTAATTGGAAATGATTTAGGCTTTAAATAAAACATATTATTTTAAATTGTAATTAAATAAACCACTTTCGAAAAGATTATTATTTATTGAATTACATTACATAAACCGTGAAGACAAAGAAACATCATAAATATTTCAATTTTTTCATAATATAAGTTAATAGTGTTTGTTTTAAAAATTTAATAAATATAAATATAAATATATATATATATATATATATATATATATATAATAAGACATTAGAATGTACATAGAAGAATAAGAATGTAAAAAAATGTACAAACAAAATTGTTATTTACAATAATGACAACTTTTTAATAATTTAAAAAATACTATTATATTTATATATATATATATATATATATATATATATTATTCACCTCCATAAACCCCTCTTCTGAACAAAATAATTGACTAACTATATTGTGAAATTGTTCTCTAATTGAAAACAATCGTGAAATTTATTTATTGTTAATTTCTAAATAAATATGATAGATACTTCTGTAGTTTAGCTTCTGTATATAAATTTAAATAATATTATTTTTTTTAATATTTATATAAATTTTTATTAGTGAGATTTAAAATAAATAAAATTTATATCATATAAAAAAACTCTTCTTTGGAATTAATTAAAATTGATTGAATAAAGAAATTAATTGTTTTAATATTTTATTGCTATTGCTAATTGGTGAGTTTAAATTCAATTTTTACTAAACTTCTATAAATGGTACTTCTAAAAAAATAAACCTTCCTTCATTTGGAAACAATCATCTTTCCTATAAATTATAATAATATATTTGCAGAATTTATAGAAATCATCAATTAATTAACTATTCCTTAGTCAATATTTCATATATTCTCTCTTTCTTTTATTTATTGATTTATTTTTTTAAAAACAAAAATTTTATCTCAAAATATAAAATAAACCTTTTATAAATATTAGATTTAGGTAATATTAATAATAGTATTAAAATCGTGATTAGTTTAATAATCCATTTTAAGGTTTATCTTCAACAACTTGTCAAAGTGATTTAAATTTGACAAGACAACGACAACATTGATCCCCTTTTCAATTTCTCCACTTCATCACCCACCCTACTTTAGTAAATCTTCTCCTTCTTCTTTCGCTTCTCTTTCTACCTTTCTCTCTCTCTCTTTCTCTCTTTGTCTACTTATTATACATTTAAAGATGTTTGATCAAGTTTCAGTCACTCTAATAGATAAGCTAACAGACAAACATTCTCACTTACTTTTAATCATTCATCAACAATCTAATAGTAGGTATTAGTTAATTTTGGATTAACATTTCAAGAAATATTTTTGTTTTAGAATTAAATTCATATCTTCAATATTGGACTTATTATTATTATTATATATTTTTATAAATTTTTTTAAATCCAAATAAAAGGATTACAGTAATATAATTGTATTAATTATTTGTATTATATTTATGAAATATGTCGTATATTGATTTCAAGTTTTTAGTCTGTTAATCTATAAACACTTTACTTGATTGATAAGCAAACAAGAAAAGAGAGAGAGAGAGAAGGAGAGTTTGACATTTTAATATAAATGATGTTTATATTAACATTAGTAGTACTATATATACTTATATAATACTAATATATATATATAATTTTGTACTAATGTTAGAAAGAGAGAGAGAAAGCAAAATGTGTTCGAATACTCAATATTTAATCCGTTTAATATTTTTCAATTGTATTAATTAAATTTTCAAATACTATGATTTATAAATATCTTATTACTTAGTAAAGTTGTGTGTGTTTGCGTGTCTGTGGGTTGTGAAAAGGAATATAATAAAAAATATAAATTGATTATATGTAATAGAATATTAATTTATTACTTGTGCATACCGACATTAAACATGTAAATACTTAAGTAAATAGGAATAAATAATATAAAAAATTCGTCAATATTTCTTACAAGAATAACTATTATAGGAAAACTTGACAAATCATGATTGGAATAAAATGAAAGCATCGTTTTAGAAATAATCAATAAAAAAAATTTAATTTATATTTTATATTCTAAGAGTACTTAAGCTACTCTGGAGGAATGTTTCTAGAAATTAAAAATTCTTCATTCATCTTGCGAAATTATCTACTAAAGTAGTGGATTCTTAACCTGGGTGATCGACATCTTACAGTGTGCGATTATTTGGGGTAAGATAGTGTTATTTTTCGTGAGCGAAATCATTTTGATTTCAATATGGTTCTAAAAAAGGTAAGATGATTTTCCGATTAGGTTTTTAAACATTTCCGATTTTTTTCAATTTTTTCAACATGGTTCTTAAAAAAAAGATGATTTTGCGATGATATGGCTCTAAGAAATGTTCCTGACTATCAAAAACGTTGCTGACTCCTGATCTAAATCATACTTATCTTATATTAGTGATTATCATGCAATTTATATCTATTTATAGGGGGGCGAATTATGAAGCCGGCCTTACGAAGTGGGCGTTTGGTCCAAAAAGGTTGAGAAACGCTATACTAAAGCTATACGAATTATAGTTGTTGTTTTTTTAGTTAAAAATGAAATGAAAATGAGCTCCATAAATCAATAAGAATTATCCATCAAATTTTACATTTAGATATATCACTTTTCAATTAGCATCATTTTTCATTGTCAAAATTCCTGTCGCAAATGATAACGAATTCTTCTTAGAAATAAATCAATTTGTGAATCTCCACTCAAAACAAGTTAAAATATTTAAATTAATATTTAGTTAATAAAAAAATACTCTGACTATATAAATTATATATCCTATGATCAATAAAACAGGTCTTATTAACCTTTACCTTGATTTTCTTGAACGGAGGCGCTACTTTTTTTGAATTTTGATCTAGGAAGCTGGATTAACTACGTCACATTGACCTCCCCAGTCTATGAAGATGTGAGTTAACAGCTTTAGCAACTTGCTCGTTTGCGTCATACTTAGTCTTAGAAATACTAAAATATTAAGTCTTAATTATCAAATAAAATAAATAACTAATTCATATTCATATAAATTTTTTTTTAATTATAATTATAAAATAACAAAGATAATAAATGTTAATTTATATTATATTAATTTTAATTTTCTAACTATGAACATCAAATATTATCACAGTTGGTTGCAGCGCTAATGAATTCATAAAAGATAATCTCACTCTTTGTATTGACTGGCCTTTAGGATTTCGGTCATTTCCTAATTGGTTTCCTTATGAGCATTTTTCTCGTCAATCTTTCCTAAATGAAGATAATAATCTAACCTTAATTCAAAACCATAACATCAAATATTAATAACATCAATTTTAATTTTTTAAATATTAAAATAAAATTTAATACTTCCATGATTTGAAAAAAGATAATCATTGATAATTTTACCTCATAATAAAAAAAAAAAAAAATTATGAATAAATAATAATAATTGGCAAAAAAAGGGAAAGTATTATGATCTAATCCCTTTCTAGTGCTTTGCTCTATTCATTCACCCACGCATCCATTTGCCTTGTTGATTAAACAATGAGATGAAAGGGCATACGTATTTGTATACGGGCAAAATGCCCAGGGCGGTTAAATTTTCTTTGAATAAGAATAAATCAAATGAAGATGAGAGTGAGAAAGAGAGAGAATTAAAATAATTTATAAAAAAAAAAAATCAAAATAATATTTATTGTAATTGCAATGTGTTTATTGTTAAGTGTAATTATATAGTGAAAAAGTACGAAATTTTTTTAAATTTATTTAAAAACAATTATTTTTTGTTGGTTTTAACAAATATAAATTAATAAATTATTGCTTTGTTTGATATTTAATTTTTGAATCACAATTTATTCAATCTAATCATATTGAATTTAGACTTATAATTATAATATTATCACTAAAATGACAAAAAATATTATAAATATTTTTTTAAAATTATTTATTCAAAAGAAGAATAAATATAATTTGTCATGAATATTGTTTTAATAAAAATGATAATATAAAAAAATTAAATAATTAAACTATTATTAAATGATATTAAGATAATAGAGATAAAGATTAAATGATTTATTTTTTCGTTGAAAAATGAAAAAAAAAATCATATTGATCCAACTGAAGGCTTTCAGCCTTACGTTGAAGAGGATTAGCTCCTAAGTGCTTCCCATTTCCTATCAACTTTATTTCACTCCTTTCATTTCATTCACTTACTATTACTTATACACACAAACAAGAGACATTTTCCTCATTTATATAAATATATATATATAATATTGTTGGTGATTTTTTTTATTCTATTTATTAGAATTATTTCTCTTTTTGAGCTTTACTTGTTAAAATTATATATATAGGTCTATACTAGAAAACCTGTAAATTTATATGAAAATAAAACTTTTTAAATTTGGAATTTATATATAAAAATAAATAAATTTTTTATAGCTATAATTAATTTATAAAAAAAAAATTAATACTATTTTATTTTAAAACATTAAATCTAGCAAAAATAAATAAAAGATAAATATAATAAAAAATTAATGAAACCAAAGATTAATCCAATAATCCATTTTTATTTGTTAGTATCTTAAAAAATATCACTTTAAAATGATAATAATACTTCAGAATAAAAAGGGTACTAGAATATAAAAAATAATTTATTTAGAGTAATGTTTATAGTCATAATAATATAACAAATAAAAAATGACAAATGGGGAATTGTACTAATATACATATTACGAAAATAATACATAAAATAAAAGGATGCTTTTTGTATAAAAAAAATTTACTTGGTACTTAATTATTTATTTAAATTCTTTTAATCAATTTTTTTAAAGCTTTTTGTTGATAGAGTTTTGAAATAATTATAATTTATCAATAAAATATAATTGAAACTAATAAATCATTGGTTAAAATAAATAAAAAAAGCAAATTAGTCAGGGAAAATTTCAATTGAAATCTTCTTAATAAATCATTTATTATTGATTATGTCAATTTTTGTGTATTCATTTTTTTTTTTTTTTTTAATTTTCATTTTGTTAATTTATACCCTTACGAAAGTATTATATTATGCTTCACTTACTATTCTCTACACCTACACTCTTTTTCTTTTTTCATTGCTTTTCCACTACCTCCCATACCCCGTTAAAATATCCTCCTACACCATATCCAACCCTAAATTCAATGAAACTCATACTATACTCTTGACTCCTCTAGAAATTGATTTTTTTTCAAGTGCAATCCAAATACAATCCTTCTCTCGTTTTATTTATTTATATATTGTATATTCTGTTTTCTCCCTTCTAATGAACCTCTTTGAATATTAATTTAATTATTAAATTCAACCTGTTAGCAATTTTAATTGTTTAGAATTCATATTTAAAATTTAGAAATAATATATAATTAAAAAGAATTATTTTCAAATTTTTAAAGAAGACTGATTTATTTATTATTTATATTTCTATCTATCTATTTCTGAGGCTCTACGGAACTCAACAGTTTTTTGAGCACAGTAACCACATTCCTCCAAGTACCCCTATCTTACATCAATCTCTCTCACACCCCTTCCAACATTGTCCACATTGTGAACGTTTCCCAATCGGTCTCTCCACAAATGTCTGGAGATGCATAGAAATCATGCAATTACTCGTTAGACAGTCCCCGCCATGGGTAATTACATGACCTCTAAGCATACTCATAGACCACGCCTCACATCCATATAGAACAACGGCATAATAATTGATTTATATATTTTTATTTTGATTCTTTTTGATAATAATTTTGACAGGTATTACCTGATTATAATCTCGTTTTAAATTCTTCTCGAATATTATTATTCTTCGTGATTACAGAACCTAAGTATTTAAATTTTTCTATATTTTCAAATTCTATATTTTGTATGTTTTTATTTTATTTTTATATTCAAAAATCCCTCTATATATATATATATATATATTAATAGTTTATAATTCAACAAAGAAAAAAGTTTATAGTTCATTAAATATTTTGCTTACATATATTAATATTATTAACTAAGAAATTGAATTTTAATATATGTATTTATTTATATGTGAAAATGAGTGTAATTAATTGTAAAATTTTATCTGGGTCATATTCGTTTCAATCTTCAGATTATCAATATCACTTTTGTATAAAAAAGTTAAAATTCTATAAGTGATTTTAATTTAATAGTAATTTAAAATAACGTAATAATATAGATTATATTTATTATTATTATTTCTATGATTATTATTTACTAAATTTAAATATGAAAATTATTTAAATAATATATATTTGAAAATTTTTTTAGGAATTGACTCCATTATACACTAATACAATAGTAATAGTAAAAAAAGTAAAGAAGCAGCAAGTAGTTTATGTGAGGGTATTTTTTATTTTAATAACATAAATATTTAACGATTTTTTTTTTAAATTTTGTTAATATTTAATTTAGGTTAAATATAAAAAAAAATTAAATATAAAGTTCTTTTTTATCATTTTTGTATTTTTCTCGTAAATAGTCATTAATGTAATTTTCAATCTCTCTCTCTCTCTCTCTCTCTCTCTATATATATATATATATATATTTAAATTTATTAATAGCTTTAAAATATGTTCCATCTAGTTCAATCCATTTTATAATTATCGTAAATTTAAAAAGTCAACACAATATTTTATTTGCCTTTTTTTTAACAATTTTAATAATTTTTAAACATTTTTTACCTCACAAAAAAAAAAAAAAAAATATTGAAACTAAATTTATTTTATTTAAATATTTAAAAGAGAAAAAGACAAAATATGAAATTAAATATATGTGAATATATTTAAAAAAATTACTAATTGTATTGTAGAGAGTTTGGGACTGGAGATAAGAGTAAATATAGCCAAACACGTCATTTTGTTATCAATTCATCTTTAAATTTCAGTTTTCTGTTTTCTTTCAAACATATCTCTATCCTGAACCACCACAAGTAATAAAATTGAGATTCTTTTCTAATTTCTTCTTTCTATCTAATTCTTGGTCTAATCCCAATTCACAGTTCTTTTCAAAATAACATTAATTGACTAATCTTTAAGCTCTTTATTATGGTTTCTGCGGCTAGAAACTTTCTAGTACCATCACAGTGTTAGATAGAAAAAAATTATAATTAAGAAAAAAAAACAAAAAAAATGTTAAATTACGAAAATTTTTATAAAACAATAATGTAGAGCTTTTGTTTGTAAAACAATTTACTCGAATAATATGTAAATAAGATAATTAATTATATATATCTACTAAAGAGGACAAATACGCCTGTAATAAAGATAAATGATTAAACAAACAGCTATTTTGGTTGCATATATATCAGGCATTTCGAAAATTAAAAACGATTTTGGTATTAAAACAGTGCAGTGGTATATTTTTAAATATATCCAGTTATAGATATTAATCATTTAATAAGAATTATTGAAATGTCAAAATTGACTAAATTAAAAAATATATGTTTCATTTGATTTTTTTTTAGGACAAATTTAAAAATATTGCATACATCAACAACAAAATTAATTTTTGATTATTTTATTATTTTATTTCACTGCTTTGAAATAGTTTTAATTAATTTTAAATGATAATATTTAAGAAATATATGTATATAACTATGAGAAGATTAATTAATGATATCAGATTAAGTCAGAAAAAAATATTGATTTATTATTAAATGAAACTCTGCTTATTCTTAATTATTAATAGTGTAGATATTTTACATATAAAATTTATTAAAATATATTATACATATTATTATGTATTAAATAAACTGTAATTTTGATACAATATAATATAATATAATAATTATGAACGTTTTGAACGATGTTAAAATGTGTCTTATGTAAATTATCTTGTTACAAATTATCTTGATACCGAGACACATGATATTATATAATTAATTACATTCCATAAGTGAAATGATTCGTTGGTTTAAAATGGAGCAAAAGACAGAGGGAAATAGAAAGAGAAAGCGAACATTATATTTATACTGTTAATAAATAAATATGAAATATATGAAATTACAAATAATACAAGTAATTTTTAAAAAATGATTAAAAAAAAAAATTTGATAAGAATTATAATTTGGAAAAAATATCTATTAAAACTAATTATATTTAAACCAAATAAATAATAATTAAGTAAAAATAAAATAAAAAAAAACCTATAAATTTAAGCACAATTTTTATGTATATGTACTCAAGTATATTTTTTTTGATAATATGTATAAATAAAAGTAAATTAGCTAATCAATTAAATTGATTCTCTTTTTTTTATATGCAAATTTCTTTGTATTGTTTTGAAGACAAATGTATATACAGATGCTCAAATACATAAGAAACAAACAAAATATTTTATGTACCAAACTTTATAAATAAATAACAAGAAGAATAATAAGATAGTATATAGTAAATACTCGTTAAATATTTAAGATATTTTATTTTATATATACCTACATATATATATATATATATATAATATAATGTAAAAAAAATGTATATATTTATTATTTTTATTCTATATTGATATTATCCGTTTTTACTGCCTATTTCTCCCTTTTGTACTTACTATAAGCCAGTTTCTGTTTGCTCATAAAATATGTAGGCTTTATAACTTCCCTTCTCTTTCCTCACACACTCATGGGCGTATATATATATATTATCTAATCTCTAATAATAATAATAATAATAATAATAATAATCCCTTTCCTATTTTATGATTTCAAATCTCAGACAACTTTATTAACCACTTTAATTAAAAATATATTATAGCCTACGTATCTTTACCTATCTATCTATAAAAAATCTATTATCAGTCCATTTTATTTTTATATTTTATATTTTCTGCTTACTTTTTCCTTATCTTTATAAAGAGATAATAAGGATTAGGACAAGATTATTTAGTAATAGAGTAATAATTTAACGTAATAGATGATTTTTTCCCTATTTTCTCACTTCTTTATTTATTATATCATTATCAATTAATATGATAAAAATCAAAGAGTAACATTTTATTTAATTTTTTTTTTTATTAAGTTTTAATTTTATCAAAATATATTTCTTTTTAAGAATATATAAATATACATATGTTGCCTAGCGACTCTAATATTTATGATTATAGATAAAAAAAATGTTTTTAATAAAATAAATTGGAAATTTCTTTACTTAAAATTGAATATATATATAAATATATATATTAGATAGATATATTATGTTGATATGTAGGTAGATAGATACCATGTAGGTCTACGTCATGATAGAAAGATAATGTGCAATAACTATCTAAAAAATATCTAATGAGATTCTAATTTATTATTATTGAAAGTAAATCAATTGATTTATTTATATAATAAAAAATAAAATTTATATCTTTCAACCGTTTTTAATACTTCATTATAATTGATTATCAAATAAAAATATGTATTCAATTTAATAACAAATTAACAAATAGAATATTTAAAAATATAAATAATAATTGTATGTATGTAAATTGTAGTTGATATTATTTAGTTATGAGACATTATAGGAATTGAAATAAGAATAAGAGAGGATCGATTAATGGTGAATGAATGAGAATCGGAAAAAACATCGACCACTAATAACGTAAAGAACCATAATCATCATTAGCATTATCATCATCATCATTATCATCATTTAGCCAATCTCAAATCAACAACAAGAAAATTATACTTACACACACATATATAATATATATATATTCGTATATTTATATATAAATGAAAATTCTTTATCATCAATGGAGACAAATTATTATATTTTATTTATATAGTTTTGTATTATAAACTTTTATACCACAAATAAATTGTAGACGGACCTATAGATAACACAGGCCTGCAAAAATAAAGTTCAAAAAAATTGTTTGAAATTTGATAACTGACTTTTATGTACTTTTCAGTGCTGATTTCAAAAATGCAATCCGTGTTTTTCTATCATGTCAGGTTTTCTTAAAAAAAGGGAATATTTTTGGGTATAACAACATTTAAGCCATTTTTCACATTTGCCAAATTTATAACATTTTATTTTATTTATAAATCAGGTCCTAAACTACGCTTCTAGTAAACTCCTATTTCTCCTTTAGTTTATAAGTCATTATAATAACGTTTTCTCTTGCTGTCGAAGCTTTGTTGTTTTTTCTTCTGTGGACTCGTTGAGGACCATCTCTTTTTAACATCCAGCAGTAGTCCGCTATCATTTTGACGTTCCATCTTCCTTGGTATCTTCTTTCCATTTCCTGTCTTGGTGGAATCTTTCACCCTGCTCTTCACTTACATCACCAAGGTTTGCAGTGAAATAGTCAAGATGTGAGTGGGAAAATGGACTTTAATGGTCATATTACAACCAAGTTTCTTAAAGTTGTCGAGCATGTCTGCGACGATTTTCTTGTAGTTTGGATCTTTTTTGTTTCCTAGAAAACCGGTAACAACCAATTTAAAAGATGTCCACGCTTCTTTTTCTTTTGTTTCCATTTCGTCCTCAAAATTGGGATCTCTCATTAGTTTTCTAATATCTGGTCCGACAAAGATTCCTTCATTCAGCTTTGCCTCGGATAAACCAGAAAACTGTCCACAAAGATATCTGAAACACTCTCCTTTTCTTTTGGCAATGAAACAATAAACTGTTTAAATGTTCATCAGGCCCAATTTTATGTTAAGTGGTAGAAGTAAGACCTTTTGCCCTCTCAACATTTTTAACCCCAACTTGTAAGCTTTTTCTCAAGGGCCAATCTTTTTTTATGTAGAGATGCTTTCTGTCTCTGCTGTCCCATTCACAGAGAAAGCAAGGAAACTTTGTATAGCCACTTTGTTGACCAAACAGCATTGAACCACTTTTAAATCACCATTACCATGTATCAAAATATCGAAAAAAGCTAACACTATAAAAGCAATTTGTGAAATAACTGTAGGTGATGAAATTTTTTAAATATTTTTTCTGAAATCAGCGTTAAAAACACCATAAAAATCAGTTATTAAATTTGAAACAATTTTTATGTCACAGGCCTGTGTAATTATATACTCGCAACTTTGTAAAGAGTTTACAAAATGAATTTCAGATATTATCGTGTTATTGAATTGATGATTATTAATCTAAACTTATATAAATACTATCTTAATTCGAAATTTTATTTGATTCTATATATATATAATATATTTTTTATTAATATAATTTATTTTTATTACTTGTACTAATTTACTTGCAAAAAAAAGGATTCTTGAACAAAATTAAAGTGATAGGATCATGAAATAGACAGAGAAATATTAATTCAAGAAATATATACGTACTACATTCATTTAATCTATATGTATATAAAAAAAATTAGTAACAGAATGAAAGAAAGAACGGTGGATTTCAAGTGTTTCCTCTCCTAACAATTATAAAATGTCAAGAAATTTTCTGTGTGCTATTCGAGAGGGCACTGGGAACAAATAAAACTTTTCATGAATTTACAAATAAAAATTGAGAAAAAAATTATTGAATATAATCAATATAATATTAATTTTACCAAAAGAAGAAAAGAATCCTTCTCAATTAAAATAAACCAAAAGAAGTGAAAGATGAATTAAAGTTATTAAATTAAAGGGCTCCTGGCTATGATAAAAGTTTTCTATCTTTTAAAAGGATTTTTTAAATTTTTAGATAAAATAATTGATTAAATCATGTTTTAAGCAATTTTACAAGTAATTGGAAGGATGCGGAAATAGTTTTGTTAAGTATTTTAAAAATGGAAAAAAATACATTTGTTCCTATTAATCAAAAAATATATCCCAATAAGTTTATCATTTGGTTAGAAAAGAAAAAATTCCTAAGAAATCTATTCCCTGACTATCATTACAGTTTCACAGAAAACATCACTCAATTCGATACAATTAAAAAATAAAAAAATGAATTATAAATAAATTATAAATTATTTTAATAAATTTTTACAATTTTCCTTACATTAAAATATCTGATAAAGTTTTTTTTTATTTAAAGGTCCATTTATTTTATTTTTTTTATAAATATATTAATACAACAATAATTTACAAAAAAATAAAATCCTGAGAAATAGATTTTGTTTAAAAAAACGAGTTTAAGTTTTCTATTATATTATATTAGAGATATGTAAATGATTTTATGATTTTAGTAACGATTATTGAAACATTTATTTAATATATTTAATTATGTAATTATCATTACTATTGTAATTTTTTTTTTTTTTTGAATTAATTTTAGTTCATTTATTTTTTGTAAATTATTGAATAATTTTGGAAATTATTTAAAATGGTTTAGATAAGATTTAAAAATAATGAGAGCATCTATATATTTAATACGCTAGTGTCCGTCTGTACGCAAAAAACTCCAGAGCCTAAACTACAAGGAGTAAGGTAACCAAATTTTTCTGAGGTGAAGGGTACCTCAAATGATGAAAAATAAAAAAGAAATTAGAATCTTAGGTAACTCCTGAGCTGAGCTGCGGGTGTTCCATTTTCCAGAAATATATATAAAGGATTTGTATGTATGTAATTTGTTTACTTTTTTGCTGTCATAGAAACAGATATATACCTATATAATTAGAACCTCTCTCTCTCCCTCTATTTAAATTTTTAAAAAATGGAGTGTTCTAGCCAAATTAAGAAATTTAAATTCCTTATGAAACATTGATAGGTAAATGAATTGGACTGGAAGAGGAGACATATGATTAGAGAAATTGGGGAAAAATCAACCGAAATGTAATTAAACAAAAAAATTCAAGACTTATGATACGGATACGACTTACATACAATTAACATACAAAATGTAGAATTTAAAAAAGTATAAATATTTAAATACTTAAGATCTCTAATCACGAAAGATAATAATATTCGAGAAGAATTTAAATCGACGTTGTAATTGAGTAACGCCTGTTATTATGCAGTAAAGGGGCTTATCTCATCAAAGAGGATCAAAATTAAAATATATAAAACAATTATTTTTCATGTTGATCGATGACTAGGGTGACCATATTTCGAAAACACCAAACCGGGACAAACGGTATTTTTTAGAACTAAATTGAAAAAATTTTGAAAAAAAAATTACGAAATGTCCTAAATATTGAAAAAACAGTAGGGTGTCCCGAAGACATTTTTGGGACAGAGCACTTAAAGACGGGACGTTTGGTCACCCTATCGATGACTCTGGGAGACGCGAGTAGATTTGGAGTATTTGTGAGATTAATATTGTTCGCAGCATTTATAGGCCAAAAGAAGATGAGGTCACAGGGGGATGGCGGAGATGGCATAACGAGAAATAATGTCCAGATATAGTTAAGGTTATAAAATCAAGAAGGCTGGGATGGGAAGGGGACGTGGTTGGAATTGGAGAAACTAGAAATTGGGAGAAACCGATTGGGAAACATCCGGTGGAAGACCAAGGACCAAGGTGGGTGGACAATGAAGGAAGAGACATGGGAGAGATGGGACAGGGTAGAATTTGGTTTTGGTTGTAGCTCAGGATAGGGACGCTTAGAGAAATGTGGATGCTGTGGCTAAGAACTTTCGAAAACTGTAGAGACACAGAGTTAGATAAATACTATAATAATATATAATTAATTTACTGATTAAATTAAAATATTTTACAAGAAAACAAATACATGTCTTATATACTTATACTGATTGAAACAAAATGGATGAAAACCTTTTACATACAGACTTTCAACCAAATACTATGTATCACTCGGGGGGTACAGGGGGCGGAGCCCCCGTCTAGGTGTGAAGAGCGCCGAAGGCGCTCGGAGCAGCTAGTTATATTTAATGTACAACAAATTTGTGATGTACAAGTAATTTATTTGATATTATATATAAATATAAAAATAAATATTCTCAAATTCAAGATAAAAATATATATGTATAATAATAACGTGAAACAATATTCTAAATTGTGTATAGAGAGGGAGAGGGAGGGGGGGAGTTGGTTGCAAGAAAAATATCAAAGATATCCTATTGAATGATTTTTGAATTGTAATGTTAAAAAGTATGGTATATACTCTTAAATTTATAAAGATATAAAATTTAAAATTATAGGCGATTATAAACTTATAAAGTTAATAATATATTTAATTAAAAAAAAGATGATTATATTCAGTAATCCATGCCAAGTGGAATTATGTATCTCAAATCAGAAGAAAATAAATTTATTTTTTAAAAAATTTTATTTATCCATTTCTTTTTTAATCCCTTCTTTACCCTTCAATCTTCCTACTATCACTATGTTTTTTTTTCTCTCATTCTTATTTCAACATTTGGCTCAGATTCAGCATTAAAAAGAAAAAAGAAAAAAAAAACTAAGAGAAAGAAGAGAAAATTGAAAAACATTTTTCATTTTTATTTTTTTTGATCCGGAAAGAATTATGAAGACTTTTTAACATTTTTATCCTCAATTTTTTTTTATCACAATCCCTCACTCTCTCTCCCTCTTTCTCCCTTGATTTTATTTTCATTAAAAAAAATTGATAATAAATGTCATTTATTATTATTAATCCTATATTTGAAGTGTAGGTGTAAATAAATAAAATGTGTGGGTGTGTTTAGAATAAAATAAAACCATTAGACTTACAAAAAAAAAAACAAAATAAAGAGGATCAAATTGGAGGGATTTTAATTAAATTTCTAGTTGTTGGAGAGAAAGGCAGAGAGAGAGAGAGAAAGGTAAAGAGAGAACAGGATTTAAGAGAGGAAGGAATGAGAAGAAAATGGGGATTTTAAAACCTAATGATGTTGGTAAATAGAAAATATCAAATGTGTTTGCACATAAGCTTACATATTAATATAGATAGGTATATATATATAGCTTTCTATTATTATACCTGTTACAACTTTTCACCTAATAAGGGGATAAAAAGAGGACAACCAACCACCTGTTGCATTGATAACATACAATTTATAAAAGATTAATCAGCTTAGTTAGTTAATGTAATATATATGTATATATATAACATATGTAAATGTATAAGTGTAAGGGTAAAAAGAAATTAAACACAAATATTATAACATAATCAGACAGAAAATTGTAGCGTATGTATGTTATTTGTTTAAGAAGTACACAATTTTTACTTATTTAGATTAAGATTTAATACATTCCTGAATTTTTCTATTATTATTATTAGCAATATACTTATATAAACATTAAAACCATGTAATTCTTTATTTTTGTTTTTAAGGTTTGGTAATTGTTTTTTTTTTCTACCTTAAATTTAAACTTCATTTAGAAGGAAAACAAATTAGGAAAACAATGTTACAATTTGATGACAATATTTTATAATATTATTCAGAAGTTTATCCTATATAGAATTGTATTAAAGAGAGAGGGGGTAGTA
The DNA here is from genome assembly GCA_963082975.1 of Labia minor. Classification (NCBI taxonomy): domain Eukaryota; kingdom Metazoa; phylum Arthropoda; class Insecta; order Dermaptera; family Spongiphoridae; genus Labia; species Labia minor. The sequence goes on along the minus strand of OY720344.1, from coordinate 18,234,048 downwards.
AAGGAGAGAATATATATATATATTGATATTTTTTTTGGATATTTGTAATGAAAAATGAGAATGGGATTTTTTTAACAAAATTAATTAAGACTAAAATGAAAGTAGTAAAATTTTTTTTTTTTTTGTCAAAAAGTAAAATATTATATATATTCAGTAAAAACTGAAAAATAAAAAATTTAAAATACACTTTTTTAAAAAAATCGTAGTAAAAATTAACATATGTTAAAAGAAAATATAATTGATTAATAAATCATAAAATAACCTAAATAATAAAAATATTTAAAATAAATAGAGTAATAAAAAAAAATTTCAAATTAGAGTACGTTAGATCTCACGTTCCGTCCTCCCCCCGTCCTTGGTCTTCCAAACGGACGTTTCCCAATCGGTTTCCCAACCAATATATTTTTCGTCAATTTTTCTTCTGCCATTCTAGACACGTGCCCTGCCCATCGCGGCCTTCTCAATTTTATTACCCTAACTCTGTCTGGAGATGCATAAAGGTCATTTCTTGAGGGGATGCAGTCAAAAAACTACTTAATAAATTATTAGACGTTCAATAATTTAATGAACAATTTACATGTCTCTTTCAATGTTTCAAAAAATTGTTGTGGCGATTATGATAATAAATACCTATTTAATCTTAGCTGTAATCAAATGGCCCGCAAAAGTTTAGGATACCAATACAAATTTTTTTTTCTATTATTATTATCTAGTAAATAATATTGTTTATCCTGCTGACAATGATAATAATGATGATACCCTCCACCTTTCTCTTAAATTCTATATATATAAATATCAAATAAAGGTAGAGTTTTAATTAAATTTTCTAAATAGATTATTTATATTTACGGAGGAGGAATATACGAGTATTGAATCAATTTATCATCCCCTCCCATCCATTTATTTTATTTAAGTATTTATTTACCACACTTCTCAATTCTATTTTACTATATATACTAAATTCACCTTTCAAATCAAATGAAATCAAATCAAACAAAAAAAAAACAATAAAAATAAAAAAAAAAACATGATTCATTAATTTTCTACACAAATGAAAAGGCTCAAGTTTAATTTTCGTTTGTAATTAAGCAGTAAATCCCTACTTATTCCTTTGCATAGTAAATATAGACAAAATATAAATGAGAGTGAGAGAGAAGAAGAAAATAAATGAATTTCATTTATTCGATTCCATTATACTAGTATTATTATTATTATTTATATTAAATAATTAAGAATAACTTCATAATAATAGTAATAAACTAAACTTACTAAATTTAGATTACTATTACATAAATATATATACTTGAAAATATATAAATTTCTCATTAATTTTATATGATTTTACTATTTCTCTTTATAATATTTATATAAATAAAACCTTTTTTTTTATTTTAATTAAAAATAATTATTTTAAATTTGTGTTTTTGTAAATACTATAATATAGATATATATATTATATATCGTACGCAAATGGCAATTTTAGGAAAATAGCATTTGCCTTGTCAAATAACTTCAACCATTATTTAATTTCAATTTGACTGGGAAAATTTGGCTAAATCATTGTTGGGCAAATGCTCTCCCAGTGCAATCTCAATAAACAAGTATATTTTGTTGTGATAACGAAAATAATTAAGATTTATGTGGAATCCATTTAATTTTAAGTATAGTTTATTATAAACAGAATAAATTTAACAATTTAGCCAGATAATTCGAGTATAAGTAATATTTTTTCCCAATTATTTTGTTTATATCTTTTTTTAAAAATATTCGTTTCCTTATTAAATTGTTTTAATTGATTAAAAGGTTTTTTTTCGAAAATAAATAATATTTGGGTATTTTTCTTTCCAGCTTTGCTACTTTTACTAAGAACAGAATGCAAAGAAGGCAGACGAATACACTGATCGTGGGTCTTGTTATCGGTCTAATAAATATCCGACATTTTCTCTACTATTTGACTAGTCAAATTGAAATGAAATAATAGTTAAATTATTTGGCCAATAAAATGGCCAAATGGCTTTTTTCTAGGCAAATGCTATTTTCCTAAAATTTCCATTTGCCTACGACATATACATTTACATTTGTTTTAATAAATGGATGTGAAATGTATGACGTTGTTCATGACATTTAAATATTTCATAAAATTTAAGGATTTAAATAAAAATAAAGAAGATTACATAATGAGGAATATGTAATTGTTTGACGACTTTACATTTCTATTGATAAAATCAAAAAATTGTTTTATATGTCTGTGATAAAATTATTTAAAGACATACCAAAAAAAATTGATAAAGAGAAAAGAGAAATTGTGGATGGAGTTGGAGATTATAGACATTTGGAGAGAATTTAGTTATTGTTTTCAAAAAACAGAGATAGTAACATTATCTTTGTTTGTTATAGATAAATAATTAATTTTTGTTACTATAAAATAAAATTAAATAAATATTCAAAGATTATAAATCAAATAGTTGAGGTAATTGAAAATCTAACGAGATAAAATGCCATAGTTATTTCACTCACTTCAATCTTATCATTTTGATTCATTTTCAGTAAAGAAAAATTGAATTATATATTTAAACAAATTATAATGTTTGTTTATATTAAAATTGGATAAAATATTAGAATATAAAAAAATGAAATTTCAAAATTTTCCAATTAAAAACAAACAAAGAGACACAATTGTCGAAAGTATTTTGAAATAATCTTAAATATAGTACATACATATTTATTACGTTGTCTCTCTCTCTCTCAATTGTAATCTCAAAAGGAAACAAAATGAAGAATTCATATTTACATTTAGAAATTCGAGAAGGATACATCATCTGAATTGGTTCATTAGTCATGTTTTAATTTTTATTTTTTATTTTATTTTATTTTTGTTTTGCATGTTGCGAACAAATATCCGTTGTTTACAATACAAATACAATTCATTTCAAAAACTGTTGTTTAGAATGATTCAATGGGAAAAGGTTTGGATTAAATCAAGAAAGAGAAATAAACTACCACCTAAAATGGAGATGTCGAAATGAAGAGTTCGGATTATCGTTTTATCTTAAATTTACAAATTAGAACATATTTTTTTTTAATATTCTTTGGAATCAATAGATTTCTTATCACACACATTTGTTGTTATTATTGGAATTTTATGTTATTATGTTTCTTTCCATTTTATCTGCATTTTATTGAAATTGAGTATCCTGACCTGTTCTAATAATCAATTTACTCGTTGATAGATTGAATTATTATTTATTTATTATTTTTTTGTTTTTATTTTTCATTCTCATTAATTTATCAATGTATAACGGATATTAATTTAAGCATTTGATTTAAAGTAATTAAGCAAATATTTATTAGTATTTAAATCTATATAAATCTTTTAATTTTCTAATTAACATAATGCCGTTGTCGACCACAGATATAAACATATGTTATATATATGATACCTAAATAATATTTATGGACTACTTATTATATGAATTTATATAAATACTAGCTCCTCCGAGCGCCTTCGGCGCTCTCCACACCTAGACGGGGGCTCCGCCCCCTGTACCCCCCGAGTGGTACATAGTATTTGGTTAAGAGTAGTAAAAGGTTTTCATCCATTTTGTTTCAATCAGTATATTACATAAAACATTCATTTCTTTTTGTGTTCTTATTTAAAATATATTAGATCATATATATTTCAAATGAATAATAAATAAATTAAAATGAGAACTTTTAGAATAAATTATTTAATTGAATTGATAACGGAATTTTGTAAATTAAACCACATATTGATATTTGTTATTGTAAATTTATTCAAAAAATACAAAAATATACACAACGTTTCGATTGCAGAAGTAGCAAATATCAATATGTGCTTTAATTTACAAAATTCCGTTATAAATAAAAACAACCACCAAAACTTTAATAATTTAATATAATTGAATTGATATTTGAATATTAGAATGTAAAATAAAAAGTGAAATATTACAATAATTTTTAAATTCTGAGGAAATGTCAAATTATCACCACCAGCGCCTCTATGAGCTAGTATGGTAACTAAACTATTTTTAATTAATTAGCATTTCCTGGACACACCTTACCAATTAGCGGTTTTCTTAAGGAAGTCTGACATGCCCTGAGACCTACTGAATATACATAAAAAATTTCATAAGAATCGGTCAAGCCGTTTCGGAGGAGTATGATTTCAAAGTTTTGTGACACGAGAATTTTATATATAAGATATATATATATTTATATAGAATTTAGCTAAAACAATGTTTAATTATAAAACATATTTTCTTTACCGATTCAAACCACATGAACTTTTGCATAGGTATGGATAGAGATGATTATTCCCATGTAATATTATCTATTGTTAATCCATTTGTAAAACAATTTTATTAAAAATAGATCAGTTATCTTTATTATTCTTACATTTAAATTTCAAGAGAGTACACTCTTTGTTTAACATTCAATCCAAATACAACTTTTTCATTTCTCTTCCTCCCATAGTCATCAGCTGACACCCCTTATGCATGAATTTTCTTAAGAAACTCTCCCACAATAAACTTAAGTACTATTTTCCTTCTATCTACAAAAAGTTATATATTTCATTATATTGCTAAAATTATATTGCTAAAATAAATTACATAATTTACAATTCAAATTGCTTTTTGAAAATAATTTTAAATTTATTTATTAGTTTTTAGAAATAATTTTCAAACTTGTTCCACTTTATTACATATATTTCTATCTCTAATTTGAAAATATTACTTTTTGTATATTTCATTTGATATAAATATAATTTCTTCCTATTAATATTTGATATGATGATGTTATAAATGTTTTTGTAGTGTATATATAAATGTTTAAAATTATTTATTTCCAATGCCTTTTAGTTATAATAGGAAATATATTAGATTTGTTAACATTAAATTTTATTTGAACTTTCTGAATTGATTAACATTAATATTAAAATAAAATTAAATTAAGGCTCTTTTAATTTGAATTATTCGTATATGTTTTGTAAATATTTTAGATATCTATACTAATAATTATTTATTAAATATAATGCTCTTATTTCTTAATTTTTTTTTTAGATTTTTTAATAATTCCCATAATTATTCAATAATTTATTATAAGTAAAATTAATTCTAATTAATTTTAATCAAATTACTTATGACCTATTAAAAATGTTAATGTATGAGAAAGTATTCAAAGATTACTTATAATTTATCATTTGATTTATATTTATTTATTTAATTTTGTTTTAAAATCAGTGTGGCTTATTACAGCCAATAGTTATATGTAGACAAACAAAAGCAGCTAATTTTATTGAAAGCTCAGACTAATTTCGTATTTAACAATTGTCAACAGTCTGGAGTGACCCCTTAAAAACCATGTCAAGCTTTAGGATATTTGATTTATTACTATTTTTGAAACATGAAAAAATTATCATGTTAAATGATAGAGTAGTGGCGTTCATAGCTTACTAATGCAGGGTGAATTAATTAATAATAATAATAAATTTTGTAATTTTTGTTTTGGATTAATTACACATATATCATATCATATAACTTATTGGATGGATAGAAAAAATCTAATTTCTATGTATTTTAATCAAATTTATCTTACATTTTTTAAATAAACTCAAAAAATAACAAATACCGAAAACATATTTATGTTATTTTAAAAAGAAAAAATGGTTATTTAAAGCATAAATATATGTTTTATGATTTGTTTAGGTAAAATTAAATTAATAAATGGTTTTAGTTAATTTATTACTAATTATAATTTTTTTAAACTAGAGAAATAAATAATTATTGATAATAAAATTATAATAATTAAAACAACAATTTTAATTGTTTAGTGAAAAAATTTGTAAGTTAAATTCATATATTATTAATAAAATAATAATTTAAATTAATACAATTATATATATATATATATATATATAATTAATTTTTTCTAATCTTTAAATCTTTAATAATAATGAACAAATTATTATTATTTAATTTAAAATTAATAATAACTCTATATTCTTTCATTTTTCTTATCAATGAATTCATTATTTATTCAATTTATTTTTTAATTAAAAAAAAAAAATAAATAAAAAATAGCGACACACATTAAATTTCAATTAGTGAGATATTATTAAAAGGATGGTTGTCTCTTACCTTGATTGTGTGTAAACAGATACTAATGTTCCAGATGGTCCTGGGGTGGGTGGTAGTTGTGGTAGTGATGGTGGTAATGGTAAAGGGAGTGCGATATGGGTGAAAATTGTGTAACCACGGCAGATGCCAGGCGGTGAATCGGACGCCAAGAGCCCATCGCGCCCCTATTATATGGCCAACCAAGCGCACCCCCTTCCCCTCACTCCTTGACGTCGTCATCCCCACCATTACCACTACCAGCCGGCATTTCACACACACTCATACATATATTTATATATATATATATAATATTTAATAAATATATATATATATATGGTCCTTCACTCTTAATCTTTAAGGGAGGGGGAAGAAGACACCCTCCCATTCGGATTTCAAACACTTCTGATATTCTAATCTTTCTGAAAAAAAAAAATACAAATTAGATTAAAACATTTTCGATTTGAAATAAAAATAATTTATATTTAATTCGTTTACTTTAATTTGCAAAAGTATAAATCTTTATTATTAGAAAAAATTATTATGAAAATTTTTTTGATTTTATTGAATTTTATTATAAATATTGTTATTAAGAATATTCAGTTTTATAAAATATCGGTAGTTCAAAAATTATTAGAAACCTTCATGTTACCATTATCTAGAAATCAATATTACAATTCTTATTTAATTTATTACATTGAATTAACTAAATTATGCTCTTAGAAAATGTTTAAATAATAATGATAATAATAATAATAAAATAAAAAAAGCCTATATAAAAATTATTTGGATTAAGTTGTATATTTTAATTTAATTTATCTAATATATTAAAATGTCCCAATTAATACCTACGGTTGCATTTATTCATTTCATTTTTATTATAAGAAACCGAAAAATATATGCCCAGTAAGATACAAAAAATAAATTTAAAAATAACACTTTAAATTATATTGTTAAAAAAAAAGAAAATAACATGAAATTTTGATAATAAAAATATTTAAATATACGTATAGGTAATATATTTATTATTCTTAATGAATATATATTTTATACCTTTTTCAGGCAATAAAAATATAATTTTTACCGACCGACGATAGTAAGGGAGGTATTGTTTTCACACCAAATTTCACATGTGGAGATTTTTACATATCTCCACGAATCATGCATTTTCTTAACAGAAAAAAGTATTTTTAGCATGATGTCTGTCCGTCTGTCCATCTGTCCGTCTGTCCGTCCGTATAGATGTGTACAGCCTGAACGGCTTAACGGATTTTGATGAAATTTGGTATATTTACTTAATGCATCAGTGGGATGAATTGATCAACTTTTGGTGCAAATCCGGAAACCGGAAGTGGTAGTATAATGATATGACGTCACCCAGCCCTTCATGACGTCACAGCCTCGGGTAACGCCGGCAACGCCGGCTACTTCAGCTATATATTATAAATAAAATAAAATTAAAAATATTTATGTTATATCCATTTCTGTTTTTTATTACATTAATAGATATATTAAAATTATTTGAAATTGTTTCTGTAGCTGGAAATTAATTTATTTCAAACCGTCGGTCGGTTCGGACCTGGCCACAGGTCAACTTATTTGGTTTATTTAAAATATTAATCACTTAATTTGATGTTATTTTTATTAATTGTATTTGAAGGTAGATGATACCCAATTTATTAGTTCTGACAAATTTTAATTTTATTTAAAGTAATGTTTTTTTAATATTTTTTTTTTTTTATTTAATTCAATCTTATAAATTAGCTGCTCGGACCGCTTTCGGAGCTCTTGGCACCCATAAAGGAGGCTTTGCCCCCGTACCCCCGAAGTAATAGGTTTTCATTTATTTGATTTATAATACTAAAACTAACTATTTTAATTTATTTGGTCTCCTCAACACCATACAAAATTTAAATGATTTTTTTAGTTTAAGTTGATGTAAATTTAAATGATTTTATATTGAATGTTCTTAGCGAGATTATATAAGATCTAATTTTGTCCAATTAGGATTTAAAAAAACTTATAAAAGTTAAGTCCTATCCCAGTTAATATTTGAAATTTTCTATTTTATTTCCATCTTATTATGAGATTAATTTAAACAAATTCAAATATACCAATTTTTAAATTTATATACAATTTAATTTTGTTTTTTATTAATTAAAAAAGAAAATATATATATTATAAACATAATAAATAAAAATAGAAACCTTTTGATAAATTATAATAGAATAGAATAATTTTTATTTTTTTAAACAAAATTAAAAAATTTATCCAATTTTAAAATGAGAAAGATTTAAAACAACTCATTTACATCATTTGTCCAAAAAATCATATTCTAATTTTTATATAATCAATAAAAATAATAAATAGTAATTAATAATTGAATAATAAACTAAAAACAAAAATAATAAAATTTAGTCATTTTAATAGACGTTTTAAAAATATTTTTGATTCCAAAAAATAATTTCTGATTTTTTTTACTATCTCAAGATCACGAAAATTTTCGATGTCGAGTTTTTGATGTTTTTATACGTTTTGAAGGTTTCTTAATCATTTTCACTAAGGTTGAGAAAAATGTCTGTCTCTGTGAGTGTGTGTGTGTGTGTGTATGAATGTATGTAAAATCATGAAATTTGGTATACGGGCATTATTCAAAATTCGTAGTTTTCTATCAACTTTTGAGAAATGTTGCTCAACCGGAGGAGGGTCATTACCTACAACGTTTTGATTTTTTTTCCTCTAAAGTGACCGTAAAAATAAAGATATATGTTTGATAGTTTTTCACATGATTAAAAATTTTATCAAACTTCTATATATAGAATTTCAGCTTGATTGAATCGCTGAAAGTACCGGAATTAATTTTTTAACACTGCAAATCACGGGCTAACACGTGACGTGCCATCAACAAAGAGTCAAACATCCGCTGATTTAAAAAATATTATTTATTAATTTTAATTTATAATTATAATTAATTAAATTTAATTTAAATATATAATATATGTTATTTAATCCAATTCAAATTGCTAGATAGTCGAGTGGAGACACTCCAGCTTATTTTTATTAGACATAAATAAAATCTTTACCCTTCACTTTTAAATAGAAAAGAAATATTCAAATAAAATAGGTATAATTTAAAAGAATAAAAATTTATTTAAGATAAATATGATCTAAATCTTTTATTAAATTATTTAAAATGAAAATATTTTAAATAAATTATTTAATTGAAATGATATTTGAATATTTTTTTTTATAGTAGGTGAAATGCTTTTACGCACAAAGTGTCGGGCTCCGTGCCAGACGATCTACCGTCTAAAACACCTACTCCTATTTTATTTTCCAATCCTGTTTCCATGATAGGAATCACCTTTCGGCATAGTGTCTACCGTAGATTTGACGATTATTTTTCGTCTTTAAATGCTTTTCTTTTGATTTAATTATTTCTTTTATTAAATGGTTAATAAGTCCCAATTCTCTTTATTTGTTATCATTTGGTCGATTAAATTTTCTATGGAGATCTCAATATCTAGACGATTTTTTAGATCCTCCCTCTTCGATTTCCATCTTTCACAGATAAACAAGGTATGTTCCGCGTTGTAATCTTCGTAGTTACAATTCGGACAAGTTGCCGTTTCTGCCTTTCCAAATTTATGCAGGTAGCTTGAAGTAAGCATGACCCGACAGTGCTTGTGTGAGATAATAATTTATCTCCCCGTGTTTTCTATTTCACCATGTTTTTATATTGGGAATTAGTCTGTGGGTCCAACGTCCTGTCTAGGGCTTACAATACCGAACTAAAATCTGAATACCGGTATTTGGTATTTGAAATTTGAAATACCGGGATACCGGTATTAATACCGGTATTATTAATAATAAATTTACTAGCTATATTTCTACTTACCTCAGTTGTTATATTGACTTTTTAACAAATAATATATGAAATCCAATAAATATTGTTCTGAAATGAGTAGATATTATTTATTTTATTACATCGAGAGTAGGAGTAGATAGATACAAAATTAGCTGGAGTGTCTCCACTCGACTATCTCGCAATTTGAATTGGATTAAATAACATAATATATTATATTTAAATTAAATTTAATTAATTATAAATTATAAATAATAAATATTAAACCAGCGCATGTTTGGTTTTTTATTGATGGCACCATGGCACGTGCTGGCGCGTGAGATTTGCAGTGTTAAAAAATTAATTCTGGTACTTTCAGCGATTCAATCAAGCTGAAATTCTATATATAGCAGTTTTATACAATTATTAATCATGTGAAAAATTATCAAACATATATCTTTATTTTTACGGTCACTTTAGAGGAAAAAAAATCAAAACGTTGTAGGTAATGACCCTCTTCCGGTTGAGCTACATTTCTCAAAAGTTGATAGAAAACTACGAATTTTGAATAATGCTCATGTACCAAATTGCATCATTCTAGCTCAAACCGTTTTTGCCTAATCTTGTCTACATGCATACACCCACACATACACACACACACCCAGACATTTTTCTCAACCTTAGTGAAAATGATTCAGGAACCTTCAAAACGTATAAAAACATCAAAATCTCAACATCGAAAATTTTCGTGATCGCAATACTATCTCTGGCGAGATAGTAAAAACGTGCAAGTAAAATAAAGTAAATATTAAATTCTATGTTACATTTTACATATAATAGGCTCGTATGGTATTATATAATTAAAGAAGTAAAAAATATAAAAATATAAATTGAAAGTATTTAATATTAATAACCTGCGTTTTGTTTATTAAAGTTTGCTCTTCAAAAACACAACGAATCAAGCGTTTCATCATCAAGCGAGGACCGAATTTTCGTACAAATATAACCAGCGGCCGAAAAAGCTCTTTCTGATTCTACGCTTGTCGGCACTATTGTCATTAAAAAATCATACACATTTTGTAAATTCGTAAATTCGTAATACCAAAATACCGGTATTTTTACATAAATACCGGTTTTTAATACCGGACAAAAATCGTCCGGGATCCCGGTATTCGGGATCCCGAGATCCCGGTATTGTAAGCCCTAGTCCTGTCGTATCTTCATATTTGAATATTAGAAAATAAAATAAAAATTGAAATATTATAATCATACTGTGAATGGGAATTGCTATAAATATTAATATAATATAGAATTAATAATTAATTAATTAATATAAAATTCATTGTTGGAAATGAATCAACTTTTTCATTGAGGCACGAGAGATTTTTAAAAATTAATTTTTGCGCTTATTGATTAGATTTTGGGAAACATTTTCTACTATGTTCAAATAGAGATATATAAGAATATTGTGATGTAATTTCATAGTAATTGGTTCAGCCAATTTTGAGTTAACCTCACAATTTTCGCAACAGACATCCAGACAGACAATTAAAATCATTTTTGTAATAAAGAGATCATGAAACGTGAAGATATATGCAGAAATTTAAAAATTCTTTATTTATAAACCTCTCTCTCTCTATCTCTTTCTCTCTATATATATATATTTCTAAAGATAATACTTTTTTATCATTTTTATTGAAATATAATTTAATACAAGTTTACATGTATTTTAATAATAATAATAATAATAAACTTGTGCTGAGTAAGTGTGAAAACTCAGATAATAATAATATTAATAATAATATGACACGATAATTTGTCAATTCAAGTATACATACTTATCTCTATTGAAGGTTCAATTTTTCAACACGACAACCACATTATTCATAATACTCCATCTACATTTTATTCAAATTTACCTATCTATTTATTTTTAATATTGCCCTATTGAAAGTATGATATACTGTATTTATAAAACATACTATAAACAGCATATCTCTGTTATTCCTAAGCGCAAAATTGTTTTTCTTTGGTACCCGTTAATGATGCAAAAAATTCTAAAAAAATTCAAAAATCCATATTACTTCCACTGTCTAATCCAGTGGCTCCTAAACTGTGAGCCTCGGCTCCCTGGGGAGACGTGAAAAAATTTCCTGAAACTTGAAATTTTTTGAACATTTTCGACTATTTTTAAAATTTTTTCAATTTGTCTCTAAAAAAAAAGCTCAACCGTTTTTTGAACCAAGCTTTTGAACATTTCGTACTTTTTTTTTAAAAAAAGGTAAACTGTCCCGGTTTGTTTTTTTCGAAATATGGTCACCCTAATTAAGAGAGCCGCGGAAAAAATCCGATGTATAATGGGAGCCATATACCGAAAAAGTTTGGGAACCCCTCTGGTCTAATCAATATATCTATCCTCTCCTAATTCCCTTTTTATATCTGAATTTAATTTTAATTATAAAAATAAGTTTGAATATGTTATATTTTTAAATATTTTATTTTTAGAATTATTTTTTTTATTAATTCAATATTAAATTATTTTAATTAAAATTTATTCATGTGGATATATATATTATATATACTATATATATTTCAAAAAAGAAACTAATAGAATTATATTTTATATTAAGTCTCTCTTTCTCTCTCTCCTCTTATTCTCTGTGATTGCTTGGCAAATTGAACTGGATTAAATGATAGGATAGATGATGAGGAGGGATGGGGTGTAGAGAGATGATAATAAAACACCAAAAGAGAAAGAGGAAGAAGAAGAAGACAAAAAAAAACGAAGAAAAGCAATCCAGATCAAATTCCCAAAGCCCTAAACTCGTTGATACTCTCATCTATTTTAGTAGGGATGACCTTTTAACTCTCTCATTATTCTCTACTCTCATTTCTCTATCATGATTCTAAAATAAAAGTCTTTTTTTGCGTATAATAACTCTTTTAATCGAAAATAAATTTGGAAAATTAAATAAAGCTAGAGAAAAAAAAAATAATAAAAAAATAGAGAACGGAAAAACGGGAGGAGGTAGGGTCCGGTTAATAATAACTAAAATAACACATTCAAAAAAACTAAGCTACTAAAATTTAAAACAAATTAAATTTGTTTTATAATTTTTTTCCTCCAAGTTCATCACAATCTATCTTTTCCCAATTGGTTTCAACGTAAACAAAATTTTCATTAAAAAATTTTTACACTATAACAAAATTGTGTGTGTGACTTGCACTATTTAAAAAAAAAATTTATAATCTTGTTAAGTAAGAGTGTCTTTGAAATAAAAAAAAATCCCTTTTTATAATGATGTAAAATAAAAAACAAAGAAAAATAGATTCCATATTTTGTAAAGCCACTGAATTAAATTATTTTTTATTTATATCATTAAAATAGTCTCTTGATGTAGAAAGTGTTTGCTAATTGATTGATATCTCTTCTATCTTTCATATATGTAGTTTTCGAGATAGTAAATATACCCGTACAATTAAAAAAAATCTGGAGTGTCTCCACTCCACTATCTCGCAAATTTGATTTAGATTAAATATCATATATTAATTTAAATTAAATTAAATAATTAAATTAAAATTAATAAATAATATTTATTAAACCAGTGCATGTTTGGCTCTTTGTTGATGGCACCACGTGTTGGCGCGTGAGATTTGCAGAGTGTTAAAAAATCAATTCTGGTACTTTCAGCGATTCAATCAAGCTGAAATTCTATATATAGCAGTTTTATACAATTTTTAATCATGTGAAAAATTATCAAACATATATCTTTATTTTTACGGTCACTTTAGAGGAAAAAAATTAAAACGTTATGAGTAAAATATTTATCAAACAAAAACAATATAAATTTAAGTTCATTGAGGTTTGTGATATTTATAGGAAGACATTTTAAATAAAAAAAGTGATTTTTGAGATTAGTAGTTTACTTAAAGTTTAATTTAAATGGCTTAAAGAAAATAATATTATTTAATAATTATAAAAATTATGAGTGACATAAAATTTTGGAATTGATATAGATTTTGTTTAAATGTATAAATTTAAATTTGTAAAAACTTGTAAATTTGTAAAACGAAAACTAAGAAAAATTATAAATAATTATTTGTATGTCGTGTTGTTACATATCTGTTAATATTTATATTTAATAAAAAGTTCATATAACAGATACATGGTTAAATTAGCTGGAGTGTCTCCACTCGACTATCTCGCAAATTTGAATTGGATTAAATAACATATATTAAATTATAAATTAAAATAAATAAATAATATTTATTAAACCAGCGCATGTTTGGCTCTTTGTTGATGGCACCACGTGTTGGCGCGTGAGATTTGCAGAGTGTTAAAAAATCAATTCTGGTACTTTCAGCGATTCAATCAAGCTGAAATTCTATATATAGCAGTTTTATACAATTTTTAATCATGTGAAAAATTATCAAACATATATCTTTATTTTTACGGTCACTTTAGAGGAAAAAAATTAAAACGTTATGAGTAATTACCCTCTTCCGGTTGAGCTACATTTCTCAAAAGTGATAGAAAACTACGAATTTTGAATAATGACCATGTACCAAATTTCATCATGCTAGCTCAAACCGTTTTGGTTACATACATACACACATACACACACACAAACACACAAACACATACAAACACACACAGAGACATTTTTCTCAACCTTAGTGAAAATGATGCAGGAACCTTCAAAACGTATAAAAACATCAAAATCTCAACATGGAAAATTTTCGTGATCGCAATATTATCTCTGGCGAGATAGTAAAAAATCATCGCTGGGTATATAAATAAATAACTAAAATTAATAATAATAATAATAATAATAATAATAATACCTATACTTGCAGCTTTTATATTAATAATTGGATTTATATGTCTTTCTCTTTCCATCTCTCATTCACTCCTTCTTGAATTAATTAAATCTCTTGTCAGATTTTCATCTCAATAGCCGATATAAACTTTCTATATAATGGTATAAAATTTCATTACTTTGATTGATTTGAAAAGGTATTTCATATGCATGATGTATGATTCTAAGTAAAATTATTATTATTATTATTATTATTATTATTATTAATATTAGGAATAATAGGTGTGAACACATATGTTAGTTGAGAATTTATTATATAGGAACATTATTATTAATATTTTCATACAAATCCATGTCTTTTATAATATAAATGTTTCATTTCTATATGAATGGACCATGTATTTCATTTATTGAATTAATATTTAATATAGGCTATTTTTTAATATATTACTAATGTTGACAAATTTTCAATATTGTCCTTGTCCTGCTACGAAGGTAATGAGTATAAAAATGTATTTTTCTATTGTATATATATATATTTATGTGTATGGGTGTATAAATATACAAAATTGTATTTGAAAATGAATAATGATCCACAAGAATCCACAACAAAATATGGGACCACCATTGACGCGGTATATGTGTGTATAAATATACAGGTCCAAACTTAGAGGCCTAGTGCTCCTAGGCATTTGACATTCCCTCTCCCCTCTCCTATCTCGAAGCTGTTTTTGAAAATTTATCAAATTAAATAAATACACTAGTAGTGAACAATTATACATTCTATTTCGATTTCAACTTCAACATTAACTTCGCTGATAAAAAATCAGAGCGGTTGACAACTTTTCTTACGGAAAAATTGGATTTGAATCCACAACAAAATAGGGGACCACCATTGACGCGGTATTTTCCAGATATTTTGAAGATACCTAGTCTCAAACTTATGTTTCGTATTTCAGTTACCATAAACCTATAGTTTCAATGATAAAAATTCTTGAATAACCTATACGTATTATAAGATAATAAAAATATTTAAAACAATATTAACTTCTCATTTATTCAATAAAAGAAAAAAAATTGTTTTCTTATCGGTCACCACGCTCAAAAATTGTAACTTGATTTAATATCTAAGAAAAAAATAACTGCATAAATAAAATAAATTAAAAATAAATAATTATAATTGCATAAGTTGATAAAAAATACTATGCAATAGCTTAACCGCGACAGTCCCCGAGTGCCACACGTATTTTTTACCGACCGACGATAGTAAGGGAGGTATTGTTTTCACACCAAATTTCACATGTGGTGATTTTTATTTTTTTGATAAAATTCTCATATTTATATATATTTTCTAGTCTTATAAACATATGATGTAACCTACATACCCCAATTTATTAAATATTTTTCTTAAAGAATGTAAGTTTTTTTATTTTTTAAAGAAGGCCAAATATATTTAGGTAGCTATTTCTTAGTTATTATTATTTATGTACTATTTTCAAAGAATAAAGTAAATTTTATTTAAAAGAAATTAATTCCATCAAATTTAGAAAAATAAATTAAAAGCCTGATTTATTCTCATATATTTATAGAATAAATTCTTCCTAATTCTAATAGATTGATAGAAAACTTGTTATTATATTATATTATATTAAATTATTTGAATTATGCCAAGGTATGAGAGAAATAAAATAAACATCTCTTTACACAACACATGTACTACTAAATCATTAGCAAAATAAACAAAACATTAATATAACGAGTATACTAAATATTTTTAAAAAGCTTTTTCAAGAAATTTATCAATATGTATAAATGTTATTAAAAGAAAATAAAAACAACTCACATTTGGTTTTTTATGAGAAAAATTTAGTACATGGATAAATTTATCTATTTTACTTTTCAAACTCTTTCAATACAATGTAAAATAAATATTATAAAACTATGATAAAACAAAATCAGAGTAAGAGATTTTGATAATTTTCTTTACATTTTTAGATCTCAAATTATTTTTTGACATATTTATGGTAATGGCTATGTACATTTTAAGTGTTTGTCCAATTGAGTGGCGCCAACTGTTTTTTGTTTTGTCTTGATTTTTTTTCTATAATTTTTTTTTTTTTTTTTTTTTAATTTTGTCATAAAACTTTTTTGATTTCAATATTTAAGTTTAAATATTTTATAAATTTACTAGCTGCCCCGAGCGCCTTCGGCGCTCTCCGCACCTAGAGGGGGGCTCCGCCCCCTGTACCCCCCCGAGTGGTACATAGTATTTGGTTAAGAGTAGTAAAAGGTTTTCATCCATTTTGTTTCAATCAGTATATTACATAAAACATTCATTTCTTTTTGTGTTCTTATTTAAAATATATTTTAATTATATATATTATTATTGTATATTATTGTATATGTTATATCTATCTATCTCTGTGTGACTCTAAGGAACTCGAAAGTACTTGGCCGCAGCAACCACATTTCTCCAAGTGTCCCTATCTTGAGCCCTTGCCCCATCTCTCTTACGTCCCTTCCTACGCGTCCTTGGTCTTCCAAGCGGACGTTTTCCAATCGGTCTCCGCACCGTTTTCCAATCCAATATCTTTTTCCTCTCCCATTCTAGCCACGTCTCCTGCCTATCGCAGCTTTTTCGCTTTTATAACCCTAACTATTTCTGAAGATGCATAGAGGTCATGCCATTCCTCGTTATGCAGTCTCCGCCATTCCCCGGTGACCTCACCTTTCTTTGGCCAATATATGCTGGAAAGAATACTCTGAATCTACTCTCATCTCCCAGGGTCATAGACCATGCGTCCCACCCATATAATACAACAGGCAGGCAAAATAATTGGTTTATATATTTTAATTTTGATTCCTTTTGATAATAATTTTGATGAGATAACCCTCTTTACTGCATGATAACAGGCGTTTCCCGATTTCTACCTCGATTTAAATTTTCTTAAATATTATTATCCTTCTACATATTCAAATTCTACATTTTGTATATTAAGATTTTGTTAATAAATATATTTTCTTATCACTATTAATTTCAATCTGAATTAGAAGAAAATTATAAATTGCCTCCTCTTCCAGCCCATTTATCTATCCAGGCATCTTAATTTCGTAACACTCCGTTTTTTTTAAAATTTAAAATAGAAGGAGAAAAATAGTTTTAAATTATATTCGAATGGTCTATTATATTCTATATATGAGTATTTTTTTCTGAATTTAATACTAAGTTGATTTTCAAAATTTTCCATTCGTTATGCATATGATTGATTACATGTGTTAAAATTTAAAAAAATTCAAATATTCTAATTTTTAATTTTATATACAATTTAATATTATTTTTTATTAATATCATATCAAAAAAGAGAATTTATTAAAAATTAAAAATAAAAAAAGAAGCCTATTAATAAAAAAATATAAAAAAGACATAAATTTAAAACATCTCGTTTATATCATTTGTCTAAAAAAACATATTTTAATTAACCAAGAAATCATTTTTGCACTTAAAATATATTTGTAATTAATAATTGAAACAAAAACAAAAATAATATAATTTAGTCATTTTAATTGACGATTAGAAAATATTTTTGTATTCATAAAAGTTTAAAAATAATATATTCTGTTTTTTTAAGCTTTCACTTTCAAATAGAAAAGAAGAAATATTCAAATATATAGAAAGAATTAAGTTAAATATGATCTAAATATTTTATTAAATAAATTTAAATGACAACTTTTAGAATAAATTATTTAATTTAATTGATATTTGAATATTAGAATTTAAAATAAAAAGTGAAATATTATAATAATTTTTAAATTCTGAGCACAGAGCATCCAGCTGCAATATGCAGACAAAAACCTTTTTTATATATATACATAGATAGTTGACGCTAGGGATGGCAATATGGGTTTTTCCAAGAAGGAAGAGAAAGTTAATATCATTTTAAATGAATGAATGGATGAAAATTCAAATTTTATATATAGTTTTTATATTTGTTTATTTATTCACAAAAAATTAATTGACATAATTATTAATTTAATAAAATAAAATTTAATATTAAAATTTAATAAAATAAAATTTAATAATAAAATTTAATTTAATAAAATACAATTTAATAATAAAATTTAATTTAATAAAATAAAATTTAATATTATAATTTAATAAAATAAAATTTAATAATAAAATTTAATTTAATAAAATATTAAAATAATAAAAATTAATAAACTTGTAAAAAAAATATATAATACTTAAAAAAAATGTCCCTTAGCTAGTTTCGAACCGAAAGTACAAAGTCATAAGTTAACGCCTTAGACCGTTCACCCATGAACCGCTTTTGTTTGGAAGCTTCTTATAAGGGTATATATAAGATTTCAAATTTTTGCCACCAGCGCCTCTATGAGCTAGTATGGTAACTAAACTATTTTTAATTAATTAGCATTTCCTGGACACACCTTACCAATTAGCGGTTTTCTAAAGGAAGTCTGACATGCCCTGAGACCTACTGAATATACATAAAAAATTTCATAAGAATCGGTCAAGCCGTTTCGGAGGAGTATGATTTCAAAGTTTTGTGACACGAGTATTTTATATATAAGATAAACGTAAAATATTTAGGTATTACTTACCAAATAACTTAATATTCATATATAAAACTTATACTAATTTAAAAGAAAAATTTAAATAGTTTGATAGTATTTGTGATTATTTAATATAAAAAGTTTGTGTTAATATGAATCATTTTAACAAAATTATTATCAATTATAAAGAAGGTGGAAATACAAAAATATTATGTTTCCGTTGTAAAATGATAAATATAATAATTAAATTTAAAATATTTGAAAATAGAATTGTTCATAGTATTTATGGATCAAAAAAAGATAATATAATTGAAAAATAGTATCAAGAAGAGATAACATAAAAAAGCACACGATCTCTATGCATATTAAAATCATAGAATCAAAAAGAATGCAAAGAATTGTGAAATGTAACTCCAACAGAGATGAATAAATAGTAACAACAAGTTAAATAGGGTCAGACCAATTGGAAAAAGACCGAAATTTAGATCTTTTATTAAAAATAAATAAATAAATTTATAATAATAATTTATAACTAACAATAAAATATATGGAGAAAATTATAATTATTATTATTTAAATATTATTTATAATTAAAACTTAGGTATTATTAAATAATAATCTTTCTAACTAAAATTATTATTATTTTTTTTTAGAAGAAATAAATAAAGTCACCCACATCTTCATTGACCTAAAGGGGTAATTGAATGAATATTTGTTTGTTTAATCTCTCGCTCTTTCTCTCTCTCTCTCACACACACACGCACACATATATATATATATATATATATATTAATCTTAAAGACGTAGAATCGTATAAAAACAAATTCAAAGAGTCAATAGAATCAAAGGCTTACAAAACAAACATTCATACAATCCTTCTCTCTTTTACGTATACATACTACTCTACTCCATTTGGGAAACATTCAATTTTCTTTTTTCTTTTTTTTTCCGATGCTTATAAAACAGATTCGACTTAAAGTTTATTTGTCATCGTTTCGTTTTAAGTAACAATTTCTCTATCTCTCTGATTTAGAAAATTTTATTTACTTATATTTATTTTCTTCTCTACTTATTTATTTATTTATTTACTCTATCCTTCTTTCTCTATCTGTCTCTATGGTATATAATGATTTTTCTACTTTTTTTCTACGTTAAATTTATTTTTTATTAATTTTTCAAAACAGTTATGTGTTTTAAAAAATTTCACTATGCCAATTTAAAATTTATCACTTTTCTCACTCTTTTATACTTTTATGTTTTAAATTGTCTTTCTAAAATGTTCTAACTTGTCTAGAAGCCATTCCGTCTCTTGCTTTTGAACCTTGATTGAGTAAAGACATTTCAATTTTTGCAATAAATAAAACAATATTTAATCTTTTAATATAATATTTAAATTCTATTAAATCTTATTAATCTTTTGCATTTTGCGTTTTATTTATATTTAATATTCACTATTAATAAATCTTAATTTGTTGAATATTTTTTTCTATTTTAACATCTTGAAATGGTCTTAGTTTAATCAGTCATTTTATGCTTGAAATTGTTTTATATAAATTTATTATGATTATTATTATTTTAAATCTTTGCTTGTTGTTAAAGAATCTAGATTGTAAATCCTAATTAAAAAAAGGTATTTATATATATTATTTTTATAACTTTATAAATTATTTGAATTATATTAAATAGAATTTTATTGCTAGACATTTAAAATTAATAATCTTTAATTATAGAATTTACAATCATTTAGAGTAGTGGTTCCCAAACTTTTTGAACCAAACGCCCACTTCGTAAGGCCTTTTTAAGCTTAAAAAGCCTGATCGCAAAATCATCTGACCTTTTTTTAGAGTTAAAAATGATTTCGCCCCCCAAAATGGTGTAGTCAAATAATCGCCCCCTTAAAAATGTCGATCGCCTAGGCCGGGAATCACTAAATTAGAGAGAAAAAGCGTGAACAACCATATTTTTTGTCTTCCTCGATTTTTCAAATATAAGATTTTTATTTGTAAATTCGAATAATATGCATTTTCCATTATTATATTTCTTAGGTAACTTTAATCCATTGTATCTCGTAAACTAGAAGCGACCTGCTAAAATTACATAAGAAAAGTTTATTTATAATTAAAAAAGGAATCCACTGGAAAAGTTTTATCTAAATCCATGACAGGATGACCAGTTTGTATATAACGTTACCATTTCTTTTAGATTTTTTAATTTTATTTATTTAGTTTTATTATATATTTTCATATTTCATAATCTATTAAAATTAATAGATTAAAAACATTATCTATTTTAAAAATAATAATTATTATTATATAATTAGAATATTATTAAGAAGTTTCAAAGCAAGGTTAATTATATTTAAGTATATTTGTTTAATTTTTTTTTTTGGATTTATATTTATTCTTTTCAATTTGTTTAATTAATTACATCAATTGTATTATATCCTCTAATTTATGTATTAATCAATTAATCTGCTTGTATTATTTTACGATTTATTTCTAGAATATCTTTTACAGTTAAATATTATAAATATTTTGTTAAGTATTTAATTTCTTATTTTGTTAATAAAAATTTTAAAAGTTGTCTTTTTACTTCTCTAAATACAAATATTTCTATTTTCTTTAATTGACTACTTGATATGAAACTGCCAACCAAATCAACAACATACTTCATACAGGAAGTTCCGGTTTACTTAAATACTCGAATTGGGTCTGATCTTACAATGTTAAGGATACTTGGTGTTGTTAGAATACACACAAGCATAAACAAATATAAATATATATATACTAGTATATATAAATTACATTATACATGGATGTTATAATGTATAATGCATGAATATATAATTTTCTTTAAGTGGCCCATTGATAGCAGACTTCGCTTGATCTATATATAATATATATATATATATCCAAAAAACAAAATAATAATAATAATACATCACCATTAACGTCAATCTAACAAAGAATAATAAATATGTATCTTTTTGAATTTTCTCTATATCCTTCACAATATACACATACCCGCACACACAACACTGACAGGGAGTTTACAATTGATAAATCAAAGAATAGAAAGATGAAAAATCACAAAAATAAATAAATAATGACATCCAATTGAGATTTACAATCTTAAAAGATAGAAAATTAACATAAATCAGATTTTTTTATTATATTATGCAAAAAAAAATGTTAAAGATTTTTTTTTTTTTTTTTGAATTATTCTGTTTTGAATGATTGATTTTTCTTTATTTATTTTTTCATATATTTGATTTTTAACAATCTTTCAATTCTCATTTCAATTTCATGACTATGAAAATAAAATTATTCATTTAAAGAGAACAAATTGTAAATAAAAATATTAATAATAACTATAATAATAATTAAAATTATTTATAAATATTTGTTTATTATATAGACGATATGTATTGAAATAATTAAATAAACAAATAAAAGCTAAATAATAATAATAATTATAATAATAATAATAACAGTTAAAATTGTAATATATTTTTGTATTTATAAATGGTTTACTTTTTACTATCTCGCCAGAGATAGTATTGCGATCACGAAAATTTTCGATGTCGAGATTTTGATGTTTTTATACGTTTTGAAGATCCCTGAGGCATTTTCACTAAGGTTGAGAAAAATGTATATGTGTGTTTGTGTGTGTGTATGTAGACAAGATTATATGCAAAAACGGTTTGTGCTAGAATAATGAAATTTGGTAGACGGGCATTATTCAAAATTCATAGTTTTTTATCAACTTTTGAGAAATCTTGCTCAATCGGAGGAGGGTCAATACAACGTTTTGATTTTTTTTCCTCTAAAGTGACCGTAAAAATAAAGATATATGTTTGATAGTTTTTGACATGATTAAAAATTGTATAAAACTGCTATATATAGAATTCCAGCTTGATTGAATCGCTGAAAGAACCAGAATTAATTTTTTAACATGTTGACTGGCAATCACGCCCCAGCTGGTGTTGTGGTGCCATCAACAAAGAGCCAAACACGCGCTGGTTTAATAAATATTATTTATTGATTTTAATTTATAATCTAATTAATAAATTAAATTTAAATGTTTGATAGTTTTTCACATTATTCACAAAATTGTATAAAACTGCTATATATAGAATTTCAGCTTGAATGATTCGCTGAAAGTACCGGAATTAATTTTTTAACACTGCAAATCACGCGCCAATACGTGACGTGGTGCCATCAACAAAGAGCCAAACACGCACTTGTATAATAAATATTATTTATTAATTTTGATTTATAATTATAATTAATTAAATTTAATTTAAATATAATATATTATGTTATTTAATCCTATTCGAGATAGTCGAGTGGAGACACTCCAGTTTTTTTAAAACTGAAACATAAAAAAAAAATGATAATTATTAATTAAAAACATTAAATGTTATTAAAACTGAGTGAAATTACCTATATAATATTGAATGTCAGAGTTGTCAGTTCACAACAACATGGGTAAAGATGTCTTTTTACTTTTCTAGATTCTAGTAAGCTCTTTTTTAAAAAATAAAAAAAAAATGTAAGGTATTACGACTAAAGAATCCCATACCTTAAGGTTTGGACTGTTGAGTCTTTTTTATAAAGGGTCTTTTTAGAGCAAACTTTGGGGACAACCCATACGTGAATTTGCGCTTTAAATGCAACAGGTATATGTGTTCATGATATAATATATACATATATAGATTAGCGGACGGCAATCACTGTCACGTTCTCCAGTTCCGCGACTTATTTTTATCCAACCCACTACAAACTTTTTTTTGGAAATTTATAAAAATACATATAGTGAAAAGCTTGAAACACTGGTATATTTTGTCTTATTTTTACTGAAAATTTTCTAAAAAATTTTGGCCTTGCTCAAATCGGATTGTTTTCAGTTATTGCATGAATTACAAAAAATTTGCCTAGCTCTGATTTAGACAATAAAAAACAGTAGAAAGGTTGGCATAACTTTTTAAAATTAAAATTTCACAAAAATCAAAATGCGAAAATATAATCATTATTTAGATTTATATATTATATTTGTATGTATTATGGCTCTATATACTCAACATTTGATTCTGATATATTCTATACTCGTAGAATTGTTTTTTTTTATTGAAAAAATATTTAATGTAAAATGAAATATTATTAATATCTTTTCTTATAAAAAAGACAAATTTATTGTTTTAAATATATTTATATGGTGTATGAGAAAGGATCGTATTGGCATTTTTTATTAATAATATCAGAATAGTAAAATTAAATTTTTTTATAATATATATATATGGAAAATTTCGTTCTTTTCTTTTGTTTTATTTTAATCTATATTCTGGTATCTTTTTCTTCTTTTTTTTTATACTGAGTATAGAAGGGTTGGTAATGGGATAATGGAATGAGAAGAATGTGTGGATGTCCTGAATTTGAAGAAGAAGGCGTCCTATTTAAGGCGAAACCACGATTCATGGATTTGTAAAACTCGAATTCACTATTTGTTCTCTTACTTTGTGGTGGTTGGTTCAAATAATAATAATATATATATATATATTTATGAAAGGGTGAATGAGTGAGAAAAAGGGCTTATTTTTATTCAAGTGGTATAAGTAAGTAGAGAAGAGAGAGTTCAATGTTTTTTTTTATTCTTTTTTTTTTTCTTTCTTTCCATTGGAACTTTCCTTTTAATGAAATAAATGGGCATTGTATTGCTATCATTAATTGAATCTTATCGATATATATATATATATATATATATATATTCTTCTTTATTTCGCTTAATGAATGAAAAATATATTTATAGCAAATGATATATTATCTAGTGTTCATCTTTCTTTACATATAAGAATTAAATTTTTAAATTTTTTGGTCGATTTTTCTTTATAAAAATTATTTATTGTGTGAATTAAAAAAAATCCTTAGAGTGGTTTAATAACTCAAAAATATACAAATATATATAATTTTTGCTAGTATAATAAGATTAGATATATGGAATGCTTATTTTGGAATATTTTTACAATGAAGAATTCCATTGTTTGTATCTATTAAGTATATATTTAAAAGAAAAATAATTTTTATTGTTTTTTTTTCCTCAATAAAAGTAATTAATAACAATTGCAAATAAATATTCAAATCAAAATATTACAATGATTCAAGGTGGCTTTGGAAAACATATTATTATGAATCATCAATATATACAATTTCTGTCGTATGTATTTGATGTCAGTAACATTATGATGTTTCTTACAAGTTGTAAAAATTATTAATTTGTAACTAACTTCATTTTTTTAAAATTTATTATTAAATATTGGAAAAAAAATAAAAAAATTATTACTAAGATTAGAATAAAGTTAATAATTTTATATTCTAAGAAGAGTTTTATGCCGCCGGCAGTACGGCTAGTATAAATAATAAAATATAATTTTATTATTATTATTATTAACATATATTTATAAGTAGGATTAAAAAAATGTATTCTTGATTTTCTTTAATTTATATATTCATTCAAGTATTAATTAAAGAATATCTTATTTCAATTTAAATACTCAATAAATACTTATCTAATCATATTAAATTAATTAAAATTAGAACATTTAGAATAAATAAATATTTCAATATTTATAGAAGTATATATTCCTTATAGTTAAAAAAGAAATTAATTAATGATCTATTTTAGTGATTCCCAAAGTGGGTGCTACCGCTCCCTAGTGGGTGCAGCAGCGATCCAGGGGGCGGTGATGGCCACAGGTGCATTTAAAGAAATTTACTTGTATATTACTTTTCTATTCTGAGTTCAATAAATATATACCTTTATTTATAATTTTTTGTGAATAGGTACTTTTATCTTTCTGTTTAATTGTTATTAAAATTGATAAAAGTTATTTTCCATGGGGGGCTGAGTAAATGTTTTTCTGGAAAGGTAGCGACTTGGAAACCACTAATCTATTTTATATGAATTCAAATATATAAATTATTTAATTCATTTAAACTATGAAGTGTTAATAATTATATTGCCTATACAAATCATTTGCTTATTTATTTAATTTTAAGTAAGTTTATAACCTATTCAGGTAAATCAATAAAAATACAGGTTAAAAAAAAATGGTTCTTTTTATTTCCTTCAATAAAAGAATTAATATTACACCATAAATAAATTAAGTAATTTAAATATATATATATATACAGGTGTGTTGTTTTAATTTATGAATAATTGTAAATAACCAAACAAAAAATGGAATATAAATACAAATAGAAAAATAAATAAATAATAAAGAAGATGATGTGGGTTTGTGGGTGGATGTTGTGAGTTTAGATTCAACACTTGGATGGATAAAGTAAAAGGAATGATGATGATGGTGGTGAATGGGGTGAATGGAAAAAGGATGAGTGTCGCTTAGTAGTAAATCCCGTTGGGCAAGGGGGTGAAACAGGCCTTTTCCATCAGAAATCATTTGGCATAGAGACCCCCCTCAAGAGTCCATTCAACATTCACAACTGGACGAGGGTCAATTGACAAGAAACCATTTCTGATTTTACTTGCACCATTTCCTTTCACTCTCTCTCTCTCTCTCTCTTTCTTGCTCTTTCACTCTAATAAATATAAATATGATGACCTAAGTCAAAGGAAAATCCAATTGGATTTTGAATCTTCCAATATTCCATTAAACAAGTAAGTTACTCCATCTTTGGAGTCTTTGATAAAATATACGTCTATACTAATACTTATTATAAAGGAGAACTACCATTAAATTTTATAATATAATATGAGATAATTAGGATACCAATTATTCAATTTTGTAAGTAAAGATCTCGGTTAATAAAATATATAACATTAACAAATTTATTCATTTAAGTACATTTAACTCATATATCTCACGAATGAAAATGATTTAAATAATATATTAATTCATATATATATATATAATTAAACACAATATCAAACTTATAATAAGTTATAATTCATAATAATTTGAACATAAAGTTAAATATCTACAATATATTTTTTGTAGTATGAATAGAAAACTAATAAAATTTATGTCTACGAAAAGTTAGGGACTGTCTAGTTGATTGTCTTCACAGTCGGGTTAAAAGCCAGTTCTAGGGTCAGTAGAATAAATTCTCTCATTCTTGGATGGACAGACTCGGGACTTAAACATGGACCAAGAGGTTGAGAGTCAGGCGTGTTACATCTCACATCTCACTATTCTGTAGTTACTTATGTTGTATGAATATACGTTATTAATTTTTTTTATTCGGATTTATCAATTATTTTTGCTAGACTGGAAAAGCCAATATTGTTTGAAAATTGTTTGTATATTGAGGAATATTGTGATATTAAATCTATATTTTTTACGTAATATACCCTGATTTTATAAGAAAATAAAATTTTTAAAATTTGTATAAAAAAATTTCTATCAAATTTATTTATTATTAAAAAAAAAATCTGGAGTGTCTCCACTCGACTATCTCACAAATTTGAATTGGATTAAATATCATGTATTAATTTAAATTAAATTAAATTAATTAAATTATAAATTAAAATTAATAAATAATATTTATTAAATCAGCGCATGTTTGGCTCTTTATTGATGGCACCACGTCACGTGTTAGCGCGTGATTTGCAGTGTTAAAAAATGAATTCTGGTACTTTCAGCAATTCAATCAAGCTGAAATTCTATATATAGCAGTTTTATTTTTAATTTTAATCATGTGAAAAACTATCAAACATATATCTTTATTTTTACGGTCACTTTAGAAAAAAAAAATCAAAACGTTGAAGGTAATGACCCTCTTCCGGTTGAGCTACATTTCTCAAAAGTTGATAGAAAACTATGAATTTTGAATAATGCCCATGTAACAAATTTCATCATTCTAGCTCAAACCGTTTTTGCGTAATCTTGGTTACATACATACATACACACACACACACACACAGACATTTTTCTCAACCTTAGTGAAAATGATTCAGGAACCTTCAAAACGAATAAAAACATCAAAATCTCAACATGGAAAATTTTCGTGATCACAATACTATCTCTTACGAGATAGTAATAAGTTGACCTGTGGCCAGGTCCGAACCGACCGACTGTTTGAAATAAATTAATTTCCAGCTACAGAAACAATTTCAAATAATTTTAATATATCTATTAATGTAATAACAAACAGATATGGATATAACATAAATATTTTTAATTTTATTTTATTTATAATATATATGTAAGACCAGACTGTGACGTCATGAATGGCTGGATGACGTCATATAATTTTAAATCAAGAAAAAACTAATAAATATGATTTTTCTCGAGGATAAAACCAATACAAAGTGCATGATTCGTGGTGATATATAAAAAAATCTCCTTTGGTGTGAAAATAACCCTTTCCTTCCTATCGTCGATCGCTAATACTACCACTTCCGGTTCACGGATTTGCACCAAAAGTTGATCAATTCATCCCACTGATGCATTAAGTAAATATACCAAATTTCATCAAAATCGGTTGAGCCGTTCAGGCTGTACACATATATACGGACGGACAGACGGACGGACAGACGGACGGACAGACGGACGGACAGACGGACAGACGGACGGACAGACATCATGCTAAAAATACTTTTTTCTGTTTAGAAAATGCATGATTCGTGGAGATATGTAAAAATCTCCACATGTGAAATTTGGTGTGAAAACAATACCTCGCTTACTATCGTCGGTCGGTAAAAATGGGTTGTATGTGGGTGGTGGTGATGTGTAATTGAGATGTAAAAATATGCATAAATTATAAAATTCACTCACCGGCGTGTTGAAAGTGTATGTATGTATGTACGCGCACTCACACACAAACATAGACTGACTGACTCAATCACTCCTTTGAACGTACGAGGCCAAAGGAGCCCCTGACATTTAGGCAACCGGCGGCACTCATTGGAAAATTACATTTTAACTTTAATCGCCTACTTTTATGATTAACAATTTCTCTCCTCTATTAATTTTATCATTTATTTTAAAATAATTTTATATTTATAAATTTAATATTAATATAAATAAAAATAGAAATTATGATATATTTATATATAAATATTTAATGAAAATATTAAAATATTTAATGTGATGTTAAATTAATAATAAACTTTTTCTATCCACAGACGAATTAAATGTACTTATTTATTGAATAATATTTAAAAAAAATTCTTTCTACATTTAATTCAACAATACTTTTATCAATTTATTTCCACTCTATGGTCAATTTCTTTTTTTAAATTGCATATAAAGATTTCATTTTTTGATAGACACACTCAATTAATTTAAGAAATGAATTGGAAAATAATAATCGTATATGTACATACATACATACATCCAATAAAAAAAACTTTGCAATCGTCTATTAAATTAAATAGTTATAAAATAATTTATATTATTGCTATTAATAAATCAAGATAAATACGGATGAGAAAATAACGTCATACTATGATCATAATATTATTAATTTAACTAAATTTCATCTTATTAAGTATTTCTACTATTATACATAAGTACAATTGTATTTTAATGTTTAAAATAATATATAAATTTTCATAATGTTTATATTTATAATGATTCAATCAAATTAAATATATAAACATGTTGAAGATCAAAATAAATGGCATGAAATACATATTTCCAATAATTTTTTTTAAATTATTTAATGTACACTTTAATGAATATATTTGATGTGGTTTTCCTCTCTAACACCTGACTGCTTTTAATCTATAATAATTTTACATCCAAATTATTCCTTTATA
The DNA here is from genome assembly GCA_963082975.1 of Labia minor. NCBI lineage: Eukaryota > Metazoa > Arthropoda > Insecta > Dermaptera > Spongiphoridae > Labia > Labia minor. The sequence goes on along the minus strand of OY720344.1, from coordinate 18,203,899 downwards.
TTTATAATTTTTTTCTTATATTTTTATAAATACTAGCTAATTAATTAAGGAATGAAATTCTATAAATGTCACTTAACTATATATATTCATAAATAGATAACAAGTTTAATAAAATAAATAAATCTTAAGACATTTTAAACTCAAAAAATCAAATTGGTTCATAAAGAGGAATAGGAAACGATACTCTAAAATTAGCTAAATATTTTAATGATAATTATTAAATTAAATATTAAATATAAAAGATATTTTTAATTAATTTATTTTATTCATAGTAATTAGCATATTATACGTGTTTCACCAAGAAATAATCAATTTTAATTTTGAAAAAGTGTTTTATATAATAAATATAAATATATATATCTAATGATATACATTTTACTTATGATGATGAATCAATTAAATATTTTAATATTTCCGAAGGTATAATAAACTAATATAATAAATATTGGCAAATATTTGCACAATATAATGTCAGATTTCTCCTCAAAGACAGCGTTATGGAGAGGTATTAATGGATTAATAACATCGATGTCTCAGCAGCATCCGGAAACTACTGCAGTCAGTCGATTGTTATTTAGACAACGACGTTTGTCATGGTTGAAACAGAAGAGTCTTGTTGCTGAAAATTTTCTATGGGTATTTCTAAGACAGATATGCAGTATTGGAGAGCAAAATTCATACACTTTAGTATTATGTCCACATAATAATTAATATTTAAAAAAAAATCATTACAATTTTCCATTGAATCATCACCATATAAAGATATGGAAGTACACATATTTAATTTTATCAAATTCAAATACATATAGTGTATATACATAACTGCAAAAAAAAAAAAAAAACACAAAAAAATATTCAATTCATAAAGTGTAGAGATGTATTGTCATTAGTATATGTTAAAAAATTATTAGAATTATATAATGACGTATCTAATAATATTGAAACTTTATTATTATTATTATTATTATTATTGATCCAGGTTGGTATTGACGATGTTGATGTTGATATATTAATGTCATTTGAATAATGATTATAGAAAGCATTGTTATTATTATATTTTTGTACTCCGATATTATTATTGTAAATGTTGTCTTCTAATCTTGTACTTGTCGAATTAGCGAATAGTAGATATTGTAAATAACGAATATAACGTATAGCCATTCTAAAAAAAAAAAAAATTTTGTTTATTGTAAAAATAAAATTTGAATATTATTATTATTTTGTTTGTTTTGTTTTTCTTTTTGAACCATTTCACTAGCTATATATCTTATTTTTATTTTTATATTTTATTCTAAAAATCAGTTTAATATTCTGGTCTCTCAGTGAGAGACGTATCTCAGATATTAAGCTCATAAGAACAGATACTACACTTTGATCTTAGCCAAAAGGCCGAGAAGCGATTGTGTTTATTACAAGGACATTAAGGACAGACCAATCAGAGAAGATTACCTAGATAAAACGGACATTAAAAAGCAGGACAAGACGGCATTGTTAAAGATGAGGTGCGTAAACGGAAGTTGGAGAGACTGTAGGCTATGTAAAGAAGGAAAGGAGACCCTGCCACATATCTTACAATGTAAAGGACTGAGAGTGAAACTAACAGAGAAAGAAATAAGCGGGAGTGTCTTCCCCAGACTTTCCCGCATATAAATAGGTATAAAGAGTTGTGAATGAATATTTAGAATGTGTAAACTTGGTATTGATAAAGAGCCAGTTCGTATTAGTTTATTGGTGTCAAATTTGATATTTGGTAACATTTATTTATATATATATATATAGAATAAAGTGCTACTTCCGGTTAACTGATATTTTAAATGTAAAAAAAACAGATATGGATATAATATAAATATTTTTAATTTTATTTTATTTATAATATATAAGGGCTGGCTGTGACGTCATGAAGTTCTGGGTGACGTCATATAATTTTAAATTAAGAAAAAACTAATGAAGATGATTTTTCTCGAGGATAAAACCAATACAAAGTGCATAACACGTGGAGATATGTCCTCACGTGAAATTTGATATGAAAATAACCCTTCACTTCCTCTCTTCGATCGGCAATACTAGCACTTCCGGTTTCCGGATTTGCACCAAAAGTTGATCAATTCATCCTACTGATGTATTAAGTAAATATACCAAATTTCATCAAAATCCGTTGAGCCGTTCAGGCTGTACACATCTATACGGACGGACAGACATCATGCTAAAAATACTTTTTTCTGTTAAGAAAATGCATGATTCGTGGAGATATGTACCTAAAAATATCCATAGGTGAAATTTGGTGTGAAAACAATACCTCCCTTACTATCGTCGGTCGGTAAAAAAGAAACGCTACTTGTATAGGTAAAATGTCACTTCCGGTAGTCAGATCATGATGAAATTTGGTATCTCAATTTTTTTCATATTTTTAAATCTATATACAAAATATGAAGCAAATATCTCGAAGCAAACTGGTACTTTACTTGAAAGGTAAACGCAACCAGTGTAGGTAAAGTACCACTTCCGGTTAACCGATTTTGACGAAATTTTGATAGAAATCTACAAACTGTGAATAATATCGGTGTACCAAATTTCCAAGTCCTAGCTTGATTAGTTTTTGAGTAAATTTGCTTACAGACATTATATACATACATACATACACACACACAGACATAATTCGAAAAATGGTATTTTCCGACTCAGGGAGGTCTAAAACGTCAAGATCTATCGAAATCTCGAAGTCGAAATTTTTGACGATTCCAATACTTCCCTTATACGAAGTATGCGGGAAAGTAAAAAGACTGACAGACGATTACGAAGACACGACTATTGGAAAAAATTACTAAGTCAGGGAGATGTGAGTGAATTATGCAACCTCTGGATCAAGTGGAAAGCAGTTGTAGGGTAACAAATAAGGGAAGATTAAAAGACAAAATTTTAATATACATATAAGTAAAAAATCAATTTTGTAAATAATGTATTTTTGACCTAAACCCGAAAAGGGAAAGGGCGCAACACAAATAATAAATAAATATATTTTATTCTATATTATTTTATTCTAAACACCGACGCGACGTTTAAGAATAAAGTGATGTCACATTGGAGATTGATTAAGCAAGTTCTACCCTTCTTTTCCCTTACCCCTTATGCAACTGATTTGACATCCGTCAAGTTTAGATTGGCATATTATATGATCTGGCAGTACAATTTTGACGAATGGAACGAGACGGTAAAAATACCCATATCATCCTTCTTGACTAGCTTAGTTAAGTTTATTTTTTATTATTCTTATTTACTTTATAAGAAATATTAAGACCAATTATTCAACGAAATAAAGATAATCTAAATTTGCAAATGGGTATATGATGTTAAGTCTCACAATATTATAAATATAATATTTATATAAATATTTTAAAAATAATCACCACTTTACTTAATATTTAATAATATAATAAAATCGAGAATAATACCAATACAATGGAAACAATCTAATATTATAATTATCTTTAAAAAAAGAAGATTGCGGGAAACAAGTGGGGAAGAACTGCCAGAAGAAGAGAAATTTGGAAAGAAATGGGAGAGGCCTATACCCAATATTGACCTGATAAATAATTAAATAATTGTTATTTTAATTTCGTTTTATATGTAAATATTAAAATGGCTCATAAAAAAGGCTTAAATAAATAAATATATTAAATTAATTATTTATATTATCTACTACTAAATTATAAGACATCATTCCGTCTTTTTTCATAGAATCTACTACTAGATTACCTTAATTATTTTTAATATATTACTATACAACTATTTATATGTATGAGATATTTATAAAGACAGTAGCTATACATTATATATATATATTCTGCCAAATTAAAAAAAAAATATTATATTATTCAACTTTGTTTAAGAGGTATAATACATTTCTTTTTTCAACCCCATCCCTCCTTCTTTTTTTCCTTCTCCATTGTCAAAATTTGTATTTATAGATTTTTAATATCTCTTTTAAATATATATTGTAATATATAATCATAAAAATACATTTTTATGTATATAAGGGTGGGAAACCTAGAAATGTCATTTTTGAACACATTTTGCTAAATTTGAGAATAAAGGACATTTGATCATGGAACATGTGGTCTGCACGTGTACAGAGACCCATCCATGTATCCAAGGTGGGGGAAGGAATGAAGTTTTCATTATCGGTGAAAAAGAATGTTTGAGGCAGTCTTGATCAGGAATTGGAGAAGGAGACACGAAATCCCTTGACGGAAGGACATCCCCGGGGAACCCCTTTTTGAGAAATATCGCGGTCCAATAGATGTTCCAGATAAATCCTCAGGATGACACTCAAGACTCAAGTCTCCAATGAATGCTCCATTCCTTCCATATACATATATATATCAAAAGAGGTCGACCCTTTGGTAATTAACATAATTTGCAATTGCTAAATATAAATTAAATTCCATATAATTTATATTTCTATTTTAACGGTACCATTCAATTCTTCCATTTCATATAAATACTTATTATCTATTTTTGTAATATAAATTCTTTTAGTTTATTAAATACATAATTTTAGTATAATTTAAATATGCATTTTTTAATCTGAACTATTCAATTTTATCATTTCCCATATCAACCTTCATGGATTCAATAACCCGCCTTTTTATTCTAAATTCAATCCAGCGTGCTACCAATTAATTAAACTTATTTTTAACCCAATTTTTCTAAAAAAATACCTTACCCCAACCCTCCAATACACGACAATATATATATAGTAATATTATTTAATTATTTTTTTTTAATTTTCTTTTTCTTTTTTGGGTTATTTTTTTATTAAATAATAGGTTATCAAATATTAATATATATATATATATATATATGATCGATATTAAAATGAATTGGTGATTAAAAAAATGGAGTGATATGATGAAAAAAATTGAATAAATAAATAATCAAAATTATATTATTACCTAAAATCGTAAATATATATATTATTACAGTAAATAAAAGACTTGAGCATATTTTTGCCTATGTAATAATTAGGAGGAGAGTAAATATTAGGTTGAATGATTGAATGTATGAATGAATGAATAGAAAACAAACAATGGGGAGGAAAGATGTGAGTGGATGAATTTGTTGAAAAGGATGATGGATGAGATTATATCAGAATGCTTTGGAGATGTATGGGAAAGAGAAAAAAAGAGGCAAGAGAAGATTTAACAAAAGAAAAAAATAGGTGAAGCAAACTCGAAAATATTATAAACAATAAAATATAATTAATTTATTAAATATTAATTATTTACCTAAGTGATTCAATTTTACTTAATTTTTTCCCAACAGGTTTTACTGAAGGTAACCGTGAACGTAATAAATCAAATGCACGATTCATATCACGCATTCGAGTTCGTTCTCTAGCACAAGCTGTTTTACGTAAATCTGAAAATATAATATAATATAATGTTCAAGTAAGTAATATGAAAAAAATTGCAGGAAGATTTAAGTACAAATTGAAAATTAATCATCATTATTATCAAATCAAATACAAATAAATTTATTAAATTCAATTTTATTTCATTTTATAAAATACTTATAGGTATAGATAGATATATAAAATTTAGAAATATATAAAATTTATTACTATTATGACAATTGTCAAATACATATTACGAGGGCAGGTCAATAAGTCTCTGTCTTTTTGAATTTCCTGTCTCTTAAATGAATTAGCAACATTGCCCCTGTCAGAAGGCAACTATCAACTGACTCCTGTCAAAATTTGAACGAGCTGGGTTTTTTAGTTTTTGTTTGACATCCATTAATAGCAGAATACCTTGTGATTTGAGAAGAAAGTGGAAAAAAGTGAATTTCATGCGCTCATTAAGCGGTATTTTTATTAGAAAAAATTTAAAAGGTCACGGACTTATTGACCTGTTCTTGAATTCTTAACAAAAACTTTAATATCTCTAATAACGAATAATAATAATTATATATATTTACATAAATTATTTTGTATTTATAAAAAATAAGAATTTTTCAATTCTAAATAATTAATATAAATATATAAATAACTAGATACAAAAATACCTTTATTTAAATATTGATTATGTTGAATATTATTCCATTTAAATGCTATATTATTTTCATAACGAATTTCAATCATTTCATTATTTTCATAATATTCATAATCCTCGGATGAAAATTCCTCAGGTGGTGGTACAATAAATATTTCTTCATTAGAATATATTGACAGATGTATATCATTTAATGTTGTTAATTCACTATTATTATTATCAATAATATTATTTTTATCATTTTCATTACAATCTAAAAGAAAGGTCTAAATACAAAATTAAAAATATATTTATATATAAAATATTAAATAATAATATAATAATAAGTAAATGTACATATGGTTATATTCCATTCAATAAGATCGGGGAGTTATAAATCTTTATGATGAGTTATCTCTTGAACAATATGTTTATCTGACACAAATGGTTATAAAACGATCCTCTTTCACAGGTTTAATTTTAATCCTTTAGGAACGTTAAAAACGAAAAAAAATTATTATCTATTAAAATATAAATAAGAGGCATTGAAAATAGATTTACTTGATATATATATAACTTTACTATAGTAACACAATGAATTGAAATGGCACTTATATATTTTTATATTGAAAGTTACAAAAAAACTAATAGCAGTGGAAACGACCTCCCTAAATAAATAATTAAATACGAGTATAACTGATAAAATAATAATACTATATAGCAGTGTTTCCCAAACTTTTTAGTCCGCGACCCGGTTCGAGGTCTTAAAATTTGTCTCGTCCCACTTCATTAAAAAAAACAAAACATTTATTTAGATCACAAATTTTATTTTTCAATAAAAATAAAGTTTCTAATGATGTAAAAAAATAATAAGAATTTCTAAAAAATTTTCGCGACCCGGTAACCGTTCCATACTTTGGAAAACACTGCTATATAGGTATAACATTACAGATTATTCTTTTGTCTTTTATCTTTTTATGTGGTATTACTGAGTGCCCAAAAAACAAGTAAGGGTATTTTTTACATCGGTTTTTTTCGATCAATTTTCTTTCGTAATGAAAATTTTTTTAAAGGAGATGAATATTCTGGCAAAGTGGAGGGTGGTTTGTGATTTTAATTTTGTTTTTTCTATTTAACATCATACGTTTTTATCTTCTTAGTCTTATTTTCATTCTAAATTCTTAATTTCACTGTTCTTTATTATTATTCTAAATTTAATAGAAAATTTTTATATTAATTTAATTTTAAATACAGTATTCTAATATACATACATTAGAAATACAATATAAAGGGTAAATAAAAAAAAAAGTTTTGATAGGTCCAAAGATTTATTTTCTTACTTGATATTCATGTGGTAACGCAGTTGGTTGAAGTGGAATAATCAATTGTGGATCATCAATCAATTCAAAAGCATTAAATGATGATGAAGGTGATGATGAAGATGGCGTTAAATCCATTGGTTTTTTGTTTTATTTTTATTAATTACTCTGTAATAAATAATAATATATTTAAGTTAATTATATTAAATAAGCTGGAGTGTCTCCACTCGACTATCTCGCAATTTGAATTGGATTAAATAACATAATATATTATATTTAAATTAAATTTAATTAATTATAATTATAAATTAAAATTAATAAATAATATTTATTAAACAAGCGCGTGTTTGGCTTTTTGGTGATGGCACCACGTCACGTGTTGGCGCGTGATTTGCAGTGTTAAAAAATTAATTCCGCTACTTTCAGCGATTCAATCAAGCTGTAATTCTATATATAGTAGTTTTATATAATTTTTTATCATGTGAAAAATTATCAAACATATCTCTTTATTTTTACGGTCACTTTAGAGGAAAAAAATCAAAACATTGTATATATTGACCCTCTTCCGGTTGAGCTACATTTCTCAAAAGTTGATAGAAAACTATGAATTTTGAATAATGCCCGTCTACCAAATTTCATTATTCTAGCACAAACCGTTTTTGTGTATAATCTTGTCTACATACACACATACATTTTTCTTAACCTTAATGAAAATGATTCAGGAACCTTCAAAACAAACCCCCTCTCCTATCTCTCCTACGTACTTTCCTATATTGTACACCCACCGCGCCCTTGGTCTCCTTAAGTCAGGAGATGCATAGAGGTCATGCAATTCCTCATTATATAGTCTCCGCCATTCCCATAAAACAAATTCAAGAACAATAAAATGTTCTAATGTTAAATCAAAAAATTAAAAATTGAATAAATATGTATGTACAACACTTCACTGTTATTGAATATTCTAAAATTAATAATTTTTGAATATAAGTGATAAACGAATTTATTAAATTTGCTTCTTTTAATAAAATTATTTAAGATGATTTTTTTAATGATAAATTTTTCTCTACTGTAATATTTTTAAGATGTTCAATATTAAAATATAAATTATTTATATTATACAGAACATAAATTATTTTAAGTATTAAAACAAAAATAGAAATTAAATGATTTAACATTTTAAAAATAAGACAATTTGTAGAAATTGAAATAACTAGAGACTGAATGAGAGTAGGGGGGATAAGGAAGAGAGGTGTGTGAAGAACGGGGGGAAGAGATGGAGAAATGTTGTAACGGTTAGGGTTTGAATTAAAATAAATGGTGAAATAATAAAATTTCGCAAACTGGACGCATCCGGAATCTGTAATATTAGTAAGTGTAAAACGTGATCACTTAGAATTTAACATCATTTCTTTTGTAAATACGATGGTGTCTGAAAAGTTTCCGTCCTGACCAAGAAAAACGATGTTTTTCAATTTTTTTTTGTTTTATTTTTCAAAATTCAAGATAGCTGAGACCTGTACGATGTCAGCTGAACGTGTGCGGAATATTTTGCAAAACCATTTGAATATGGAAAGCTGTGTGCAATGTGGGTGCCGCATTTCCTAACGTTAGACCAAAAATTGATTCGAAAAACCATTTCTAACGACAATTTGGCGCGTAATCCAAACGAATTTTTGCGTCGATTCATAACTGTTGATGAGACTTAAATTAAATTAAATCAAATTTCATTAATTAATTAAATAATTTATTAATTAATTAAATTAATTAGAACATCGTTATGAGAAATGTATCAGTGTTGATGGAGATTATGTTGAAAAATATAGCAAAAAAAAAAAATTTAAAAACATCGATTTTCTTGGTCAGGTCGGAGAGTTTTCATCCCACCCTAGTATCTTTAATTACGTTTATAATATTAGTTATTTTTTCTTTGATGAAAATATATTTTTTTATATATTTTTGTAAATATATAAAACTTAAAAAATAATTATATATTTTTTTTTGTTGTTAGTTTAATTTTTTTTTTGTTGTTTAATTTAATATAAAAGCAGTGTCATAGATGTGTATGTCCACCTCCTTTCTCTTTCAGAAACTCAGGCCCTTGGATCATAACTGTCGGTATTAAAAGGGTGGGTAAACCCGATATCACACTACTTTAATCACTACTCAATTTAGACCAATGTCAAACGCTTCAGGACGGAAGAAGAAAGACACGACAAAGTGATTTTGCAGCATGACAACGCTCGACCACATGTTGCAAAACCGGTGAAAACCTACCTAAAAACACTGAAATGGGAAGTCCTATCACACCCGCCATATTCTCCAGACATTGCTCCTTCGGACTATTACTTGTTCCAGTCGATGACACATGGTCGGTCCCAGCAGAAGTTCACTTCATATGAACAATGCAAAAAATGGGTCGATTATTGGATTGTCTCAAAAGACGAGTCGTTTTTTCGAGCTGGCATCCGAAAATTGCCAGAGGGAAAAAGTAGTGGACAGCGATGGATAATATTTTGATTAATATATTTGTAATCACATTATTTGAAAATAAATCCGTAAATTTCGAAAAAACGCTCATTATTAATTCAAGTTCCCTATATTATTATTAAATGTTTACATTTACATGTTAATAATATGAACTAAAATTAGACTAATGCCGTTAATATCTATATAATATAATAATTATAATCTAAATTTTGTTACATCAAATTAAATATAAGCACATACATATTTTATAATCACTATAAATTTCACTTTACTTTCACTTGTATAATATAATTTGATAGTTATAATAATGATATAAAAAGAAATAGCAATTAGTAAAAGTGATAAATGGATATGTAAACGATTAGAGTATATTTCCATTTTTAAAATATAAAATTTGAACATCTAGTAGAATTCACTTAAAAAGAAGATTACATCATCATGTATTATAATTACTCGTATTACCTAGATCAAACGATCATTTAAAAAAATCATTCTTTTATTTTTTATGTACTGATATTATTGATTCTTTTAAGAATAATGTGGATCTCTCGGGGGATCTTATTAAAAAAGCTAGGTTGATTAATAGGAATATTCTCCATTTTATTTTTCTTATCTTATATGGTTTAATAATTACATCTACTTTTTCAAAGTTTCATTTTCATTCGACCCTTATCTAGATTTAGGCAACCTGTCCATAGATTATTCGTTAATGATAAAATATTAATATTAACTAGCTGCTCCGAGCGCCTTCGGCGCTCTTCACACCTAGACGGGGGCTCCGCCCCCTGTACCCCCGAGTGATACATAGTATGTGGTTGAAAGTCTGTATGTAAAAGGTTTTCATCCCTTTTGTTTCAATCAGTATAAGTAGATAAGACATATATTTGTTTTCTTGTAAAATATATTTTAATTTAATCAGTAAATTAATTATATATTATTATTGTATATGTTATATTTATATAACTCTGTGTCTCTACAGTTTTCGAAAGTTCTTAGCCGCAGCATCCACATTTCTCTAAGCGTCCCTATCCTGAGCTACAACCAAATCCTACCCTGTCCCATCTCTCCCATGTCCCTTCCTTCATTGTCCACCCACCTTGGTCCTTGGTCTTCCACCGGATGTTTCCCAATCGGTTTCTACCAATTTCTAGTTTCTCCAATTCCAACCACGTCCCCTTCCCATCCCAGCCTTCTCGATTTTATAACCTTAACTATATCTGAACATTATTTCTCGTTATGCCATCTCCGCCATCCCCCTGTGACCTCATCTTCTTTTGGCCTATAAATGCTGCGAACAATATTAATCTCACAAATACTCCAAATCTACTCTCGTCTCCCAGAGTCTTCGATAGGGTGACTAAACGTCCCGTCTTTAGGTGCTCTGTCCCAAAAATGTCTTCGGGACACCCTACTGTTTTTTCAATATTTAGGGCATTTCGTAATTTTTTTTTCAACATTTTTTCAATTTAGTTTTAAAAAAAAGGTATACCGTTTGCCCCTTTACTGCATAATAACAGGCGTTACTCAATTAAAACGTCGATTTAAATTCTTCTCGAATATTATTATCCTTCGTGATTAGAGATCTTAAGTATTTAAATATTTATACTTTTTTAAAGTCTACATTTTGTATGATATTTGTATTTAAGCCGTATCCGTATCATAATTCTTGAATTTTTTTATTTAATTACATTTCGCGGTTGATTTTTCCCCAATTTCTCTAATCACATGTCTCCTCTTCCAGTCCAATTCATTTACCTATCAATGTTGCATAAGGCATTTAAATTTCTTAATTTGGCTAGAACACTCCATTTTTAAAAATTTTAAATAGAGAGAGAGAGAGAGAGGTTCTAATTATATATATATATCTGTTTCTATGACAGCAAAAAAGTAAACAAATTACATTCATACAAACACTTTCCTTTATATATATTTCTGGAAAATGGAACACCCGCAGCTCAACTCAGGAGTTACCTAAGATTCTAATTTCTTTTTTATTTTTCATCATTTGAGGTACCCTTCACCTCAGAAAAATTTGGTTACCTTACTCCTTGTAGTTTAGGCTCTGGAGTTTTTTGCGTACAGACGGACACTATCGTATTAAATATATAGATTGTATCAATTCACAGATAAAATTATTAAAATATAATATAAATTCTTATTTTTATTTCTATTATTTGAATATTTAAATTATTTAATTTATTCTAAAATTTTCCACTTTTTTTTCTAATTAATTTAATATTATTATTTAATCACTATTTATTGAATATAAATATATATATTATAGATTTACAAGCTGTTACAAAGATAACATTAAATAAATTTTTATTAACTATTTACATGTCATGCAGGAAAACATCCCAGTGGATGTTTCCTTTACTTTATAATTAAATTAGAATCTTGATACATATTTATTATTACCATCTCGCCAGAGATAGTATTCCGATCACGAAAATTTCCGATGTTGAGATTTTGATGTTTTTATACGTTTTGAAGGTTGTAATCATTTTCACTAAGGTTGAGAAAAATGTCTGTAGGTATGTGTGTATGTGTGTATGTATGTAACCAAGATTACGCAAAAACGGTTTGAGCTAGAATGATGAAATTTGTTACATGGGCATTATTCAAAATTCATAGTTTTCTATCAACTTTTGAGAAATGTTGCTCAACCGGAAGAGGGTCATTACCTATAACGTTTTGATTTTTTTCTTCTAAAGTGACCGTAAAAATAAAGATATATGTTTGATAATTTTTCACATGATTAATAATTGTATAAAACTGCAATATTTAGAGAATTTCAGCTTGATTGAACCGCTGAAAGTACCAGTACACTGCAAATCTCACGCGCCAACACGTGATGTGGTGCCATCAACAAAGCCAAACATGCGCTGGTTCAATAAATATAATTTATTAATTTTAATTTATAATTTAATTTAATTTAAATTAATATATGTTATTTAATCAAATTTGCGGGATAGTCGAGTGGAGACACTCCAGATTTTTTTATGTTCATATAAATATGTATAATGTTTACCAAAGCCACCTTGAATCGTTGTAATTTTTTGATTTTGATATTTATTGACACCTGTTGTTAATTACTTTTAATTGAGAAAAACAATCAAAAATGAAATTTCTTGTAAAATATCGTTTCTCACCTTCAAAAATTTCTAATATGTGAATTTCAAAAAAATTCTGTGCATAATTTTTAAGATAAGATATATATATATATATATATATATTCTCTTCTATAGTCTGTATACATGCAGAATGTAAAAAAGACTAAATGAGATAATAATAAGGAAATTATTAATCTTATTCTTATTATTCTATCTTATTTATTATGTAGTAAGTTTTATTGATTTTTTGAAATTTTGTAAGATTCAAAATTAAAATATTATATATGTAAGAACGTACTTACCCTTAATCTTTATTCTTCTTTTAAATATACTACCATAACTCAACAACACTTAAATATATATATATAGATATACAGAGCTAGAGAATAAAATATACAATTGACCTGACTTTTGGAATGACTTGTCTTTAAATGCGAGTATAAAATTAAATAAAAATAAATGGAGAATAAACACACACACATAAAAATTGGCTTAGTATTATATTTAATTAACATTCTAATATAAAAAAAAATTCCATTCATTCATCTCTTATTTTTAACACTCAATTCCCTAAGCAAACGTTAACATCCGCTTATTAAAATATCCTATATATCTAACACCTGTTTTTTATTAAGTTGGATAAATTAACAAATACATATAATAACACTCATATAATACACACCCACTCATAAATTAATTAATGTGTCATTTTATCAAAAATATAATTTTTTTTTTATATATTCACTATATCTTAACTTAAAATAAAACCTTAATAGGCTCTTAATGTTTTATGCCTTATATGAAAATAACACATCTGATATGTACAATAGGCATATCAACACAATTTTCAATTTCACTTTCTTTCAATTTACTCCTGATATTAATTATCAAATTCGTTAATAGTTTATATATTTTTTTTATCATTTATTATACTACTACAATCTATCTATATATATATAAAAGGGAATGTCTGTCTGTCTGTCTGTCTCCCCTAAACTCAAAAACTACCCGTCCTATTGCGATGAAACTTTCAGGGATTGTTGTGGGCATACCAAGGAAGGTTAAGTGTATAAAATTATATAAAAATGAATGTCTGTCTGTCTGTCTGTACTCGCTGGATTCAAACCATAGATCCAATCACCTTGAAAATCTGGATAATTATTAGCTATATTCCCGGGAAGGTTTTTGCAAATTTTTATTAAAATCAGAGTTGGGGTTCTAGGTGTATTTAATTAGTAATATTTTGGTAAAAGTGTATTCATGGTTACTATGGTTACATTGAAAAATTTACAATAAATAAATAAAATAATTGGAAATCTTTTCAACTTATTATTTTGATAAATTTTATTAATATTTTTAATTTTTTTTAAACTGTCAAAAATAACATACCCATAATAACAGTTGTAATAAAAATAAAAATATAAATCACAATGTAAGTAAAATATTGAATCGTTTTATTTATATTGTTTCAATTATTGTTTGAATATTTATTAAATTTATATATTTATTTACATATTTAAATGTATATTTAATAAATTTTTTGTTGATTCTTAATAATAATAATTCCAATTACTTTCTTAAAAAATTTTTTTATTTAAAAGCATATTCAGCATTGAAATTGCCATTAAATATGCAGGTAATTGGAATTCCAATATGTAATATTAGCAAATATTCTGGGATGGGAAAAATACTAAGATCATGTCAGCTTATTATTATTATTATTTGTAATAATTCCAATAAAATTAAATAAAAATAAAAAACAAAAAGTCCAATTAAAACTAAAATTTCAATTATATTCATTTAAAACATTATTATTATTATTATTATTAAGTGTTCAGTTATCACATACGTATATATGTATACAGACACACATGCAAAGGCGAAGCTTTACCGGGTCTGCTAGTTATAAAATAAAAGTCAATGTTCAAGATAATAAGTTATCAAATAATATATTAATAATAATGGACTTTTACTTGTTTTACCATTTAGTACATCTTTTTATACAATACTATGGCATTTTCCATTGATTTTAATTATTTTAAAATTATTCACAAACACTAACTAATTTAATTTAAAAGGCTTTAGTATATTAAATTCAAATTATATATATATATATAACTAGATTTACTATTTTTAAATTTACATTACATTTCTTTTCCTTTTCTTAAATTAATTAAAAAAATTGAATTTGAAATTTATTTAATATTTTGTGTGAATTATCTTTATTATTTTTTTTATAAAAAATATATATTAAGATTTAATAAAGGTTTCTTAAAAGAATCAAATACTATATAAATAACCACGATGTATCGTTCTTTTGATTTGAAAGGAATCACTGTGTCATGCTAATGTTAGAGTTCATCATCAACATCATCATAATCATGGCTTTCATTTTAGTATTTCATACTAGTATTTTATTAATTATGTTGTTTAATAATATTGAATACGTCGCATATTTTCTTTTGTTGTTAGATTAATATTATTATTTTGATTCCATAACAAACTTATGAGAAATTTTTCTGGAGGATCCATGGACCCGGACTATGTGGAAAGTGAATTCACCCTGATCTACCACAGGTTCCTTCGTTGGTTCTTAATTAAGAAACTTTCGGATAATGTAGCACGTCTGAAGGACTATTGCTCATTGGCTCATCTTGAAGATGCTATGACTCAGTCATAGTTACTCAATATTTTGATTCAAGTTGATGGAGACAACTTCTTTCACGAACATAATCACTGGATAGATCTGGAGATGTTCAAGTCTTTTATTTCTTTTAATTGGATCAGTTTGTAACTAAGGGGGGCGGTGGGTGCGGTCCGCACCGGGCGGCACTTATCTTGGGGCGGCATTTTTTATATTTAGTTATAGTTGTAAAGAGCAACTTATTCATTTCATATTTATTTTTTTTCTTTCTTGAATAATAAATGATTATTATGATTATTATAAGTTTACTATTTGATTTATATAAATTATGATCAACTATATGATTTCGAATATTATTCCTCGGTGTATATAAATGCATTTTAGTGTAAATTTTGAATTCTAATTCCAAGAACAGGATAATAATTTTATTTTATTGTATTCATTAAAATTCGTTGAATTCGTAAACGCATCTTTACGATTTTGTTCGACAATTTTTCCTAACTAAAATTTTTTGATATCAGTTTATAAACGATTTTGTTAGGCAAAATTATCTTTGTTCTACAATGAGTCAATTAAGACTACAAAATCTTGCAATATTGTCAATAGAACAAGAAATTACAAATAATATAAATTTTGAGAGCATTATACACGATTTTTCTAGTATGAAAGCTAGAAGAGTAAATATTATATAAATATGTTTACGAGTGCATACAAATATGTGTAAAAAAATTTACTTTGTGTATTAATTAATATTTATTAAATAACTTAATAATTTATTTATGTGTATTCATTTATAAAAACCACTATTTGATTGACTTATAATAGAAAGGGCGGCAAACTGGAGATCGCCCCGAGCGGCAAAAGTTCTAGGTACGCCACTGAATTGGATAGAAGTTCTTCTTCTTTTCTATCTTGTTTTTCTTGAGATTATGTGTAATGGGAATCCCTTTCTTAATTATGACCACAGTCCTGGGGTGGTATTATTTATGAGAAGTATATCCGGTCTCTTGGAGTTGATTCTTTTGTTATTATTATTATTATTATTATTATTATTATTATTATCCAATTCCTTCAAATTAGCGGCGCATTCACATATCGAAATAATATATTGCAATATAATAAAATATAAATATATTTTGTTTTAATTTAATTTGATATAAATAAATAATAAATAATTTTTTGCATTACATAAATTTTTCTTTCCGACAAATTATTGGAGCATTATCATTAAAATTCATAAAAAATTATTATCAATTAAAAGAAAATTGTTTTTTGATGGGATAAAAAATCAATAATATCATCAAATCCTGCCCAATTAATTTTTTTAATATTTTAATATTTAATAAATATATATATATTTATATATATAGAAATTTTATTACGATAAAAGAACGATACAAAAACATAGAAAAAATTATTACATTTAAAGATAATGTTTTTAAAATTTTATTTTCGCTTCCATTTGCTAAAACAAATGCAGAACGTTGGATTTCTAAATTAATTTCTAAATTAAAAATTATCTGCTTTGCAACTAATAAGTATGTCTACATTAAAGATGAAATCCAATTGTAATTTTAAGTATTGATGGTATTAATTATTTAATTTTATTGCTTTTTTTATTATAAAATCCTCGTTTATAAAAAATTAAATTCAACAAGTTTTAAAAATATTTATATAAGTACTATTTACAAGTTATCTCGGAAGATTCGGGGTTTTACTTTTAAAAAAAATTGCAAACCCTGGTGACCAACTTAATTTATATACTAGTATATATAATTATATATATTCATCTGTTTATGCCAATCTTGCTAAACATTTATCATTCTTTATTAGATAATTATTTCAGACGTATTTCAGAAATTTACAAACCCCACTATGGTTTATTGGTATTTAGTAAAGCCCTATGGGAATGAAACTTGATTGTAATTGTAAGAAAAAATAATTATTGTTGTATTATCATACAATATAATATATCGTGAAGAGAAACGATTTGTCCAATTACAGTGTTTTCTATGAAATGAAAATTAACCATAAAATTTTCATTCAGCTCTTTCATATGACAGGCATACAAAAACTGTATTATTGTTATATGAATTTTAGTTTATAGTAATAGGTAATAAAAAAATAAATAAATAGGTCTTTAATTAAATATCCACTTTACTTGTATTACCATTTATAATATCTAGAAATTGTGAAAATACACCCCATGCTAATGCAATAAATGTACCAATAATTTCTGCAATGATTACCGCAACATATTCGACAGATATTTCTGTATCATTATTTTCATCGTCATTATTATCAGATTTTTGTAGCCAAATTAATTTCTCTGGTGAAAATTTATCTTTTAATGTTTCTAATGCACGTTTCATTACATATGATAATTGATTACGTGTCATTTCATCTGTAAAACTTATTTGAACACGTATACGGGATGATTTACTGCCATCTGTTCCATTGAGATTTTTTAAAAAGAAAATTCTGAAACAAAATTTAATAGTTTTATTTTAATATATATATATATATCTTATATATAAATAAGTTTTCTAAAATTAAGGTATAATAACCAATATTTATTTAATAGATGATATGCATGAATAAACTGTGTGTACCAACATTTTAAGAAACCTATTACAGTAGTTAGTTTCATTCAATTATAGATTTTTACCATTTGAATTCAATCAGTTATTAAATTTATCTCTGTGGTTCTAGGGAACTCGAAAGTTCTTGGCCGCAGCAACCACATTTCTCGTATCCTGAGCTATAAAACCATCCAACTCCTACTTTCTCCAATCTCTCTCACGTCCGTTCATACGTTCTCCACTCACCGCGTCCATGGTCTTCCAAGCGAATCTTTCCCAATTGGTCTCCCCACGAATAAATTATTCGACATTCTTTCCACTCTCATTCTAGCCTGGTTATTAAGTTTGCCATGTGATAATATTTTTATTGGTAAAAGGAATTTTAATTACTGAAATTCCTCGTAAGTTATGCCTAGTGTATAACTATGACAGCAGTTCAAGTAGTTATCATGTCACTACGATGTTTCTCCTGAACATTTGTATAGTTATGTTGAAAGCATTTTCATTTTTTATGCATAATTCACGATAGATATCAGTTTAAAATTATTTTAGCAATCTTTAGCTGGATTTCGTTTTGATTTCTTCCCAATTTGTCTAAATACAAATTTTAATGATAAATTAAATCCAAATGGTGATAACGTGACCCTTCCTTTATACGGATTTGAGATAACGATAATTTACTACCCTCATTGTATAAATATTGTGCCATTATAAGATTACTACCGAAAAATTTCTACAATTATAAAAATTCTATACATTTTAAGTCAAAGTCAAATTAAACTTATGTTATTTAAAAACAGAATATAATACTATATATTTATAATATTTATGAAAATTTTGTGTGACTATAGATAGATATTAATATTGTAAAAAGATTTTATATAATTATTTGAAATTTTAACTTTTCTTACTACTGCATATCAAAAATTAATAGAATTGCTAGACAAGAATTTAAACAACTTCTCTAACAAACAATGCAGAAGTTCTGCAGCAGAACGTTTGTATATGTATTTAAAAATAAAATTTAAATTACCTTTGTGAATGTATTTTAAATTCTGAATCTGTGTCATTTAATATTTCTATTAATTTCATTTCATCATTATCAACTATATTTTTATCTTCTTGTGAATAAGCATGTTGAAAAAAAATCTTAAAAAAAATATTAGAAATTAATTATCAAAATTGTTTTCTTTCTATTGTAATTATTCATTTGGAAGAGAATTCACATTTATTTATTTATCATTATTTTTAAGAGTAGTATACCTATATGTATAATATTATATTATATTATTGTATAAAACGAGTAATAGGCTAATGTACGTAAATATAATATTACAAAATATGTAAACAAGCATCGTTGTATGTACTTGAATTAATTTCATAAATTAATAAATGAAAAGATATATATATTTATTTATACTTACAATTATTAAATATATTGAAAATATTCCCTTCATTTTGATGTGATTGATTCAAAGAAATAAATAAATGCAAACTGACTTGGAAAAAATTAGAAATCGTCAATTTATAATCCCAATATATATATATATATTAATCATTCAATACATTTGTAGGGTAGGGGTTTGGCTATATATTTAATTAATATTCATAGTTGGTTAGTTTCCATTTATGATATTCTTTTTTTGAATACTAATGATAATTATATATTATATATCATTGTATCTATATGTGTATGTGCCTGATTTGCTTAATTTTTCATAATTTAAAATTTACATCATCATATTTGGTAACAATATTAAATTGATCTTTCTATGGTATATACATACATACATGTGATATGATATATATTTATAGAATTCTATTTATAATAATATCAATTTCATTTTCAATATATCTATCTTATTAATAAAATTCTTAGAGATTGGGTATGTAAAACTTTTTATTAGAATTTTGTCTTTTACATTCATTGTAGATATTAAGTATCTTAAAATGTATGATGATGGTAAGAAAAAAAAATTACTTACACTTATTTATTTATTCACAAATTTATTTAAATAAAAAAATAGGTTAAATATAATATGAGAAAGGTATTACATTATTTATCAATATAATACCTTGAGTAATTCGGATTTAGGATCAAGTACCTCCAATCGTGACAGGTGTATAAAGATGTTGTGACCTCATCTACCCCCTCTATTTGACAGTCAACAAGCCTTAAGATTTGACCAATTTTCAATAGTACGTTCGATACATAATAGCAACGAAATAAATGATTTTACCAAATAAACTACTTTCCCTGTAATCGGAAGTGAATTCAATACTAATTATATTTTTTGATTTTACCCCTCATTACTCCTCTTTCTCTCCTCTTTCGTGCAATATGAGAGTGGACAATTGACGCAATCATGATTAAAGTCTAGAAACGTGATTTCAAACGCGTCAAATCAACGCATGCATAACAGCTGCCACCAATCTTTGTCTAATAGAAGGAATAGTGTGAGTAATCCTCGTATATATATATAATTGGTTGGGGAAAAAGAAATTCATTATTTTTTTGGTAGATGGCTGTAGTGAATCAAACAATTTCAAATTTATGCTCGTTTTCAAAGTGACATTTCACACTAAAAAAATTATTTTGTTGGTTTTTCGTTCATTCAGTTGTGAGCTATAGGGTGTTCAAAATAGAAGTTAACAAAGAGAAAATTCGGTATATTTTACAGTTTTTCTTTGATAAAGGGAGGCGGTTGAAATTGAGAATGGTGTTTATAGTGCCGATACTGTAATAACTAATTACGTGCAATTTTAGTTTCGTGGATTCCCTTCACGCAAACAAAATCCTAGCATTGTCGGATTCTGTTTCATTACCAAAAATTAGCCAAGATAGGACTTGTTTCATTCCCATTTAGAAGAGCTCTCTTTTAGTTAAGAAATGAAAACGAACAATAAAGCAGGAAAAGCAAATATAAAATGAAGATTCCCTCGAATCATTCGAAAAAAATTGTTTAATATGGTATTTTAATGGGATTTTAATAAAAAATTAATATTTAAATAGAAAATCTATTAATAAATTTATTTAAAAGATTTTTATTTGAAATCTTATGTTTTT
The DNA here is from genome assembly GCA_963082975.1 of Labia minor. NCBI lineage: Eukaryota > Metazoa > Arthropoda > Insecta > Dermaptera > Spongiphoridae > Labia > Labia minor. The sequence goes on along the minus strand of OY720344.1, from coordinate 18,182,658 downwards.
TTATTATATTTATTTTATTTTTATTGAATTAGGTAATAAGTACAATTATATTTATCTAAATAAATAAATAATCTAAATATCTATAAGTTGAAAGAAAAAGAGTGAACGAAAACAGAAGATGTAATCTTTAAGTAGTAATAAATGTCAACATTAAGGTTAGTTAAGGCACTAAAAAAGTAGCGTTTTAATATTTTGAAAAAAAAAAATTAAAATAAGCCAACTTCAATTTATATAGAAAGTCAAATGTATAATAGGAGTTTGTAAATGTACTTTTTTAATCAGCATTATTTTTAAAATTGAAAACTGAGTTTTTTCACTTGCCTATAACTTTTTTAATAGAAAAAAAAAACTTTCAACAAGCGTATTAGTACTAGTATACTTTTGTTAGTGGATATTTTTTTTTTTCAAAAAACGGAATATTTTGACTTTCGAAAGCTGCACTTGGGAACATCGGAATGGTCCCGTATAAAATTCTCTATTCATTGCACTTCTATATCATTTAGTGGTTAAATTGAATGAAATTCTTTAGTTATCTACCCTATAAAATAAATATTTATTTGAAATTAAATATATTAAATATAAAACAAACAAACAAGTAATATTTGAACAATTTCCTCTTATAAATTGCTTTTTTGAATTAAAGTGGAGTCCCATAAGATAAAACTAAACTAACAAAGTCAATAATAAAACATGGCCTTTAAAATGACAATTTTTTGCAGAGATAAAATAACGATTTTAATTAATACAGAATTTCGAATAAATTTATTATTTTTTAAAATTATTATAAATATCATATACTTATATAATGATTGAATACAGCATATTACCACCATTATTCGGTTTTCATTCCATTTATTATTATCATATTAGGGTTTCACTTGGACAATATATGTCCAGGTATGGTGGGTAGTTATTAACATTTATTTTAGTATATAATAGATATTATATGATAAGATGATTTTAATTACAGATGAGCAAATTCGTTCCTTTTGAAGATCCGTTCATGGTTCATTTTACCTTTTATTTTCAAATCTATTATTCAGAGGATTAAATAACAAAATGTTAACCTGAAAGCATTTAGATTATAGTAAATATATTAATTTAAAAAATCATTTAAAAATAATAATTAAAAATCACATAAATTAACTATGAAGAGACTAACTATATAACTTCTACCAACTATACCTAACATGGTTTCATAACTGTACTATTTTGATTTAAAAAAAAAGTCGAATTGGCAGTCGTGGGACTGGCCGACAGAAGTGAAAACTAGTGCGTAAGAAATTTGAAAGCAGACGGAATGCGCACCAGCTTCACGAGAAAAATGAAATTTATATACGTATATATATATATATATAAAATTCATAATTATTTTTTTCAGCAAACTGATTATTATTACAAAAATATTAAAAATACGATGTGTATGAATATATATATATATATATGTCTGTCTGTCTGTATGTCTGTGTGTGTGTGTCTGTCAAATACTCAAAAACTACCCGTCCGATTGCGATGAAACTTTCAGGGATTGTTGTGGGCGTCCCAGGGAAGGTTTTAGTGTAGTTAAATCCAAAATTAATTTATCCAAAATAAATTTAAATAGTAATATTTTGGTAAAAGTCTATTTATGGTTACCATGGTTACATTGAAAAATTTACAATAAATAAATAAAAATAATTGGAAATCTTTTCAAATTATTATTTTGATAAATTTTATTAATATTTTTAATTTTTTTTAAACTGCCAAAAATAACATACCCATAATAATAGTTGTAATAAAAATAAAAATATAAATCACAATGTAAGTAAAATATTGAATCGTTTTATTTATATTGTTTCAATTATTGTTTGAATATTTATTAAATTTATATATAGATTAATTTACATGTTTAAATGTATATTTAATAAATTTATTTATTGATTCTTAATATTAATAATACCAATTACTTTCTTGAAAATTTTTTTTATTTAAAAGCATATTCAGCATATCTCGCAAATTTGAATTGGATTAAATAACATATATTAATTTAAATTAAATTAAATTAATTCAATTATAAATTAAAATTAATAAATAATATTTATTAAACCAGGGAAAGTTTGGCTCTCTTTTGATGGCACCACGTCACGTGTTGGCGCGTGAGATTTCCAGTGTTAAAAAATTAATTCTGGTACTTTCAGCAATTCAATTTTCGATGTTGAGATTTTGATGTTTTTGATGTTATAAATAATATTTATTAAATTATAATTTAATTAATTTAATTTAATTTAAATTAATAAATATTATTTAATCAAATTCAAATTTGCGAGATAGTCGAGTGGATAGTGGAGTGTTTGGCTCTTTGTTGATGGCACCACGTCACGTGTTGGCGCGTGAGATTTCCAGTGTAAAAAAATTAATTCTGGTACTTTCAGCGATTCTATCAGGCTGAAATTCTATATATAGCAGTTTTATATAATAATTAATCATGTGAAAAATTATCAAACATATATCTTTATTTTTACGGTCACACACACACACACACACATATTTAAAAATTAATTTATTAAAATATATATTATATAATATATTATATATAGTATATAATTTAATATATATATATATATATATTCTGAAATTAATTTTAAATTATATAAATATATTAGAAATTAATTTAATATAATTTAACACATAATAATATATTAAAATATTTTATTTTATATATACATAATTTAGTAATACTGATTATTAATGTAAATATAAATAATAATATTTAATATGGCAAATATGTAAAATTTCAGAAGTTTAGTGTCTAACATTCTGGCGTATTGCGCATGCGTATATCGGTCGGTCGGTCGGGTCGGTGTCGTTTTGGAATCTCACGCGAAATCTATATTTTTTCCCCATCCCGCAAAAGTGCTCAACGCCGCTAAAGAAGTTTTCACTTCAAAAACAAAAAACTATGCAAATAATAATATAATACCTGGTTCACCGAGCTACCGTTCAAATAATTTAAAAGACCATAAAATAGTATTATAACAAAACATATACCCCTTAAACGTATGTATTAATACACTGAAAGACAGAAACGTATGCATGCCTATTGATATAAAATAATATATATTTTCGTAATTTGATTTATTTATATTTATGTTATATTTTGTATTTACGGAAGCGATAGATAAATTTAAATTAAGAAAAAATGAACAAAGATGAAGATTAGAGGCTGGAACCAATACAGATCGATTTTTCTTTATAAAAATTATTTATCGTGTGAGCCTTTGAGCGGTTTAGTATTTCAAAAATACAAATATATATACATATATAATTTTTGCTAGTATAATATGATAAGATATATAAAACTATAAGAATACACGAAAACATCTATAAATATTAATAAAGAAAGTAAATATACTATTACAATAATAAATCTAAACGAAAAATTGTATATTGTAAGGGGAGGGGGTGGGGAAAACAGAGCCCCGACGTTGGGCGTCAATTTGTAAGGGGGGGGGCCCACAGTGGATGCCAACAGGCCCCTTACAAGGAGGAGGGAAGAAGGGGGAGAGAAGGGAGGGAAAATGTGATAGAAGAGAGAAGAGGGGAAATGGGAGAGGGAAAAATGGATCTTATGTGGAGAGGGAAAAAAGAGTTTAAGGTCTCCACAGGTAGGCAGGTGGATATCTTCTTGAAGGGGGAAAATATTACCCGCAGCTGCAGAGAACAAACTACCTTTCCTCCAATGGTCCAGCAGAGATGAGATTACTTGGGCGCCATGCTATACTCAGGGGTAAAGCAGATTTAATGAGACTGGTCAATAAGGATGTAGTTTAAGTTAAATTGAAAAACGGTTGTTTAAAAGAAAATGTATAATTATAAGAAATATTATATTACTTCTCCACCATGGGAGTCAAAGAAAATGTATAATTATAAGAAATATTATATTACTTCTCCACCATGGGAGTCAAAGAAAATGTATAATTATAAGAAATATTATATTACTTCTCCACCATGGGAGTCACAAAGGATCCATCCAACATGGAGGATCATCAAAACACGTCTTTACATAAAGAACGCGGAGACAGGATAACACGTCTTTACACAAAGAAGCATCTGACTGGCTATATAATGCCAAGTCACCAACCGCCCCGAGGGCAGTCGGGATCCTCCAGACGTTGCCATTCAGTCATGCAACAGCGCCTGGGGTGACTTTGTCATATTTATATATAATAAATATACATTCGCTACATCCTCCCCCTCTGACTCCTGAAGAAGTCCCAACGAAGGAGTCAGAAAAAGAGAAAAGCGAAAAACAATATTTAATAATACAAAAAAAAAAAAATAATTCATAAAGATTAAAGACAAAGATATAATAATTCTTAATACTTAATTAAAAAAATTGATAATATTCACAAAAATTTAAGAAAAACACATAATAATCTTAATACTTAATTAAAAAAAATGGATAATACATAAGTTCACAAAAATTTAAGAAAAATATACAATAATTCTTAATAATTAATTAGAGTCACCCTTTCGAGGTCGACCTCTCTTTTTAGGAATATATCTCCTATACCAAGAGCAAGTTTGTATAGGAAATGACAATTGTTGAAGATTTTTATCATTGCAATTCTTATTTTTTAATTGCTTAGATTCGATTCTTTCATTTATAAATTTCAAATTATTTCCGAATCTCTTTAGATAAGGGGTGATTTCTGGGACGAAGTTGTCATTGTAAATCACCTGTCCATTTATGTGCTCACCAAAAGGTGTAGGCTCTCCCCCTGCAGTAAAGATATTATTGCATTCGTTCAATAATGGATTCGATTTCTGCTTTTGGGAGACGTTTAACATTTTGTTAGTAATTAAAATATTCGATAAATAATGAATTTTGTGAGGTTCAGAGGCGATAAGTGGTTCCTCTTTCTCAAAGGGGTATTTTAATTTCATTCCATTATTAAAATACCACTGGTTAGAGCAAAGATCAATAATTAATCTTGCCTGTTTTAAAAAATCATTTCCCAATAAGGTTCTGGGGATTTTTTGATTTTGAAAAAACATCAGCCTGGTGGGCACTATTTTATTTTTAATATTTATAGGTAATTCAATTAAATCTACTTGATGCTCTTGGCTAGAGCCATCAGCTAAACTAATAGTTACTGATTTATTATAAAATGTAACATTTTTATTTTTTAAAATATTATATAATTTTTCACTCCCTATGGAATGAGAGGCACCAGAGTCAGCACATGCCGTACCCGTGGCATCGCCTATTTGAATGGGGAGGAGAGGGAGAAATCCTTTTTGTTCATTTGAAGATATTTTGATAGTATTACTAAAATTAAAAGTAGGATCTACTTTATTAGTTTTTAATTGGGGATTGCAATCAGTGCATTTGGGCTTAATAGTACCTATTTTCCCACATCCATAACATTTTTTTACATTTTTAAAAGGTTTCTCCATAGAAACGGTATCAGTGCCACGGGGGGCTACTTTATTTACAATTTTGCCATCCGTATTTCGGAGGTTGTCATAATTTTCAAGTTTTTTTATTAATTCAAGAGGCTTATTTAATGTTTCCCATTCATCTAAAAAGTGCTCACGACATTGTGATGACACGTGAGTTTTTAATTGATTTGTAATAATTAAATCCTTTAATGCCTCGAAGTTATTGATATTCAATTCCTTTATCCATGATTCAAAATGAACCAATAAGCTATGATAGAAATCAGTCCACGTGTGAGTGGGACATTTTTTACTGTTGTAAAATAATTGACGCATCTTTTCTTTAGTGATTTTAAATCTTTGCATCAAAAGGGTTTTAATATAATTAAAATCCATTAAATTTTTATCCGATTCTCTATATAACAACCTTACTAGGTCTAAAGGGAGGGTTGTAGATAAATAAGATACCCAATTTTCTTGAGGTATTTTAAAAAAATTCATCTGTCTTTCAAAGACCATTAAGTATGAATTAATATCATCATTTTTATTAAGTTTTGGGAGGCGATTGGCTAAATCTATTTGGGGAAAGGGGGCTCCTACAGGTGGAGGGTTTTGATGAGGTGAGTTAAGTCTAATTTTTCCTAACTCTAGCCTTTCAACTCTCTGTTCTATAATAGAATTGAGGATACCCTGAGCTATCTCATCATCAAAATCATCATGTGCTAATATAGCATCTTTAATTTGAATAATTTTCATTGAATTATTAATTTCAATGCCCAATTCATCAGCCAAAACTATTAAATCCTCCTTACGTGCTCTAGTGAGGAAAGCCATTTCTTAACAATAAATTATATACCACAATATACTACTAATTATAATAATTAATTAATTGTATGTAAAAAAACTATAATATAAAAATAAAAATATATAAATTGAATATTAAATTAAATATAAATCCTAATAACTAAATAATAAATAAATACAATGAAAGTAAAAATAAAAACTAATAATAATAATAATACAATGTCAATGTAACTGAGAAAGAGAGAAAAAAAATTCAATTCTCAAACAAAGTATAAATAATAGAAAGAAAAATAAAAAAAAATCATAGGTTTTAAAACCAAAAGAAAAAAAAAATATATATAAATGTACTTAAGTGTGGTTGTTCCTTAGGGCGAGTGTCACCATATGGTTGATTAATATTCACAAATTATTTGCACTAATATCACTTATTGCCTTCACAGGGGTGGGGAAAACAGGCCTCGACGTTGGGCGTCAATTTGTAAGGGGAGGGGGTGGGGAAAACAGAGCCCCGACGTTGGGCGTCAATTTGTAAGGGGGGGGGGGCCCACAGTGGATGCCAACAGGCCCCTTACAAGGAGGAGGGAAGAAGGGGGAGAGAAGGGAGGGAAAATGTGATAGAAGAGAGAAGAGGGGAAATGGGAGAGGGAAAAATGGATCTTATGTGGAGAGGGAAAAAAGAGTTTAAGGTCTCCACAGGTAGGCAGGTGGATATCTTCTTGAAGGGGGAAAATATTACCCGCAGCTGCAGAGAACAAACTACCTTTCCTCCAATGGTCCAGCAGAGATGAGATTACTTGGGCGCCATGCTATACTCAGGGGTAAAGCAGATTTAATGAGACTGGTCAATAAGGATGTAGTTTAAGTTAAATTGAAAAACGGTTGTTTAAAAGAAAATGTATAATTATAAGAAATATTATATTACTTCTCCACCATGGGAGTCAAAGAAAATGTATAATTATAAGAAATATTATATTACTTCTCCACCATGGGAGTCAAAGAAAATGTATAATTATAAGAAATATTATATTACTTCTCCACCATGGGAGTCACAAAGGATCCATCCAACATGGAGGATCATCAAAACACGTCTTTACATAAAGAACGCGGAGACAGGATAACACGTCTTTACACAAAGAAGGTTAGCATCTGACTGGCTATATAATGCCAAGTCACCAACCGCCCCGAGGGCAGTCGGGATCCTCCAGACGTTGCCATTCAGTCATGCAACAGCGCCTGGGGTGACTTTGTCATATTTATATATAATAAATATACATTCGCTACAATATAAATTTAATTTTAAAGGTTTGGTTTTTTAAAAACACGATAAAATTATAAAGACAAAACGATTATTTTACATCACACATTTGGCTCATGCATTTATATAATAACATATATTATAATTAGGTAAAGCATACAATCGTTGGCCACCTTAAGCAGTATTTAATGCATATCTAGGCAAATTGTGGAAGATAATATAAATATAAAAAAATTTTATAAAATAACGTTTTTCCAATGGACTAAAAAGAATAAAATAATTTTTCTATAAGCCTGACAAAGTTTATGGATGAATTGCTTCATATTCAACTAAAAACGTTGGGCGCTTTTAGTTTTCATTTGATTTATATGCAATTAACTTCCTTTATAGAGCTATTATTCACATATATATATATATACATACCACACAAAACACTTCATTATCAAGTAACCCTATTCCTAATATAATGAACCATTTTGGATTTGATTGATAATATGTAAATGTAATAAAAAATTTTTTAAATTTTGATACATACTTTGATACATATTTTTGATATAAGTGTATTACAGTGAAAAATAATAAAAGATTAATTTCTCAGCTCTTAACCTATCAATTTTATTGCATGATACAAAAATTTGTCAGTTTATAAAATTTTTATTATTACAAAAATTTGACTTGATTTTTCATATGGATAAATAAAACTAATTATTTTATTCTTTTTAGTCCATTGGAAAAACGTTATTTTATAAAATTTTTTTATATTTATATTATTAACTTTCTCTGGGCTAGGATTTCGCACTCACTATAATATGGTACCCCAAGTTCCCCCCCCTCCAAGCCAACTCAGCTGCTAAACTATAAGTTGAACCAGCCTTATGTCACTCAAAAAAAGTTTCAAGAAGTGGCCGCTACGTAGCAGCACTAATTAGCAGTATGATGTCCATCTGAATAGTGCTGCCACATAGCGTTTGCTTCTTGAAACTTGTTTTTGCGTGGCCCACAGACCATCCGTTGGCCCTTGGGAGTGAATGGAGTAAACTGCCGTTTATATTAATCTGGATTTTAACGACCCAATCATTTAGATTTAGGAAAAACCCGTCTCTTATATTAATAATTAACAAATTTATTTTTTGTTTTTTGTTATTTTTTTAGTGAGAAAATAAGTTGAACAATATTCACAAAAAGATTTAAATATTGATAAAATGATAATTTATTATTTTTTTTATTATTGTCTAATTAATATTAAAAATCAATTTATTTAAAAACTAATGTATTATAGGGCCTTTATTTATAAGTAACGATTGCCACACAAAAATTAATTTAGTAAATAATTTTTATCAGAAAAAATATTAAAATCGAATAATATTGTTAATTTTTAAGTATCAATTAAAATTGACAACTAGATTATTAGGTTCCTTTTATTTGATATTCTAATTATATATTTAGATATTTTAATTTTTTTCTTTAGTCTTGTTTAGCACTTTGTGTACAAACGCATTAACCTATTGTAATTATTAAAGTTACAATCTAAAATATAAGAAATTAGCTGGAGTGTCTCCACTCGACTATCTCGCAATTTGAATTGGATTAAATACCATAATATATTATATTTAAATTAAATTTAATTAATTATAAATTATAAATAATAAATATTAAACCAGCGCATGTTTGGCTTTTTGTTGATGGCACCACGTCACGTGTTGACGCGTGAGATTTGCAGTGTTAAAAAATTAATTCTGGTAATTTCAGCGAATCAATCAAGCTGAAATTCTATATATAGCAGTTGTATACAATTATTAATCAGGTGAAAAATTATCAAACATATATCTTTATTTTTACGGTCACTTTAGAGGAAAAAAAATCAAAACGTTGTAGGTAATGACCCTCTTCCGGTTGAGCTACATTTCTCAAAAGTTGATAGAAAACTATGAATTTTGAATAATGCTCATGTACCAAATTGCATCATTCTAGCTCAAACCGTTTTTGCGTAATCTTGCCTACATACATACACACACACATACACACACACATACACACACACACACAGACATTTTTCTCAACCTTAGTGAAAATGATTCAGGAACCTTCAAAACGTATAAAAACATCAAAATCTCAACATCGAAAATTTTCGTGATCGCAATACTATCTCTGGCGAGATAGTAAAAATTACTTTATGTTTTATTATGGTGTTTATTTAATTATTTTAGAAGTATATAAAAATTAAAAAAAAAAAAAAATAACGATACCTCATTTGATATATATATATATATCAAATTTATATATATATATATATATAAAGAAACACCGACGCTCAAGTCGGGTTTTTCCCAAATTTCAAATACTATTACCTATTATGACATAATTTTTGGTGTTAATAGTACCTAAGACTCTTAGGTATTCATAGGAAAAATTGCATTTTTATTCTTCAAATATGAACTACTAAAATTTACAAAATAAAAAGTCAACTTTTTGGTAATATCCCTAACAGGGGTGGGAATATTGGAAAGTCGGTGTGAGGGATATTGTCATTTTTTGTGCAAATGCAAAAGAAATTTTCATATTTCAAAATCTATTTGAGTGTACCATTGACGAACTTTTGTCAGAACTTCAGTTAGAAGTAATTTATCTTCAAAATGATGACACACTAAAAACGAAGTTCATAGGTATGGATCTAACACAATTCTATGAATATCTTTCCGAAAATGTATACCGTCAATTAAAATCATATGCAGGACGGTTTATTTCTGTATTTGGAAGTACATACCAACGTGAAAAAACATTTTCAAAAATGAAGTTTACAAAATTGCAATACAGATGATTAAGAGATGACCATTGCAAACAACTTTATTATAGGAATTATAATTATAGGAATTAAAAACTATGTACCCAATTATGATGAAATAATATCTCAAAAAAATGGCATTCATCACATTAATGCAAAATTCATTATTTAATTAATTAATTAATTTAAAATTTTTTTTTTATTAGTTTCTCTTCGTTAGGACAGTAAAATATATATTCTAAAATGGCTGCCCCCAGATCTTTAAAATTGTTATATTTGGCCCTTTCCTAAAAAAGTTTGACGATCCCTGATCTACTGAATCGTAATATGTTAAAATAATTTGCTTAATTGAAATAATTATTAAAATTAGCGGAGTGTCTCCACTCGACTATCTCGCAATTTGAATTGAATTAAATAACATAATAAATTAAATTTAATTAATTAAAAATTATAAATTAAAATTAATAAATAATATTATTAAACCAGCGCATGTTTGGCTCTTTGTTGATGGAACCACGTCACGTGTTGGCGCGTGAGATTTGCAGTGTTAAAATATTAATTCTAGTACTTTCAGCAAATAAATCAAGCTGAAATTCTATATATATAGCAGTTTTATGCAATTATTAATCATGTGAAAAATTATCAAACATATATCTTTATTTTTACGGTCACTTTAGAAGAAAAAAAATCAAAACGTTGTAGGTTATGACCCTCTTCCGGTTGAGCTACATTTCTCAAAAGTTGATATAAGACTACGAATTTTGAATAATGACCATGTACCAAATTTCATCATTCTAGCTCAAACCGTTTTTGCGCAATCTTGTCTACATACATACATTCATACACAAACACAGAGACAGATATTTTTCTCAACCTTAGTGAAAATGATTCAGGAACCTTCAAAACGTATAAAAACATCAAAATCTCAACGAATCGAAAATTTTCGTGATCGCATTACTATCTCTGGCGAGATAGTAAAAATAATAACAAAAGATAAGAAATTGAACAAAGTCATAAATATTACAAAATGTCAAAATTTTAAAAATTGCCTAAACATTTTCAATTATATTTATGAAATTATATGAAAGAAAAAAAATATTTTTTTTTTCAAATTTTTGTTTATTTTGAATTGAAAAGATTTACCTGAAAATTTTGACTATTCAAAGGGTCAAAACAAAATAACAATACAAAAGGTACCTGTATGACCCATGCAAATTGGATTCCTTTGTTAAAAAGGGAGTATATATACAGAAAATTTGTGTTGAGAGACATTCAATGTTCAGTTCTCTTAGCAAGCAGTTGCTCTCAAGAAATTTTCTGATCAACACAACCAAACAATCTTCAATTTTGCTTCCCTCATCGGCACTCTTCATTTTATTATATATCATTAATTATTTTTGTTTTTTTTTTTTGATTTCAGAATGGATTTAAAACAGGAGTGGAATGTTCTTCACAATATCATAGAAGAAGGACTCAATTACTATCATCATAGACGACATTTCGACGTTTTCCACGATGAATCAATAAGAATTGAAACCCCGGAAAGGTTAGTTGGTGGTGACATCAATTTCTTAGATATCATGGCAAATAAAGAAAATATTCCACCGAACGAGGATGACATCGAGACGGTGATCAATCACCCGATTAATCGTCGGCTAAGCCGGAGAAGAAATCTGGACTTAACAAGTAATGTAGTCCATAGAAAAAGAAATTTCTATTATAATTTAAGAATTTAATTATTCTTTTATATATATAGATCTAATTTTTATTTTGTTATAAATAATGTAAAATCTATATAATATTACTATTCTCCAATCCTATGTAAATATTATATTATATTAATATAATTGTAATCTTAATAATATTTATTTTTTATATTTTAATAAATATTTTTGCATATTAGTAAATTAATTTTTTAATTTTTCATTAAAACTCCTTATATTCCTTTCCACAACCTTATTGGATATTTTAACTTTAGCAAAAAAACAATTTATATATAATTAAAATATTAATTTTATATATTAAAAAATATAATTGATATATCCTAGCAAACAATAAACTTTTTTAATCTTCTATAAAACAGATTTTATAAAATTAATTTAATTTTTATTTTTTTCATATGGGAAACATATGTATATTAAAATTTACATTCAATTAAATTATATATCAATTAACATTGATTTTAAATAACCTATATTTAGTTTTAGAAAAAATGCATAATTAAATCTAAAATTTTTGCAAAAATAAATGTTAAAAATTTGTCAATAAACCTTGTACAAAGACCTCTCTTAACGCCCACCAATAAATACCTTGGAATAATAATAATTAAATTGTTATCTCTCCTATTAATTAACTATTAATGATTTATATTTGAAAAGGGAATGGAAGATTACAAAGGGGTATAAAAGCAAGGAGGGATTTTTAATTTGACGCGCCAACACGTGACGTGCCGCCATTAACAGAGCCAAACATGCACTGGTTTAATAAATATTATTTATTAATTTTAATTTATAATTTTTATAATTAATTAAATTTAATTTAAATATAATATATTATGTTATTTAATCCAATTCAAATTGCGAGATAGTCGAGTGAAGACACTCCAACTAATTTTTTAAACTAGATTTTGTTCTACAATGTTTTTTTTACAAATTGGACATTTAAATATTTCTTATAATATATATTTCTTATTATATATTCTAATAATTTTTTACCTGAATAAAATAAAATATAATTTATCTAATAATATTTTATATTGAGAGAGAAAGAAAAAAAACATTAAATTTGATATTATGAAAGATGATTAATAAATCACAATTTTTATATAATTTATAATTCTTATTAATTCATTAGAAAAATTTGGATAAATGTTTTCACTATTGGAATTTCCAAAAAAACTAATTCTTTTGATATAAACTTGTCTTCATAGCAGTGATGTATTGGTAAAATAAGTAAGGGAACGCATAGTGGGAGCAAAAAAAGTCCTATTATAAGAAAACTATTTTTTTCCATAAAAGTTTTTATTTTTTCTTATTTTTACTAAACAAAGAAAGAAATTCAAACAGTAGATTTTATGTGAGAGTTGTAGGGACATGAAAAAGTACTGGGACGCGTTCCGGAAAAAAGGTAAGGGAACGTCGTTCACCAACGTTCCCCTCCCAATACACCACTGCTTCATAGAAATGCAAGGATCAATAAGAAATAATTAAAAATCGAAATGAGAGAAGGTGATCATTCTTATTTTTATTTAATCTAGTATTGAATCTATCATTAAGCTAATTGGTAAAAATAAAGTGAAATCCAATTTCATATTATACAATAAGAAAAAGTCCACCTGCATACAGGCTTTTAGTAATGATTAATTACTACTATTACTTTATATATTTTAATTTTATTGTTAATATATAAATAGGTGATAAAATAAAATAGAAAATATTTCTTTTTTTTAAAAAAAATAATGAAACAAAAACAAAGGAAATTTCCTCAATTTAAATTAATTATTTTTTGTTTATTTTCAAGAACACAAGGACGAGAGCGGTAATGGGAGTGAAATTAATATTATAAATGTGTGTTGTTTCTTAGTATTTTTTTTAAATTAAATTAATGTATTAATTTAACACACATATACAAGTTTAAAAAAGAAATTAATAAATTTAAAGGTACTTATATAAAATAAATTATTTTTCTGTTTTTTGCATTGAAAAGTTTAATTAAACTAAATGAATATAATATATATTATAAAGTGCACAATTACATTAGATTTAATGAAAATTAGCAGAAAATAATATATTATTTAGTTTTATCATTTTTTATTTTAAAAATTAATTTACTTGGAAGTGTATATATTTATATATCTATATATATATATATATATATACATATTTCTTATAACACAAATGTCTTCATTTATTTAGATTTTATTGCAAATTAAACAACAAAAAACTAAACATAATGCGAAAGTTTATTTTGTTACTTTTTTTACTTTTAATAATATCAACAGCGTTTTGTGTAAGTAAATTTTAAATATTTTGTCAATTAATATTTGTGAACATAATGCAACTATAAACAAAACAGAACAAAACAAATAATTTAAATTTAATTCTTTTATTCAAGTAGTTATTTTTCATTCCAATTTTTCTAAAAATAATTAAAAAGTAAATTCAATGTTAAATTAACATTCTAGAAAGATGATTTAATTTATTTATGTAATTCCTTCGTTCTATTATAATATTTATTTATACCATTAGGTATATTTAGTTGTTTTTTTTTTTTAATTTTCATAAACCCTGATCCAAATAAAATACTTTTATTTATATTTTGTTTTGTATATGTTATATAGTAAAGTGACCAATTTTTTTACAATGAAAAGGAAGACAAAAAATTTAGGAAAAAAGTAAATCGCAAATAAATAAACCATTTTATTAACTTGAAAAAAAATCAACAATTATGTTTATATAGAATGCTTAGAATATGCAGTGTATGCATTTTATAATCATATTTTTTTCTAATCGCACCATCACATAACATCAAAGCGTAACATTTCGTCGATAATTCAGAGATAAACAGATTCGTTGTAAAAGGAGGACAGATAGGAGGACATTTCTTGAGGAAGGACAGAGTCACTAAAAGTGAACTGCCCTCCCTAAAGGACGACATCTTGTAAAAAAATTTCTGACTTTTTTGTTTGTCTTATAATTTTCAAAAATAAAATTTGCAGGTGCTCTTCTTTACTAATCGTTGAGGTTTAATTGTTCTCTGCTTTAAAATAATATATGAACAATTATTATTTTAATTTTTTTTTTTTTAATTTCTTATTAGATAAAATTTAAAAAGAAAAAAGATGACAAGAAAAAAGAGATAATACCAAAAAAGGAAGATAAAAAAGATATTAAATCAATCTTTGAATTTCCTAAGAAAATTTCAAATCTGAAAAATGAAAAGAAACTACCAATTAAAAACTATCCCAAAAAATATAAAAATTATCCAAAAAAATCCAAACATCCAAAAAAATATCATAAATATCCAAAAAAATATCCGAAATATCCAAAAAAATATCAAAAATATCCAAAAAAATATCAGAAATACCCATTTTAAAGACAATACCACATGTATTATTCAAATAAACAATACAGATATGAGAATAAAATAATATTCTAATTTTTGGTTTTATTTATTGTTTATCCTTTGTATTGGTGTTCTTTATTCCTAAAAATACATAAATAAATTATTTATAAAAAAAGTGAAAATACAAAAAAAATTCCAGGTAATCTCTAAACTGCACTAGTTTTTTCAAAAATTCCAAAATTCTTTCTCAATTTTTTAATGTTTCATTATTACTATCTCGTCAGAGATAGTACTGCGATCACGAAAATTTTCGATGTCGAGATTTTGATGTTTGTATACGTTTTAAAGGTTCCTGAATCAATTTCACTAAGGTTGAGAAAAATGTCTGTGTGTGTATATGTGTATGCATGTGTATATGTATTACAAGATTACGCAAAAACGGTTTGATCTATAATGATGAAATTTGGGGCATTATTCAAAATTCGTAGTTTTCTATCAACTTTTGAGAAATGTAGCTCAACTGGAAGAGGGTCATTAACTACAACGTTTTGATTTTTTTCCTCTAAAGTGATCGTAAAATTAAAGATATATATTTGATAGTTTTTCACCCGATTAAAAATTGTATAAAACTGCTGGTGACGTGGTGCCATCAACAAAGAGCCAAACATGCGCTGGTTTAATAAATATTATTTATTAATTTTAATTTATCATTTAATTAATTTAATTTAATTTAAATATAATATATGTTATTTAATCCAATTCAAATTGCGAGATAATCAAGTGGAGACACTACAGCTTATTATACATGAATTACATACAGTCCATTTGCGCATTTCATATACTTTCTTTACAGTTTTTTCCATTTTCAATCACTTAAACTTTTCTAAGAAAATTTTAGAGGAAATATAGTAAATAAAACTTATCTAATACTCAATTAATTAGTAGTATCTCTTGGCTTAATAATTTAACCTCAACTTTTAAAAATATAAAGCAAAAAACAAAATTTATCTAAATAAAACCTTTTATTCCATGAGTTTTACACATACATATTGTTTTAAATGATGTTTAGCTACAATTTTTTTTTTAATATATTTATATATTTATTTATTTTTTCATTCATACAATTTTTATATTTGCACATTCAAAAATTAAAAACAAATAACAAATATTTTAAAATATTTAAATTAAAAAAACAGATTCACTTATATATCTTCAAATGATAATAATATATTCTTATATATAGTTTATTTGTTAAAACTTAACTGAGATTTTTTTACTTTAACCCATAACGAACGAGAGTATTTAATTAGACTATTTAAAACAATATACGTGCAATGTCGCGAGTATGCGGCATTTGTTCGTTAAGGGTTAATTGTTGATTTTGTAACAAATCCAAATATATACATATAAATTATTTAGATTATTTAATTTTATATTTTTTATTTTAATTTAATTGTAAAACCTTCAAAGAAATTTTATTTATAAATATATTTAAAAAAAACTCGTACATTTAGTTTATAGAATCAGCATTTATCTGATGATATTACATACAAAGTTTTTCATTCATTTCATCATAGAAAAAGTATTTTATATATTTATATATATTATATATATTATATTTATCTACATTTAAAATAAAAAGGAAATCATTTAGATGTAGATGTTTGTATATATATAAATATATATTATGTTTAGGAGTTAATTAACAATGAAACATCACAGCAAATTTGAAACAGACAACAATATTACAACAATGTGACGGCAGCTGCACTTGATAGATGGCGCGGCCTTTTTTTTATTTTTTTATTTTATTTTTATATTTATTTTTTTTTTTTATTTTACACTATTTTTTCTCTCCCATTTACTTAAATTAAAATAAGTTTTATACATATTATATAAATCTGTCAAATTGACATTAATAATAATAATAAAATTTATAATAATAATAATAATTTTTCAACAATTTATTTGAGTTTTTGATTTCATTTTCAAATCCGATCAAGTACCTATAAAGTTAAAGTTTAAGTTATCATTAATTATTAGGAGAACAGAATGAAGCAATATTAAGGAGTTATTTTTAGTCCTTAGACCATTTGATCTGCTCTCTACCAGGCTAAAATAGCATTAAAGTATATTTAATAATGAAACTAACAAATATATTAAAACAAAATGATGTTTTTATAATAAATTAACAATAGAGAATAAATTATAGTATATTTGTCATTGTTTATATCTTATACATTCAACACACTGGGGTACAAAAAAACAAAAACAAATAGACTCACTCCTCATATGTTTGATTAGTTATATTTTTCCAAATAACAAATAAGTAACTGATATAAAAATAAGCAATTTTAAATAATAGTACTAATAAATTATATTAGAGGTATATATATATATGTTAAATTTATTACAAGTATAATAATAGTTTGAATAAACATAAATTTATTTCTAATGCGTTAATATTTATCAAGCAGACATCAAACGACCACTTCTTTATATATATATGATTTCATAGTATTTCAAGTATATTAAAAACATTGATAGACTAGCACTCCAGATCAAACAATATAAATTATAACTTATTATTCACAAATGAATTTGATTCCTGATTCAATGATAAACATTAATATTATTAATATAATAAATTTTATTTACTTTTTTTAAAAATTTTTTTATTTTATTATTGATAATATACCTATCACAAATATCTTTCTTGAATTTTCCATTTTTGTCTAATGTTGTAGTTTTTGTTATTTAGTTAATCTTCGAGAAAAAAAATCGAAATAATTAGATTTAATCTAAAAAGGATATTCCATTAAACTTACTAATCACTCAGTGCCACAAATCATGGATTTAACTAGTGAGTCTATTTTCATTGATTTTTTCTTACCCAAATGTTTAAAACATTAATTTTATATATATTTATAAACCTAAAATATATTATAAAATAAATGTTAAAAACCGATATATTACACTAATGATTTTTTGACATTTCCTCCATCTGCTTCATAATTTAATTTTTCTCCAATTTAATATCCCTCCAGATGTATTGATTAATTTATTTAATTTGTATACATTCAATATGTCAAAAATTTGATAAACGTTACATATAAACACTTATAATAATACAATATTGTTTTTGTTTGTTACACAATGATTATATTATTGGTAAAATTGTATACCAACATTTTTTTTATTAATTATTTTGAATATATGTAGCTATATGTATACATTTAAAAAAATGTTTTTGTATATATACTAAATATCAATAATAAATTTTTCTTCTTTTTAAAATAAAAATATAAAAAATTAATTATTTATTTTTACTTTAAACATAATTAATAATCCAAATCGAAAAAATAACATTTCTAAATGTGAAATGAATATGTTTAAAATTTGATATTTACCCATATCATTTATAATCAATCCATAGACCTTTTAAATAGGTTTAAAATATAATATTAATAATAAATTTGATTATCAATAAATGGTATAAATCAATTCTAATTTATGTAATAAATATATATTATTTCTTATTATAATCACTTATAAGCCACCTGTTCGAATTTTATCATAGGCATCATAATAATCATCATCATCATATTATTATTATTATTATTATTATCCCTGTAATTTCTATATAAATAGATAAATACATAAAAAAACATAAATGAGAGAGAATATATTTATATAATATTTTTTCAAATTATTTTATCTTTTATTTATGTATATATATATATATATATATAATATAATATATATATATATTTATAAAAGTATCAAATTCACAACTTCCCATTTCTGGTCCCACTACACCACTGGAAAAATAAATCAAAATAAAAAAATATTATTATTATTATTATTATTATTATTATTATTATAAAATTCCCTTAAATTATTTTTATTAAATTTATTTATTTTTTAATCTGTATTTATTGTAAGTTATAGCATTTATTCTAGGTAGCTTGAATTTATAAAAAAAAGTTATAAATGTTTAAACCAAACTGGGATGAGGGATGGAGGAGGAAGCTGAATGTAAATATCCATTTTTTAATTTTTTCAGATTCTTCAAGGTAAACTTTGTTATTATTATTTTTATTTTGCTGAGATTTACATTCATTTTTTTTAGTTTTTATTCTTCTTAATAGATTAATTGCAAAATTCTTTAAACTTTAATCAATTTTGTAGATTATTCATTCCTTAACATGTCTTTTGTTCCAAAAGAAATAAAATTATTTGTTTTTCAAATCATTTCAATACTATAAGTTTCAATTTAAAGTTGCTCTTGATATGACTTTGAAAAAAACAAATGGATATCATTGTTTAATCCAGCGTTTCTCAAACTTTCAATATTGGTGGTTCAGTTTTTTATCATAATCAAAACCCCGCGCTTACAATAAAATGTATACAATAATAATGTATATTGAGTCTTTTGGATTCAACAGTTTTCTATCTTCATGTGTGCTTTCTTTCAAGAAGTTAAATAATTTTTTTAAATATTTTTTTTTATACTCTCGTGTTCCACTGGTTGAGAATCGCTGAATTAATCAAACTTTCCTCCTTGCCTTTAAGTTTTTTCTTTGAAATTGAATTTATTTAATAAACGACTCCACACTGTATATAACAATATAATGCTTAATTAGATATTTAGGCGAAAAATAATAAATTTATATATCTATATAAATTTTTTACTTTTTACATAAAATGAATTATGTTATTTTTATGTTTTTCAAAATTCTTTAAAATTAAACGTGTTTTTAATTTCAATATTCTTAATCGTAAACTATGTACTTTTTGTTGTTAATATATATATATATAGGTACGGGCGCGCATCCAATTAGGAGAAAGGGAGGGCGAGTGGATATCGTGTTTGACCACCCACCAAACCTTAAACCTTATCAACAAACATGATATTGTATTAATGGAAAAATGTAAGATTTTCAATATAAAATTAAGATTGAACCCCCGCTTTTCATTTTTTAAGTAAATAAATTGTTAGTCTACTCGAAAAATGGTGTGTGTGTGTGTGTTTCAGTATATATTTGCAAGATGATTAATATTAATAACATAAATTTATTATTTTTTATATTCTTTGAATAAGATATAAATAAAAATAAATAAAAACTTCAATTCTTCAAGCTCAAATACATATATACTATGTAATCTCTTCCTTTTTGTGATTTACATTATATTGTGTAGTATAGGGCCAAAGCATATTGATATTGTTGTAAGGAGCACCAATTCAAACAATACAAATTATATTTATCAGGTTTTTTGGCAAAGTACATGATAACTCAGATGACAACTTAAAATCATAAAAAATTCAGGAAGTGATAGGAAATTAATTTTCTCTTTAACATTTAACATATTTTTCGACATTTAAGTTGGAAATTGGAAAGAATTTAATCTTTAACCCAAACTATAAGAAATTTAAGTGTGTGTAAAAAAAATTTGTGAAGGGAGTTTGTAAATACTGGATTGTTATTGTTACAGTGCGCTCATCTAAAACTGTTATAACTATTTTTCAGAGCCCTCGGTATAATGTATTACAAACTTATATAGACAAATTAAATTACAAATTATAAATGGCCCATCCTTTATACACTGTATTTGAACATTAATCATAAGACAAATTTTTTTTGCTTAAATGTAGGGGATGAGTGTTACACCGGAAACTGCAAACTTGACAAGTATATTTGATAATTTTGTGCAAATTATACGAAATTTGTGAGTGAGTTTGTGGGTTTCTCACATGTTTATATAAATATTTTGAATTAAAATGTTCCATTAAGTCAATAAGCTGAATGAGAGAATATGTTTGTCATTTCACACATCACATATTTTTTTGTGTTTGTGTTTTTGTGTATCTTGTGGAGACGGCAAAAAACAACAGGTAAAATCTTCATGTATCGTGTATCGTGTCATTATATCTAAGGGTAAATTTACAATATTTGTGCAAAAAGATTGGTTATGCCAATATAATACGATATATCGTACAATTTACATGTACTTGTCAAGTTAGAAGTAATACTTATGTGTAGTCTTAAAAAAAATATAAAATAAATATTATTGTTTTTTTTTTAATTTATACAAAAAGACATCATTTCTTTACTTTCAATATTAATAACAATATTAGACTAATAATAATAATAATAATAATAATAATAATAAAACAATCAAGTTTAAAATGCATTAAACTTTATAGATAGATAAATTTTATAGTTCTCAAATTTTAATTAATATAATAATTTAATTAATTCAAAATAAATAGGCAATTTATGGATTATATAGATTTTTAGGCAAATACATTTAAATTTTATTTCTATAATATATTATTATATATTTAATTAATTAGTTAGATTGTGATTTTTTTATTAATAATATTTTATATTATTTAGTTTTAAAAATTTGGCCACTCTTTAATATAGAGGACGATTAATTTTTATATTATATTTATATATAATAATAATAATAATATTAATAATAATAATAATAATAATAATGACATTTCCTTTTAATATTTGTATTAAAATTAAACAAAGAATAAGAAATATATATTTAAATAATATAAAAACCGGGTCAATTTATTTTCCACAAATATTATAAATTTTGTGCAAACCACTTTTTGGTTTTTATCCTTATAGGCTTATTTTATAGAAAATCAACTCTAGCGAAAAATTTTAAAATTTCTATTTCATATATATATATATTTTTGGGTGGTTTGACTTTATCAAATCGAGGTTTTGGCTTATTCACAAAAAACAAGAGACAAAGGAATAGTTTTCCACAAATAAAACAAGAGTTTTTTCAGTTGTATTCAAAGTCACATTCATATCAATTATATTGAACAAACAACGGCAAACATCCAGCATATTCTCCAAATTAGGTCCTCTGCAATTATTTTTGTTTTCAAACTTGAAAAAATTTGAGTCATCAAATCAAAACAAAAACTAATGTTTTGATGGCCTTGAGAAAACCAATTTTATTTGTAAAGAATACCAAATTAATAAAATACTATATCGTTAAAAAAATAAAAACGTTATTTGAAAAACAAATAAATATATTCAAAAAGTCTCGGACTTATCAAACTGCCGTCGTATATTATTATTAGTATTTTTTTATTATTATTATTTAAAGTAGGTATATCCTACCTATTTTTCAATTCACATTTAGAACATCATTTTTCGTTTTTATTATTATTTTATATACATGTATATTAATATATGTATATATATATATATATATATAATTCTCCAAAACATAAACTTAATGTCGCATCATTGGTTAAATTTATATATATATATATATATATATATATGTATATATATTTATATATATATTATATTATATTTATATATATTGTATATAATACTTTAAAATTGTTGAGTTTATTCATTAGATACATACACTACACTGGCGGTAAAAAAAGATTAAATGTCATTGGGTAAAGAAAAAAAGTCATGGACCACGTTGTATTTAATTTGAAATTTAAGTAATTATATAATAGGTGATCAATAAATAATTTGAAAATATTTCATAAATTTATTTTCTATTTTTTTTTTTTTTAATTTAAATATTCATAAATATATTAATCATATTCATTTCTAGTTAATATAATTGAAAATATGGAAAAATAAAAGAAAATAATTAAGTATCCAAATCTTAATCTACTAAATGTTAAATTTTGACAAATAATGTGATAAATAAGATTAATGAAATTATTATTGAAAGGAATTCAAATTGAAATTTAAGAAATTATATTTTCATGTTATATTAATTTTATTAATTTGCGGGGTATGTTCCATGACTAGCAGATAAGAATAAATTTTCATTATATATTACAACTTCCCTCATTTTATTTAAATATATATATATATACTTATATATATTTAAATTCACAATATTATTATTAATATTTTAAAAAAATATAAAAAAATGTTTTCTTTAAAATTTTATATTTATAATATAAAAACATTTTTTTTCTTATTATTATTTTTATATTATTGTTATTATTATTATGAAGGGTAAAATGTAAGGTTGTTTTTGGTTTTGAGGGGTTGAGTTTAAAGAAATGTTTATAAGTAAATTAATAATTATAATAATAACAAGAATCTACTCATTTTTAGTTATTCATTTTTGTTTTGTCTTTTATATTATATATATTTATATATATATATATATAATTATATCATCAAACAAATAATAATAATAAAACAACAACAACTATTTGGACTTTGTTTTTAAATGTTAATTAATTCCAGAATTTATATATATATATATATGTGTGTGTGTGTGTGTGTCTAGTTTGTATGTTTCATACAGACATATTTATTTTATTCATCATAATATTTATGGGTATATGTATATTTAAGTGTGTGTGAGTTAGCTTTAGCTTAGGTTAATGATGATTGATGATTGATGATTATATGTGTTTGTTGACGATGACCAAGATGATTTTTTAAATGCCCGGAATAAACTATTAAACAAAACAAAAAAAAAAAATAAATAAAATTAAAGAAATTAATTGATATATATATATATATATGAAAATATTATGTGGTGGCTAATTAATTATAAATTATATATTTAATTTATTATTTTTTATATTTATTAGATGTTTTAAAAAGTTGATAACTAGATAAACATAAATTGTTTTTTGTGCAAATGTTAAAGTTTATATTGTTTTATCATGTCAATTTTGTAAAAAAAGAAATTAAAACGGGTATTGTGTTCAGGAACTGAGGTAGAAAATCTACTGCAATATGTACGAATGTAAGTCAAAAAAGACTTACTAATTTTATAAGACATTTTCTACTAGTTTAGTGAATGTGTTGATTTGACGCGTCTGTATTATAGTTTTAAATCATAATTGTATTAATTGTCCACTAACACATTATACATAAGATGAACAACGAGGTCAACGTAAATGTAGTTAATTTTTTTATTTACCATCTTACATAAGAAAAAAATTCATTTTCCTTCTTGCATATCACAAATTTTTTAAAGCACCCGTTAGTTATATACCTATCCAATATTTGATCATTTATTTATTATTATTAATCTGTAATAACATATTCTCATATTTACAAATTTATTTTTAGAAATAATAACTTTTACCTTTTAAAGACCACAATCGAAACTTTCCCATTCACTAAAGCGGGAATCTTGTTTTTGTAATCGCTGCTGGCATGCTTCAATATAATCATCTTGAATTCGATACATGCCTGAATTTGCTTGAAACATTAATGTTTCAAGGATACGTTCATTTTTTATCGCTTTTGTAGGAAGAACAACCTTAAAAATTAAAATTATCAAATGATAATAAAAATAATGATCAATGAATCAACATTTAATTAAATATGAATTAATACATTTTTTAATTAATAATTAAATAATCTATAGAAATAAAACTAGCAATTAATTTTATATATATTTACAAGTAACTAAAAATTTATAGAATTAATTACCTTTATCAATTCATTTGGTGAAATACGATAAAGTTTCAAATCTCTTGCTAAACGTTCCATTATACATTTAAATTCTAATTTTGCATCAACTTTTGATGATGTTTTCGTTTTAATTTTATGTCTCGCCCAACCTAACATTGCTTCAAATTTACGTACTTCAGGCACTTCAAGATTTCTACACATTATCATTTGCACCATGGATTCACTAAGTGTAAAAAAATCGGAAACTTGAAACAACTACAAAAATTAACAATTATTTATTGATTAATATTAATTCATTATGTATAGTATTTATTATTAATGAAAATAAAATAGCAGTTATAGCTAATATTACCTGATGAGCACGAGTTTCTACAAAGGCCAATATCATATTAACTAACTCAGATGCGGATGTATAACGCCAATAATAATTTTCTAATGAGCATAACATGACACACACCTAAAATATAATATTTTTTATTTATATAATTTTTCAGTCCTTTTGATTAAAAATAAATAAATAAAATAATAATAATATTAATAATAATAAATATATATTTGGCAAGAATGGGAGGTGAAAGGCTGGAAAAAAATATATTCGAGGTCTATCCGGAAAGTATCGGGCCTACCTTTATAACTCCACGTTGGCGTTATTCTGAATCATCGGGCGAGTGGCATCTTTCGAAGTAATCCCCATTTGATTGAATAACACGGTTCCAGCGATGTTTCCACTTCTCGAAACAATCATGGAACTTGCTTTTAGTGATGGTCTTGAGTAAGCTCGACACATTTTGAACTGACGTTTTGTCATCGAATCGTTGTCCTTTGAGTGGTTTTTTGAGTTTTGGAAATACCCACACACACACAAAAGTAACAAGGGGCTATATCGAAACTGTACGGAGGTTGTCGAAGCAATGTGTTTCCAAAACTCAAAAAACCACTCAAAGGACAGCGATTCGATGACAAAACGTCAGTTCAAAATGTGTCGAGCTTACTCAAGACCATCCCTAAAAGCGAGTTCCAGGATTGTTTTGAGAAGTGGAAACATCGCTGGAACTGTGTTATGTAATCAAATAGGGATTACTTCGAAGGATGCCACCCGACCGATGATCCAGAATAACGCCAGCGAAGAGCTATAAAGGTAGGCCCGATACTTTCCGGACAGACCTTGTGGGGAGACCTAGTGGGGAGACCGATTGAGAAACGTCCGCTCGAAACACCAAGGACTTGGCGAGTGGACAATGCAAGGAGGGATGTGAGAGAGAATGGAGAGGGTAAGAGTTGGATGGTTATAGCTCAGGACACTTGGAGAAATGTGGTTGGTGCGGCCAAGAACTTTCGAGTTCCGTAGAGCCACAAAGATAGATAGAATAATAAATAATTAAATAAATTCCTTACCACATCAATTCTTAAAAATTGTTTTGCATGATGAAAACACGCTTGAAGCAATTCTGGCAAATCGTAATGTTCAGCAGCGCAAATCAATCCAGGAATATTGGCACAGGTGAGTGGACATGAACCAGTATGAAGATAATCCAAAAGGGTACGAAACGTATCGGGGTCAAATTCAATGATAACAAACTAAGAAATCCAAGAAAAAAAGAAAAAACTAATATTAATAAGAAAACAAACTCTTTATTAATTTATAAAAAAAAATAATATGATAATAATACTGATAATTACTTAATTATTACAATTTAAATCAATAATTTATAAATTATTATTATTCTTAATAAATTACCTCAGTTTGGGCAAGTTTATTTCGATCTACTTTTTGTGCATCAGCGCAAACGGATAATCTTGGTACAGCTACAGCTGGAGCAGCCGCTTTCTCTTTGTCCTTATCCTTATTTTCTTTATCTATAGATTTTCATATAAAAATTTATATATATATATATATATATATATATATATATATAGCAATATTATAATTAGCATAAAATTTAATTAATTTAATTAATTAATATTTTTTTTTAATAATTAACTAATTTGTAAATAAAGAAAATAAAAAAAAAATTTAACATATAAATAGAGTAAAGTATTTGATTTTTAATAAATTTGAAATAAAAAAATAATTAATTTATATTTGTATATACTAATATGTATATTTTTAATTTAATCGTATTTTTAATAAATTAAAAAATAAAAAAACAAACAAATAAATTTTTTTTTTTATTTATTATGTTTCTTTAATTACTTGAACAATCCTGTGAAGAGGCCCATTTCTTCTTATCATCCGCTGATAAGTGTGAATGTTGTTTTCTTATAGATCGACCCCAGCCAGCAGTAAGATTACCAAGACGTGAGAAGGCGCGTTTCACCATCGGCGAACTTGGAACACTTTTGGGCCTGCCGAGTCAGAAATGATCATAGAAAAATATCAAGCGCGCGCTCACCTTCAATTATTTCAGGCCGTGTTTTTCAATAATAGTTAAATATAATATTTTCTAAATAATTGAACATTCCGGAAAAAAAAAATATTGTGGCTGTGCTCGTGTGCAGCATTAACAACAAAAATATTGTGCACTTTCTAATAATATTGTGAAAAAGGAAAGAAATGTTTTAATTTTTTCGGCAAAGGTGAGGGTGCGTATATTATATATATATATATATATATAAATCTTCACTTTCGTACGGTTTATTCAAATTTACAAAAAAAAAAAAAAAAAAAAAACATTTGTACGAAAGTTAAAATTTTATGTGTATTTACAATACAATCATGCAAAAACAAAAAATGTTATAAATTATTGATTTTTTCTTTATAAATTGAAAATTTAATGTATTTTTAACCCAATTCTTAAATTATTTTTGAAATTATGTTTTTTTTATTTATAATTACATCAACAATATAATTTTAATAAAATGTATTAATTGGTATTATATATATTATATTATAATATATATTTAAGTCTATATATATTCTCTCATTTTTATAAAATTAAAAAAACAAATAAATATGTTTAAGGGATATTTATGTGTATGGTGTCTCCTGATAATGAGTTTGTTCAACTAATTAAATTTTGGGGGTGACATTCTCAAAGATAAATTTTACCAAAATGACGTAAGGTAAAATTCTGGAGAATAACTAAATAATAATAAAACTACCAATCCACTGGATTTAATTTAACTTATAAATAATTATTAATCAACAGAAATATAC
This sequence comes from Labia minor, assembly GCA_963082975.1. Taxonomy (NCBI): domain Eukaryota; kingdom Metazoa; phylum Arthropoda; class Insecta; order Dermaptera; family Spongiphoridae; genus Labia; species Labia minor. The sequence goes on along the minus strand of OY720344.1, from coordinate 18,154,723 downwards.
CTTATTTAAAGAAAAATTGGTTATTGTTCACAAATCATTTAATAAAAAAAAAATTAAATTATAGAATATTTATATAAATATATAAATTAATAATATAAATAATATATATAAATTCTATTCCATTTCCATATTGACTTTTACCCCAGAATCAAAATGTGTTATTAGATTGTAATTTTTTTTAAAATTTTTAATAAAATTTGAATTAATTTTGAGAGAATTTGTACAGGGTTGAGTATCTCTTTCTTCCCATAAACATAAATACCCCTCTTAAATTATATTAAATTTCTTTTTGATTTGTTTTTGTTACCTTGGCGATTCAATATCAGGAACTTGTAAAAAGTTACTACTTTTAGGTTTTTGTGGACTATGTAATGTTGGTACAGCACGGGCAAGAATTTCAGCAACAGGCACCTGAGGTGAACCAAATCCTGTACTAATACCATAAAGCATCTCCTGAAACACTCTTTTTTAAATATATTTAAGAGATTAGTAATAATATATAGATGGTATATAATAATAATATAGAATGTACAAATTTTCCAATATATAAATATGTATATATAAATTACCTGCTACGAACACCTAAAATTGCTCGTACACCAATAAATCGAACTTTTTGTTTACTTTGTCCAACCATAAAAGCAACATCAAATAAATTAGCATTAAGGGCGGTATTTGCTTCTGTATTTAAAAACATTCGTGTAAAATCTTTAGCCAATTGATCATAATCTTCAAATGGATCACGTACAGAATCTAATAATGGACTTGATGGACGCATATGACCAATGGGACGCCAGGAACCACGTCTAAAATAAAAAAGTAAGATAATGAAATATAAAATGTTCTATTCTAAATGACATAGATTTTTTTCATATATTATTAATTTTTTATCATTTTTATGTTTAAATTCATTAGATAACCACTCATTAAATATATATGAAGACAGGTCAATAAGTCCATGACTTTTTTAAATTTCCTGTCTCTTAAAGGAAATGGCAATACTGCTTGTGTCAGCAGGCAACTATCAGCTGGGTCTTTTAGTTTTTGTTTAACATCCATTAAGGACAGACTACTTTGTGATTTGAGGAGAAAATGGAACAAAGTCAAAATCCACGAAAATCCATGAATTGGAATACAAATTCCTTCCTCATCCGCCCTATTCTCTGAATTTAACCCCGAGTGACTATTTCTTGTTTCCAAACCTGAAGAAATAGCTCGGCGGAAAGAGATTTGACTCCAACGATGAAATCATATCACAAACAAATATTTATTTTGATGTTCTCGACAAATCTTATTTTTTGGAAGAGATAAACGTTGAACGAAGTGTATAGAGCTCAAAAGTGACTACGTTGAAAAATAAAATATTTTTTTATCCAAAAACCTGTGTTTTATTCAAAAAGTCACGGACTTATTGACCTGCCCTCGAAAATGGAAGAGAGTGTGGTCAAATTAGTGGACAATAGCAAACGTAATTTTTATTTAAATTATTTTGGGTATTAATATCCATCATGATTATATAAAAGCATAGAAGAATTTTTACTATATTTTCAAATTCTTTATTATATGAACTTTATTTATTTTTACCGACCGACGATAGTAAGGGAGGTATTGTTTATATTTATTCTATTACTGTATTAAATATTTTATTTTCACATAATTTCAAATTCTATTAATTTTATCAATGCTATCTTTAAATTATATTCCTAATCTCATTATAAATGTAAATCGTCCATGTAATCTAGTATTTGAATTTTATACATCAAAGTTATGGCAATTAAGTACTCCTATCTATAGGCTATATATTAATAAATACAATTTATGGTATATAAGTCTTTTTTATTATAATTAATTTATTGAATCAACTATTTTCAACGTTCAACTTACTAATCCTACAATGAAGAAAATTAAAATTTATTACGAGTGCAGGTCAGAGAGAATACAAGTGTAGGAGGACGATTTATGAAGAGGGAGAGGGGATAGATTAAAGGGTGTATTTTGATAAAAGCCAAACGTATAGATTTCTAGATGATGATAATAATATTTACTTTTATTTTTATAATTTATTAAAGAGGAGAAGGGAACGCTGAGTTTTCAATTTGTGTCTTTATTAATAGGATTGAATTTCCTAATAAATTAAAAGGAAAACACAAAACTAATTGAAAGAAGAGAGAAAGAGAAATGAGATCGTCTATCAATTAACCAACAAGAACAAAATACAATAATAATAATAATAATAATCATCATCATCATCATTAGAAATTTCAAAGTTAATTTTACATGTATATAGTATGCAAGAAAATAGGAATGGAATTTAATCAAAAGCTGACTGATTAAAAGTTAACATTTCCATTTCCATTTCTATTTAAATTAATATTATTAGAGAAGATGTCTATCTGAGATGTGAAATTTTTAACTTAATTCATATATATGTATTATTAATCAAAATGATTAAAATGAAGTAAATCAAATATATTAAAGTTAAAATTGTAGTATAAGTCTATAAATAATGGCTTTAATATAATAGATGAGAATATATAATTAGAATAACACAGTGGTTTCCAAACTTATTTGGCCTACCGCCCCCTTTTCAGAAAAAAATATTACTCAGAGCCCCTTGGAAATTAATTTTTATTTTATAAATTTTTTAAGCATTTTTTTAAGAGGAGCAATATATAATTATGTGTATTTATATATCTACCACTTTTGTAATTTAATAAATAAAGGTGTAAATTTGAAACTTTGTTATTTGAAATTATGAAACTATGTTTTGAACTCAGAATAGAAAGATATTACAATTTTCCCCAAATGCACCAATGTCATGGATCATCGCAACATTCACTTTGGGAATTAGTGAATTAAAACTTCATGAAAAAAAATTCATTATAGTTTTTATAATAATCACAGTGAAAGTTAAAATGGTAGAGAAGAACATTTGGAAGTTTGGAAAAGAAAGAAATTAGTAAAAGATTATTTACAAAGAAAATGAAATCAAATGGAAAACCCATGAGAGTAGTGAATAGATAATAGACAATACCATTATATAAATATTATATATTTACTTATAATTATTATCTAAAGATATTTATTCAAGAAACTACCAAGTACGAATGAAAATTTAAAAAAAAAAATTTTCTTAAATCATTATTATACCTTTACGAGAGATATATCAGGACAAGAAATTGCATGACATCTATGTATATTTAAGCATAGTTACGGTAATAAAATCATTCAGATTACGAAGATCGGGACACGTGACTAGAATGGGCGAAAAACTTTTTTTTAGTAAGATGAATTGAGAAGTCACTAAACCAAGAATGAGGTGGACAGAAAAAGATCGTGAGGAGTTGGGAAAGAATAGGAGTTGGATGGAGTTGGATGGAGTTGGATAAAAATAAGGACGCCTGGAGTAATATGGTTGCTGCGACCAAGAACTTATACTAGTTCTATAGCTGGGAGAAGTCCGATATAATATAAGATAAAAATGTTGAATCAATAAATGATAATAATAAATCATGTATAAAGAAAATATTTAAAGAAAATAAAGGATTTTTAATAGAGAAAATAATTAAAGGTGTGTATATTATTATTATTATTATTAAGAAGAAGAAGAAGATAAAATAAAGGAAAATCCAGATTGAATGTCGCCACAGCATCAACAACAGTCTCGTCAAGATTAATGAACGTCTAACTTCCTTCTAACTCTTTCCCCCATTACTTTCGGCGTTCAATCAATTCCCGTCTTCTATGTGTGAATCATTCAACACACACTCACACGCAAACAATAGATTGGATTTTGTATTTGTCAAATATATATATATATATATATATGGAGAGAGAGAGAGAGAGAGAGAGAGAAGATGGCGCCATGACTGACTGAGTGGTTAGTGAGTGAGTATCCTACTGAATAATATTCTTTTAATCCTCAGTGATTCCTCTTCTTCAATTCCTTCCACCACTTCTTTCAAATATAACAATTAAATATGATTAGAATTTGAAAGGTAAATAAATTATCTTATAATAAATCGATCAAACATTCTCAACAATGTATATTATTATTATTATTATTATTATTTTAAGTAGATATTATTACAGGATAATGAGCAGCCATTAGAATATGAAAGAAAATTTATCAATCTTATCCGCCTTATTCTTCCGTTCTTGTGCCTTCTGGATAATTAACTGTTTCGTTCTATATTAATATGATCTTTTGCTTTATTTTGGTTTAAAGTCTTAGTGCTTGCGTCAAACAATGACAATTCTAGATCTAATTCAGATAAAATCAATGTGAATCTAAATGGTACTCATTTAAACTAAATAAAAACCAAAATGACCAAGTTATCAACAATTGTCAATGTTGATATAAGGTTTAATATAACGGAATATATATAAATTATCTAAAATTATTCAAAATAAATTTATTAATTTATTACTAATATAAAATATTATTTTAGAAGTGACAAAATCTTCTGAGAATACCAAAACCCTAAATGGAATGGAATAACAATTTAAAAAGAATTGAGTGAAGATAGGAATTGGTTGGAGGGATAAGAACGGTTGGAATAATATAATGGCTACATACATGGATTTTCGACTTCTCTAGCGCCATAAAGATAGATCGATAGAAGTAAAGACCAGGATGAATTCCCTTTCTATATCATACGAGGGAGACTAATCCAATATAAAAGAAAAAAATAACAGACCAATATAGATAGATAAAAGTTTACCTGCTCTATATAGAATTATAGAATATGCTAAGCTGGTGCCAACAACTTATATATTTATAGATAATAATAATAATTATAATAATATTTTAATTGAAATTAAATTGTATTTTTTAAATTAATTAACTTTCTCAATCTTCTTTTTATGTGTTTAGGACAAATTTTAATAAAATAAACATAACCTTCTCTCTCTCTTTCACTGATGATTTAATCTCAAACCCAATTGGTATTAAATCGTTATATTTGGTTTTCTTTACATGTCCTATCCATTATTTACACCCTTTCTCGTTTTTCCCCTTTTTTTAACTTTTTTTTTTTCTTTCATCCTCCTCATATATCATCCCCTAATAAATCTATATTTAAATGGAATTTAAGCGATATAAAATTTATCTATATTTGAATTCTCTCAAATGTATAATAAAGTTTTATCTTGAAAGAAAAAAAAAGGAAAAGAAAAATATTTTCTGAATATAAAGTATCTATTTTTTAAAATATAGATAAATCCAAGTAAAATAGTACAAACTTAGTATTGTTATTAATTTTTGATATTTAAGAACTATAAATTATTTATTATCGTTTCAAAATTTAAAATTACAAAGAAATTTCTATTCAAATGCATGCAAATAAGAACTTAGATGATATCTTACTATATTTTTTTTTTAGTTTACTTACCTATATGGTTTAGGTATTTGTCCTGTTTCTGCATGATTGGCTAAGTTGGCAACAATATCCTCTAACATTTGACTTCGTGTACGTTCTTGCATTCGTGCAAATTTTGGTGCCGAATATGAAGCACGTTCACCATTAACAATTTTGGTTAAAAGCCATTCCCGAAACATTGGACCTTTATCAAATACGGACTGCTCCCATAGATAAGGCTTATAGGCACCAACCTCGTCACGTGTGACTACCGAAACCTGAAAAAAATAAATTAAAATAAAAAAAAGAAGATAATTTAATTAAAAATTAATTGAATTAATTGAATTGAATTTATCAAATACCTCATAACGAGTGGGTTGCCGTTTAATTCGTGGACTTGTCCTTACTAAAATGAATGTATGAAGAAAATGACTTTTAATACAGGCAGGACTAAAAGAGGTATTATCCGCTTCAAGGAATACTACGCATACGATGTCGTTGCCGATATGTCGTTTACGTTGAAGCTAAAAAAATTATTTATTTATTTATATTTTTGGATTATATATAAATAAATAAAATTAAAAAAATAATCATTTATTTTCAATGATTAACAATTAATTAATTAACATATTTTATATTTGAATAAATATATAATATTTATATATAAATTATAAAAAAATTGTAGAAAATTATGAATACATTTATTTTGAAATTAAATTTAATATTATAGGAGTATTTGCTTAAATATTAATAATTAAATACAGAAAAACCTCGTTAATCATATTATCAACATAAATAAATATAATAATTAATTACTCCTATATTTTTATATAAATCTCTTTAAATGGCATATTTATAATGCTATAATATCAATTATTTTTGCTATAATGCTATTATGCTATAATATCATTTTTTATAATGCTATAATATCAATTTTTTTTTAAATTGAGAGAATAAGATATGGAGAAAATCTGGTAGAATTTTAAAGTATATAAAAAGACAAAGTAAATTTGAAACTCTGTTTGCAAAGTTAAATCTTTTTAATTGTTCTTTGAAATTATTAGTAGGGAATTAACATTTTCCAAGTAATTTCAGTATTTAGAACAAATTAAAATGTAACAAGTACATACTCTTATTATTATATGATATCTATTATTATCTAGTATAAGGACACACATGTAGAAGAGATAACCCTTTTATTTACCAACATTGTTTTATCAGACAAATGTACAGTAACGGAAAAAAGAAAACGCCAGTCTAAGTTAGCTAGAGAAGCGTATTTCTCAACAGCATTAATATATGAATCGAAATGAAAGAAATTAATTTTTAATACAATAAAAACATAAAACTGTCAATCATTTAAAATTAAATTGTAATTAAAAATTAATTTCTTTAATTATGATTCACATATATCAATGCTGTTGAGAAAGGCCCTGCTCTAGCTAGACTGGTATTCTCTTTTTTTCATGGCACATATTAAAGTATAATATTTATATTTACTTTTAATTACTAAAAATAATATTATTTGTTAAATGGACAAAGATAGATGTACGATTTCTATTTTTTTTTCTTAATACATAGTGGAATCTCATACTATATGCATCTCCTTATCGTACCTCTTAAAAATTTTCTTAATTTTGTATCTAATAATTTTATTTCTAGATTAATCTTACAAATTTTTAAATTAATTATTATCTATCGATATATTGGCAAAGAGATGTTTCTTATATTGTGTTTTATTTGGTTTATTTCCCATTAATGTTGTTATTTGTATATTATTTGGTGTTTTCTAAACTTTCTAAATTTTACATTTAAATATAAAATTAATCTTAAAAGCTATAAACCTATTATATTATTATAATTAAAATCGAATAAGAGAACTCCTCATTACTCCACTGTAGTCTGGTTTAATTACATTAATTAATTTCACTACTAATACTCTAGAAGTATCAACACTGTGATAATCGAGGTTCTACTAATTATATTGTTTTGTTTTTTTATTTACTTTTTGGGGGTCATGTTTTTCATATGGAAGTTGAGTTGCTACATGAAACATAATTTCAATTCCTCTCCAATTCGTATATACACTATATAATCCAGTAAGATCATGGACAGTATCCAATCCTCCTTTATATTTATCAAAACCTGTTGACAGAAAAAAAATAGATTAAATATTTAATTAAATTATTTATGTGCGTTAGTGCATTGCAAAAGTTAATTACTACACTAATTTTTATAAAGTAGTAATAATATATATAATAAGAATGACCATAATCAAATTTATGTGGGGCATCTAAAATAACCAATATTCCGGGACGCTGGCGCACCCTGATACGTTCCTCAAACCTTCATAATGAATTTAACGTTCTTTGGATCACGGTAGTCATACATCAATAAAACATCAATTATCATCATCGACCGAGGAGTCTGACGGCTTACTGTTACAGGCAATTTAACAAAAAGACTTAAAAAGACTTTAGCCACATGACTTACAAGTGATGAAAAGACCGTCAAACCCATCTCCTTATTTTGTCTCGTTCTTCTTATCTTTCTCACCCTTACCACCTTCAGATGCCTACTTTTGCTTTTTCCTTTATCTTTTTTTTCTACCTTTTATTTTCCCAAATCCAGGGTACGTGTGTCTAATCAAGATTATTTATGTATAATGCAAGAGACATTTTCTTAATGCCCTATTAGTGGGCAAATGTAAAATATTTTGATTGGAAAATAAAAAAAAATAAATTTATTCAAGCAATGATTGATTTTTGAAAGAAACAACAATTCCACTTGCACGGATAAATTTATAAAAATAAATAAGATTTATATACTCTAATTTTATAGTATAAGTATACAGTATATAAAAAGTAAAAAATGGCGCTAACATTCTTATTTGAAAAAAAATATGAAAACCATTATAGAAATAGAAAATAAGAGATGCGACTTTTTTCAAGTCGTTTCGATTTTCATCAAAAATAAAGAAGAAATAGGTCAATGGTGTCATATTTGAAAAACAAATAAATAGATAAATGGCCCAATACGACTTTCAATTTATATTAGAAGACATAAGTATCAATCAATATACCTATATATTTCAGGATTAGCTTGACAAAATTCAGGTACCAATAATAAAAAAAGTAAAAAAATATAATAAAAAATTATCATTATTCCACTCCAACAGATTATTTTATTAAAACGAAGAAAAATTATATATTCGTAATTTTACTAATAAATCTTCAATTAATTAATTTTTAATTAACAATATTTTGTTATTATTTTATTTTTTTCGAATTGATATCAGGCAAGCACTAAAACAATTGAAGTATCAAATTAAGATCTAAATTTGAAAAAAAAAATTGTTAAACCTGAACGAAATAACTTTAGGTTTGATACATATATTTATGGTATAGTATTTGTTCAAAGAAGCAAAAGTAGTTAGGTATTTTTTCTTCGAACTAAATGTTGTTATTTTTACACCAAATGAAATGATTTTTTTAGCGATTATGAAAAAAATAATTTTCAAATTTTCAATATATTAAATATAGATTCAAAAAAACAATTAATATTTATCAATAATTAAAAAAACGCTACACAGCTTGGTGGTTAACAGTGTTAATTCACATCCTCGTGGTCCCGAGTTCAAGTCCCGTGCCTGGCAAGGAAATTTCTTTAGCTGGGATCTATGGTTCGGAATCAACCCAGCCTCCGGAAACAAAATTGGCAAGCTAATTCATAAAAAGTAGCACCTCCGATCAAGAAAATCAAGTTTAAGGTTGATAGGACCCATTCTACTGATCAAAGGACCCCTAAATTATAACATGATAGGCGCTGTTCTTGCAAATAATGTAAAAATGTAAGTTTTTTATAATTAAAATTAATTAATTAAATTAATATAATTATAAAATAATAATGAAATGAAATAATAATTTACCTTTTAGACGTATACGATCACCAAGAATTTGTAAAAATTCTTCAAATAATGGAGTGTTATCGTTGTTATCTAATATCTCTTCCTCTGTATATTGTCCTTCTTTCACATGAATTACACCAACTTTCAATTCAGATTTAATGAATACCTGAAATATTAATTATAATTTATTGTCCATCCATTTGTTCATTTAAATTCTAAAAGTTTATATGTATATCTATCTAATAAATGAATAAAATTAAATCTTTAAATTCTTAACTATTGTTTTACTATCATTTATCTTAGAAATATACTATAGTAAATATTGGCAGTAAACGTGTTAAAAAAATTTAAAAAATTAATTGCGGTACTTTCAGTGATATCAAGCTGAAATTCTATATATAGCAGTTTTATACAATTTTTAATCATGTGATAAAATATCAAACATATATCTTGATTTTAAAATTATATAAACATTTATTTTATTAAAAAAAATCTGGAGTGTCTCCACTCGACTAACTCGCAATTTTGAATTGGATAATCAAGCTTTTTTCTATCTTTGAAAATTTTATTCTGTCTGATAATAGGATTTAAGGTTTTTAACATGATTTTCACTGATAACATATTATTGAAGTAAGAAAGCAATAAAATAATGTCAATATTGTTTTGATTTTTTCAACGTAAATAAAACCTTTACCTTTAAAATTAAAAAAAATTAATTCCTGTACTTTCAGCGATTCAATCAAGCTGAAATTCTATATATAGCAGTTTCATACACTTTTTAATCTTTTGAACAACTATCAAACATTTATATTTATATCTTTAATTTTACGGTCACTTTAGAGGAAAAAAAAAATGAAAACCTGGTAGGTAACGGTCCTCTTCCGAATGAGCTACATTTCTCAAAAGTTGATAGAAAACTACGAATATTGAATAATGCCCGTGTACCAAATTTCATTATTCTAGCTCAAACCGTTTTTGCGTAATCTTGTCTACACACACACAGACACAGACATTTTTCTCAACCTTAGTGAAAATGACTCAAGGGCTTTCAAAACGTATAAAAACTTTAAAATCTCGAAATCGAAAATTTTCGTGATCGCAATACAATTTCTGGCAAGATAGTAAAAAGTCATCCAAATGGTTGCATTTAAGAATGTTTAGCAATTCGAAGGTTTTTGTTTATTAAATAAAATTATTATGGATCAAGTAAAAGTTATAATGTGTTAGTCCAGAGTATTCGACCGTCAAAAAAAAATATCCTACTCAAAATGTAATCATAAGAAAAACTTTTAGCCAAACGTTGTTCTAATAGAATGGGATACCTAAAGCTATGATTTTGTTAATTATGTTTTTTATTGCTTTATTTTTATGACTAAATCTGTAGGATATTCTTAACTATTATTAAATAAAAAATTTAATATGCCTACTTATTTTAATTAATTTGATATTAAAATAAATGATGAATATATATAACAGAATATAACGACCAGATTTGTGGGGTTTGAAATAACAAATTGATTGATATTTTCTAAGTACAGTGATGAAAAAATGCAAACGACGATGGCGTTTGTTGTTGGGCAATGTAATACGCGTTGCTCAACCAGTTGTTTGCCCAATAACAACACCACCTTGTTTACTCTTTTTTTTAGAAATAGAGACACTAGTAAGATTATAATAGAATTCGAAAATGTAGAAAAATTTAAATACTTAGGTTCTGTAATCATGAATTAATTTAAAGCGAAGTTGTAATCGAGAAAGGTATGTTATCATGCAGGGGCTTATCTAGTCAAAATTATTATCAAAGGGGATAAAAATTAAAATAAATAAAACAATTATTTTGCCGGTGATATTATATGGGTGTGAGGCGTGGTCTATGACCTTGGGAGACGAGAATGGATTTGAGAATAGGATTCTTCACAGCATTTATGGCCAAAGAAAGTTGAAGAGACTGCATAACGAGGAATTGCATGACCTCTATGCATCTCCAGGCGTAGTTAGGATTATAAAATCGAGGTCGCTGCGATGGTCAGGGCACGTGGCTAGAAAGGGAGAGGAAAGAATGGCGAAAAATATATTGGTGGGGAGACCGAGTGGGAAACGCCCGCTTGGAAGACCAAGGACGCGGTGGGTGGATAATGTAGGAAGGGGCGTGATAGAGATGGGGGGTAGGGATTGGAATGTTGTAGTTCAAGATAAGGATACTTGGAGAAGTGTGGTTGCTGCGGCCAAGAACTTTCGAGTTCCGTAGAGCCACAGAGATAGAGAGATCGATAGTGAGATTAAAAATAAGAGAATAGTAAAAAGGAGGATATTCATTAATATTCCTAGACAAACCCCCAATATTCTTAAAACAATATTCACACTCCATAAAGCGGGAGCTTGTAATTAAAACAACAAGTAAATAATTTATATATATTCTTTGTAAAGTTTCAATTAGCTACTAAATTTCATACTAGTAAATTGTTCACGGATTTCAATAGTTTTTCTTTTTTTTGCTAATTTTAATTCATTATTTTACTAAATAAAACAATCATTATTAAATTGTAATAAAAATCAAAATTTTATATATTATGCTTATAATATATTAAAATATATACAGTGGTGTACCTAGGGGGGTGCGGTGGGTGCGGTCCGCACCGGGCGGCACTTATCTTGGGGCGGCATTTTTTTTATTTAGTTATAGTTGTAAAAAGCAACTCTTATTTCATATTTTTTTTTTCTTTTTTGAATAATAAATGATTATTATGATTAATATCTTTACGATTTTGTTCAGCAATTTTTCCTAACTAAAATTTTTTGATATCAGTTTATAAATGTCATTTCTTTTGAAAAGTTTATATGATTACTTTGAAGTGATATACTAATATTTTTTTAAATCATCGATTTTTCTTTTGAAAAGCAGGGCCGGCGGAAAAAATATAAATATAAATTTTGAGAGCATTATACACGATTTTTCTAGTATGAAAGCTAGAAGAGTAAATATTACATAAATATGTTTACGAGTGCATACAAATATGTGAAAAAATTTACTCTCTGTGTATTAATTAATATTTTTAAATAACTTAATAATTTATTTATGTGTATTAATTTATAAATACCACTATTTGATTGACTTATAATAAAAAGGGCGGCAAACTGGAGATCGCCCCGAGCGGCAAAAGTTCTAGGTACGCCACTGAATATATATAATAATATTAATATATTATATACAATCTTATTATAATAAAAATAATTTGTTGAAAATTCTCAACTTCCTCATCAAACTATTTTTCAATTTTTTTTTTTTTTTCTTTTCTTTAATTTTTTCTATTTTTATCAGATCATTAAATCTCCATCCATTAAGAAAATTTAAAAAAAGATAAAAAAAAAGACAAGATAAAAATACCTAAATGGAGTCATAAAGTTGAAAAGTCACAAAATAAAATAAAATTATTCTAATGGTAGGAAATTTTTTTTTAATTGGATGCTCACAAATAATACCTGACTTGTTCTCTTTTTATATTAATCAACTTTAATAAGAGGAAAAATAATAATTAAATTTTAAAAGTAAATGAGTGATATTTATGCCAGGTTTATTATTATTATAGGATGTATAAAAATGAAATTCAATTAAAGCCCTTTTTTATCACCTCATTCATTAGTTTTTATGTAATACTAATATAGTATAAGTATCTGAGACGCATGATAATTAAAAAAAAATCCATCTATCCATCTTATGTGGTGCTAATAAACTTGCTTTAGTTTCATATTCTACTTCCAATCATTTCTCTGCGAATTTCGATCGTTAGAGCATGATTTATTTTTGAAAGTGGCCTTAGTACATTCTTTTTAAATAGATATAATGTATACTTATATACAGTGGTGTACCTAGAACTTTTGCCGCCCGGGGCGATCTCCATTTTGCCGCCCTTTCTATTATAAGTCGATCAAATAGTGGTTTTTATAAATTAATACACATAAATAAATTATTAAGTTATTTAAAAATATTAATTAATACACAGAGTAAATTTTTTCACATATTTGTATGCACTCGTAAACATATTTATGTAATATTTACTCTTCTAGCTTTCATACTAGAAAAATCGTGTATAATGCTCTCAAAATTTATATTTATATTTTTTCCCCCGGCCCTGCTTTTCAAAAGAAAAATAGATGATTTAGAAAAATATTGGTATATCACTTCAAAGTAATCATCTAATCATATAAACTTTTCAAAAGAAATGACATTTATAAACTGATATCAAAAAATTTTGGTTTGGAAAAATTGCCGAACAAAATCGTAAAGATGCGTTTACGAATTCAACGAATTTTAATAAATACAATAAAATAAAATTATTGTCCTGTTCTTGGAATTAGAATTCAAAATTTACACTAAAATGCATTTATATACACCGAGGAATAATATTCGAAATCATATAGTTAATCATAATTTATATAAATCAAATAGTAAACTTATAATAATCATAATAATCATTTATTATTCAAGAAAGAAAAAAAATAAATATGAAATGAATAAGTTGCTTTTTACAACTATAACTAAATATAAAAAATGCCGCCCCAAGATAAGTGCCGCCCGGTGCGGACCGCACCCCCCTAGGTACGCCACTGCTTATATACTTTATATATATTATAAGTTAGTATTCATATCTTAATTAATATTAATTAATATTTAAAATCTCAAAAAATACTTATGATTTGTTCAATTTTAATTCGCTTAGCCATTAATTGATTTAAGCTTTATTATATACAGGCTCTGCCAAAAATTATACACATTTTAAATAATTGTAAATTTGATCGTTATTATAATTCGAATAATTTTCAACATGTAAAATAATTTACAAAAATCATTCTATTATTTTGTCATTGCTTGTTCTGAACTGGTCCTGATTATAATAGCGGTCTAGTTTACAATTTTTTAAATTGTGTATACATTTTTTGGCAAACTCTGTATACCTATATTAGAACATTGAATAAGCCTGTAGAATGAGGGAAAGATGACGCCACTATCAAAAATCTTGAATCAGCCATTTTTCAAATAATATGTGAATAATATGTATCAAAATTTGATTCCAATAAGTTTGCGTGATATTGCATTTTTAGTGAAGCAACTTTTGTTATTTTCAAAAAATTTGCATGAAATTGAATTAATTAGATTATGTGAATTGATTCTCCATCTACCATACTAATATATATGTAGTATGTTATGGTTAGAGAACTCAAAGGAATGCTTTCTGAAAAGAAATCTAGCTCCCAAGAGTAAATCACTGAAACTGATTGTGAGTCCTATTTAAAGCAAAAGACAAATAGTACTGTAAAAATAGTATAATAGTGTAATGACCGCGAAGACAACAATGAATAAAAACTCGAATTTTACAAAAATAAATAAATATTTTTTTCTTACTTTTCCAACGAAATGGCCTTATATGGGGAAATGAATTTAAGTATATAATTTAAATCATCTAGCCGGTTTAATACTTTCACACAATTTTATCCTATATTTTATATTCCTCTAGTTTTTCCATTATAGTTTATTCGAAGAGGTGTAATTTGTTATTTAAAATAAAATATTTCATATTAATTGATTAATATATTAAGTACTTTTATAAAATAATAGGTATTAAAATGATAATTATTTTAATATAGCCTAAATAAAATTATTTTTATTTAATTAATCTAAATTTTGCTTAATTTAATTTTATATAAGGTTTTAATTATATGTATCATATTATAAAAGGAAATCAATTAATTAATTTATTATATTATATTAGCAAAAACAATTTTTCTTAATTGATTTTTAATTTTAACAAACTGTTTGTTGACTAATTTATTATTGTTTTTTTGATTTTGTTTAGTCTTGTAAAAGAATAATTTTGGTTATTTTTATATCAAGTATATATATATGAAGTACATATGAATATTAATTAATTTAGTAATTCAATATGGTTCTTTATTTGGCTAATTTTTTTATTTTTATTTGTTTTTTTTTTTTTGATGTTTTTGAAATAATGAAAAAATATAAGATAATATTGATTGATTTTTATGGCATCTCTTTCACTTAGTTCTTTCTCTCTTTTTCTTTTTTATTCACTTTTTTTTATTTTTTTATTCAATACAACCTTTAATCACACAAAGGCTATTTTATTCCCTTCCTTTATCATTCACATAATAATAATAATAATAATAATAATAATAATAATAATGATTATAATAAATGAGAAAATAGCCAATCACAATTCAATACAAAAAGTAAAAAGAAAAAATAAACACTTGGGTTTCTTTGTCAATTCATCAAATTATATAATTAAAGTTATGTTGTTAAATTTCTTTATATATATATTGCTAATAATACCATTATAAAAAATAAAGTGATTTACTAGGTATACTACCTTCAAATGTATATTAACTAAATAATTATTCTTATATTATTAATTATTATTTAACGATAAATTATTAATTAATTAAATAATTAATTTGTAAATTAGCTTTCAGTCTGATTATAAAAATATTATATTATTTAGTGATTTATTTTATTTACTTATTATTATTATTATTATTATTTGAAGATAGAAATTTTGCTTTATTTTTAAATTAAATATCAAATAGTTTTATATAAACTTTCAACTTTTTATAATTAAAAATTATTATTAATTGAATATGAATATATCAATTCTTCCCCATCCTAAGTATATACTATAATATAATGAATTTAAAAAAACAATATTAAATATTATTCAATATCTTTATTGTACCCAGTGGCGTACCTAGAGGAGGGGGTGCGGTCCGCACCGGGCGGCACTTATCTTGGGGCGGCATTTTTTATATTTAGTTATAGTTGTAAAAAGCAACTTATTCATTTCATAGTTATTTTTTTTCTTTCTTGAATAATAAATGATTATTATGATTATTATAAGTTTACTATTTGATTTATATAAATTATGATTAACTATATGATTTCGAATATTATTCCTCGGTGTATATAAATGTATTTTAGTGTAAATTTTGAATTCTAATACCAAGAACAGGATAATAATTTTATTTTATTGTATTCATTAAAATTCGTTGAACTCGTAAACGCATCTTTACGATTTTGTTCGACAATTTTTCCTAACTAAAATTTTTTGATATCAGTTTATAAATGTCATTTCTTTTGAAAAGTTTGAAATGATTACTTTGAAGTGATATACCAATATTTTTTTTAAATCATCGATTTTTCTTTTGAAAAGTAGGGTCGGCGGAAAAAATATAAATTTAAATTTTGAGAGCATTATACACGATTTTTCTAGTATGAAAGCTAGAAGAGTAAATATTATATAAATATGTTTACGACTGCATACAAATATGTGTAAAAAAATTTACTCTCTGTGTATTAATTAATATTGATTAAATAACTTAATAATTTATTTATGTGTATTAATTTATAAAAACCACTATTTGATTGACTTATAATAAAAAGGGCGGCAAACTGGAGATCGCCCCGGGCGGCAAAAGTTCTAGGTACGCCACTGATTGTACCAAACCGTTTATTTATATTATATAAAAATATAATGTAAACATTTTTATAGAAGAGAAGAATGAAATGAAAAAATAAATAAATAAATCAAAAAAAAATTCTAAAAGTTTAATGTAATTTTAAAAATTTACTAATGTAGTCATCAAGAGACTAAATCATTATTAGATTTTCTTATATCTTTGTGTTTAAATGTTCATTTATAACCTTTATATGTGTAATTGGATGAGGAATATGTTCAATCTACATTCGTTGTTTAAATTAAAATATGAAAATATATATTAAAAGGGTTTAAATAACTTTTTTTTTATTTGTTTTGAAATTTTTGTTTTGGAATTGGATCAAATACCTTAGTATGTATCATAAGTATTTCTTAAAATTCTTTTTTTAACTTAGTGTGTCAACGTTAAGAAATGACATTAGAGACAAGCTGTCAGACAATTTGTAAAGAGAAGGATCCGGTAAAAGGAAACGAAGAGGAAAATGTCAATTTGAAGGGTTTGATTCTCTCTCAATCTGTCTCACTTTTGCTTTAAAGCAAGTGAGCGAATGAACGAGCATTTAGTAGAGGGGATGGGAGAGTGACAAGAAATTGTTCGGTATATATATATATATATATTTATGTATATATGTATTTGTGTAAGGGTGAGAGAAATGTGGTGAAAATACTAAACTACTACCACCAATAACAACAACAACCCGTAACCCGGAAACACTTTGCCATTTAGGCATGAAATTTCCGTTATTAAACCTAGTTATTGTTATTGTTGTTGTTGTTATATTTTATATATATATATATATATTTATATAAATGGAAAAAACATGTAGAAAAATTTAAATGAAAATTAAAAAGAAAATTAATAAATAATTAACGCCTAAGAATTTATAGAGATCATATTCTACGAATTTAAATTTTAACTTTCACTCCCTTAATTAAATTTGTATATATGGTAGCAAGATGGATAGTAAAAGAATTGTAATATGTCAAATATTCCAATTCGAATTTTCAACATAAATATATTATATAGTAGCCGCGGCTCGGTAATTTTGAATTAATAATCAATAATTTCATATAATAAAAATAAAATTTAGGTTTTAAAATGTTTATTTGAAAAAAATTCACCAAAATATCTAGCAAGCTATCTAAACTAGAAAATATTTTTCAAGTTATAATATATATAACATATATATAATTTTAAAGACATATTTTTAAATAATTAGTACCTGGTTCACCGAGCCGCGGCTCGGTCCTTTAAAAAAAATATTCCTTATAAACTATGAATATTTAAGATTAAGATTATTATTTAAAATAAATAAACGACAAAATGTATCAAACAATTTCAAATAATTTAAAAGAATATAAATTAAAAAAACTAAGTTGACCTGTGGCCAGATCCGAACCGACCGACGGTTTGAAGTAAATTAATTTTCAGCTACAGAAACAATTTCAAATAATTTTAATATATCTATTAATGTAATAAAAAACAGATATGAATATAACATAAATATTTTTAATTTTATTTTATTTATAATATATATGTAAGACCAGGCTGTGACGTCATGAATGGCTGGATGACGTCATATAATTTTAAATCAAGAAAAAACTAATAAATATGATTTTCCCGAGGATAAAACCAATACAAAGTGCATGATTCGTGGTGATATATAAAAAAATCTCCTCATGTGAAATTTGGTATGAAAATAACCCTTCCCTTCCTATCGTCGATCGCTAATACTACCATTTCCGGTTTCCGGATATACACCAAAAGTTGATCAATTCATCCCACTGATGCATTAAGTAAATATACCAAATTTCATCAAAATCGGTTGAGCCGTTCAGGCTGTACACATCTATACGGACGGACAGACGGACAGACATCATGCTAAAAATACTTTTTTCTGTTTAGAAAATGCATGATTCGTGGAGATATGTAAAAATCTCCACATGTGAAATTTGGTGTGAAAACAATACCTCCCTTACTATCGTCGGTCGGTAAAAATAGTCATATAACATACAGCCCTTTAACGTACGTATTAATGCACTGAAAGACAGAAAAGTGGCATATTTCGTAATTTGTGTGATTACAAAATATTATTAAAATAAATATTTTTAATTTTAATTTATTTATAATATTATATTTTTTATTTAAAGAAGTTGCCGGACGACAGGTTTTTATTATTAAAATTGCTATTTTAAATTATGAAAAAACTAACAAAGATGATTTTTCCCGAGGCTGAATCCAATACAGATCGATTTTTCTTTATATAAATTATCTATTGTGATTTCAAAAAAATTCTTGGAGCGGTTTAATTTTTAAAAATACAAATATATATACAAATATATATTTAGAATTTTTGCTTGTATAATAAGATAAGATATATATACGTTTTAAGCTATTCTGAGTTCAAAAAATAAATCTCGAGTATCATTTTCAATGTATGTGTATTTATATGTGTTTCTATGTATTTATATGAATAAAAACGTAAATTATTTCAAAACTAAATAATACCTCAAATGTTAAATAATAAGATTTATGTGAAAATTGTGTATGGTTTTTCACGTCAGCTGTTTTTTGTTGTGTGATATATAAATGTGTTTATTTAATATTATAATTTGGAATGAATAAAATTTATTTTAATAATTACTATTTAAATATAAATTAATTAAATAAATTAAAAATAAATAATTTACAAGAATTTACACACAATTTTATCTTGAATTAAAAGAAATTAGCAAAGCATATATAATTAATTTACTTTAATTTAAATTTTTAATAAATTAATTAAACAAAATATTTATTGAATAATAATGATTAATTGAATAATGATAGAAAACAATTAATTATATTTCGTATTTACTATAATAATTAAATAATAAATATATCATATTTATATAAAAATAGTTTATTTGACATACCTGATCAAGTTTGAGCAATTCCTCTGGTGTATCAGGTAATTGGCCAAGTGTTAATGGTGGATTAATGTTCACCTCTTTGCCTAATGATCGTACAACCTCTTCACGGTTGTATCTATCAGCAAATACACAAGAGGCTGGGATTAAACCGTGAACCGTATAACTAATGGCCCGTACAAGAATACTAAAACAAAACAAAAAATACAACATTTTTCTAAATTAATATATAATTAAATGATTTATTATTTATTTTTTAATATATGCAATTTACATTTCTTCTTATTCTATTTACTTATCATTAGAATATACATCTGCTTACGAGTGTTTAATAAGAGGATTTTACTTGGCAGACCAAAAAGAGAAAGAGAGAGAGAGAGAGAAAGAAACCATCTTATATAATCAGCTTAATGCGAAATTCAACAGAATTTGAAAATGAATAGTGAACTCACCACTCTAAACCACTAATTAACGATTTAAATATAATAGATAAATAGATAAAGAGAGAGCGGGAGAGACAGAAAATAATAAAATTTAAAAATTAAAATAATAATAAAATAAAATAAAAAAAATAAATGAATAAAAACATCTATGAAATTAATACTCGTAGATTAAACCTGAGGCATTTTAAAATGCTATATTAAGTTTTATTTTTTTAGGTTAAATTATAAACTATGATAAATAACAAAAAAAATATAATTTTTTTTTTAAAACACGGTTTTAGTTAAATGCACTATAAAAAGAAGAAAATAATTTCTCCACTCACACCACGATTTCCTTACAATTAATCATATCTAAAAAAAAAATCTGGAGTGTCTCCACTCGACTATCTCGCAAATTTGAATTGGGTTAATTAACACATATATTATATATTTAAATTAAATTTAATTAATTATATATATAAATTATAAATTAAAATTAATAGTCAGAATATATAAAATTAATGTAGAGTATATTAGTATATAGCAAGCGTGTATAAGGGATATAATGAAGTTTAATTTTATTCATTGGGGGTAAGCAAAAGATTGTTAAGCAAAGCATTTGAGTTGGCGACAAATATACATGGCGGCGAATCTTTTCAATCTGACTAAATTCAATAATTAATATTTAATTAAGGAAGCACCGTAAAATTATATAATACTAGTGAAATTGAATCTACGTTTCATAATGAATATATTCGTATAGGTTTTATATGTTGTTATAAGGCAATATTTTTTTGAACTGTAAAAATAAACCGATATTAACACACTATGAGCGGGGCGGGTATTTGTACCCGTTGCGGGGACTGCCACTTATAAGCGGGGCGGGTATTTATACCCGTTGCCACTTATATAATATATATTTTCCCTTGTGTCACTTAAAATTACTTATTTTAAACGATAACTAATATATATTCCCCTTATAAGTGGCAACGGGTATAAATACCCGCCCCGCTTATAAGTGGCAGTCCCCGCAACGGGTACAAATACCCGCCCCGCTCATAGTGTGTTAAAATTAATTAAAAATTTTCATTTAATGATACTAAAAATCAATTATATTTAGAATCTGGCTAAAATTATGTTCAATTGATTGTCTTGATCACAATTTACAAGATTTAGTCAAAAATTTTAATAAAATTAAAAACATTGAATAGATTGGTTCTGCTAATTCTTCAAAGAATACAATAAATAGGAGTTCCAAGTTTTCTATTAATATGAAGCATATGAGAGGTGAGTTCTCTTAGAGGCACTCGTCAATTACAAAGTTTTGCTAGTCAGAAAATGCGCGTAACCAGCATATATTTGAATTAACTCCCCTTTTTTTAATATCTTTTAAGGTTATACTTTAGCTTTACCTGATTGATCTCTCAATTATCTATTATTAATTTATATATTTATATATTTTATCTTTTAAGATTCTAGGATAGGTAGTATTATTATAAACAAACAAATATTTTTTGTATTATTTTTTAATTACAAATAATAAATACATAATTTATAAAAAATAAAATAAATTTTATTATATTAATTTTCTATTTTCCTTGCAAGATTTGACGACAGGACACGAAGTGAAACTAAATAAAAGCGTGTAATATAAAATTGAACAAGAACAATATGGTTTCAAGTTTGTAGATATATTTATGCTTTATGCACACATTTCATTCATCATCTTTCTTTTCAAGATGAAGATGATGATTTTTACGGGAATAAGGCTAAAATTTGACTTTTATAGTAGATGAAAGGATATAAGAGGTGTTTTAGGAGAGAAGATTTTGTGTTCAGTTTGTTTTTATATATTTCTATGTTATCAATTAAAAATAATGAATTAGGATTGCCATCGCAGCCTGCATTCAGACATCGTTTCTGGATATATTCTTTTCGAACAAAAAAAGAACATTATGAAAAAATCACCTGGCCTCACACTTAGAAAATGAATACCACATGTAGACTCGATGTAATTTTCGAACTTGAAATAACACTTATTTTCTCGTAAGAAAAGTAAAATAAAATTATTGTACGTTTTAAATAGCTAATAATATGTTTATATGTTTTGGCAGTATTTCTGTGATCACCCTATATATTATATAAATTATTTTGCGGTGGATTACTTAGACCTACTGATTATTGGATAACAATAATTCTTCAAAAACTGCGATTAACTTGACAGGTATTAATTAATTAAAATTATTTTTAAACATTTATAAGTGGTACCAATTAATTGCTCAGTATTATAATAATACGCAAAGTACACATTCCCAGTATATTATTCAAATGCTCAGTAGAAAAAAAAATTGCACAGTAAAAAAACAAAATGCAGAGTAAAAAATCCAAATGCCCAGTAAAAAAACAAAATGCAAAGTAAAAAATCTAAATGCTCAGTAAAAAACACTTTTGCTAAGTAAAAATTATTAAAGCACAGTAAAACCTGAAACCGTTCTGTAAAAAATAAATGTTTATATGAGGTTGTAAATAGGAAGGTGGAAATTTTTAAATAATTTTGAAATCAATCATATGCTTGCATTAGGAGTTTTTAATTTCCGAAGCACTTTTGCAACAAGCGAATACTTAAATACATATTGCCTTGTACATACCGGTAAAATTGCTATCCTAATTTCACATTTTTTGTTTTAGAACCACTGAAAATTTTTGTGAGCCGAAATATTTTTTTGTATCAATATTTCAAAATTCAATTCAAATATAAATCTACATAAAAAAGTAAATAATAACAAATTCATTATATTTTATTGAGTGATATAATATCAGAAATAAATATATTTAATTTATATATTTAAATAATTTTTTTAAAAAATCGAAATTAAAAAAAAAATTAAAATAATATATTTAAATAATTAAATACAATGGAGGAATTCATTAATTATAAGAAATTTACTGTGCATTCAGTGATTTTTACTGTGCTATCAGTGATATTTATACTGAGCATCAAATACTGAACGATTTTATTTATTTTACTGAGCATGAATTACTGACCAATTTAAAATATTTTACCGTGCAAAAAACAATAAAATACTGGTCATTTGGAATTTTTTACTGAGCAAAAATGTATTATATTATAGGTAATATTATAAATATCAAAAAATTATTTTTATTTTATTTTTTATATTAAATTTAGTAATTATTAAGAGAATTTTTATTAAAAGACCACATTATTTGTATAAAATTATTTATTAAATTAAAATAATTGTACAACGTTTCAACTGCTTATTCTTACGTGACGTGTCCCGACATGCATCAGTCCGCTTGAATCGGAGCAAGCGTACGGTTACTTGAAAACGACTGCAGAATAAGCAGTTGAAACGTTGTACAATTATTTTAATTTAATAAATAATTTTATACAAATGATGTGGTCTTTTAATAAAAATTCTCTTAATAATTATCAAAATAACCACAAAAGCTTTAAAAAAAAAAAAAAAAAAAAAAAAAAAAAAAATAAATTTAGTAACATTGTAAAATTTGAAAATATATTGAACGATTAATCAGTTGACTAAAGCGGGCACATTTTTTCTAAAAGAATAAAAAAATATTTGCTGATTAGTTTTGAACAATTTTAAGATTTATAGCATTGTTTTCTAATGACAAATAAAAGTAGAATCTATCACGTACGTTGATAAATGATTTAAAAAGAGAAGATTATTAATTTGTGTATGTGTAAGTGTTGAAGGAGTTCGATTGTGTTAAAATGAGTTGGCAATCAATAGAAAAGAATGAATGGAGTGGTAGTGGTGGTTGCCTTGACAGTGGAGTGTTTCTCCACTCCTTCAATCCACTTTTCTACCCAACCCCCTCGTCACAATACCAATTACAATCTCATACATTATATATATATATATATATATATATATATTGAATAACAAATTTATTTATTTATTCATCAATCATGAAAAACAAATGTGAGGAGTATATTTTATTAAAAGTTAGAGAATATAAAATTGGGAAAAGAGATATGGAATAATATTAATATCAATGTGTATGTAAACATATATATATATATACACGAGGTCTGTTCATAAGAAAAGGTGAAATTTGAATTTTCGCGGGCTGTGCACATTCGATTATCGAAATTTTTTTGTTATCTTGATACACATATGTTTCTCATATATTGGCATTATCAGCCATTTTGGATTTGTAGTTTGTTTTTGACAATTGAAAAAGTTAGTCACGTTTTTGCGTGTTCTTCGATTTTTTACTTAAAAAAAAATCGATCAAAGAATCTGTATTAAATTTTGCATTAAAAATGGAATAGAGTGCTCCACCGCACTCCAAATGTTGACTGGGGCATTCGGCGAGTCTACTTTGTCTCAAAAAAAGTAAGTCAAGTTCGATCAAATGTGAAGGTTTTGCTCACTGTTTTCTTCGATTACAATGGCTTGGTGCATCATGAGCTTTTAGTTATGCAACGTTTGCGTGAAGCAATACGGCTCAAACGATCGGAATTGTGGAAAAACAAATCATGGATTCTGCATCACAATAATGCACCAGCTCCCACATCATTGCTTGTTCATGATTTTTGGCCAAAAACAAAAACGTAATCATTCCTCAACCACTGTATTCACCAGATTTGGCTCCCTGTGACTTTTTCCTATTCCAAAAACTGAAGAGACCAAATAAAGGAAAGCGTTTTGCCTCAATTGATAAGATAAAGTCGAAATCGAAGAACGAGCTGATGACCATACTGAAAAGCACATTTCAGAAGTGCTTCGACGATTGGAATAAGCGCTGGCATAAGTGCATTATATCTGAGGGGAATTACTTTGAAGGGGACAAAATATTGATGAATAAATAAATACTTTTCGAAATAATTCAAAATTCACCTTTTCTTTTGAACAAACCTAGTGTATATAAAATAAGAGTGTATGAGAGAAAGATGGAGAATAAGATATATAGATAAAGAGAGAGAGAGAGAGAAAACGCAATTAAAAAAAAAATTAATTAATTATCAGCATGAATTTCAGTCATTATATAATTTTCTTTTTTTGTTAAATTTATATTCAATTTAAATCATAATTTCGTATAATTTAATAAATAAATATTTATTTATAATTATTTTCAAGATATATATAATATAAATCAGAAGTTCTCAAAGTGGTCTATAGTGGTCCATGGCAACCTGCAAGTGGTCTACGGCAGCGAATAACAAATTTGGGGATCCATGAAATGAAAATGGGGTCTACGTGTTTTGTGGCTCTCAAAAAAAGGTAAATTGTTTTTCCGACATGACTCTCAAAACATTTTTGATTTTTCAATACGGCTCTAAAAAAAAGGGTAAAATTTTTTTATAAAAAATCAAAATCAATTTAGGGGGGTCTACCCAAAACCATGGAGGTATGGAATAACCATAACGCTTGTTTTAAGTGGTGGGAGGAGGCACCAAAAATGTAGGGAGCAATTCTTGTCGTCCATATTGTCTGTACCAAAACATTGAATTTTTCATAAGAAATAATACATTTTTGTTTCAAATTTTCTCGAATGTTTGAAAGTTTTTCTTAGTTATTTCTTCTTTATTTTATAGTTTAGTTAATATATTTAATAATTAGAAATAGTTTTAATAATTTAATTCGTATTTAATATTAAATTATTTTTTATTAGATTCTAAGACCAAGTTAGGTTTACCTGGGTTTAGGTTATAAATTGTTGTTATTTTATTTTTGTTTTAAAAATGGATATATGGATGCACGAACCGACGTGGAAATAAAAGTAAAAGACAGCTACGTGAAAAAGAATCTGGAAATAAAATTTCTTGCCACCGGTATGTATTTTGAATTTCTTTGATTAATTTTCAAAACGGTATATATAATATTTTAGAAAATTTTCTAGGTATTTAAAAAATTGAGGAATAGAATAGAAATTTTGAATATTTCACATCTTTCAGATTTCCAAAAGATAGCAATTTAAGGAAGAAATGGATAGACGCCGTTCGGAGGAAAGATTGGAAGCCAACAGAATATTCTTTCCTATGCTCAGATCATTTTTATAAAGAGTGTTTTGATAGAACGTCGCTGGTATGTTCGATTAAAAGAAAATGTCATTCCTACAATATTCACAGGATTCCTAGAGCCGGTCTGCTTTTCAATAACAATTTATTTAAATTAATAATTTTTGTAATTAAAAAAATACATTAATAAATATATTTTTTGATTATATTTTATATTTTGTAATCATTTTTCCATTAGACTATTGATAATTTCTTTTTTAATTGACTAATCATCAGCATTATGAAGAGAATGATTGCCGCAACATTTAATTTTTTTTATACATACACCTATATGCATATCAAAACGGCCTGCAGTTGAAATAAAATAAAATTTAAAGAGTTTTTTCTTCATGAAAAATTTTTTGCTCACATAATTATCCACAAAAAAGGCCCGAAATTTGATGATATATTAACATTAAGATCAATGGAAAATATAATGTTTTGGTACACACAATATGGCGGCTGTGACGTCAGATAGGCGACAAGTTTTAGTCGAAATGTTCACTCCCTATCTCCCTGCCCAAAACCGAAAAACATGGCAAGGGGTCTACGACACAAAAAAGTTTGGGAACCTATGATATAAATGTTGATATTACACTGTTTGTTTCTAATTTTATATATTATAATTATTATAAATATGTATAGTTTACATTTTATATACATTGTCCCTTGTTGTGTCTCTTGATTATAAAAATTAAAACCTATTAGTAATTTAATAATTTCATAATTTTAACAATTTGATTAATTTTTTCATTTTATTATTATATAACACATCAAATAATTGTGTGATTAAATCAAAATCAATAATTATAAAAAAAATTGTATTTATTTGCGATTCGCGGGACACGTGACTAGAATAGGTGAGGAAGACTAGCGAGATTAGGAATCGATTGGAAGACAATTTAAAGATGGACGTGAGAAAGTTATGAGAAAATGGGAGTGGTTGAAGGTTGTTCGGTATAGGAGAGTTTAAATGAATGTTGTTGCTGCTTTTACCCTTACATAAAATTTGGTAGTATATATATATATATTTCTGATTTCGAAAACGGCTCAAACGATTATATTAAATAGTTAATGTTTTATATTGATCTGTCAGCGTTCCGACTTTTGGTTTACTTAATTGCTTTATTTTTCTATATTTAATTAATTAATCAACAGGTGTATTTTTTATTATTTTTTTTTTAATTTTTATCGAGCAACATGCCTTATAAATAATTTATTTATTATTTTAGTGCAAGAATTTATTTTTCCAAAATTTATATTTAAATATTATAAAATAGGTTTTTGTACTAAGTAATTTATTACTGGAGAAAATTAATTTTAGAACTTCGTCTAAAGAATATTTTTTTGTTTTTTATAAGGAAAACTTTACAAGTTACAAATTAAATAATAAATAATTAATATTATTTTTTGTCACAAAGAAATCAATTTAACTATTTGTTTAATAAATTTTTTTTTTTAATTTACTTGGAAATTTTATATAAGATGTGATAATTAAAACAAATAAAATTATAAAATTTAATTTAATATCTATCACAATTTCATTCAAATAATTAAATTCCTAAATTAACTAATTGATAAAATATTCAAATTATTGATAATCATTATCTAATTGGTAATATTATAATATAGGTAAAAAACCATAGTAACTATTTGGTACATATATAATATTCGAAGTACCGGGACCCCGAGCCTCGGCTCGGTACTTAAGTTAAAAAAAATGATTCATTATTATTGGATTTGGCTGGTAATATTAATACCTGGGACACCGAGCTCTCGCTCTACCCTTTAAAAAATATTGATACACAATTCTTTAATTATTTATTACAATTATTAAATGTTACACATTTGCATCAATCTGATTAAAATTAATGAACTTGTGCTCCTCAATAATACATAAATATATAATATATAGGTACATATATTTTTTTTCTATAGTGTTTTTTTGAAAAACTGTTTAGCGCCCCAAGTGGTTATAAAACAAACTAAAGACAAAAAAACGTGCTTTGCAGCTTTTCGGAATTAAAAAAGCAAAATTGGCAGTCGTGGGACTGGCCGACAGAAGTGAAAACTTCTGCGTAAGAAATTTTAAAACAGACGAAATTCGCGCTATTTCACGAGAAAGATGAATTTCATATGCATGTATATATATATAACTTATATATTATTTTAAACATATATTTTAAACAAATTTGTAACTTATATTTATATATATATAAATACACAACTTTGTTTAAAATATTGCAATACGAACTGTTTTATAATTCTTATCTCTAACATAAAATATATATTTATTATGTGAAGTTCATTTCGTATAATTTTGATTATATATGTATATATGAAATGAACTTTACATAATAAATATATATTTATATGTTAGAGATAATTTATAAAACAGTTCTAATGACAATTCAAATTTCGCGCTCTGTTATAAGAAATTTGAAAGCAGATGGTTTCATGGTGTTGGTCACGATCACGCGAGTTCTATACTTTTTCCCCATCCCGCAAAAGTGCTCAACGCCGCTAAAGAAGTTTTCACTTCAAAAATTATTTAATATTTGGAAATATATCTGACTTATAGAAAAAATGAATATTAATTAAAGAAAGAAATAGTTTTTAAAATATCCTGAATAATATGTAACAATTTTCAAGATAGAAATTTATTACAATATTACAATTATTAACTGTTGCATCATTGCATCAATCTGATTAAAATGAATGGAACTTCGGGTACTCAATAATAATAAATAAAATAATATTAATAAATATATTGAATAATATTTTATTGAAAAAATATTAAAACTTATAAAACTATCTAAAACTTTATTAATAAAAGAACAATGAATAAATAAATATAGAATAGTAATTTATTAAAAAGTAAACAATAGATAAAAAGAAAAAAAAATAACAAAATCATTATTTTCATTTTTAAATAACGATTCACCCGGCGAGTTTCGAACCGACGAAATCCACTCGTTAAAACATCAGTCCAACCGCTGGACTATATGTATTTAGATAAAAAATTGTCATTTTTTTACTGTCTTAGCAGGCAGTATTAAAAATTTTGACGTTTTCCATATAATATATAATTTTCAATTAAGAAATTAATAATGAAGCTGTATGTTTCAAGAGATATCATCAATAAAACTTAATTTTTCTTTATAAATACTATATCTAGTGTGAATTTGAAAAAAATCGTTAGAGCGGTTTTTGAGAACCATGATATATAGATAAATACATATATACAATTTTAGCTAGCATAATAAGATAAGATATGTATTGGATATTTAATTAACTTTGAACAAAATACCTGACATAACATTCAAATAAAATATTTTTGTTATGCAATATAAATATTTTGATTACATTTTTTAAAATTATTTTTATATTATCCTGGTATTTAATTAAAATTATCAGACATTATTGATTGTTTATCAATATTATTATTATTATTATTATTATATGCTTTAAAGGAGGAGTCAAGTTGAAGAAGTAAGAGTTGATGAACGCTCACAACATATATTTAAGGGTTAATTGCAATTTCAATTTTTAAAAACACCCTTGAAAAAAATATTTAAAAAGCAAGAACAAATTTTTCTAGATAAAAACAAAACGTGGCAATTACATGGATTATTAAAATGCTTTCACTATATATGAATCTTCTAATTTTGTAATTTATATCTCTTTTTTTTTTGTTTTTTGGATTACTCATTCAATTATTTAGTTTAAATTTTGGATAAATCCTGAAGCACCAATGTTTCTAGAGCAGTGATTCCCAGCCACTGTGCCGCGAGATTTCAAAAGTGTGCCGCGAGATTATAAGGTTCGAAAACATTTCCGACTTTTTTTCTAAATTTTTTCAATTTGGTTCTAAAAAAAATGTAAAACGTTTTTGGGACTAGGCTCTTAAACATTTTTTTAAATCATTTAATAAATTTTCTCAATATGGTTCTAAAAAAACAAAAAAAAAAAAAGGTAAAGCGTTTTTGGGAGCACTTTTTTTCAATATGGCAAACTTTTACATTTATCCTTTTCTTTGTGTGCCGCCAAATTTTTAAACTGTTAAAAGTGGGCCGCGGTAAAAAAAAGGTTGAGAATTACTGTTCTAGAGCAGAGGTTCTTAAACTGTGGTCCGCGGACCCCTGGGGGTCCGCAAAGCCATCGTACAGGTGCACGAGAAAATGATGAGTCGGTTAAAACTTTATTTAATATAAAAGAAGCGATGGCATGGCTTTGTGAGGAAACAGAGATCAAATACCCAAATTCAACGAAATGTGCAAGAAAACTATTGCTACCGTTTCCATCTTCATATTTAGCAGAATTTTCTTTCTTCAATATTATAATTTCTAATAAAATGTGTTCTACAATATGCAAAAAAATCGTTATTCACCAATCACTGTTAGAAATATTCATCATATACCCTTGTTCTTATGAGATCGTAAGCCAGAAATTAACTAATAAAATGACGTAAAGTACCTAAAGTTGGAATGGGGTCCGTCAAAAAAAATTTTTTCAAGTGGGGGCCCGCAGAGTACATAAGATTAAGAACCTCTGTTCTAGAGTATTAATATAAGAATAAAAATTAAAGAAATTAATTTTTAATACCAATTTAATTTTAAATGAATGAGAGTTTTATGTTTTTAAAAACTAAAGATGGGGTGACTTATGTTCTTTTTTTTCCCTCACTGTACTATAAAATCACACAAGCATCCAAATGTTGTATATTTATGTAGTGCAACTCCTCTCTGTGCTTGGAGCTTATATTTTTTCCCACTAATCATTTATTTATGATATACATACGCATTTATACATTTTTGTAAAGAATTTATAAATCTATAGGCACCAATATCTATAAATTCAATATATTTTTTATTCTCACGATTGGGAGAATTTATTTTTTTTTTACTTTGATTTTTATTTCTAATTTCTAAGTGTGTGAAGATGAATGGTGAATGAAATAATAATATACTTCATGACTATATGAATTTCTCTTTTTTTTAAATAAAAAATATTGGATGCTCTTAATTCACACATTCTTCCATTCTTTTATTTCTTTTTTTCATTTTTACCGACCGACGATAGGAAGGAAAGGTATTGTTTTCACACCAAATTTCACATGTGGAGATTTTTACATATCTCCACAAATCATGCACCATTTTGTTAACAAAAAAAAAGTATTTTAGCATGATGTCTGTCCGTTCGTCTGTCTGTCTGCCAGTTGTGTGTCCGTATAGAGGTATACAGCTCAACAGATTTTGATAAAATTTGGTATATTTCCTTAATGCATCAGTAAAATGAATTCATTAACTTTTGATCTACCGGAAGTGATAGTTTATAAAATATTAATTTTATATTCATTGTCGGAAAATATTTCACTTAAAATATAATATTGATAAATAATTGAGTAATTAAACTAAAAATAAAAACCAAGATAATATAATTTAATCATTTTAATTCAAGTTTTAAAAAATATCTTTTTTTAATACTTCATATCTATATATAATGTTGTTTGGAAATTAATTTATTTCAAATTGTCGGTCGGTTCTGTGCCTGGGCCAGCTCATTTTTTGTTTTATATTAAATTTATTATATTATTGTTAGTTTTATTTTTACTAACGTATATATTATTTAATATTTAATTTTTAAATTTGTTTTTTGACTGTCAAATCAATTATTAATGGTACGTAGGAAGAGAGAAACCATCTCTTTCCATTATCTTTTACAAAAAAATTATTTCTGTAATTTCTCATTTCTTTTGGATTTGATTGAAAATTATTGAAATTATCAATTGAAAATCTTTATTTAAGTCCTTAAATATAAATTATTAAGGTTCTTCACCCCTTTATTTATATCCTTGTCTATTTTACAGTTATTTTTCTAAAAGGTAAAATTCCGAGAGGGAGCTTGATGGATTTTTGTGGTGATAAAGAAACCATAAAAATGAATAATATAAAGAATGTAAATAAATTCTACAAAAAGGTCTCGGCATTTGCTATAGAGATCATCACTCATCTTTTTTTTTAATGTTGTATTTTTTTTCGTTTAAGAAAAATTGTATAATCAATAGCTAAATGAATTGTAAATAAAAAGAATATTTCATATTTTGTTTTCCGATTTTATTTATATTTTGTTCATAGAATTGGATTATTAATCTTTACCTAATAGTCATTTATTATTTCTTACTTATAATTTATTTATTTTCATATCCTTACATCCCAATAATAGGTAGCTAGTTTATTTATTTATTTTTTTAAGTTGTTTTTTGATTGTTTCTATTTTTTATTTCCAGTTGATTACCTAGATTGAATTTCTTGGATAAGAATATTATTTCATGTCACACAAATATCCCAAGAATTGTACTTGCTAAAGATATCAATACCAGTATAGAATTCTGAGGAAAAAAATATTAAGAATTTAAACAAAAATTTATAATATAATTATTTGAGATTAATAGAGGGTTGAAATTTTATATAGGTAAATTATATTTCGATGATACCATTGTGCCTGAGCAATACAATATCATTCATCCATATATTGATAATTTACGTCAATGTACATCATCATCTCATTCAATGAAACAAAAAATAAAAAAATAGTATTAACCAAGTATCTAGATGTCCTATACCCAACGTGGGGCCCACGCCCTACAGGGGGCAATTTCAAAATGGACTCGACACGAGTTTAACCCTTTTTAATATTAAAAATTATGTATATGTTAAATAGGGGGAGCATAGATGGGGAATGGGTGTTATTTATTTTTTAATATAATTTTATTTTTTACTATTTTTTAACCTTAGAAATAGAGCAACCAGTTTCGACACCTACAGTTCTTCGCTTTTCATCGCAATCAAAAAGTAGTTGAAGCCGCTCGTGACATATGCAACGTGTATGGACAAGGTGTCATAAGAGAACGTGCAGCATCTCAAGGAGGAAGCTTTTGAAGGAAGATGATCACCAAAAAAGTCGTGAATTGACCGAGAAAATGAACTGCTGTTATAAGACCATCCTCAATTATCTTCATTTAATGGGATTTACTGAAAAACTCAAAACTTTGGTTGGCGACCTTAACAAATACAACAAAAAAAAATCGTCTTCAAATCGCTGCTCAACACCTCGTATACCATCGAGCAACGGTCATAAAGAGCGCTTTTTGTACCATCACAGCTGATAAGAAATGGTGCATGTACGTCCATATGAAGCAAAGAAAAGGCACGCCGAAGCTGAGAGTCAAGCAAGAACTCCACCAGAAAAAGACCATGATCTGCGTTTTGTGGGACTGGGAATGCATAATACATTGGAAAATGCTTATATAAATATAAAGAAATATAACGATCAACAAAGAGCTCTACATCATCAAACTACGCCATGTAAATGAGGCTATGCGACTGAAAAGACCCGATCGACAAGGCCAAGTTATCTTGTTACAAGACAACGCCAGACCCCATGTAGAACAAGTCGTCAAAACCACACTTCAAAAGCTCGAACGGGAAGTTCTTTAGCATCCACAGTGCTCTCTGCTTCGGACCATGAGCCAACCGATTATCACCTTTTCAGATCCATGTCAAATCAAATGAGAGGTGGTACCTTCGACGGCGAAGAGGACCGTAAAAACTGTCTCAACAACTTCTTCAACACCAAACGAGGTGATTTTTGGCCCAATAGAATCAACAAACACCAAATACACAATTGATTAATTTATTGTTATAATTATTGTTTTTGTTTAAATAAAGCTCTTTAAAAACAAACGAACAAACTTATTCCCCAACCCATATATACATCTTCAATTAGATTTTTATCCTGGATCATCTTCATCTGTACCAAACTCACCCATATTTATCTAGATATTATTTATTTACCATATCCTTGGTCCGTCTATCTACTGAGCGCAATTTGCCTTCCCTAAAGAACACTTCGCCAGATTTTCATCAACAATTCTTACTAAGTATTCTGCCTATCATAACATTCTCTACCTTATCGTACTAACTTATAAATAAGTTTGGAGATGTATAGAGAAGTTATTATCGATTTAGAAAGTGTTTCTCAAATGGCAAATTAATGATTTTATTGATTTTAATTTTTATAATGAATTTCAATAATAATGATAAAATGAACTCCTTTAATATCATTTAAATTCTTCTTAAATATGATTATCCTTTGTTAATATAGTACCCAATTTTTTATTTTTTTAGAATTAATACATTAAGATTTTGTTAATAATGCTATAAATAAAATAAAAAAAAATTATTGATAAACTTGTTGCAACTTGTATTTTTTATGCAATTCAAGTATATATATATATATATATATATATATATATATATATATAATATACTTATAATATATATATATATATGATATGAATGAAAAGGGAGATGAGATGAATAGGGGAGTCAAAGAGGGAGAGAGAAAGAGTAATGGTGTGGGTGAAATGTCATTATCAGTCCATTCATTTTATTTACAATTTCATAGAATTAGCAGATGAATGAATATCGTCATGGTTTATTCATATATATATATATATAAGTATATATATATAAAGAAAAAATTGATTTCTAACGAATAGGGTTGGTTTATTGAAAAGAAAAATGAAAAAAAAGAAAAAAAAAATTACATTATAAATTTAGATTTTCTATTCTTATATATACTAGTGAGTATTAAAAAATATATTATGTTTTATTTATAATTTAATTAATATAAAAACAAATAAAATTAGATAATAAAACGACCAAATTTTACAATTTATTTTTATTTTTATCAGAAAGTTAAAAGATCTATGTCTCTATCTATCTATGTCTCTATTGTCTCTAACAACGTGAACTCATATAGTTTCTTTAAACTATGATGAATTACTATTTTTTATTCAATTTTATTTATATTTTATATATAATGTATATTCTTATCAAAACACATCAAATTTATCTAATCTAGTTATTTTTTGGCTGCATCCCTTTCTTGACTTAAGCCACCTCCATCCAATTTCTATTCTCTTCAAAATCTTTTTAATATATATATATATATATATATATATATATATATCGTCAGCGTCATTATACTCTTGCATTTTATAATAAATAAATAAATAAAACCTCCTTAAAAATACACTTATTTATATAGCTTTATATAAAGTCAGAAATGTATACCATGAAAATATAAATAAAATTTCAAATTGATGATTCATAACAAATTATAAACATATAAGGCATTATCATCATATCTATAAAAAAAACTTGTTCCTGCTGAGAAAACTCTCTTAATAATTTAGTTCAATTCCAATGTAATCCACTATTATCAAATATAACTTGGGAACAGGTCTTTTGTTATTGTCATAGCGAGTAAGAAGTCGTACTTGTTCGAACACGATATACGCCTCATTGACAAGAAATCAGCATAGGCGACGACGACGTTAGGATCGTTTCCCCTGCCAACTCGGCAACCGCTTAGACGGGCCTTCCTTGAATGGCTTGTAACTGCAATAACGACTACGAGGTCATTTTAATTTGTAGTACAACATATTTAGAGAAAGAAAAGTATTTCCAATTATCAAGTTCTATTATATATAATACCGGGTACACATAGCCGCCTTTCAAATCATTTAAATTTAAAAGAACATAAATTAAAAAAAATAGTCATAAAACATACGGCCCTTAAACTTGTTGCAAGACAAAAGTATGGCCTGTGGATTCATCATAATAAATATTTAGTAATTTGATTACAAAATATTATTAAAATAAATATTTTTAATTTTATATTATTTATATTTATAATGTTTTGTATTTAAGAAAGCGTAGTTGCTGACGTCATTTAAATTTAATATTTTAAATTAAGAAAAAACTAACAAATATGATTTTTTGAGGATGAAACCAATACAGATCGATTTTTCTAATAAATATTATGTATGGTGTGAATTCAAAAAAATCCTTCGAGCGGTTTATATTTCAAAAATACAAATATATATATACAATTTTAATAAGATATATATATATATATATATATATATTCCATATAAATATTTAAAAATACATTATAAAAAATAATTTAGAATGAATGAATACATATTTTTCATTGAAAAGACAAATTTTGAGTAAATTTAAAGTGGAATAAACACTAAATAACCAAAATCTTGATTTAACTTTTTTACTTTCGGTCTGCTTTCGATATATTTTCTTTGTCTTCTCGAAATTTTACACACTTTCCTACTTGTTCGCAATAACAAAAAGTATATATACATCAAATTTTTATATTTCTTTTTTTTTATTCAATTTTATATGCCATGCTAGAGAAAGCATTTCCATTTCATTTCATTCTCAATAAAATTTGAGGGTCCACGCTTAAACAATTGATTAAAATTTTTTTAATTAAATTAATTAACTCTTGTATCACGAACGTTTGATGTTTTATATTAGTATTTAACATTTTAATGTTAATTTAAATAAAGCATATATAAAGAATATTGTAAATGTTTTTTTTAATAATTTTAATAAATATTAATCATTATTTATTAAAATTATTAAAAAAAAGGGAGAGGAAAGTATGGAGAAAAATAGATAGTCGTAGTGTCGTAGAGCCAGCCAATTATTATTATTATAATTATGCGAGGACAATATTTCCCAATGGCTACGACTTGTCTACTTGACTCTTGCAATCAAAAAGAAGGTGAATTATTTTCTTAAATTCAATTAAATTTATCTATAAATTTTTTTTCTTTTAATTTCAATATTAATAAAATAATCAAATAAATTATTTTTATATTAAACTTTTAAATATATATCTATCTTAAAAAGAAAATAAAAATAAGATGTCTTTATTGTGTAAACTTTGATATGATTTTCAAATTTGATTTGCATTAAGCGCCATATTTTTAATTTATATAATATAATTTATATATAAAATTTTCAAAACCTTGATTACAGATTACATACCGTTATGGTCAATTTGAAACTGTATCAGAATAATATAGTCTTGTGAATTTAAAAAATAAATTGTAAATAATCACTCATTATTTAAATTTTATATCATTATAAAATCAAATTATTTTCATTCTAATATTGAATTAATTATAGTATATACAGCCTAAATATTTATTACAAATGGAATAAATTTTCTAAATAAATTTAAGATGTGAAGGGTTAAAGTTTCAAATAATACATAATACATACATAATATTGTCAGTTATAGAAAACATGTTTCGATTAATATAGGTGTACATATGTAAACATAAGAGAGTGAGAGTATGACGATAGATTTGGTCACACGTAGTATAGGCTACAAGTTGCCAAAGCAGAAGGGCAAAACGATCGATAGGCCACCGCCCTGACCCGATGCCGCCCCGGAAAATGAGCACCACTGTTGAGATGAGGACTATTATCATATATATATATATATATATATATATATAATAAATAAATGAACAACACTTTAAAATAAATCTAACTATTATATGGATAATCCATTATATAAAGAATAAAGAAGTGGTCAATAAAATAAAAATAATAGATATAGAGGACAAAAAATAAAAAATTAACAAATAAATAAATATGCTAAACAGTTGGAAACTTAAACAAAAGCTTCAATCATATACCATATAGGTATACATATCGTATATATTATGTGATATTCAATTATGTACAGAACAAATATACCATATATATCCTATATATTATTAAGTTTTAAAAATCAGTGAGATTTTTATTATTTTTAATTATAATAAATATAATCACCATGAGTAGATTAAAATAAATAAATTAATTAATATGTAAATATCATAAAAGAATATCAAATGGATAAAATCAGAATATTATCAAAAATTTATAACAGAAATGGAATTATTTTAAATCGAAAAGAAAATAAATACTAAAAACGACTTGAAAGAATTTAGATTAAAAAGTTGAGTTCCACCATAAAAAAGAAAGACTTACTTAGATAAATAAAATTGAATATAGAGAATACATAATCAAAAAGAAAGTGAATAGTGTTTGGAATATATAATTTATATATATAGTAGTTTTTTAAAAGTTGAAAATTCAGATTGAAAAAAAAAAATTTAATTAAATTAAAGTCCAAATGGATTCTATTCTATTTGAGATATCACATTTATCTAAAATATTGGTGACAAGTTTTTTGACAAAAGAAACCTATTGGAAAACAATGTCTAAAATTGTCTAGAGACTAAATCAAGAGTAATGCACCGAAAAAATAAAAGATAAATACGATTCTATCATCAAATCATATATTAAAGAGAATTAGGAGTGAATAGAAATTGAATGGAGAGTCGTGTTTCAGGTTAAGAATACTTTTTATTCCACTTTTTTTATTACTATCTCGCCAGAGATAGTATTGCGATCATGAAAATTTTCGATGTTGAGATTTTGATGTTTTTATACGTTTTGAAGGTTCCTGAATCATTTTCACTAAGGTTGAGAAAAATGTCTGTGTGTGTGTGTATGTATGTATGTAGACAAGATTACGCAAAAACGGTTTGAGCTAGAATGATGAAATTTGGTACATGGACATTATTCAAAATTCATAGTTTTCTATCAACTTTTGAGAAATGTAACTCATCGGGAAGAGGGTCATTACCTACAACGTTTTGATTTTTTTTCCTCTAAAGTGACCGTAAAAATAAAAATATATGTTTGATAATTTTTTACATGATTAATAATTGTATAAAACTGCTATATATAGAATTTCAGCTTGATTGAATTGTTGAAAGTACCAGAATTAATTTTTTAACACTGCAAATCTCACGCGCCAACACGTGCCATGTTGCCATCAAAAAAAAAGCTAAACATGCGCTGGTTTAATATTTATTATTTATAATTTATAATTAATTAAATTTAATTTAAATATAATATATTATGTTATTTAATCCAATTCAAATTGCGAGATAGTCGAGTGGAGACACTCCAGCTAATTTTAACTAACTAAATTTACTCAAATTTTTTCATTTTAAATTGACTTTATTATTATTATTGATTTTAACTATAATTAAAACTATTAATTATACGAAATATATATATATATATATATATATATATATATAACATCATATTTAATTAAATTTAATTAGTATTAAAAATTTTTAACATCATTTATTTATTTGAAGGATTATAATTGTCACTAATATTAAAATAATAATTGATTGAAGATAGTTTGAAATGGAAATGAAAAAATATAAAAAAATAAAATAAAAAAAAATTAATTCTCAAAAAATCAATAATCTTATTTAATTAATCATCATTAATATACATTATTTAATTAATAATTTTCTTAAAGTTTAAATAAATAATAATAATATAATGTTCTTAAAAATAAAATTTGTAAAAACTAATATAACATTACATTACGTATATATATATACACCTAAATATTCCAAGTGTTTTAATTCTATTGTTAGTAATTATTAACTAGGAATAGTATTTGGAAAAGTTTCTTTCTTATGCCTCGAATAATTTAATGGCGTTTACAATTCATATCTGAGTAAGTAAATCTGCCAACTTTTCTTGATTAAAGGAAAGTGAAGACCTAAACGAAATCCAACAAAAGAGTCGCCCCCACCTCCATTTTATCCTTTCATCCCTTCATTCCCTCTCCATCATTCGTTAATTCATTCACCTCACACAGACTCTCACAGTCACTGAGCCACTAAGTCTGTCAGTATCTACTTTACTTTGCAAACAAGACATTGAATGAATTCTTCCCATCCAACAACCAACCAACACCCACTTTACTCACCACCTCTCCATTTCATCCTCTTTTACTTTTATCCATTCACTCATACCACTCTTTGTTTTTATATGTTTAGTCACTCCATCTTTTAAAGGACATTCTAATCAACTTTTACTTTATAAGTTTTCTTACTTTCTTTCTCTCTCTCTCCCCCTCTCTTTATTTTAAACAAAAATTAAGTCATTAAATTATTTAATATCTATTATAGGTTACGTACCTGATTGTATATATTTAATTAATTTTTTTATATTAAATATATTATTTATATTAATTATATTATTTGAATGTGTGGGTATGTTTATGTTATAACATATATGAAAATATTACTTATTTATTTATTGTTGTTAATTTAATTATAAGTTTGTATATTAATAAACAACCAATCTGGCCTTTAATATTGATATTAATATTAATTAATATTATTTTTTAAATTGTGTTTAGACAAATTAGATCAATCAAACAAAATTTATGTTACAGAAAACAATTACATTTCTATATATTCTTTTTTATGTACGTTGATTTTTTTTATATACATTTTTCCCAACGTGGAGTTAATATTTTCATTATATTCTCATAAAATGAAATTAGTCGGATATCTAACCAGTTGCCAGGTGCCTTGGAACCTAACGCGTGTTGAGATTTTTCTAAAACCTAGCTCCTTTTTAATGTTTAACTGGACATTTCCATAGCTACTACCAAGTTTCTGTGAAATTTTAAGTTCAATGAATATTCGTTTCTGATTTATAAACTCTCGAACATATGCAAAGTCATTAGTCCCACTGGTGTAAGGACCACATGATCTGCTTGATTCGGACCACGTTTATGGCTTTGTTTAAGTTTGTTGCACGAAATCTTCATTCTGCGATAAATTTTGGTTGGTATGACGTTTTTACTTTATAATGATTTCAACTTTATAATGATTTGTTGCTCAACAGAGACAGGTATATTCCTCTCACATCGTAAGGGATACTAAATTAAGCGCACGACATGCCGGTTTATGTGTGGTTTCTAGATATTCCCATTTAACAACAACTTAAACTGCCCAATCATAAACACATGCACTTGCAAATGCTCAACCACTGAATCCTCGGTTATATTTGATTGACCCTCGTATATTATATTACTTAAATTAATAAGAAGAAATACACTTATTATGTTTATCCATAGTAAGATTTATAAACCACTTGCAATGAAATGAAACTTGAATCATTGCAATATTATGATTTTGGTAATCTTTATCATCATATTTATCTTCATCTGTTGATTTATTTATCACTTTAATTATTGAAAAAAAATAATAAAAATATGTTTGATTGAAATGTAATGGCCATGTTACAGTCTTGTATAGACAAGTTATGTGTCGAAGGGTCTGTTTCTTTTTGTAAGAGAGTTCTTGCGACTTGCGACAGTCCACATTGATTTTCTAGTTTACCTACTTGTTCAACAAAACTACTTATCTGGAAGTCACAACAAGAATGGTTCGTCAATAATTCTGTGATGACGAGACATTATTTGTCAAAAAATCTTTTCAAGGATGTCGTATATTTTATAAAAATAATGCATAGACTATAATGAGAAAAATTGGTCTTATTCACTATTATTTATTAAACGAAGGTTACCTTTTAAATTTTTACAAAAAGTGAAACAAAAACGAACAAGTTCAAAACCCGATGTTTTATTGCTTTTCGAAATATTCGCCCTTAAGATCTCTATTCATTTTTGCATACGCTAAAATCAATCCTGGAATCATTTTTTTACATTCTGAAGTTGATATCATAGAAACATTGTTTTGAAAGCTTCAACAGCTTTTTGAGGTAATGAAAATCGCTGTCCGTATATCTTTTGTTTGACATTGAGGAACAAGAAAAAGCTATTAGGCGATAAATCGGGTAAACACGGGCAATGAGACATTAATTCGATGTTTTTCTTCTTCAAATATTCAAGTGTTTGACGTGTATTATGGGAGCTGGCATTGTCGGGATGAAGAATTTTTTTTTTTGTTCTTTTTCTTCTTTTATCGAAGACCGTTGGAAAACAAATTGTTCTATTTTATTCGGCATTAACAGTTCTTCGATCTTCTAATGGAATGGTTTCGACGTGACCTGTACAACCGAAAAAACAAGCGATCATTTTATTGGAAGTGCTTCGTGAACGAACATCTTTAGTGGGATTGAGTTTATCGTTAAACACCCGCGCTTCGATCAAATTAATTATACGAAAACCATCTGGAACATAACTTTCTCACACATAAATGGTCATGTAAAATCGATTGTATTACAGTCTGCGATATTCTAAGAGACGCCTTTATCTGTCACATGCCGATCTTCTTAATCATGTTGCGCTCATCATCGATGTTTCTCGGAAAGACAGGCGGTTTTGGCCAACCTTCTCGACATTCATCAATAACAGACGCACAACCATCACGAAATTCTGTAAACGAATTGGTAACAGTCTTCTCTGATGGTGCTTCATTACCAAAAGTTGCACGATTTGATGAGTAAGGTCATTTTTAAAATCCTAAAAAAATCATTCTTCACAAGTGATTTCTATTTTTGCACAAACTTCCTTCTTTTAAAAGTTCATTATCGAGAACTTAATCAGTTAATTTCTTAATTGCCACTGGCTTCGCAATAACAAACGTGAATATTCACAAACACAATGGTGGCACAACTCATTAGCGTCACCTATTATTCGATTGGAAAACTTAAAAGGCAACCCTCGTACTAAGGCAATATAATATAAAATTAATCTAATATGTATACATAATAATATTAGATCGATTGATTGATAGATAGATAGAGTAAATTATATCTACATTTATTTATTTCCTTCTTTCTTTCCTTCTTTCTTTCAGCTTTTGAATTTTATTTTATCGATAAAAATAGCAAAAGAAACTATATGTTACAATGAAATTGAATTTGGATCGGATATTCATGTTTGTATTTTTATTTCTAAAATTTTTTCAATAACTTTTTGTCAAATATTATTTTTTTATCATTTTTTTTACAATTATATTATTGTCAAGTGAAAAAGACAATGTTATAGAAAAGTAAATATCTATCAATTCTTTGGTAATAAATGAAAATGTGGTGAAGAGAAAGAAAAAAGAAGAGGTATTTTATTTCTAATTTTTTATCAATTTTCAACTAAATATCAATTAAAATATACAATTGAATTGTTTATGTTTATGTTTTATTATGAATTATTTAGAAATGATAGGTGAATAAATGATTTGTAGACTATAGAGTTATTAGAAAGTTAACTCATGCAAGAATATAAATACAAATAATACTTTATAAAAAAAATTTTAAAAAACCACGTTTTACTAACGGACTAAAAAGGAGAAAATAATTTTTTCTGAAAATCCATACTGACATACATACAAGAGATCTGATTTGAATCAAACTGTCCATAACGTAAAACGTGGGGCGCAACAAATAATAATTTTTCTATTCAAATATGATTTCCTTTATTAATTTTTATTTAGCATCAATCGTATTTTTTAAGGCTTAAGTTTTCACCAAAATTCTTGTAGAAGGGAATATTATTAGTAATACTATAGGATAAGTTTCTTGATATAATTTTTACCGACCGACGATAGTAAGGGAGGTACATATTGTTATAAATATTACCTATTAAGTATTTAACAGACTTTTTGTAAAAGGGAATATTATTAGTTAATCATTAGAAAATTTATCGTATATTTAATATATTTAAAAATTGTTTAAGATACTAACTTATACTATCAAACTTTTCAAATATCAAATTTTTTATCAGACCACTTGTAAAAGGGAATAATATTAGTAGTCCAATAGATTTTTTTTAATTTAAATTCTTTCGAGCATTAAATTTAATATTTTTGATAAAGATCAATATTCATTCGTCAAATTATTCATTCGTCAAATTATATTATGCGTGGTTTTA
Organism: Labia minor; assembly: GCA_963082975.1. Taxonomy (NCBI): domain Eukaryota; kingdom Metazoa; phylum Arthropoda; class Insecta; order Dermaptera; family Spongiphoridae; genus Labia; species Labia minor. The sequence continues at coordinate 18,110,921 of OY720344.1, read as the reverse complement.
ATGTTTATTTTGAGATTTATATATTTTCTATATTTTTATTAGAAACAGGATATTTTAGACATATCTGCGCCCCACGTTTTACGTTATGGACAGTTTGATTCAAATCAGATCTCTTGTATGTATGTCAGTATGGATTTTCAGAAAAAAATTATTTTCTCCTTTTTAGTCCGTTAGTAAAACGTGGTTTTTTAAAATTTTTTTTATAAAGTATTATTTTCTACTTTTTAGTCTTCAAATTTTGCAATCGATTTTAGTTTACTCATATTAATTAAATTTATGAAGTATAATTTAAGAAATGAATGTGTACTAAATATTTATATTTATAAAGTTGGGGATTTTATGTTTTTTTGTTTACATCCGACATTTCGAATTTTTATATATAGGAATAATTTTGGATTATTGCATTCAAATTGTAGCAATTAGAAGCTCATAGAAATTATAATATTGTATTGTCATCGAGAGCAAAGCTGTTGGTAAAGTTTCAAGAAAATCCGATGATTGGAAGTCGTCGAAAAATCGATTGCAAGATTTGACGCATACACACAGACAAGAATACAAGTTAAGTAAAACGTGATAATAATTAAGTAAAACGTGATAATAATAAAATGAATTTCTCAATTTTCAATTTATTTATTTTTAATAATATTTTATTTTTCAAGTTTAATTCCATTTATTTAATTTAAATAGTATTAAAAGGTTATGAAGATCTCTATTTCTTCTCTGAATTTTTTCTTTTCGATAATATATTATTAAATTACATTAAATATTTAAACAATTATTTATTCATGATATTCTATTATGTGAGTAATATATATTATTTTTCAATATATTCTTTTTGTTCAAGGCGAAAGTCCTTTAAAATAACTGTTACAGCTGGATTTACTTCTTATTCAGTGGTAAATAATGTTTACCATGTCCTCATATAATAGTGAATCCAAAGTTTCGACTGCCACTCTGTCATTAAAAATAATATTCCTTATTATCGGGTTTGGCTGGTAATATTAATGCCTGGTTCACTGAGCCCACGTTCAAATAATTTAAAACATAAATTTAAAAAAAATACTTATATAGCATACAACATATTATATATTTCGTAATTTGATTTTATTTATATTTATAATATTTTGTATTTAAGGAAGAGCTGTCTGACGTAGTTGCTGACGTCATTTGAATTTCCTATTTTAATAATAATAATAATTAGAAAAAACTAATAAAGATGATTTTTCTCGAAGCTGAAACCAATACAGATCGATGTTTTTTTATAAAAATTATATATGGTGTGAATTTCAAAAAAATCTTTCGAGCGGTTTAATATTTCAAAAATACAAATATATATATACAATTTTCGCTAGTGTAATAAGATAAGATATGTGGGGTACCCATCTTGTCGAAAACAAACCAATGATGCAGTCTCCTAACTTATTCTGCATATCTTGGTGAATTGTGTTTGTCTCCAGCTTTTTCTTACAAAATATTTAATAAATTCACAAAATTAGGTTTTTTTTCAAAGGGTTAGAAAAATTAAAAATTTGATATTTATGAGCAAGACAATTCGTTCTTTCAATTGGTAATCTTTTCAAATAATTTTCGTATTAATGGAATATCATTATTAGATAATAGTTGTTTAATATTATTAATAATAGAGAGGAATCTCTCTCTCTTCTTCAACTCAGTTTGAATTATATTTTACGCAATATTTTATTTATTTTACTTAATTTTATTTATTTTAACACATAGTTTTAGTAATTTTGATTTAAATAATTTTATAATATTTATTGTATTATAAATATAATACATTTATTATTAGTAAATAAGTAAATAATCGATTGAGGTAGGATTAAGAAAAGTAAATGTATGATTTATTATCATACGAACGTTTAATAAATATAATATCTAGTTAAGAGAGATAAATGTGAGGATTGGATTAAAATTTAAAAATATTCAAACATAAAAAAACGAGTAGGGATTATACTGACGTAAGCATTCTTTAGACACGTGTATCTCTCATACTCATTCATTCTCCCACCCCTTTCATTTCCATCCAACCATTTGCTAGTGTGTGCGGGAGAGAAAGAGAGGGTTGAGGACGAGATAGAATATCTTTATAGTGAGATAGATTAGCACAAATAAATATATAAAATGAAACATATATATAATAAATTGAAATAAAAATAATAATAAATTCATTTATAGTTTAACAAATTTATGGAAAATAAATTAATTACCTATTAATTATTTACTATAAAAAGAATAGAGTGAGTGAAAAAATTAAAATTTAAAACCTAGAATTTGAAAATAATCATAAAAGATAATAATAATATTCTAGAATAATTTTAATTAAGAGTGAGTGCAATGTCTTATGATTATTCAATGATATTCAAATAAAATATAATTATTTTGCCAAAGTAAGGCATTTATTCTCTGATAAAGAATGAAATAACTGTCAAATTTTAGACACTGCATAACGATGAATAATTGCATGATCTCTATGCATCTACAAATAATATAGTTAGGTTTATCAAATCAAAGAAACTAGAATGAGTTTGTAAAGACAAAATAGAAACATGTTTATGGGGATTCCAATTGTAAGGTAATAATGGGTTGAGTTGAAAATATAAATGGGGACATGTGAAAACTGACAAAGAACAGGAATAAAATAGAAGTAGATGGATGAGTAGTAACACTGAAGAATTTGGTCGCTGAGTTCAAGTGATGTCAAATGATGAAGTAAGTATAGATTTGAATATAAGCGTGATGCTTAGTGATTTTCTGACAATATTTGTGACCAAATAACGGTAATATACGAAAATAAGAGTATACATGATGCATATATAAAATGAAAAAAACCTATCTAAAAAAGCCCTTAGATTAAAAGCCTAAGATTAAAATAAACAAGCAAATCAATACAAAATGTGAGATCTTATAAATATAATCTATTATCCTCCAATTTAACTTTATTTTAGTTATTTTGTAATTTAATATGCGAGTCCATTATAATATTTTTTACTCGTAATAACGATTTTAATTATTTTATATCGCTTTTACTCTTATACTACCACCCATTTGTGTTCTCAAACCTCATCAACCCATTATTTTTGATTTTTTTTAAATTTAGTTCCATGTTTGTCTGTAATAAGGTGTAAATAAGAGAGATCAAAAAAACAATAAATCATCAACAAATGCCAAGACATTTATATATTTTAGTTTCTATACCAATACAATTTCTATAAAAATAAAAGAAAAACAACCATAAGCCTTTAGTTGAATCTTAATGACATGTATGGGAATGTTATCTCTTACATACCAATTTTCTAGAATTATATATCATAAAATCATCAGTACTTAAATTAAAGTTATTTATTATTTTTTCTATTTCATAAAAATATTGTATACGAGGTCTGTTCAAAAGAAAAGGTTAATTTTAAATTTTCGCGGGTTGTGTACATTAGATCATCGAAATTTTTTTTAGTTATGTTGGTACACATATATTTCTCATTTGTTAACATTATCAGTCATTTTGGATTAGTAAATTGTTTTTTACAACTGAAAAGTTAGTCACCTTTTGTGTGTTCTTCGATTTTTTACTTAAAAAAAATAATAAGGAATACTACAAGTAAGTTATGTAAAGTTTGCGTGAAGAAATACGGCTCAAACGATCGGAATTGTGGAAAAACAAATCATGGATTCTGCACCAGCTCACACATCACTGCTTGTTTGTGATTTTTTGACCAAAAACAACACCGTATTCACCAGATTTGGCTCCCTGCGACTTTTTCCTATTCCCAAAACTGAAGAGAAAGGAAGGCGTTTTGCCACCGTTGATGAGATAAAGTCGGAATCGAAGAACGAGTTGATGGCAAAACCGAAAAGCGAATTTCAGAAGTGCTTCGACGATTGGAATAAGCGCTGGCATAAGTGCATTATATCTTGAAAGGGACAAAATGTATATTGATGAATAAAAAAATACTTTTCGAAATAATCCAAAATTCACCTTTTCTTTTGAACAGACCTCGTATACATATAAGAGATATTTTTTTTATCAAAAAGTAGTATAAGTAGTATTCCTTTTTATTTAAATTTTAATTTTTTTTAATTAACCGATAGAATCGAAATTTTATACATTTATTTGTTTCCGATGACAATACATGAATCACTCATCAAATCTACTAAAATATTGATTAATTAGTGAGAATTGATTGATTAAATTTCAAACGTTCAAGTCCTTAATTGATTGTGTCATCTGCTAGATTTTACAAGCTACGCACAAAATTTTATCAACTTTTAAATATTCATTTTAAAATGTTTTTAAAATTATCACCCATTGTGTGAGGTTCATTAATATGTTAAACCTTAGTTAGTTGGTTATCTTTTATCAAATTCAAAAAAAAGCAAAGTTTGTAAGAATAAAAAAATAAGAAAAGTAAAAATAAAATTTCTTAAGTTTTAATTAAATAAATTAAGTAAATATACAGATAAAGATTGATATACATAATTATTAAGGGAATTTTTATTAAAAGACCACATTGTTTGTATAAAATTATTTATTAAATTAAAATAACTGTACAACGTTTCGACTGCTTATTCTACAGTCGTTTTCAAGTAACCTCCGATTCAAGCGGACTGACTCAAGATGGGACACGTCAGCTCTTATATAAACAGTGATATTGGCTACAATTTTCACCCGCCAATTTTACAGTACGGTTACTTGAAAACGACTGCAGAATAAGCAGTCGAAACGTTGTACATTTATTTTAATTTAATAAATAATTTTATACAAACAATGTGGTCTTTTAATAAAAACTCCCTTAATAATTATCAGAATAACCACAAAAGCTTTAATAAATACATTGATTGAAAATACTTTTTCCTTCTATTTTTTCAAAGAAAATGTAATGGTATTTTATATTTTATCCAACTCTGGGAACTTAACAATTATTTGTTAATATTATTATCAGTTTAATTACTACACCTAATATGTATGATAGACTTACCAAAAACTTAAATTATCTATACATTCAACCAGTGGCGTACCTAGGGGGGTGCGGTGGGTGCGGTCCGCACCGGGCGGCACTTATCTTGGGGCGGCATTTTTTATATTTAGTTATAGTTGTAAAAAGCAACTTATTCATTCATATTTATTTTTTTTCTTTCTTGAATAATAAATGATTATTATAATTATTATAAGTTTTCTATTTGATTTATATAAATTATGATCAACTATATGATTTCGAATATTATTCCTTGGTGTATATAAATGCATTTTAGTGTAAATTTTGAATTCTAATTCCAAGAATAGGATAATAATTTTATTTTATTGTATTCATTAAAATGCGTTGAATTCGTAAACGCATCTTTAAGATTTTGTTCGGCAAAATTATCTTCGTTCTACAATGAGTCAATTAAGACTACAAAATCTTGCAATATTGTAAATAGAACAAGAAATTACAACTAATATAAATTTTGAGAGCAATATACACGATTTTTCTAGTATGAAAGCTAGAAGAGTAAATATTATATTAATATGTTTATATACGAGCGCATACAAATATGTGTAAAAAAATTTACTTTGTGTATTAATTAATATTGATTAAATAACTTAATAATTTATTTATGTGTATTAATTTATAAAAACCACTATTTGATTGACTTATAATAGAAAGGGCGGCAAATTGGAGATCGCCCCGGGCGGCAAAAGTTCTAGGTACGCCACTGCATTCAACTTAATGGATGGACCACTACTTTGAAACACTTTGACACTTGCCTAAGAAAAAGTGGGCAGATTTAATCTTTACAACTTCCTAAATTCAGACAAAACAAACACACAGAAAAAGAATTCTCAGCAAATCTTGATAATGCACCAGAATTGATCATTAGAAACGGGTAGCTTCTTCTTCACACAGAAATCGATGCAAAAGTTGGAAAAAATAAAACTGGGCTACGAGACTTAAAAAATGACTTCAAGGGCTTTGTCATTCCATAAAACAGAAATAAATATACTTGTTTCCGAGGAGATGGGTGTAACATCGAATGGTTCTGATTTTGATTAACAAAATTTTAGAAATATAGGTGTTTAAATTTAAGAGTTAAAAAACAAAATTATATTTCTCCTAACCTAATTTTAAATAGAATTTTTTTTTTAATAAAATAAATGTTTAAATATTTTTTCCAATAAATCTCCAATACTTCTTAAGTGATAATTTTTAGTACCTGGCCAGAGATAGTATTGAGATCACGAAAATTTTCGATGTCGAGATTTTGATGTTTTTATACGTTTTGAAGGTCCCTGAGTCATTTTCTCTAAGGTTGAGAAGAATGTCTGTCTGTCTGTCTGTCTGTCTGTCTCTCTCTCTCTCTCTCTCTCCCTCTCTCTGTGTGTGTGTGTGTGTGTAGACAAGATTACGCAAAAACAGTTTAAGCTAGAATAATGAAATTTGGTACTCGGGCTTTATTCAAAATTCGTAGTACTCTATCAACTTTTTAGAAATGTAGCTCATTCGGAAGAGGGCCATTACCTACAACGTTTTGATTTTTTTTCCTCTAAAGTGACCGTAAAAATAAAGATATATATTTGATAATTTTTCGCATGATTAATAATTGTATACAACTGCTATATATAGAATTTCAACTTGACTGAATCGCTAAAAATACACGAATTAATTTTTAAATTTTGACTTAAAAATGAAGGTAAAGGTTTTATTTACGTTGAAAAAAATCAAAACAATGTTGACATTAATTTATTGCATTCTTATTTCAATAAAATAATATCAGTGAAAATCATGTTAAAAACTTTAAATCCTATTATCGGGTAGAATAAAGTTGAATTAATTTTCAAATATAGAAAAAGCTTGATTATCCAATTCAAATTTGGGAGCTAGTCGAGTGGAGACACTCCAGATTTTTTTTTTTAATAAAATAAATGTTAAAATTACTTTTCCTATAAATTTCCAATACTTCTTAAGTGATAATACGAGAAGACATGATACAAATAATTTCAATTTCTGTATTGAAAGAAAGAGAGAAAAAAAACGATTGCTGCTTATTAGGGAATTTTATCAATAAAATAAAAGAAACGTATCCTGTATATCCATTTTATACTCTATTGATTTTATTTTTACTACTATTACTACCACTACTGTTACAATTTAACAACAAGTTATATTATTATTGTTACTTGTCTTAAAAGACAAAAAGCTTTCTTTTGTCAATAATCCTAAATTTTTTATTATCTTTTTTTCATTAATTTATTTATAATCAAGAAAAAACTATTCTGTGCGTATTATCGTAAATAATTATATATATATATATATAATTTGGAATATCATAAACATGTTGTCAAACATGTGGCACACCAATGTTTAATTTTATTTTTATTTGTATGCAATTTCATTTTATGTACACCGAATTTACATACATTTACGGCGTACTATATATGGAGGATGAAAATAAAGAAAAATTTAAATCACATACTCCCACTAACTTCAGATACAACCAAATTCCAGTAATAAAATTAGCTAAAGAAAAAAAAATGAGCTGTGGCCAGGCACAGAACCAACCGACGATTTGAAATAAATAAATTTTCAAACAATTTTATATACCTATATATATAAAGTATAAAAATAAAATTTTAAAACTTGAATTAAAATAACTAAATTATATTATTTTGGTTTTTATTTTTATTTTAATTACTCAATTATTAATTACCACTATATTTTAAGTGAAAACTTTCCGACAATGAATATAAAATTAATTCTTTGTAAACTACCACTTCCAGTCTCCGGATATACACGAAAATATAATGAATTCATTTTACTGATGCATTAAGGAAATATACCAAATTTTATCAAAATCTGTTGAGCTGTATACCTCTATACGGACACACAACTGGCAGACAGACAGACGAACGGACAGACATCATGCTAAAAATATTTTTTTGTGTTAACAAATTGCATGATTCGTGGACATATATATAAAATCTCTTCACGTGAAATTTGGTGTGAAAATAATCCTTCCCTTCCTATCTGTCTCACTTCCCTTCCTACATTATCCACCCACCGAGTCTTTCTTGTCTTCCCACTCGGTCTCCACACCAATATATTTTTTGTCATTCTTTCCTCTCCCATTCTAGCCAAGTCCCCTGCCCATCGGAGCCTTCTTGTTTTTATAATCCTAACTATATTTGGAGATGGGTCATCCAATTCCTCGTTATGCAGTCTCCGTCATCCCCCGGTGACCTCATCTTTCTTTGGTCCATAAATGCTGCGAAGAATCCTATTCTCAAATACTCTCAATCCACTCTCGTCTCCTAAGGTCATAGACCATGCCTCACACCCATATAATACAACCGAACCAACCAAATAAAATAATTGTTTTATATATTTTAATTTTTATCCCTTTTGATAATAATTTTAACGCGATAAGCACCTTTTACTGCATGATAACAGGCTTTTCCAGATTGCAACCTCGCTTTAAATTCTTCTCGAATATTATTCTTCGTGATTACAGATTCTAAGTATTTAAATTTTTCTAAATTGTCCAGAATATAAAAAACAACATAATTAAATAAAATACTATTAATATTATAAACTAAAACCCAGATATTCATTTTTATTAAATGAATCTATTAGGATTAGAATAAAAAAAAATAAAAAAAAAAAAAATAATTCAGGTTATTTTTGTAAAAATTATTTTCTCTTTTTTTTGTGCGTTTCTAATTTGTTTAAATAAGAGTTTTTTTTAATATATTTTTTATTTAGATTTTATGTAGTATTTAGAGAGATTATACTAAAAATATATGAAATTAATCTTTTAATGGTGAATATGTAAAATTATTTATTATTAATTTTTTATATAACTGACATAAAAGTGACTTATGCGTATGTTCGTAAACGTATGTACATTTTTATTTAAATTAACAAGATAAACATGAAAAAGAATATATATGTATCCACGTGTATATATGTGTATATATATGTATCTTATCTTATTATGCTAGCTAAAATTGTATATATGTATTTATCTATATATATTGGTTCTCAAAAACCGCTCTAACGATTTTTTTCAAATTCACACTAGATATAGTATTTATAAAGAAAAATTAAGTTTTATTGATGATATCTCTTGAAACATACAGCTTCATTATTAATTTCTTAATTGAAAATTATATATTATATGGAAAACGTCAAAATTTTTAATACTGCCTGCTAAGACAGTAAAAAAATGACAATTTTTTATCTAAATACATATAGTCCAGCGGTTGGACTGATGTTTTAACGAGTGGATTTCGTCGGTTCGAAACTCGCCGGGTGAATCGTTATTTAAAAATGAAAATAATGATTTTGTTATTTTTTTTTCTTTTTATCTATTGTTTACTTTTTAATAAATTACTATTCTATATTTATTTATTCATTGTTCTTTTATTAATAAAGTTTTAGATAGTTTTATAAGTTTTAATATTTTTTCAATAAAATATTATTCAATATATTTATTAATATTATTTTATTTATTATTATTGAGTACCCGAAGTTCCATTCATTTTAATCAGATTGATGCAATGATGCAACAGTTAATAATTGTAATATTGTAATAAATTTCTATCTTGAAAATTGTTACATATTATTCAGGATATTTTAAAAACTATTTCTTTCTTTAATTAATATTCATTTTTTCTATAAGTCAGATATATTTCCAAATATTAAATAATTTTTGAAGTGAAAACTTCTTTAGCGGCGTTGAGCACTTTTGCGGGATGGGGAAAAAGTATAGAACTCGCGTGATCGTGACCAACACCATGAAACCATCTGCTTTCAAATTTCTTATAACAGAGCGCGAAATTTGAATTGTCATTAGAACTGTTTTATAAATTATCTCTAACATATAAATATATATTTATTATGTAAAGTTCATTTCATATATACATATATAATCAAAATTATACGAAATGAACTTCACATAATAAATATATATTTTATGTTAGAGATAAGAATTATAAAACAGTTCGTATTGCAATATTTTAAACAAAGTTGTGTATTTATATATATATAAATATAAGTTACAAATTTGTTTAAAATATATGTTTAAAATAATATATAAGTTATATATATATACATGCATATGAAATTCATCTTTCTCGTGAAATAGCGCGAATTTCGTCTGTTTTAAAATTTCTTACGCAGAAGTTTTCACTTCTGTCGGCCAGTCCCACGACTGCCAATTTTGCTTTTTTAATTCCGAAAAGCTGCAAAGCACGTTTTTTTGTCTTTAGTTTGTTTTATAACCACTTGGGGCGCTAAACAGTTTTTCAAAAAAACACTATAGAAAAAAAATATATGTACCTATATATTATATATTTATGTATTATTGAGGAGCACAAGTTCATTAATTTTAATCAGATTGATGCAAATGTGTAACATTTAATAATTGTAATAAATAATTAAAGAATTGTGTATCAATATTTTTTAAAGGGTAGAGCGAGAGCTCGGTGTCCCAGGTATTAATATTACCAGCCAAATCCAATAATAATGAATCATTTTTTTTAACTTAAGTACCGAGCCGAGGCTCGGGGTCCCGGTACTATATATAAAGCTAAATTTAAAACTTTTATATATGGCAATTAATTGATTGATTGATTTTGTTATAGATTATTTTTAAAGATTTAATTATAAATAAAACTTTTGTTTTTTTACATGAAATTTCGATATATGAAGAGAAACAAATTGAAAACAAGAACATCAATAAATGATATTGTAATTGAAAAGCACATAAAATATGAATATAATTTATTGATTGATGAAATTGAATTCTTTTTAAATCTTTATTCTTTATTAAATATATTATTATTATTATTATTATTATTATGGTAAATGTTCACTTTAGTATATGTATCATGGATTTGGATAAAACTTTACCAGTGGATTCCTTTTTTAATTTCAAAGATACTTTCCTTCAATATTTGACTGTCGATTCTAGAGTTTACAAGATTAAAATTATTAAAATTTGCATATAAATTCAATTTAACTATCATGTTTATGTTTTATTGATTTGCCCACAAGAGGGCTTTATCAATTTTCTGTTTCTTCGGTTCGGTTTAGATATGGGAAAATTAATTAATTAAATTAATCAATAAAAAAAATTAATTAATTAAGTAATTTTCCTATATCTAAACCGAACCGAAAAAACAGAAAATTAGTGAATATGTGAATAATTAGTGAAGTCAATAAAACATTACTTAATGACTGATCATTTCGACTTTCATAACCAACTAATCTGTCAAACTCAAAAAAATTTTATCTCGTAAACTAGAAGTACAAAAAGGAATCCACTGGTAAAGTTTTAACCTATTTCATGATAAATATGCTAAAGTGAATAATTACCATTATTATTATTTATTATGTAATAAAAGTAATATTTTTAACTCACCGAAATTGATCTCGTCCATTCAATGTTTCTTGTTTGATGCTAAGGATAACGGGGCCCAAATCTTCATCATTTGTAAAATAGTTCCAATGTTCGGTGCCATAAAAATATTTTTCATATGTTTCTTGTTCAACGCTTGTCAATTCAAATCCTTGATTTTTTTCCCATTGATCTTCAATGACAGTTTTCTTTTTTGGTGAGCCATCATCACCATCTTCATCCTCTTCATGACATTGGTCATCACCACCAGAGGATGTCACTTTATCATCCCCACCACCACCACCACCATCTTCATTCTCTTCCTCTTCCTCTTCCTCTTCGTGTAGTTCATGTTCGGATTCACTTTCATCCCAAATTGTATCTGATGTAATTTTTTGACGTGAACACTCAATCCAATAGCCTGGGGTTGGTATTAAATTATGTGGAAACTCTTGACAAAATTCATCTAAAAACAAAACAAAAAGAAAAAGAAAAATTAATAAATTAAATTAAAAATTAATATTTAAGAAAACCTTTTTTTTACTACCAGCAAACTTTGTTCCATTTTTATTTTTATTTTTTCATAGTATTGATAAATCAATCCAGAACAGAAAGATTACACTAAATTCATTAATCTCAACTTTTAAATATACTAGCAGTACCCGGCATCATATGCTGCCGGCGGCATAAAACTCTTCTTAGAATATAAAATTATTAACTTTATTCAAATCATCGTAATAACTTTTTTATCATTTTCAATATTTAATAATAACAAAAATCTTTAAAAAATGAAGTTAGTTACAAATTAATAATTTTGACAATTTGTAACTAACTTCATAATGTTACAGACATTACATACATACGACGGAAATTATATATATTGATATACATATATATCTGTTTGTGATGTTAATTAAAGCAAAAATTTTTTGAACTCAACAGACCATTTCCATTTAATTCTCATTTTTTCCAAATTCTTGATTTTATATTTTTAGTTTATTTTAAATACAAATTGCAAATATTTTACCAACTATTTTTTCATTTTTTTCATTTTTACTTTCCCGCATACTTCGTATAAGGGAAGTATTGGAATCGTCAAAAATTTCGACTTCGAGATTTCGATAGATCTTGACGTTTTAGACCTCCCTGAGTCGGAAAATACCATTTTTGGAATTATGTCTGTGTGTGTGTATGTATGTATGTATGTATGTATGTAATGTCTGTAAGCAAATTTACTCAAAAACTACTCAAGTTAGGACTTCGAAATTTGGTACACCGATATTATTCACAGTTTGTAGATTTCTATCAAAATTTCGTCAAAATCGGTTAACCGGAAGTGGTACTTTACCTACAATGGTTGCGTTTACCTTTCAAGTAAAGTACCAGTTTGCTTCGAGATATTTTCTTCATATTTTGTATATAGATTTAAAAATATGAAAAAAATTCAGAATTTCATCATGATCTGACTACCGGAAGTGACATTTTACCTATACAAGTAGCGTTTCCTTTTTACCGACCGACGATAGTAAGGGAGGTATTGTTTTCACACCAAATTTCACCTGTGGATATTTTTAGGTACATATCTCCACGAACCATGCATTTTCTTAACAGAAAAAAGTATTTTTAGCATGATGTCTGTCCGTCCGTCCGCTGTGTGTCCGTAGAGATGTGTACAGCTTGAACGGCTCAACGGATTTTGATGAAATTTGGTATATTTACTTAATGCATCAGTATGATGAATGGATCAACTTTTGGTGCAAATCCGGAAACCGGAAGTGCTAGTATTGCCGATCGAAGAGAGGAAGTGAAGGGTTATTTTCATATCAAATTTCACGTGAGGACATATCTCCACGTGTTATGCACTTTGTATTGGTTTTATCCTCGAGAAAAATCATCTTCATTAGTTTTTTCTTAATTTAAAATTATATGAAGTCACCCAGCACTTCATGACGTCACAGCCAGCCCTTATATATTATAAATAAAATAAAATTAAAAATATTTATATTATATCCATATCTGTTTTTTTACATTTAAAATATCAGTTAACCGGAAGTAGCACTTTATTACCTTCTAAATATTCATTCACAACTCTTTATACCTATTTATATGCGGGAAAGTCTAGGGGAGGACACTCCCGCTTATTAAGTTTAACATCTAAAATGTGGAAATTATACAATTTTATTGATTTTAAGTTAAAACATTATATATAGTTTAGTTTTATTTGTGGAGATTGAGAAACAATTTAAAAGTAATTTATTATTCATCCTACCTATAAATAATCTAAAGAATCAATTTTAGTGTCTTGAAGGTATTTAAAAAAAAAAAAACGAAATATAATAATTTTTTTGTCATTAATTCAGAGTCATTAAAAATTAAAATTGAAAAATTTATATTTATAAATATAATATATGTATGTATGTATAAGAAAGATTCAGAAAATGATTATTCACCCATTTTATTATATTATTTTTTAAAAAAGTATATGATATAATTCAAATTTAAGAAACTTTTTCATTTTCCTATGAAAAAAATAAAAAATAAATCGTAACATTTAGTTGAACAATAAATGAGTCACGAGCTGGAAGTCGGAGACGGTGTTTGTGATTAAGTGAAATTAAATGGGATACAACACACGGCATGGCCATTTTTCATCGTGTTTCCATTTATACTTTTTTTCCATTCAAGTATAAAAATAAAAAAAATCAAATTATAGGCCTATATAATAATAATATTTAAATTTTATATATTAAATGCCAAGAAATTCAAAATACTAATAGAATTTTAGATAATAATAAAATTATAGTAGTAGAGAGTATATAAACTAGGGTAGGTCAATAAGTCCGTGACTTTTTGAATTAAAGACAGGTTTTTTGATTAAAAATTACTTTAGCTCTATACAATTTTTTTATCCCTTCCAAAAAAGATTTGTCGAGGTCATCAAAATAAGCTTGTTTGTGAGATGATTTCATCGTTGGAGTAAAATCTCTTTCCCCCGAGCTATTTCTAAAATTATTGGTAGTCTGCTATTAATGGATGTCAAACAAAAACTAAAAGACCCAGCTGGTTCAAATTTTGACATGAATTAGCTGACAGGAACAGTACAGTGTTGCCATTTCATTTAACACGTTTCCCCCCGGCTCCATAATTTGTCTATTTATTTTATGTGGCGGCATGAGCCACCGGTGGTACATGCCGGCAGGAACATGTTAAGAACAGTAAATTCAAAAAGTCGCGGACTTATTGACCTGCCTTCGTATTATATATATATGTGTGGTGTTGTTAGTTATTGTTTTCGTCTCTTGGACGTGTATAAAAGATAAACGAATAATAATAATAATAATAATAATAATCAAGTTTGATTTGAAGGAGGATAAAAATCAAGAAGGTAGACTATACCCATATATTTATATAAAAGGTTAAGGAATAAAATAAAATAAAGTTAAAAAAAGAGAGAGAAAAACCATAGAACAAGTGGAGAAAAAAGTTAAGAGAGTAGTTGAGTTAATCAAAACGTTCAAACGATTTCTAACATCCTACACTTCATACTTCTCTCTCTCTTTCTCATTTGCCTCCCTCCGTTAACATCACCTTCCTACTATTTCGAAAAGAAAATAAATATATATATGTATATATATATATATATATATATGTGTGTGTGTGTGTGTGTGAAAAATGGAGGGTTACATTTAATGAACAGCCATTTCGTTCATGTCATAAAAATGTCATTCACTTGCTTTTAATTAAAATTTAAAAAAAAAATAATAATAATAAAATGTTAAACGTTTTCTCTGAATAAATGAAAATAAAAAAAAAACTTTCAATAATCGATAGATTCTTTTTTAAATAAAGTAAATTGATAAAAAAAAGAACCATTAAAAAGAAAAATTATTATAATTTTATCTTATGTATATATATATATATATATATATATATATAGTAAAAATAAATAATATGGTTAATATTTTGTTATTGGTCAGTCTATATAGGTAAGAACCTCTATTTCGTTTTCATCAATATATTAAATATTAGAATTTCAACTAAATATCTAATTAGTAATAAAAGAAAGAATTGATTTTTTTGATTGAAAATATAATTAAAATGATAGTTAGATTGTATATTAGATACATGTATACCAATAAATGAAATTATTTAAAATTGAAATTTAGAAATGAAATATGCACATATCAATATGTATTAATAAGGATTGAGGCGCCACAAGGTGGGAGGTAGCAGAGCTGGATCACATTCTCGTGGTCCCGGGTTCAAGTACCGGGCTGGGCAAGGGAATTTCTCTAGCTGGGGTCTATGGGACGGAGTCAACCCAGCCTCCGTGATCAACATTTAGAACAATGATGGCCAACCCAAATGATCTTGCGGGCCGCTTTGGAAATGCATCATAACTTCGCGGGCCGCATATAAAATTATACATACCCATATTAGATTTAGACCCATTATAGATATTGTTTGGTGTGACAAATTGAAAAATAATGAATTTTTATTATGTTTACTATTATTTTTACATATAAACATATATAATATAATAGTAATGATACTGAATGCACATTGTAAAAAATATATAATACTCAAAATAAAAAAAGAAACAACGAAATAAAAAAATGAAATCATATTTATTTCACAAGTGCGATATTTGTTTCATGAGGGCGCAGAATATAAAAGTGTGATGAATCTCGCGGGCCGCAAAAATGTTTACGGCGGGCCACATGCGGCCCGCGGGCCGCGGGTTGGCCACCCCTGATTTAGAAGCTACTTGATAAAAAGTAGCGCCTTCGAACAAGAAAATCAAGGTAAAGGATGATAGGACCAGTTCTTCTGATCATGGAAAACCTAATTGATATAACCGATTTGATAGGCGCTGTCCTTGCGAAAGATATACCAAAGTAAGAGGTTTTTTGTTTTATTAATAAGGATTTAAATTAGTTACTATTTGGAGGTACGAATTGTAGTCAACAAATCAAAATGCAAAAAATAATATTATGAACTATCAAAAAATAAGAAGTAATTAATATCTACAGGTTATATGCCGTAAAAATACTGCATTTACTCACATCACCCACTTTATATGAGCATAGATAAGTTTAGAATAGCATAGTTTAATATGTTAATTGATCTTCCAAAAGCTAAATTTCAAGTTTTTTTGTTTTTGTTTCTTAATAGATATTGATAAAGAGTATAGCTTATTTTCATATCTTATCTTATTATACTAACAAAAATTGTATATATACTACATGGGCTGAAAAGTCCCGGGATTTTTCAATAGGTAACGCCACTAGAAAATGAACATGAGTCATTTCGATAGGCTCATCTGTTACTAGTTTATGTATGAAGTATCATGACATTTCGTCCATTCGTTTACAAGCTACAGTCGTTTGAGTGACGCTACTTTCGCCTTCATAAGAAAAATGGAAAAACAGGAATATCGCGTCTTGATAAACTGTTGTTATCGAAGGAGCAGATGTGGGATAACATTTCTGCAACCACTTCAATGATTGTTCACAAGTTTTGCCCATTAAAAAACAACGTTTAACCAAGACGCGATATTCCTGTTTTTCCATTTTTCTTATGAAGGCGAAAGTAGCGTATAAAGTAGTATATATATATATTTGTATTTTTGAAATATTAAACCGCTCGAAGGAGTTTATTGAAATTCACACCATAGATAATTTTTATAAAGAAAAATCGATCTGTATTGGTTTCAGCCTCGGGAAAAATCAACTTTATTTGTTTTTTCTTAAGTTAAAATAGAAAATTTAAATGAAAGACAGCTTCCTTAAATCCAAAATATTATAAAAATATAAATAAAATCAAATTATGAAATATATATATATTATGTTATATCCACAGGCTATACTTTTCTGTCTTCAGTGCATTAATACGTACGTTTAAGGGTTGTATGTTTTATGTGACTATTTTTTTTAATTTATGTTCTTTTAAATTATTTGAACGGTGGCTCGGTGAACCAGTTATTATTATTACCAGTAAAACCCGATAATAAGGAATAATTTTTTTTAATGACCAAGCGGCGGCTCGGTGAACTAGGTACTATACGTATATAATGAATTTAATAGAGGATATTCTTCTTCTTCTTCTTCTATTATAGGCCTAAGGCCTGTTCTTCTTCACTATCCTCAGGTCCTTTTTGGGAAGAGTACGCCCAGCAGTCAGCCCATTTTTTCGGTGGCTTGGTCTCTTGTGTTGCTGGCCTTCCATCCCGAGCCTTTCCGCGTTGGCTCTTCCTACGTGTTCGTTCCATTTTTACGGCGAATCTTAACCCATTTGCCGTAATAGGTTCGTTGCCGTGTCGTCAATGTGTTAATCATTCCAATTTTCGAGGCTGTGTGTGGTTCTTTGAGCAATTGTGATTTGCGTCTCTTGAGTAGATTGCTAGTCTCATCTCCGAGACGTGGATGTTCTTAGTTAAGTCGAAGCCCCCCAATACGACAAGGTGACATCCATGGTGGGGCTTGCCGGAGGCAGCTGATGTTAAATTAAATTGAAAATTTTTGTTCTTAGTTGGAATCGAACGCCGAAAGTTGGTATCCTACGCTCTCGGCTACCCTGCCTCCAAGAGGATATTCAAAATAAATAAATAATAATTGACCCATCTAATTTAAAGTTTAATTACGAATTATTCGTAAGATAATATAATAATAAATACCTTCTCATTCATTATGATTTATTTATTTACATTTAAACATTATTTAAATCAATTGATTATTGAAGACTTGCTATAGATAAAAATCAATGATCAAATGAAACTAAAATAAAAAAAGACAATCAATTGAGTTAAACAACAGTTGAAGTTTTTTTTTCTGTTGTTGTTGTTGTAATTCAATTGTGAGAAGGAGTTAAGGGAGAATAAGGGGATGGGGTACAAAAAAGGAGGAAAAAAAAGAAGAAAATGAGAAGAAAAAAAATTCAATTGATTTGTTTTTTTTTATTTGTTGTTTTGTTTTAATGACCGATGAAATGTTTTTGGCTTCTATGATTGTAGTTGTTGTTATTATTATTTGTTTGTGGTTAAATATCTTGATAATTTTTATTTGAATTCATATAATCATAAAATTACCATCTGAAAAATGACGAATGAATGAAATAATGAATGTAAGTTATAGTAAATATACATTATGAATATGTACCTGTATCAATGTATATGTGCGCCGATCTGTGTATGGTAGTGTTTGTGTGTGTGTGTTCAATGGATCATTGATTTTATAATAACTATAAATTTGCATAATACGTAAAGTAATGCCAAAAATACATGAATATTTACAAAAGACTGTTGATACATAATAATAATTCTACATATTTTTTTATATGCAAATGTGTTTTATTGTCTCTTCATTTACATGTAAATATTTTTCAGGCACATTTATTTATTACTTTATCTGTTATATTGATAGTTATTTGTTAAGAATTTTTTATTTCAATCAAAGTATTTTCCTTTTTGGAATTTATTTTTCTTCTTGCATTGATTCAATTTTCCTCTTATTTTAATTACGAACTAAAAAGTAAAAAAATTATTTTAAAATTTAATTTTAATTAATAATTTTTTATTTATTTTTAGTTAATATGTCATTTTTACTATCTCGCCAGAGATAGTATTTCGATCACGAAAATTTTCGATTACGAGATTTTGATGTTTTTATACGTTTTGAAGGTCCCTGAGTCATTTTCACTAAGATTGAGAAAAATGTCTGGGTGTATTTGTGTGTGTGTGTGTAGACAAGATTTCATAAAACAGTTTGAGCTAGAATAATGAAATTTGGTATACGTGCATTATTCAAAATTTGTAGTTTTCTATCACTTTTAGAAATGTAGCTCATTCGGAAAAGGACCATTCATTACCTACCACGTTTTAATTTTTTTTCATCTAATCCAGCGGTCGTGGAACTTTTTTAATCATTACCCCAAAATATTTTATTTGTAAATTGATATTACCCCATGGCGAAGAGCAAAAAAAAAACCGAAATCGCCTCTTTGCATCTTTCCTATTATAGCCCCCATGATAATTTTGAAAAGAAAACAATAACTAAAAATTTAATATAAACATCATTTATTCAATCGGTAAGTATATAATAGTAATACACAACGGTAATAATAGTAATATAAGCAGGGCCGGCCCTAGAGCCGAGCCAGTAAGGCCATGGCTCGGGGCGCTTGGCTGGCAGGGGCGCCATTATGGAAAAAAAGTCGAATTGGCAGTCGTGGGACTGGCCGACAGAAGTGAAAACTTGTGCGTAAGAAATTTGAAAGCAGACGGAATGCGCACCAGCTTCACGAGAAAAATGAAATTTATATACGTATATATATATATATATATAAAATTCATAATTATTTTTTTCAGCAAACTGATTATTATTACAAAAATATTAAAAATACGATGTGTATGAATATATATATATATATGTCTGTCTGTCTGTCTGTCTGTCTGTGTGTGTGTCTGTCAAATACTCAAAAACTACCCGTCCGATTGCGATGAAACTTTCAGGGATTGTTGTGGGCGTCCCAGGGAAGGTTTTAGTGTAGTTAAATCCAAAATTAATTTATCCAAAATTAATTTAATTAGTAATATTTTGGTAAAAGTCTATTTATGGTTACCATGGTTACATTGAAAAATTTACAATAAATAAATAAAAATAATTGGAAATCTTTTCAACTTATTATTTTGATAAATTTTATTAATATTTTTAATTTTTTTTAAACTGCCAAAAATAACATACCCATAATAATAGTTGTAATAAAAATAAAAATATAAATCACAATGTAAGTAAAATATTGAATCGTTTTATTTATATTGTTTCAATTATTGTTTGAATATTTATTAAATTTATATATAGATTAATTTACATGTTTAAATGTATATTTAATAAATTTATTTATTGATTCTTAATATTAATAATTCCAATTACTTTCTTGAAATTTTTTTTTATTTAAAAGCATATTCAGCATATCTCGCAAATTTGAATTGGATTAAATAACATATATTAATTTAAATTAAATTAAATTAATTCAATTATAAATTAAAATTAATAAATAATATTTATTAAACCAGCGAAAGTTTGGCTCTTTTTTGATGGCACCACGTCACATGTTGGCGCGTGAGATTTCCAGTGTTAAAAAAATTAATTCTGGTACTTTCAGCAATTCAATTTTCGATGTTGAGATTTTGATGTTTTTGATGTTATAAATAATATTTATTGAATTATAATTTAATTAATTTAATTTAATTTAAATTAATAAATATTATTTAATCAAATTCAAATTTGCGAGATAGTCGAGTGGATAGTGGAGTGTTTGGCTCTTTGTTGATGGCACCACGTCACGTGTTGGCGCGTGAGATTTCCAGTGTTAAAAAATTAATTCTGGTACTTTCAGCGATTCTATCAAGCTCAAATTCTATATATAGCAGTTTTATACAATTATTAATCCTGTGAAAAATTATCAAACATATATCTTTATTTTTACGGTCACACACACACACACACACACACACATATTTAAAAATTAATTTATTAAAATATATATTATATAATATATTATATATAGTATATAATTTAATATATATATATATATATATATATATATATATATTCAGAAATTAATTTTAAATTATATAAATATATTAGAAATTAATTTAATATAATTTAACACATAATAATATATTAAAATATTTTATTTTATATATACATAATTTAGTAATACTGATTATTAATGTAAATATAAATAATAATATTTAATATGGCAAATATGTAAAATTTTGTAAAGAATGTATCAGAAGTTTAGTGTCTAACATTCTGGCGTATTGCGCATGCGTATATCGGTCGGGTCGGTGTCGTTTTGGAATCTCACGCGAAATCTATATTTTTTCCCCATCCGCAAAAGTGCTCAACGCCGCTAAAGAAGTTTTCACTTCAAAATAAGTTGACCTGTGGCCAGGTCCGAACCGACCGACGGTTTGAAATAAATTAATTTCCAGCTACAGAAACAATTTCAAATAATTTTCATATATCTATTAATGTAATAAAAAACAGATATGGATACATAAATAATAAATATAAACATTTTTAATTTTATTTTATTTATAATATATATGCAAGACCAGGCTGTGACGTCATGCATGGCTGGATGACGTCATATAATTTTAAATCAAGAAAAAACTAATAAATATGATTTTTTTCGAGGATAAAACCAATACAAAATGCATGATTCGTGGTGATATATAAAAAAATCTCCTTTGGTGTGAAAATAACCCTTTCCTTCCTATCGTCGATCGCTAATACTACCACTTCCGGTTTCCGGAATTGCACCAAAAGTTGATCAATTCATCCCACTGATGCATTAAGTAAATATACCAAATTTCATCAAAATCGGTTGAGCCGTTCAGGCTGTACACATCTATACGGACGGACAGACGGACGGACAGACGGACGGACGGACAGACGGACGGACGGACAGACGGACAGACATCATGCTAAAAATACTTTTTTCTGTTTAGAAAATGCATGATTCGTGGAGATATGTAAAAATCTCCACATGTGAAATTTGGTGTGAAAACAATACCTCCCTTACTATCGTCGGTCGGTAAAAAATTAATCCTTCGCAAGATATCAGGGCTGATAAGACTTAATAGTAAATAAAAATTATGGTACGCAATAAAAAAATTGCGTTTATTTAAAATAAGTAGTAAATTATTACATTTTTAAAAATATAATGTTGATATCATACCAAGATATCTCCTTTTTAGGAAGATCAATCAATATGTGGATCCAACTAAAATAAAATATATTTTCAAATATAAAAATATTTTTTTAATAACAAACAAAAATTTTTTAGTTGATTCTTTTTTTTTTGCTTGTTAAAACATATGGGGCGAACTTTAGACCCTTGGCCTAGAGCGCCATAAGAGCTCGGGCCGTGCCTGAATATAAGTAATATATATAACAAGATACAAATAACTCGAGAACACTAGTGGTGGGGAGTGAGATGGCGTGGCCTGCATATGTCACTAAATTGTTTAAGTTGAAAAAAATAATTTATAATAATACCAACAGGTTTATAAA
The DNA here is from genome assembly GCA_963082975.1 of Labia minor. NCBI lineage: Eukaryota > Metazoa > Arthropoda > Insecta > Dermaptera > Spongiphoridae > Labia > Labia minor. The sequence continues at coordinate 18,088,449 of OY720344.1, read as the reverse complement.
ATAGCAAATTAAAAATATATACTTTTTACTCACAAAAGTTTCATTTTACCACGGTTCCCTGCTCTAAACTGACCGTAAAAATAAAGATATATGTTTGATAGTTTTTCACTTGATTAAAAATTGTATAAAACTGCTATATATATATATAATTTCAGCTTGATTGAATCTCGGAAAGTACCGGAATTCATTTTTCAACACGATTGCAAATCACGCGCCAGCACGTGACGGGGTGCCATCAACAAAGAGCCAAACACGGGCTGGTTTATTAAATATTATTAATTTTAATTTATAATTTAATTTAAATATAATATATGTTATTTAATCCAATTCAAATTGCGAGATAGTCGAGTGGAGACACTCCAGTTTATTTAATTTTATTTTCATTTATAAAATATCTTTATTTTTTTCAAATGTATCTATATTCTTATTTATATATTATTTTTAATTATAATAGGTATTTATTTTTATTATTTGTATGACATTTCTTTTATTATCACATGTCTGTCATGTTTTATGTTGGATCATATAATAATTGTGTAATGAGATAAGCAGATATCAGGTGGGTGGGTGGTTTATTCCATTGGGACAATAACATACAACCAAATAGACAGACAAACAGACAGGCCATGGCATGAAAGAAAGAAAACTGTCTCACACATATCCCAAACCTATTATTTATTATTATCTTCTTCTTTAAATTTATATAAATATTTAAAATCTTTGTGAATTTCATTTATTTGGGAACATCGTCAATTCGGCGGTCAAAGTTTTAATATGTGGAAAATTATCAACTTTGACCGCCGATTTGACCATGTTCCCAACCGAATTTTAAAAAACCAAGACCACTTTACAATTACACTTTTTTAAGCTCTACTCGAATCCAAAATCAAAATTTAAAAAATCGAAAATTTTTGGCGACAGACACACAGACATATAGATTTAATATTAAAATTTATATTTATTTATTGTAATTATAAATCTTGAAAACATTTTAAACATTGTAAATTAAATAATTTTATTTCATTTAAATAAATATCTATTTTAAATATTTTTTGCTCTCTACAATATTTATCTAATTCTCACAATATATTAAGATCATATAAATTGGAATTATTTATGCAATTTTGTGATAAATATGAATCAAAGTTCGTTAATAGTAATGCTTCCTAGCATTCCCAGATGTTTTCACTTAAATTAATTACGAATTATTAAAGGAATTCATAAATAAGTATTTTTTTGAAATTTATATCATAAATAAGTAATATAAACTAAAAGAAAATAATAATTAATTTTTGAAAAAAATAATTTATCTTCTTTTTGATTTTTCTCTCTTTTTGACTTATTCTATTCATCATTCAATAGAATTGGCACATTTTGAAATGAATTTTTTTTCTCAATTTTCTTTCACATAGCAAGCACACAGATATTTTTCATTAAATTCTTCCTTTCAATTTTTTTTTTTCTTTTTATGAAGGAATGTCGGAATTTGTTGAAATATTTAAGAAATTATATCTATAGTATTATATATATGTAGATATATATATATATATATAGTAATAATTATAATTTATATTTATTTTATGATTAATAGAAGTGATAGTGGTAGTAATAATAATGTAATTGTACTATATAATAGAATGGAGAATAAAAGTAAAGAAACCAAATCACATCCATCTAAGGAAAATTTTATTTTTACAAATAGGAAATAAGCAGATATAGACAAATTTCAAAAAAATATTTTACAAACATATCATGAGGAGTTCTGGTTACCAATAATGTGGTACTAGTCTTATATGATGTTGATGTTATTCTAGATAATACGGGAATCTTAAAGGGGATTTAGCATTTAGCATTCTGTTAAAAATGTAAATGTTAATTGTTAAGCTATTATAATATATTAAATATTAGAAGGCAATATTCAATTAAAATGTATTACTATTAAATATTACTAAATGATGAATAATATCTATCTATAATAATTGTTGTATGTTTTTTGAAATTGTTTTCTATTTTTATATAATTAAAGAGTAAAAGAACAGAACAAAGCATACGTGGAAGTGTCACCTATCAACAGATAGATTAGGAATAGCTTAATTTAAGGCAGGGAACAGATTTTAGATATCTAATACATAATACTCTATTTTTTGTAAAATGAGGATCATAACTAACACATAATAACAAAATCTGTACACAATTATCAGATCGGTGGAATTAAGGATATTAACTGAGAGAAAAATATTAAATATTAACATCATAGAGTGGTTGCAGAATGCGGGATTTCGGATCATAGCCCAATCTATTCTATTAAACTTATTACTTAAAATATTTAATGTCCTTCTAAACACCTCCTCATTACTCATCAAAATTCATTGACTTGGTTAGACCGACAATTTAATGAGTAGACATTTAAAAGTGTGTTTTATGTTGGAGGGGATATCCTCTATAAAGTGGCATGTTGCAAGGTAGTGCTGAAACTCTCCACCCCCCGAACTACCTTTCAGCAACACTTCGAGAACAGGGCATACTGACGAATATAAACTGCTGTTACCAATAGCAAATCTTTGATCTTTCTTCTTCTCTCTCCCTCATACTTTCGCTAAAGCAATCGTTCACTTTTTATTAATAATATTATATCGTATAATTAATATAAACCATTTTTTCATCAGTTTAAAGGGCAAATGTAAAATATATTCTTTGGAAAATAAAAAAAAAATATTTCACATGATACCAAGGACAGTTTTGAATGGTTTATTAAAATATTTATATTTAAAATAAAATATATGATGACAAAAGAATCTACATAAGTAAATCAATATCGAAAATTAATAATAATAATAATAATAATAATAATAGTAAACTATCCCGGAACCCTATTACAAATACTCACCTCCCACGGTCTTAGAATCCGATTCCTATGTGTTGTACTGGGATTGTCCCATAATAACCGATAAATCTATTGATTACAATCGCCCTGACCTTCTGTTGATTGATAAAAAAGAGAAAAAGGCAACAATAATAGAGGTGGGCATCCCTTTGTCCCACAACGTCTCAAAAACCGAGAAGGAGAAATATTACAAATATCAAAACCTTGCTATGGAGCTGAAATCTCTGTGGAAGCTGACAAGTGTGAAGATAGTTCCAATAGTGATGTCGGTAGAGGGAGTATCTCCAGTGAAATTTAAAGATAATTTAAAGGTATTAGGACTATCGGATAAACTTTCCATCATTATCCAGAAAGCAGTTATTCTACAAACGTGTTATATTCTTAGAAAAGTCCTAATGCCATAAAGGAAATATAAAGGTTGTTGTGGGTTAGGGTGAATTCCCTCTCCATCGCAACCGTGAGCCTAATTCTCAAAAAAGAATTAACTGACACTAGAGAGTGTTGAGGATTTCTGAGGAAAATGATAATAGTAATAATAATAATAATAATAGAGAAAAGATCGGACTATGCAAATTGACCAGTTAAATAAATTTTTCTAACAAGAATATCAAATAATCACTTGCATTCACATTTCTTCTAAATACTTAAATTAAATTCATTAAAGAGAATATATACTATAATATATAAAGAATATAAAGAATAAAGACCCCCTATCCATAGTGGGGGTATCATAAAAGCTAGTTCAGTGATTCTCAACATTTTTTTTACCGCGGCACACTTTTAACGGTTTAAAAATTTGGCGACACACAAAGAAAAAGATAAGTGTAAAAAATTGGTCCCAAAAACAGTTTACCTAGATCCATATTGAAAATATTTATAAAAAATTTAATGTTTAAGAGCTTCTTTACATTTGTAATAATTTGGCGGCGGCACATTTTGATAATCTCGCGGCACACAAAAGTGCCGCGGCACAGTGGTTGAAAATCACTGAGCTAGATGAATAATATTGTCGGATCACGTTCTTCAGTAAGGTGGCAATTACATTTTACACTGATTTAACAAAGAGAATCGCCTTTAGGCTTTTATTTTATTGAGTCTTTTTGGAAATATTAAGGACTTAATAAATTATGTGACATAATTTATTAATGTGAGAACTACGGATGATATGAGAGTTATCTGCTAAGAGGGCGATGACTTCATGTATATATATTGGCAGAAGAGAAGCTGATCGTGGTCAGTGATAGAATTCCTGATCACCAGAATATAGATGACTTTGATTAGAGAAACTCACGTCTCCACGAAGAAGTCTCATTGAAGAAAGCTTTTAATTAAACAATTATTATAATAGTTAATAATAATGATAAAGAATAATAACCAATAAATTAACTTTTTTTTTATTAGGTTTATCATTTCATCAATGGTGAATATACTCTATTCACAGTGGTGTATTGGGAGTGGAACGCGGGAGACCGACGTTCCCTTACCTTTTTTCAACACCGGAACGCGTTCCAGTCCTTTTTCATATCCCGACAACTCCCACTTAAATCTACTGTTAGAATTTCTTTTTTTTGTGTTGTAAATATTTTGTATAGTAAGAATAAGAAAAAATAAAAACTTATATGGAAAAAAATAGTTTGCTGAAAATAGGACCTATTTTGCTCCCACTATGCGTTCCCTTACTTCTTATTTTACCACTACATCACTGTCTATTCATTAATATCTTTATATACGAAATAAATATCACCTCTTCTTTTGAACAAACCTCGTAAATGTTAATTAGTTTAATTTAAACTTTTCTATCATTTTGAACGAATTCCTACTGCTTAAGCAACCGTCGTCGCTGGATTCAATATTTTCTACTTTTAATAACTCCATCAAATTAAATCTCAATTTTTATAATGTTAACCCATTTGATATCAAACCCAACCAATACCTCCATAATCGCCAATGAACGACAAATACTTATAATAATAAGTAGGTATATTATTTTATTCTTTCAAAATTTCTAACGATTAATTTTAGAAAAGATAAAGAAACCCTAGTATATATATATATATATATATATATATATATATATATTCATTTGTTAAAAAACATTAAAAACAAAAAACAATTATTTATGGATAGGTTTTAATTTTCTTCATTCATATTTCTCGCTCATCTCTCTTTCCGCTATTGAACTCGAAATTTCTTGTTCACACCACTCACATTCTGAGCTATCATCATCCAAATCCCTGCTGACCATCATTTATATTCATTACCCAGCGCAACTTTGGTCTACCAATTGGATTCCCCATAAACAAGTTTTTCACCAATCTTTTTTTACTTATTCTAGCCACATGTCCCATTCATCATTCATTATCCCTTCGATTTATTAAAACAAACTAGATTATGTTTGAAAATGTATAAAAATAATTTTTTCCCACATTTATCATATACCATTTATATTATTATTATTATTATTATTTAATTGCAAGTATATTTTATTTTTAATTTTGATTATATTGTATAAATGGGATACATTTTATATTTTTGTATTTGTATAAAATATTTTCATTTTTTTTTCAATTTAATAATATATTCAGTATATATATTATAGTATATGAAAAATAATTGGTAAATAAATAAATATTGTATTTCATTTTGATGATATGTTGATTGTAGAATAACAGTTGATGTAGACAGGTACTATAGTCCGCTCACTGTAAGGTAGAACACCAAACGTTCTCTTTAACAGGCTTGGTGTTCGAGCTTAGAGTGAATGGACTAAAGCCATTTTTTAACCTCTTCTACTTTTTCTTTTTCTTTAAGTTCTTCTTCTTCTTCTCTTTATTCTTCTTTTTAATAATAATTTCATTTTTCATTAAAAAAAAAAGTAAATTATAAAATATACACATGTATATTTGTTTTAAATAAATAATAAAAATAAAAAACATTAAAAATATCAATTTATTTGGTTGCTGTTATTTCAAATTAATTCACTCCAATTTCCCATTATAAATATATATAAAATATTAACTAAAATTCCGACATTCTTTCATAAAAAGAAATTTTGGGTTTGAGGGGAAATAGAATAAGTTTAAGGTCTGCCAAATGAGAAAACGTAGAAGAAGACATTTTCATAAGTTGTCATATTTTTTCTAATGAAAAGATTAAAGAAAAAAATATAAAAAGAAAAATCATTAAAATTATTATTTAATCTTTTGAATTATATACTGTGTAACTTGTAAATTAAAATTAATTAATATATTTAGTTTTATTCAATATGAATGAGAAAGATGTTGTCACATTGAAGAATTTTATCAATGTAAATAAATATAAGTTAAAAAAAATCATTATAATAACAATAAATTATAATTTTATTTTATCGTATTATTTGACATAGGTATAATTTTAAATAATACCTATAAAATATGACAATTGAAAAATGTAGAAAAGTTTTCTTTGTGAAATGTTTTTGAGGAGGATATAAAAATAGTATTTTGATGGAATTGGGGCTGAAGGGAGGAATTGGTTGTATGTGATGTATTAGATTGAAAAACTTGAGAGTAACCAATGAATTATAAGAATACAAAATATAGATTTGTTATAAGTCCCTTATCAATATACGAATAAATATATGAAATAAAAGTTTGAACATTGATTGAGATCTATGGTTAACAAGTGAAATAATTGATTAGTTTAATTAAAATGAACATTAGAATATTTAAATTTGTTATTGATCATTTCAATACAAATTCAGAGAATTTTTAATTCTTCTATGTTGAAAAATTCTTTGGATATTGTTTAAAATCGTTTTAAGAGTAGTTTCTGCCATTCTTTTTATACATCATTTCTATTCATTTTCACCGACAATCTAAGGGAATAATTAAATTTATACTAAAGTTATTTTCATTATTGTGTTTGTTTTGAGGTTATGAAATTTATATGACATTCTATTTTAAAGTCAATTCTTTGTGTGTAGAGAAGCGGGAAATTCAAATGGAATTTTGTCTGAATTTTTGTGACGCATCATGTATATGAATTATAAAAATGATGAGTTGTATTGTATGCATTATATGTGAGTGAAAAAAAGAGTGAGTGAGATGAATTGAATTGAGAGAAGATAGAATGAGTGAATGGGTGGGTGGGAGAACAGAAACTGGGGACATACAAATTCAATGGTGGCAATTTTTCTGAATCTAAAAAAAAGAAAGAGAGAAAGAGAGAGATGGAGAGAGAGAGAGAGAGATCGATTTTCTTTGTTATCGCATTTTTTTTGAAATGGGCGAGTCTATCTGACTTTTTTTGCCTATATATATATATATCTGTGTGTTTGTCTCTCCCTCTCTCTCTCTGTATTGCTTACTTGGTCCTTGACGAGAGGGAGAGAGAGAGAGAGAAGGAGAGAACCATTACTAAAGTAAATGTTTACCTGAAGATGCCAAGCATTTGATAGTACAACAAAAACAACAAGAGAAATATATATATATATATATATATATATATATATATATATGTACTATATATGTATACGGAGACAGAAAAAGAAAGAAAGAGAAAGAGAGAGAGTGGAAGAGGGGAGGAAAGAATAAATAGGTGTTAAATAAGAAAATAGATTTTATTTCCTTTTAATTAGTATATCTACTTATATATATATATATATATATATATATATATATATATGTACATCATTCATTATAGAATCCATTAATATTATTTATTGTGTACAAATAGAAAAATTAATGGGCATATATATATATATATATATATATGGTGTGCGAGTGCGTGTGTCTAAGAGATGGAGACCATGTTGTATATTTTAATCCTTTCTTCTATACATTTACGATTATATAATCATACTATTTTCTTTTTTGATATACATGGAAAATTTATAATCTTTACTATCATTATAGAAATATAGATAAATGGGTGGTTGAGAAAAAGGGTGGGGGTTTGAAGAGAATTAGAAAAGGAGAAATGTCTTTGACTACTTCAACAACCATCATTCGTTTGTTAGTTCATTTATTCATTTGTTTTGATAAGAGGGAAATGATAATATATATATATATATATTTATCTTTTTGATGTGAAACATAAAATAATTTATTTTTCTTTTATTTATAATTAATTACTTTTTGTATTCAATTAAATAATAATAATAATTTTTTAAATTGATATAAGAGTTTAATGTTTTAATCACCACCGTTAAAAACTTTACCTTAAGCTTAAGTCATTTGATAGAAAATTTTGATTAATAATTTTTTATATTTAGAAAGATTGAAAAATGTTTGTTCGTTTTAAATTTAATTTCAAAATAAAATTTAAAAAATTTAATTTAATAACAATTTTAATATTCCTTCTAACAAAAAAAAAATTCATGAAGTTAGCAACATATGAATTATCATAAATGAAGGATCTTTATATATCATTTCTTTTATTTAAGGAGGCATTGAATAAATTCTTACCGAGCGGCGGCTCGGTGTACTAGGTACTATATACCTATAAACCTATATTATTCGGTGGTAACAAAAGTTCGTATAAGAATTTTATGAAATTTCAAAATTTATAGGAAAAAAAAACATTGTTCTAATGAATTAAAATCAAATATTCATCGTTTTGTTCTATGACTTCTTGCCATTTATTCACCAAAAACATGAATCTCTTTTTCGAAGCACTTCTATTCTTTGTGAAAACCGCCGACACCCTATTTTCATAGTCCTTTTATGAGTGCAATGTCTTGGCACCAAGGAAATGCTTTAGCGGCCGAACATATGGTACTCTGATGGAGCAATGTCTGAGTATTCTATTCGGTGGATGAGATAAAACATCCCACCCTAGTTCCTCCAGGTTTTACTCGATCTTGATAAGCGAGTGGTCGAGCGTTGTCGTTTTGAAAGATGACTGATCTAAATTCAGTCAATTTTAATTGCATCAGAAATAGAAAATCTCAGAACCCACTATAAGGAAGCGTCGTGCAAGATTCCCTTCCAATCCCACCAGACACAAAGCATCGCCTTACGCGCTGTTAAATCTGATTTCGGGATGGTATGAATAGCATAGACCATGACCATTTTCATACATTATTGTCATAAATGATCCAAGATTCATCGCCAGTCACTATTCTCTATATCTTGTTAGTTTTTTGTTCGGAACTTTTTCAACAATTGATGCGAATAAGGTCGAGTTTGTTCTTATCAGTGAGATCTTCTAAACTTGTTCAAATGCCTCTATACAGTTTTATGACTGATGTTTAGTTCGAGGGCGATGTTACGGCTGTTCGCATGCCGATTTTCATTTGTCAACTCCAGGATTTGGTCCACATTTTTGATAAGTCTTTCCATAATAGAACACTTTTTACAGGTTGGCTATTGTACTCCTTGGGGATCGTAAACTGCACAAATTTTTTTGATTAGCTAACCTTCCAGGTTGAAGAATCTTAAAGATGCCTAATATCCCCCTGATTGTTATTCATAATTAATCAAAAGAAAGAATCGTTTGATTTTTTTCAACTTTCTTTTTAAATATTCGAACAAACGTCAGCTTTAAAATAATGTAAATGTTTACAATGTCACTATTAGCAAAATCCGTCGTAACGTCATCTATCAGAAATCGTATACGAACTTTTGTTACTCTTGTTTTAATATATATATAAGTCGTTTAAGGAGGAATAATATAAATATTGTAAAATTTTAAAATAAATTATATATAACATGTTTCCCCTATTTTTATTGAGTATGTATTGAGAAATAATAGCTTCAAGGGATTACTTGGTGACTTTTGAGGCATCTAAAGACAAAATTCCAATCGTATATCTTCATTTTCTTTTCAAAGGTGTCGAACAAGTTATCTTGAGAAAAGGACCTGACTTGAACCCAAAAGTATCCTAAAGATTAATTGACGTTAACGAATTCACAACGGTGGAGGAAGTGTAAGAAGGTATTAAAAGAGTAGTGAAAGATTTCCCTTACTACCTAAATTAATAATATGAAATTAAATAGTAGAGTATAAAAACTTGGAAATCGAGTTAAGTTTACTAAAATCTACTTGACTAAGTTTGAGTGGTAAGACAAAAGGGGGAAGTGAACAATACTTTAAGTGCCTGAATTACAGAAATACTGCCAGAAATTCTGGCAAACTCTGTTTCAAATATGTCATAAAAAACCATAAATCAAAGAATTGCAAACGGTCCAAATGCTGCATACTTTCTAGAGAAAAATAACACTGGACAGGGAGAAATTAAGTCTTTAGAAATGCCTTAAGCGGGCCCGAAACCCCTACAATAATGCTATAAATTGTGTAGGCTAATTTGAAAATTATTAGAACATAAAAAAAATAAAAAAGAGTCAATACGCTTCAGATTTGCCAGAGACATTGATAAAAAGATTCAAGAGAACGATGGATATCAAGACTAATTGACAATTATTTTCAAGAGCCCTGAAAACAGAGGTAGGACACTACCCCCAAAAACGTGATTAAATAATAATAGAAGTGAAAAAATACAGGAATAGAATTTCACAATTTATTCAAAGTGTCCTCCACTATAAATAGAAGGACCTAAATCGATTTGGAGACTAGAAAAAGTAAGTAAAAATCCAACATATTTGGCTTAAAACGAAAACAATACTTAGCCTGAGGAAATGTGTTAATCGTTTCCGGGCTAGTTTCTTGAACAGAGGGTTAATTTGTATTTTTTTTACTTAACTTCACACACACTTTAGACGTATAGCCATTATATGTTTTAAGAGCTGATATAATAAGGGTTGTGAAGAAATTCATGTAATTTTACGAAATATTTTACTTTTTTTAGAAAAGATAAGAATGCTGTTGAAGTCAGAAAAAAATGACTGATGTGGAAGAGGATGTATTGACAGTGCTAGAACTGGTTTGCAAAATTTTGATCTTGGCAATTTTGATGTCGAAGATGCAACACGTTCTGGAAGGCCGGTTGAAGCTTATAGTAGCGTCATAAAAGGCACTAGTTGATGCAAATCGGCGAATACAAGTCGTAAGATCGGTGAGAGATTAATTCGAATTATTATTTGTTTCGATCATTTCAAAAAATTTTAGACGGAAAAACCTTTACTTTGAAGACGTAGAAAATCACCTGGATGACCAAAAATTTTATGAGCGTGGAATCATGCTAGTAGTTGGAAGATGGCAAAAGGTGTTGGACCAGAATTGCCAATATATAATTTAATAAAATATTTATTCATTACTCGAAAATGGTATTTCATTTCCACGAAAAAAGCGAAATGACTTTCCGAATGACCCAATAAAATAATATACCCAATTCATAAGGTATACCTCTTTTAAAGAATCGAGCAGGAGCTTCTTTATACGATTAATCATGAATAATTAACTTAATTATAAATAAAAATGAATTAGTTAAATTATAAATAAAATAAAATTACAATTATCAATTTGATAATTTTTTAATTAAATAAACTCTGATAAGAGATAATATACTTACACATTCTCAATACAATAGATATACCCTTTTTTTTGGATAGAAAATAAAATTACACTAATTTTCTTTCTTTTTTTTTCTTTTCTCTCTCTTTAATGACCAGGTGGATAGTGCCTTTCTATATCCAATGTGGCTTTAGTGCCGTTTCTTTTGTTTCTTTTTCTCTCTATCTATCTCCCTCCCTCTCTATTCTTCTTAATCTAGATCAATGACTTAATGAGCTTGAACTCGGAGCTAATTCATTACATGGTTCACCTCATTTTCCTTCTCTCTCTCTCTCTCTCTCTCTTTCTCCCTTTGAGAATCTAACCAACTTTTATTACTAAATTCATCCCCTTTAATTGTATAAAAATAATGAAAAAAGCAAACAATTTGACCTTGATTTCATAAAATTCTGCATTTACTTTGGAAATACTTTTAACATCATTAGTATTATTATTTTATCTTATCTATAACAATAAAAGCAAGTGTAATGTGTGTGTCTGTTTGTCTGTCTGTCTGACCGAGCTCTCCAGCCAAATCTATCGCACGCAGGGACCTGGAATTTTTTACACGGAAGCACAAAGGGGCTGGCCACCAGACCTCGAAGCCCGATTTTCGATTTTTTAATTAGAAAAATTTTAAAAAAATTATAAAGAATAATTAATTAAAAATAGTTTAGTTACCATACTAGATCATAGAGGCGCTGGTGGCGATAATTTGGCGGTAATTTAAATTCTGAGCAATGTGCAGATAAAAATCTTTTTATATATCTATTGATTTTTACAATATCTCAATTGATCTTATTGGCCTTTTAAACTTTGAAAACATTCACATTATGGCTATAATTTAATACTATTAATTTTTAAGATTATGTGAGTAAATTATTTTAATTAAGAAAATTTGATCTCATAATTGGATTTTCACGTAAGATTTTAATATATAATATATTTTTTAATATTATTTTTATAGTAGTTTAGTGTTATGCTAATTTTATATTTTATTTTTATTTTGTTTACTTTGATTTTTTTTAAATAAATTAATAACATTTAAAGTAGCATAAAAAAATTAATCGAGGCAGGAAAATTGATGGGGTTTGAAATTAATAGTGATAAGACAAAATAATTAGTATAAGAGAGAATAATATTTGCAAAGAATTTAAATCGAGGTTGCAATCTGGAAATTATTATCAAAGGGGATCAAAATTATTAAATTATTAATTGTATTATATGGGTGGGATGCATGGTCTATAACCCTGGGAGATGAGAGTAGATTCAGAGTATTTGAGAATAGGATTCTTCCCAGCATTTATGGGCCAAAGAAAGATGAGGACACCGGGAAATGGCGGAGACTGCATAACAAGGAATTGCATGACCTCTATGCATCTCTAGATATAGTGTGGGTTATAAAAGCGAGAAGGCTGGGATCGACAGGGCACATGGCTAGAATGGGAGAGGAAAAATATATTGGTGGGGAGTTCGATTGGAGAACGTCCGTTTGGAAGACCAATTGTGAACAGGGCGGACAATGTAGGAAGGAACGTGAGAGAGATGGGACAGGGTAGGAGTTAGATGGTTATAGCTCAGAATAGGGACACTCGGGGGGGGTACAGGGGGAGAAGGCGCTCTAAGCAGCTAGTTTATTTATATAATTGTCTATATTATTATTATATATTTAAATATATATAATTTAATTTAAATATGTTAAATTAATAATTCTATTCTTTGATTTTTGCGTTATATTAAAGATATTTAAAACCAATCAATATCTTCTGAGATGGCGGGGAACGACGACTATATGGTACATTTTGCATACATTTCACATCTTTTTACAAGTTCAAAAAATTATAATCTTCATAATATTTACATTTAAATAATTAATTTAATTAAAAAAATAAATTAAATAATTAAGTCAATTAAATTTAATTATATAATAATAACTTAAATTTTTAATTAAGATATATTATTTAATTTTAAATAAAATTAAGCACTTATCGTAAAATGATTAGTTAAATTATACTTTAAAACTTTTTTTCTAATTAATTTAGTGTTTTTTTCTTAATTAATTATATTAAAATATATTAAAACTTTTCTCTTTTTTTTTAAGTTCTCATTAGTAAACTTAGTATTTATTTTTTTTTTATTCTATTCAGTTGTATTCTCAAAGTTTAATTTAAAAATAAATAAATAAAGTCTTACCTGAACATGCTTGCGGTGGCAACGGGAAGATAAGCGTTGTGGAGCTTTTACGTCTTGCAACGGCACAACCGAGACTTTGCGGTTTAAATGAACGCAACTGCTGCATGAAGTCGGAGCACTCCATGAGCGCCACATCAGCAAAGTGCAGGTCACACAGGATCTGATTCTTGAAACGTCGTGCCCGTTTCTGATTTGGACCAGTGAGATTTAAGCCACACGAATTGCAACGTAAACATTCTTCGTGATAATGGTTGTTGTCGTACAATGGAGAGGGTTCTATAACAATACAAACAATAACAACAAAACTAATTAATATTAATAATTGATTGAAAATAAATAAATAAATAAATATATATCTCATGAGATTAAATAATACTTTATAAAAAAAAATTTTAAAAAACCACGTTTTACTAACGGACTAAAAAGGAGAAAATAATTTTTTTCTGAAAAATCCATACTGACATTACATACAAGAGATCTGATTTGAATCAAACTGTCCATAACGTAAAAAGTGGGGCGCAACATATAATAATTTTTCTATTCAAATATGATTTCCTTTATTAATTACCGACCGACGATAGTAAGGGAGGTATTGTTTTCACACCAAATTTCACATGTGGAGATTTTTACATATGATCACGAATCATTCAATTTGCATTGGTTTTATAATCATCTTTATTAGATTTTTCTTAATTAAAATTATATGACGTCATCCAGCCATTCATGACGTCACAGCCTGGTCTTACATATATATTATAAATAAAATAAAATTAAAAATGTTTATATTTATTATTTATGTATGCCTATCTGTTTTTTATTACATTAATAGATATATTAAAATTATTTGAAATTGTTTCTGTAGCTGGAAATTAATTTACTTCAAACCGTCGGTCGGTTCGGACCTGGCCACAGGTCAACTTATTTTTATTTAGCATCAATCGTATTTTTTAATGCTTAAGCTTTCACCAAAATTCTTGTAGAAGGGAATATTATTAGTAATACGATAGGATAAGTTTCGTGATATAATTTTTATAAATATTACCTATTAAGTATTTAACAGACTTTTTGTAAAAGGGAATATTATTAGTTAATCACATTAGAAAATTTATCCTATATTTAATATATTTAAAAATTGTTTAAGATACTAACTTATACTATCAAACTTTTCAAATATCAAATTTTTTATCAGACCACTCGTAAAAGGGAATAATATTAGTAGTCCAATAGATTTTTTTTAATTTAAATTCTTTCGAGCATTAAATTTAATATTTTTGATAAAGATCAATATTCATTCGTCAAATTATATTATGCTTGGTTTTAATGTTTATTTTGAGATTTATATATTTTCTATATTTTTATTAGAAACAGGATATTTTAGACATATTTGCGCCCCACGTTTTACGTTATGGACAGTTTGATTCAAATCAGATCTCTTGTATGTAATGTCAGTATGGATTTTTCAGAAAAAAATTATTTTCTCCTTTTTAGTCCGTTAGTAAAACGTGGTTTTTTAAAATTTTTTTTTATAAAGTATTATTTTCTACTTTTTAGTCTTCAAATTTTGCAATCGATTTTAGTTTACTCATATTAATTAAATTTATGAAGTATATCTATAAATATTGACTTCCACTTCGCTGCGCTTCGTTCCAGTCATGAAAATTTTTATAGATCAATATTTATACATTATGTAAACTGGATGTAAACAATAATAAAAAAAAATATTCAATGTATGATGTCAGATCAAATAAAAAATTACTTAAACTCAAGGGAGAAAATTAATTTGCCAAATTTAATAAAAATTTTAAATATTTTCCAATTAAATTATTTTCCAATTTAAAACTTTTGATTATCATGCATAATATACAAGGTTTATCCTTTTGTGTTTGTTTACATTTTGAATTTTTATATATAGGAAAATTTCGGATTATTTCATTCAAATTGTAGCAATTAGAAGCTCATAGAAATGATAATATTGTATTGTCATGGAGAGCAAAGCTATTGGTGAAGTTTCAAGAAAATCCGATGATTGGAAGTCGTCAAAAAATCGATTGCAAGATTTGAAGCATACACACAGACAAGAATACAAGTTAAGTAAAACGTGATAAAAAATAATAATTTTATCTTGTGGTAATTGTTCAGTTGAAATAATAAACTTGAATTCATAATTATTTATTTATATATTCATAACATTTCATTAATTAAATTAATACTTATAAAAAAATTAAAAAAAAAAAAATTGTTTAATTTTATTAATTCAACTTTTTCTTTGATGATTCTTTTGAAAATTATTTATTCATAAAAACACAAATCTCTATAAAGAAAAAGAGGTAAAAAAATGAAAGTGAAAGAAAGATAAGGGATGAGAATGATAGAGAAGTGGGTTTGGGGAGAGGTGAAGATACGATTTGTTTGATAGGGTATGATATTTGATAAGATTGATGTAAAATCGATACAGGAAAAATTTCTTTCTTCTCTCTTTCTCTCTCATTCTATCTTTCTTTTTTTATTCTGAAACCTTTTTTTGCTGGGCTGATTCATAAACGAATATATTCCATGATTCTCAATTCCTCACTCAATTCAAAAAAACAAAAAACAAAATGGAAGTATACTTGAGAAGTTTATAAGTAATATACATATATATATATATATATATATATATATAAGTGAATTTAGCTTATCTAATAGATTCCGATACGGTGCAAATGGTACTAATATTGCATCAAAATTAAAACTATAAAATTACTATCGTATTATGTGTATGATTTTCCATGTCTTTGGGAGGGGGATGTAAATAAATGCTTGATATTTGAAAATAAGATTCTTTGCAGAATTTATCCAACGAAAAAAGATAAGATTACCAGAGAAATAGCGATGATTGCATAACGAGAAATTATACGAGCCCGTAATGCATCTCCTAACATAGATAATTATATTATAGAATAATAGACAAAAATAGTGATTAGAAGTAAACAAATTAGGAAATATTGATTTAGAAAAAAAACAATTGGAAAACTTTCGGGGAGTAGACCAATAAATGATTAGGCAAGAGGCGAGATTAAATAAAGTTCATATGGAGAGAATTGGGAAAGGATAAAAATGGATGGAGCACTTAGAATAGATATGGATTTAGGAATGTGCTGTGACACAGAGAAACATAGACTTCTTATTGCAGGGTACATATCAGAAATCATTAATATTTTTTATAGAACATCCATCCTTCAAGGGGCATTTAATGTTGAACATATGGATTGTATCGTATATAAAATGACTGTATATAATTTATAGTTTATTAAAGATTCTTAAGATTTTGATTGGGCAATTTCATAGTTAAATATAAAATTCTACGAAAATTTTATTCACAAAAAGTATAGTATACAAGAAAAATCGTCGTGACAGGGTCTAAATATGAAATGCACAAAGAAGTTCTACTTAAACATATATATATATATATATATATATATATATAATATTTTGATGCTTTTTGTCTATAAATTAATTATTAATATAGTTATTTTTACCGGTCGACGATAGGAAGGGAAGGTATTGTTTTCACATCAAGTTTCACATATCTCCACGAATCATGCATTTTGTTAACAAAATAAGTTGACCTGTGGCCAGGTCCGAACCGACCGACGGTTTGAAGTAAATTAATTTCCAGCTACAGAAACAATTTCAAATAATTTTAATATATCTATTAATGCAATAAAAAACAGATATGGATACATAAATAATAAATATAAACATTTTTAATTTTATTTTATTTATAATATATATGTAAGACCATGCTGTGACGTCATATAATTTTAAATTAAGAAAAACTAATAAAGATGATTTTTCTCGAGGATAAAACCAAAGTGCATGGTGATATGTAAAAAATCTCCTCATGTGAAATTTGGTGTGAAAATAACCCTTCCCTTCCTATCCACGATCGCTAATACTACCACTTCCGGTTTCCAGATTTGCACCAAAAGTAGATCAATTCATCATATTGATGTATTAAGTAAATATACCAAATTTCATCAAAATCCGTCGAGCCGTTCAAGCTGTACACATACATCTATACGGTCGGACGGACGGACGGACAGACATCATTCTAAAAATACTTTTTTCTGTTAAGAAAATGCATGATTCGTGGAGATATGTAAAAATCTCCACATGTAAAACTAGGTGGGAAAACAATATTTCCCTTACTATCGTCAGTCGGTAAAAAGTATTTTTTGAATGATGTCTGTCCGTCTGTCCATTATATAGCTTGAGCGAATCAACGGATTTTGATAAAATTTTATATATTTACTTAATGCATCAGTAGCATGAATTCATCAACTTTTGGTGTATATCCGGAAATCGGAACTGGTAGTTTACAAAGTATTAATTTTATATTGATTGTCGGAAAATATTTCACTTAAAATATAGTAGTAATTAATAATAATAAACTAAAAATAAAAACCAAGATAATATAATTTAGTCATAGTTAGTGATTTAGTTTTTTGATACTTTATCTATATATATATATTATGTTTGGAAATTAATTTATTCAAATCGTCGATCGGTTCTGTGCCTGGCCACAGCTCATTTTTTTACCGACGACGATAGTAAGGGAGGTATTGTTTTCACACCAAATTTCACATGTGGAGATTTTTACATATCTCCACGAATCATGCATTTTCTAAACAGAAAAAAGTATTTTTAGCATGATGTCTGTCCGTCCGTCCGTCCGTATAGATGTGTACAGCCTGAACGCCTCAACCGATTTTGATGAAATTTGGTATATTTACTTAATACATCAGTGGGATGAATTGATCAACTTTTGGTGCAAATCCGGAAACCGGAAGTGGTAGTATTAGCGATCGACGATAGGAAGGGAAGGGTTATTTTCACACCAAATTTCACATGAGGAGATTTTTTCATATATCACCACGAATCATGCACTTTTTATTGGTTTTATCCTCGGGAAAATCATATTTATTAGTTTTTTCTTGATTTAAAATTATATGACGTCACAGCATGGTCTTACATATATATTATAAATAAAATAAAATTAACAATGTTTATATTTATTATTTACGTATCCATATCTGTTTTTTATTACATTAATAGATATATTAAAATTATTTGAAATTGTTTCTGTAGCTGCTAATTAATTTACTTCAAACCGTCGGTCGGTTCGGACCTGGCCACAGGTCAACTTATTTATTAATATTTCAAATGTGAAATACAGGCAATATAATAACAACTTTAGACGTTTGTTTTATAATTATTTAGTTCAATTCCTTAGTAAATGAATTTTTTTCCACCAATGTATTTACTTATATATTATATTAGAAATTATTAAATATATTGTGCAATAAATTAGAAAATCATAAGTTGGTTTATGTAAAGGTTAACTTACAATTTTATATCAATTTTATGAATTCATTTTTGTAACAAATTATAAATAAATAAAAAAGTATTTTTTTTAAATGTAGATGGAATTGTCATTTTGGTCAATTAGGATTACATTTCATTAATTTATTATTTTTCATTTTAATTGATAGACATGTTATTATTGCTATTAATAAAAATAATAAATTGTTATTATTATTATCACCAAACGCGCAAGCAAACCACTGTTATTATTTTGATAAATAATTAAAAACTCATCGGCCCATTATAAAATAAATATTTTTAAATTGACATTCATAAAAGCATAATACTATCAAGTAGTATGATTATTGTAAATTAATTAATTATTATTTAATCACATAAATAAATTTAATTTGTAAATCAATTATTTTAATTTTCATTAATTAATTATTATATTTCTATAATTAAATTTTAATACATTCGTTAAATGCTTCTTTAATGGCTAATAAGTTTAAATTGGTTATATACATTCAGATGACTTGGCTCGTTACAATTTTTTTTTTTTTCCCTATCATGTTGACACACCGAATACGTTCTTTTTTCCTCTCAAACACAAATACACATGACATAGCCACACACATACACTTACACCTGGACTCTCTCAAAGAAGACGGCGGGTAAATATTGACATTGGAACGTCGACGACATCCGTGGCCCAAGCTCGAGAAAAGGGCTCACACAAACCAACCACTTGCCCATTCCCTTTAGTTTAAACTTAACAGAAAATAAAAAAAATTTTATATATATATATATATGAATGTGTGAAAGAGGAAAAAAAGATGACAAGGTTTGATGATTGAGAATCTGTTCCATTTACTCGGATCCTACTTTTTCATCTCCCATTTTATATTACTTTTTGCCTCTTTAATAAAATAAATATATAAATAAATAATAATAATATATTAAAAATTAAGTAAATTATTTATAATTAATTTAATTATTTAATTTATTAAATATTTTAATATACCTCGAAATAAAATTATACACATAATATTATAAAAAATTCGGGAGTGTCCTCCCCTAGACTTTCCCGCATATAAATAGGTAATTAGGTTATTATTATTATGTTTTAGCAACAATAAAAATAAACAAACTAATTAATTTTAAATTATAAAGTAAAGTGGTTTAACACTATTATATATATTTATAATTTACACCTAACGCTACTTGTATAGGTAAAATGTCACTTCCGGTAGTCAGATCATGATGAAATTTGGTATCTGAATTTTTTTCATATTTTTAAATCTATATACAAAATAGGAAGCAAATATCTCGAAGCAAACTGGTACTTTACTTGAAAGGTAAGCGCAACCAGTGAAGGTAAAGTACCACTTCCGGTTAACCGATTTTGACGAAATTTTGATAGAAATCTACAAACTGTGAATAATATCGGTGTACCAAATTTCGAAGTCCTAGCTTGATTATTTTTTGAGTAAATTTGCTTACAGACATTACATACATACATACATACATACATACATACATACATACACACACACAGACATAATTCGAAAAATGGTATTTTCCGACTCAGGGAGGTCTAAAACGTCAAGATCTATCGAAATTTCGAAGTCGAAATTTTTGACGATTCCAATACTTCCCTTATACGAAGTATGCGGGAAAGTAAAAATATAATCTATTTGAATTTTAAATCATAATTAATCAAAACATTCTTATAAATTCAGAAAAATTTATATTTTTATAAAAAAATATCAAATATTTTCATATATAAGTATATGACAAGTAATTAATTTAAATAAATATAATAAATTTGTTTTATTATTGTATAGTTTCGTATTAATAATTATTATTTAATTATTATTATTACATTTTTTCGTTAAATTAATTTAATTTTATTTTCTAATTATATAATAAAAAAAATAAGAATTGAAATTGCATTATATCTATCATTTAATTTATTAATTTATATAATAATTTAAAAATTAATTTATTATTAAAATAATTTAATTTTAATATAATTTAATCAAAATAAAATTTATATATATATATATATATATATATATAGTTTAATGATGACAGAACGATCATTTGCTGTGTTTGGCTTAAATCTAACATAATTTTTGTTATTTAATATTAACTATAAACTATACTTCAGTTTTATTCTTATGTTAAATTCAATTTAAGTTTCTTTTTGTTATATACGAGTACATACAGTTTATAGCTGATTTCATAATTTTTATAATTAATATGGAATTAAACAAGTAAATAAAAGATTCTTTTTTAAAGTTAGTAGTTTAGTTTAAAACTCTCGGTAATCTACAAACTTTATAATTTTAACAACCACTGATCTATATTAATATTTATTTTAGAAATTTTGCTGTTGGCTTTAAGCAAGATAATAATTATATGTAAAACTTTTATATATAAGGTAAAATCGAGGAATATGATATGCACACTATTCAGATTTTTGCCAAATCTCAAACGATAATAATACTACCTATTATGACAAAATTATTGGTGTTAACGGTTCCTAGGACTATTAAGTATTTATAGCATAAATTATAGCTTTATTCTTAAAAAAAGAACTGCTAAAATTTACAAAAATAAGAAAAGTCAACTTTTTAGCAACATCATTAACAGGGGTAATATTGCTGAGCCAGTGAGAGGAATATTGCTGATGGGATTATATGTAAAACAAAAAATATAAACTCAAAAAGTTGAAATATTTAAATATTGAATTACTTACGTAAGTTTTAAGAATTAAAAGTGTACGTAACTTAAATAATATATTTACATAAGTCTCGAACTATGAATATCTCCTTCATTTTACTAAACTGTTTGGGGGGGGGGGGGGAAATTTTCCCCAAAACAACGAGCCACTTATAAAAAAGTATATCGTCATGTATGGACCACTTCCACATCATCCCGTTTTGTTTTAAGGCCTTCACCTCCAGGCCGATAACTAACAATCACTGTTAAGTTAATTAAAACGCGCGCAATATCCCTCGCGCACACAATGCGTCATACCACACAATTTTAGATAATCTTGCAAATAGTAAACAATTTGGGGTATGTAAATAAACTCTTAATATTAATTTTAAAAATAGAATACACTATCTTCTTAAGGTGCCGTCTCCGTTTCGGAGTTTGGCTATCATCATGACTAGGATAGCCTTAGAAGCTGCCTAGCAATGATAATTTTTCTTGGGAATGTTAATGCGGTGGTTTCCCGTTGCCTTCCGCATGTATAGAACCAGGAAATGACAGTTCGCTTGTATTCATTTTCAAAATGCAACAAATCCTTCTTATACTACAGTTCGCTTATAACGAAGATAGACACGCTTTATCTAATTGCGTTGATAGCTACTATCTTCAATGCCTTTCCCTAAATGGGTTAGTTTTCGAAATATAGAAAACGCGTCAAATCCTTGGGTTTTAACTTATATATATATATTAAGTATTTTTTTTAATTATTTAATTTTAATAAGAGGAGCAAATAAACAAAGAATTATGTTTAAATAAAAAATGATTATTTTTATCAATTGATTTATTTTTCATATAAAAATTTAATTTTTAGCAACAGAGAAATAGAGCTTGGGTATGGCATCTGCTTCGAGCGCCAAATTTTAGGAAGCGAGAAAATTCTAAATAAAAATGCTATTTTTAATATAAACATTAAAAAGTTATCAATTTAAATAAGCAATTAATAATTTAAAACGTTAACGAGAAAAAGACAAGTATGCATTTTAAATAAGCTGGAGTGCCTCCACTCGACTATCTCGCAATTTAAATTGGATTAAATAACAAAATATATTATATTTAAATTAAATTTAATTAATTATAAATTATAAATAATAAATATTAAACCAGCGCATGTTTGGCTTTTTATTCATGGCACCATGGCACGTGTTGGCGCGTGAGATTTGCAGTGTTAAAAAATTTAATTCTGGTACTTTCAGCAATTCAATCAAACTGAACTTCTATATATAGCAGTTTTATACAATTATTAATCATGTGAAAAATTATCAAACATATATTTTTATTTTTACGATCACTTTAGAGGAAAAAAATCAAAACGTTGTAGGTAATGGCCCTCTTCCGGTTGAGCTACATTTCTCAAAAGTTGATAGAAAACTATGAATTTTGAATAATGTCCATGTACCAAATTTCATCATTCTAGCTCAAACCGTTTTTGCGTAATCTTGTCTACATACATACACACACACACAGACACACACACACACACACACACACACACAGAGAGAGAGAGAGAGAGAGACATTTTTCTCAACCTTAGTGAAAATGATTCAGGAACCTTCAAAACGTATAAAAACATCAAAATCTCAACATCGAAAATTTTCATGATCGCAATACTATCTCTGGCGAGATAGTAATAAGATGTCTTTATTATGTAAACTTTGATATGATTTTCAAATTTGATTTGCATTAAGCGCCATATTTTTAATTTTCGTGATCGCAATACTATCTCTTACGAGATAGTAAAAATAGTTTAATTGTTGAATGTGACACTGTAAATATATATGTACCTATGTATCTATCTCTTCAGTTATTTCCAAAATCGCATCGCATTATGAGCTATACCAATATTTAGCAACTATATTGTAAATATATATAGTATATACATCAATTTCAGGGAATTCTTTATTAATTAAACAATTTCCATTATTCTCCAATTGACTTCCATATTTATACCAAAATCATTACAAAGAATATTTACTTTTTTCAAAGAATTAATTGAAATACTGTCATTAGTATACACTCTTTTATGCTGGATTCTATTATTATTATTATTTTTACGATAAATTAGGGACCATTTTATGTTGAATGGGCATTCAGAATAAGAAGGAATGAATAGCGTTAGATGGTGATATATAAAGGTTCGGGGTATATATTTATTTATTTATTTTTCTACTCAAAAGAGAGTTAGCTCCATGGATTGTAAAACATCCAAATACACACTCAGCCTCATTCATTCATTCCCATTTTATTCCTTTTCACTGTAAATTTTCCCGAAAAAAGATGAGTAGTATTATCTTTTTCATTATTTACTTTTCTGTCATCTATTAATTAGATATTCTTCTTTTAAATTCCAATTTAAATGTTAGAGGAGGTATGCGTATCGCTCTAATGAGTCTCAATTTACTATTATAAAAGGTTAGGAAACCAACAGGATCTAATAAATAAATAAACCACACCCTTTGGATATTTACCACGCACACATATCCCTCTCCCTCCCTCTCTTACTCTCTCTTTATATTCTTTTATCAACTATCAATTAACATGTTTAGACATTTTAATGTAAGAAGTTGTAATATAAATAAATAAGAAAGATTTTTTTTTTAAATTAATTGAAATAAGTAATTATAATTATGATATAATTAATTATAAAAATAATTATAACAAAAAAAATAAATAAAAATTTTAATTATTTGCTTTTTAATTATTTTTAATTAAAATATTTAGTATTTTATAAAAAAATAAATTAATAAATACACCCTCCATTCCAAAAGAAACTGAACTTCATGACATTTGGATGCATACAACAAAAGTTATTGCGTTTCAAATGTCAGTGTGTTTTGTACATCGGTCGGAAAATGAGTTTCAAACATAGAGCTGCAATTGATGTTTGTGTTAAATTTGGTAAAACTTTTACTGAAACGCACCAAATGCTACAAAATGCATATGGCGATGATTGTCTATCCCGTACGCAAGTTTACGAATGGTTCGGGCGATTCAAATCGGGTACAGAGACGCTGGATGATGACGAAAGATCCCGTCCCAATACCGGATTTTTACGATTCAAAAGGAATTTGTTCCAGCAGGCCAGAGAGTCACTGGAGAGATTTACTTAGGCGTCATGAAGCGTTTGCTGGCAAGAATTTGTCGTATTCGGCCAGAATATCGAGAAATCGGCAGTTGGACGATAATGCACCATTCGTTCGCGACTTGTAACTGAATTTTTGGTCAAAAATCACGTTATTCCTTTGCATCATTCGCTCTATTCACCAGATCTGGCTCCGTGCGAGTTCTATCTGTTCCCTAAACTGCATTTGGCGATGAAAAGAAAGTGGCACGCATCGATTGAAGCCATTGAGAAGGCGACGACCGACGTCCTAAAGACCATTCCAATCAAGGACATGGTGAAGTCGTTTGACAACTTGTTGGAGCGTGCAAATTTGTGTATCGATGCAGAAGGGGAATATATTGATTAATAAAAATTATTTGTTCCAAAATGTACATTGATTTTTTGTTTTTTTAAAAAGTTCGGTTTCTTTTGGAATGGAGGTTGAAGATGAATAAATTAATTAATAGATGAATTTTATTGAAATTAAGCAAGCACTTATGATTTTTCATTATTAATCATATGAAATATACATGATTTGATAATTTTGTTGTCATTTGTTTTAATCAAGAATATAAGGCTAAACTAATTTTATTATCTAACAATCCAAAGATATGGATCTTCGTTTTTTTATATAATAAAAATATTTTTAATTTATTTTAATCTTATATGAATATTATAGTATGCTATCTAATATTACTAAAAAATAGTAATATATTTTTTTGTTAATTATTATAAGAATTTAATGTTAATAAAATTGTTATTTTGATTATATGTATTTTGGATCTATGAATATTTCAAATCCAATCGAGGTTTTTTTTTTATATAAAATCTCAAATTTATAATATTCAACTCAACCTTATATATCTATAACAATACTCTATTCAAATTTAAATAAATATTCATGTTTGTGTAAAGGGTGTCTTAATTAAATTAAAATTAAAATTTATTTAGATAGGAGTTAAACACATAATTTAAGTTTTTTTTTTTTTTTTGAGGGCACAATCACCAAATAGACATACTATGTCTAAATGAAAAAAGTAGTTTTTTAAAAAAATAATATTTATGTGTGTGTTATGTTTTATTTATCATTTATATTTTAGTATAGTTGAGAAATTTTATTATTTCAAACATATTTTTAATTTATTTATCTAAAAAAAAAAAATTGAAAATAATTAAATTTTCATGTAGGAAGGGGTTAGTAGTTTCTGAACTCGTTGGTTAGTTCGTTGGCGTAGGTCAATTCTCTTGAGTATGACCTTTATTGATTGCATTTAAAAATAGACCAGCCTCCTGAAATGCATTCTTCTTTCTTCGATTCTTAATCGATATAAACAAAAAATAAAAATAAATAAATATAATTATTAAATTAAGTCAGTCATAAATAAAAAAAAACATTAGTTTTTTTTTATTCGAATATAAATTAATTAATGTTATAAAATATAATTAATTAGATTAAATATAATTATATTAACAATAGACAACATTATTTTAAAAATATTGATAAATTTTTGGTTCATTAATTAAAATTTGCCTTTTTTTTATTTGCTTAAGAATTCTTATGTATTGTCTAGTAGTTTACAAGTAGAAATTAATTGAAGAATCGAACAGTTGTCAAATTTGTCATTACAAATATAAAATTCTTTATTTTAAATATTTGGAAGAGAAAATGACTATTGATTTGTTTTTGTTTTCTAAATAAAGTTGATCTAATCGTTGAAAAACACAAAAAAAAAAAATCTAAATTTAAAATATTTTTCAAATAATGCCACTAACCATATTCGACGATTCGACGCCATTGTAAGAAGGTTAAATTAATAATAATTCTGTCAAAGTATATTCTGTAGCTTATAAAATGTAAGTTTGGGGTAAATGAAAGTGAGAGAGAAAGTTAATAAAATATTATCTATTTATCTTTAAATAAATAATATTCTCAGCATATCAAATCATATTAATAATTCATGTTGCTTTCACATTTATCAAAATAATATATAGATTTAATTAATTTAGACATATCTAATAAGTTATTTTTGGGGGAGGGGGAACCACTCCATTTTTAAAATTTATGAAAATCTTTTTTTTTTTAAATGAATTAGTGCTATTCGCTATGTAGAGCAGAGATTCCCAAAGTGGCCGCTACCGCCCCCTCGTGGGTGCAGCAGCGATCTATGGGGCGGTGATGGCCACAGGTGCATTTAGAGAAAATTACTTGTATATTACTTTTCTATTCTGAGTTTAATAAATAGATACATATGTTAGATTCAATGTTTCTAATTTACACCTTTATTTAAAATATTTTGCGAATAAGTACACTTACATATCTTTCTGTTTAATTGTTATTAAAATTAAAAAAAGGTAATTTCCAGGGGGCGCTGAGTAAATTATTTTCTGGAAAGGGGGTGCTTGGCCAAATAGGCTTGGAAATGACTGATCTAAAGTAATAAGTTTTTAATGCTTATACGCCCTAATTATAATAGTAAAAATAATAATATAATTATTTATTAAATTAATTAGTACAAATTGAAAAGAAAAAAAATTTAAAGCTAGAGAGATTCTCAAAGCTCATTCATGCTATTTTATTTAGCAATGTCTCTTTTTCTATTAACAATTTAAAAATTAAATACAGGGTGTCTCAAAAAAATATATACCTGAAAAAACAAAAAATGAGCAATCAAAGGGTTAGTCATTTTTTGCAAACATGATTCTTTTATTCTTTAATTAGATCTTTTTTCTTTAATTTAAGCCTTTTATGTTCATAAATAATGTTCAAAGTGTTAGTATAGTACATTTTTTGAGACACTCTGTACAAGTAGGTAATAATATTTAGCTTATTATATGTAGGTATAAGTATATAAGTATATGAAATGAAAATTTAAATTTAAATTTAATGAAAAATAAATCAATCCCAATTAGTTTATCATTACAATAATAAGTTTTCAGAAAAAAAAAATGATGTATAATTTTTTTTTTATTTTATATATTATTAATTAAAATTAATAAATGTAATTTAAAATTTACATTTATATTTCAAAAAAAAAAGATTAAATAAATTTTATTAATTTCTTTTTAAATATTAAATAAAATTGAAAAATGAATAAGTAAATGGAATAAAAAAGGAGTATTACTACATTGAATAAAATGGTGAATCAAATAAATATTATTGGCATTTGATTTAACTTTTTTTAAAATCCAATTACTTAGTAAGCATTGGTCTTTATAAAAAAAAAACTCAATTGATTCTATTTAGTTTAAATTTAAATTTTTTTGTTGTTAAAGGTATGTATGTGAGTGTGTATGTGTGTGAAGGTTGTTTCCGGTTAACTCAAATGACTTGCTAATAAAGATTTAGAACGAACACATTTGGTGAATAATAATCATGTCTACATACACACACATAAACTCACATGAACATAATACAAAACACAAATATATATATATATACAATTTTAAAGATAAATTAAAGAAGAGTTTTCCATTTATATTATTTTTGGATTTTAAAACTAACAGAAAAAAAGATCATAAGATATAAAATTTGTGTAAAATTAATTAAATTCTCCATAAAGTTTATTAAAATTTTATTTATTTTATTTAAAGATTTAAGAGATAATAAAAATTCATTCAAGTTATCTTCACTTCTATCCAAAGTTAAATATCTAACAATAAAATTTAGTTAGGATTTTTTTGATTTACAAATTTTTATCTACAACATACATACCTACTGTAATACTTTGATGGGATTGTGTATATTTCTCTACAATTTTTAATAATTTTTTTTTTTGACATTTACATTTATAATGTTTTTTTATAACCAACTCTTCATATGCATATGTTATAAGATAGTTCCAGATCGAATTATTTTATTTGGAATCTGATATAAAAAAAAATGATTTTTAAATTAAAATTTATAAAATAAATTAAAAAAAATAATATAATTAAAAAGCAGCTATCTATCTATCTCTTTAGCTCTACGGAACTCGAAAGTTTTTTGCCGCAGCAACCACACTTCTCCAAGCATCCCTATCCTGAACCACAACCACCGAACCCCTACCCTCTCCCGTCTCTCTCACGTCCCTTCCTACATTGCCTCCCCCCACCATATCCTTGGTCTTCTAAGCGGACGTTCCCCAATCGGTCTCCCCACAAATATATTTTTTGCCATTCTTTCTTCTCCTATTCAGCCACGTGCCCTACCCATCGCAGCCTTCTCGATTTTATAACCATAACTATGTCTGGAGATGCAATTCCTCATTATGCAGTCTCCCAGTGACCTCATCCAATTTTGGCCCATAAATGCTGTGAAAAATCCTATTCTCAAATACTCTAAAGCTACTCTCGTCTCCCAGGTTCATAGACCATGAAACAATAAACAAAGCAGCTAAAAAATAAAAATTTATTTGATTTAATTTCTAGTAAAAATTACAAATCAAATCGAATATTAAGTAAGGAATTACAGATTCTTATTGAGTTATAAGTTATTTTAAAAATATTCTAAATATTTATACCAAAGTAGACATTAGTTAGTAGGGCCATCCAGTAAGATTAATGAGACTCTACATGTGGTTCATAAACAACAGGGAAACAACAAATTAATCAGAAAAAAAATCTTCAAAAATAATTTAGAATACAATATATTTAATACAAATTTTATGATGAATTAATTAATTAATTAATATGATGATAATTAAAGTAGGTCCTGATTTTTTCTTTTCAACTGTCTCTGTTATTTAAAAAAACATTTTAATCGCTTACTGGAGAGCAACCAAAAATAACGAAGAATTTTATTAGAAAATCTTCAATATGTGATTAGAAAAAAAGAAAATTAGCTGGAGTGTCTCCACTCGACTATCTCGCAATTTGAATTGGATTAAATAACATAATATATTATATTTAAATTAAATTTAATTAATTATAAATTATAAATAATAAATAATAAATATTAAACCAGCGCATGTTTGGCTTTTTGTTGATGGCACCACGTCACGTGTTGGCGCGTGAGATTTGCAGTGTTAAAAATTTAATTCTGGTAATTTCAGCGAATTAATCAAGCTGAAATTCTATATATAGCAGTTTTATACAATTATTAATCATGTGAAAAATTATCAAACCTATATCTTTATTTTTACGGTCACTTTAGAGGAAAAAAAATCAAAACGTTGTAGGTAATGACCCTCTTCCGGTTGAGCTACATTTCTCAAAAGATGATAGAAAACTATGAATTTTGAATAATGTCCATGTACCAAATTTCATGATTCTAGCTCAAACCGTTTTTGCGTAATCTTGTCTACATACATACACACACACACACACACACACACACACACACACACACACACACACACACACACACAGAGAGAGAG
The DNA here is from genome assembly GCA_963082975.1 of Labia minor. Classification (NCBI taxonomy): domain Eukaryota; kingdom Metazoa; phylum Arthropoda; class Insecta; order Dermaptera; family Spongiphoridae; genus Labia; species Labia minor. The sequence continues at coordinate 18,058,355 of OY720344.1, read as the reverse complement.
AGAGACATTTTTCTCAACCTTAGTGAAAATGATTCAGGAACCTTCAAAACGTATAAAAACATCAAAATCTCAACATCGAAAATTTTCGTGATCGCAATACTATCTCTGGCGAGATAGTAAAAAGAACAAACATTTTATTAATTATTCAACTTTTAGAGAAGAAAAATACAAATGATTTTTATATATTCATATGCATATCAATCAATCAATATACGAGTATCAATAAGAATTTTATTTTTCCACATTTTCCCCCTCTACAATACCTCCTGTTCATTTAAATATTTCTATGTAACATAAAAATATTCCTTCATTATGAATTATTGTGTTCTCAATGCACATAATAAAAAATAATCTATTTTCAGACATATTTTTAAAACTCTCTCTTTTGAGTGAATGGAAGACGTGACAATTCATCACGTGCTCAAATAGTCATATCTAGGCTCTTTATTATATTGCAAATGGCATCAATTTGTAAATGGACTATATAATATACATATTTGAATCTTAAAAACCATTCATTAGATTTTCTATGAATAAAAAATTTACCTACACTTTTTAGTATAATTTATTCCAAATTCTGAATGACTTTAACCTATTAAGTTGTTAGATATAATAAAAATTATTCCTTTCAAAATATATTGGAAAGTAAAAAAAATTACAAACTTTAATTTTACTTTTTCACTTTTTATATCTATATACAGGCTGTGCACAAGTAATGTTATTGAAATTGACGAATAATGTTCACCGACCGACGAGAAGGTATTGTTTTCACACCAAATTTCATATGTGGACATTTTTACATATCTCCATAAATCATGTATTTTCTTCACAGAAAAAAGTAATTTTAGAATGATGTCTGTCCGTCTGTCCGTTGTGTGTCCGTATAGCCGTGTATAGCTTAAACGGCTCAACGGATTTTGATAAGATTTGATATATTCACTTAATGCATTAGTAGTATGAATTCATCACCTTTTGGTGCATATCCGGAAACTGGAAGTAGTAGGTTAAAAAGTATTAATTTTATATTCATTGTCGGAAATTGTTCACTTAAAATATAGTAGTAATTAATAATTGAGTAATTAAACTAAAAATAAAAGCCAAAATAATAAAATTTAGTCATTTTAATTCAAGTTTTAAATTTTTTTTTATACTTTATATATATAATATATATAATGTTGTTTAGAAATTAATTTAGTTCAAATCATCGGTCGATTCTGTGCCTGGCAATAGTTCATTTTTTTATTTACAGAGCTATTTATTTGAATTAAATTAATTGATTGTCTCAATGGTTTCACAAAATTTTCTTCAGTGATGAGGCCCTTTATTTTGTGAAAGGTTACGTCACTCAGTACAATTGGCATTAGTGGAGATACGATGTTGTCTCATTCAAAAGTACCCACCGTACAAGGGTGTAGAATAACGTTTACAAACGTTATTGGCTCCTATCTCTTGTGAGACACAAGCAAAAGAGAACGTTATCTCTTGATATAATACGACATACCATCTTACTTTGAAAATGAATGACATTTAAAATGTCCTAATCTGACAGTTATTATTTTGAGCAAAAGGAGAGGTGTACCAAATGAACGCTTGCACATTGAAGGAATTGGAAGCACAAATTCAGAACGTTACAAACATCCGAGAAACAGAAAACTGTCGAATTGATACTAGATCGTTTAAAAAGATTAGTCGACGCCACAGGTGCCTACAACGGAATTTAATCGAATATTATTGTTTTGTATTTTAAATAAATATAACATACATAAAAACTATAAGTGTGTAATCTTGCGTCCAATCCATAAAATTCAAATTTTAATTATTCTATTTGTTTGATAATCCTCTCTCTCTCTCTACTATTTGTTTTTTTTCTTTTTTATCACAAAAAAAGTAAAAATGCAAACTTTAAACTGAATATTACAACTAAATTCCATTAAATTGTATATAAATAAAAATCAAATATCTATTTTTAAAATAATTAATAATTTTATTTTAAATTTTTTGAATTTATAATCAATAATTTCACATGCCAATTTGATATAATAAAAATAAAATTTAGGTTTTCAAATGTTTATTTAAATAAAAATTCACCAAAATATCTAACAAGCTATCTAAACTAGAAAATATTTTTCAACTTATAATATATATAACATATATATAATTTTAAAGACATATTTTTTAATAATGAGTATCTTGTTCGCCGAACCGCGGTGAATATTTAAGATTAAGATTATTATTTAAAATAAATAAATGACAAAATATATGAAACAATTTCAAATAATTTAAAAGAACATAAATTTAAAAAATATAGTTATAAAACATACACTCCTTAAATGTACGTATTAATGCACAGAAAAGTATGGCATCTGGATATAACATAAAATATATATTTCGTAATTTGTGTGATTACATAATATTATTAAAATAAATATTTTTAATTTGAATTTATTTATAATATTATATTTTGTATTTAAAGAAGCGCTGTACGGCGTTGCAGGGCGGCATGTTTTTATTATTAAAATTCCTATTTTAAATTAAGAAAAAACTAACCAAGATGATTTTTCCCGTGGCTGAAATCTATACAGATCGACTTTTTTTATAAATACTATCTATAGTGTGAATTTCAAAATTTAATTATTTAAAGTTTAATATTTCAAAAATACAAATTTATATATTTATATATATATATATACAATTTTTGCTAGTATATTAAGATAAGATAAGATATATATTGCCAATTTTATAAAAGTATCTAATTATATATATTTTAATTGAAAAACATTCTATTTAATCGACTAAAGAAATTAGCAAAAAATAGCTACTATATTTGTTTATAATCGACTGAATAAATAATAAATATGTTGAAAGAATAGCTTCATTAACGTAAATAATCCAATCATTTCATTTAAACAAAAATTTCTATAAAAAATTGAGCACAATAATATCGTTTATTATAAAAAAAGCTTATGGAGAAGTATTCAGGATTAATTATGTGTAAGTATTTTTAAAAAATAGAGAAAGTAATAGTTTATTTTAATTTTTAATGAGTAGAAGAGATATAGGTACGAAATATACGTATGATAAGTATATGCGCTTAATATAATCTAATTAGATTGAAAATAAATCTAAAAGAGAGTGTTAATTACATATTTATGAATAAAAATACTATATGTAATTATAATAATTATTTATTTTATTTTTATTGAATGAAATAGGGAATAATTGTTGTTTGAATGAATGAATTAGTAAGATAGAACATAAGTATTGTCAATAGAAATGAATTGTACCTATTCTTTCCTATATCACTGATGAATTAATGTTATAAACTGTTTATATGAATAAATGTAATGGACAGAATAATGATTTTTTTGTGAATGAATAGATTAAGGAAATAGAAAATGTTATTCTTATTCAGACGAGAGAGGGGAGAGAGATTTTTTTTTTTTTTGTTAATGTGAGAAAAGAATATTTATTTAAAAATTTACATATGTAATCTAGATAGTATTAGTGAAATAAAAAGGGTGAAAGAATACCTATTTTTTTGTTAGTATATATATATGGAGAGGGAAAAAAAGAGTGAAAAAGTAAAAGAAAAATACTTATTATTAAACACGAACAAAATAAATACTTCCACTCATTATATATTAATTCATATTGATTTCAGTACGATTTATATCTGCCATGCTTTTTTATATTTTTTTATTATAATATAATTGGTTGATATTAATTTTTAAAGAAAAATTATCATGAAATTATATATTCTATAATATAAATAGAAATATATATATATATATATATATATATATATATATATATATAAAACTTATATGTATATTAAACTTCCAATTAAACAAATATTATAATAGATCATTTATATATTAATTAAAATTAATAAAAAAGAAATTAAAATTAAAATATTATATATTATATACCAATGTATACGATATCTTAGAATATAATCACATTAATAATCTGATAAAACTTAATAAAATGTTTTTATTTATAAATTATCAAAAAAAAAAAAAAAACTTATAATTTTAAAAAATAGAATTTAAATAAATTTTAATAATTATTATCAGAGTAATAACGAAATGCGCAATTAGTATTTGTATTATTTTTTTTTTTTAAATCTTTTGTTCTCAAAATTGGTTAGTTGAGTGGGTTGATTAAAGTGTTGATATAAAGTGATTATTGAAATTAAGAGAGAGGAGGGGGATGAGAAGGTTTCTTTATTAATTGGTTGGAATTTGTTTGTGTGTTTATGTAAAGAGAGGTGAGGGTGAGTGAAAGAGGAGGGAGGAGTTGAAGTGATGAATGAGTAAATGAGTGAGTGAGTGGGTGAGTGAGAATGAGAGAGTGAGTGAGTGAGTGAGAGAGAGAGAGAGAGTGAGAGAGAAGGATGCTCTGCTTGCCGGTTAAATGATGTTGAGCGCTCCTGTACCTGACCGAGGAGAATCGGCGTCTTGCAACCGGCGGTGGTAGGAATCTGGGGGTGAGGGCGGATGTTGGTGAAGTGGTTGACGATGATGGGGTCCGCGGGGATGACGAAGAGGACGCCATCCGGCGAGTGATCGGTGGCCATCAGCTGGTCCTACCGATCCTCTTTGCCAGATTGTGGTGCTCACAGCCAGAGCGGAGCAGAAACTGACGGCCGTCAGCTGAGCGACGTCGAAATTCAGGAATACCAACCATATAAGGGTTGAACCCCCACGCATTTCTACTCCCCCCAAATGCTCAATTCATTTTCAACTTTCATTTCATTATATCTTTCTTTTTTTTTATATATATATAAAAATATAATATTTTATATAGAGATATATCGAAAAGAAAAAATATCCCTTAAAAATAGATCAAGTATAATAATATTTCATAGAAAAAAATGAATATAATGTTGGCTATAATGGTTAAAGATTAGTAAAGAAACAACCCCCGATGAGGCGCCACTTACCCTTTTAAGAAAGTTATCATACCAAATCAATACAATCCCGGATTTTTTTTAAATTAAAAAAATTAAATAATAATATTCATTGAAATTTATTTATAAAAATAATTATAATTAAAAATTATAAGTTCATTATTTATTTTATAATTAAAAAGATTATAATTATAAATTCATAAACAAATATATAAAATAATTTCTTAAATATAATATTATATAATTATAATAATTTATTTATTATAATAATTTAATCACATAATATATAAATTATTTAATAAATTTGTTCATAAATAGATTACTTTCGACAGTTGTAAATACACAATGTGAAGTAAAAATTTAAAATTCAATTATAAAGATCATTTCTGATATTCTTAAGATAAGTTTTGAGTGTAGATGATTGTGTGTGTGAGAGGGAAAGTTTATACATATGTGAAGAAATTAAAGATTTATCAGTATTTTTTTTTGTGTACTATGCTTCACATAAAATTATCTATAATGATCACTTATTTCCCCTCGCCCCTTCCGCATCTTAATATAGATAATTTGTGATAGTTAAAATTAATTAACTAAAATTTGAATGATAGAGATTGAATAGAAAATATTATCAACAAAATGAATAAACAAGCATAAACAAACTGAAATAAAAGTACCAACAAAATAATTTTAGTCAAAGATTTTCTTATTTTCAAAATTAATAATAATTTGATTTATAATATAATTTAATTAATTTAATGAATTGTGAAATTGTTTACTAATTAATTAATAATAAATAAAGAAAAATTGAAATTTAATATTATTTACATCATTTATTTATATATCTAGTTAATTATTATATAATAATTATTTATTTTATTATACATTATAATAACCAATTGTTAGTAATTGAATAAAACTCAAATCTTAAAATTTTTACTATCTCGTAAGAGATAGTATTGCGATCACGAAAATTTTCGATGTTGAGATTTTGATGTTTTTATACGTTTTGAAGGTTCCTGAATCATTTTCACTAAGGTTGAGAAAAATGTCTGTCTGTGTGTGTGTGTGTGTGTATGTATGTAGACAAGATTACGCAAAAACGGTTTGAGCTATTTTCTATCAACTTTTGAGAAATGTAGCTCAACCGGAAGGGGGTCATACAACGTTTTGATTTTTTACCGACCGACGATAGTAAGGGAGGTATTGTTTTCACACCAAATTTCACATGTGGAGATTTTTACATATCTCCACGAATCATGCATTTTCTAAACAGAAAAAAGTATTTTTAGCATGATGTCTGTCCGTCCGTCTGTCCGTCCGTCTGTCCGTCCGTATAGATGTGTACAGCCTGAACGGCTCAACCGATTTTGATGAAATTTGGTATATTTACTTAATGCATCAGTGGGATGAATTGATCAACTTTTGGTGCAATTCCGGAAACCGGAAGTGGTAGTATTAGCGATCGACGATAGGAAGGAAAGGGTTATTTTCACACCAAAGGAGATTTTTTTATATATCACCACGAATCATGCACTTTGTATTGGTTTTATCCTCGAGAAAAATCATATTTATTAGTTTTTTCTTGATTTAAAATTATATGACGTCATCCAGCCATGCATGACGTCACAGTCTGGTCTTACATATATATTATAAATAAAATAAAATTAAAAATATTTATGTTATATCCATATCTGTTTTTTATTACATTAATAGATATATTAAAATTATTTGAAATTGTTTCTGTAGCTGGAAATTAATTTATTTCAAACAGTCGGTCGGTTCGGACCTGGCCACAGGTCAACTTATTTTCTTCTAAAGTGACCGTAAAAATAAAAATATATGTTTGATAATTTTTCACATGATTAATAATTGTATAAAACTGCTATATATAGAATTTCAGCTTGATTGAATCGTTGAGAGTACCAGAATTAATTTTTTAACACTGCAAATCTCACGCGCCACACGTGCCATGGTGCCATCAATAAAAAGCCAAACATGCGCTGGTTTAATATTTATTATTTATAATTTATAATTAATTAAATTTAATTTAAATATAATATATTATGTTATTTAATCCAATTCTCAAATTGCGAGATAGTCTAGTGGAGACACTCCAGCTTATTTTTTTTAATTTAAATTATAAAATATTGATATGAAAAGATATCTCTTATACTTTTCATTTATTATTTTCCAATATTTCATTCTCTATTATTAAAATTTTAAAAATTTAAAAAATCATTAACTAAAATAAGATTTAAAAATCAAATAAAAATCAAAGGTAATTATTATATAAATAAATAAATAGATGAATATATAATTGGGAATAACCAAGTCATCATTTTATTTGATTGTTTGAAATTATTATTTTATTTATAAAATATAAAATTATTTATAGAGAGATTAATATAATAATAAATTTTTTGCTTTTAATTATTGATATATTATTATTTAATAATTCAATATTAATCATTCGTTTTATGTATAGATATATATTTTTTAATAATTTAATTAATTTTAATTGCTGATTAAAATAGGCTTTAAGGCAGAGGTGTCTAAACCCTTTGAGATGCGGCCTAAACCCAAATTATGAAAATATTTAAGTTTTTTCAAAAAGGGTAAAATGATTTTGGGATTAGAGTTTTAAATATTTCCGACTTTTTTAAATTTGCTTAAACTTCACTTTTTTGCAAAGAATTTCTGCTCGGAAAGTCATGTGCACAGTTTTTTGAGACAGAAAAGGAGTATTGCTTATTAGTAGTATAGTATAATATTTCATAGCAGTAAAATTAATGATGAATATATTTATAAAATATACATTTATATATACTGCTCCGCAAAAAAAGTGACGCACCTGGAAAATTTCAATTTTTTCCCCTTCGTTCTTTTTTTATACTTTAAATCTTATTTATATTAAAATTTATCTAAATACTGATAATTTGTAATAGCTTTATAAAAAAAAATAACATTTTTTAAATTAAAAAATAAATTTATTTTAAAAAAAAATACATTTTTTGCAGAATCAAAAATTAATATTTTTCAATTTTTTTTTTAAATTAAAACTTTTAATACCGATTATTACCATCTCTTGCTCTTATTACTTCCTCTAATCTTCTTGGCATACTCTTGATTAAGTTTGCCACAACCTCCTGCGGTATTTCTTCCCAAGATTCAACTAAAGCAATTCTTAGCTCCAGTAAGGTGGTAGATGGGCTAATTTTTCCTTTTATACGCCTTGAGAGCTCATCAACGTGTTCGATTGGATTTAAATCTGGACTTTTCGTGCGGGCCAGTTGAATGTTGGTATCCCGACTTTCTTCAGATAGCCAGTGGTATTCCTGAGTGTATGAGGCGGATCATTATTATGCATAAACAGGAAATTTTCGCCAATAAAGTGAGCATATGGCACAACATAATGTTCCAAAATATCATTACAATATGTTTGGGCATTTAGCGTTACATTAGAGAAAAGTTAAAGATCTGTCTTTGCCTCTAAAGATATGCCACCCCATACCATCACTGATCCTCCTTTAAACTGAACACTATGGGCCATGTTACATTGTGCGTAACGCTCGCTTGGTCTTCTGTAAACAAAAAGACGGTCATCTGGTCCGAATAAATTGAATCTGGACTCATCTGAAAACAAAATGTTTTTCCAGTGAGACTCTGTCCAGTGGCTGTATTTTTTTGGCAAAGGTAAGGCGGGCTCTTCGGTGTTCCACAGAGAGCAATGGTCGTGTCGATGGTTTTCTGGGATGTAAATTTGCCTGAGCTAATCTTCTTCTAACTGTATCAGCACTTATAGAAACATTTCTCACTGTACGGAAAGTCTGAGCGATATCTGGAGCAGTTGCGTTGCAATTCCGCAATGAATTTATGACAATAAATCGGTCATCAATCGGTGTTGTTCTCGGGCGGCCTGATCCTTGTCTTCTGGAACAACTACCAGTCTCTCGATATCTTTTGATAGCTCTACGGACGGTGGATTAATGCAAACCTAAAGTGCGAGCCGCAAAGCGTATACTTTTTCCATCATCCACTAATGCTAACGCTCGAGCCACTTGTTCTCGTGTAATCATTTTTTTTTTAATTATTACAACCCAGACGATGTATTCCATAAAGAATTTCAATCGTAAATGAGATAAATTTTATTCAAAAGCAATAAAATTTAATAAAAATGTTATTTGAAACTTTTGTAATTTGATCTTCGATTTGATTAATTTTGAATAGATTTAATTTCATTGCATAAAATTGATATTTTCTTTATAAAGCTATTACAAATTTTCATTATTTAGATAAATTTTAATATAAATAAGATTTAAAGTATAAAAAAAAGAAAGAAGAGGAATAAATTGAAATTTTCCAGGTGCGTCACTTTTTTGTGGTGCAGTGTATATTAATGTATGTATTTATATATATATACACATTTATAAAATCTCATATTAATAAAAATTATTTATTTATAAATATAATATAATAATTATTATTCAATAATAGCATTTACTTAACATAAATGAATAAAATCAATTTTCGAAGATTAATATATTTTTTTTTTATTCAATTTGTAAATTTTCGTATAACTTCATCTTTTCTATTTCTCTTGTTATATTAAATAAGTTTATCATATTAAAATTGTACTAAAAAGAATAAAATAATATAAATATAAAAAAAATTTTATAAAATAACGTTTTGCCAATGAACTAAAAAGAATAAAATAATTTTTCTATAAGCTTGACAAAGTTTATGGATGAATTGCTTCATATTCAACGAAAAGCGTTGGGCGCATTTATTATATGCAATTAACTTCCTTTATAGAGCTATAATTCATATACATATATTACTAAGATACATACCACACTAAAACACTTCATTAACAAGTAACTATTTCTTCAAATATAATCAACCATTTTGGATTTGATTAATAATATGTAAATTTAATAAAAATTATTTTAAATTTTGATTCATACTTTGATATAAGTATATTACAGTGAAAAATAGTAAAAGATTAATTTCTTAGCTCTTAAACTATCAATTTTATTGCATGATAAAAAAATTTGTCAGATTATGTGTTTAATAAAATTTTTATCATTACAAAAATTTGACTTGATTGTTCATATAAATAAAACTAAATGCGCCTAACGTTTTTCGTTGAATATGAAGCAATTCATCCATAAACTTTATAATAAAAATTATTTTATTATTTTTAGTCCATTGGAAAAACGTTATTTTATAAAAATTTTTTTATATTTATATTATTATTTCATATTTTAATTTTAAAGCTTTTGACTCCAAATACGACCATAATTTAGTCATAACTACCTTTATATTAATCTATTCATCTATGATTTCTCATGAAATTCAGCTTCTAAATATTTTAGGAACTACTACTTAAAAATTTATTAATAAAATTTTTTATTTTTATTACATGTGCAATTATTTTGTGACTTCGTTGATATTCTATTTTAATAACTGAGGAGGGCAGTTATAACTACATATAATAATGGAAACTACTATAATATTGTACATACAAAAAAAGAAGGAGAATACTCAAACAGAGATCATCGCGAAAATGTTTGCCGTGTAAATAAAATTTCCTCCCAGTCGTGTGAGTGGATTAAAAAATAAATTTAAGTAAATCTGGTTATATAAATATTTATTTTCTACTTCTCTAATGAATAATTTTGTTATACTCATATAACTTTATTTCAGCATGTTTTTTTTTCTTTTATTATCATCCTTATATAAATTCATACCTACTATGTACATTTACAGCCAAAAGGAAATAAACTGAAATTTAACTTCTAATTGATTAAAATTAATTACCTACATATGTTTGTTTGTTTTGTTTATTTTACTTGTATTTATTTAAATTACCTATTTATATTTCACAGATGAAAGGAGTTAAATAATTAATTATATTTTATTAATTTAAATTATAATAAGTCTATTGTATATAAATATATAGGAAAATTAAAAATTTATAAAAAACAACAATTTTTAATAGCATTATCTTTTTAAAAAATAACTGTGGCCATACACAGAATCGACCGACGATTTAAAAATAATTAAAAACAACATTATTAATGTATATAATATGTATGTAGTTTTTATTTCACCAGTTAGTTTAATGTAATAAAAAATTTCCGACAATGAATATAAAATTAATACTTTGTAAACTACTACTTACACCAAAAGTTGATGAATTCATGGTATTGATGCATTAAGTAAATATACCAAATTTTAACAAAATCCGTTGAGCCGTTCAAGCTATACACGGCTATACGGACACACAACGGACAGACGGACAGACATTAAATTACTTTTTTCTGTTAACAAAATGCTTGATTCGTGGAGATATGTAAAAATATTCACATTCGAAATTTGATGTGAAAACAATACCTTCTCTTCCTATCGTCGGTCGGTAAAAATTAATTAAATAATAATAAATTCCAGATGATTTTTTTTTATTTGTTATGTAGAAAATTGATTGTTTTCTTATTTTTTATACCTTTGATACTTATTTACTATAAATGGGACTGAAAATTAAAAATATTAAAGTATTAATATTGAATTTCTATTTTAAGTTCTTCATAAAAATTAAAAATTATTAATTGATACATAATAAAAGTTATAATTAAAAATGTATTATTAAATGCAGTAAATGAATATATTTTTCTTGTAATTTCTATGATTATTTTTAAATCTTTAAATTACCTACCTATATTAATGATAAATAGATAGGGTGGAGTTTTAAACTCTAAAAATTGATATTAGTTAAAGGTATACGTATAATTAAACATAAATGAATAATTAAATAGCTGAAAAATGAACAAATCGTTGTTGGATATAAATAAAATATGATACCTACTAGTAGTAATATTTAGAGAATCGAAAATTGAAATAATATAATAATTATCACTTTTGTCGTGTCCTTTATAATAACAACATCTCTACACCCTCCGATTCCTCCCCCGAGACTTACTAATTCTCTTATTTATACGAAACGAAAAAAAAAATGCCAAAATCATTTCATTTTTATAATAAATCGTTTGGTTATATTGGTTTAAGTGTCAAATATTTAGAATTAATTGGTTATCTCCCACCAACCATAAATAATACCCATTCATTTTTAATCAAATTGCGTCAATGTTTTTACTATTTTACCAATTTATTAAATATTTTAGGTTTAATCTCAAATGCTTTGTATTGTTTATTAAATATTAATAATTTATATACAGCTCAAGAGCCTTTTTATTATATGTTTGTATCTGTCCATGTATATATTTTTTGGTTTACTATTAATTTTCATTTAATAAAATTAAAATTCACCCTTGAACCAAATATTTTAAATTTTTTTAATCAACAAATAAATAATCCAAATAAAGTAACAAAACGTATCATTATACAACATACAAAATTTATACAAGGATTGTTTTATTTTATATTTATAATATTTACAATGGCTGCATTATTAGTGTTTTTACGTGTTATTGAAATGAATGTATTACGTCCACTTGTTTTCCCAATGGATTATTTTATTAAAGATACAATACCATTTTTTGGTTATATAATTATTTTTATATTAACAGTTATTTCTGTTACATTAATGGGATGGTATAATCATGGATCAATGATTTTTAACATTTCAATAGCAATGTAAATATTTTGAAAAATATTTTTGTTTTATTCTATCCTATTCTATCCTATTATATATTCTATATATTATAATTAAAAATGTTATATTAATTTTTAATTAACTGAGATTTTATATTTATTAAAACATAATCAAATGTATTTTTTATATATATTTGAAAATCACACATTTATATATATTTTACATATTACTTTCATTCTCCCATTCGCCCTCGCCATCACGAATCACAACTATTGGGTCTAGTTAAAAAAATTCGCGACTTTTTTTTATTAAAATTCAACTTGATATTTGAAAATGAATTTATTTAAATTCTCAATTTTCTGGGCAGAACCATGATGCAATCGATGAAGAATTTGTAAAGTTTCTGCTTGAAAAACTGAATCAAGTGCTTTTCACAGATTTATTTTGAATCCAGTTTAATTCCATTAAGAGAGTACTTAAGAGATCGGAAGTGATTGTTAGAGGGTGCTATGTCCGTACTATATGGAGGGTGCATTCAAAATTCACAACTAAACTCTTACAAATTTTGACGGGTCATTATGGAAGTGGGTGGTCAGGAGTTGTCATGATGGAACACAATGCCTTTCCTATTATTTAATTCGGGTCGTTTTTTTGCAATTACCTGGTGTAGATTTTTATAGTAGAGTTTTAAAGTAATTGTCTAACCCGCTGGAAGTACCAAATGGTGAACGATTTCTTTGTAGTCCTACCATACACTTAGCTTCACCTTTTTTTGATGTCAATCTATGTTTTGTTGCGACGGATCACCATCCCTTGTATATGACTATTGTCGCTTTTGATTGTCCTACATAACCTCACTTTTCATTACATATTTACGTTTCAGAAAGGAAGCCTAAATTTTTCCATAATCGTATGAAGGAATATCATTAATATCTAATTATCATAATAATATTGCAAAATATAGCGAATTTTTTCATCCCCTTTCTCCATGATTAAACACAAATAACTTTCTAACTACTAAACTAATTCGATGTTTTGACACTCAATCTAACAAAACATTTTAGCATTTAGTGGTGACGCTACGAATTTATGGAATAATTTCAATTTGAATTTGTCTATAAAAAAGGTCGTGAACTTTTTATTAGACCCATTATTAAACTTATTATAATATTTTCATTCTCTATAGTGTGTAAATTTAATATGTCAGAATTGTATTATTTTATTAATAATTTTAATTGTATATATATGAATATAATATATAATTTTCTTTTCTTTCATTTTTTAGTTATATCTATGATCATCTTGAAATAATGAAAAATAAAATATCTAGCATTATTTTTGAAGAAAATACAAATGACGCAAATATTGATAAAAAATTATTAATAAATAAAAATTTTTTAAAACGATTAAAAAAATTTATACAAGAACATCGAGATATTGAAAAGTAATATAAAATAAAATAATAATATAGGAATTATAGAATATATACTATTTGTAGTTAATTATAATGTAGGCATACAATTTATTAAATTAAAAATAGTAAAAAATTTTATTTGTTGTATTTTTTAAGATTTTTTAATGATTATAATAAAATTGTAACACCCTGGTTAACATTTTTACATTTTATGCTTGGACTTGTAAGTTCAATATCAATTATTGCAATATTAATGGTAATTATTATTATTATTTTATTCAATTTATTTAAAATAATAGTAATTTTAATTTATTTTTATACAGCCTGATATTGACGTTCGTATTATTTATTTATCTTTAGCACTGTTAGCTAGTGAAATGTCAATTCATTTTTTATGGAGTTGGCTTGGTTCTAATATTTTATCTTCAGTAAGTATTTGACACTATCTACTTTTTTAAAATAAAATAATAGGAAGATCACAAGTTTGTGTGTTCAAATCACGTCAGGCCCACCATTTGTTGGTCTGAGTAATGATCTGTAAATAGTGTTAATTGAAAATATTTTTTAATGATATTTTCAGGGATTTTTTACCGACCGACGATAGTAAGGGAGGTATTGTTTTCACACCAAATTTCACATGTGGAGATTTTTACATATCTCCACGAATCATGCATTTTCTTAACAGAAAAAAGTATTTTTAGCATGATGTCTGTCCGTCCGTCCGTCCGTCCGTATAGATGTGTACAGCCTGAACGGCTCAACCGATTTTGATGAAATTTGGTATATTTACTTAATGCATCAGTGGGATGAATTGATCAACTTTTGGTGCAAATCCGTGAACCGGAAGTGGTAGTATTAGCGATCGACGATAGGAAGGGAAGGGTTATTTTCACACCAAATTTCACATGAGGAGATTTTTTTATATATCACCACGAATCATACACTTTGTATTGGTTTTATCCTCGGGAAAATCATATTTATTAGTTTTTTCTTGATTTAAAATTATATGACGTCATCCAGCCATTCATGACGTCACAGCCTTACATATATATTATAAATAAAATAAAATTAAAAAATTTATGTAATGTGCCTATCTGTTTTTTATTACATTAATAGATATATTAAAATTATTTGAAATTGTTTCTGTAGCTGAAAATTAATTTACTTCAAACCGTCGGTCGGTTCGGACCTGGCCCCACAGGTCAACTTATTTTATTAATAAAATCTAAGTACTAAAATTAAATTTTTTTTTCATTTTTGTGTACTTACATTCTTACTACATAATGCATTACTAATTAATGCAAAATTAAGATTTTTAATATGACAATTTTATATATAAAAGTCGATATTATTATTTTCACTTCTAAATTATAATATAATATTTTTTAATACGTTAATCTTATTAATAAATTTTTATATTTTTTTTTTAAAGCTTGATGAATGGAAACGTAATTTATATTGCAATGAATGGGAAAATTTACATCCCAATAATCAAAAATTATTATTAATTTTATTAATAAAATTAAATAAACCATTATATTTATCAGCTGGAATATTTGGTAAAATGTCATTGGATTTATTTCTTTCGGTAAATTGTTTAAATCATTATTATTATTATTATTGAATTTAAAGTTAATTAATTAATTAATTATTTTTATTTTTTAGGTAATTCACTTTTCATATTCTGTTTATACTTTACTTAAAGTTGGATTATAAATTTCTAAACATTATTTACATACAAACATTAATTAATAATAAAAAAATTATTAGAATTTTATAGATATTTCATAGGCTATTTTCATTTGGCCAGACGCAAAGGAATACTAATATGATTTATTTGAGAAACCTTAAATGGTGAACTTGATCAAAAAAAATAGGACGACCAAATTCAATAGACGAAATAGAAAAACGTATTGCAACTAGCAATCTATCGTATGCTATGAGTTGCCCTTTCATCAAATTTGACAATATTACAGAAGGTAGTAATTACACGTAAATGATTAAATGGGGAAGATGGGAAAGAGTGATACCGGCTGGAGTAGGGTTAGTGTGATACGGTCTTGAAATGCCAATTTGTCGGCGGTCTTAGCAGAGTCCATCATCCTGGAATCCGTTCACACTTATAGAATTAAATGAATATCTGGGATTCTTCAGAAATATGGGCACGAATCAATATACTAGATAATTAGATATTGACTTTATTATTATTATTAATTTGAAATTATTTTCTGTTTGTTATTACATCACTCATTAAACAATTCGAACGTTAACTTTCCCCTAGAGAACATAGACATTATTCTGCGCCACATTCTTATCCAAATTCTCTTCTTATAAGATTAAATCTATACTTCGATCTATACTTCTTATCTATATATTATTCCTAATCATCTTTCAAGCCGAAAAAAATAATACAGAGTTTACCAACCTTTTTTGCCAACCTGCCATGCCCCCACCAAAGCTTCTCAAAACTTAAAATGAACACCGATGTTATTTATGCATAATTTTTAATATGAAACATTTTCAATTGTTCACTAATTGTAAGTATATTAAATGATGAACTTATGACTGCTCATCAATTTTTACCACCTCTCCCAAATTGCCTCCGTCTGGGGCGTATCCATCAACATTAGAAAAAAAAAAAATAGCTATTGCAAATACACATCTACACTTCAATCGTTGTATTATTAGTTAGGCAAGGGACATAATTGAGTGATGTGGTATTAAATATTAATTAATTCCTATTCTTTGAAAAACGGTTGGACCAATTTTCTATAACAATGTTTGGCTAACACGTCCCAACCACACGCAAGTAACAATCGTGCCGTAGGATGTCTTTGCAACAGAAGTGGAAGAAGTCAACGTTAATGATACACGATAAAATGAATTTACCAGTTCAAAATTTGCTGGCAAAGCTGCCGTTGAAAATTTGTTCCACAACCAATTCCAGAGTTTCTTTATCTTCTTGTTCGAATCTACAAGCCTATCTGTTACATTGTATTACTACTTTCTTTTATCTACTAAATTATAATAATATATATCATGAAACGATTTCTCAAACCGTCCGTATGATCACATTCATTATAATATTTATTATAACATATGATATGATATGTCCAATCTACTTACTATGCAGTGTAATAGTAATCTTATTAGAAAGAATCATATTGAAAATCAATAACAATAAAAATTAAACGAGGTATGTTCAAAAGAAAAGGTAAATTTTGAATTTCCGTGGGATGTGTACATTCAATACATACAATTTTTTTTTGTTATGTTGGTACACATATGTTTCTCATATGTTGACATTATCAGCCATTTTGGATTAGTAGTTTGTTAGTCACATTTTTGTGTGATCTTCGATTTTTTACTTTTTTACGCATTATGAGTTCTTGCCAACAGGTCGTACTGTTAATAAGGAATACTAAAAGAGTGTTATGTAACGTTTGCGTGAAGCATAACGGCTCAAACGATCGGAATTGTGAAAAAACAAATCATGGATTCTGCACCAGCACACACATCAATGCTTGTTCGTGATTTTTTTGGCCAAAAACAACAGCGTAATCATGCCTCAACCACCGTATTCACAAGATTTGGCGCCCTGTGACTTTTTCCTATTCTCAAAACTGAAGAGATCAATGAAAGAAAAGCGGTTTGTCACCATTGATGAGATAATTAGACGATTGGAAGAAGCGTTGGCATAAGTGCATTTTATATCTGAGGGGAATTACTTGGACGGGGACAAAATGGATATTGATGAATAAATAAATACTTTCCGAAATAATACAAAATTCACCTATTCTTTTGAAGAAACCTCGTACATATATGAATGATATATGATCTAATTTTATTTATTAATTTTAAATTAATTATTATTTTCGTACTATAATTTAAACCAGAATAAGCAATTAAATAGAATTCAATAAAATCATAATGAAAAATCCATTTAAAGAAAAATCAAATAAATCACTAATAATAATACTCCTTTAAAAGTATTATTATTTATATAATAATTTTTATACCAATCTTTACAAACACAAAACTTAGTTCTAAAAAATAAATTTCTTTCTTTCTAATCTATAGAACACATACGGTATAACACCGATGTAATATAATATCCACAATTTTGAAGCAATCTTATTGTTAATTAATTTTCAATTAGTTCTATTATATTGATTATATTTATAAGCACAAAAGATATAACAAATAAAACTATATAATCATAATCAATAAAAATTTAAAATGAAAATGTTTATTTATTTATTAATAAATAATTATTTTATAACAAGTATAGATATTTTGTAATTTTGTATTATATTATCTGTGTTCCTTTCTCCAATTGATCCTAATTTGAACCAGCATTCATCACTTAATCTGATTGGATATTATTTCAATTTCTATTGAAATGGTCGATTTTCAATTGATTTTCCATCATGCATTTATTTTCTCATTCGAGCTAGTTTCTCGCTTCTATCACCTGCCCTCCTCATTCCTATCTTCAATTTAACATTAATATAAATTGAAATTCAAATAAATTTTCATTAATTTTGTAAAAAAAATTGCTTTATACTAAATGTTTCAAGTGTCTTAAAATGAAAATCAATTAAAGTGTTTGAATTTGAACGAAAAGTTGATTTATTTATTGCAGATAATTTCAATATATGCTTGTTTTATAATCTCGATGGCTTATTTATATACAATTTATAGTCTAGTGGTTGTTTATACTAGTTACTATCCTAATATAACTTTCTTTCTAGTCAATACGAGGTCTGTTGGAAAGAAATGGTGAATTTTGAATTTTCGCAGGCTGTGTACATTTGATAATCGAAGTTTTTTTTGTTATGATGGTACACATATTTTTCACATATGTTCACATTATCAGCCATTTTGGATTAGTAGTTTGTATTTGACAACTGAAAAAGTTAGTCTTGTTTTTGTGTGTTCTTCGATTTTTTAAAGAATCTGTATTACGTTAAAAATAAAATAAAGTGCTCTAACACTTAAAATGTTGACTGTGGCATTCGGCGAGTCTACTTTGGTACAAGCGCACCAAAAAAAGCACGACAAGTTCGATCAAATGTGAAGGTTTTACTCACTGTTTTCTTTGATTACAATGGCGTGGTGCATCATGAGGTCGTATATTGATAAGGAATACAATACAAGTTATGCAACGTTTGCGTGAAGCAATACGGCTCAAACGAATTGTTGGAAAATAAATCATGGATTCTGCACCAGCTCACACATCCTTGCTTGTTCGTGATTTTTTTGGTCAAAACAACAGCGTAATCATGCCTCAACCATCGTATTCACAAGATTTGGCTCCTTGTGACTTTTTCCTATTCTCAAAACTGAAGAGACCAATGAAAGGAAAGCGTTTTACCACCATTGATGAGATAAAGTTCGAATCGAAGAACGAGCTGATGGCCATACCGAAAAGCTCATTTCAGAAGTGCTTCGACGATTGGAAGAAGCACTGGCATAAGTGCGTTATATTTGAGGGAAATTACTTTGAAGGGGACAATATGGATATTAATGAATAAATAAATACTTTTCGAAATAATACAAAATTCACCTTTTCTTTTGAACAGGCCTCGTATAATAAAATAACTTTTGAGGATGATTTATTTAAATAAAATAAATTAAATTACAATGTACTCACCTGTTTGTGTGCTTGTATCAAAAAATGTACTTGTTGTCTCGACGGTCATTGATGCAAATGTCCCATCAACAATTTGTGTTGATGAATCGCGGCGACCACGTGATCGTGTTGTATCATCCGATTGTGATGACATTCTACGAAAATTTCGGCAGCGTATCATCTCTTCTGTCGTTGATTGTCTACGAAATCCTTAAATCAAAAAAATAAAAAAAAAAATAAAAAAAAAAATGAATAAATGAATGAGAATCATGGAAAAAGTTAATCATAAAAATGAATTAAAAGCATTTATATCAATTATTATCATGATCCTTTTTATTAATAAACGTACTATTCCAACAGTTTCTTTTAATTACTTTTTTTGCCTTTCTTTCTTTAATTGAAAAATTACTCTCTTCTTCCTTTTCCCGAAATAAAATTGAATTATAAAAGTTTAGTTTAGTAATTGATGTGATTGAAATTTATTCTTTTCATTCATTAATTTCGGTAGTTATTTAATTAAGAACAGATGATTCATTCATTAAAATTAAAAAGAAAGGTGATTGTATAAAAATGATATAAAATGAAAAAAGAAAAACTTAAAATTAGAAATATCCTGTATTTTAATTAAATATACCTATACCTACTTTGTTTTTATTTTAAATTCGATATTTATAAATAATGTATATTATATGAGCTATAATATAATACTATAATTATGTATATACAAAATTACAGGCATAAAAAAGAATGGCAATGAAGATGGTACGAATATGAAGGTTGGACTAAAACCTTCATAAAGGACATGAAAAGAATGAAAAATAAGAAGACATAACTCAAGGAGTTTTCGGATAATATTTATATAAATACAGCCACATTATGGTTCTGTCTAAAAGTATATGAACATGCACATACTCGGTTTATATGTCTGGAATGGAAAGATCTAATAGAAAGAGCAGAAACAATATATGGACAGCATTGCTAATTTAGCAATAAATAATTTACAAAGAAAAAGAAAAAACTGATAGGAAATATGAATGAGGTTAAAAGACATGACTGTGAAAGAAACTAGTCCTATACAAATAAAGGGTGTTTCATAAAGTACGCAGTTTTTAAAAAATGCAATAAATCAGCTAAAATCGAAGCAAAATTCAAAATTTTTATTTAATTTCATTCAACATATACTTCGATTTAATAATGAAAAATGATATCGGGCATATGTCCACCTCCACTTTCTCTGCAGGAAGTCATCCGATCTTTGAAATTAACGATAACTCTTTCGCAGATATCCCTGTCGATTTCGCCGATTACGCGTTGAATTTTCATCTTCAGTTCGATAGTCGTTTGAGGTTTGTTCGAGTAAACTTGTGACTTCGTCGTCCTCTTGTTGTCTAGTCACAATCCAATCGGCGAATCTTCGCCGTTTTGCATGATCTGCTGGTTTCAGCTCTTGTATCAACTGAATCTTGTAGGGGTACATATGAAGATCTTTTTTCAGTATTCTAGGCACCGAAGATGTAGACATACCCAGCTGCTGTGAACCACGGCGAATCGACTCCACGGGGCTCACTTTCACACTGTCTTGCACTACCGCAATGTTTTGTTGCGTTCGTACATTACGGTTTGGACCGGGCGATTTTCTGGTTGCAACTGACCCAGATTCTTCGAATTTCTGTACCAACCTCGAAACTGTTGTTGCGGTCGGGGTATTGTCACGTCCAAAAAAGTTTATGGACAGTCTCTGCGTAGCACTCCCCGTTTTTATAATGAGTTTTCACAATAAGAATGCTTTGCTCGATACTGAATCGCTCCATGGCTACAAAATGGAAAAACGACAAATGGTCTTCTAATCGGAGTGATAATAGATAATGAAAATGATAGGAACAGTCCTGACAATCTTCAAACAAAAAAATCCCGCGCAATTAATAAACTGCGTACTTTATGAAACACCCATTATATAATATATCTTGAAAAAGACGCTAGTATTTTATTTTAAATTCACTTATTCTGGAGATTATAATAGATTAATTAATTATATTTTTATGAAAATTCTTTTTTATTAATTAAAGTAAATAAATAATCATCAGGGGTCAATATAAATAATCAAATTAAATACATTTTAAAGATTCTGGTGATACAATATTGATAATAATAATAATGAATAATAGCTTTATAGTTTATAACAAGGGTATTTAACTTACGGCCTATCAAGGTACTATTTTTTTAAAAAATGGATAAATATATTATGCATATATTGCACAATCAATCCTGGAGTTTCTATATCCTCCTGTTCGAATCTACAAGCCTATCTGTTACATATGTGTATTAGTACTTTCTTTATCTACTAAATTATAATAATATATATCAAGAAACGATTTCTCAAATCGTCCATATGATCGCATTCATTATAATACTTATTATAACATATGGTATGTCCAATCTAGAGTCAAATTCATATTTTAATTATATTCTTATATAAATATTTAATTGTACGTTTTTAAAATCTGGAAAGGGATGCACGGAAAATTTTATAGTGAATAATACCGAAATTTATACCGAAAAGGTAGGAACTTTCATCAATATCAGATAGTATATTAAATGAATCATCAAATACATATATTTAAATTTTGTAGATTTATTCATGATTTTTTAACAATTTTATATGAATGACCTAAAAAACGACAAGTATCGCCCAAACCAAGGGCCCTTTTGAGACGGAAGAGCCAAAAGTTACAATTTACAAAATTTCTAAATTTTTAAAGAGCCACTAACATTTTTGTTTCATTATTATAACATTTAATTAGGAGTAGATATATAGATTTGATTTTTGATTTAAAATAAATAAACTGTTCTCTGTTGAGTGTTTTTATCTTGTTTGCATTATATATATAATTTTATTGTAATATAATATTTTAGGTTTTAAAAATAATATAATATAATTAGAAATATTTGCGCATGGAACTGAAGAGCCATATGCGGCTCGCGAGCCGCAGGTTGCCGAACCCTGACCCAAACTCATGTCTAATATTGTACTTCGGAAACATGAATTTAAATCCAAAGGAAAAATGAGATTAAATATGGTTCGTTTAGAATATATAATTACATCCAAACATTATTATAATAACATTTTCAGTATTTATGTTCGGTCTCTATTTATAGAAAATGAGAAACATGCTTAAAAAATAGGAGTAATATTTATAAAAAAAGTAATATCTACTATTATTAATATTATTAAGTATTTATTTATTTTCTTTATTTATTTTAATGTGTTGAGAGTAAGTACCATTAGGTGTATTGTATGTATATACACTATACCAGTATATATATTATATTATTAAAAAAAATCTGGACTGTCTCCATTCGACTATCTCGCAAATTTTATTAATTAACATATATATAATTTAAATTAATTAAATTACAAATTAAGTATAATTTATTGATTAATTAAAAATTTAAATTAACATTATTGTTATTCAATTAAATTAATTAATTAACATATATTAAATTTAAATTTAAAACCTTTACTACACCTTTATTCTTAAGTCAAAATTTCAAAATTTAAAAAATGAATTCCAGTACTTTCAGCAATATTCAATCAAGCTGAAATTCTAGATATAGCAGTTTTATACAATTTTTAATCCTTTGAACAACTATCAAACATATATCTTTATTTTTAGGCCAGTTTAGAGGGAAAAAAATCAAAACGTGGTAGGTAAAAGTTGAATTTTGAATAATGCCTGTGTACCACATTTTATTATTCTTCCAAATCGTTTTTGCCTAATCTCGATATTGAAATTTTTCTCTGGCAAGAAAGTAAAAATAAATATCAATAAAACTAATAGTGTGTAATAGTCAAATGAGATTATTATTGGATGATGTCCAAGATCAGAAAAACTACCTACTCAACAATATATATGTAACATATATTTTTGTTTTGATATATAATAATGAGATATATTATATCAGGAACAATTTATCTAGATATGTAATGAATAATAAGTCGAATACATAATTATAATTTTCGAAATGTGCATAATATTATATTTATGAAATATGAAAAAATTATAATTTCTTTTAATTACGAATTTTATGGGTTTTTGAAAGAATCTTATCTTTTTATTCTACATAAGGATAGTCATGCGTGTTGTCTAACTTCCAGGCTGACATAATTTAATAATAGCTACCGTTTATCAATATTTTATTAAGGATCAACGATTGATGTATTGATAATCAATTCATTTTTGAAGAGAATCTTATAATAATTTGAAAAAAAAATAAACAATTTCAACGTATGATTGTAAAAATAATTAAAAACAAAATATCATAAATTTTTAAAATTCAAATTTATATTAATGATTGAAAATAAATTTATATTTTTTTTTTAAATAAAATTTTAAATAATTTTTTTTTTTGTTTTGTAACACGCACCACGTGCTATTAAAATTTCCTCAGTGGTTGATTGACGACGTATCGGTGGCGCATGTCTTTCAGGTGGTGCGGCTTGTCGTGCACCAGGTGATGGATCTCTTGAGGAGCAAGTGGATGACGAATCGGGTGATCTTGGACCACCATGTCTGGCCGTTATTGATGTCGATTGACGTCGTAAACGTCCACGTCGGCTTCGTCCAACAGGTGACATATCACGTTCGCCAGTACGATCAGGACTCAAATGAGATCTAAATTTTTATTCATATTTAATAAATTTTAATAAAAATATTATTTTTTTTTTTATTAAATTAAATAATTTTTATTATAATTTTCATTTAAATAGAAAAAATCGTCTAAATGTTATTTATGAATAATAATAATAATAGTAATAATAATTGACCTGGAATCTCTTCTACCGCGTGGGAAGGACGCTGAATCTGGACTCAATGAATCGCGTCTTGCTTTCCGTCCACCCTCATCGGGTGATGAGCCAGTCAATGCTGCCGGATCTGGAGAGAGGGTAGGTTGAGAGCCCCTTCGGCTACTAGGGCCACTACCACCCCCACTTGTTACATAAGGACTTTCATCTATTGCTGTTGATTGGCGAGGTAATCGCGCTTTGCCGGAGGACGCGCGACGTTCAGGTGAGGCATGAGCACGTGAATCACGGCGACTCTTGTAATACACCTAATTAATACAACAACAACAACAACAATTGATTAATTCATTTATAAATTAATTAATTAAAATAAATAAATTATAAAAATATTTAATAAAAAAGATCCAATCCAATATAAGTACTTATATCATTTTAACAATTTCATTTATTAAAAATCTGAAGTGTCTCCACTCGACTATCTCGCAATTTTAATTGGATTAAATAACATATATTATATTTATATTAATTATATTTAATTAAATTATAAATTAAAATTAATAAATATATATTAAACCAGTGCGTGTTTGGCTCTTTGTTGATGGCACCAAATCACGTGCTGCCGCGTGAATTGCAGTGTTAAAAAATTAATTCCGGTACTTTCAGCGATTCAATCAAGCTGAAATTCTATATATAGCAGTTTTATACAATTTTTAATCATGTGATAAACTATCAAACATATTTCTCTATTTTTAGGGTCAGTTTAAAGGAAAAAGGTGGTAGGTAATGACCCTCTTCCGCATGAGCTACATTTCTCAAAAGTTGATAGAAAACTACGAATTTTGAAGAATGAATAATTTCATTATTTTAGCTCAAACCGTTTTTGCGTAATCTTGTTTACATACACATACACACACACAGACATTTTTCTCAACCTTAGTGAAAATGACTTAGGGACCTTCAAAACGTATAAAAACATTAAAATCTCGACATCGAAAACTTTTGTGATCGCAATACTATCTCTGGCGAGATAGTAAAAATTTATTAGAAATTTGAAAAAAAGCATATTAAATTCAATAAGTGAGAAATAAAATGGAATTTGATATTTATTTCTAAAAAAAAAAAAAAAAAAAAAAAAAAAAATTCCTATAATTAATATATGATTTTATGAAAAAAATTTTTATGTATAATATATATGTAAGTCTAATTGAAATATATATATATATTTTTTTAAAAAAAATGTCTAATGTTGTAATTAAATTTCATTTATTTTTCCATATTCTACTGTTGGTGTGTTTTTTAATCTCCCACAACTCCTCTTTTCAGCATTATAGGCTTTTTATTTGTCCCGTTGCTCATTTCTTTCTCATTCAAATTATAAATTAATGATAGTCATTCTGTTTCCATTTTTCTATATACCCCTCTATTAGCTTAACTTCTCTCCCCAGTACACACCATCATGCCCCCTCCCCCCAACTTCTCATTCTATCAACTGCTAGTAAGAAAAATTATATATTATAAAACAAAAAAGCTAAAAAATTTTAAATATTATACGCATATATTTTAGTTGCATGAATATTAATTTTAATTATTTATTTAATAAAGTTAATAAAAGGTATTATAATCGACATAAAAAAATGAAACAAAAACAAATAATAAAAAAAAAAATTAATATTGAGATTATCTTACAACTTCCGTAACTTCTTTAGATTTTACAGACTTTTTTTTTGTTTTGTGCAATTTTCTCCTAAAGTTA
This sequence comes from Labia minor, assembly GCA_963082975.1. Lineage (NCBI taxonomy): Eukaryota > Metazoa > Arthropoda > Insecta > Dermaptera > Spongiphoridae > Labia > Labia minor. Next base: position 18,032,225 of record OY720344.1, on the reverse strand, counting down.
AATTTGTCCGAATATTTTATATTTATTATTCTTTTACCTCTATTAACAAAAGTGAGAATGTTAGTTATAAAAAATAAAAAATAAATGGATCCTGTTTTAAGGAATTCTATTTTTTTAACTAAAATTTCGTCAAACCCCCAACTTTCATTAAAATCATAAAAACCAAAAGGTGTTTCTTTAAAAAAAAAAGATTTATTTAAATAAAAATATTAATTATATAATATTTTGTATATGTAAATTTTTATGGTGCCACAATATGACTTTATTCGTATCGTAAAATTTTTGCGGGCCACTTGATTCCTGTTTCAATTAAATACATATTATAATAATCACTACGACAATGAAACGACTTTTTGAGATTTTGAAAGAGACATATGTGAATTGCTCATAAAATATTAAAAAATATTTAATTTTTAATAATTTTTCAAGATGTTTTTTTGTCCAAGAAATGTCGAACTTTCATTTGGCCCTTTGATGAAAAAAATTGCTCACCCGATTTATTAACATTGTAGACTTTTATAAATGAAATGTGTATTTACTAGGAATGTTAAAAATACCAATCACTTTCCTAACTTGCGATATTTATCATTTAGGAATAACTTTTATGACATTTAATTTTAAATTACGAATTTTAAAAACGCTCTTTGTGAAATATTTTTACTACTACATTTTTTTTTTACTCCCCCGCATTGAATAATCATCTCCCTTCAACCACTTTTCATCCACTTCCTGAATAAAGTTTAACGTCATTCATACTTTAAAAAGAACAGGAAACAATCGTGGCTTGTCTGACAGGAAGCATAAATTCAAACACATATATATATATATATATTATTTACATATTCACATGTCATATATATATCCATCTAGCTATTCTCTTCTTTCTCTTTTCATTCCTAATTCATTCATTTATTATAAATTTTTCATCTTTTTTAAAAAGTTTATTATTCTTTTTTTACTTTCTTTTGCTTATATTTATATGATAAGAGAAAGGATTGTCATTGGTCAAAAATTCTCATTTGTTTTCAACAAAAATACAAATTTTAAAGTCCCTTAAGTTTAAAAACAAAGTTCTATAAAATGGGGTAAGTGGTTCTCTGTGTACGTGACAAAGATAAAAAAAATAATATAAATATAAAAAAATTTTATAAAATAATGTTTTACCAATGGACTAAAAAGAATAAAATTTTCTATAAGCTTGACAAAGTTTATGGATGAATTGCTTCATATTCAATGAAAAACGTTGGGCGCAAGTTAAACGAAAATTTACAAATTGAATAAAACAAAAAATATATTAATCTTCTAAAATTGATTTTATGCATTTATGTTAAGTAAATGTTATTATTGAATAATAATTATTATATTATATTTATAAATAAATAATTTTTATTAATATGAGATTTAATAAATATATATATTACTATCAGATTTATCAGGGATATAATCATGTAATTTTTGTGAGATTGTTTTCTCGACGTTTCGGCACCCATTTTGGCGCCATTTTCAAGAGATTATTTAGGTGGGAATATTTTTGGGATTCTCGGTCTTAGTCTGTGTGACCAAGGGTTAATATCGGGATTTTGGGTTGATGTTTTGTTTAATTTTCTCTTAGGGACATATATAAAAAAAGGTTACTTCCTCTTTGCCATTTGAGGGGAAGAAACCCCCACTCATTGGCGATACAACTGATTAATAAGAATTCATCATTAATTTTAATGCTATAAATATTTTTTAAATACGTTCAAAATCTATCCTGAAATCAATATTTATGCTTAAGAATCCGTTGAAAAAAAATTTATCGAGCAATACAAAAGGAGTTAGTTACTAAAAGTAATTAATCGCTAATTAATTACAATTAATTAATTATAATTTAATTATATTTCTTCTATACCTTCTAGAGATCGTTATAAAAATTTTCAAAAGTCTCTCTCAATATTAAGTTGATGAAAAATCGATTTCAATTTGTCAAAAGAGCGAACAGACAGTCAGACAGAGAGACAGTGAAATTGAGAGAAAAACGTTATAATATAATATAATATAAAAAGACCTTTGACCTTTGTACGTCCTACGCAAGGACAACGCATATCTAGTTGGTTATATCAATTAGGTGTCCTATGATCAGTAGAACGAGTCCTATCAACCTTTACCTTGATTTTCTTGATCGGAGGCGGTACTTTTTATCAAGTAGCTTCCCAATGTTGATCTCGGAGGCTGGGTTGAATCCGTCCCATAGACCCCAACTAGAGAAATTCCCTTTCCAGGCCCGGGACTTGAACCCGGGGCCACGAGAATGTAAGCCAGTTGCGATAGCTACCACCCTGTGGCGCCTTTATCCAAAGATAAGTAGATTGTTTTTTTTTAAATCTTTCTCAACAACGACATTTCGGAAACACAAAAAGCAGTTTAAATCAGCAACATCAACGTAGCAAGGCTGTGCTGTTGAGCATCATCTATTAAAAAAGCGTTTACCTCCTCTCTTTCTCTGATTTAATAGTAGCTTCTCAAATACATAGTGCTGCCACCTAGAGTTTGCTTCTTTAAACTGATTTATGTGCGACCGTAGACTTAGAATTTTGGTTAAAATCACTCTTATTATAAATAAAATTTTTTGTGTTATAATGAATGATTTTATCCGTTTTGTAGTATTTTGAAAAAACTTAAATGACAAATTTCTCTAAAGTAGTTTTATTTTAATTTTACTTTCTGACACACACAAATAATTAATTTTTAGATTTTTTTATCATAAATTAATTAATGTATAACATCTACGTATAAGGTAATGGCACAAATAGATGACATTTTAAGCGCTCTTGTCGCTATTTTCTTTATAAAACTGAACCTATACGTCTCACAAAAAAAATCTTTTGGTTATTATAAAGCTTATCTTACCTTTTATCACCAGGATAAATATTTTAAACTTTTATATGAGTTTAAGAGGAAATATAATTTTTTTTCAAAGTAATCAAATGGCACCTATAGATGACACCAAAAATTTTGGTGGAACCTAATGATGACCATTATGGAACCCAAAGATGACATCTACTTTTTTTCACTTCGCTTGCTCTCTTTATCTTCACCTTATTTATTTACAAAGTAAAACATCTTTCCAACACCTTGTTGCTGCTTTAACTTTAGTTATAATAAAAAAATCAGGTTTCATATAATGATACATTAGATATATTTATTGTGATTGATTTTATTTTTAGCTGATTATTATAATAAAATAAAAAATTGATTTTAAACAAATCTTTTTTTAATTATGCATTTTTATTTATACATTGAGAACAGAGTAATTTAAAAAAATTTTCAAAAAATAGTGTTTGAAGTTCTGGAACAGAAAAAAATTTTCTGACAATGAAAAACCTAAAGATAAAACATAGTGTCACCTTTATTCAGACATGCAACTTGGTTGAATTATATAAAATTATCTCCTCTTTACATCTATTAATATAATAGACAATTTTTTTAAAAACCTACTTATAGCTGACATTGCTGTCATCTATAGGAAAAACAATTTTTAGGGACACCTATAGATGACACGGTTGATAAAAAAGATACTTTTAAAAATTAGGTGTTTAAATTGAAGTGATTTATATCTATATTAAGTCTATTTTATAATGTAGTTATTAAATTCTTGATAAATATGAAAATAAAAATATAAAATACTAATTAAGAACACTACTTCCCTTAAGGTTATCTTTAAGATTTGTTGAAAAAATCAATTGTTGACGATCCTTTCTGCTTTTCAAGTTAAAAGAAAAAAAATAGGGCGACTTATTGTATTGTTGTAGGATATCTCAGGTGGTGGAAAAACAAAACTATCATTTAAAAAAAAAATTCCGCGTATGTTTTAAAATTTGCTTATTTTTTTAGTTTAAATTCAAAAGTGTCATCTATAGGTGCCATTACCTTATGTTGTTTTGACATAAGTTTATTTTATTATTATTTTATTAATTATTAATTTACAAAATATATGTATAGGGAAAACCCGAATCGGCTTATATACTATCATTTTTTTTATAAATAATTTTAAAATGAATAAATTAAAATATTTAAAAATATTTTACAATATGAATTATTATGATTATAAGAAAGCAAAGATGCTAATTTATAAGTGAACCTTCTTTTTTTTATAAATTTCCAAAAAAATAATTATATCTTGTCTCTAAATATACATATAAGTTTTAAAACCTCCATATTATATTTTATTATTCAATATTATGAATTATTATTATTATTATAGAAGAATCTTTATTTTTACAATTTTCACCCATCCACCATTTATATTTATAAGTTCCAAGATTCGCTTTCCTTCGATTTTATAATTATATATATTATATATATTCTACATTTATTTTGTTTATCAAATTTCTAGTGTAATTGAGATGCCAAAGGGTCACAATGAAATATCCTTTTATTGTTTATGTGTTTTATTTTATGGCAAGCGTAAATAAACATTAACTTGTAAGATTTACCTATAAAAATGTTAATCAATAATATAAACAATATCTGTGTAATTGTGTCTGTCTTTAAATTTTTTAAAATTTCCTCTAATAGGTAGTTTTTGTTGAACTGAATCTAATTTTCACCTTCAAAAAAATGATTGCATGTTTTGTTTAGTTAATTTTTTGGATTAAAAATTATAAAAAAAAAAAATCACGAAATACAGAGCAACATATCAAAATAATTCATTTTTAATTTACATACTATATTAAAAATATGAGATACTTAAAAATCATTAATCATTAACAATTAACAAATATTTAATTAATAGAAGGATAAGCACAAGTAGGTAGATATCTATAAGTCATTCAAAAAATTAATTAATTTGACAATACATACCATAAACAGACATGATCAACACACCTAACATATTATAATTTTAATATAGAAATAATCCACATTTCGTTTAGTTTTAATTCTCAAGAAAATAGAGAATACATTATCTATAATTAAATCCAAAAATAGTCGATATATTCCTTACGTTTCTTCTCCCTCCAGGATTATTTAAATAGGAAAGAAAAATATTGAAAATAAATTTATTATCTTATATTCTCCATATTGGTTTACATGCAATAAAAGTAACTCTCGTATAGTTACATAGGTAACAATATACTTATATAATATATGATATTTTGACTTTTCTTATATTAAAAATTATGTATTCTTAGGTATATTGCAGGTATTCAAACAAGATTTCAATAAATTTATTTTTTAATTTAAAACAAAAATAAAAAATAAAACACTTTATTTATTCTTTCATTCAATTTCTATATACGTATATATGTATATTTATTTTCAATTTGAAATGCAATTGAATTTCTAGTCCAAGTTGATCCTTGTCTTCTCTTTTTACCCCGTTTCTACGTATTCTACGAATATATATATATATATATAAATATTATGTAAATTTATTCGTTTTTTTTTCTTATCATGTGAACATGTAATTGGTTTCGAGCAATGCCACTACCAAACTGCTATAGATAGAGATTTTTTTTAAAAACAAAAAAAAAAAAAGCACCTGGGAGCGGCGTCGTGTGAGAGCACCAGACTGCAGGATCATCACAACCACAATATCACCACCACAACCACCACCAAAATCATCATCAGCAGTAGCAGCAGCATCAGGAGCAGCAGCAGAGCAAGAATAAAGTAAGCACGCAGTAGAGAAAGAAGCAGAAGAACAAGAAGTAGCAGCAAGAGGAGAGAAATAAGCAACTACTATTAAAAAGCATTACAAATAACATCTACAACTACAACAAAGTAAATATATATTTAATATTTTGTTATTTGAAAAATCATTTTAAATAAAATTGTAATTGTTAAATGTTGGTTTGTGTATTTAATGAATATTAAAATATTGTTAGAGTTTACGAAAAAATAACTTTTTCTTCAAGAGGTTTTATAATCTATCTAAAATGATATCTCATTTTTATTCAGTTGTTATTAATTAATTGATTTTAATTAATTATTAAATTTTAATAAAACACAATTACCAGTATTATCACAATTCTTGAGACAAGGCATTAAGCATCAAATACTTAAATATTTAACCAAATGTAATGATGTTCCTATCGTGTTATCAAATTCTAGACCTCTAACCCATTCCCCTTCCATTAACACATAAAACTACTAATTGTACTAAACTCTGTATTCCATTTCTTAATATATATGGATATATTGCATTAGAGATATCTAATAAGGGGAAAAAATGAATAAACATCTTTTAGAATATTTAAAATATTTAATGAGAGAGAAATGAAGAAACTTTAATATGTCAAAATAATTGATTAATAGTTATTTTATTAAAATGTTGATATCTTACCTGAGTTGTGGAATCACGTCGGGTGCTTAACATTGGTGCATGTGCCATTGTTGCTGGTGAGGCTGATGTTGATGTTGTCGTCGCTGGTGGCGCTGATGTTGTTGTTGAAGTGGTTGAATTAATTGTTGATACGGTAGTTGGGGGTGGCGAGGCAGATGATGGTGCTGCAGCAGCTGCAGCTGTTGTAACAGCAGCTACTGCAGCTACAGCTGTAGCCGGAATAGGTGGTGGTGGAGCTGGCAATGCCGGAACAACAATCGTCTACAAAACCATAACAATAACATAAAATCTTTATTTTATTTAGAGTACCAAGTAAGATCGAACAATGTAGGAAGGGACGTGAGAGAGTTGGGATAGAGTAGGAGTTGGATGGTTATAGCTCAGGATAGAGACACTTAGATAGAGAAATGTGGTTGCTGCAACCAAGAACTTTCGAGTTCCGTTGAGGCACAGAGATAGATACCAAGTAGGAACTACTCCTATATTGAAAATGAGCTCAAGATATCACGTTTTTTTCATCCTTATATAACAAATTAATTTCTTTATTGATACCTCAACTTTTCATTAGTTCATCTATAAATATTAATATAATAAATAAACAATAAATCAACATTAACTAAATTAATTATAATTTTATTTTTTTCATTTCAATGTAAATTGTGAATTCTAAACAATAATTTAAATTAAGCAAGTTTATCTTTGAAACTTGAATATATCAAAATAAATATTTACTGAATGTTAAAAATAAGAGATATTTATATTAGATATTAAATATGTCAAAGGTATTTAATTACAAATTTGTTAACATTTACACAAGCATTTTATACATAAATAATTTTCCTAATATAATTGAATTTTAAATAAATTGGTTTATTTATTTTTTATTAAACTTAAAAAAAATGTGGATTATATTTTTATATATTAATATTTATATAGTATTTGGAAAACCGAGCTATCGCGCGACCCTTTAAAAATTTTACAATTTTTTAATTATTTATTACCATTGTTAAATAGTTTTTCTAAAAATGACCCATCAAAATTTGTTTTCCTAAAATGGTACAAATTAATTAAAATAACTTGATTTTCATTTCTATTTTTCAAAGTAGCAATAGCTTATAGATTGTTTCGACCAAGGATTACTACTGATAATAATAAAAATTCTGAAATTATATTGACACCTGTACTAGTCTATATTTTAATTAAGCAAGGAGGTTATATTTTTTTCTTTTTATTTATAATAATCAAATATCATTTTACTATTTATAATTTAATCTAAAAACATTTTAATTAATATAATATAATTTTTTTTTAATATTATTAGATCTAATTTATTCAACAATTTATTTAAAATTCCTACCTTTATATTGCTAACTTCATAAATATTTTTTTTTTTGGGTGGGCGAATGATAAATATATTTCCTAATATTATCCTAAAATATTATTAAAATAAATATTTTAAATATTATTTCGAAATTAAATAAAAAATTTTAAAATATTTTAAATGTAAAAAAATATTAATACAATATCGATTAAAAAAGAATAGCGGGAGGCAAATTGCAATATGGTGACGAGATTTGTGAAGTCATTTAAATTTACTATTTTAAATTAAGAAAATACTAATAAAGTTGATTTTTCTCGAGGCTGAAACCAATACAGATCGATTTTTCTTTATAAATATTATCTATGGTGTGAATTTCAAAAAATCCTTAGAGCGTTTTAATATCTCAAAAATATACATATATATATACAATTTATGTTAGTATAATATATATATATATATAACTTACTCCAGGATGTACAGGTGGCGCTGGTAATGGCGGCGCAACAATTATATTAGTTGGTGAAGCACTACTTGCTGGACTTGGACTTGCTGGTGATGCTGGTGTCGCAACAATTGTCGGTCCCATAGTGCATGGCGATAATGGTGGCGGTGTTGTTGATGACATAATGATTGTGGGTGGTGGCAATGCTGATGTGGATGATTCTAAAACGGGCGGTGGAGGTATTGGATGAGTGGCAATAACAGGTGGTGGTGGTGGTGGTGGTTTATGTACGCCAGCAAGTGCTGCTGCCGCTGATGGACCACTGTCACTTGCTGTTGATGACGTTGACGGCCGTTGTTCCTAAATAAAATGTAAATAAAAAAAATAATAAAATATTATCAATCATAGAAATAAAAATAAGATTAGAAATATATATATATATATATATATATAAGTGCATAAATAAATATAAATGTGAATAATAGTAATTTGAAATAAAATGTTTTTTTTTCCAGTTTTAATACATGGGTAAATAAATCAAATAATATTATCATCAGGGATTATCAATTGATTGATTATATGTGATTATCTTTATGCGGTTTATTTCCATATTTATATTAAATTAAATCCATATCATTTATCCATTTAATTGTATAAATACTAAACTAACTTTCACAAATCCTCGGGAAAAAAAAGTTATTTCAATGAGATAATTCAATCAAAGTATTTTCTATTAAATAAATTAATTTAATATATTCCTACCTATAAATAAACAAAAATTCAAAAATATATTTTTTTATTGTATTATTGATAATAATAATAAATTTAAATCAATATTTAATTTACATTTGAATGGAATATGAATGGTATTGATTTTAATAATAAAATAAAATAATAATTTTAGAATAATAAATAATTAATTATTAACATATCCTTATAGCTTCAAATTAATTTTTTTTTTTAATTTTTAATTAAATTTTAATTAATTATTTACTAAAATTATATTAATTTATTTGACATTTCTTTTATTCAATTAAATATTTAATTATCTATATTAAATTAGTTTAAATTATATTTTCTAATTAGTGAATTAAATTAGTGTTTGTGGTAATTTATTAATAAAATTTAAATTTTTATTGATTTAATATAATATTATTTTAAAATATTTATTTTAAAATTATTTACTTTATCTTTTATCATGTTAGTTAACCGTTTGTTGATGATAATATGTTAAGATTTTAAGAAAATACATGTTGTCCATTATTATTTTGTTCATTCAGATATACAAAAAATATTTTCGATTATAAAAATTCGAAAAATTTTTAATTAACATTTTCATGAATATATATATATGGAATTTCTTCTTGATTACAATATTTTTTTAATCAATTCTATTTTAACAGACAATGATAAAAGTTTATTTGCAAATATATTATTGTGATTATGATCCCTAAATTTCTAGTAAATATTTAATAAAAAAAAAAAATAAAGAGTAACCTCAGATTTTTAAACATTATATGAAAGAACAGCAAGATAGTTATATGATCAGTATAACTGATTCATTCAATCTTTATCTTGATTTTTTTAAATGGAGACCACTACCTTTTATTTCAAATATCACGCTCCTATACAGCCCAGCTTCTTTTGCTAGGCCTGGGACTTGAATTCGGGTCCACAAGCTTGAAAAACTTACTCCCAGACTATAGTAGATCTTTTAAATATTTAATAAGAAATAATCTTTTTTTATAATACATATATATAGTTAACTATAATAAATATATAGTACCTGGTTCACCGAGCTTTGTACTTTGAAAAAAATATTCCTTATGTTTTAAGATTATTATTGATTTGGCTAGTAATATTAATAAATTCTTTATAATTAATATCGCCCTTTCTAATATTCTTATCTTATAATCTCAGTTCTGCTTCTATTTATATAGAAAATATCAATCAATTTCTTTTTTTTAATTTTAATTTAAAACATTTTATGAGAATTTATTAAAAGCTCTGTGCTCTTCATTCAATGCCACTTTAAATAAAATAAATAATATTAAAAGTTTTTTCATCTATAATTCATATAAATTATTATGTTGCTAACTTCATGAATATTTTTTTTTTGGTGGGAGAATAATATATATATTTCGTAATTTGTTACTAAAATATTATTCAAATAAATATTTTTAATTTTATTTCAAAATTAAATAAAAACGAACTAGCTATTAAAAAATAATTAACATAATATTAATTTAAAAAGAATATGAGGGAAGTTATTGTGGAGGGGCTAATCGCTGCTAACATTATTTTATTATCGAAAATTACCATCTTTAATTAAGAAAAAACTATTATAACAAAGATGATTTTTCCCAAGGCTGAAATCGATTTTTCTTTATAACAATCATCTAATGTCTGATATTTTAAAAAATCTTTAACAGGATAAAATATCGCCTAAATATAGATACAAAGTTTTTTAAAATACATATGTACAAAAATATCTATTTATATACAATTTTTGCTTGTATAATAAGATAAGATATTTAATCAAATTATTGTGCATAATTAATATTTCTATAATTAAAATAATATCATATAAATTAATTGAGAAACTGGTTTTATTCATTTTTATACTTCGCAAATGAATGTGTTAGATTGATTTAAAATAGTTGATTAGTTTATTTAATTTGATCCATTTACCTGGCGGTAATATTTAGTCGAGTCTCGTCGTCGATGATGATGATGATGTAATTTACCAATGGAGTCGCGTCGACCTGATCGTGATGATTCTTGTGAACCACGACGTGATGCCAATGCGCCAGTTGTAACAACAGAATCACGTCTACTATGTGATTTACTAGATTCTCCTGAGCCACGTCTTTGGCTTGGATCTCGGGCTGTAATCACTGTTGCACTCTCACGACGCGACCACAAACGTGCAAGATCTGAACGAAATTCTGAAATTACGGTTGCATGCGATTCACCTAAACCAAAAAACAAAAAAAAACTCTTAATATAAATTGAAAGAAATTTTGTATATTTTTATACAAAAATAATTTGCTTTACAAAATAGTTAATTGAATCCCACATCTAATCCTCTCATTAATACCCTTGGACCATATCCAAATAATAGAAACCAATTTCTTTGTAATTTTCATTAAAAATATAATTTAAAAACTATTTTGATTGAATTGTGATAAAAAGTCTTCTTATATTTCATTAACCAAAGATTCTAATTGTATAAAATAGTGGTAACATTTATCTATTTGATAAAATGATCTAATTATGTAATAATACTTCTTACCATTTCCTTGAAATTTACGCTATATTTATAACATTTATGGTACTCGTACTATACGAGGTCTATTCAAAAGAAAAATTAAATTTTGAATTTTCACAGGCTGTGTAAATTCGATTATCGAATTTTTTTGTTCAACCACCGTATTCACCAGATTTGGCTCCCTGCGACTTTTTTTCTTATCCCAAAACTGAAGAGACCAATGAATAGAAATCGTTTTGTCACAATTGATGAGATGGACATACCGAAAAGAGCATTTCAGAAGTGCTGGCATAGGTGTACTATATCTAAGGGGAATTACTTTTAAGGGGTCAAAATGGATATTGATGAATAAATAAATATTCAAATAATTCAAAATTCACCTTTTCTTCTGAACAGACCTAGTATATGTAGTAATATATAGTAATATATATATATACTAGTATAACTAAAATTATTATTATTACCATTGATCCTTTGGCTAACATTAATGATAATATTTTTTTATTTTTATAATTTATATCTCAATTAGTAAAAATAATACAAATAATAATAATAATAAAAATTAATTAGCTATATAAACATACAACGTAGGCGGATATTCACCAGTTAAAGCTAAAAATGTTTATTACTCAAGTGTCACTTAAAGAGATATTCAGATCAAAGATCATTTTTATAACGTTTTTCTTAACTTCACTTGGCGTCTGTCTCTCTGTCTGTTCGCTCTTTTGACATATTGAAATCGATTTTTCATCGACTTTTTATTGAGAAAGACTTTTGAAAATTTTTATAGATATTTCAATCCATCCCTAGAAGGTATAGAAGAAATATAAATGAATTATAATTAATTAGCGATTAATTACTTTTAGTAACTAACTCCTTTTGTATTGCTCCGATTTATTTTTTTTCAACGCATTTTGAAACATAAATATTTTGATTGCAGGATAGATTTTCATTTTGAACGTATTTAAAAATATTTCATAGCAATAAAATGAATGATGAATTCTTATTAATCAGTTGTATCGCCAATGAGGAGGGGTTTCTTCCCCTCAGATGGTATAGAGAAAATCTTTTTTTTTATACATTGTATATGTCCCCGATAGAAAGGAAACAAAACGATAGAATAACCCTTTTTTATGAAGACATATAAAATATACCTTTATATATATATATTAATGTATATATTTATATAAAATAAAATCTCATATTAATAAAAATTATTTATTTATAAATATAATATAATAATTATTATTCAATAATAGGATCTACTTAACATAAATAAATAAAATCAATTTTCGAAGATTAATATATTTTTTTGTTTTATTCAATTTGTGTAAATTTTCGTATAACTTCATCTTTTCTATTTCTCTTGTTATATTAAATAAATTTATCATATTAGAATAAAATAATATAAATATAAAATTTTTTTATAAAATAACGATTTTCCAATGGACTAAAAAGAATAAAATAATTTTTCTATACGCTTGACAAAGTTTAGGGATCAATTGCTTCATATTCAACGAAAAACGTTGGGCGCATTTAGTTCTATGGAATTAACTTCCTTTATAAAGCTATAATTCATATATATATATATATATATACTAATACATACCACACTAAAACACTTCATTAACAAGTAACACTATTTCTTCAAATATAATAAACCATTTTGGATATGATGATAAAAAAATTTGTCAGTTTATGTGTTTAATAAAATTTTTATTATTACAAAAATTTAACTTGATTGTTCATATAAATAAACAAAACTAGATGCGCCCAACGTTTTTCGTTGAATATCAAGCAATTCATCCATAAACTTTATTAAGCTTATAGAAAAATTATTTTATTCTAGTCCATTGGGAAAACGTTATTTTATAAATTTTTTTATAATTATATTTTCATCCATGATTGCTCATATAAAATCCTAAACTAAATTTTACTAAATTTACTGAATAAAAGTATGCCTATGTATTGTTATATCGTAATATCTACCCATTAAATTTTTTGCTCTTCTTCATAAATTAAAAAAATCATTTTATTTCAAAGAATTATCATAAAACAAAATCGTAGGGAATTTATATTAATGGTTGAAATGAATATAAATGAAAATTCATAAATTGAAATAAGACTGTGTTTTATTTTTGGTTTAGTTAAAGAGATACTTAAAAACAGTAAAAAAAAAGTTATCTTAACAATTATAAATCCTCTTTGTGTTTATTTTATTTTGTATTTTCATTACGTGAACTTATTAAAGAATCTAGAATTTGTTAAAATAATATTTATAAAAAAAACCTATAAAGAGATGGATTGGTATCCTGTCTAACAAACCAAAAATAAAAAAAAAATGATAACTTATTCATCCATTTAAAATTATCTTACGTCTTTTGAGAATTTTAGCACCGGAATCTGCTGATGATTCGCGTCGTTTTCGAAATGATGAACCGCCTGATTCGCCAGCAGTTGTATTTGATCTTCCCCATGGCAATGATCGGGCCAAGTCGGCAAGTGTCTCTCGTCGACATAATTGCGAGTCTTTGTTGCGTAAAGATCGACTGTGACCGCTGCCACCCCATTCTCTTAAGATGTCGGTTAATTGGGCTAAACTTGAACGTCTTCGACGAGTGGTCCCGGAAGCTGGGGGTGATGTCTCCTTTATACACACAAAAAAAAACATTAATTAAAAAATATTAGATAATTTATGATATGGATCAAAATTAAATTTATTTTCTCGTTAAATTTTGTCAAATATCCAGGATTTTTTTTATAGTTATATTTATAATAAAATTAATTAATGACTCTTCAGTGATTTAGTGGTTAGCACGACAGTCTACCACACTGAAGACTCGAGGAAATTTAATAATTAATATAATTTAATAAAAGTAAAATAAATAATTAATGTATAAGTGAAGTCATGTTGTAAATAAGCGATGTAATACTCCCATTTGTTTGAATTTTGTTGATGGATTTTCTATTAAACAAATAATTATAAAGTTTAATGATTGTATGTAATTTTAATAGTGAAAATATTGCAAATATATATCTTTTTTTAAATTTAAAAATAAATGCTTATAATTCTTTCTACATATTATTCAATTTATAGATAAATCTGATTACAGTAATTGTATTGCATGTTCTTTAAACATGTCTCTTTTTATCTTTATGAATAAACATTTTTCACTAATCTATGGAACAATAAAAATTGTTTAATTTTATTATAAATATAAGAAAAAACACACTGGTGTTTAAGCCAAATGGATTGATACATTGATAAAATATTTGAAAATGTTTTAATTTAAGTTATTAGATTAATCAGAATAGAAATTTGTAATTAATAAAATATACAAGAAACCTGATGATTCCTGACAATATATCACTAATTATCACAATCCATGATATTAGCTATTAAATACAATATTATAATAAATAAACAAATGAATCTTGTTTAATGCGGGTAGGACTGAGGGCGGGGGTGAGACATCTTCAAAATCCAACACTTTCTTATATTTTTTTTTATTTATTTTTTCATCACAGAAATTGCCACCTTGTCAAGTACAGTAAAAGTCCTATAATCCGGCACGTTCGGGACCAGCTCGGTGCCGGACTACCGGAAATTCCGGATTATCGGGCGGTAATTATAAGAACAATTAGATTAATAATTATACTAAAAATATAGTATGCAAATACAAACCACAAAGTTTATTTTACATTTCATATAATGTATATACACGTACTGTAAAAAATATTACACTTTGATTTATAAAAGTCACGAATGTCTTTTTGTTTTCTTGACTTTTGGCGTTTAGTATAAAATTTATTTCTAATGATATGGTAATCAATAATTTCTGAAGCACTGTAGCTAGTCACAGTCGGCATTTAACAGGCCTTGAATAAAAGACCTTCTAGAAAAGCATTTAAAATTTTGAATAACCCCTTGGTCCATGGGTTGAATCCAAGATTTTATGTTAAGTGGGAGCAGAGTAGCAACAATATTCCCAGAAACTAACTCATCTACTGGCAGGTGGGCTTTGCAATTGTCCAAAAGAAGGATGGCTTTAGTATCTTCTGGTAGACCAAGGCTTTTGAAGGATTCCTTGACCTCAGGCACAAAGTGGTGAAAAACACAGTCTTTAAAGAGGACGCAGTCACCCACGCATTTGATTGAGCATCGTATTGGACAGGCAAATGTGCATTCTTAAAAGCCCTGGGTTTTGAAAATTTACCTATCACAAAAGGGGAATAGCTCTCGAGCGTTTTTATTTGCTTTAAAGACACACTTTTGGAGAAAACCAAAATTTTTACAATTTTCCGGAGCGATGCCGGACTATCGGGCATTCCGGACTGTTGGATGCCGGACTAATGGACTTTTACTGTAGTGCAAAGTAGGAAAAAAATACAAAAAATACCCACCTACATAATTATATTATTATATCTTTGTGTTGATTGATGTTTGATCTATTAAAATTTTAAATTATCCTAATCGACTACCCAAATATAATAATTTGATTAAAAAAATATTTTATTATAAATATTATTTTTGGAATTAAAAGTTAAACAAATATAAATATATTTAAATTATAATCATTATTATTAATACCATATGATTTCTAATATGTCGTATATTATATAGCATTCATTTTTTATAAATTTATTTATTTATTTTTTTGAAGAATGTTAAAATTTACTAAAGAATCGATATCCAATATTTCACATGAAAAGCTTTTAAATTATAACTCTCTTTTCTCTTTCCTATATCCAATTACTAGACACATATACAGTCATATATAATCTTTTTCTCCTTTAATTCTATCCTATAAATTTATACTTTTTACCTATATATTTAATCTATTATAATTTTTTTTAATCTACCAATTTATTGATGAAATTAATATAATTTCTATTTTTTTATATATATATATATTTTTATATATGAAATATTATACTTACACATACCATATATGTATATACAAATATACAGTGTTCAAATAATAAAGATAATTTTGTAATATTGAAGCATGTATTAATATGATTGGAATATTTTTTTGTTACTGTTTTGTTGGTAAACATGTCTAAAAAGTATGTTTGTTATTAGCAATATTGAATGTTTAGTCTTGTTAGTTGGTCAAATATAAATATAAATAGGTTTTTGGTATTTACTCTGATTTCATTGTTTGAGAATTTTTGTTTTAAAAATAACATTGTAATGATTCCCGAGTCTTTCTTTATATTCATCAGGCATGTCCACCGGGTGACTCTTATTTATATTTTTAAATTTAAAGATAATCATTTTACAAGTCCAGATAAGCTAAAATCTATTCCAAAGATGGAATGCTAAACATGTTTAAGTGTAAATACATACATACATAAGTTACCTAATGGATATGAAGACTAGTATATTAAATGAATACAAATTAATAAATAAATATCAATCATATTTTAAAATGTTTACTGTAGAAAAATAAATATCTAAATTAATAAAATATAAAAAAAATATGGCGACCCACAAGTTAATTCAATTATTTTTCATATAAACTGATATTGAACTATATTTATATATATTAGGTCTAAAAAAAATTCGATAAATATATAAACGAATTCTTTAATTTTTTGTTAATTTATTTTGATTCTTTAATTATTTTTTCTTTTTTTAAATTTAATTTATCTGATAAAATGAAAGAACTAACATTTAGCGACAATGAATATATAAATATGCGCTACAAATATATGCAGATGTACAAAATATACAATTTTTATGCATAATTGTCGAGATGTGTCACTAAAATAACTAATTTATACCCTTCATTCGAGAAAATTGTAAGAAAAATGCTGATGTCAATTGGCCACCATGTAGCTGTAATTTCACCTCTTTAGACTAATTTCATTTTAGTG
Source organism: Labia minor (assembly GCA_963082975.1). Taxonomy (NCBI): domain Eukaryota; kingdom Metazoa; phylum Arthropoda; class Insecta; order Dermaptera; family Spongiphoridae; genus Labia; species Labia minor. Next base: position 18,014,983 of record OY720344.1, on the reverse strand, counting down.
ATAATACATTAAGAATAAGTATTAGATATTATTTATTAATGCATTCATGAGGTACGAGTTCAAACAAGTCAAAAAATGTTCTATTCTTCATGAAATGCATTTAATAAATAAAACCATATTTAAAAAAAACATATGTTGTTACATACATATTAAATACTTACAACAAATTTGCCTATATAATATATATATATGTATGTATGTACTTATATTTGTATCCATTTTAATGCACCTAAATATCTGCATTTATTTGTATTAAAATACGATATTGTGTATGGTAGCAGTTGGTGAGTCGAAATCAAATGTATGGACAATTATCAATGTGTATAAATTATAACATTAAATATATTTTCATTTTATTCAAATAAAGTTAAATAAGTTAAAAAAATAAAATTTAAAAAATAATTATAATTATCTATTTTTTAAAAAAATACTTTCTTTATACTTTCATTGTGTTTGACTATATCTTTAAGATGCACAAAAGATCTCCTCAACTTCTCCGACTTTGATAATCTATGTACGAGGGTCAATAAGTCCGTGTCTTTTGGAATTTCCTGTCTCTTAAATGAAATGGCAACACTGTCCTGTCAGCAGATAACTATCAGCAGACTTCTGTCGAAATTTGAAACAGCTGTTTTTTTTAGTTTTTGTTTGACACCCAGTAATTAATAGCAGCCTACCTCCTGATTTGAGAAGAAAATGGAAAAAAGGGAATTTCGCTCGCTCGTTGGTGCCACCTTTTATTTTATGAGCTGCTACTTTTCCAAATCCTGCGAGTGCGTTAATTAATTTTATTAAGCCAACTCCCGACATATGCACACAATCAAAAACGGTAATGACACCTTACAAACGGCACGTTCTTTTTTCAATGTCAATCATCTTTTAAAATATAATTTCTTGTCAGTTTATTTTACTAACTAATTTTTATTTACAATTACATTCTTATATTTATTTTTCCTTAGAAGATCAAAATCAAAATATTAATTTTAATATATTTATTTATTTACAGGCTTTTATTGGTTCATCTTTACATTTTATACAACATTATTATTATTGTTATATAAAGGCGCCACAGGGTGAGAGGTTAGCCCCCAGTAACTATATTTTGTTTTCAAACCTGAAGAAATTGCTCGGCGGAAAGAGATTTGATTCCAACGATGAAATCATCACACAAACAAATTTTAATGTCCTTGAGAAATTTTATTTTTTGGAAGAGATAAAAAAATTGGAGATACCTTGGACGAAGTGTATATAGAATCAAGGAGGTTACGTTGAAAAATTATATAATTTTTTATTCAAAAACCTACGTTTCATTCAAAAAGTCACGGACTTATTGAACTGTCCTCGTATATTAAAAACAAAAAAAAAACGTTAAACTGTATTAACAGCGATATTTATTTATTTTCCATTTCAACTATTTTTTTCTCATTAGTTTAATTAAATTTTATATAAAACTTAAAACAAATAAAAATATCTATCTATCTGTTACCTGAGTCTCGGTTGGTGGTGAAATAGATGTAATTTGTGCTGAACTGTCCCTTCTTCCGGCGCCCAGGCGTTGTCGAAGTGTAGACTCTTCGACTTGTTCTCTGACAAGATCGTCCCATCCGTTTCCACCCTGCCAGACGAGACCCACCTGGTGGCTCAGGATCGGCAGATTGCACACGAAACAGATTGCAGTCATTGTCCTGGACCATATACACACATACATACATACATACACACACACACACACACAAACAAATGCAATATAAACACACATATTATATATATATATGTATTATATATAAATGACATATATCGTACATTATATAAACTAAATAATAAATAAATTAATAATAAAACAAAAAGATTAAATAATAGAACATACACTGAAATAAAATTATAATAATGTAACAAAACCATAACCTTAAAAATACTTAATTCATTTAAAAATAAATAAATAAATATAAAGTGATATATGTTTAGGAAAGAGTGCCTATATTAAATAAGATAATCATTTAGTAATTCATTTATTTATTTATGTACATACAACATAACAAAAATCAATATAATAATTATAAAAAAAAATAAATAGATTAAATATTTAATATTTAAATTAAAAAAAAAAAACATTTAAAATTATTAAAAATAAAATGAATGTTGATATGAGTTGAGAGGGAAGAGGAAAAAATAATTATTATTATACTACTGTTATTATTAATATTATTATTATTATATTAGCTTGTTAAAATATTTGAAAACAAACCATTCTGATGTCGAAATTAGAAGTTATCTAGATTGTGCAAATAATAAATAACTACTGTATATAGTATATACTTATATATGTTTACATCAATTTGTATCAAGGACAGACTTAAAATTGAAGAAAGGAAAGAAAAAAAAATCATTTATTTTATTTTTTAAATTATTTTTTAAATAAACAGATAAATGATTGATTGATATAACAAACGATATTATTTTTTTTCTATTTTTTCGAATCATTTGTGATTCACTGAATACTATTATAAAAAAGCCACCTTTATTCGGCTGATAATAAGATAAACATGAACATGAACGTCGAAATGTGCAGCCATTGAGTATTGTTTTATTGACTAATTCACTAATTATTCACTTATTCAATAGTTTTTTTCGGTTCGATTTGGGTATAGGGAAATTATTTATTTAATTAATTTTTTAATTTTTTTATATCCAATCCGAACTAAAAAAAAAAAAATAATTAGTGAAGCCCTCTGCTGGTCAAATTAATAAAAAATTGTAACTAAATAGAATATCAATGGATTAATATGCAAATTTTAATAATTTTTATCCCGCAAACTAGATAAGACCCGGAAATATTACATAAGGAAAGTTTCTTTGGAATTAAAAAAGGAGCCCACTGGTAAAGGTTTATCCAAATCCATGACATGATAACTAATTTGAACAATTAAATGTAATATAAATTTTATTAAATTTGAAAGTTTGTTGGAGAAATTTTTAATATTAAAAATATGATAAGGAGTGAGGGTTAGGAGAGTTTGGGGAAGGGGGGAACGGAAGCAAAAGATATAATTAAACCAATTTATTATTATAATTTGTCAAAATAACTATGTAAAAATAAACAAACAACAAAAATAATAATATAATAAATAATATAAAAGTGCATTTTTTTTTACATATAGATAACTACTTTAAAATTAATTTTTAATTTTTGAATTATAACTGTTCATAAAATAATCAGATTAACATGATATTAATTATAATTCTAAAAATAATTGAATTCAAGTGTCATGCAGAGTGTCACGAGATATGTGAATATATTAATTATAATAATAACAATAAATAAAAAAATTTAAAAAAAAATCATCAAGCAGAAGAAGAGCTGAGCGAAGGCGGCATTCAGTGCTGCTATTAAGAGCAAAAAAAATCAAAAACAATAATTTTTTTATATAATAGAGAGAGAGAGAGAGAGAGAGAATGTGAATGAACGAACGAATGCGAGAATCAAAGAGAAAGAATATATTATAGAATATTTATTGTAATGTAAGTGTTCTCCTATACTACATTATATATATTATGTATGTAAAAGTTTAATCAATCACAAACTTTTATCTTTTATGCAAGTATATTCAAAAAAATGAAAAAAAAAAATGAATACATTACAAAGCTGTATTAATAGTGTAAGTAATGAAATGTTTTTTTTTCAATAATAATTTCAATTTAATGAATTGAAAAACAAACAAGTCAAATTAAAATATGAATATTCTACGGATCAAAATTGGTATACAAGTATGAAATGTAAATTTTTTTCCTTGTAAAATAATAGAAAAACATATTAAATTCAGAAACAAAATTGAAGAAATTTTAGTGAGATAAAAAATATGAAATGGAGAGGGGGCATATTTATTAAAATATTCTAAAAGTATTTGGTATCATTAAAAATTTGTTGTTTTTTTAAATGAAATCAAAAAATGAGTGCTTTTTGGTAAAACATACAGCAAAAAACAAAAAAAACAGGACTATATTTTTTTAAATATTTATATCACTTGTTGATATTACAGTAAAATGATTTGTATGTAAAAATTGTATACCATTCGAGGCATTATTGTTTTTTCATATAGGTATTATCTCAAAAATGCATATCTTATCGTTAATCTATTTGAATTTTTTTAAAAAAAAATGTATTTATAAATTTATTTTCCATTTGTTTGCACTAAATATAAAAAGATAATTTCATTTATAATTTAATAAAATCTATAGGCAAAAAATATATTCGGTAATTGTTTACAAAAACAGAAGCTTCAGGGACTTGAATAAAACTTTACCTGTAGATTTCTTTTTTGATTCCAAGTGACTTTTAAATAAGCAAATGATTCGGTCACTTATAGTTTCTGAGATCAAAATTATTAAAATTTGCATATTAATCTATTGATATTCTATTTAGCTACGATGTTTTATTAATTTGACCAGCAGAGGGCTTCACTATTTTTTTTTTTTTTTAGTTCGGATTGGATTTAGAAAAATTAAAAAATTAATTAATTAAATAATTTCCCTATACCCAAATCGAATCGAAAAAAACCGATAATTATTGAATAAGTGAATAATTAGTGAATTAGTCAATAAATTATTACTAAATGGCTGCTCTCATTTGGACTTTCATAACTATTTTAACTGTCAAACTTTAATAATTTTTATCTCGGAAACTAGAAGCGACGGAGAAATAATTGCATAACGAAAGTTATTTGGAATTAAAAAAGGAATCCACTGGTAAAGTTTTGTCCAAATCCCTGAAGCTTCCGTTTTTGTAAACAGTTGCCATAGATTCAAATATAGGTAATAATTATGTCAGTCTTACAATATTTCCAGACAGACATTCAGACAAAATTCTAAAAGTTACAGTTGATGAATTATATATATACTATATAAATAGAAATAAAAAATTAAATTCTAAACAATACATACAAAAGATCTATCTATTATAATTAAAAATATATTATAATTGGCAATTTAACCATTTCTATTTCTCTTATATATAATTTTTAAGATTTCAATAAAATGTCGTTCAACTTAAAATGAACTTCCTGTATATATATATATATATCGATTATATTATTAAATATACTAATTTTTATATTCAATTTATTGAAATTGGTTAGATTCGCAAGGTATTTACTATTTAAATACAATATTTTATGTTCTGGTCATAATGCCTTAATGCAAATATTTAAAAAATTATATTGGATTTAATTTATATTTGCATTTAATAAAATAAAGAAGTAAAAAAAATACTAAATTCTAGTATTCTACTATTCTACTATTCTACCTAAAAGTACTGATAACTCTAGAAATAACAATAAAATGTTTCAAAACTATTGAATCAAAATAAAATTATATTACTATGATTACTAATGAAAGCACTGCTTTTATTAATATAAATTTTCTTAAAATTTTCATTTTTGCTAAAAATGTTATCATTTAACATTTATCCCTTCCCCTTGTTTTATTCTAGAAACTCCGATGTATGAATGATGTACGTGGATTTTATTTAAACTATCTATAAAATATACTTGTCGAGTACTATTATAACAAAAAAAGATATATATATTATGGGATGTCTATTTAAAATAAATAAAAAACAACCCTTAAAAAATATAGTTTAATAGTATAAATTATTTCGTAAAATAAAATATTCTTGTATATACAATTAAATACATTTTAAGTATGACTTGTTTTTTTATAATAAGCATTAAGAAAATTGATTTTTTCTTTATGGTTCAATTTTCGTAAATGAATATTTTGTTTAAATAGTTAATTCATTTTTTTTCTATTTGATGTTATTTATGTAATTGTGTGTGTGTGTGTATGTGTGTTTGTTTTTTTAAAGGGAACCTGTAATGACGCAATCGAGGTGACTGTAGAGACATAGTTCATTCTCGCGAAGGTCCGGGTCAGTTGGCAACACTGCAACACAACATAAGCAAACACCATGAGTGTGGATAATTACAGGGAATTACAGGACACGAGCGAGAAATTCAAAATATATATAAAAAAAGGAAATAATAATTATAAATAAATTTGCATTCAATTTTTTTTTTAAACATGCATAAAAATATGATGAGAGATTTTGTAAAGGAATGGATTAAACTCAAGATAAATGATGGTGGGATATGGGAGATAATAATTATAGCAAATAAAAAAAAATTGCTTTTAAATAGAATAGAATATAAATGTACGTACAAGTATATTTATAAATAAATTAATTGATTGCATGCATTACTTGAAGCTTTGGTAGGTAATATTACACTCTTCTTATACGTATAATATTCCCTAAAGAAAAATACTTACCTTATAAAAAAATAAATAAATTTACAAAATAATAATATAAAAAAAAATATTTTTTTAAATGTTTTAAATATTTTATTGGAAATATTAAAAACAAATTTCAATAATTCAAACTACAATATCCAACCCAATGAATGAAAAAAGCTCCTCTTTAATGGAAAATGCTTGCCAATGAAAACGCCTCTATACATCTTAATTGAATTTCTATAATATAAATTAAAAATTAGAAATGAATAATAAATTATACTTATATAAAAAATATACTATTGCTCTTGTATGTTGACCTTAAACTCTTAATATAATGATATTAATAATAATAATATAATAAAAAAATGACCATTTAATATTTTATATTATATATAAAATATATATATATATCTATAATATAATATATTTCAATAAAAAAAAACTAAATAAACAAAAAAAATTAACTCTCAAACATTTGTTAATTTAATATTTTATTTAGTAGATAATATATTATTGCCTCGAGGTATTTCATATTTTAATTAAATTGCTCAAAACACACATACTAAAAGACGAAAGAGAGGGAGAGAGAGAGAGTAATATAAATGATGTCAATTGGATAAATAATATATAAATAAATAAAAATTTAGTTAATTAAAAGAATCTGCTAATTAAACATGTTACAAGATTTAAGAATTATATAACTATGATCATATAGAAACAAATAATAATAATAATAATAAACAAATTATAAATAAAGTAAGGATAAAAAAAAATAGGATTAAAATTTATTTCAAAGGTATTAGTAAAAATGGGAGACAAACCGATTATTCAAAACGTTTATCATCAATTTTATTTAATTTGGCAGTGTCATTTAATAAAAATATTAATTTGAAAATAAAATAATCCAATTTAATGTTAAAAAATCAAGTTAAAGTATTAGGTTACGCGGATGATATAGATAAATAAAATAGCGTTGCAACTAACGAAATAGGCTTAAAGTATTATTATAAGTATAAATACTAACATCAATTCAAAATTTATCTACTATATATCAACTACTAATACCTACTATCTAATATTATTGTAGCTATATAATATGATGATGATTGTGATGATAATAATATTTGCTTTTAACCTGTTGCATATATAAATACAAGAGTGTGAGTTGAAATGAATTAAAGGGTTGAATAGGAGTTTGTTAATGATAAAGTTAACAGGAAGATGGAGGTGGAGAAAGAGGAAGGTAGGAGGGTGGGTATGAGGGAAGTGAATAAAGAAATGAAGAAAATTGAAAAAGGGGGAAAAAGAGTTTTGGTGTTAACTTAAAGTAATAATAATATGCCTTAGTTAAAAATAAAATAAAATAAGACTAAAAGAAAATAAAGAGAGGCAGAGTTTAATAATAATAAAATATTAAAACTGTCTTTTGTTTAATGGTTTTAATTAATCCACCTTATAGGAATCCACACAATATTTCCTCTAAATGATAATAATATTTATTTTATTATTACTTTTAATATTATATAACAGTATAATTATTTATTGGACATTATACACCTATAATATATTATATTTACTAATAAATTATTATTCTTTAAAAGTAAAAAGCATGATAAAAACTTGAATTTTCTATTTAATCACAATCTTTTATTTAATTTAATTAAATATTCTCTTCATTTTTATTATTGTATCTGATTTTATATTATATTTATTTATTTATTCATTCATCTCTTATTGAATTTCTTTCCTTATTTCTTTTCCCCATTTCTCAATTTGTAAATATCATTACTTACTTAATTATTATATCTAATATTAATATATCATATCATTTACCATACATATATAAAATATCTAATCAATAAAATTAATTCATTTTCAATAAATTAAAATTAATCTAATTTGTAATGAGTTAAATTTGTACAGACATATTACAAAGATCCAAAAACAAAATCATTTGAACAATTACCAATGTCCCTAAATACTATAATATTCGAGTTATTTTGAATTTTCGCTGTCTGTGTACATTCGATTATCGAAATTTCTTTTGTTATGTTGGTACACATATGTTTCTCATATATTGACATTATCAGCCATTTTGGTCAAAAGATCTAACCATTCTAATAAATATGCAAACAAAATTCATGGAAATAATAATAATAAAAAAAAAGATCTCCCTTTCTGTCACTTTTTATGAATAATAAATGCAAGTGAATGCGTAAGTGCAATTGTGAAGGAGTGTTAAAATTATATCCTTCAAATGAGTGAAAGTGATTGTGTTTTTTCTTTAATAATAATTATGTATGCCATAAATTGTAAATGTAAAATCCTCTCAATGGAGATTAATTTATGGTATCATATGGATCCTTTTATATATAATATATTATTTGCTATGTTTTGTATACATTTTCATCTTTTTCTCACAATCAGATGACTTAATGCCAAAGGGCAGATTAAATTGGAGATATAATAACAAAAAATATGCTAAAATCAAAGAATATAGTAGAATACATTTTCCATCCGTATAATGGTAGATAATTGGCAAAATCATTCCTTTATATAGTCTATATATACATATATACATATATATATATAGTATAGTAAGTAACAACTTTAACAGATCATTAGATTTTTCTTTTCTACTTTCTAATTACTATATACAAGCTCTTTGATAAAAATAAATAATTAGTTACACATTAACATTGTAAGAATGGACACAATCGATTAATACTTTAAACATCAAAATCAAACTTTAATAAAACAAACAACTTTGCGAGGACTTAATACAACTCGTCGTATTCACGGTTCAATTTCAACAAAAAGTCTTGAAACGCTCTCTGTCTCTCTCTCTCTTTTCAAATCTATCTTAATCAAGCAAATAACAAAGCTTTTGAATTCTCATTTAGCATTGGATTCCTGTTAAGTGTGATTGAACACGAGCAAACATCTGACCTCTAAGAATGACAGTGACACATACATTTTTTGTAATATTTTGTTACATTTAACTTTCAAAGACATTCTGGTCATTATTTTTAATAGCATAAACATTTAGATATATAATTCATGGTATAGAATTTTAATATCTACTTACTATATAAATATCCTCTAATAATAAAATTAATAATTATATTTTGAAATTTTTTTTCACTTTCTTGGTTAACTTTAAATATCTATTGTATATACATACAGATATATATAAATAATTCTTAAATATGATATACATTAGAAATCAAAATTGTTTGTTTTTTTAATTTGATTATTTGAATGTATTATGAATATTTGGAAATATATGGAGCTTGGGACAAGTTATTTTTTACCCTAAATTTTAAATTAACTCTTGCAAATAATAAGAAAGAGCAATACAATCAAATTGTCAAATGTGTTTTGATTTAATCGACAAAAAATAAACCTCTGACTTTGTAAGTCCTACGCAAGGACAACGCCTATCAAGTCGGTTATATCAATTAGGTGTCTTATGATCAGTAGAACGGATCCTATCAACATTTACCTTGACTTTTTTGATCGGAGGCACTACTTTTTATCAAATAGCTTCCCATTGTTGATTCCAGAGGTTGGGTTGACTCCGCCCCATAGGGGTCAGCTAGAACCGCTAACCTCTCACCCTGTGGCGCCTTTTAATTGAAAAAGCAGGTTAGAATTTATTAAAATTTTTATTTGTAAAATATTTCTAGTAACTTTCTTATAAAATTTCGATAAATTATTAAGTGAATTTTTGATGAAAATATTTTCAATTAGAAAGTATTAGAATATGAAATTTAAAAATAGTTTTCTTTAAAACTAACGCATAATAATTTTATTGTTCTGACGCTAAGTCTAAAATCGTGGAATTCAAAAATTTCAAAATTTGTGTATGGTAACCTACATCTTGAGACTGGTTGGAATGGTCCACATTGGGACACATGGTATGTCAAGCTTAGTAGTTATTAGGCTTAAAAATTGCAAGGATTACAATTAAATAAGAATACAAGAATAAAATTCAAACATTTGGTTATAAACAAATTTAGAATATAATTTTTTTTTACTTAACTTCTAATAACTAAAAAATAAGAAATTTCTTTTCTTCAAGAAAAAATTCCAAGTAAATTGTAATTCATTTATATTTAATTTTTAACATATATTTTCACCTATCTTAAAATAAACCATTATGTAGTACAGTGCTCCGCAACCGGTGTGCCGCGGCACACTGGTGTGCCTTAAAGGAGATACAGGTGTGCCGCCGCGATCAAATGAAACTTTTAGAAATCCGCATAATTTGATTTCTAAAAGTTTCATTTGATCAAAAATTTGATTTGATAATTTGATTTCTAAAAGTTTCATTTGATCAAAAATCAAATTATGCGGATTTCTAAAAGTTTCATTTGATCGCGGCGGCACACCTGTATCTCCTTTAAGGCACACCGGTGTGCCTTAAAGGAGCACTGATGTAGTACACCTTGGAACAAGATACTAGTTTTTTTAATTTTTTATAATGGATATGAGATTGATAGTTATTTAATAATGTAATTAAAGGTTGAACGAACACTGAGTAAAATTTTGACAATTCATAAATAGAAAAAAAATTAGAAAAAAGATTGAAAAAAATGTTTTAAGTTGAGCCACCCTCTCCTATATAAAAGGTAACATGGAGAGATTTTATGAGACAGGTTATCTCTGAAAAATGTACATAACCATTCTATCTTATTAACACATTCGCTAACATAGAATTGTCAATCATTTGGTATTAAAATTTAATTTCAATTATTTTGATTAACATATTAATTGAAATAATTATGTTTTCTTTATTAAAAACAAAATATAGACTGAGATTTCGAATTAAATAGCTTAATTTGAAATGATTTTAATAAATGTTAGATTTACCGGAATGGGATATTTTTAAAGATTATATATTTTAATGAACTTTATTTTTCCATGATTTATTCATTTTATTTGATAATTTTAAAAAATAAAATATTAAATATTTCTATTAAATATAAAATTTTTAAAAGATAAATTTTGAATGATTTTTGGAATTTGAGAATCTTTCTTTTTGGAATAATTTTTAAAACAATAAAAACAGGAATTCCCAAAATGCTCATTTTAATGGTCTTTAAAAATATCCCAACATGGTCTATATCAGGGGTGGCCAACATGTCGACCGCAAAGGCTTTAAAAGTAGCCCGCGAAGCCAAAGTTGGAAAAGTTAAAAGGTAAAGGACATGATTTTTCCATGGGAGAAGGAAGGCAGAAAAAATCATGAGCTCACGTGAGGGCAGGAACGCCAATCCCTGAAATATAATTCTTTTCTACTGGGATTATAGAAAAGAATCTACCCGTTACCCAGGATATTATTTTTAAATTTATTAAAAATTAATTTTACATTTCATGAAACTTATTCAATTTTTTCTTATTGCTTCATATATAAAAACAATAAAATTATTTCCTTCCTTTTCAAGTAATTTTTATGTTATTTTAAGTTATTTATTTTGGAATATAAAATTTGAAAATAGAATAGAATAGCAGGAAAAAGGGTCAATGTTAAAATACAAAAAAGAAGGAATGATTGGGATGGAAAAGTTGGTTAAATCGATTTATTAAAATAATTCGTATTAAATTATTTGTCATATAATACGTAGTGTAAGGAACTAATCGAGCCAAACGTTGGGCTGCCACTTTGTAAGGAGGACCGTTTCAAGTTGGGGTCACTTTGTAGACGATCCTCTTACGTTGGGTGCCAATTTATAAGGGGATCTAAGTATGGGGCACTTGTAATGACCCACGATGACCGTGAATTGTTAATTATGTTAAGTTATTGATGGGCGCCAACTTTGGATATCCCAAAGTATAAAATAGTGTTGAAAAATTAAGGGAAAAGGGAAAACACAATAATAATGTTCACATTAATTTACTTTAATTAAATAGATAAAAATTAACAAATTAAATATACAAATTTTAAATAGAAAAATAAGAAAATGTAATTCACTAATATCACTGGAATTAGCGGAAATAATTATCACAGGGGGTGATGATAAGGATTATACACAAATAATTATATCACGGGACGTGATAAGTATAGGTTATATCAGGATGATATCACTTGTTCGACTGTATCACAGGGTGTGATAAAAATGATTATGTACAAAATAATTATATCACGGGACGTGATAAATACCAGGTCATATCGGGATGATATCACTAGTTAAACTGTATCACAGGGTGTGATAATAAAAATGATTATATACAAAATAATTATATCACGGGACGTGATAAATACAGGTCATATCAGGATGATATCTCACTAGTTCCACTGTCCATTCTCAACTGTTTAAAAATATTAGAACTTGGAGGGATGGTACCTCCCCTTAGTCAAAAAAATAATCTCTATATATATATATTACATTTTAAGAATAATGCGACCAAATAACTTTGTTAATAAAATAGGGGAATAGAAAAACAAAATAAACTAAAAAAATAGATAAACAAAATAAAATGTATAATAAAGAAAAATAACTAAGAATATAAATACTTTGTCCGTTACATCCTCCCCCTCTGATTCCGAGGTCTTTTGATTGAGGGATCAGCCCTAGGAACGGACAATTCTTGGCCTTCCTCGCTTACGTAGAGGAACTACTGGAGTAGAACGCGTGTCGTTACATAGACGCAAAGCTGATGTATGAGGGGGAACAAGTCCTTGAGTAAATGAATGTTTTTGAGTTTGTGATGGCTCCATAACTCCTGGTGGGCCCCGATGGGCTCTCGGAGACCCCACCAGCTGTCTATATCGGACAGCAGGATCTTCTTTGCTGACTTTGGTACCGTCCATGGAATCGACAGCCCTTTGCAGCGCATTCAAACAACCGCCTGTGTTTATATCATGTCCAGCGTAAGGAGTTGGCTCTCCCCCTGGTTGAAAGACAGTTTCATGTTCTTTTAATAAGTGGGCAAGTTTTATGTTCTGTTCCTCAGTTAGCTGAATAGTGTTTTCAACAACAGTATTATTTTCTTCAGTGGTGCAGAGATTTTCTCGAATAAATTTGTATTTTCTCTTAGGATAATTATGAAAATACCAGCGATTGTTTCGCATATCTAATACTAAACCTGCTTTTCTGAGGAAGTCAAGACCTAATAGTGATCTATTTCCACTAACATTGGGTAGGAATATCATTTCTATATGTATTATTTTATTTTTGATTTTTACAGGAACTGTAGTTAATAACACGGAATGTATACGCTTTTTCCCGTCAGCTAGAGTTAAGGAAAGTTTTTCTACTTTAAAATGTTCTCCTCGTTGTCTTAAATAGCTGAGAAGACGCTGACCGCCAATTGAGCGAGTGGCCCCGCTGTCAACGCAAATAGAACCAGAAGCTTCATAGATGGAGGCTTCTATTAGAGCGAGTTTAGTATCTCCATTTGTAGTGACGTCACACTGTAAGGCGTGTGCCTTGGTAATTTCCTGATTCAGATTGCAAGTTGGACACCTAGGTTTGGTGACTCCTGGAGTTCCGCAGCCGTAGCAACGAAGTGTTGAAGAGTCAGTCTCTTCTTTTTGTTTTTCACGAGGTTGTGAGTTTCTAAAGGGTTTCCGATCATAATATTTCGATTTAGGGGGTTCGATAGATTTATTTGAAGGGATTGTTTTTGAAAATGGGGCCCTTAAGTTATCATAGGAGTCGAATTTTTCTGCGAGATCGAGGGGATCTACCAATGTTTCCCAAGAGTCGAGGAAGTGATCTTTGCATTCGGATGAACACTTTCTCTTCATTTGATCAGCTAGGATCAAATTTTTAAGTTGATCAAAATTTTCAATTTTTAGATCGGATAGCCAGGCTTCTAGATAACCGCGTAGATTGAAGTAAAAATCTTTCCAAGTGTTTTCCGATGTCTTCTTGGAGGTGGAGAAAAGTTTTCTTATTTTATCCGTAGTTAATTTAAATCGGTGAAGTAGGAGCTTCTTAATATGTTGATAGTCTTGGGCGACTTCATTTGGTTCTCTAATTATTAGAGTAGTAATATCTATGGGTAAGACCGAAATAAGATAAGTGACCCATGCATCCTCAGATATGCCAAGAAAATTCATTTGTCTTTCGAAAAGACGCAGATACGTATTAATATCGTCATCGTTAATTTTAAATAGAGGTAAGAATTTCAATATATCTACTTTCGGTTGAAGTGGGGTTGGTGATTCTACCTGGTTCACTACGGTTTGAATTCGGAGTTTCTCTAGTTCAAATTGTCTTTCCTTCTCCTTTTCTCTTTCTTCTCGGTCTCTATCTCTTTCTTCTTTTTCTTTTTCTTCTTTTTCCTTCCTATCCTCTATGATGGTCATAAGTAATTCCCGTGTAAGGTCTTCATCATAATCAGGCAATGACGTGATGTCATTTTTTATATCGATCCTACGAGAATCTAAATTCATAACTATTCCTAATTCCTGTGCTAAAAGGATAAGATCCTCCTTTTTCCCTTTGCCGAAAAATGACATTTTTAATAGGATAATTAAATTTAATGTTAACCAAAGAGAAAAAAAAATTAATTAATTAATCAAAATTAAAAGTTATTTAGTCGCGTACAATTGAATTATACAATGTTTAATTATAAAATAAGATAATTGAAATATAATTTAAAATATGTAAAAGTATTTAAATATTTGAAAATATAGTGATATTTTATCAATTTTATTAATTCATTAATTTAAATATAATGTAGTAGAATAAAATTTAAAAATCAAAAAAAAAAAAAAAAAAATTTACAAATTAAACATATAAATTAATTAATTATAACTAATAATAATATTAATATATTCAAACTATTTTTATTGAATTAGAATTAAATAGATAAATATTCTATTTGTTAGATAAATGTGAAAATTAAAAATAAAAAAAATAATTAACAAGTATTAAATATATTATTATATTAGACAAGGAGATATGATTTATTTAAATTTAAAGTATAAAAGTAAAAGTTTTAAATTTCTATTTTATTAATTAAATATTAAATTGTACTATAAGTCCGTTGAGATGAAAAAGTGATGATACTGCTCACCAAAAATGAATAATGTACTTTTCTCAGGAGCCGTGGTGTACTAATCGGGCTTCAGGTTGGGCTGCCACTTTGTAAGGAACTAATCGAGCCAAACGTTGGGCTGCCACTTTGTAAGGAGGACCGTTTCAAGTTGGGGTCACTTTGTAGACGATCCTCTTACGTTGGGTGCCAATTTATAAGGGGATCTAAGTATGGGGCACTTGTAATGACCCACGATGACCGTGAATTGTTAATTATGTTAAGTTATTGATGGGCGCCAACTTTGGATATCCCAAAGTATAAAATAGTGTTGAAAAATTAAGGGAAAAGGGAAAACACAATAATAATGTTCACATTAATTTACTTTAATTAAATAGATAAAAATTAACAAATTAAATATACAAATTTTAAATAGAAAAATAAGAAAATGTAATTCACTAATATCACTGGAATTAGCGGAAATAATTATCACAGGGGGTGATGATAAGGATTATACACAAATAATTATATCACGGGACGTGATAAGTATAGGTTATATCAGGATGATATCACTTGTTCGACTGTATCACAGGGTGTGATAAAAATGATTATGTACAAAATAATTATATCACGGGACGTGATAAATACCAGGTCATATCGGGATGATATCACTAGTTAAACTGTATCACAGGGTGTGATAATAAAAATGATTATATACAAAATAATTATATCACGGGACGTGATAAATACAGGTCATATCAGGATGATATCTCACTAGTTCCACTGTCCATTCTCAACTGTTTAAAAATATTAGAACTTGGAGGGATGGTACCTCCCCTTAGTCAAAAAAATAATCTCTATATATATATATTACATTTTAAGAATAATGCGACCAAATAACTTTGTTAATAAAATAGGGCAGTGGTTCTTAAACTGTGGTCCGCGGACCCCTGGGGGTCCGCGAAGCCTTTACTGGGGGTCCGCGGTCCTCGGAAAAAAATCATCGTAAAAATATATACATATATAAATATTTAAAGTTCATTGTTTAACTATATCCTCCTAGAGAATTACGGCTATAATTTAATACTATTAATAATACTATTTTATTTTATTAAATTGATAATTATGTCAATTAATTTTTTGTGAATAAATAAACATATATAAAAAACTATATATAAAATTTGAATTTTCATCCATTCATTCATTTAAAATCATTTTTCGATTGTTCCTTTAAAATAACCCCTCTTAGGGGCTCGGAAGGGGAGGCATATAAGGGAATTTTCTTTCACTTTGTTATTGGGGAAAACCAGGGGAGGGGACAGTCTTACCCGGAAAAACCCAAATTGTCAGCGTCCACTCTGGGGTTTTAAACAGTTTTAAAGCAAATGTTAATTATAAGTTCATTTCTCAACGAGTTGTATCTTTAAATTATTTTTATTAATGTTAATTATAAGTTCATTTCTCAACGAGTTGTATCTTTAAATTATTTTTATTAATTTAATTAATTATAATTAAATTATAGCTAATAATAGTTTATTATAGCTAATAATTTTTTTTAATTTTTAGTGTAATTTGCATGATCATTATTTTATAAAAACACTAAACACATTTTGCAATTTCCCAGAAAGGCTGTTTTTGAGAGTAAGTATAAGTTAGTTTTATGAATAAAAAATATTTATTTTAATAATATTTTAGAATCAAATTACGAAATTAATAATATTTTAGAATCAAATTACGAAATATATTTATTATATAAATTAATATTCATTTAAAATGATATTAAATCATTTATTTAAAATGATTTAAAACATTTATTAAAATGATTTAAAACATTCATTTAAAATGATATTAAAACATTCATTTAAAATCATATTAAAACATAGCTAGTAAATAATAATTCGTTATATTTATATTATATTTATATTATATTTATATTATTGTAGTTCAATGTTAATAAATTACTCCATAAAATGGATCGTTGGCTACAAACTGGTTCAACACAGAAACGGAAAGAATCAGATGATGAGGCATCAACAGCAAACTCTACCAAGAAACGCAAAACTAGAAAATATTCGGATGATTATTTATCATTTGGATTTACTTATATTTGCAACAATGATGTGGAAAGACCAGTCTGCGTTCTATGTCAGGAAAGTTATCCAATGAAAGTATGAAACCTGCTAATCTCAGACGTCATTTACAAACAAAGCACAGCGAGCATGTTAGTAAGTCTATCGAATTTTTTAAAATGAAAAAAGAAGAACTTAATTCAAGTCAGAAATTGATGGTAAAGACGGGATCTGGTGGTATGAGTAAGAAAGCAGTAATGGCATCATATGAAGTAGCTCTACTTATTGCTAAAGCAGGAAAGCCGCATAATATAGCAGAGCAATTAATTCTTCCTGCTACAAAAGTAATTACAAATATAATGTTAGGAACTAAAGCAGCAAACGATATAAATTTGATTTCATTATCAAATGATACGGTTAAGAATAGGATTGAAGACATGTCATGTAATATAAAAGAAGAATTAATATCGAGAGTGCGCAAAAGTCACTATTACTCATTACAATTGGATGAAAGTACTGATGTCACTAATAATGCCAATTTGTTAGCTTTCATTAGATATGAGTTTGAAAATCAAATACAAGAAGATGTATTGTTTTGTGATTCACTACCTTCACGAACGACAGCTAATGACATATTTAACAGTTTGAATAATTTTATAACCGAAAATGAAATAGAGTGGCCAAAATGTGTTGGAATTTGCACTGATGGTGCTCGTGCAATGTCAGGTACAAGAACTGGATTGATTGCTCTTATTAAAAATGTTGCGCCTCAGGTTGTTTGGAATCATTGCTGCATTCACAGAGAATCATTAGCAGCCAAAAATATGTCACCAGATTTGAAAAGAACATTAGACGAAGTAGTTAAAATTGTCAATTTCATTAAGGCTCGTCCACTTAATTCCAGAGTTTTTAAAATTTTGTGTGAGGAAATGGGTAGTCAACATACACATTTATTATTACATACAGATGTACGTTGGTTGTCCCGCGGGAAAGTACTCATTCGCCTTTTTGAGCTTCGAGATGAAATACGATTGTTTTTAATAGATGCGCATTTTGAACTGACCGAATGTTTCAATGATTTTATCTGGTTAGCTAAGGTGGCTTACTTGACTGATATTTTTACAAAATTGAACGAACTTAATTTGAGCCTGCAAGGTACTGTTGTAAATATATTTAAAGTTGAAGATAAAATAGAAGCAATGATTAAAAAAATCGACTTGTGGTCGAAACGCATCCAGAACGGTGTATATGAGTCTTTTCCAACTCTCAATGATTTCATAGAAAGCTCCAGTGAAAAATTGCTTAATCAAACGCGTCAATTATTTGTTGAACATTTAATTACTTTGAAAAGCAACTTCAGGAAGTATTTTTCTACTCCTGATCCTTGCAATAACTGGATCAGAGATCCATTTAATATGGAAATTACAAATACTAAACATTTATCTGCACCTGAACAAGATATTCTCGTGGAATTATCATGTGATACAACTTATAAACTAAAATTTAACAAAACTGAATTGAGCAACTTTTGGTTACTTCTCAGGTCAGATTATCCTGCGCTTGCAAATAAAGCACTTCAACACTTGATTCCATTCTGCACAACATATTTATGCGAACAAGCTTTTTCGGTACTATTTTATATTAAGTCTAAATATAGAAACAAATTAAATGTAGAGCCGGATCTTAGATTAAAAGTTTCCAATATTAAGCCAGATATTGAGATTCTTGTTTCAAGAAAACAACTGCATACATCTCATTAAATATGTAAGTTATATTTAATGAGATAGATGCAGTTATTTTTTAAAATATTTCTTATTTAATATTTTCTGAAAAAAATTATAAAATATTTATATGAATTTAATGTAAGTACCCATTATAATTTGTGAGATTTGTTGCTATGACAATGTTTGTATTTTCTTTCTTCAATATTATAATTTCTAATAAAATGTGTTCTACAATATGCAAAAAAATCGTTATTCACCAATCACTGTTAGAAATATTCATCATATATCCTTGTCCTTATGAGATCGTAAGCCAGAAATTAATTAATAAAATGACGTAAAGTACCTAAAGTTGTGATGGGGGTCCGTCAAAAAAAATTTTTTCAAGTGGGGGTCCGTGGAGTACATAAGTTTAAGAACCTATGAAATAGGGGAATAGAAAAACAAAATAAACTAAAAAAATAGATAAACAAAATAAAATGTATAATAAAGAAAAATAACTAAGAATATAAATACTTTGTCCGTTACAGTAGTATAATTAAATTGTATATAATTTCATTTAACGAAGAGGAAAGAATATAATTTATTTTGAAAATAAAGTCAAAGTCAGTTGAATCTCATCCATTGGGGGTAAGCAAGAGATTGCTATGCTGTCCCCTTCAAGGTCACCGAGAAGCAAAACATTGGAGGTGGGGGCGAAATTTATTATATATATATAATTAATATAACAGTAAAAAGTTAAAAATCTATATTTTATAAAATTAAATTTTTATTTGAATCTTTTCTAAAATTTATTAAACTTCATTTAAATTAATAGGAATAAATAAATTTACAATTAATTCTTGATTGAGGGATGATTTCGGTGGTGACGCCGGTCAACGTCTTCGACTGGAAAGGGAATGGGAACTGAATCACTGAATGCGCTCGAAGCAGGCAGGCCAGGAGGGAGGGTGGGTAGGAGGTGAGAAGAGGTGGCGGAGGGGGCAAACATGGCGGCAAATCTTTTCAATCTGTCAAAATTCAATAATTAATATTTAATCAACGAAGCATCGTAAAATTATATAATAGTAGTGAAAATGAATCTACGTTTCATGATGAATCTATTCGTATAGGTTTTATCTGTTGTTATGAGGCAAGATTTTTGTTGAACTGTAAAAATAAACCAATATTAAAATTAATTAAAAATTTCCATTTAATGATACGAAAAATCAATTTTATTTAGAATCTGGCTAAAATTACGGTCAATGGATTGGTCTTGGTCACAATATACAAGATTTAGTCAAAAAATTTAATAAAATGAAAAACATTGATTTGATTGGTTTTTCTAATTCTCTAAAGAGTACTATAAATATGAGTTCCAAGTTTTTACTAATATGAAGCGTAGGAGAGGTGGGTCCTCTCAGAGGCACTTAAGACATGTCTCACTCGTGAATATACAGGGTTTTGCTAATCGGAGAATTGACGTAATCTGGATATATTTGAATTAACCCCCCGAAGGGGGGTTAATTCAAATATATATAGGAGACTCTTTAGAGTCTCCTATAAGAGACAAGATTTCAATTTTTTTTTCTTTTTAATGAAGCTATGCTAGGTATTCTCCTTCATCCAAATAAATTTGATTTTTTTAATGATCAAGGGAGGGGGGGAGAGAGTAAGAGTAAGGGAATGGATGGAAAGGCGTCAATGGGTAAAGGACATGATTCCTCCAGGTAGAAGAGGGATTTAGAAGAAATCATGAGCTCACGTGAGGGCAGGGACGCCAATCCCTGAAATAGAATTCTTTTCTACTGGGATTATAGAAAAGAATCTACCCGTTACCCAGGATATTATTTTTAAATTTATTAAAAATTAATTTTAGTTCAAAATCATCCTATATGTTATTACATCTTTTATATCTCTTATCCGGATAATTTATATACTTTGTATACAAGGGCTTCCCTTTCTCAAAACACCGTTTAGTCCTAGACTACTCTACTCTACCCAAATTTCGCCTCTACCTCCCCCTCCTATCATATCCATTCCAAAATGAAGTATTTATTTTAATTGAAGTTATAAATTTAAATGAAAAATAACAGCCCTTCCATTTACAATTTTTTTTATTAATATTATTATAATAATTAAAACTAAAATATCTTTCATATTTCTATAAATATATTATTGATTTAACCTTCCTATATATTTTAGTATTTGACTATATAATTAATAACATATAATTTTTTCCCATTTTTTAGCACTTTATTACAAACATATAATATATTTTAATTTTTTTATTCGTTGATCAAAAATAATATAAATATAAAATATATTTATTTATTACATAATAAATAGATTTTAGAAACTAATAAGCAAAGATAAATATCCAAATATTTAGACAATGGTTGCTCGTTTCAATTCCTTCTTTGGCTCCACATATTTATGTGAATCCACATTTTCTTATATGAATGCGATCAAAACAAAACAGCAATCGCAAATAGCGGATCTACATTTAGAGTCATGCTAAAGAATTGCTTTAAGTTCATATGAGCCAAATTTTGAGAAACTTGCTGCTCTTATGCAATGCCAGGTTTCATCCAAATAAAAATTGTATGCTTAAAATTTGTTTTGTTCGTATTTATTTCTTAACATTGTATTTTTTAAAATTTTAATAAATATTGTTAGAATTCATAAAATAAAAAATATATCGTCGGCTTAGATTGCAAACCTGCTAACTCATATTCAGCATATTTTGCACAACTTTCTTAAAAAGCATAAATTTTTGGCTTGTCACGTGATTTCAATTAAATAGGTGCATAATAGCGGTGTTTCATAGCCAATGTAAGGTGTTTTTCTCTTTCTAATAGTGTGAAAATGGAGGTTTGCAATTTAAATCGGCGATATAATGACTTCTTTAATTATCTTCTAAAATTTTAAAATTATTTGCCCATATCCATAGTCGACCGCAGACTATATTTTATTGAAAAAGTAGCCCCTAAAAGCTAAAAGTTTGGCCACACCTGGTCTATATCATATGTTATATCAAAGCCTTTTTTTAATTACTACTATCTACATATTTCTATTTCCATGTTAGAAAAAATAAAAAGGAAATTGTTTACAAAATCGGAAGCTTGAGGATAACTTATAGTTTCCGAGATAAAAAGTTTCCTGATTAAAATTTGCATATAAATCCATTGACATTCAATTTAGCTACCATGTTTTATTCATTTGGTCAGTAAAGGGCTTCACTAATTTTCAGTTTTTTTCAGTTGGGTGTTGTATATAGGAAAATTAAAATATTAATTAATTAAATAATTATTCTATATCCAAACCGAATCGAAAAAACTGAAAATTAGTGAATAAGTGAATAATTAGTGAATTAGTCAATAAAACATTACTAAATGGCTGCTCTCATTTGGACGTTCATAATTAGTTTATCAGTCAAACTTTAATAATTTGATTCTCGGAAACTAGAAGCGAAGGAGAAATAATTGCATAAGGAATGTATCTTTGACATTAAATAAGGAATCCACTGGTAAAGTTTTATCCAAATCCCTGAAGCTTCTGTTTTATTAAAGAATTACCAATAAAAATATAGAAATATACCAGCGAGCATTATTTATTTTGTCACAAAAAAGCAAATTTGAAATATTTTATTTTTGTAGTATTGAATTAATAAGTACGAGGGTACTATTTCTATTTCTGGCCTAATAATAATAAAAAAAAACAAACAAATAAATATGTTCGAAAATGATTTGATTGATTATCAAAATATTCCTTCATCAAGATAAATACACATTTGGAATTGTTTAAACTTAAACCAATATTCAAACCATTATTTTCATTGAGGTAAATCTAAATCTTGAATCTAATAACTACTACTACTACTACTACTAGTAGTAGTAGTACTACTAGTAGTAGTAGTAATAGTAGTGCTATTTTAAATTATTTCTTTTTATAATGCTATTTAATTAAATAACATAGGAATGATGATCGTGTCTATTTGTTTGTCAAGTACTCTAGGATAATATTAATATCAATTTCGATTTCATGCAATTTAAGTAAAATTAAATTGATTTCTATTAAATAATTCTTGTCTCGAATATAATAAAAATAATAATAACAATAATACTAACAATAATAAAATTAAATTAAATTTCACAAATTATTATTAAAAAGTTTAGAAACATTTATGATATCATATATATAGTAAGTAATATAATAGTTAGTATCTATTAATATAATAATATTATCTTTGCAATTTCATACAACTTTGAATGTTTAGATTAATTTTCCAATTTCCTTTATGATTAATATGTATAATATTAATTTCAAGTAAAAAACCTTTTCAGTTTACATCAATTATAATATTGTATATATATATATATATATATATATATATATATATATATATACTATACCAGCTGGCCAACCCGCGGCCTACCATGAAAAATTGTGCGGCCCGCCAGTTAACTTTATATTTCTTTTGTAGCTTACATTTCTCATTTGTATATTCAAAAACAGAGAATATAATTGAAATAATTATAATTAATTAATAAAGAAAAACAAATTTCAGATTAGATAGGACTCCAAATTTAATTGAAACAATAAAAAACTCGTAACGCCTTAGGCATTTTATTTCTTTTGCATTTCTAAAAGCACGTTTTCCTAAAATGTGGCCCCTGTAGCATTGCTCCTAATCAAAGAGGCTCATGGAGTTATTTGGGTTGGCCAGGCCTGTACTATACTATAATATATTTTTATTCAGACTACCTTCAAAGCTTTTCATTCCAAGTCAGTGTGAAGTAATGCATTGTTGTTATTTTTTAAATATTCATTTTATTATTAGTTGCAAGGAAATATTAAAGGTTGAGACAGGAGCTAAATATAACTTAACTTAACGTTATATAAAACTACATTTAGATAAACTTAAAATATAAACATGTAATAATGTAAATTTACATTAATTGTTTTATTTGTTTATTCTTTGGGCCTTTCGCTTTTACTATTTTTTTTTATGTAGTAAACCTTAGATCTTAATCTGATTAGGGAAAAACTTATTATTATAGGTGGCGCTAGGAACTTGAAATTCCATATCCGCAGCAACTACATTCCTCCAACTGTGTGTATTTAAACCAGTGTTTCCCAAAGTGGTCCCTAGGGACTCCAAGGAGTTCTTGAGATAATCAGGGGGTTCTTGGAAAATTAAGATCGATTTGGGGGTCCATGAACAATGTCAGATGGTCCGCGCAAGGTTTAATAAAAAAAAAATCTCGAGTGTTTCCACTCGAATATCTTGCAAATTTAAATTGGATTAATTAACATATATTATATTTAACTTAAATTTAATTAATTAAAATATGAATTAAAATTAATAAATAATATTTATTAAACCAGCGCGTGTTTGGCTCTTGGTTGATGACACCATGTCACGTGCTGGCGCGTGATTGGCAGACAACGTGTTAAAAAGTTTAAAAAATTAATTCCGGTACTTTCACTGATTTAATCAAGCTGAAATTTTATATATAGCAGTTTTATACAATTTTTAATCATGTGAAAAACTATTATTTATTATTTATTAATTATTTATTTAGGGCCAGTTTGGAGTAAAAAACATTAAAACGTGGTAGGTAATGGTCCTCTTCCGAATGAGCTACATTTCTCAAAAGTTGAAAGAAAACTACGAATTTTGAATAATGCCCGTGTACAAATTTCATTATTCTAGCTAACCTGGCGAAATAGTAAAAATAAATTGAGACACATTCTTATTAATTTGAAAACACTCAATAATTGTTAGCAATTTTTACGTCCTAAGCAAAATATAAACGTAGATAGGTGCATAAGATATAAGTAATAAGCTAATAAGGTAACGCCCGAAAATCACGTTCGAATAGAACCGAGCGATCATGGCTTCTATTTCTTTTTCATGGATGGAAACATGACTCGAACGTGGTTATTCACTCAAGGTCTGTGGGAATGTTTTTGTTACTATGAAAAGGGGTTTGTAAACAAGTTTTGACTATGAAATGGGGCCCGTGGGCCAAAAGAGTTTGGGAAACACTGATCTAGAGCAACCTCGTATCTATCTACTATTCTCGCCCAATTCCCTACGTTTCGCGTTCCTTTATATTGTTTACCAACCAATATTTCTCAATTGATCTCCCCACAAGCAAGTTTCCAACTAGTCTTCCTTCACAATTTTTATCCACGTGTTCCGGATATCCGACCTGTATATTTAATTTACATTTGATAGATTATTTGTATTAAAATTTAAGCATATTTTAAAGGAATTAATTTATTCATTTGAAATTTTTGAATATTTTTTTTTATAAATGTAATCATATATAAGATATATGATATGATATGTTATAAGTTATAATAGATGTTTATAACCTTTATTTAAACAGGGGCATATTCTGGTAAAATTTCATTGTAATCAGCCAATTATGAGTTAGCGATCCGATTTCCTGGACAGACAGGATAAATTCTAAACTCACTTTTGGATTCTACATGTCATGAAACGAGAAGATATGCAAAAACTTTTAAATACTGACCAATGTCGAGATAAAAACCCTTTTATATAATATAGATTAGCTTTTTGTAATTGTTATTGCTAGACATAAACCCTTTTTATCACGATTAATTTTTTATAACTAAATAAAATGATATTTTACAAATTTAAATATTTTTAATTAATAAATCTTTAATTAGCATATATTTTTCATAATCTTCATTCAGAAATATAGTTCGTTAACTCGAATGGTTGGAGAGTACTGATAAATTAATAATATAAATGTAGATAAATAGAATTAGAAAAGGGTCATCTAAAAAGATGGACGGGATTTCGAAGAGTAATAAAAACCCTAATACAATGGTAGAATATTTATTTAAACATCAAAAGACAGAGAAAATCTTAAACTTTTTTAGCTACTCTAAAGTTTCAACGTTTGCTCAACCCATCGCACGACAAACATCTAGCCGATTATCATTATACCACAAAACACACTGCGCTTTTTACTGTACTGAAGTCATGGCGTCTCTGAAGTGACAAACCTAGTCGAGCCGCACGGCAATGGCGGCGCACGGTAAGAAGGCGACTGCGCATGCGCCCACTGACTTCGAGTAAATGCTACTCAAAATATTTATAATGCTATTCAATCTCTCGTTAATTTCGTGTTGATGACATGTTTATTTATCGAATAGTTGTACAACAAAATTCCGTCCACTTTTTTCGATGACGCTGTACTTATTGAATGGCATGTTATATATATATATATATATATATATATATCCACATTAATTAAATTAATTTGAAACAAAAAACATTTACTTAATGTACGTATATGTTTCCCATTCATTTTCTATATGAGTAAGTATTCAAATTTTAATAATTATCACATTTTTTAATAAAATTAAGGAACGTTTTTTAACTTTTGAAGAACACTATTCTATGCTTAAGTAATAGATGGGAGAGATCAAATTTATCACTGATTCTATTTAAGACACCAGAAAGTCACAATACACCAGTTTCAAAATTTTTCAGTGTGAAATTCATCAGCAGATCATAAAACGCACGTTCTCAGAGTATGTTCTACTACTAGTTTAACTATTAATTTAATTTTCCAAGTTAAAAACACATTTATTCTTAAATTATTCTTTGTGTAGACTATATTTTTAATATAAATGCAAAAAATAAATTAAATATTATTATTATTTTTATATTTCAACACATAAATAACTTTATTTTTTGTTTACAAAATTGTTACTAAAGTTTAACACTTAATTTATATATTTTAATTAAAAAATTCTTTTGTATAGTAATTTTTTTATCCTGTATTTATTTAAATTTTCTTTTGATGGCAAATTGATTGTATTCTAGTTTTTATATATATTTATATAAAAGTTAACCTGTCAGGAACAAAGATAAATTTTCTACATGTATTATAAAATATAAAACAATTTATGTAAAGTTAATAGGCAGTCAAGAAAGATTGATGATCTAAAATAATATATTATTATTAGACACACAAATACACATACACTCAAAAATAAAAAAAAAGATTACTTGTAATTACTTAAAATAATTACTACTACTACTACTAATTACTACTACCAGTTAAAAAAAAGTAAAACATTTATGTATTATATAGGCAAGTAGTCCAGTATTTATTTGCAGACTGACGCATAGATTGAACAGAGTAAAATCAATTTAGTTTGATTTTTTCACCAAAGAGGGATCTCTTTTTAATTGTTGGTTTGCGCCATTACGGTTCTTCAGTTATCATTGTAAAAGCAATAAAAATCACTTTCTCTTTCTTCTCTTCAATGCTTGGCAAAATTTATCACTTTTCATAGTTTCTTCCATTATCAAATTCATAATGAAATGAAAAAGAATATTTAATGAAATTTTCATGAAAAAGAATATTTAATGAAATTTTCATTAAATATTCTTTTTTCCTTAATCATTCATATCCTCTCTTATTCCAAATTAATCATTTCCCTCTTCTTTCGCAAAATTTCAGTGACAACGTCTTCACAATAGATGGCATCCATCCGAGCTCTTTTGATTTCATAAAAAAGTGCTCTGGACAATATTTCATCTTCTGTTGGCTCAAATAAGCAATATTTAACTTCGCTTAAATTATCGTCTTCTACACCAGTTGGAGAAATTGTCTCATTTATACTTCAAGAAATCATCAATTACTGGAAGGTGAAACAATCAAACAGGATGGAAACAGTATTCATAGGAGAGTTTTCCAGGATATTTTAAATAATCTATGAAAAATGTAATTTAAAGATAAAGATTTATAAAGATTTTATAAAAAAATATCGCGTTGTTTTTTAACAAAGAATATTTATCCAAACTAAATTTTAATAATTATTATAAGTAATTAATTCGTATTAATTATTAAAATCTGAGTGTATTATTAGTTAATCAATAAAAGTGAAGTATGCAGCAGTTCGCTTCAGACTTATTCTGTGCTATATACCATACTTCTACACGAAGTATTAAACTGGAATTTTTTTGTAGAAATCTGTTATTTGAAAATTACAAAAAATATTTTATTCAAAATAGTTTCCATTGGAATTTATACATTTTTTCCACCTCTTCGGCAGGTTATGAATGTTACGCCACAAAAAACAATTCTTCCTTAGAAGCGAAACAGTTGTCGAGCCATTTTCGTACATTTTCATACGAATCGAAGTTTTGTTCGGGGAGTGCATCTCCCTATGATTCGAATAGATGATAATCAGACGGAGCCAAGTTTGGAGAATAAGCTGCATGCGCTAGTACTTCCCAAATGAACGCCTCGATCGTATCCGTTACCCGTTTTGCTGTGAGTGAGGAACATTTTCACGAAGAAAAATGATTATTCGTTACTTTTTTGCTTATTCCGTTGTTTTACACGTATTGTTCGATTCAAATCGATCATTTGTCGTTAGTAGCGATCAGTGTTAACGGTTTCGCCAGGTTTTAGTAGCTCATAATTATTCCCTTTAGCGGAGGTTCCCGACGCTCCTCGTTACTCATGTAAAAATCACCACTTTTAAATATTTTAAACCACTCAAAGCATTGAGTTTTGCCATGTTCATCGAATATTTCGAAATGCATTCTATGCGATTCTACAGCAGTTTTCTTCAAATGATAACATAAAACCAATGATGTCCGTAAATCATAGTTAGTAGGCACAAAACTCGACATGTTTGAGCTTATAGAAATCGGTGTATGAAAATTAGGTTATTGTGTGTTGACAAACTTCGTCAGCAGGGAGAAGATGGCGCTACAGAAGCGGTCCTACGGTCTTTAAACTGATAGCGAGCACCATCTATAGGTAAATTCCGGTTTCATACTTATACATCTATGTATTTTGAAAATATGATATATTATAAATATAAAGATATTTTTCTTAATAAAAATGTCAAAATATGTTTATAGTATCAAGATGTAAAACTTTGCAATTGAATTTCAATTGAATCCGAGTCAGTAGTAATTATGTCACTTCTACGTCACAAGAGTTAAAGATTAGGTATCTTAATTTTGTATAATCTTTCATTTAAGAAAATTTAATTTACTTTATTCTGTTAAAATAAAGATCGTGCCGTCTCCGTAGGGATTTTCTTTTCTTTTCTAAAGAAATTCCATGATCATCTCTAATCAGGAGATTTGATTATAGATAATTAACAAAATGACTGTCAGTGTCTTAATTACTACTTAATATTATTAATTTATTAACTAATATTTTTTTATTATTAAATTTTTTAATATTAGTGAAAAATGCAGAATGTTACAGTTAGTGTCGTTTTATAGCAAGGGACAAAGAGAACATTAGTAATTAATAAAAGTTCAATATACATAGAATAGAATTATATATATATATATATATATATATAGAGAGAGAGAGAGAGAGAGAACGAATGGAAGGTAAAATTCTTCCCTTATTAGACAGGAATATTAACTATTAACTGATGAATGAGACATCGAGAGAGAAATAGAACGGAACTCCTTTGAATTGCACACCCAACCTACCCTCACCCCCACTTCTATTTTCAGGCTCTCTCTTATTTGTAGGTTGTGATGGTTATCAGGGTGCAGTATCCGGAAGATGGACCACTTCTAAAACATATCCCTTTCCACACATACACACAACGACCCCACACCTATTCCCATTTAATCTTCGCTTCAGCTCTCGAGATAATTAATTTCATCGACTAAAGTAGATTAGATAGAGATTGAGTATAAGAGAGAAAGAAAGAGTGAGAGAGAGAGAGAGAGAGAGGTAATTATTATTCGATATTTTAACCAAATTATTTAATATTATATCTTATATGAAATAAATCGTTTTATCTCATAATCATTTGAGTTTAAAATATTTTTGAATTAAATTAAATTTTCATTTCATTAATGTAATTATAAAATTGAAATGAAACTTAACTATCAATAATAACATCTAATAATAATAAAAATTATAATACAGCGCTTTCTTAAATACAAAATATTATAAATAAAATAAAATTAAAAATATTTATTTTAATAATATTTTATATTCAAATTACGAAATATATATTATATTATGTCCACAGGCCATACTTTTCTGTCTTTCAGTGCATTAATACGTACTTTTATGGACTGTATGTTTTATGAGTCATTTTTTTTAAATTTATGTTCTTTTAAATTATTTGAAATTAAATAATCTTAATCTTAAATATTCATAATTCATAAGGAATAATTTTTTTAAAGAAACGAGCGGCGGCTCGGTGAACCAGATATTAATATTACCAGCCCAACCCCGATTATAAGGAATAGTTTTTTAGCCCGGCTCGAAGAACCAGGTGCTATATATATATACCATCACCACATACATAAATTTATTATAAATAATAAAGCAAGTATTTTTAACAAAATAAGTAATTTGTTATCAACTGAGTATTGAATTTATTTTCTTTTTTCTCTCTTTTTTTACTTTTCTTTCTGGTTATAATTTTTTTTATCTTTTTAAAAAATAAAACAGATAAAAACTTGTGTTTTTTCTTCTTTCTATAAAAAAGTGTATGTCTATTGAAATATGGAAGAAATTATTCGATTTAGTTAACTTTATACTTAATCAAGGAAAACTCATTACGTGGAGAATCGAGTAATCTTTATCAGAGCTCAATCAAGTAAATATTCCATTGAATCACTATCTAAGATTTTCATATGAATCAATCAGAAAGAAAAAACAAAATTTACATTAAAATAAAAACAATCCATATTTTTAACATGATTAAATAAAATAAATAAAATATAACTAATCATAATCAAACTATTAGTTTCAAATTAATTCAAATTTTAATTGTATTATTTTCACGAATCATCGAATTCCAATTTCAATCAAGTATAAATAGTGTAATATAAAAATAGAAATTTATAATTTAGAGATTATATTAGCTGAGCGTTGATTGGTTAATGATGATGGGTGTTAAACAGATAATGATTTTATAGGGGAGAATGATCTTGAATGATTAATATTATAATTAAAAACATCACATAGAGAACATAACTATTAAGAGATTTCTAATTGTGTTTATTTTTATTAAAACTCTATAATAGCAAGTTTACAATTTTATTTATTACTATCTTGCCAGAGATAGTATTGCGATCACGAAAATTTTCGATGTTGAGATTTTGATGTTTTTATACGTTTTGAAGGTTCCTGAATCATTTTCACTAAGGTTGAGAAAAATGTCTGTGTGTGTGTATGTGTGTATGTGTGTGTGTATGTATGTAACCAAGATTACGCAAAAACGATTTGAGCGAGAATGATGAAATTTGGTATATGAGCATTATTCAAAATTCGTAGTTTTCTATCAACTTTTGAGAAATGTAGCTCAACCGGAAGAGGGTCATTACCTACAACGTTATGATTTTGTTTCTTCTAAAGTGACCGTAAAAATAAAGATATATGTTTGATAATTTTTCACATGATTAATAATTGTATAAAACTGCTATATATAGAATTTCAGCTTGATTAAATAGCTGAAAGTACCAGAATTCATTTTTTAACACTGCAAATCTCACGCGCCAACACGTGCCATGGTGCCTTCAACAAAGAGCCAAACATGCGCTGGTTTAATAAATATTATTTATTAATTTTTATTTATAATTTATAATTAATTAAATTTAATAAAATATAATATATTATGTTATTTAATCCAATTCAAATTGCGAGATAGTCGAGTGGAGACACTCCAGCTAATTTTTTATTCATTTTAAATTTTTGAGTACCTTTATTCAGTCATCTTACAATTAGTTCAGCAGCTCAGTATTTTATCACTGACCTAAGTTCGTACTAATAAAATATTAATTTATTAAATTTTAATTGAAACAAATAAAATAAATACAAATTTGATGAATAATGATTTATTAAAGTTTTATTATTATTTGTTGTCGTTCATTTATTCTCATATTTCTAATTAATTTCTTTTGATTTCTATTGAATAATATGTGTATGTTGAGATTTATATCATATGTATTGTATTGTATATATATATATATACCATGCAATATATACACATATCTAACTATTTCTCCCTATTTTCTCTCTACATATTTATTTTGATTTAAATGTTTATTTGAATGAACATTTAACGACGAGTGCGGTTTACCATCAAATAAGAGAAAGTAAACCCTCTATCTCCCTCTTACTCTATATATATATCTGTTAGAATTACAACTACCCTTATATATGTATAGAGAAAGTTAATGGATTTTCACGATGATAAACATTTTAAAATACATTCATTGTTTTCGATTTAACTCCACTTCCTCCACCCTTGTTCAAAAAAAAAGCCAAAGCGAATTTGCAATTTCATTTCTAAACATCCATTAATCATTTCGAGGAGGAGGTAAATATGATAAAAAAAATACAAGTGATTTATGAAATGTATTAACGATTATCAAACCATCAGTACACTACTATTATATATATATATATATATATATATATATAGCTTTTATATATTTCAACACAGATAGGTACTTTACGTTATATCATTGATAAATAAATTTAATATCAAAATATAGGAAAACGGAAAAGGGGTGACATTTCAAAGGTTACTTACTAACACATATACGTAATGAATAATAAATCTAATCAAAAGCTGTTAATAATAAAAGAATAAAAACCATACATTTAATAAAAGTAAATTAATAAAAGCAATTAATTAATTAATTTTATTTTAGATTTATTTATTAGAAAAATTTAATTAAAATCAATATACTCAATTCACCCTTAGAAAATTTGTATAAATTTGAAAATTATATACTTATATACATATATATATATATATCAATTCCAGAAACTCTATGTTAATTTATAACATACAGAGTGATTAAGGAATAAATAAATTAATAAAATTTAAACAAATAATATAGCTAAATAAATTTTATTTTGAAAAGTAAAAATTAGATATACCTACTCAATTATTATATTAATTATTCAATTATCATATTAAAAAAAAATCTGCATTTAGGGCATATCTTATTTCTCACACATTATTTTTTAATTGAGGTATAATTAAAATAAAAAAAAAATAAAAAAAAATATTACCTATATAAAATATAAAATTTTTCGTTTATTATTTGATTTAATTTAATATAATTAATCTATTCTAATAAACTTTTAATAAAGTTTAAATCATAAGTATATTAATTCTTAATTAATTAATTATCAATTTTAAAATTGGAAGTGAGAGAGAGAAAGATTTATTACTGATTTTTTCCTTGATTATTTGGTCTAATACAAATATACAAATGAACAAATAAAAGATAAATTATTAGTAATTTAATATACTTAATTTCCAGGACTGCATTAATAACACCAGAACAGATGATTTGAAAAACTTTAACTTTTAATATTTTTCGAACTAATCTGCTCAAACCTATGTGCCCTAATACACCTCTGTGCTCAGCTGTATAACTTGTATAAACAACTTTTAAAGTCCTTTTTCGGAAAGCTCTTCGGCCGTCAAGTTCTTTTTGATGACTTTAATATCCACAAAGGATAAAAACGATGCTTAAAACTTCTCTTTTAATAATTTGATTATCAATTTGGTGTGTGTATTTGATAAGTATCTTAATATTTCGGATTATATTATTTCAATTTTAAAACATATCAATCTTTCAATTTAAAAAGATGGAGTTTTTTTATTCCCAGTCCATTACAATTTCAAGTCTAATTAATGTCCAAAGAACCATTAGTGTTATTTTTTAATTATGTCTAATATTTGTAATATAGGCAGCCAAATTCACTTTTCTGTCTAGAATTGTTCCTAGAAATTTAGGATTTTTTTTTAAAACCATTTGCCTAAAGTTGGATTTTAATTTTTAATATAACGTTTAAGTATTATCTCTTATATTTATATATATATATGGAATTATTATATTCACATTTACTTTAGTTTTAATAATTTTTGATTAATGAAATAGAGATATTTTAGATATTATATATTAAAGTAGTAGTTTTTTTTATATTAGAAAAAATGCAATGTCATTCAACAAATCAATTTTCAATTTGTTAGAGAGCAGCTGTGCTACATTCAGGTTTTATATCTATCTTAAAAAATCCTAATATATATATATATATATATATATATATAAGTAAATGTAGAGAAAGAAATATCTTAGAAGAGAAAAGAGAGAGGAGATAAGATGAGAAGCATGTAAAAAAGAAGAAAGAATGAAAATAATAATAAAACCAAAAAAAAAAAATTCAAAAATAAAATTTTAAAAAGCATACTTTATTTAAAATTATCAAATAAGATTATTTATTTAAAAATATCAAATAATAAGAAAAGAGTATCGGTAAAGGCGAAGATAATGTATAAAAAAAATACCAGAAAATATGATCTCATAAATTATTAAATTTTCTCTTATTATTTTATCGATAATTTTTCGTAACTCTTATGAGAAAATTTTTAAACTACCTCTAATTATTATTATATTATATTATTATTATATTATATTATTATATTAATCGATGTTTCATACAATCTTAAATAAGTTTTTTTAGAATTTTCATTTTTTTTAAAATTTTAATTAATTTATTTTTTGAATTTTATAATTTTAATAATTTTAAGGGTTGGCCACCCTATAGGGAAACCAGCGTGACACCTATTTTATTTGACATGTCCCTCCCTCCCTCAATCGAATCCCATTCCCTTTACAAACTTCAATTCCATTTCTTCTTCAACTTTCTACAAATACATTTCAATTTTATATCACATCTCGAGTAGCATTTGCAGAAACTTGACCATCTTAATTATATTTTTTGTCAACTTTTAAACTTTCATTCAATTTGTATTTATTGAATTGTATTTATTTTTGCGTTTAATCATTCATAATTTTGTAATTTTAATATTAATATTGAATTATCTATATTTAATTCAATTTTTATTCAATAAAGTTTATATTTTTCTAATTTTATAGAAAAGAAAACATAAAATCTTATCATGGCATTACCTTTTCATTCATTTTCTTTGCATTCATTTTTATTCAATCATATAATGGATTTAAGAATTCAACTGACCCACTCTGAAATCTTTAGAATCACATTTTTTGTAAAAAGAGGATATAAAGGATGAAATTAAGTACAGTTATTTCTAATGTCTTACTGTCAAGGAGCATTTTGATTTTCCTCTCAGAAATCTTAGGTCGAATCCTATTCTATGTTATTATACTTCAATCGTCAAGAACGAATTCTTTCTTACATCACTTGACCTTTTATAATAAATTTGAACTCTTAGAGTCAGTTAAATTCAAAATTTATAATAAAAATAAAAACAAGTATTTATTAATCTATGCCATATATATAAATATATACTTATATTACTAAAAAATTTTAATAGAAATGAATGAAAATTATCACTGTGTTTAATCTCTATTTAAAAAACATCTTTAGGAAAGCGTTCGATGAGTTTGGAATACTTAGAAAAGAAAAAAGGTTAAATAATATCATAAATGAGATACAATGATAATAATAAGGATTGTCACCTCCTTTTGTACCAAAGAGCAGCCTATAAAGACCGTTGCCGCCTAAGTGGAGTAAAGGTGTTCTATGATCAGTAAAACGGGTAATCTCAAACTTTATATTGATTTTATTGATCGTGAGCGTCTTTTTATCAAGTAGCTTCCCAATTATATATTCCATAAGCAAAAAATTTAGAGACTCATCTTTGTACTAAATTTTATTGCAATCTGGTATTTTTTTTTAAAGATAAAGATCAATATAGATTGTACATATATTATTTTTCTTCTTCACTTTAAATATTCTTTCTTTCTCTCTCTTATTCTCTTCATGGTTAAATGCTTTACCTTCACTTTTAAGAGAATAATAATTCAATTCTGTGATAATTCATTCAACGTTTGTTCTTCATTGTGTGTTTTATGTGTGTGTGTGTGTGTGTATGAGAGAGAGAGAGAGAGGGTCTGGAAAGAGAAGGAGGGTGTGAATATTGAACAGTTAAATAAAGAGGGTTGATGATGGTAGGTTGGGATTGCTCTTATAAATGTACACTCAACGGAAAGGAAAAGGATTTGTAGAAAATGGACAGAAATGCCTTCTTGTATATATATATGAGAATATAGGCATTGTTCTAACTTGAGTGGTTAATGGTGGTGGTTGTGTTGCGTTGGCAATTTTCGTTATTTGAGAAATGAGAAATTTAGCTTTCAGAGAATGAAGGAGATGGTGAATTGAAACGGAAACCAAAACTCAACCTCCTCATTCTCCTTCTCAAACCTCCCCTCCCCCCTTATCCTGTCCTCTCCTCAACCGCTATCACCTAAAACCATTCACAATACCCATATCACACTCCCTCATTTTCATTCTTAATTCAATAGTCACAAGTAGAAGTTGTACGTATGTAGTAAAGTGAATATGAAAGAAACTGTGTTTGTAAGAAAGAGAGAGAGAGAGAGAGAAAAGAAACATGGGTTCTAATCTAAAATTAGAAGATTAACAAAAAATCGGTCTTCTTAATATTTTATGAAAGGACAGTGCCTATCAAGTTAGTGGATGCAAATGCGGGATAGAGGTGTTGTAAGATCAGCACAACGGATCAAAGAGAGAGATTCTCTTAATTTTCTTAATCGGGGACCACTATTTCTTATTTCATGTTACTTTCTAATTTGTATCAAGGAGACTGGGTACACCTCGGTGCCAGAGACCTCAACTAGAAAAAAAATTAGCTTTCCAGGATCAGGACTCGAACCCGGGTCCATAAGCTTGTTAGGCAAGCATGTTATTCCACACAGCGCACAATACCAATAACAAACAATACTAAATATTATTTAAATCACATTCAAATTCTATTTAATCTATTAATGTTCTAAATATGAAATATAAAGAAAAACATAAAAAAGTGTATCTCATCAATTATTATTGTACATTTAAATAATAAAACAATTCAATTGTCATCATTAAATGTAATATATTTTGTTTGTTAAACATCATTCTATTTCATTTGATATTTTTTTAACTAGTAAATCCTTTATTATTGCTCCGTTACGAATAAGTTTAAAATTTTTTGCCCTGAAAATACTTTTTTTGATTCCGGTGAAAGAAATCACACTTTAGTGATGTTAAATTCATCCATCTATTGTTGAATAAGAATAAATTGGTTGTATTCCTCGGAAAGCAAATTTTCAATTACAAGTAAAAAAGTAAAAAGTTCATGCTCAGCTAATGGCCAATCTTCAATGGTTTATTTGAATATATATTTTGAGCATGGTCCTGATTCTCTAAGCCCGTGTTTCCCAACGTGTGGTCCTCGCATCACAGGGAGCAATTTGGTTGTAAAGGGGGGCAATTAAAAAATGGACTCGATACAAGTTTAACCCTTTTGCTCTTAGCCATTTAAATAAGTGCTGTAAATGATTTACTGGTAAAAAAAGAAATAATCTGGATATAACCGAACGGGGAAACTTGAGACTGAAGCTAACCAAATTAAAACCAGCACGAACCATTAGAACCATGGGACGTTCCCTTACCTTTTTTCAGAACCGGAACGCGTTCCAGTACTTTTTCATGTCCCGATAACTCCAACTTAAATCTACTGTTAGAATTTCTTTTTTATGTTCGTAAATATTTTGTATAGTAATGTAATATGTTAAAATGTAAATAATTTACATGTAAAATGTAAATAAAATAGAAAATATATATTATTTAAGGATTAAAGAGAATAAAAATAGAAAGTAAATTAGTGAATATTTTAAAAATAAGACAATTTGTGGAAATTTAAAATAACTAAGAAATCAGAGGTGGAGGGGATGAGGACAGAGGTGGGAGTGTGTTTGAGCGGCAGACAGAGATTGCTCACGAGGAAGATGTGATGGTTAGCCTTTGAGCAGTGAATGAATTGTATAAAATAAAGGGTGAAATATTAAAAGTGGATGCATCCGGAATTTGTAATAATAGTAAGTGATCACTGAGATTTGTTTATAATTTATTTTGTAATTACTTTTATAATATTTTTTTTTTGTCTTTTCTTTCTTTGATAAAAAAATCCTATTTTATTTTTTTTTGTGTTTATTATATAAATATTATAAATAATATATATATATATATATATATATTGTTTTTTTTTTATTGTTAAAATACTTATTTTTTTTGTTTGTTCATGAAGATATATTTTTTTTTGATCTCTATTTTGTAAATATATAAATCTTTAAAAAGAAAGAATAATAATATATTTTGATTTGTTTTTTTTGTTGATTGCATAATTACTTTTTTTTAAAAGCAGTATCTTAAGTGTATGTCCACCTCTCTTCTCTTTCAGACACTCAGGCCCCTGGACCATAACTGTCGGTATTAAAAGGGGGAGGGGGGAAACGCGAAACTACAGTAAGAATAAGATTAAATAAAAACTTACATGGAAAAAAATAGTTTGCTGAAAATAGGACTTTTTTGCTCCCTCTATGCGTTCCCTTACTTCTTATTTTACCAATATATCACTGATTAGAACCTAACCTAAAATCTCTGTACAGTAAGCATATTCGCAAAGATTTCACTAAATAAAAATATTAAATTATTATAGAAAAATCTTTATTAAAATTATTTCGAATTTTAATTTTAATTTTTTTGATTATATATTTTGAAAATTTACTTGTGTTTCGTTAACAATTTCCTAGTGATTTCTTCTAAAAACTTATCATTTAATTTTCTTAATTGAACAATTCAATTTTATAATATAAAAATTATGTATATGGTACATAGGGGGTCATACGAATTTTAGGTGGGGCATGGCATAAAAAAGGTTGGGAAACACTGCTCTATGCTAACAAGCCTAATTATCATAATATTATTAAGTCAAATTCAAACCAACTAAATTGATATAATACTTGTTATATATTTTTATTGTTGTACGTTGTCAATCTTCTTATTCATTTCCATTCTCATTTATATAATGAAGTTCCTTCAAAGTGTATAGAATCGTCCCCAACATGGCAAAGCCAAGCAATAAGAGAATTGCATTCTGACCTGAATACATTGTAATAAGTCTCATCCATATATATATTTAATAATTCTAATACTTAAACAATAGCAAAATTTAAACAACGAACAATAATAAGAATTAGTTTTGGAAAGGGTTCAAAACTGCCCTTCTCCCTTCTTTCCACACACTTCTTAAAAAAAATATGTTTCCTTGATTTAAAGTTAATCAAAAGAAACTTTATATATATATATATATATTTATACATTTGAAATAAATAAAAATAAAATAAAATCTAAATAAATAAATAAAATTGAAAATAAACTTGTTGATGTTCTCGGCGCCATTGATGTCTTGTTGTTTAAATAAATTGAAAAGAAGAATGAAAGAGACAGAGAAAGAGAGAAAGTGGTAGTAAGAATATAGATAAGCACTCACATAATGAGTAGTAGATGCCGTCTGCGGCGAAGACAGAAGCCCTCTTGTTGTTTATTAATTAAGAAGATTCTTCAATATTGGTTACTCTACTGTAAATTTGTCTCTTAATGTATACGCCTCTTTTCTATTATTGTAGAATCCGATAGTGAACAAAGTATATATAAATATATATATACAGGAGGTAGATAAGACACCAAATGTAGGTTGTAGTTCGTGGTACATTCCATTCAAAAATATATTCTGAAAAACAAAAGAAATAAAATTAATTAGATTTAATTATATATTATATTATATCTAAATAATAATTGATATATATATATATATATATATATATATATATATGTTATACACGACGTCGGTTCAAAATAATAGGTGAATTATGAATTTTCGCGGGTTGTGTACATTCGATGATCGAAATTTTGTTATTATGTTGATACACATATGTTTCTCATATGTCGACATTATCAGCCATTTTGGATTAGTAGTTTGTTTTTGAAAACTGAAAAAGTTAGTTACGTTTTTGTGTGTTCTTCGATTTTTTACCTTTTTACCCAACAGGTCTGTAAATAAGGAATACTAAAATGAAGTTATGTAACGTTTTCGTGAAGCATAACGGCTCAAACGATCGGAATTGTAGAAAAACAAATCATGGATTCTGCACCAGCTCACATATCATTACTGGTTCATGATTTTTTGGCCAAAAACAACACCGTTATCATGCCTCAACCACCGTATTCACCAGATTTGACTCCCTGTGACTTTTTTCTATTCCCGAAACTGAAGAGACTAATGAAAGGAAAGCGTTTTGCCACAATTGATAATATATAGTCGGAATCGAAGAACGAGCTCATGGCCATTCCGAAAAGCGCATTTCAGAAGTGCCTCGACGATTGGAAGAAGCACTGGTATAAGTGCATTATATCTGAGGGAAATTACTTTGTAGGAACAAAATGGATATT
The DNA here is from genome assembly GCA_963082975.1 of Labia minor. NCBI lineage: Eukaryota > Metazoa > Arthropoda > Insecta > Dermaptera > Spongiphoridae > Labia > Labia minor. Next base: position 17,974,579 of record OY720344.1, on the reverse strand, counting down.
GAAGAATAAATAAATACTTTCCTAAATAATTGAAACAAACCTCATTTTGAGTATATAAAATAATAATAAATAATTGAAACAAACCTCATTTTGAGTATATAAAAATTCTATGAAAAATTAATGGACCGGAAAATATGAATGAACAGTATTATGACATAATTTGGTAGGTTAAAATTCAATCAATTCTAAAATAAATTACAAAAAAATTATATTTATATCCTATTTCCATAGTTTGTATATAGTTTATATTTAATTTTTCAATCTTTTTTAAAAAAAATCTATAGAAAATATTTCTAAATTAGAATTTTCTTTTATATATATGTATATCTATATATAGAAGCCTTGGTAGTCTATAACTTGTTCAAAAAAAAATCTGATATGATGAAAAAAATAAAATGATAATAATAATAATACTAATAATAATAAATATAATAATAAATAAAGAAAGTTATTTCCGATATTTCTGTCGAATGATAACAAAATTATAGAAGGAATTTATAAAAAAAAAATAACGGAAGAAGATGTCTCCTTAAAAAAAACAGAAAAAAAGAAAAGAAAATCAATAGAAAAAGAAGTAGATGGGAGAAATATAGAAGAAAAGGTGCAAGTAGAATAGTGGGTGGGGAATCAGGGAAAGAATGAAGAGTAGGGAGTTGGGTTGAGTGAGAAGAATGAAAAATGAAAGTGACTGCTATTTTTGAGGTTTTTGTTTTATTGTTATATTATAAGAACAACCAGAGTGTGTTTGTTGACAACTTATGGACATGTCAATTGGTTTATTAGTGTTGTAAAAAAAAGAAGAACAACAACAACACCAACAATGCAACAAGTCAAATCGTAAGAGAGATGGAAGGATAAAAGTCAAGTAGCGTATAAGAAAAGTTGAGTATTTATTTGTGTGTGATATGGAATGAAAAGATATTACAAATAGTCTTGTTATTGTATCAGAAAAAAATATAATAAAAAAAATAAAAAAAACTGAGAGAATTATTTAGTAGAAAATTGAAGATTTATTTATTGGTTAAACTTTCTATTGTATCCTCGAAAGGCTTGGGTTGTTATTGTTAAAAGAAAGTGATTATCTTCTTTTATAAATGGGATAACATAACAAAATAAATAAATCTCATATTTCATCAAATTTATACGTTTATAACATTTTATTGAATTTATTTTAAAATTTTATTTAAATTTATTGTATTATTTGAATGTTAAACGTATCTTTAATAAATAAATAATAAATTCACAGTGTAAGGAGGACCGTTTCAAGTTGGGGTCACTTTGTAGACGATCCTCTTACGTTGGGTGCCAATTTATAAGGGGATCTAAGTATGGGGCAATTGTAATGACCCACGATGACCGTGAATTGTTAATTATGTTAAGTTAATGATGGGCGCCAACTTTGGATATCCCAAAGTATAAAAGGGTGTTGAAAAATTAAGGGAAAAGGGAAAACAATAATAATGTTCACATTAATTCACTTTAATTAAATAAAATAAAAAAATTAACAAATAAAGTATACAAATTTTAAATAGAAAAATAAGAAAATGTAATTCACTATTATCACTGGAATTAGCAGAAATAATTATCACAGGGTGTGATGATAAGGATTATACACAAATAATTATATCACGGGACGTGATAAGTATAGGTTATATCAGGATGATATCACTTGTTCGACTGTATCACAGGGTGTGATAAAAATGATTATATACAAAATAATTATATCACGGGACGTGATAAATACCAGGTCATATCGGGATGATATCACTAGTTAAACTGTATCACAGGGTGTGATGATAAAAATGATTATATACAAAATAATTATATCACGGGACGTGATAAATACAGGTCATATCAGGATGATATCACTAGTTCCACTGTCCATTCTCAACTGCTAAAAATATTAGAACTTGGAGGGATGGTTCCTCCCCTTAGTCAAAAAAATAATCTCTATATATATATATATTACATTTTAAGAATAATGCGACTAAATAACTTTGTTAATAAAATAAGAGAATAGAAAAATAAGATAAACAAAAAAAAATAGACAAACAAAATAAAATGTATAATAAAAAAAAATAAATTCGAAAATAAATACTTTGTCCGTTACAACAGGGAATAAAAAATAAAATTGTTGATAAATCATTATTTTATTTTTAATTTAAAAAATTATATTCTATTCTGTGTGAATTTATTATTATTTATTTTTTAAAAGTCTATAGATACTTTTCACAGCCATATAATACATTAAATTTAAATAAAATTTTATAATATAATTATTTATTTATAATTTTTTAATATATATATATATTGTAATATATTTGCATAAAAATGCCTTTTAATAGGGGAGAGTATAAATAAACATTTAAGACAAATATTTAAAACCTCAAGTACATTCAGTTTACCTAAAATGCGGACAAGGTAAAAGAAATAGGATCGCTTGATGAATGGAACATATTGTTATAAATTCGACTTTTTTCAATGCTCATAAATTTCATGACATATATTTAAAATTAATAAATTTATGATGGAGTACTAGACTTATGAATTTAAATTTTCATCTCGGTGACAGCTAAAAGCATTAAATATATTTAAAACTCTGTTATTTTATACTTTATCTAATCATTTTTTATACTATTAAACATTATATTGTATGAATATTTAATAAAATATTTTAAAAATATTATTTTAACAGAAATTAAAATAATTAAACTTTAAGTCACAGAATTTATTTTTTCACATTTTATTTCTGTATTTCAATTTTTAGAAAATTTCATTTATAGTAATTTAAACATTGTTTTTTAGGTGTTTTTTGATAACTAAATTAAAAATTATTGAAATATCTAATTTTAACTGCATTCTTCATTTGCCATAATCTAAACTGCTTTAATTTGCATTTAGATGCATATTTTGTTTGTAATATTTATTTTCATTCGACTAGTTCACTCAGACTCAAAGATATATTTATTTATTATTCTCTCTCTCTGTTATAAGAATATCAATATTTAATTCGTAATTTTTTTTTTTATCCCAATGCAATTTCCAACAGGTGAATCATTGATGATTCAAGATAATCTCTATCGGGAGAGGGGTTTGGGGGAAAGGGAGATATTTTATAAGGCGATTATATTAAATAAATAAATTATAATGATATTTTTATATATGTATATGTTGAGAGAGAGAGAAAGAGAGAAAATTTTTTATAAAATGTTATTTTCTTTTAATTAGATATATGTTCAATTAAATTTATTATAAAAGAATGTCTACACTAGTCTTATATAAAATTTAATATCTAACAATAGATTCCATATCTTTTTGAATTAATTAATTAATGAATATGAATGTAAGAATGAAATTCATTTTTAGATTAGAATAATACAAAAATATTTTCAAATCATATGGTGATAAGACTTTCTATTAAATAGATCTAGAGTAAATGACACTTACAAAAAAAAACAAACATTGATACTTAATTTTAATTTTTTGATTATTGTAATAAATTGTTAATTAATTTATCCATTCTTTTTACTATCTCGCCAGAGATAGTATTGCGATCATGAAAATTTTCGATGTTGAGATTTTGATGTTTTTATACGTTTTGAAGGTTCCTGAATCATTTTCACTAAGGTTGAGAAAAATGTCTGTGTGTGTGTGTGTGTATGTATGTGTGTGTGTATGTATGTAGACAAGATTACGCAAAATCGGTTTGAGCTAGAATGATGAAATTTGGTACATGGACATTATTCAAAATTCATAGTTTTCTATCAACTTTTGAGAAATGTAGCTCAACCGGAAGAGGGTCATTACCTACAACGTTTTGATTTTTTTTCCTCTAAAGTGACCGTAAAAATAAAAATATATGTTTGATAATTTTTCACATGATTAATAATTGTATAAAACTGCTATATATAGAATTTCAGCTTGATTGAATTGCTGAAAGTACCAGAATTAATTTTTTAACACTGCAAATCTCACGCGCCAACACGTGCCATGGTGCCATCAATAAAAAGCCAAACATGCGCTGGTTTAATATTTATTATTTATAATTTATAATTAATTAAATTTAATTTAAATATAATATATTATGTTATTTAATCCAATTCAAATTGCGAGATAGTTGAGTGGAGACACTCCAGCTAATTTATTGTAGGCATAGAATTAATTATTAATTAAAATTTATAATTGGGGTAATTATATTTAAATATATTTATAATTTTTCAAATCAGAAAATAACAAATTTTCGATTATTAATTCGATTATTCTTATTGTTACTATTGTTAAAACTTTTATTAAAGGAATAGTAAACCTACTTCTTATGTTTTATCAATTAAGGAAATTGGCTCACGAAGAATGTTCTTATTTATTATTATTAATCAATCAAATTATATATATATAAAATGTTTAAAAAAATAATAAAAGAATCAAAGAAGTAGGAGTGTTGGAACATCGTGCATTTAGGGGCTTATTTTTCCAACGTACTTCTAGTAATTTTCATCCCAGAGCACTTTCTAAAACCATTTTAATATTGGATCTTTGAACTTGTGCTGAAATTTATTCTTTTGTAAGTCACATCGTTCAAGGAAAGTATTTCGATGTAGAAAATAAGAAATGTGTGTGAGAATGCATATCCTCTCACCGCAGAGGCGTTCGGCATGCAAACATGCATCTACCCTTGGAATTTTTTATTGTTCCATGAAACGAATTCAGCACAAAGTATGCATGCATTTCTATCCATCTATCAGAAGGCGACTTTAATGCTTGAAGACGAGCCTATATTTTTCGGTGATGAGATTGATTTCCATTTTGAATTTTGTTTTTTGTCACAAAATTGGATTTTAGCAAAAAGAAATAATGGCACATACTTCAAGGCTATCAATCGCTCTGCCAGGGTGTCTTATCTCACTATATGGAGTGGCCTAGGTTCTCTAGCGATTTCTTTTTGTATCTCATATATGAAATGTATAGTTTATATAAAATTATGGAGGACCTGAAATTAAATATTTAAGAAGAAACGACAATTATCACTTACCCCAGAAATTTTCAAACTGTGGTACATGTACCACATGGTAGTTACTTTAATTAACAAAATCATTTTAGTGGTACCTGAACTTTTTTAAGTGGAACTAACTTAAAGTTTGAGAACCTCACACTTATCCTATATGATTTTTCAAAATATGTAAATCTTTGAATACAATAAAAATAGTACCTATTTCACCGCTCGGCCATTAAAAAATTATTCCTTCTTATCGGGTTTCGCTGGTAATATTAATACCTGGTTCACTGAGCAAATAATTTAAAAGAACATAAATTAAAAAACTTAGTCATAAAACATACACCCCTTAATCGTACGTATTAATGCACTAAAAAACAGAAGCCTGTGGATTTAAAATAATATATATTTCGTAATTTGATTTGATTTATATTTATAATATTTTGTATTTAAGGAAGCGCTCAGTCTGACGTAGTTGCTGACATCATTTAAATTTCCTAATTTAAATCAACTAAAAAACTAATAAAGATGATTTTTCCCGAGGCTGAAACCTATACAGATCCATTTTTCTTAATAAAAATTATCTATGGTGTGAATTTCAAAAAATCCTTCGAACTTTTTAAAATTTCAAAAAAACAAATATATATATATGCAAGTATAATAAGATGAGATGAAATATATAAAATTTTAGTATTATTTGTAGTATGAAATGATTAAGTTTACTTAGCACGAATCAAATGAAATATCGATATACATGATCAATAATCAACCTGATTTTTTTCACTTCTTAAATGTTGATCTCCGTTATTTTTCTGCTTGGGTGAGTTTTTTATTAACCTCTTTTCGGTCTTCTTAGGGAAGCTTGTATTGTATTTATAAAGTTGTTTTTATTCAGAATAGACTTGCCATAGCATGTCATTATTAACATATCAAGGAGCAATTTATATTTTCTATTTTTTACACAAAATATTATTTGTTTTTTTCGACAAAATTTTCAGTGAGACATTTTTGTCATTGTTAAATCTGTCATTTACAGGTTTGGAGCATAAAGTCATACACGTAAAAGTTCTGCAAATTAATTATTAGATAATACAAATAATTATTTGTTCTCTTGAACAAAAAAAATCTCATTTTTTATTGATTTATGTATTTTAACATTCGTTTATATTTATTTATTTATATTTTTAAATTTTCTATAAAAGAAATTGAAAATTTAAACAACGACATTCTTAATAGTCTCCATTACTTGATTTTTTTTAGCTTTCTCTCTCTCTCACTGATATTTTTTTTATCACTTGACAAGGAAATTAATATGACTAGTCACGTTTAATAAATTTCAATTATTTTAAAGAAAAAATAAAATAAAAATAAACGAAGACGGCAGGGCGTTAAATGGAATTGTTCATTTAATTATATTTCTTTTGATTATTATTTTTTTTTTTTATTTTTGTCTTTTAAATTTACTATGTGTACTTCAAGCAGTTTCATTTTTTTTATCTTTAAGAATAATATCTTTTCTTTTTTTTTTCTTTTTCTTTCTTCCATCTCTATCATTCACTTCATCTGTTGTTTTATCTTCTTTTTCTTCTTCTTTTACGTTAAATTCTTCATTTGCTTTCTCCTCATCAATGTAACACTCTTTTCTTTTGCTTTTTTTTTCTTTTCTTTTTATTTCCTCTCTCGTCCTTGCTTTTAAAGGTTGATTATTTTATTTTTTTTTATTCTCTTCACCTTTTTAATTAAAATTTTCATAAAAATTAAAATATATGATTCTTTTGTATTTGTTTTGTAGAATAGATAATTAAAATTTGGTTAGATGATGTTTAATTATTTTAGGTAGCTACTAATAATACTAAAAAAATATTTTAATATTTTAGAAATAAAAATACAAATTTTTATTAATAGAATTTTAAATAATTTAATTTTTTATTACGAATTGATAACTATAATAAGTTTGTTATATTTATATAAAGCATAGGTACCCAAACTTTGTTCTGTCGTAGACCCCTTGCCATGTTTTTACCGACCGACGATAGTAAGGGAGGTATTGTTTTCACACCAAATTTCACATGTGGAGATTTTTACATATCTCCACGAATCATGCATTTTCTAAACAGAAAAAAGTATTTTTAGCATGATGTCTGTCCGTCCGTATAGATGTGTACAGCCTGAACGGCTCAACCGATTTTGATGAAATTTGGTATATTTACTTAATGCATCAGTGGGATGAATTGATCAACTTTTGGTGTAATTCCGGAAACCGGAAGTGGTAGTATTAGCGATCGACGATAGGAAGGAAAGGGTTATTTTCACACCAAAGGAGATTTTTTTATATATCACCACGAATCATGCACTTTGTATTGGTTTTATCCTCGAGAAAAATCATATTTATTAGTTTTTTCTTGATTTAAAATTATATGACGTCATCCAGCCATTCATGACGTCACAGCCTGGTCTTGCATATATATTATAAATAAAATAAAATTAAAAATGTTTATATTTATTATTTATGTATCCATATCTGTTTTTTATTACATTAATAGATATATTAAAATTATTTGAAATTGTTTCTGTAGCTGGAAATTAATTTATTTCAAACAGTCGGTCGGTTCGGACTTGGCCACAGGTCAACTTATTTGGTATTGGGTAGACCCCCTACTTAACCTGAAATTGATTTTTTGTAAAAAAAATTTACCATTTATTTTTAGAGCCATATTGAATTGAATTATTAGTTAGTATAATGTAAGTATATAGGCTGTGATCCACTATCGTAGACCCCCATCCACCACTTCTTGATGGAATGCCCTATCTACGCTTCACAAAGAAATGAATTCATCATGAAATATGTATATCCATGTGAGGAAGTTCATGAGTGTAACTATATAGAAATATTACTAAACGTTGGGAACGACACCCAACTGACAGACTTTCATAAATTCATCTCGAACGCACTGAAGGTGAGATCCTTCGTCATGAACGAATGACGAGGGATTTCTCTATTGTTGCTGAAATTATATCTTATTATTGAATAGATTCTAAATCATTTTAAGTATGAAGAAAATCATATTTTATATTAAATGTTTTATTTATTTGATTTTATTTATATATATTTAATTATAATTTTGTTGAACTGTACAGAATGATAAAATTGTATAATTTGTATGCCGAGTTGGCAAAAACAAATAAATGTTTGTTATTATTAATAAATTATTCACGTATGTACAACATTTATCAAAATTTTCTTTTACTTGATTATTGTTATTATTGTAATTTTTATTATTAAGGATTGAAATTTATTTTCAAAATGTTCTAAAGTATTGATTTTAATTTTACATCAATATTGTAAATACAATTTATATATAGGTATTAATTTCTATTTTATTATGTATTTTTTTTTGTTTTCTATTAATTTTTTTATTATTTTATGTATTTAATTATAGTTTTGTTGAACTGTACAGAATGATAAAATTGTATAATTTGTATGCCGAGTTGGCAAAAACAAATAAATATTTATTATTATTATTATTACGAATTGATAACTATAATAAGTTTGTTATATTTATATAAAGCATAGGTTCCCAAACTTTTTTTCTGTGGTAGACCCCTTGTCATGTTTTTTGGTATTGGGTAGACCCCCTACTTAACCTGAAATTGATTTTTTGTAAAAAAAATTTACCATTTTTTTTTTAGAGCCATATTGAATTGAATTATTAGTTAGTATAATGTAAGTATATAGGCTGTGATCCACTATCGTAGACCCCCATTTTCATTTCATGGACACCCAAATTTTTTATTCGCTGTCGTAGACCCCTTGCAGGTTGCCATAGACCCCTGGTGGTCGATATAGACCACTTTGGAAATCACTGATATAAAGTATAAGTTAAATAAGTTCATATAAAATATAAATATAAATTTTATTATTTATCTCTTCATCTATCACAATCTTATAAGATAAATAAAATTTAGTGTACCTATTGTAATATAACTGTTATTGGATTAGTCATCTTCCCACGCTCACATCACATCTCACCTCTCCCTCTACTTAAATTAATATAAAAGAGCTGTCGTTCAGATGGACAGCAGCTGAGAGAGGAAACGTTGACAGACGTTAGAAAGACTTGAGAGCGATCCTCGACACTCATTTTCCCTTTCGCCCTTTAATGATTGTAACTTGTAATTAATTCACAAATAAATCTTGCCTTTTATTTTACTTTTTAATTACCCACTATCCCAGCGAGTAAGGTTAACAAATAATTGATTAAATTTAACAAATAATTGATTAAATATTTTTATATTATTTTAAGTTTTTTAATAGGAATTTGAATTTTTTAATTATACTAAGTATTAATATTATATTAAGTAAGAAAATAATATCAAAATAAAAACACGAAGATGACTCAAATAAGATATGGATTAGCTGTTAGAATAATTATATCATTGACAGTTTTTGTTTATCTTCTAAAGTTTTTAGATGAAAATAATTTTGGATTATATCATTCAAATTGTAGCAATTAGAAGCTCATAGAAATGATAATATTGTATTGTCATCGAGAGCAAAGCTGTTGGTGAAATTTCAAGAAAATCCGATGATTGGAAGTCGTCGAAAAATCGATTGCAAGATTTGACCCATACAAACAATTCACAGACAAGAATACAAGTTAAGTAAAACGTGGTAATAAAAATGATTAAACTGTGTCATACTAGACTGTACTAGACAGTTATTCATTGATCATGATTTACCATTGAATTTTAGGATATTCTTAATATTGATAAATGTATTGTCTTTAGCTTTGAGAGGTGTGAAAGACGAGGATTAGAGCAAGCAAGGGGATGGTGGTGAGGTGGGGGAAGGGGCGATATCTTTAAATCGTATAAGCTTAGAATGTAAGAAATAATATCTCTTGGAGATATTTGATCCATATTGGTTTTATTATTATTATTATTATTTTTTTATTTATTATTTTGTACCGATGAAATAACATAAACAAATACACACAAATACATATACAAACATTATATATATATATAGATATAAATTTGAAATGTAATCTAGCTACCTACGTTTACAGTTACGTAAGATACATTTTTATAAATAATCTAATTTAAAATTAAAAAAAAAAAATTTAATAAATCAAATTTCCATAAACATTTATTATTTATTTGAATTTATTTTATTTCTTTTTTTTTTATAAGTAGATTTCCATATTTAAAATGAAGACAAAAAATATATAAATGTATAATATATTCAATTTATGTATATATATTAATTTAATGACATTTTAAAATTCTAAAGGAGAATTGAATTTGGTTATTGAAGTGTGTTGGTGTGGGTGGTGTGGCGGATGAATTGAGTGAATGCGTGAGTGAGTGAGTGGATAAGTGAAGTTGGCATATCCAAGAGTGAAGTGATTATTAATATTTGATTAACTGAATAATTCAAAAAGCAATTTCCAACCGTTTATATTATATACTTAAAACAGATCCTACTTGTGGATTATTATATACGAGTATCTACCTTCAATGTACAAAGTGTAAAAGGAAGGAAATCATTATTATTATTATTATTATTCTCTTCATATAACATTAATAAAAGATTTATATAAATAATTTATATCAATGTCTCAGATTTATTCTTAAGTTTAAAAATAAATAATTAACTATAATTAGTTATAAAATGATGAATGAAACGTAATTAAAAATTTATTCCAAGCAACTGTTTATAGCACAAACTTGGCCATTTATTTTTTATTTTTAACATAGAAAGGAAAAAAAACCAATAGTATATATTGTATAAGTCTTATTCACCAGTAACTTTAATGAATAGTTTTTCTTAAAAATATTTATATTTTTTTTATAAATTTATTATTATCCATTCTTAATAAATGTAATTTGCTCCGCTACATATTGTAAGTTTAGAATTATTATAAATATGAATAGTGCAGTGAACGTTCTATACAAGCAACCTCTATACAAGAAATTTATTTTTAGTTCAACTGTTCTGTATAAGCAGCATATTTTTACAATCTCGTAAGAGATAGTATTGCGATCACGAAAATTTTTGATGTTGAGATTTTGATGTTTTATAAGTTTTGAAGGTTCCTGAATCATTTTCACTAAGGTTGAGAAAAATGTCTGTGTGTGTGTATATATGTAACCAAGATTACGCAAAAACAGTTTGAGCTAGAATGATGAAATTTGGTACATGAACATTATTCAAAATTCGTAGTTTTCTATCAACTTTTGAGAAATGTAGCTCAACCGGAAGAGGGTCATTACCTACAACGTTTTGATTTTTTTTCCTCTAAAGTGACCGTAAAAATAAAGATATATGTTTGATAATTTTTCACATGATTAATAATTGTATAAAACTGCTATATATAGAATTTCAGCTTGATTGATTCGCTGAAATTACCAGAATTAATTTTTTAACACTGCAATTCTCACGTGCCAACATGTGACGTGGTGCCATCAACAAAAAGCCAAACATGCGCTGGTTTAATATTTATTATTTATAATTTATAATTAATTAAATTTAATTGAAATATAATATATTATGTTATTTAATCCAATTCAAATTGCGAGATAATCGAGTGGAGACACTCCAGCTAATAACAAAAAGACAATAACTAATTACCATGTCTAACAATGCTCTCGAACTCCTGAATGACCCCAACCTTTTCATTGAATGGACAAGCTATCAGGAAATTAAAGACATTTTAAAAAAAATTAAAAATAATGATATTAATATTGTTTTAGTATTTTTGAAGTGAAACTTCTTTAGCGGCGTCCTGACATTTGGTTGAGAATGGAGAGTGAATTGAAAAATTGAAATTTCGTAACGCATTCGTAACGCAAGAGAGAAAAAAGATATAGATATAACGAGTGAGAATGAGATAGCCTCTATCTCCCTCTCTCTTTTGTGCGGTGTTTCGTTCTTGAGAAAGAGGCTATCTGCGTCTTTCTTTTGTCCGGTCTTTCGTCTTTGAGAAAGAGGCTATCTGCGTCTTCGTTTTGTGCTGTCTTTCGTTCTAATACCCTCTCGCTAGGTCCAAAGTCCACGGCGCGCATGCGCGCTAGTACGTTGACGCAGAATAATATTTCTCAGCCTCTGCTGGGTCAAAGAATAAAAATTAGTATGTGACCTCACAGTTACCGCCTTTTAGATATATATCTATTCTTAAAATAAAATTAAAAATATTTATATTATATTCATATATATGTAAAATAATAATTATATTATTTTAATATTCCTATAAGTTGGTATCACAATTTATTATTATTATGAATTATTTATAAGTAATTAATATTATTAATTGGTATTAATAAATAAATAATATTAATTATATTAACTTAATATTTCTAACTTTGTATTACAATAATGAGACGGAATTGTTGTGTGTTAAATTAGATTTAATTAAAGATTGAATTTAGAATAATTAAAAGGGTTATTGAAACCGCGTATGCTGATTAGGGAATGACAAGATTGAATAGGTTCAATTAAAAAATGCTTATATAAAATTATAACTAAAAATGATTTATTTAATAAAACTATAAGAATTTAAATTACAATTTAATTAATTTTTTGTGAATAAATAAACATATATAAAAAACTATATATAAAATTTGAATTTTCATTTATTCATTCATTTAAAATTATTTTCCGATTGTTCCTTTAAAATAACCCCTCTTAGGGGGTCGGAAGGGGAGGCAACATAAGGGAATTTTCTTTCACTTTGTTATTGGGAAAAACCAGGGGGGGGACAGTCTTACCAGGAAAAACCCAAATTGTCAGCGTCCACTCTGGGGTTTTAAACAGTTTTAAAGGAAATGTTAATTATAAGTTCATTTCTCAACGAGTTGTATCTTTAAATTATTTTTATTAATTTAATTAATTTTAATTAATTTATAGCCAATAATAGTTTATTATAGCTAATAATTTTTTAATTTTTAGTGTAATTTGCATGATCATTATTTATATAAAAAAATAAACACATTTTGCAATTTCCCAGAAAGGCTTATAATGTCAAGCTCCCACATGTGTCCATTACAATTAAGAATAAGTAAGTTATGTTTGTCACGTTCACACTTCCACATGTGAACATTACAATTGAAATAGTAAGTTTATGATTCGACATAATTTGCAATGTATCAATCAACCTCTTAAAATTAAGGTTCTTAGCATTTAGCAGGTAAAACACTTGGCGAGAGTCATTCAATTGAAAATTGCAAGGGTGGACTTGTTAATTGTATGTGCTTGGAAATATTCTTTGTAGGAGAGGGCAGTGTGGTTTATTTTTCTCTATTTCTCTCTCACTCACACTCTCAACTAAAATTTATCTTATTCTCTAGATTGTAAGAAGTTTCACTTCCGCCACGTGTACGATGCTGCACATTTTGCTTTTTTTTTATATTTAAAATATTTTAAAATTTTATATTTAATTTCGAAATAAAATTAAAAATATTTATTTTAATAATATTTTAGAATCAAATTACAAAATATATTTATTATTCCACCACCCAAAAAAAAAATATTCATGAAGTTATCAACATATAATACATATGAAGAATTATAAAGGAAGGAATTTCAAATAAATTATTGAATAAATTTGATCTAATAATATTAAATAAATTATATTATATTAATTAAAATGTTTTTTAGATTAAATTATAAATAATATAAATGATATATGATTATTATAATTAAAAAGAAAAAAATATAACCTCCTTTCTTTAAATATAGACAAGTACAGGTTTCAATATAATTTCAGAATTTATATTATTATCTGTTTAATCCTTGGCCGAAACAGTATATAAGCTATTGGTACTTTGAAAAATATAAAACTGAAGTCATCTAATTCTAACAACATATTATACTAGCAAAAATTGTATATATATTTATATTTTTGAGGATGATATAGGACCAAATATTTTTACAAGTAAATTTCAATATATTTTTACCGACCGACGATAGTAAGGGAGGTATTGTTTTCACATGTAGAGATTTTTACATATCTCCACGAATCATGCATTTTCTTAACAGAAAAAAGTATTTTTAGCATGATGTCTGACCGTCTGTCCGTCTGTCCGTCCGTATAGATGTGTACAGCCTGAACGGCTTAACGGATTTTGATGAAATTTGGTATATTTACTTAATGCATCAGTGGGATGAATTGAACTTTTGGTGCAAATCCGGAAACCGGAAGTGGTAGTATTAGCGATCGACGATAAGAAGGGAAGGGTTATTTTCGCACCAAATTTCACATAAGGAGATTTTTTTACATATCACCACGAATGTATTGGTTTTATCCTCGGGAAAAATCATCTTCATTATGTTTTTCTTAATTTAAAATTATATGACGTCACCCAGCCCTTCATGACTTCACAGCCTCGGGTAACGCCGGCAACGCCGGCTACTTCAGCTATATATTATAAATAAAATAAAATTAAAAATATTTATGTTATATCCATATCTGTTTTTTATTACATTAATAGATATATTAAAATTATTTGAAATTGTTTCTGTAGCTGGATATTAATTTATTTCAAACCGTCGGTCGGTTCGGACCTGGCCACAGGTCAACTTATTCATCTTGAAGTGAAAATCAAGTTATTTTAATTAATTTGTACCATTTTAGTTTATAATAATAAATTGTATAAATTTGATAAAGGGTCGAGCAAAAGCTCGGTGTTATAGGTACTATAGTCTTGTCTTACATATAGATACATAACTGTATGTGTATGTGTAAGATTGTATAAATTATATCGTTATTACTAAACTACTAATCATTTCCCTTTGAAATCAAATTAACATTTTTAGATCGAAGATTTAATTTTCCCTACTATTATATATGAACTTTAATTTTTATATCATCTTTAAACGATTTTTATTTATAAATTAAATAATTTTATTTAAATTGAGTAATTAAAATAAAAATAAGGATAGTGGAATTTAGTAATTTTCATTGACAATATTTTTTCTTAATATATTTCTGTTTTTTTTTTTATATTGAAAAAATGAATAGTGGACTTATAAATATCAAAGAAGAAATATTCAAATATTACCCTAATAATTTAATAAATATAAGATCAAATAATTGTATTGAATTAAAATATAAATTTATAGAATCAATTTAAAAATTGAAATGATATAGAATATTAGAAATTAAAATAAAAATTTATATATTATAATAATTCTTTGTTAATTAATTTAATATTTTAAAAAATGTGGATATATTAAAGTAAACAAGGTTTTTGATAAACTATAATTATGAATTTTATATTAAATATATATTTATATATAAAATTATTAATAAAATTTAATATAAAAATAGTCTAAATATTAAAACATATTCATTGAAGAAGATGATAATATCTTTTTGTGATAATCATTTTATTTTATTGATATAAAATTTAATATTTAAAATTATAACACTTTTATTCAGGATTGTTACAAGATATAGAAATATATTCAATTATATATTAACGCTTAAGGGGATGAATGGGAAGTTACCCCTTCTCTAAGTGATAAGTGCCAATAAAAAAATCAGTAAATCATTTCAAACAATTATACAATGATCTCTGTGTGTATGTGGAAAGATTGGCATTAATTGGTTACCTAGTATTAGTGAATTATGATAATTTTAATGGAAAATTCACTTGCACTTTCGCTGTAGACAGAGCGTCGCCCGCCCGGTGTGCTACGCCATGCGCACTCACACAACGACAGCGACTGACTGGGCGTTTACTAGGCTAGGAGCCCCTGGCATGTATGCAACCAGCAATACCAGCCACCCAATTTAAACTTAGAATATTTAAATGTTTAAATGTTTAAAAACAGATTTTGCTTATTTTATTATTCAATTTAATAATAATAAATTTAATAAAAAAAATAAAATAAAAATAATAATTTGAACTGTGGGATTTTAAAGTATTATTTTAACAGCCAAATGATGTTAAACCAATGGGAAAACCAACGTAGACAAACTGACAAATTAATAAATCAATTTAATAATAAAATTAAATTTATATAGGCCTTGAAAAATGTAGTTTTAATTCAATACTTGCAATTTACCTACGTTTTCATATTTTTTTCCTCTAAACTGACCGTAAAAATAAAGATATAAGTTTGATAGTTTTTCACATGATTAAAAATTGAATAAAACTGGTATAGATATAATTTCAGCTTGATCGAATCGCTGAAAGTACCGGAATTAATTTTATAAATATTTTAACATATTGATTGCCAATCACCCCCCAGCACGTGGCGTGTTGTCATCTACAAAGTATTAATTTTTTAAATTTTTAAATTTTGACTTAAAAATGAAGGTAAAGGTTTTAAATATCAATTGAATATATGTTAATTAATTAATTTATTTAATTCAATAACAATACTATACTATAAATTATGATTTTTAAATTAATTAATTAATTAAAATTCACAAACAATTATACTTAATTTATAATTTAATTAATTAAATTTAATTTAAATATTTTATATGTTAATTAATCCAATTCAAATTGCGAGATATTCGAGTGGAGACACTCCAGATTTTTTTAAGGTTAAATATTTGAGTTGACGGCTGTTCACAACAACATAACCTCAAATTGTAAAAAAATATGTTATTGGAAAATGTTTGTTTTTTTTCTGCCGATATTGAAGATAATAGTTACTAGAATTTCTGTTAGTTTCTGTTAATTGATTAATTACTATTTTTGTGCTTTAAATTTAATTTTTCCCCATAAGCAATTTTTCCAAATAAGAAATTTTTTTATTGAAATTGGTTCAAATGAGTTGCTTATAAAGACCGTTGACTGTATTAATCTATAGGTATATATATTATTTTTGGAAAGAAAGCAGGAAGACCAGAAAAGAGTAGAACAAAGGAAGAGGGAAGGAAGTTAAGTGACGAAAAGGGATCCAAGAAAAAAAAAATCACAATTCATTTAAATTTAATATCCAAGTAAATTCTGTGGTTAATATAGCTATTAAAAATATAATATTCTTATATATTTTTTATCTTTATGAAATTAAATATTTTATTGAGTTATCTATTAAAAATTTAATATCAAATAAAAAAAAAATATTATGATTTGTGGAAATTAAAAGATGGATTTAAAAAACAAAATAAAACAGAGATTATCAACAATCAATTATGAAATGAATGATTTTTTTAAAGCTTATTACAGTAGTAGCATAATACATATAAGCTCGTACCTACATACCTACATTAATTTATATTATTAACATTCAATGATGATAATTTACTATTTTAGTAAATTATATATTTTAAATTAATTAAATATATGATAATTAATTGTTTTTAAATAAAATATAAAGACATTAGTATTTTTTTTTAATGAATTTAATTTTTAATCAGCCATTTGTAGGATTGTACACCTTTTAAAGAGATTGGTTCTCGTTCATGTATTTACCTATTTTTTCCACACGTTTCCCTAATATTTTTTAATTAATCATTAACAAATCTCTTTGTTTTTTTATTTTCTTCTCTTGTTGATTAAAAATTTAAATTTAACATGGTTTATAATGATTTTTGTAACTTTTTTTTATTGAAGGAGCAGCACACTCTGTTAGGTACAAATAGAAATCGCAGAACGTCTGTATACTTATACTCATACTATAATATATAATATCGTTTATTTTAATAATTATCTTCTTCTCATTTCTTTTGAGGTTTTTGATATAATTTCGAAAAAACGTTAACTTGTCTGTTTGTTAAGTTAAATATATAAATGAATAATAATTAAAATTATGAAAGGAAATTAATTAAATGAATTAAAAAAAAGAATATAGAAAATGGATGTATAATGTTGTTTTTTATGATTACTTACTTGTTTGATTAAAAAGTTACTTTTATTAATGCTCTTTTTTTTTTGTTGAAAAAAAAAATTCTGGTGAGAGTTTTGATGGAAAGGAAAGGAAAGGAGTGGAAGTGGACGAAATGAGAGGGTGGAGGAAGAGTATAATATAAAAAACAAACAGGTCTGTTTTATAAGTAAATAAAATGAAAATCTAATCCCTTAGAGCAAATTAGTAACAATTTATTTCAATTTAACTTTTGAGTTTTTACTCCATCTTTATTTTCATTCATTTTCTTTCTCTCTCCCTCTCTCTCTCTCTCTTTACTCTGTTTTTGTTTTCAAATGTTATTTATTCACTTTTCTTCTTTCTTGAATAATAATGTTTAACGTTAATAAAGTAAATGTAGTATGCATTTTAATAAATAAAACTATTATAATTGAATTATTTAAGGTTTTAAAAAAATAAATTATTTCAAATGACATAGTCTTAACTTTGATAACGCTTTGTAAAATTGTATTTCTTAATTATATTTGATTACTTTTTTATAAATATTTCTTTTTATAATTATATATACAAGTATATTTCATGTTAGTATTAATATAAACAAAATTTCATATTTCATATTTATTTATTTATTAACAACTGTTCATTAATTAATTTTTTCAATTGCAAAAAATAAATAAATGAAATAAATATATGTGAAATTGACACGACTCAATAAATTAAATTTGTAAATAAGCTGACCTGTGGCCAGGCGGAGAACCGATAAATAAATAAATTAATTTCTAGATACAGAAACAATTTCAAATAATTTAAATGTATCTATTAATGCAATAAAAAACAGATATGGATATAACATAAATATTTTTAATTTTAATTTTATTTATAATATATAAGTAAGAGCTAGCTGACGTCATGAAGGACTGGGTGACGTCATATCATTTTAAATTAAGAAAAAACTAACGAAGATGATTTTCCCGAGGATAAAACTAATACAAAGTGCATGATTCGTGGAAATATGTATAAATCTCCACATGTGAAATTTGGTGTGAAAACAATACCTCCCTTACTAACCTCGGTCGGTAATAAAAAATCATCTAATATATAATCAATATACATATATATATATATTTATATAATTAATAAATTTTCAAGATCAGATATGTATAATTTGAGACTCTATTGTTGTATTTTATACACGTTTTTATATACCATCGATTGTGAGCCTACATCGCCTAGGAGATAGTCAACCATCCGATTTTACTTTGTAAGAATTAACACATTTCTGTGTCATTTTTACCGTCCAACGATAGTAAGAGAGGTATTGTTTTAAAAAAAGATTCAAATCGGCTTTTATTATTTTTTTTTTCTTACAAATAAATATTTATTAAAATTAACATAAAATTTCATTTAAAAACTGAACTGTGATGTTTTTTTCTAATTAAAAATTTGAAATTATTTGAAATAATTTGAGAATCTAATTCAAAGAAATTATTTTTTTATACCAATATAATTTAAAACGCGCGATTGACAGTTTTATATTTATTTTATTTATTATTTTTTAGTAAAATCAGATGTCTGATTATCTTATCTAGGTTCAATATCTAGTCTAATCTAATGATACATTCATAAAGAGAAAAAGAAAAATTAATATTAAAAGAAAAACATTTTCCCTAATTTAATTATTAATTTAATGAAAATAATAATTCAATTAATTTTCACTTCCATTATAAATAAGGTGACCTGTGGCCAGGCGCAGAACCGACCGACGGTTTGAAGTAAATTAATTTCTAGCTATAGAAACAATTTCAAATAATTTTAATATATCTATTAATGCAATAAAAAACTGATATGGATATCACATAAATATTTTTAATTTTAATTTTATTTATAATATATGTAGGATCTAGAGGTTTTGTTAATAAAAGATATATTGTATTTTTAAATATAAGAATATTTATTATATATGATAATATATACAGATGAACATATAGGTGAGTGAGTATTCTGCTTGCGTGTTAATCGCTCAGCATAGAAATATAAAAGTGTGTGTCGTTTGACCTTGATCAGCTGTTCAAAGCTAGTGGAGTGCTTTGAAGTAATGACACCAGGGGGGTTTCTTCATATTAATATATTTTAAAAATACAACAATATATAAGTAAGAGCTGGCTGTGACGTCATGAAGGGGTGGGTGACGTCATATAATTTTAAATTAAGAAAAAACTAATGAAGATGATTTTCCCGAGGATAAAACCAATACAAAGTGCATGATTTGTGGAGATTAATAAAAAAATCTCATGTGAATTTTGGTGTGAAAATAACTCTTCCCTTCCTATCGTCGATCGGTAATACTACCACTTCCGGTTTCCAAAAGTTGATCAATTCATCATACTGATGCATTAAGTAAATATCCCAAAATTTTATCAAAATCCTTGAGCCGTTCAAGCTGTGTACACATCTACGGACGGACAGACAGACATTATGCTAAAAATACTTTTTTCTGTTAAGAAAATACATGATTCGTGGAGATGTAAAAATTTCCACATGTTAAATTTGGTGTGAAAACAATACCTCCCTTACTATCATCGTTCGGTAAAAATAATGTAGATATGTATATGTATAACAAAATTATTAAACATTTTATTAAAATTTTATTAATTAAATCTCCTAAATAATTTGCTATATTAATTTATTTAATAGGTTTAATAAAATATTTGTATTT
Source organism: Labia minor (assembly GCA_963082975.1). Classification (NCBI taxonomy): domain Eukaryota; kingdom Metazoa; phylum Arthropoda; class Insecta; order Dermaptera; family Spongiphoridae; genus Labia; species Labia minor. The sequence continues at coordinate 17,954,047 of OY720344.1, read as the reverse complement.
AATTATATTATATTCATTTATATTTATTTTATATAAATTAATTTATTAATATATATATATATATATATTTAGAGAGAGAGAGAGAGAGAATATTCACGAATATTTGCAATGTAGAGATTATGTATCATGTTCAACGTATATATATATATATTCAGGGTAAAATAAATTGACCCTTCTAATCGTGCTAATTACCCCTTTGTAATTATCTCTAATTATGTCTGCACATCAAATGCTTTGCTACATATCTTGTTATTTGCTAACGAGAAACAATCCCTCACTCTTCTCTTTGTGTATGTGAATGCATGGAGTATACAGGCCTTAACTACCACTAACCAGCCTGCTCGTTCATTACCATCCTTGAATCTCCTCCCTTGTCCTCCCCTATTACTCTTACTTTCCATTCATATACTACCACTAGAACCGCATAAAATTCACTTAGCAAACAACACGGCCCAACTAAATATGTTATATATAATTCGGTAAACTTAAAAAAAAAGAATATCTTTTGCATTTTATTCCCTTATCATAACATCATCATATATTATAAATTTTCAAATATATTATAAATAAAAAAAAAAATTTAATTAAATTTCTTGTGCGTTTGCTTTAATTAAATAATAAATTTAATTTAAAAATGTTTTAGGATATTTTAAAAAAAATATATAATTTCTAAAATTTTAAATTAACTAAAATGAATTTAAAAAATAAAAAATAATTTGATTTAATGATATTTCATGATAAACAATTTTTATATTTAAAATTCAATTTAAACATGTTTATTTTATTTTTGAATACACAATATACTCGTCGGTATTTGAAATTCATTGTGAAAATTGTTTTAAACTTTCATTTATAAATTTTGAAATAGATTATATGTATATATATATAATGTTTAAAAATGTTTATATACATATATTGTAATATACAGGTATAGATATATATAATTATAAAATATAATTAATTATGATGGAAAGATGAATAAAATAAAATTTGTTGATTAAATGATGATAGTTATATTATATAGAGATAGAGTGGTATATACTAATATATAGAGAATGAGAGAGTAATGTAAATATTTATAAATGGTTGTTGAATTAAAAGGGAAAGAGATAGAGAGAAAGAGATTATTAGTAGTGGGAGTTGGATGAAAATATTATATGTTATAATTAAAATTATACTAATGTGCTAAATACGTTTTATATTTAAAACTTTTATATTAAAAACTTTTCAAACTAAAAACAATTAATAATAACATTCTAATTATAAAATAAATAAAATCTAAATTTTTAATTATGAAATATTATATTATGTTTAACAAAATCCAATATATATATTTATATATATGTATGTATATATAACTAAAAAAAAAATAGAAATTATGAATTGTATATTAATTTATAATAGTTTTAAAGTTAATATAAAATAGAAAATATAGAAACAAAAAAAAACAAATAAAAATAAAATTTAAATTATATATATATATATATATATGAACATGATTATATAGATATTTTTACGATCAATTAAAAGAAATTTATAATTTTTATATTTTTGTAATAAATAAAAGCAAAAACACACACATTAAATATACCTATAATACTGTAAAGTATCTTTTTAAATTAATCTTTTAAATCTTCCAAAGTTAGTTTACTTATATTTTGTTGTCAGGTAGGCTTATATTTGAACACTAGGAGGGACATTTCTTGATGTCATTTTGAGATGGGGGGCCCAGGCCCCTACTTATTGTTTTAAAACTATTCGAAAAAAAAAAAATTTTTATTTTTTTTTTAAATATTTATTCTAATGAATAAGTGAAATGAGAAAGAATTATATATATAAATATATATTAAACTATTTATAGACACTGAATAATAGATAAGCTCATCCGCTTACTTCTAAGGTTCAATGAGAACTCGCTTATATAGATGACGTAATTTTTTGTTTATTAAAATATATTCTTATTATTATTGTATACATTTAACTCGATTAATAAACTTCTTCAATTATATTTAATTGTATTTATTTTAAATACATAACAAAAGTGGCGACGAGGATTTAAAATGTTTTGTGAAGTATAACCGCCAAGTCTAGTCACCTTATTTTTTTTGAAAATTATGTAATTTATTTAAATATTTTCTAATAGCGATTGATTTAAAATTATATTATTGAATATAACTAAGATTGCAGAGACACAATCAGCAATATTGCAAGCTCTACAACAGCAAGGTGAGGCGTTAGCACTTATAATTCAAAATTTACCAATAAGGCAATCACAACCAACAAATGTTCCTAATCCAGTCAGCATTAACATTAGTCACATAGTGTGACATTCGAAATCTATAACAAAGATGAGGACTTTTCTTTATACAAAGAAAGATTAGAAAATATTTTCTGTTTACGACAACTCACGGCTGATACGGTGAAAGTCCGGGTTGCTAAGCAGCAAATTTTATTAAACTGTATCGGTAGTCAAACTTATAAATTGCTGTCATCTCTATGTGCACCTAAAAAAACCTAATGAACTGATGTATAAAGAAAATATTGAACTTTAAAGAAAAGCAATTGTGTCCAACTAACTCAATGTTTTCACAGAAAGGCATAAATTTTTATCAATGATTCAATTTTAAAGAATGAAACGTTATCAGCTTTTAGCTGCATTGAAATTAAGCAGTGAAATTGTAAACAGGAGTGCAATGGGTGCAACCAGCAAGTAGACTAAGTGTTCATAGCTCAATTTATTAGAGGTTTGAGTGATGCACACATAAGAGAGAAAATTTTACAAATGGAACTAGCAGACACGGCAGATGTAAATAAAGTTTTAGAATATGCATTAAATATTGAGGCAGCAAGAAAGGAGAGTGAGGAAGAATATAAGAAAAATAATATTTTTGATTATTCTAACTAACTTGGTGAAGGATTCTGGTGCTATGATTAACAAAATAGGCCACACAAGAAACCTGTTAAAACACAAGAAAAGTCACAAATATTTAATAATAAACCACAATATAGTCGTAATTTTTCTTATCAAAGCAAAAATAAAACATATATGTACAAAGGCTTATGTCTTTGCTGCGGGCATAATACACATGCTACAGCAGCATGTAGATCAAAACATAAGCTTCGATATTCTAAATGTGACAAATATTACATACATATTTTATCAATAATATTGATACCAATAAAAAAATATTAGTTGATTTGTTTATTAACGACAAATGTCAGCCCTTTGAGCTGGCTCTCCAGTATCAATATTATCTGAAAATGATTTAAATAAATTGAACTTTGAAACAATCAAAATACACCCTTATTATACAAAGTTTAAAGTTTATAATGGCACATCAATAAACCACTTGCCATAGCTAAAGTAAACGTTTCTTATAAAGGTAAAACAATTCATTGAGAGTTATACATAATTGCAGAAAAATTTTCTCCTATTATGGAACGTCAATGGATTAAAAATTTAAATATTTTAAATTTTGATATTATTCAAAATCATAAAATACATCCTATTCAGCCTGACTTAGATAAAAATATTGATTATATTTTACAAACATACGAATCAGTTTTTGATGAAACTGCTGGAGTCATTTAGAAGCTTATTTTCTTGAAACCTCGAACTGTTCCATTTGCGTTGTTACCAAAAGTTAATGATAAATTGGATGCCATTGAAAAACAAGGTATTATTGAGAAAATTGAATATTGTCCATGGGGAACACCTCTGGTAATTGTACCAAAGGCAGAAAATAAAGGAGTGAGGTTATGTGCTGACTATAAAGTCACAGTAAATAAACAGTTGGTGGATGCACACCACCTCATCCCAAAAATTCAAGAATTATTTACAAAATTAAGAACAGGAAGCTATTATTGTGTATTATGAAAACGACTGCAGAATAAGCAGTTGAAACGTTGTACAATTATTTTAATTTAATAAATAATTTTATACAAATAATGTGGTCTTTTAATAAAAATTCTCTTAATAATTATCAAAATAACCACAAAAGCTTTAATAAATATATTTATAATATTAACATTAATTTATTAAAACATATTCTTATTATTGTATACATTTAACTCGATTAATAAACATCTTCAATTATGTTTAATTGTATTTATTTAAATAAATAACAAATACCAAATTAAGTGTCTAGATTCAATATTAAATTTATTTTAATTAAAGTATTTTTATCACATAACTATTTCGAAAGAAAATTTAAAAAGAAGTGGAAATTGGATTTATCATGCCAGATCGATCATAATTAAAAATTTTTTTTTTTTTTTTTATATATTATTTCAGAAAATATACAATCTGCCCATTTTAATATAGGCAATAAGTAATTTTTATAAAAAATGAAATACAAACAATACATACATATCATTGGCAATACAATATCATGCCAAGCAACATATTTGCACTTGACACACACATATTAGTTTTAAATATTATACACTAAACACACACACTCATCCCGAACATTTCATAAACACGCACTTCACTTTGTCACACATGAATGTCAAAATTTTCTATTAACGAGATCCAATATATCATATCTTTTTAATCTCTTGATTGTATCATCCCTAACTAGTAATTTTTTAACTAACACATTTGGATGGTTTTCCATTTTTTTAATATACTTTTCACTTAGGATGTTTATTTCATCATTTAAGTTTTTAATTTCTAAGTCCCTTTGTATGAATCTAATTGGAACATACCACGGGGCTCTTACAAGATTTTTAAGTGTTTTGTTTTGAAAACTTTCAATTTTTTTTATGTTAGTTTTTGAGGCTGATCCCCAGAGTTGGATCCCATACATCAGTTTTGGTTTGATTATGGATTTGTATAGAAGAACTTTGCTTTCTAATCCTAGGCTAGAATGTCTCCCTAAAAGCCAATATAGTTTTCTATACTCTTCCCTTGAGTGGACAATTCTAGCTGAAATATGTTTTTTCCAAGTCAAGCGCCTATCTAGATGGATTCCTAGGTATTTTGCCTCATCTTTTTGCGGAATGATAGATTTATTCATGTATATTGGTGGGCATGTTTGCCTATTTAAGGTGTAGGTGACAAATATAGATTTGGTTGCATTTATCTTTAACCGCCATCTTTTAAACCAAAGATATAACATATCGAGATGAGTTTGAAGTCTTTCAGATACGACATTATGATTTACATTTGTTGAAATGATTGCAGTATCATCAGCGAAAGTTGCTATGTCATTATAAGGAGAGAGAGGCATATCTATCATATATAATAGGAAAAGGGCTGGCCCTAGAATACTACCCTGAGGGACTCCTGCTCTAATTTGCATTAAGTTGGAGGAAGAACACCCATATTTAACAAAAAAGTGTCTATTCGATAGATAAGACTTTAATAATTGATAAAATGTATCTGGTAAATAGTTTTTAATTTTATAAATTAACCCTGTGTGCCAAATTTTATCAAAAGCCTGTGTTATATCAAGATATACTATTCCACAGTAAGATTTACTTTCAAATGCATCTTTAATTTTTTTAACTACCCTATGCACCTGTTCGATAGTAGAGTGTTCTTGACGAAAGCCGAATTGATATTCAGGAATTATATTTGTTAAGTAAGGCTTTAATTCTCGGAATAAAATTTTTTCCAAGATCTTTCCCAAAATTGGAAGAAGACTAATAGGCCTATATGATGTTAATTCGTTTGGATTTTTACCTGGTTTTGGTATCATTATAATTTGAGCTACTTTCCATAATGTTGGAAAGTAATTTAATTTAATTATAGCATTATAAATATTTGCAATAAAAATAAAGGCTATTTTGGGAAGTTCTTTTAATAATTTGCCTGAAATCAGATCATATCCAGGAGATTTTTTATCTTTTATATTTTTAATTTCGTCAAGAACCTGCTCAAGTTTGATTTTTTTAAATCTATGGGGGTCCTTATGTAATTTACTAGTTTTTATGATGATTTCATCACACTTGTATTTATTTTCATTTTCAGGGGGTTCATTGAACACATTAAATAAGTGCTTAGCAAAAATATCTACTTTTTCTTTCTCACCTCTAGCCCATCCCTTAGAAGTTTTTATTGGTGGAATTTGGGTTTGGGGTCTTTTTAAGGTCTTAGTTGCCTTCCACAAAGAGTAATTGCTTTCTTCCCCTGGACTAAGGTTACTTAAGTATTTCTGAATACCTTTTTCTTTTTCAATTTTTAATATTTTTTTTTAAATTTTTTATACATTTATTTAGAGTTTTTTTATCCGTAGGGGACCTTGTCTTTTGCCATCTCTGTCTAGCTTTGCGTTTTTCATCTATTTTGTCCTTAATTAATTGAGAACAAAGGTTTTTTTGATTTTTAATATTTGCTATGGGGGTAGATTGCAGAGAAGCTTTTTGAATTATTTTTGTTAAGTTGTTTATATTATCCTCAATATCATGTTTATCTTTTATACAAATATTGAGGTTTATATTTTTTGTTATTAAATTTCTATAGTGGTTCCAATTTGTATATCTATTGAAAAGGGGAACATTTTTTACTCTTTTATCTAATTGGGTTGATACAGTTAAAATTATAGGAGAGTGATCAGATGATAAATCCAAACTAGATTCAATATTTAAGCAATCAAGAGAAATACCTTTAAAAATACAAAAATCTAATAGATCAGGGGTTTTTTTTGGATCTGAAGGCCAGTAGGTTGGTTGACGAGTTGAAATTTCATTCAGATTTCTTTCTTGAATAGCTTGGTAAAGTTGCCTCCCTCTAGGTGTTGTCAATCTTGAGCCCCAATGGGTGTGCTTAGCGTTGAAATCTCCACCTGAGATGAATTTGTGGCCCAAGGTATTAAAAAACTGTTTAAAATGTTCACACTCAATTTTAGTACCCGGCGGGCAGTAAACTGCAGATAGTGAAAGTTTCCCTAGCCATTCATCAATTTCAATTGTTGTTGCTTGAAGATGCTTTTCCGAATAGCTATTTAATTGATGGTGTTGAATATTTTTTTTAATTATAATAGCAGTTCCTCCTCTAGCTTTTCCATCCGGATGCTTAGTGTCATATATATTGTATTGGGGTATTTTAATGTAGCTTCTATTAGTTAAATGTGTTTCACTTATGAGCATAATATCAATGTTGTTAATTATAAGAAATTTTTTGATTTCGAGTAAATGATTAAATAAACCATTTGCATTCCATATTACAATTTTAAGTGTTTTTCTATCCATTATGCCATTTTAGTTACAAGAACTGTTAGAATATCTAACATTTTGTCCATTTTAACCATCATTTTAAGCATAAAATCTTCAAGTTTATGTAAATTTGATTCTTGAACATTTACTGGTGTAGGTTTCTCTTTAGTCCATACATTTTGTACTGGTGGAACACTCTCAATGGTCTCATTTTTGGAATTGGGGGATATTTTCTCTTTTGGTTGTTGAGATACCTTTATCCTCAAAGGTGGAAACTGTTTATTTTTTAACTCTTGATATATTGTACATCCTTTATAACTTGCTGGATGGTTTTCGCCGCAGTTAGCACATAAAGGAGTTGTATTGTTATCCTTAATTTTGCAGTCTTTTGTTAAATGTGCCATAGCACATTTCACACATTTGGGTTTTCTTGCACAAAAATTTTTTGTGTGGCCAAAAAGTTGACAATTAAAACATTGAGGAATTTCTCTTTTAGGATATGGTGGTTCAAATGTGACAATTGTATTAAGGATATTTTTAATATTGTATATTTCTTTATTACTAGGTTTAGGTTTAAGGTCTATGAAGAATAAAGGTAGAGGGTTTTTATTTTTATTTTTTATATTGTGTATATTTATTACATCATGTCCATGATTTAGTAGTGCCTCTTTAATATCTTCGGCAGGCATTGAATGATGCATGTTCCTTAATACAACTTTAAAAGGCCTATCTTTTTTTAGCTGATATGTATGGAATTGAGTGTTTTTAGATTCCAACTCTTTAACAATTGATGTATAGATGTGAGGTTCATATGGTTGGATCTTGACCTCATTTTCCTTCAAACATTTTATATTAAAACAATTTGGTCCCATTTTATTTAATAGATTCATTAGCGGTTGGATATTTTCAACTCCCGCTACAAAGATCGGAGGAGGTTTTACTGCTTTTTCAGTTGTTTTTTTATTTATAGTTTCAACCTGAAGATTTTCAAAACGATTTGCTGTTTTTACGTTTGGATTGTTTAACCAATATGATTCAGTAGTTTGCTGTTTAACATTTCTATTATTAGATTTTTCAAAATTGTCCTCTTTATTTTGTAAATTTTCAGGAGAATAAAAAGTTTTCCTTTTTTTATTCCCATGTCTATTTACCGTTGACCATCCTATTTCATTTTCCAATTCCTCTTCGTCCGTGAGATATACAATTGCATTGTCGGAAGTTTTCAAATTTTGCAATTTAGTGTCTACTTCCTGTTTATCAGATGTAATTTCAGGGCAAGGATTTCCTAAGATCTTGCTTTTTATTTCTTGAAGATCTTTGGTGAGGTTTTTTATCACCTCTTTTAAATGACTATTTTCATTTTTTAAAATTTCATTTTCAGATAATGTTTCTAATTCATTATTTGAATTTTCAGTGATTTCCCTATTTACATCCTTCTTACACACATCTTCTATTTGAGATTTGAGCGGCGGGGTTCTCTGTAATTTTGTCCCTTGGAAAGGGTTTATTGACTCCTTATCCAAGTTCATGCCGACTCATATTATAATAAAATAGAAACAATAATTATTCCTATAATCTATTTAATTAACTATTTACTTATTGTAAAAAAAAAAACAAAAATATACAAATATATACATTTATATTTATAAAAGGTGTGTACAAGGGAAGGATATGGGGGGAGGTGAGAGGATAAATTTTCTTCACACAGCCCTGGCTCTTTGGTGTGACTGACCTTAGGAGATAAAGCCTTGGAAAAATTAAAGATAATTTAAAATTAAAAATAAATAAAATCTTTAACTAGGATTTTGGATAAGGCGATTTAAGGATAAAAATCTAAAATAAGAAAGTATTTAACTAACAATCCTATTATTTAGCAAGAAAATTATAGAAAAAATACATAAAATTATATAAAATTTTTATAAAAACACAACAAAATTGTCAAAATTTGACAATTCAGTTTGTTTAATTTAAGTAAATATACATATATACATGCGTAGTGAATCAGATCTCACCAAAATTGGCAGACTTGAAACAAAAAAAAGCTAGAAGGTCCCACAAATCCACTTCGGGAGCAGGAATCCGATTTAACACATCCAATCTATTCGAGAGCTACTCACTGAATGATAATTAAAAATAATACCTATAAACTTCTATAAAAACTTATTAATTAACTAATTACTTTTTATTTTCTGTGTATATGTTTTAATTCTCTTTTAATGATTCTCTTTTAATAAAAAGAATATTAATATTATAAAATGAAAAGAAAAAAAAAATAATTTGCTTTAAATTTTAATGTCACAGTGACATGGTTCATGATTTTCAATATTTTCAGGGTTATTTAAACAAAATATATAAATTCTATTTGCTTAAAATAAATGATTAAAAATAATTAGAATAAATGATTAGAAATCAATACAATTATGGGACATGTTTTCATGTACCAAGTAATAATTTAAAAATGGAAATTATAATGTGCGGGACAATGAGCAAGATTTGTAAAAAAAATTACTTTTCTGTAAAAACCCATTGAAAATTAAATGGTGATTAAATGTGTGTGTGGGAGGAGAGAAGGAGACAATGTAAAAATAAATATAAAAAAATTAGAAACTTGGAACTTATTTATGACAGAAGAAGAATTTTCTCCTTTAAATATACTTAAAAATTTAAATATAAAACATCTGGGAATGCGCAAGCTTGCATTGCCAAAACGAACTTAAGTTCGGATTAATTTAAGTTATAAATAAGTCAAGAATAAATATAAATATTATTGAATAAAATTATTTATTTTAAATTTGTAGTATAAATTAAATTACAAAAAATGATTAATTTTAAACATCTGGGAATGCGCAAGCTTGCATTGCCAAAACGAACTTAAGTTCGGATTAATTTAAGTTATAAATAAGTCAAGATTAAATATAAATATTATTGAATATTTTTATTTATTAGTGTTATAAATAAAAATATTAATAAAATTTTTTTTATGTTCACTGGAATCGATGATTGTCACGAATAAATATAAATGACGCCACTATAATAATAAATATTAAAAATTTCAACTTTGGACACCATTTTGACCATGTTCCCGAGGGGGTATCAAAAAATGAAAGGCACTTTACATTACTACTTTTCGATGCTCTTTCCGAATCTGAAGTCAGAATTCCAAAATTTTGAGTTTGATGTCGGACAGAACGACAGACTGAACGATTTTATAAACTCACTAAGTTCGTTGAAAATACATTGGCGGGGAGGCCGATTGGGAAACGTCCGTTTGAAAGATCACAACGCGGTGGGTGGATAATGTAGGAAGGGATGTGAAAGAGATGGGAGAGGGTAGGAGTTGGATGGTTATGGCTCAGGATAGGGACACTTGGAGAAATGTGTTTGATGTGGCCAAGAACTTTCGAGTTCCTTAGAGGCACAGAGATATATAGAGATATATATAGATAGATGGATAATCATGGATTTCATATTTTTATAAATAAACACGTAATAATAAAATTACTCTTTTATGATTGAGAAATTTATACTTGAGGAAAAAGAAAAATAAATAAAAAAAATGAATTTATTCATGGAAGGAAACCAATTGAAAACAAATGGATAATTGAGATCATTGAAATTAATAATAATTCTAATTGAATGTATTATAGACTAATTTTAAATTTAATTGTATATTTTTTAAATTTTCGTTTGAAACAGTTGGGAATTTTACATCTCGAGGATTTATTTTATCATATTTAACTTAATTTGTGAAACAAAAAATATAAATTACAAAAAAAAAAAAAAAAAAAAAAAAAAAAATGAAAATAAATAATTAAATTATTTGAATCAAATCGAGATAACAATCGATTGTAATTAACTACGGTTACAAAATACGAGGACCCTGAACAGTGTAGCTTGATCTTACTATCTAGTTTTATCGTAAATATTAATAAAAAATAAAAGTATACCTAAATATAAATGTGAAGTTCTATTACGAGTGCAGGTCAATAAGTCCGTGACTTTTTGAATGAAGCACAGGTTTTTGGATAAAAAATTATTTTATTTCTCAACGTTCTCTTTTGAGCTTTATACACACTTCATCCAATTTTTTATTCCTTCCAAAAAATAAAATTTGTCGAGGATCAGAATAGGTATTTGTTTTTGAGATGATTTTATGGTTAGAGTCAAATCTCTTTCACCCGAGCCATTTCTTCACGTTTGAAAACAAAAAATAATCACTCGCGGCTAAATCCGATAGGACGGACGAGGGAACAATTCGTATCCCAATTCATGAAATTCCATGGAAGTCCATCCTTTAGTTTACTTATTCTTAGTGAAAAATTTAAAGATTTTAGAAGCTCTGGTGAAATAGTGATATAGAGCGTGAGTTTACACACTAATATGATCAGAACAAAGGCCGAAGATCTCTACGACCAAATCTTGCTCGATGACGACAATGAAGGCTGAAGAAGGTGTTGATGAACCTCGAACCAGTTCTAACACAGTGGTGGATGAGTGATTTGCCTCCTCGAGGACCATTGTTTATTACTGTACAAGGTTTTGTAATTAACCATATTAATTAGCAATGACATGTAGGGGAAAATCCTACTTCAGCTTTCACAGAGGTCCTAGTCCGTATTAACCGCTAAAAACGGGGTGATCACTTTACACCACTTTTGAAGTACAAAGCACAGCACAGTTTCATTTTAATTTTTGTAATAGTGTTTCTTGAATTGGTATCCAATTACAATCTTTAGGCGGTTTATATTGAAAGTTGAAATTTCAAAATTGTTATTATATACACGTATATAATCAAATCATTATAATGTTAAATAAAGGATCAAAAACAAAAACAAAAATTTTATAGAATAATAAATATGTTTTTAAGGATTTAAGATCTGATCTGATAATGGTAATGAAGATTATTATTATGATTCATAATCAGCAGAAAAAATATTCCCACTAATTTGATATTTTATTATATATACAATACATACATCATCATATATTAATGAATAATAAAATTTAAAATAGAATTAATGGCATTATACAATAAACGAGAAGAAGAGGTAAATGGTAATTTGGGATTAAAATGAGGGAAGAGTATTGAGTGGTTGTGTGTTATTTGTTCAGTTATACACATTCAGTCGCCTGTTGCTGCTTCTGTTGTTGATGTTGTTATTGTTGTTGTTGTTATTATTTAATTCTTGCATTCTCTTGGGGATCAATGGATATCGACCAAACACCCACCCACCGAGTCACCCTCTAATACTACCATCCAACCTCTCCCACCCATTCTAGTTCAATCTTTCCGCATAGCGTATCAACCCCATAATTCAACCAACTTCTCCATCTCTCTCTCTCTTTTCCCAATCATTTCTAAACTGTCGAAATCAAAAAGTAAAATAACAGCAGAAGCAATAACAACAACAACAACAACAACACCAGAAGCAAAATAATTATTAAAGTTTAATATTTTCTTTTATATATATATATATCAAGTTTAATTTAACAGAATATATATATATATATATATATAAAATTTTCTTTTGAAATGCATGATTTTTCCAATCTATTTGAAAAAAATGAATTTTAATAAATAATCTGGCATAGAGAGAGAGAGAGAGAAGAGAAAGAAAGCATATATATTATAATTTTCATACTGTTCAATTTGAGAGATTGTATATTCAATTGCCCGAATGAATGCATGACCCCCCATTAATTGAAGTATGTGTATTTTTATAAAGAGCAGGGATGAGCAGCCCGCGGGCCGCATGAGGCCCGCCGAACAGATTTTTGTGGCCCGTCAATCATAATAATACAATACATATCATTTTATTGGTATCCTAAACATTTTCGGGCCACTTGATTACTGTTGAGTCAAATATATGTTTCTTATCTTATTATACTAGCAAAAATTGTATATATATATATATATATATAGGTATGTATATACCTATATATATATTTGTATTTTTGAAATATTAAACCGCTCGAAATTCACATCATACATAATTTTTATAAAGAAAAATGGATCTGAATTGGTTTCAACCTCGGGAAAAATCATCATGTTATATTCATATTTGTTTTCCCAGTGCATTGATACGTACTTTTAAATTATTTGAAATTATTTCAGAACATTTATTTGTTTTTTCTTAATTTAAAATAGGAAATTTGAATGATGTCAGCAACTACCGAGCACTTCCTTAAATACAAAATATTATAAATATAAATAAAATCAAATTACCAAATATATATTATGTTATATCCACAGGCCATACTTTTCTGTCTTTCAGTGTATTAGTACGTGTATTTAACGTGTAGTTAAATGATGTTTTATGACTAATTTTTTTAATTTGTTCTTTTAAATTATTCGAACGGCGGCTCAGTGAACCAGGTATTAATATTACCCGACAAACCCAATAATAAGGAATTATTTTTTTTTAATGACCGAGCAGGTACTATTATAATAATCGCTACAACAATAAATAAGACATGTTGGTATTATGAGAATTATTTATTTTGATAATTTATTTTATTTATTTATGTTTTGTCTGAAGCCCGCCTAGAAATGTTGAACTTTCGTTTTGCCTTTTTATAAAAAACCTGGATTGTTTCCACTCGACTATCTCGCAAATTTGAATTGGATTAATGAACATATATTATATTTAAATTTAATTAAGTTAATTATAAATTATAAATTATAAATTAATAAATATATTTTAAACCAGCGCGTGTTTGGCTCTTTATTGATGGCACCATGTCACGTGCTGGCGCGTAATTTGCAGAAGTGTTAAAAAATTAAAAAAAAATAATTTCGGTACTTTCAGCGATTCAATCAAGCTGAAATTCTATATTTAGCAGTTTTATACAATTTTTAATCATGTGTATAAATATCAAACATATATCTTTATTTTTACGTCAATTAAGAGGGAAAAAAAAATGAAAACGTGGTAGGTATTGGTCCTCTTCCGAATGAGCTACATTTCTCAAATGTTGATAGAAAATTACGAATTTTGAATAATGTCCGTATACCAAATTTCATTATTCTAGCTCAAACCGTTTTTGCGTAATCTTGTCTACTTACACACACACACACAGACACTTTTCTCAACGTTACTGAAAATGACTCAGGCCCCTTCAAAAGGTATCAAAATATCAAAATATCGACATCGAAAATTTTCGTGATCGCAATACTATCTCTGAGGAGATAGTAATTAATGTTGATAAAAATTAATTTAAATAATTTTATGCAAAAGAAATATTATTTTTGTTGTATAACTATACTAGATGTGATTTTAACCCAATCTAGAGATCAATTATCAATATATCTCTTTTTTAGAAAATAAATCTTTATTATATATATATTATGTATTTTTTTTAAATAAATTATATTATTATAAACTGAAAATAAAAACAAAAACAAAATAAAAAAAAAAAATATTTTTCGGAAATAACAAAAAAATTAAATTTTGATTTAAAATTACTTATTTGAGGAATAAGTAGAGGGAAAAATCACCAAAAAAGAAAAATGATTGAAATAATGCAAGGTCAAGTATTTCAAGAACCTCAACGTTTATTTTTAATGGAATTTCTAGTGGATCATGTTACTTTTAATAAACAAGCAATTGATTTATATGTGAATGAAGATATATGGAATAATGGTGAAACAATTGTGTTTTATAATTTTCTTGATAATCCACCAATTGAAATTGTTCATACAGATTCGGCAAATTGTAAACGTAGGACAATTCTTGAAGGAATACCAAAAATGGGCAAATCATGCCTATTTGCATTGGGTTCAAATAATCCATTTCGTGAAAATTTTTATATAGAAATAAACATTCATCGTAGAGGATATAATAATATTTATAATATAAATGACACTAATAATAATAATTTAAATCAAAATTTATATTATATTGGTATGTCATGTATACGTGTACATCATTTATTCAATTCTATATTAGAATCGGTTATATTAGAACCAGACAATGTGCCTGTAAATAAAATATTACATGAAAAATCAGTAATATACCGAGGTGAAGATCCTATTGGTGAAATTACAAATATATTACGTATTACATCATTTGGACGAATGATTATAAATCCATTTGGCTATGGTAAAAATATCGATGATTTAATATCTTCATTTACATCAACTCTGTCATCATTAGAGGATCTTAATAATATTGAACCAATTGAATTGCCAACAAGACCTACTAGCTCGGTATATATAACAACACCCACAGCAGCTTCAGGAACAACACCATCACAATCAACAATAAATCATCGAAATAAAACAGACTCGAACATCTTTTGTCTATCAACATCGTCATCCATTAGCAATCAAAATAATACAAATTTACAAATGATAAAACATTATCCGATACAAAAATCAAGAATGAGACAATTTATGTCTTTTCGTAATAATCATAATCATCATCATAATAATAATCATAATAATAATAATGTAAATTTAAATGAAGATGATGATATAAATATTAATAACATGGAGAATTGTTTTTATATAAGTGTACCAAAAAAGAAACGTCAATTTAAAAGGCGAGAACGTCAATTTTCAATGAAACAATCAGCAGCATTTATAAAAAATCATAATCATACATTATTTATAAAAAAACAATCATTAAATGTATATTAACATAACATTTTTATTTTATTTTTCTAGATATAATGTATAATAATAATAATAATAATAATAATAAAGAGAAAGTGCTTGGGGAGTTCTAAATTATATTGTTAGGAAACTAAAATATATATATATACAATATATAAAAATGTGGAGTTATATTTTTTTTAATTATTATTATTATTATTATTATTAAATTAATAAATTGTTAATTTTGAAGGAGAAAAGTTAAAATAAAAAAAGATATAAAAAAAAACTTTTTAAAAACGCGCTTTTATTTAAATGCGCTAAAAAGGAGAAAATAATTTCTTCACACATACCACTATTTCCTTACAATTAATCTTATCTAAATAAGTTGACCTGTGGCCAGGTCCGAACCGACCGACGGTTTGAAATAAATTAATTTCCAGTTACAGAAACAATTTCAAATAATTTTAATATATCTATTAATGTAATAAAAAACAGATATGGATATAACATAAATATTTTTAATTTTATTTTATTTATAATACCAGGCTGTGACGTCGTTAATGGCTGGATGACGTCATATAATTTTAATTAAGAAAAAACTAATAAAGATGATTTTTCTCGAGTATAAAACCAATGCAAAGTGAATGATTCGTGATGATATGTAAAAAATCTCCTCATGTGAAATTTGGTGTGAAAATAACACTTCCCTTCCTATCGTCGATCGCTAATACTACCACTTCAGGTTTCCGGATTTGCACCAAAAGTTGATCAATTCATCATACTGATGCATTAAGTAAATATACCAAATTTCATCAAAATCCTTGAGCCGTTCAGGCTGTACACATCTATACGGACGGACAGACAGACGAACGGACGGACAGACATCATGCTAAAAATACTTTTTTCTGTTAAGAAAATGCATGATTCGTGGAGATATGTAAAAATCTCCACATGTGAAATTTGGTGTGAAAACAATACCTCCCTTATTATCGTCGGTCGGTAAAAATGGAAGCGTGGGAGCCAAACATGTAGGGAAAATAATTTCTCCGCAGACATCAAAATTTCCTTATATGGTGAAAGGAAAAGAGTACGAATGACATCTCATTATATATGCACAAACCATTCTGTTTTTTTTATAACTTTTTTCTTAACTTCACTTGGCGTCTGTCTCTCTGTCTGTCTGTTCGCTCTTTTGACTATTGAAATCGATTTTTCATCGACTTTTTATTGAGATTTTTGAAAATTTTTATAGATATTTCAATGGATCCCTAGAAGGTATAGAGGAAATAAAATATATATATATATATATATATATATATATAATACTATATTTTTTTATCATGCAATATTGATAGTTTAAGAGCTAAGAAATGAATCTTTTATTATTTTTCACTGTAATATACTTATATCAAAGTATGTATCAAAATTTAAAAGAATTTTTATTAAATTTACATATTATCAATCAAATCCAAAATGATTGATTATATTAGAAGAAATTGTGTTACTTGTTAATTAAGTGTTTTAGTGTGGTATGTGTCTTAGTATATATATATGAATTAGAGCTCTATGAATATGAAGCAATTCATCCATAAACTTGACAAAGCTTATAGAAAAATTATTTCATTCTTTTTAGTCCATTGGAAAAACGTTATTTTATAAAAATCTTTTATATTTATATTTTTCCTTTTTCACTATACTTGATAACTAAGTATGCCTATTTGAAGCAGAATAGGCGTTTTTCCCTGCATTTTTGGCGGAGACGCTTTCATTTTATAGATATGATTAATTATAAGGAAATCGTGGAGAGTGTGGAGAAAATAAAATAAAGTTTTTTTTTATATTTTTTTTTATTTTCTAATTTTTAGTCTTGTCAGAAATTTCGCCCGGTTTCTAATTTCAGGTTATAATGTGAATGTTGAAAGAATTATAATATAGTTTTTGAATTTAAATATTATAAATGATATAAGTTGTATATACCTATGAAAAATATATCATATTTAATATATATCATATGAGGATTTTTATCAAATATCATTTTATAAGGTTTTTAAAAAAATAGCTTTTATAAATATATATATATAATTACTATTTTTTCAATATTATGTATTAATATAAACTATTATTTATTAATTAATTAACAATACCACCGAGGTCACCTATGACCTGGGATGAACCTGAATATTGCATTGTCATCGGAGTTACATATGTATGCAAAATTTCAGCTCATTTGAACATTGACGATGTGAAATAAAAGCGTGTAACAAACTTTATTTTGACTGCCTCCAAGCTCTTTAAAAAAAAAATAATACATATTAATTTTAAAAATAAAATTTTAAAAAATAATTATTTAAAGAATTTACAAAATGTGAGACATTAGGATTTTTTAAGGGATGATGAGTAAAAATTTATTTAAGATGAAAGAGAGACAACCTTAACATACGATCTTTAAGAAATAAGTTTTCTCAAAACTTACACTGTCAAACTTTACCTATATTAAATTTAAATTACATTCAATAGGTTGTAATAAATATAAGTTGTGTATTTACTCATTTATTAAATATTTTCGTATTTAAAAATTGCCTTTCATTCTAGAGTTTGTCGGTGCCATATATATATATATATATATATATATATATATTCCATCATTTTCTTTAATCTCTTATAAAAACGTTTGATGTTGTTGATATCACTCTGATTAATATAAACTCTCTTTCTCTCTCTCTCACTTAAAATGAATTAATTTTGTAAATTTCAAGAAGGTAAATGAAAAAAATCCTCTCTCTTCTTTTTAGTATATTTAAAAGAGAATGGGGAAAGGGCTAAAAGGGTGAAACAAGGGAAGGCGGAGAAGGGGAAGAAATGGAAGAGAGGATATAATGTGGGAAGGGTTGGGAGAAGGGGTTAGAGAAAATACCAGCTGGACAGGCAAGATTAAAACGACAGATGAAAGGTGGTGGCTGCTTCGATGGAGAGAAATCCCTTGTTCAAAAGGTTAATTAAATCTTGTCCGGAAAAAAGGATAAGGGGCAGGCAGTGTAGGTTGGTGGAGGAGGCGCAAGTGGGGACAGTGGTGGTGTATATTATAGGGATGAGGTAGCAAAAAGAGACCAGCCAGCAAGTTTTTTTCTTTTATATTTTATTTGAATTTATTATTAACATGGAGTATTTTTATTTTATTATTTAATATTATATAATATCTATTAATTTTTTTTATTTTAAGAAAGAGAGACCTTTTTTTTTCATTCTATTAAATTAAATGAAAATTTACAAATCCCGTACAAATAGAATATGTTCATGTTATAATAATATTTTAGAGAGGATTCTTTTCCGTTAACTTTGCGCAACCAACAAAATACACCCAAAAAATAAATAATAAATCCAGATGTTTACTAAGATAATAAGAAAATAGACAGGAAATGTTTGTTGTGCAAAATACTGCTTTATCAGTCTTGTGATCAAGTGGTTATTATATTTCATTTTTACTATCTCGCCAGAGATAGTATTGCGATCACGAAAATGTCAAGATTTTGATGATTTTATACGTTTTGAAGGTCCCTGAGTCGTTTTCAGTAAGGTTGAGAAAAATGTCTCTCTCTATGTATGTGTGTGTATGTAGACAAGATTACGCAAAAACGGTTTGAGCTATAATAATGAAATGTAGCTCATTCGGAAGAGGACCATTACCTACCACGTTTTCATTTTTTTTTCCCCATACTGACCGTAAAAATAAAGGTAAATATTTGATAGTTTTTCCCATGAATAAAAATTGTATAAAACTGCTATATATAGAATTTCAGTACCGAAATTAATTTTTTAAATTTGTTTAACACGTTGACTGCCAATCACACGCCAGCACGTGACGTGATGTTATGAACAAAGAGCCAAACACGCGCTTGCGCGTGTTGAGGTGTTGTCAGTATTATCAGTGAAGATTATGTTAATAACTTAAATCATATGATCGGATAGAATAAAATTTTAATTAATTCCCAAATATAGAAACAAGCTTGAATATCCTATTCAAATTTGCGAGATAGTCGATTGGAGACACTCCAGATTTTTCTATCTACCTGTTAAACAACCCAATATAAAAGAAAAAAAAGTATAATATATTTATAGGTATATATCTATGTATCATTGTCATCAAAATCAAAATGCCCTCCTTTCAAAAAAAACATTTATTAGCTATTATATTTCTCTTCTTCCCCATCCACTACTAATCCATCACTTCTCATTTATTATCATTGTCTATGTTCTTAATAAAATGTCAAAATAATGTTATTTTATATATTGGATGGGTATAGTATATTCTATTTAATAAATATCAATGATTTATTATTTTAATAATACCTACTCGTAATATGTTTTATATCTATACCTATATTAAATTAGATGATCATGATAAATAATCCTTTCTCTTTATTATTTTCTCATCGATTTATTAACTAACTATGTCTTATTTCTTTACTTTACTTATTATTATTATCTACTTTGAAAATTATGAAATTTTAACATTTTTTTTTTAATTTTTACATTAACTATATGAAAATAACAATTTATTTATTTTTATTCTAGTTTTTAAATAAATTATAATTAAATGATGAAATAAATCAATTTTCACTTTAAAATGTCAGAATGATAATTTGTCATAAGTCATACTCTCTCTCTCTCTCTGATGCAACTTGATTGATTTATTTTTTTAAATTCATTCATTTCTTGGTTCATCAAAGAGATAAAATGTATTCAGACATATAGAGAAACAGTAAACAGAGATATCCGACCAATGAATGTTTCTTTTATTTTCTTTCTTTTCACATAAATCAACAAAAGAACAGCTTCTATCAAATCGGTTGCCACCTAAAGTAAAGTAAAGGTGCCATATGATCAGTAAAACAAAAAAATAAAACGATTTTATTATTATTATTATTATTATTATACATAATATTTAGTTTCCACATAACTACCTCGATATATAAATATATATATAAAATAAATCAAATATTTTATTTTACACAAAGCAAGATGTATTTCTACAATTTAATAAAAAAAATATTTAATTAAAAAAATAAAATAAAATGGAATTTAAATCAAAGAATGAGATCAAAAGGATTTTTATAATCAATAATTTTTTTTTTTTTTTTTTGGAATATTAATTATATTATTCACATATGATCCTTCTATAGAATGATGGATGATATAATAGAATGTAATATAATTCCTACATAAGAAATTATCATTCAAAAATAAAATGGAAAAAAATAAAGGAATGACTAAATCACACACACACATTTCGTTTTTTTTTCATATTTAATTTTAACAAAAGAGTAAAAAATGTCAATACGATATCTACGAATTTCAGTATTATTTCTAAATTTCTTTTTTTATTATTATAATTTCAAAATGACTATATATCAGGGGTGGCCAACACGTCGACCGCAAAGGCTTTAAAAGTAGCCCGCGAAGCCAAAGTTGGACAATTTGTTATAACTTAAATAAATGTTTGAAATTCTTAATTCTATAATTTAATCTTACAATAATAAATTATTTGTGAAACATACATATACTGTTTATATTTATCCTGATAAGATAAAGAATGTAGTAATATAGTAATACTGAACGCGCTCTGTCGCGCTAGATGGTAGCTGTGTGGCCGTGTGTCTCTGTAGAGAACATAGTCAGGGCGCATATCAGTATCAGTGTGTGTTAGAGAGATTGTAAAGTGACAGTCATTGATAGAGATATTCTTCTTCCTCTAAATAAGGTTGAATTTTACTAAAGATCAGAGGGGGACTAGTAAGGGAACTGATAGAAAAAAGTTAAAAGGTAAAGGACATGATTTTTCCATGGGAGAGGGAAGGCAGAAAAAATCATGAGCTCACGTGAGGGCAGGAACGCCAATCCCTGAAATAGAATTCTTTTCTACTGGGATTATAGAAAAGAATCTACCCGTTACCCAGGATATTATTTTTAAATTTATTAAAAATTAATTTTACATTTCATGAAACTTATTCAATTTTGTCTTATTGCTTCATATATAAAAACAATAAAATTATTTCCTTCCTTTTCAAGTAATTTTTATGTTATTTTAAGTTATTTATTTTGGAATATAAAATTTGAAAATAGAATAGAATAGCAGGAAAAATGTTTCAATGTTAAAATACAAAAAAGAAGGAGTGATTGAGATGGAAAATTTGGTTAAATCGATTTATTAAAATAATTCGTATTAATTTATTTGTCGTATAATACGTAGTATAATTAATTTGTATATAATTTCAATTAACGAAGGGGGGTTAATTCAATATATATAGGAGCCTCTAAAGAGTCTCCTATAAGAGACAAGATTTCAATTTTTTTTTCTTTTTAATGAAGCTATGCTAGGTATTCTCCTTCATCCAAATAAATTTGATTTTTTGAATGATCAGGGGGGGGGGGAGAGTAAGAGTAAGGGAATGGATGGAAAGGCGTAATGAAGTATTTATTTTAATTGAAGTTATAAATTTAAATAAAAAATAACAGCCCTTCCATTTACAATTTTTTTAATAAATGATTGACTAGATATTATAATAAGAAAGGTAATATTTTCAAAATTAGTGATAGAATCGATTTGAAATCTAAAAAGGGATGATTTGAAAAAATAAGATAAAATAAATAAATAAATATTAATGTATATGTATATATATATATTTTAATTTTCTTTTGTATTTTTATTATCTAAGGAATTAATTAATTAACATAATACTAATAAAATTAATTAATATTCATAATAATTAATTTAAATAATATTATATTAACATTTATAATTATATTATTATTAAAAATCTAAAGAATAAAATTATAAAAAATAAACAAATTGAAAGATTTGAACTCAGACAAAATAATTACTAGTCAAAGTCGAATCCGTTGAGACTGTTTTATCAACTAGTAAAAACATAGGAAAGAAATTCACTTAAAGGCTACGAAAATTCAACCCATAAGCAATACATGGCAAAGACTTTATTCATTAAATATTGATTAAACAAAGAAAAATGATAATGGAAATAGTTATAATACAAGAAATACAAGAATCAAAAATAATCTTGTATTGAGAAAAGAGATATGCAAAGAATAATAATTTAATATAATTAATCAAAAGATTCGACGTCATTCAACATGGCAGCCGAAATCACATTGCATCTGTCAAAATTCAATAATTAATATTTAATTAAGGAAGTATCATAAAATTATATAATGCTAGTGAAAATGAATCTACATTGAATAACGAGTATTTTGATATGCGTTTTATATATTGTTATCAGAAAATGTTTATTTCAAGTGTAACATGATACCAAATAAAAATTAATTATAATTTTCATTTATATTTCACTAAAAATCCATTTTATTGAAAATCTGGCGAAAATTTTGTTGTATCTTATTACTTTTATTCATTTTTAATGAAATTTTGTTATTAATTTGTATAAACTGAATCCAATTGAATAGAAGTGTTTCTGCTAATTCTCCAAAGAGTTCAATAAATATGAGTTCCAAATTTTTAATAATATGAAGCGTAGGAGAGGAGGGTCCTCTCAGAGGCACTTAAGACATGTCTCACTCGTGAATAGACAGGGTTTTGCTAATCGGAGAATTGACGTAATCTGGATATATTTGAATGAACCCCCCTTAGGGGGGTTCATTCAAATATATATAGGAGACTCTAAAGAGTCTCCTATAAGAGACAAGATTTCAATTTTTTTCTTTTTAATGAAGCTATGCTAGGTATTCTCCTTCATCCAAATAAATTTGATTTTTTGAATGATCAGGGGAGGGGGGGGAGTAAGAGTAAGAGAATGGATGGAAAGGCGTCAATGGGTAAAGGACATGATTCCTCCAGGAAGAAGAGGAATTTAGAAGAAATCATGAGCTCACGTGAGGGCAGGGACGCCAATCCCTGAAATAGCATTCTTTTCTACTGGGTTTATAGAAAAGAATCTACTCGCTACCCGGAATATTATTTTTAAATTTATTAAAAAATAATTTTAGATCATAATCTCATCCTATATGTTATTACATTTTTTATATACCATATATTTATATTTTTCTTAATTATATATTATATACTTTTTATCCAAAGGCTTCCCTTTCTCAAAACACCGTTTAGTCCTAGACTACTCTACTCTACCCAAATTTCGCCTCTACCTCCCCCTCCTCTCATATCCATTCCAAAATGAAGTATTTATTTTAATTGAAGTTATAAATTTAAATGAAAAATAACAGCCCTTCCATTTACAATTTTTTTTATTAATATTATTATAATAATTAAAACTAACATATCTTTCATATATCTAAGAACATATATAAATATATTATTGATTTAACCTTTCTATATTTTAGTATTTGACTATATATTTTAATTTTTTTATTCGTTGATCAAAAATAATATATATATAAAATATATTTATTTATTACATAATAAATAGATAATTATATTATAAGATAAATAAATAAAAATAAATTCAATTGAAATAAAACAATTGTGTCAAGATCCAACGTTTAAATTCATTCTTGTTCGCTCAATCAAATTGAAAGAGAACAACCAACTTGTTATATTCAATTAATATATATATATATATATAATAGAAGTAAATGTAAATAATAGAATTAAAATAAAAAAATCAAATATTTATTTATTACATATTAAATAGAAAATTAAATTAATTAATAATTAAATTATAAATAGAAAATTTAATTAATTAAAAAATAAAATTTTAAAATTATTTGCCCATATCCATAGTCGATCGCAGACTATATTTTATTCAAAATGTAGCCCCTAAAAGCTAAAAGTTTGGCCACATTTGCTATATATAAATAAATAAATAAATATATTTTTATTAAATGGTAAATTATATATTATTTGATTACCTATGAGTACATAGATAGGTATATGGTATATGATAATATATATATTTGAAATTTAGAGATTTCGTTTTTATTTATTTTGTAAGTTGGTAATTTAAATAAAACATTATATTTATAATATTATTATATAATTGAATTGAAAATAATTTCCAGGATTTAATTATAGAAATTTATTATTTATTCATTTATAATTTGTTTACTAAAAATTAAAATTAACAACCTGTTGCAAGTAGAAAATCAATGTTAATCTATTTATATAAGTATATGAGATTTATTTTTTTAATATATGTAGGTACCTACGTGTATATGAAAAATGTGTAAATATTTGTTTTCATGATATTAATTACTTCTTAATATTAATTAACTTCTAAGAACAGGTAGTTGGCAAGATGCGAATAAATGAAGTTTACCCACCAATTTAAAATTTTATTTCTTTTTCGAAAAATTGAATTGTTTTGTTTTTTATTAATATAATAACTTAGTTATCATTTCCATTCAAAAGACTCAAAGGGAAACTTGAGAAAGGAGCGCAATTCTCTGAAAGATCTGAAGTAAATAATTTATCTACTAAGATTTTAGAAAAGAAACTTAAGTACTCATTAACTAATATTACATTGTATTTAAATATTAAAATATAAATTTTACAAACTTACCCAATTTTTTCATTGTCTAATTATTATTTTCTTATTTCATCTTATAGATTTATAGATAAAAGACTGAATAGTTTTATCAACTATTTCTTGAAATTATTTATTTTATTGTGTTACCTTTGTATGTAATTTAAGATACCCTCTTTCTTAAAACTTACAAAGAGAATTAAAACAATATTATAAATTAATTAGTACCGGGACCCCGAGCCTCGGCTCGGTACTTAAGTTAAATAAGTTGACCTGTGGCCAGGTCCGAACCGACCGACGGTTTGAAATAAATTAATTTCCAGCTACAGAAACAATTTCAAATAATTTTAATATATCTATTAATGTAATAAAAAACAGATATGGATATAACATAAATATTTTTAATTTTATTTTATTTATAATATATAGCTGAAGTAGCCGGCGTTACCTGAGGCTGTGACGTCATATAAATTAAGAAAAACATAATGAAGATGATTTTTCCCGAGGATAAAACCAATACATTCGTGGTGATATGTAAAAAAATCTCCTTATGTGAAATTTGGTGCGAAAATAACCCTTCCCTTCTTATCGTCGATCGCTAATACTACCACTTCCGGTTTCCGGATTTGCACCAAAAGTTGATCAATTCATCCCACTGATGCATTAAGTAAATATACCAAATTTCAACAAAATCCATTAAGCCGTTCAGGCTGTACACATCTATACGGACGGACAGACGGACGGACGGACGGACAGACGGACAGACATCATGCTAAAAATACTTTTTTCTGTTAAGAAAATGCATGATTCGTGGAGATATGTAAAAATCTCCACATGTGAAATTTGGTGTGAAAACAATACCTCCCTTACTATCGTCGGTCGGTAAAAAAATAATTCATTATTATTGGGTTTGGCTGGTAATATTAATACTTGGGACACCGAGCTGAAATACAATTCTTTAATTATTTATTACAATTATTAAATGTTGCATCAATGCATCAATCTGAATAAAATGAATGGAACTTGGTGTCCTCAATAATACATAAATATGTATTATTAGGTATGTTTCTAAGTGAATGAATATTTTTTTTATTGGAAGAATGATAAATATATATCGTAATTTATAATTATAAAATATTATTAAAATATATATTTTTAATTTTATTTCGAAATTAAATTAAAAATTTTAAAATATTTTAAATATAAAAAAATATTAATACAATAACCTTTAAAAAAAAGGCGGGAGTCAAATTTCAATATGGATGCCATTTTTGACGTCTCCATATATAATTTTAAATTAAGAAATAAATAATGAAAATGTACTTTTCCTGAGATGTGATCAATAAAACTCAATTTTTCTTTATAAATACTATATCTAGTGTGAATTTGAAAAAAATCGTTAGAGCGGTTTTTGAGAACCAAGATATATATATATACAATTTTAGCTAGCATAATAAGATAAGATAAAGATTTTATTATTAAACTTACGAAGAGAGCTACTATTTATGTATTGAGAATAGACAAAATAAACAAGTGAATTTGATGAAAAATATTTTTATTGCTTTTAAAAATAATCACCTTTAAGATGTATATACTTTTGCATACAATTGAATCATCCTTCAAAGGATTTTTCAAGTTAGAAGATGGGAGTTCTAAAACATGCTTTATGAAGGCCTCAATAGCCTCGGGTAATGAAAATCGTTATCCATACAGTATATTTTTAATTACTGGGTATAGGAAGAAGTCATTCGGTGCTAAGTCGGGGCTGTAAGGCGGATGATTCATCAATTCGATCTTTTGTGTGATCAAATACTCGTTCGTTACATGCGATGTATGTGAGCTCGCATTGTCATGATGCAAAATGATTCGTTGTTTTGGTTTTCTTTTTCTTAATTTACTGAATATTTCAGGCAAGCAAATGGTCGTATACCTCTCTGAATTAAAAGTCTTTTGATTTTCAAGCCACAGTGGCCACAGGAACAGTTTTCGAGAAGAAAAACGCTATCATTTGATTCTTAACGTATCTAGAACGAACAATTTTGTCGGTTTTGCATCACAATGAAACACCCAAAAAATTTTCAAGAGTATGAATATTTTGGCAGAGATGAAATTTTCAACTTACTGTAAACAACACAAATTGTGCTTGCAGTCAAAACGTTATGAGTACGTATAATCTCAAAAATTTCAAATTGTACGATATATATTTCACCTGTCAATATCATTGTTACCAATTCTCAATAAATAAATAGTAGCCCTCGTATTAATAAAAATAAAAAACAAAATCATTACTCATTTTTCTCTCAAATTATTATATTGGTAAACACTATTTATTCATATTTGTGTTCACTAAGATTCTATTAAAATAATTAATACTAATGAGCTTGAATTTTAATTAAGAATAACCAAGATAACTCTGAATTATTAGTTACAAGATATTAAATTTATTGAAAATAATAAAATTTATATTAGCTAAATTAAAATGTGAATTATCTAATAAGTACCTAAATTTCCATTGAATAGAACGAGTAATTTTTTAATTTCCAAAATCTAAATTTTTCACAAAAAAATTTTTTTAAATTTTCAAGAATATTTATTGAAAAAAAAGTTGTCAAAAAGTCTCCTCCATCTACCTACACATTTTTTACAAACCTATTTTAAACATTTTTTGCTCTTATATTTCGTAGGCAAAAAATATGAAATTTATCAAAGAAAAATAACGTATAACTTCAATACTTTTATAAAATGATAGTACCGGGACCCCGAGCCTCGGCTCGGTACTTAAGTTAAAAAAAATGATTCATTATTATTGGATTTGGCTGGTAATATTAATACCTGGGACACCGAGCTCTCGCTCTACCCTTTAAAAAATATTGATACACAATTCTTTAATTATTTATTACACTTATTAAATGTTACACATTTGCATCAATCTGATTAAAATTAATGAACTTGTGCTCCTCAATAATACATAAATATATAATATATAGGTACATATATTTTTTTTCTATAGTGTTTTTTTGAAAAACTGTTTAGCGCCCCAAGTGGTTATAAAACAAACTAAAGACAAAAAAACGTGCTTTGCAGCTTTTCGGAATTAAAAAAGCAAAATTGGCAGTCGTGGGACTGGCCGACAGAAGTGAAAACTTCTGCGTAAGAAATTTTAAAACAGACGAAATTCGCGCTATTTCACGAGAAAGATGAATTTCATATGCATGTATATATATATATAACTTATATATTATTTTAAACATATATTTTAAACAAATTTGTAACTTATATTTATATATATATATAAATACACAACTTTGTTTAAAATATTGCAATACGAACTGTTTTATAAACAATGAATAAATAAATATAGAATAGTAATTTATCAAAAAGTAAACAATAGATAAAAAGAAAAAAAAATAACAAAATCATTATTTTCATTTTTAAATAACGATTCACCCGGCGAGTTTCGAACCGACGAAATCCACTCGTTAAAACATCTCTCTAGCCACTGTACTATATATGTTTAGATAAAAAATTGTCATTTTTTTACTGTCTTAGCAGTATTTGATGTTTTTTATTTATTTTTTTTTTTTGAGAGAGATTAATAAATATCTATATATATTTTATTAAAAATAAATATTTTTAATTTTATTTCGAAATTAAATAATAAATTTTAAAATATTTTAAATAAAAAAAAATATTAATACAAATAAAAATGGATGCCAATTTTGACGTTTTCCATATATAATTTTCAATTAAGAAATTAATAATGAAGCTGAATGTTTCAAGAGATATCATCAATAAAACTTAATTTTTCTTTATAAATACTATATCTAGTGTGAATTTGAAAAAAATCGTTAGAGCGGTTTTTGAGAACCAATATATATAGATAGATAAATAGATAGATATATACAATTTTAGCTAGCATAATAAGATAAGATTATAATATGTTCAATATGAATTATGTATTTGTTAATTGCAACGTTAATTGCAACATATACATTCACAGCCCTGATTATATGTATATTAACTTAAAATATGCTTAAATAAAATAAAAAAAATTTAAAAAAATG
The DNA here is from genome assembly GCA_963082975.1 of Labia minor. Taxonomy (NCBI): domain Eukaryota; kingdom Metazoa; phylum Arthropoda; class Insecta; order Dermaptera; family Spongiphoridae; genus Labia; species Labia minor. Next base: position 17,924,717 of record OY720344.1, on the reverse strand, counting down.
TAAATAAAATTAAATATAATTAAGAAAATTGTAATAGCGTATCAATACATGATCGCAAAAGAAACAACTTAATTTTGTAAATATTGTAACTTTCATCTTTTGTATATTCTGATAAATATATATATCAACTATTGTAAAAATTTTGGCTAATAAACATATTCTATAAATTGAAAATTGAAAAAAAAAATCTAGGGTTCAAACCTCGCCGAGTGCATCGATATATAAATAAAAATAAAAATAATAAATAATTTTGAGAAAGCTGGCTAAATGGAGGTATATTCCGAAAATAAAGCAAGGGAAATTGTTTTAGATTAATTAAAATTATTTTCAAAGATATTTTTTTGTTTATCCCTATGACTTAATATCGTCTTAATCCACATCGCTACTTATTATAATTTAAAATTAAAAATACTCGTATATTTGGATTCGTCAATTTCATATTCAACAAAATGCAAGGCTATTTAATTTTAAAAACGGCGAATTAGGTAGGTAGAAACATCAACATTTTAATCGAATTTTATTTTGTATTTTAGAGTATTTATTTTCTATTTGAAAAAAGTAAAAAAAATTATTATCAATTTAATTTTAAAAATGTCATTTGTAAAAATTTAATTTCTTTTTTAATTTATAGAATCTATTATAAATTAATTGTTATTATATTGGTATTATTTAATTTTAAAATAGTGTAGTCTATTCTATATTAATTTCATTAAGAATATGAATATTAATTTATTAAACATATGATATTCTATAATAATTATTTTTAATTATTATTTTATATAAAATATAAACTAACAATAATTTTAATTGATTATTTCACATAATATTTTAAATATTATATTATTTTATTAATATATAATATTATATTATTATAATTAAATTATTTTAAAAAAAGATGAATAATTTATTTGTGAGGTAAATAAAATGATAGCTTTATGAATAGAAAAACTAGTAAAAAGAACTCTTATTTAATAAAAATGAAAAAAAGGAAAATCGTCAAGAAGTTATTTTCCCAGTCCCCTCGTTATGTGTCAAAATTAATAGGAGTAGAGTATAAGAAACCAGGGTGGAGTTTCCGTTTTAATTTTCATATATTTTTTTTTAATGTTTACTTAACTGAAAAGGTATAACCGAGATTAAAATTACTTAATTACAGAGAGAAGAAAGAAAATATTTTACTTTAAAAAATCGATTAGAACATGTTAAGAAATTAATATTTAACAAAAATTATTTAAATTTAAAATACTAGTATAAAATAGTATCAAATTGTGCCTGCCTTGAAAAACTGAATTAGTGAAAAATTATACAAAATTTATATCTTTTAGTTAGACAAAAATAAATAATGTAACTTTCATTTCATTAAATTTCTGTTGAAAATAAACTTAATGAAATGCGCATAAAGTTAACTATTATTTAATGATTATTTTTTAAAAATGTTATAAATAAATTGTCGGTAGTTAGTAATAATATGAAATAAATATTTTAAATTAGCAATTATAATATCATTTTTTTGACATAAATAGTAAAATAAATATTTACATGTATATTAAGTTTCTCCATTCTCTTGTCAGAGAGTTGTGTTTGATTGAGAGATTAAATTCTAGTTATAGAAATAACTGAAGAAGAAAATCCAATATTACACCTTTGGAATGGAATTCATATATATATATATGGTATTAAGTTTTTTAATAGAAAATTGATACGATAAGTTTTAGTTAAACAATGTTCAATTTTCAAGGAAAATATTAGAATGTCACGCACTTACCTTCCTCTTAAATAAAATTTAATCCATAACTATGTGAGTGTATATATAGGTAGAAGAGTGTAGAATGCTGAATATTTCTCCTGCCTTCTGAAAGCAAAACAAAAAAATTAAAATCAAATAATTTTAATTATTATTTATTAAATTTTAATTAACATTAACAATAATAAAACAATATTAAAACATAATTAATTAAATTATTTAAAATAATTATAAAAAAATTTCTCTTTATTGTTTTTTTTTTAAATATTTATAATAATAAAATTATATTGTCTGGATTATAATTAATAAATTTCATTCGTATAATCAATTATATATATATATATATAAATTTTAATTAAATCTCATAAATATTTTCAATATTATAATTAATAATATAAAAATTAAGAAATTTTTCATTAAAAAAAAAATATAATTAAAATATGTATTCTTATTATTATGAAGGCGCCACAGGGTAGGAGGTGGCGTAGTGGTCCCGGGTTCAAGTCGCGGGCCTGACAAGAGAATTTCTCCAGCTGGGGTCTATGGGACGTAGTTAACCCAGCCTCTGGGATCAAATTTGGGAAAGTTACTTGATAACGCCTCCGATCAAGAAAATCAAGGTAAAGGTTGAAAGAACCCGTTCTACTGATTATAGGACATCTAAATGATATAACAGACTTGATAGGGCGTTTTTTTTGTCCTATCAATAAAAAAACCCTCCATTCCGATTTAAGATATCTAATCCTGAGCTCTAACCATCCAACTCCTACCCTTCTCCATCTCTCTCATGTCCCTTCCTACATTATTCACCCTATGCGTCCTTGGTCTTCGAAGAGGACGTTTCCCAATCGGTTTCCCTACTAATATATTTTTCGTCATTCTTTTCTCTTCCATTCTACCCACGATTTTATAATCCCAATTATGTCTGGAGATGCATAGAGGTAATGCAATTCCAAATACAAATATATTAACATTGATATTGATATCAATTGAGAGTTTTAAAAATATATACATTTTAAAAGTATCAACTTTCTTATTTAAATAAGTTGACCTGTGGTTGACCAACGGTTTGAAATAAATTAATTTCCAGCTACAGAAACAATTTCAAATTATTATAATATATCTATTAATGTAATAAAAAACAGATATGGATATAACATAAATATTTTTAATTTTATTTTATTTATAATATATATGTAAAACCAGGCTGTGACGTCATGAATGGCTGGATGACGTCATATAATTTTAAATTAAGAAAAAAACTAATAAAAATGATTTTTCTCGAGAATAAAACCAATACAAAGTGAATGATTCGTGATGATATGTAAAAAATCTCCTCATGTGAAATTTGGTGTGAAAATAACCCTTCCCTTCCTATCGTCGATCGCTAATACTACCACTTCCGGTTTCCGGATTTGCACCAAAAGTTGATCAATTCATCCCACTGATGCATTAAGTAAATATACCAAATTTCATCAATCGGTTGAGCCGTTCAGGCTGTACACATCTATACGGACGGACGGACAGACATCATGCTAAAAATACTTTTTTCTGTTAAGAAAATGCATGATTCGTGGAGATATGTAAAAATCTCCACATGTGAAATATGATCTGAAAACAATACCTCCCTTACTATCGTCGGTCGGTAAAAAATAACAATAATACTTTATAAGCGCGCTTAGAGGTTGAATCGATTTAGCTGCACTCAAGTGTAGTTTATCTGGGTGGTAATTGCTAGAATGAATATTTATATTCTTTATGTAGAACACATGTTTGTTCTCTGAATTGAGGTTGGCTTCGGATGAACTGCGGGGAACTTTACATAAATTGTTATTAAGGGTATAAACTTAAACTAACAAATAATTTATGACTTTTTGTAATAACAAGGTATTTATATATAAGATAAGAAAAGTAGAATGAAAAATATTCTTAATAATCATAATAATAAATATCCTCAGAAGAATACATTTTTATTTAATTAAAATAATTTATTAATTAATAATTTTTAGAAATGTAACCAAATTATTTGTTTTCTAATATAAATCATTAAAATAAATTTTAAAAAAATCATCTTTATTATTATTAAAGATAGTTACAACAATCTTGTTCCATATCCCTATTGTTCTTAATTTTGTATTTTTACTAAAATTATTTATCAGTCTAATTTTAAATTTGGAACATTCATACTATGATGATTCGATATAGATTGGAGCTTAACTTTTATATATATTCATGATTGTATGTGGAGAGAAGGATGAGGAAGGGAAAAATGGGTTTGAGGTGACGGTAGAGATAAATATTGATGTAACACGGAGCGAATGAAAATGTGGAAAATGGATGAGTGAGTTGGAATGATTATTCTATTTCCTTTTTCAAATGACTATTTTTAACTCTTAAATCATTCCCTTCAATTACCAAATACTTTGGTTCATCTTTCCTCACTCCATCTTTCCTCTCCCCGCCCAGTTTTTTTTTTTTTTGCCTTTATGAGAAAAACTTCCGATGTTCCATTACCGGAGGAAATAGGATTGATGCCAATTTCTTTGTGGTGGTTTTATGTCTTTTAACTGTCTGGGTGCTTTTTTTTTTTTTAAATGAGTTGTTATGATATTTACCATGGAATAAGATCAGTGGAGCACTGGGATATATATTTTTTTTCGAAATTAGTTAAATTAATCATTTTTTTTTAGTTTCAATTCAATTTATTAAGAAAAAAAAATTATGTCGCAAAACAACATTTCAATTCATATAATATAGATTCATATAGATTCAACCGTTCAACAGTTGATTTAAAAAAATAAAAATAGAAAAAAATATTTTTAAATATCAAAATATTTCTTCTATTTCTAAATCAAATCAAATTTGAGTTGATAATTAACAAAAACATTATGCTATACCCATTTAATTAAAAAATGATTCTATAATATAAAATTTAAATATTATAATTTATCTTCTACTCTCCAAAAGTTAACTTTTAATCTAAAAATTATGAATATATATATATGTATATATATATATATACATATATATATAAAATATGAGTTATTTCATCAGCAAAAAAAAATAAATAATTATTTTAAAAAATTTACCATTTTAAGTTGTTTTTTATTCACATTTTTTAGAATAATTAATATAAATATGCTTATACATATACTTATTTTGTGGAACGGAAAGTTTAAAACATAAAATCAATATTTCCGGTTTAAAAGTTAATATTAATTAATTTTTTATAAAATATAAACGTACAATGAAGGTATGTGTAAGTACATATTTACAATAAACTAAGTATATATGTAAATGTAAATGAAAGTAATGATATTAATCTATCCAGTAAGTAAATTATAAAGGCTTTTAAAACAGTTTGGCCATAAAATTTGTCTTTGAATTCTTAGTCAAGCTTAAAAATGTTTGAAATATAAATAATATAATGAATGAATGAAGGATGTAGAGAAAGAGGATGAGAAAAAGACACAAACATACAAGGAGAGAGAGAGAGAGAGAGAGAAAAGGAGAGGAGAGACCCGCTGGAGCTTGAAAATAATTAAGTTAGTCAATATTGCCGCACCAAAAACAGAAGAGAGTTTGTTAATAACATTAGAAAACGTTCTTCTAGAGATATACCTATATATATATAAATATATATATATATACTCTTGCTAAAACATTTACCCACCTCTCTCTCTCCCTCTTTCTATACCACACAATTTCAATCAAATATATTTCTATGTGATCGGTATAGCAAATTAAATAACGAGATTGTTTCCCTCATTCTTCCCATTCCCCCTCCTTCAACAAAGGAAAAGGCCAACCAAATGATAATGAATGAAATAAACGGTACACACACACACACATATATATCTACACAAACACATGTAAAATAAATAAATTTGATGATGAAAATAAATGGTAGAAAACATTATACATTAAAAATTGATATATATTTTAATTATTTATTTTAAAATAATTTTTTTATTATTATTATTTTTAATGGTTAATGGAATCGAAAAAATATTAAATTATTAAATACGATAACGCATAATAAAAATGAGCTGTGGCCAGGCACAGAACTGACCGCGGATTTGAAATAAATTAATTTCCAAACAACATTATATTTAAAAGTATTAAAAAAAAATATTTTAAAAACATGATTTAAAATGATTAAATTATATTATCTTGGTTTTTATTTTTAGAATAATTATTCAATTATTAATTACTACTATATTTTAAGTGAAATATTTTCCGACAATGAATATAAAATTAATACTTTGAAAACTACCATTTCAGGTTTCAGGATATACACTTAAAGTTGATGAATTCATGCTACTGATGCATTAAGTAACCAAATTTTATCAATATCCGTGGAGCCGTACAAGCTGTACACGTCTATATGGACACACAAAGGACAGACCGACGGACGGACTGACAAACTGATTCCTGGAGATATATAAAAATCTCCACATGTGAAATTTGGTGTGAAAACCTTCCCTTACTATTTTATATGTGGGTACCTTATTTATTTGAAAAGGGCCCACTTTATATAATGCTTTTTTTTAATTAATATGTGAGAATACTAGGGAATCAATGTTTACATAATCGTTTTCTAATAATTTATTTTTATAGTTAAGAGACTTTTTGGATCCTTTTAATAGCCGAATTTTGGAGGAGGGGGAGCATTTCTAAATTGTATAATTTTCTAAATTAAATAACTTTAATCCAAATTTGAGATACCTATTTGTAAGTAAATTTTCGGTAAAGTAAACTAAAAGTCCGAACGATTAGTTTCCTAATTTTAGAAAGATTTCTTTTTTCCATATTCATTTTTGATTAAATTATTTTATCAGAAATTAGCCTCTGATATCCTACAAACGGTGGCAAATGAATCTCTATTTAAAATAAAATTTTTAAATTAAAAAATATATTTAAAGCAAGAAATTCATGTTTTTTCAAAATATTTCACATTTCTCTATTCTAATTTCTAAAAAACATTTTATTTGGAATGAAATTAATAAAAAAATCTTGAGAAAAAAAAATAAATATTAAAAAAATTTATTTCCTTCAAATATTTTAAAACAAATTTACTATATATGTTGAAAAAACTGTTGATAAAGTCACTGGCAAATCTTTAAAATATTAATTTAGATATATTAAAATGCTTTTTATTTTACTTTTTAATTTTTAATCTTATTCTAATAAAAGAATAAAGTAATAAAAATGATCTAGTTTGTTACTACAAAGATATTTATTCACAAATTAATTTCTTTGTAAAATTTTAAATGACTCCACTGAAATGGAAAATTCGTTGTATACAAGTCGCCAGCCCTCAGAAGATGTCTCATTGAAACCTGAAGGCCTAACTGAAGACTCCTCGCCAACTATTCATATTTGCAATAACAGCTAAGTGGTCGACCATTATTAAAGTTGCAATTGTTTATTAATTTCAAAATTTGATTTAATTTCTAATATTAAGTAAATAACTTTACTTTATTATCAATTACCTCTTTATAATTTCTTATGATACCAAATATAATTATATTAAATTCTCTCTATTATTATTAAATATTAATTTTATCTTAATTGAATATTTGATTTTCATTCTGAATGAATTCAACTTTACCTTTTCCCTTATCAACCGTCGCTGGATTCATCAAACGATTTTCAATTCATAATTAAGTAGAGTGCTATCAAATTAAATTAAACATTAAATTTATTAATTTTAAAACGCATTGTTTTCATAACCCAACCAATACTAAGCCTCCAATATACGACAATATATATAGTACAGTTCTAATTGAATGTATATACGAACAGTAGAGCATGATAATGATAACACATAGGCTCATAAGGGTTGATAAAGTGCAACAGTGACAGAGCATCAATAAGAGTCTAGGATATGTCACTCTGCCTGTATATACCCACAAATTGAGGGGAATTTTTCCAGGATTATTTTCGTTCCCGGGATTCTCGGGAAATTTTAAAAAATACTAAACTTGAGGAGGAAATTGTAAAAATATTACGAAAAAATTAAATAAATGTTGTTTTTGCCAAAAAAATAAAATAAATTTAATGCAAAAATAAAAAAAAAATTCAGAAAGATATAATATATAATCATCAAAATATAACATAAACATAATTATTTTCTTTTACTTGTTTAGAAAATAACATTTTAGAAACGAGAGGCAATCAAGGGAAATGTCGCCTAAAACGGAGTTCCTTCATATTAGAGGAGTAACGATTAGTTATTCCCTTTTTTTATTTTTATTTTTTTTTTTTTTTATTTTTTTGGCATTTTTTTTTTTTGTATTTTATTTTTTTGGCATTTTTTTTGTATTTTATTTTTCTTATTTTAGTTTTCTTTACTGTATATAACTAAAAAGATGGAAAACTGATAGTAAAGTCTGTGATTTTGATGTTTTTGCTATTTTTTTTATCACCACCCAAAAAGGAAAAGAAAAAAGAAAAAAAAATTATAACAAAGACAAATGTATGTATGTACAGTTGTATTTTTTATTTATTACGACTATTTTATTTAACAAAGAAAGATTTCGGTATCGGCATCATAATCAGCATGAAAAATAATTTGTTTTTTTCCCGGGAAACGGAAAATAAAAATTAAAGGATTTTCACGGGAATTCCCTGGAAAAACCCTCTACCCTCAATTATCTCAGCTGAAGCACAATAATACTACTGCATCTCACATTAGTGATTTTGTAAATTTTCTTGAATTTTAAAGGCACGTATTTATATTAAGGTGTCCGTCAGGTTATCTTTGATAACATTAGAGATGCTATGATATTTAGAAAAGTCAGTGACTCGAAAATGTAGGTATAACATAATATTATTAGGTGAAAATAATAAATTTAATCTTTGTTAATAGTCCCATTTTACAATCTTCAAATTTCTTTTATTATATCAATTTATTATAAATGGATGTTATGTAAGTATGTATATCTTTCTATTGTAATTTTTAAATTGAATAAATTATCTTATATAATCTAATGAATTATATTTATTTTTAGAATATTTATAAAATGAACAAAAATAAAATAATATGTATAAGCATATATATATTTAAAAATTTATAAAAGATTTTTTCTCTTCTTTTGAACCAAATATTATAAATAGATTTACCTACTTTATTATATTAATAGATCTCTTTTTATTTTGTTATTCAAGTATTCTTACTAAAAGATGAGAGAGATGAAAAAGAAAAATGTAAAGAATAAAGAAAAAGAAGAAAAAAGAGACATTGATTGATGATATATTATGTTAAAATATGATTATTAGACATTTTTTTTATTTTTTGATTTATTATCTATATACTCTATATGAATAAATTTTATTAAATAAATCTCAACACTATACAAAGGCGACAATACAAACAAATATAAATTATATTATAAGTACACTCGTATACATAATCTTTAGAATGTTTTAACGTCAAAGGGGGTAAAAGTTTTTAAAAGTTTAATTCCAATAGAAATAGAAAGATGAAATTCACAAACAATTCTAAATTTCCCAATCTCAACCCTTTACGTCTGCTTTTCAAGTTTGTGGACTTGGGCCTGGCAAGGGAATTTAACTCTAGGTAGGGCCTATGAATTCGAGGTCCATCCAGCCCACATGATCTAAATTGGAAAGTTACTTGAAATAAGAAGTAGCGGCCTCCGATCAAGAAAATCAAGATGAAGATTGAGATGATCAGTTATATTGATCATACAACACTTCTACCTCGTTTAGACGTCAACCGTCTTAATAGATCTGTCCTTTCTTAGAATGTTCAAAAGCCATAGGTATGTCTGTGTATATGTATATACAAGATCATCTCAATCATCTTGTTCTAATAATTTACTTAATTCATTTATTCCATGAAGAACACCACCGTTATATTTATTTAATATATAATTTTTTATAATATAGTTATTTTTTAAGATGTGTATTTTGCATCTCATACTTTGCTAGATTCATTTTTTTTTTTAGTTTCCAAACCATTTTATATTATTATTTTTATTATATATAAATTTAATTATTTTTAATTCGTTTAAACTTTTTCTATTTCTTTTCGATTCTCTTTAAAATCTGAGGAATAAAATAAGTGTTTTTTTCGAGAGGTGTTATAGATCGAGAGGAATTGGTTGAGAAAACAAGAGAATTGAGAGAATAAGAGAATTGTTTTTTCCTTTTGAGTGAAATGTCAACCGACATTCAATTCTATTTTATACACATGTATATATATTTACAAAATATATGTATATATCTTATCTTATTATGCTAGCTAAAATTGTATATATGTATTTATCTATATATATTGGTTCTCAAAAACCGCTCTAACGATTTTTTTCAAATTCACACTAGATATAGTATTTATAAAGAAAAATTAAGTTTTATTGATGATATCTCTTGAAACATACAGCTTCATTATTAATTTCTTAATTGAAAATTATATATGGAAAACGTCAAAATTTTTAATACTGCCTGCTAAGACAGTAAAAAAATGACAATTTTTTATCTAAATACATATAGTCCAGCGGTTGGACTGATGTTTTAACGAGTGGATTTCGTCGGTTCGAAACTCGCCGGGTGAATCGTTATTTAAAAATGAAAATAATGATTTTGTTATTTTTTTTTCTTTTTATCTATTGTTTACTTTTTAATAAATTACTATTCTATATTTATTTATTCATTGTTCTTTTATTAATAAAGTTTTAGATAGTTTTATAAGTTTTAATATTTTTTCAATAAAATATTATTCAATATATTTATTAATATTATTTTATTTATTATTATTGAGTACCCGAAGTTCCATTCATTTTAATCAGATTGATGCAATGATGCAACAGTTAATAATTGTAATATTGTAATAAATTTCTATCTTGAAAATTGTTACATATTATTCAGGATATTTTAAAAACTATTTCTTTCTTTAATTAATATTCATTTTTTCTATAAGTCAGATATATTTCCAAATATTAAATAATTTTTGAAGTGAAAACTTCTTTAGCGGCGTTGAGCACTTTTGCGGGATGGGAAAAAGTATAGAACTCGCGTGATCGTGACCAACACCATGAAACCATCTGCTTTCAAATTTCTTATAACAGAGCGCGAAATTTGAATTGTCATTAGAACTGTTTTATAAATTATCTCTAACATATAAATATATATTTATTATGTAAAGTTCATTTCATATATACATATATAATCAAAATTATACGAAATGAACTTCACATAATAAATATATATTTTATGTTAGAGATAAGAATTATAAAACAGTTCGTATTGCAATATTTTAAACAAAGTTGTGTATTTATATATATATAAATATAAGTTACAAATTTGTTTAAAATATATGTTTAAAATAATATATAAGTTATATATATATACATGCATATGAAATTCATCTTTCTCGTGAAATAGCGCGAATTTCGTCTGTTTTAAAATTTCTTACGCAGAAGTTTTCACTTCTGTCGGCCAGTCCCACGACTGCCAATTTTGCTTTTTTAATTCCGAAAAGCTGCAAAGCACGTTTTTTTGTCTTTAGTTTGTTTTATAACCACTTGGGGCGCTAAACAGTTTTTCAAAAAAACACTATAGAAAAAAAATATATGTACCTATATATTATATATTTATGTATTATTGAGGAGCACAAGTTCATTAATTTTAATCAGATTGATGCAAATGTGTAACATTTAATAATTGTAATAAATAATTAAAGAATTGTGTATCAATATTTTTTAAAGGGTAGAGCGAGAGCTCGGTGTCCCAGGTATTAATATTACCAGCCAAATCCAATAATAATAAATCATTTTTTTTAACTTAAGTACCGAGCCGAGGCTCGGGGTCCCGGTACTTATATTTATCCGTGTTCCAAAACATCAAATGTATTTATATATAAATTTTTTTGACATTTTAGATGACATCAATCAATCAATTTATTATTATTATTATTATTATATTATAAGTGATATATAGAAAAGTAAAATGATGAGAAAAAATAAATTCTTATAAAAATTTAATAATAATGATAATAATAGTTTAGATTTTAATTCTACTCGTATATTTTCAAAATTTTCACATTCAATTTTTTCTTAACCTTCTTTCATTCATCTTAAGTCAAATTAAAATAAAAAACGACTATATAAACGATGTAAGTATATTGATACCACTAAATGAAATTGTATAATTTTTACCGACCGACGATAGTAAGGGAGGTATTGTTTTCCCACCAAATTTCACATGTGGAGATTTTAACATATCTCCACGAATTATGCATTTTCTTAACAGAAAAAAGTATTTTTAGCATGATGTCTGTCCGTCCGTATAGATGTGTACAGCCTGAACGGCTCAACCGATTTTGATGAAATTTGGTATATTTACTTAATGCATCAGTGGGATGAATTGATCAACTTTTGGTGCAAATCCGGAAACCGGAAGTGGTAGTATTAGCGATCGACGATAGGAAGGGAAGGGTTATTTTCACACCAAATTTCACATGAGGAGATTTTTTTATATATCACCATGAAAATCGTGCACTTTGTATTGGTTTTATCCTAGAGAAAAATCATATTTATTAGTTTTTTCTTGATTTAAAATTATATGACGTCATCCAGTCATTCATGACGTCACAGCCTGTTCTTGCATATATATTATAAATAAAATAAAATTAAAAATGTTTATATTTATTATTTATGTTATATCCTTATCTGTTTTTTATTACATTAATAGATATATTAAAATTATTTGAAATTGTTTCTGTAGCTGGAAATCTCAAAAACTATAAGATACTGGGAAAAATTTCATAAGAAAAGTTTATTTGGAATGCAAAAGGAACCCACTGGTAAAGTATTATCCAAATCCACGAAAATGAGTTTACCTGAATAATTACCAAATTTAATTTAAATATAATATATGTTAATTAATCCAATTTAAATTTTCCAGATAGTCGAGTGGAGACACTCCAAATTTATTTTCAATTACATCAAATAAAATAAAAACAAAAGATGAATTAAAAAAGAAATTACCGTGAAATTGTACAAGACAAAAAAGTAAACAAAAATTATGTATAATTTCATTTCTAATAAATATATTTAAAATATTTTTAGTTAATTATAATTATTATGTACATTTTAATTAAAAGAAAAAATAATTCAACTTTTGAGAAATTAAATTATATCCACAAATATTCCTTTATTTAATGATTAAAGATTTTTTTTATAAATATATATATAATACGGGTAATATATATGTGTTTGTGTTTTAATAATATATATATATGTATGTCAGTATCTGTAGGATATTGATGATAACGAAAGGCTGGAAAAGTCAGCTTGTTAGTTCAAATGATGGAAAACTTTTTTTTTCTTTTTTTTTTATATTTATATATGTATAACGTATATGTTGTTAACCACGATGAAATATAATATGTTATATTGATAAAAATTTCTTTCATTCATAAATACATACAAGAACTACTATAATTGAAATGGTAAAATTAGAAAATTTTAATTGGAATTTATTTTTTTATTATTTTTTCTTTTTGCTCATAAATATAGATGGAAAAGATAAAATATCGTAATATAAGAGGATAAAGAGGATTAGAAGTGAATATCAATTGAATCGAAGGTTAGGCTAAAGACAATGATTAATTTTAAATAATATATTAAATGAAATATTCTTTCCCAGCAAATTTACAATTTTAAATAGAACCTTAAAGACGCCATTGGGTGTCTCACATTCACATGGTCCCAGGTTCAAGTCCCGGGCCTGGCAAGGGAATATCTCTAGCTGGGGACGGAGTCAACCCAGCCTCCGGGATCAACATTGGGGAATAGCTACTTGATAAAAAGTAGCGCCTCCGATCAAGAAAATCAAGGTAAAGGTTGAGAGGACCCGTTCTACTGATCATAGGACACCTCATTAATATAACCGACTTGATAGGCGTTGTCCTTGCGTAGGACGTACAAAAGTCTGAGGTTTTTTTTTAAACAGTAGTCAAATAAAGACGAAAAGTTCTAAAACAACTTTTGCAGTTTCCAATGTGGGAGATGCGCCTCCTTAGGGAGGCTCGGATAATTGCTGGGGGAGGGGGGAAAATTATTTTAATAACAGTACATTTTTATATCATAATATGTGCAAAATAATCAAACTTTATATTGTAATACTGCATTTTTCAAATTGTTTCAAAAGATTTGGATTTCTCTAAATTTTTATGAATACAGAATCCATTTCTTGACGATGATGATGGCATTCATTAAAAAGAAAAAATTGATAGAACTATCAAGCAATAGTTCATTAAAACATAACTTTCAAAATGAAACCTTAATTTAATTTTGGATAAATTAAGTGGAGCGGATGAAACGTTCAATTTTTTTTTTTTTTTTTTTGTAAAAATTTTTTTATTATTTAAATGTGTTTATAGTATTATACCTTTTAAAAAAATTAAAAGATGGAGTGGCGGTATGGTAAATGTTTTCGGGGAAGCATACTAGCATAAAGATTGGAAACCCTTGCTGTTCTTTTGTATATATACAAAGAAAGATATTTAAAAGAAAATGTATATATGTATATAATGAAATTAATTGAGATTATGTGAATAGGAAAAAATAGCTAATACTGGATTCCTATTGGCTAAGGCACATCATCACTGCTCAAGAGGCGTTATTAAAATCCCAGCGCCAATCAAAGTTACTTTGAACGACTTCTTAAGTACGATCTTGTGACTGAAGTTTGAAAAAGTTTTCTATATACATATTTTTTATAAATAAATTGTTTTTATAAAATATACAAGCTATTATTTGATAAGCTAAAAGAAGAAGTATTGCTGCTCATAAAGATAATAACCCCTAGACACACCACCACCTCTCTCGACTATATACGAAGACTATTCAAAAGAAAAAGTGAATTTTGAATTTTCGCGGGCTGTGTATTTTCGATTATCGAAATTTTTTTTCGTTATGTTGGTACACATATCTTTCTCATATGTTGACATTATCAGCCATTTTGGATTAGTATTTTGTTTTTGACAACTGAAAAAGTTAATCGCCTTTTTGTGTGTTCTTCGATTTTTTACTTTTTTACGCATTATGAATTCTTGCCAACAGGTCGTACTGTTAATAAGAAATATTACAAGGAAGTTATGCAACGTTTACGTGAAGCAATACGGCTTAAACTTCCGAATTGTGGAAAAACAAATCATGAATTCTGCATCAGGATAATGCACCAGCTAACACATCATTGCTTGTTCATGATTTTTTGTCCCAAAACAACACCGTAATCATGCCTCTACCATCGTATTCACCAGATTTGTCTCCCTGTGACTTTTTCTTATTCCCAAAACTGAAGAGATAGAAGAGCGTTTTACGACCATTGATGAGATAAAGTCGGAATCGAAGAACGAGCTGATGGCCAAACCGAAAAGCGTATTTCAGAAGTGATTCGACGATTGTATTGTATCGAAATGCATTATATCTGACGGGAATTACTTAGAAGAGGACAAAACATGGATATTGATGAATAAATAAATATAATACTTTTCGAAATAATTCAAAATTCACCTTTTCTTTTTAACAGACCTCGAATATATATATACCCGATTCTCCCCTCCTTCTTTATGCCACTAGAGCTTCTAAAAACTTAAGATGTCTCCCCATGTTACATATGCCTAATTTTTAATTTTAATAAGTAGTTAAAATCACCGCTCATCAAATTCTTTCATTGACCCCTTGAAGAGTGTACGCTCCATGTTGGGAACCATATAGGAATATATACTTATGTAAAAAGAAGATTACATGTATACCTATTGATATTCTATTAGCAACAGGTTGCTAATTAAAATTTTTAATAAATAAATTAATCTACACGAATGAGTGGTAAATATCTATAATTAAATCCTGCAAATTATGATTCTATTAAAAGATATTTCAGATTCAATTAGAAAATAAATTAATAATTCATTTGTTTTTAAAATTATAAATAAAAAAAAATATAAATAAGTATATTTATTAAAAAAAATTAATATTTTTTTTTGTTTATAGAATAAAAGAACAATATATTAGTTATAATGTATATTGTTATGAAAACACTAGGAAATGACAATGATATTGTTAATGAATATCAAAAGTTATATATATATATATATTGTTTTAATCAAGGTTGGACAGCAAAATTAGACATTTCCCAATTACATTTATGTCTATCTATTTAGCTATTAATTTAACTAGAAAACTAGTTAGATTGTACCCAACATATTTATTGAAATTAAACAAATAAATATTTAGATTAATTTTTTGTTTTCTATTGTTGAATTTAACTTTAGGTATATTATAAATAAAACTTAATTTCTTAAAAATAAAAATGTATTAATTATTATTTATTTGATGGGAAAATATACATTTTTAAAGCATGTGTTAGGAGGGCAGGTTAATAAGCCCGTCACTTTTCGAATTTCCCTTCTCTTAAATGAAATGGCTCCTGTCAGCAGGCAACTATCAGCTTACTCGTGTCAAAATTTGAACCAGCTGGGTCTTTTAGTTTTTGTTTGACATCCATTAATACCAATTACAATCGCAAATTTGAATTGGATTAAATAACATATATTAATTTAAATTAAATTAAATTAATTAAATTATAAATTAAAATTAATAAATAATATTTATTAAACCAGCGCATGTTTGGCTCTTTGTTGATGGCACCACGTCACGTGTTGGCGCGTGAGATTTGCAGTGTTAAAAAATTAATTCTGGTACTTTCAAACTGAAATTCTATATATAGCAGTTTTATACAATTATTAATCATGTGAAAAATTATCACTTACTCACTTTAGAAGAAAAAAAATCAAAACGTTGTAAGTTATGTAAAAGTTGATAGAAAACCATGAATTTTGAATAATGCCCATGTACCAAATTTTATCATTCTAGCTCAAATTGTTTTTGCGTAATAAAAATAAAGGCCTAATTTTTAATTCATTGTTTAAATGTTAGGAAAGGTGAATAGTCATAAAGCGAATATTAAATGTTAAAGTAGTTACAAATAACTATTAATTTTTACGATTCGTCATTGTCTATTAGCCAAAAGTGGTTGACTTTATGCTTTTGTATTAATAATCATTTTTTACCGACCGACGATAGTAAGGGAGGTATTGTTTTCACACCAAATTTCACATGTGGAGATTTTTACATATCTCCACGAATCATGCATTTTCTAAACAGAAAAAAGTATTTTTAGCATGATGTCTGTCCGTCCGTCTGTCCGTCCGTCCGTCCGTATAGATGTGTACAGCCTGAACGGCTCAACCGATTTTGATGAAATTTAGTATAAATACTTAATGCATCAGTGGGATGAATTGATCAACTTTTGGTGCAATTCCGGAAACCGGAAGTGGTAGTATTAGCGATCGACGATAGGAAGGAAAGGGTTATTTTCACACCAAAGGAGATTTTTTTACATATCATCACGAATCATTCACTTTGCATTGGTTTTATACTCGAGAAAAATCATCTTTATTAGTTTTTTCTTAATTAAAATTATATGACGTCATCCAGCCATTAATGACGTCACAGCCTGTTCTTACATATATATTATAAATAAAATAAAATTAAAAATATTTATGTTATATCCATATCTGTTTTTTATTACATTAATAGATATATTAAAATTATTTGAAATTGTTTCTGTAGCTGGAAATTAATTTATTTCAAACAGTCGGTCGGTTCGGACCTGGCCACAGGTCAACTTATCTTCTTATCAATGCAAATTGAAAAATTCAGGTTTATCTTATAAATATTGCAAATTGTCGAATGGCATGAGCTTGTGATAAATTAATATTTAATATGATGGATCAATCTTGACCATCAATTGATAATGAAAAGATGAGATTGATTTTGCCAAGAGTAATGATAGGAATAGAAGTGAAAGTGAGGGAGGGAGGGAGAGAGTGAGAGGGATAGGAATGGAGATTGGAGGACTGCCCGAGTGTCACTTGCAGCCAATTCAATACTCTCGCAAGGGCCTCGCAAAATTGCTCTTTTGTAGGCTCCACTTTCACTAATAATAAGCTTCCTACGTCATTTATGGAGCTGAAATTCGGCGAACAACTGATATTGAGTTGTAAAATTTTTTTTTTTAGTTTTTTTATGAGTAAAAGAAACACTTTTGAAATCAGTTTTATTCATTCATGGATCTGACATTTTTTAGATAAAATTTTATAACGGTAGTCCTTTTTACTATCTCGCCAGAGATAGTATTGCGATCACGAAAATTTTCGATGTTGAGATTTTGATGTTTTTATACGTTTTGAAGGTTCCTGAATCATTTTCACTAAGGTTGAGAAAAATGTCTGTGTGTGTGTGTGTATGTGTGTGTGTATGTGTGTATGTGTGTGTGTATGTATGTAGGCAAGATTACGCAAAAACGGTTTGAGCTAGAATGATGAAATTTGGTACATGGACATTATTCAAAATTCATAGTTTTCTATCAACTTTTGAGAAATGTAGCTCAACCGGAAGAGGGTCATTACCTACAACGTTTTGATTTTTTTTCCTCTAAAGTGACCGTAAAAATAAAGATATATGTTTGATAATTTTTCACATGATTAATAATTGTATAAAACTGCTATATATAGAATTTCAGCTTGATTGATTCGCTGAAATTACCAGAATTAATTTTTTAACACTGCAAATCTCACGCGCCAACACGTGACGTGGTGCCATCAACAAAAAGCCAAACATGCGCTGGTTTAATATTTATTATTTATTATTTATAATTTATAATTAATTAAATTTAATTTAAATATAATATATTATGTTATTTAATCCAATTCAAATTGCGAGATAGTCGAGTGGAGACACTCCAGCTAATTTCTTTTACGAGGTCAGGTTAATAAGTCCGTAACTTTATGAATTTCCCGTTTCTTAAATTAAATGACAACACTGGTGCTGTCAGCAGGCATCAGCTAACATCAAAATTTGAATCAGGTGGGCCTTTTAGTTTTTGTTTGACATCCATTAATAGCAGACTACCTCGTGATTTGAGAAGAAAATGGAAAAAAGTAAATTTCCATGAAATTTCATGAATTCCCTCATTCGCCCTATTTTCCTATTTAACCCCGAGTGACTATTTCTTGATTCCAAACCTGAAGAAATGGCTCGACGAAAAATGATGAAATTATCTCACAAACAAATACCTATTTTGATATCCTCGACAAATTTTATTTTTTGGATAAAAAAAAACAACGTTGGACGAAGTGTAGAGAGCTCAAAGGTGACTACGTTGAAAAATAAAATAATTTTTTATCAAAAAACTTCAATTTATCAAAAAGTCACTGACTTATTGACCTACCTCGTATTTCAAATACTTTTTCAATCATAGAGGGAGGAGTGGACAATGGAATTTTCTCATATTAAAATTTTCCATCTCACTGGATCAATTCTGTGCTATACGTACTATATACCTGATTAATACTAACAACCAACAATATATTAAGCCATCTAAAAGAGTTCTACTTGTTGCCAAAATTAAAAAAAAGAATTAATACTCTATCTATTTATATTTAATTAAGTTTTAATTAGAATAAATTTAAAATATAATATAAATAAATAATTAATTTTCTTATTAGGTATAGAAAATTATTATTGACGTGAATATTAAGAATGAACGATACGCTTTTGAAACAAATCTCCTCTTTTGTATTATTTATTTTATCTTTTTTTTATTATTTTTTGTCTTTGTCTTTATGTCTCTTCTGGCTTTTAAAATTCAATTCATTTATATGATGAATTGGTGGTAAGAAGAAGTCAAAAGAAAGAGAAAGAAAATAAATGAGATTGTGTGTGTGTGTGTAAGAGAGAGAGATAGAGCAATAAATTATATATATATATATATATATATATATATATATATATATATAAATACAAAGGCATAAGTACACAAAGTGTACGTATAAGAAAGACAAACGACGTTCTTTTGATTAACTTAACTAGTTTTTTTTTTTTTTTTTTTTTGTTTTGTTTTTTAACTAAAGAATACAAGAACATATATATATAGTTAAATGTGAATGTTATTTCATTTCTTTTGTCTTTTGTTTTAAACTCAAAAGCTTGTTAAATTTCACACCCTTTATAATATATATATATATATATATATATATATATTTATATCCTTTCTCCCACTATCATGAGAAGGGGTTAACATTCAACAGGCTTGTCTGATTTCTTATTATTCAAAAAAGAGAAATAAACTTATAAAAAGATGATTTAACCAAATAACTTGATTGTTTTACGGTAAAAGAAATTATTTAATCTATTTTAGAAAAAATATTTATTTAAAATACTTATAACTCTCTCTCTAATAAAAATACCTAGATATAAATATAATAATGAAATTCATAGATTTAAATTTTTATATAAAAGAATCTAAGTTAAATTTCAACTTGTTTGATATATTTACTTTATACCAAAATGGGCGCCGAAAAGTCTTACAATTGAACAAACTGAAAATAATAATAAGATCTTTTACGAAAACCTAAAGGAACATATATATATATATATATATATATAGTGATTTAATATAATTATGTTTCCTATCTATTAGAATATGATTTTAAATGGAATTTGAGGGTAGTGTTTATTTTAATATCCTAATAATGCAGTGTTTCCCAATCTTTTTTGTGTCATGCCCTTCTAAAATTGGTATGCCTCCCTATGTAACATATACATAATTTTTTATATTAAAAAGGGTTAAAGTCGTTTCGAGTCCATTTTGGAATTGCCCCCTGTGGGACTGGGCCCCAAGTTGGAAAACACTAATTCAATTCACTCTCTAAAATTTTCAGATGATGAAATACTTATAACGGTTGATGGTATGAGTTTAAAAGGGTCTATGAAATCTTTAGAAAAAGACACAATGAAAAATAATTTGGAACTTAACGCAAACAAGCGCCAAATGGTTATTTTTAAAAAGAAAAAGAATGTAAAATACGAATGACCCTGGAAATGGACATAGACTTAGAAAGAAATTAAAGTAGTAGCTAAATACAAATACTTGGGAATTTGGATCGGAAAAAACAACACATACAAAGAACAAATGGAGAAATATTAGTGAGAAAAAGATAGCAGTGATCAAAAATGAATTCATGAAATAAATACTAGGTGTTTCAAGAAATACCCCAAAATACATATGGAGAATGAAAAGTTGACAATAGTAAGTAAGAAGTTAAAACTTCTACTCAATATACAGACTATGAAAGAAAATAGATGACCAAAGATTTGTTTGAGGGAACTCATAAGAAATTTAAAAAATTGACAACCTACCAGATGGACGAAAGTCAAAGAAGACACACACACACACACATATATCCTTAATTATTAACTTATTAAAAGCACTATGGACCCGACTGTCAGAAACACAATTGAAAACACAACTGATGGACATTTTCAAAGTAATGTGGGTAAAAGAAATACAGACAATGAGGACAAATATCGAAAACTCTGACTTCAACCCTTTCTACAGGCATTTAAAAGACACAGTAAAGGTAGAAGATTATCTGACAAACAACAGACATTCAGAAAAAAAACCGACAAACTTGGACTCAACTGAGAAGTGGAACTATAAATAGACAAGGAAAATATAATAAATATAAATAATGTGAGACAGACTATAATACTTTGGATCATTTACTGTCATGCACAAAATTAGACATAAACATTAACGACGAATAGGAAAAATGGAGACAAGAAAAGGAGATGACCCAAGTTGGAATTAATCTTGTCACATGAAATGTTTGAACCCCTCGATTATCATTTTATTTCATTTGCAAATCAAAAAGAAAAATAATTGTCCCATAAAGAAGTACCATATTTATTCAATCATTTATATATATTTAAACCAAAAGCAAATTAGCAATTTAAATGAAAATACAATTTTGCTGTTTTCTTTGTCCTTTTTCTCTCTGTTTTCTTCTCCCTCCCCTTCTCCATCTTCCTCTCTTTTATTTTACTATATTGTTTTCATATATAATACACATTTAATATTATTTTACTAAAACAAAAAATGAAAAAAAAAAAACATATTTAAAATTTCTGTCGTGTAAAATATTGTTTAAAAATTACGACATTTCATATAATTTCCAGTCAAAATGACATTCTCTTTAAAAATAAAAGAGAAAATGAAAAAAAAAATACAATAAAAATGAAATACTAGGAAAGAATAAGACCTATTGAAAAAATAAATAATAGCTCTTACTCTTGACATAATATACTATCGTTAATACGCTTTACCTAGTACTTATTAAAATATATATGAATAGATGAATAGTATACTAAAATATAATTGGGTCTTTAGTAGAGAAATATTAGATATATATATACTACCTATTCTTTTTCTTTTTCTTTCATTTACTTTCATTCTTTAAAAAATGATTAGAGAGAATGATAATCAAAAAAACTTTCCTCTTCTCCCAGACGTATATTTATTATAAATGTATCAAATGTGTTCTCATTTCCCAAAAAAAAATTATTATTTCTCTTTTTCTGGCTACATGTGCTGTGATCATAATTTAAAACATAATTGTATCAAGACTGTATAAATTTTTGACTTTTATCATAATTATGTGTTTGATAAATTATTGTCACCTTTGAAAAAATAATTATTGTTTTTAAAAATTTAAATATATAGAAATATATGAGAAATTATTTCCGGGTTACACATTTGATTGTAAGAATTGGGTCATAATGTTTCGGGGCCCATT
Source organism: Labia minor (assembly GCA_963082975.1). Lineage (NCBI taxonomy): Eukaryota > Metazoa > Arthropoda > Insecta > Dermaptera > Spongiphoridae > Labia > Labia minor. Next base: position 17,902,239 of record OY720344.1, on the reverse strand, counting down.
TTGTCGACAATAGTATAATCATTTTCAAAATTTTATTTTATTATAAACCCCTTAAAATAATAGAATAATAGAATCTTTTCAAAATAGACATTTTTGTCATATTAGTATCCAATTCTTTGATTCTTGATAATACATTAAATGAAAATCTAAAATGGCAATCTTGTATTCTATTATAAAATTTATTATATATGTATTAAAAAAGAGATATAGGAAGATTGAAATGAAAAAGTCAATGTGATAAAATCTTTTAAATATACCTATGTAATATTTCTACAGTTACCTATATAAAAGAGAAAAGAGAGAGAAATGAAGGTTTTATATCATTGCATGAATTGTGTGGGTGTGATAGAATGGGAATGAGAGGGTTGGCAATCAACATTTGAATTCATTTTCTAATATTTCAAATTTTCAATTTTCAATGGTGTGTTTTTTTTCTTTTATTTTTTTAATCTAGAAAATTTCAATTCAAATTAGTTTTTTATTACATATTCGTACGTTTCAAATAATTTATTAAAATGTTTTTAATTTACTGGTGAATTGGATAGAATTCATAAATGGTTTTTTTTAATTATTATACCTTTAAGTTATTATTGTATAAAATTAATATTTGTTGCTGTTTAGATTGTTATATCAAAGGTCATCATACCAAAAAATCAAATATTTTCAAATTGTACAAGAATTTTTGTAAAAAATAGAAATATTTTATGTAAATTTATTTATATTATTGTATATTATATTATTATTAGAGATGAAAGAAATTAATTAGGTAGAATTAATTACAGAAGAGCAAAATGAGAATAAGGATAGGAAAGGTCCTGAATATATTTGTATAGAATATTCTTATCTTGAGTCTACTCTGAAGGTGAAAATTAACGTTGAAATTGTAACACGGATGATGTATTTAATATAATATTAATAATAATAATTATAATAATAAAGGAAATAATTCAAGAGAATATTTATAATTGAGTCAATTAAATAGGATTTAAGAATAAGTCGAATGAGCCTTTAGCAATTGTTACAGACACTCAATCATATTCAATTTAATATAATGAGATCAAAGATAAAACTCATGCGCACATATGAACAATAATAATCAGGATATATAAATGTTTTCTCACTTGAAAGTTTACTAATTTTATTTAGCATATAATAACTCTAAGTACCTGGAACACCGAGCTATCGCTTGAGCCTTTAACAAATTTTTACAATTTATTATTATAAACGTTAAAAATTTTACAATTTTTTAATAATTTATTACAATTGTTAAATGTGTTTTCATAATAATCAAATATCATTTATATTATTTATAATTTAATCTAAAAAACATCTATATATTTAATACGATAGTGTCCGTCTGTACGCAAAAAACTCCAGAGCCTAAACTACAAGGAGTAAGGTAACCAAATTTTTCTGAGGTGAAGGGTATCTCAAATGATGAAAAATAAAAAAGAAATTAGAATCTTAGGTAACTCCTGAGCTGAGCTGCGCGTGTTCTATTTTCCAGAAATATATATAAAGGAGAGTGTTTGTATGTATGTAATTTGTTTACTTTTTTGCTGTCATAGAAACAGATATATATATAATTAGAACCTCTCTCTCCCTCTATTTAAAATTTAAAAAAATGGAGTGTTCTAGCCAAATTAAGAAATTTAAATTCCTTATGCAACATTGATAGGTAAATGAATTGGACTGGAAGAGGAGACATATGATTAGAGAAATTGGGGAAAAATCAACCGAAATGTAATTAAACAAAAAAATTCAAGAATTATGCTACGGATACGACTTACATACAATTAACATACAAAATGTAGAATTTGAAAAAGTATAAATATTTAAATACTTAAGATCTCTAATCACGAAGAATAATAATATTCGAGAAGAATTTAAATCGACGTTGTAATTGAGTAACACCTGTTATTATGCAGTAAATGGGCTTATCTCATCAAAGAGGATCGAAATTAAAATATATAAAACAATTATTTTTCATGTTGATGGATGACTAGGGTGACGATATCGAAAACACCAAACCGGGACAAACAGTATTTTTTAGAACTAAATTGAAAAAATTTTGAAAAAAAAATTACGAAATGACCTAAATATTGAAAAAACGGGACAGTAGGGTGTCCCGAAGACATTTTTGGGACAGAGCACCTAAAGACGGGACGTTTGGTCACCCTATCGATGACTCTGGGAGACGAGAGTAGATTTGGAGTATTTGTGAGATTAATATTGTTCGCAGCATTTATAGGCCAAAGGAAGATGAGGTCACAGGGGGATGGCGGAGATGGCATAACAAGAAATAATGTCCAGATATAGTTAAGGTTATAAAATCAAGAAGGCTGGGATGGGAAGGGGACGTGGTTGGAATTGGAGAAACTAGAAATTGGGAGAAACCGATTGGGAAACATCCGGTGGAAGACCAAGGACCAAGGTGGGTGGACAATGAAGGAAGGGACATGGGAGAGATGGGACAGGGTAGGATTTGGTTGTAGCTCAGGATAGGGATGCTTAGAGAAATGTGGATGCTGCGGCTAAGAACTTTCGAAAACTGTAGAGACACAGAGTTAGATAAATACAATAATAATATATAATTAATTTACTGATTAAATTAAAATATATTTTACAAGAAAACAAATAAATGTCTTATCTACTTATACTGATTGAAACAAAATGGATGAAAACCTTTTACATACAGACTTTCAACCAAATACTATGTATCACTCGGGAGCCCCCGTCTAGGTGTAAAGAGCGCCGAAGGCGCTCGGAGCAGCTAGTTTTAATTAATATAATATTATTTATTTAATATTATTAGATCAAATTGATTCAACAATTTATTTTAAATTCTTTTATAATTGTTAATGTGTATTATTATGTTACTAGCTTCATGGATAATTTTTTTGTTTGTTTTTTTTTGTGAGAAATTAATAAATATATTTCATAATTTAATTCTAAAATATTATTAAAATAAATATGTTTAATTTTATTTCAAAATTAACTAAAAAATTTTAAAATATTTTAAATATAAAAAAATATTAATACAATATCAATTAAAAAAAACGGTGGGAGGCAAATTTCAGTATGGATGACATAGTGAAGTCATTTAAATTTACTATTTTAATAGTTTACTAATAAAGTTGATTTTTCCTGAGACTGAAACCAATACAGATATATAAATAAATACAATTTTTGCTAGTATAATAAGATGAGATATAATATTATAGTACTAAAGATTTTTCATCAGCAGTATTTAAAATTGTTCTTAAAATAAAATAAAATTATTTAAAAAAAAAATATTTTAAAACTAATCTTTAAAGAATTTCTACTAAAAAAAATTAACCATTCAAAAAGATTAGAAACGTTCATTAAAAAAAAAACAATTTGAAAAAGAAAAATTAACAATATATATAGTATATCTACTAATGGATTCAAAAATGAATAACGAATATATATTGATTATACTATATAAAGGGAGAATGATGAAATGCAGAAATAAAAAAAAGAGAGATCGAGAGAGAAATATATCTGAGGAAAGTAGAAAGGGGATGACTGAGAATGAATGAGAGAATTCGAATGGTATCTAATCTCCAGCCATCACCCTTGACGACATAACATTTCAATTAAATATAATGGATAGCGGTGTACACGCAATGAACGGCAAAAGTATCATAACAATACCTATTCAAGTAACTTAACGCATATATAAAAAGAAAATATTTTATATTTTATATATATATATATATATACATATACAAAATTATTATTATATTTTAGAGTAATAAAATTAAATGAATATCATTTTGGGTTGTGATTATCAGAATGTAGAATGTGTCAGTTGAAGATTATTATTATAAACTTAACAAAGAAAACAAAAAGAAATTTTTTTTAGATCGGCTATATTCATTTCGTTCTCATCCAAATCAATCTTGCCCATTTTACAAAAAATATCATATTATATGAGGGCAGGTGAATAAGTCCGTGACTTTTTGAATGAAACTCAGGTTTTTGGATAAAATATTATTTTATTAAATAAATTAATTTTATTAATTAAATTATATTTTATTTTTCATTTTTACAGGTTTGTAAACTAGAAATAGTCACTTGGGTCTAAATCCGGAGAATAGAGCGCACGAGAGAGCAATTCTTATGACAACGCATGGATTTTCAGGGAAATTCACTTTTTTCCATTTTCTTCTTCAATCACGAAATAGGCTGCTATTAAGGGATGTCAAACAAAAACTAAAAGACCCAGTTGATTCAAATTTTGACAGAAGTCAGCTGATAGTTGCCTAATGACAGAAGCAATGTTGCCATTTCATTTAAGAGACGGGAAATTCAAAAAGACTTACTGACTTATTGACATGCCCTCGTAACTAAATTAATTTCAAAAAATTTATTTATTTGTAATTACAAACTACTCTATTTATTTATTTAAAAACAATAAAATAATATCTTAGATTTTTTTAAGATTATCTTTCATTGTCCTCTTTTTTTATTATTCAAATCAATTTATTCATTTTAAATTGAAAATTCGTCAATAGCTAAATTAATAAATTTATTTCTTCTATACAATATCCTTCTACAAAAACACACAATGCGTTTAGATTTAATCATAAAGTAAAAAACTATTCATTAGAGTAGGAAATGTCACAGCACCTGGGATTAATAACTGATATAGTAAAGTAACTAAAATTCGAGCAACTATTTCCAGAGTTATGCTAAATATTATTCGTCTCAAATATTTAAATACGGGAATTTTGGCTAATCTTTAGGCAGATGTAATAAAAACCAAAGCATACATACATAGATTGAGTTTGAAAGCAATCAGAATGACTAGAGTATTCCGTACAATATCACTAAATATGTATAGACTGTGTTATCTCTGAAATGCTCCAAATCAATATCTTGATTAAAAAGAAAAGGAGAGGATATCTTGATTGAGTAGAGATTAAAAAATGAGTTTATATGGATTCGTTTCCAAGAATGAAAATGATAGTGGGATGAGTCACCAATACGAACTTTACTTTCCATAAAAGAATGGATGAACCGAAGCCATGGACGAGTTAATTACTATTTAATCCAAGTATTGGATTCCCACCGTTTCAGAGCAAATCTCCATGAGTTTGCAAAGTTCTCCACACTTTTATGTAGAAAGGAAGGAGTTCAGTAACAAATTTGGTTTGTCTTCTGAACAAAGGAATATCGTTGCTATGAAAACCCAAAAATATATGATTGGCGGTAGATGGTTATGCCGCACAAGTTATGAAGTACCTAACTACGATGACTGGAAAGGGAGCAGTACCGAATAATAATACCTTAAAAGCTTATTTTGTCATGAGTTTTACAGAAGGCAGATTTATAGGTATATTATCCATACAATTTATAAAGGAGGAAATAAAATAATTCTATAAACTTTTATAAGTAGTTTATTAAATGAACACGAAATTTTAAAATGGATAAAAATGTCAAATACTATTTAAAAATATGATATATATATAAATATATATATATATATTTGATTAGCTATTTATTTATTTTTTATTATTTCTCTCGTCTTTTATTTTCTAGTTGAATACTTTTTATATTTAAAGATTTTTATACTACTATATATATATATATATATATATAAAAGAATGGATGAATCGAAGCCATGGAGGAGTTAATTACTATTTATTCCAAGGATTCCCACCGTTTCAGAGCAAATCTCCATGAGTTTGCAAAGTTCTCCACACGTTTATGTAGAAAGGAAGGAGCTCAGTAACAAATTTGGTTTATTGGTATATTTATATACATATATAGTAGTATAAAAAGCTTTAAAAATAAAAAGTATTCAACTAGAAAATAAAAGACGAGAGAAATAATAAAAAATAAATAAATGGCCAATCAAAAAGACGGAAAGAGAGAGAGTAGAAATATAGGCCTTGAACTTTTCCTCTTCCAAAGTTTATAAATATATTAGGTATATAATTGGACAAATAAAGATATAATATATATATATATATATATATATATATATATATATGTGTGTGTATTTTTTCGAGAGATATAATAGATGATTAATTTTATATTTTTATTATCAATATTATTATTTCAAGAAGAATAAAAAAACAAATAGGATATTTTTCATGATATTTTCAGGAGCCAAATCGTAATTACATAGTAACATAATTTCTAATATAAATTAATATTTTTATTTAATCCACATAAATTTTAAGTGTTTTCGGGTCTGGTAAAAATTTACGGGCTTTTTTTCAATTCGTATTTTTTTTAATATATATGAAAATGAGTTTATTTAAACCAAATATGCGCCATTATAGCAGTTTGTGCTTGAAAAATTGAATCAAATACTTTTTGGAGGGATCTTTTGACTCCATTTTAATTCCATTAAAAGAGTTCTGAATAGATCAGAATAAGTGATAGTCAGAGGGTGCTATTTATGGAATATATGTGGAGGGTTCCGATTTAACAGCTGTCAAGTGATTTATTCTCAGTTTGGTTTGGCAATTCATCATGACTAGACTCACACCTGAACAACGCTTGCAAATAGTGCAATTTTATTTCGAAAATAATGGTTATGTGCGGAATCGTCCATCAGAGCAGTTAATTCGATTAACCATGGAACGTTTTCGCACCACGTTTACTCTTATTGATAACTCGCATCCCCAGAGACGCTATACGGTGCGTACAGAAGAAGCTATTGCTACTGTAGAGCGTAGCATTGAGGAAGACTCGAATTAGTCCATTCGCAATGGTGATCGGTATAGAGCCATGATTACTAACTTTTTCATTCCTGAATTGAACAACCATGATGTCCAGGAGCTGTGGTTCCAACAAGACGGCGCAACAAGTCACACAGCTCGTGCCACAATCGATTTATTGAAAGACACGTTTGGTTTTGGACCTGTGAATTGGCCTCCAAGAGCTTGTGAATTAACACCGCTAGACTACTTTCTGTGGGGCTATGTAAAGTCATTGGTCTATGCGGATAAGCCACAAACGCTTGACTATTTGGAAGATAACATTCGCCGTGTTATTGCCGATATACGGCCACAAATGTTTGAAAAAGTTATCGAAAATTGGACGTCCAGATTGGACTACATCCGAGCCAGCCGTGGCGGTCATATGCCAGAAATCATATTTACATTTTGTAAAGCCATAAGATTATCTTTCGTATAAATAAAATTCATGTCAATCGAATAATCCATCGTTGTTTTATTACAATTTAAAGTTCTATACCTCTAAAAGAAACACCCTTTACAATAATTAGATACAATAGAACAATTACTTAAATATCTATGAATTGTTTATTTTTTGTTTAAAATTATCTACTGGATGAAATTATTTATTTATGAACAGAAATAAACATTTTTCTTTCATTCTTTTTCTTCCATCCCCTCCCCCCTAAAAACAAGGTTTTTCTGCTCTAAATTTTATATTATCTTTAATTTTTATTTTCTCTTTTTTTATTTTCTAAAGATTTTGTAATGTAAAACAACAAAAAGCATATATATATATATATATATATATATATATATATAAAGTACCAGAAAAGTATACATATATTAAAATATTCATTCACTTGTATATATATATTAAGTCATGTATAAAAAGTATAAATCCAGTACTCAGAGTGCGTGAGAGAAAGAAAAAAAAATAAAAATATAAATCTTTTTTCTTTCTACCTTATGCATTAAATAATACATAAAAGTTGATGATAATGGAGTGATTAAAAAATTTATAATATATTACCTTTATTTTTTGAAATAAATAAATAAAAAATACATAATTGTATAGAGGTTTAGTTTTTAATAGTCAAGAGAAAATCTCGCTAGCCATTATTAATTAGTTGTAAAAGTATCTATCTTCATCTCTGTATGATTCTGTGTGTGTGAGAGAGAGGGAGATAAAGAGGAATAGAGAAGAATAATTAAAAGCTTTATTTTAAAGGACTGTCGTTTATATTTATTTATTCTGCAAAAACACTCAAATACTCTATCTGTATTTGTTTATACGTATATTGAATTTAAACTTGCTCTCTGAAAAGTAATGAAAATTAGCAATATTAATAGGTCACAAGCTTGGAAAACAATTTGAGAGTTGTTCATTTATCAAAATCTTCTGCACAAAAATGGTGACCTTGCTTTTGTTCCAATAATTTTTATATAAATTAGATTAATCCTATCATATTCTTGAAAAAGTTCAGCAAGATAAGCTTATCTTTTATATTGGCATGGAACTGGTTATTTGATCATAAATTATCTAATTAGATGCATAAAGTTGCTTTCTCATAAGTTAAGTTAAAACAATAATAATAAGAAATAACATGAAATGCTCTGTTGAAATAAACTCGAGTGATTTTTCAAGTGTCATAACTACGACTCGGATTTATAGGCACTAAAAATCTTTAAAATAGGCAGGCAACTAAGCACTAAAAATTATTAAAATAGTAACTTAAAAAGGCATTTTAAAAACAAAGTGAAACTTGAAAATAAAAGTAAAAATATTTTCTAATAAAATTCAATTTAACATCAGCTGCCTCGGGCTCCAGGAACTGTCAGTCCTGGAGGGCAACGGGAAACCACCGAATTAACATTCCCAAGAAAAATCATCATGGCTGGGCAACTTCTAAGGTTATCCTAATCATGATGATAGCCAAACTCCGAAAGAAAGAAGACGCCTTAAGAAGAAGAAGGTTGCAATAAGAATAGTTTAGGTGAACTCCCCAAAATAGGCTTTAATTTGTTCATCTAGCCTCTAAGTGGTGACGAGGCGAACCGGCGCGACAAATAATTATTTCAAAATATTTTCTTGATTATTAAAAAAAAAATTTAAATTTAGGCTATGTATAGCTCGTAAAAAAATGAAAAACTTAAAATAGGCACTAAAAAGCATTTATAGATGAAATAGGCACTAAAACCCAGAATGGGCCAAAATAGGCAATATAAGTAGGCACTAATAAATGCCTCTTCTTTTATTCAGAATTTCATGAAACGTATACAAAGCATATTGCCCTAAATTTTAAGCCATAAATTAAAAAAAGGCAAATAGGGCGAAATCCGAGCCCTAGTCATAACCGACAATGACAATCAGAAACGTAAAAGATGGTAAATATTAGTGCCTTAGTCGAGATTGTTGATAAAACCAATGATTGCTGATTACAGTTTTGGCAAGAGATAGAGAAAGAGAGTACTTTTCCGAAGGTGAACTTATTGACGGTTACGGCTACTTCTTATTTTGACCTCAGATGTTCGTTAATTGTTTGTGTCTTATTTGATTATTTTTCTTTCTTTTTTTTTTGAGTATGTAAAGATTGAGAGATCTTGGTTGTTGAGTCGAGGTATGTAGTTAATTTATTATGTGAAAGGGACAACACAAGGAAAGAAGACCCTTAAAAAATAGTCAATGCTTGGTTACGAAGTTTATAGATACACAACCTAGTCCAGATATTGCATCTTTATCTATCATCTATCTCAATGGATTTTTGTTGATTTAAAAAAATGCCAATAAAATCGTATTAATCCAGTTTTTTAACTATTGTAGAAACCACGTAAATTCTTCACTGATGGCATCAACATTTTATCCAAAACATGAATAAACATTGAAATGAAATTATGCCCATCTTGTAAATTTTGTATTTTCCGTTAAAAATACGAATAATCTTAAAATAATAGAATTAGTCTCTAATTGTCAAAATGATTATAAGTTTCAAACATTGAAATAACAATAATTTCATCTAATTAAAAAACGAACTTATATTATTTTAATAAGTAATAGAATAAAGAAAAATGGTGGAACTAATTTAAAAAATATATGAAAGCATTACTGTATTAAGTGTGATTAAATGTGAAAAAGTGTCTACCTCTACTATTCATCGGTGTATAAAGCCGCTGTAAACCATTATGATTAGTTGTCTTCAATCATATGATTGGGCATTTCGGAAACGCAATGGAACGACGAAAGCATGTTTATTAACACACCGTCTTAACATACAAAATGTAGAATTTGAAAATGTAGAAAAATTTAAATACTTAGATTCTGTAATCACGAAGGATAATAATATTCGAGAAGAATTTAAATCGAGGTTGCAATCAAGTAAGGCCTGTTATCATGCAGTAAAGGGGCTTATCTCGTCAAAATTATTTTTAAAGGGGATTACAATTAAAATATATAAAACAATTATTTTGTCGGTTGTATTATATGGGTGTGAGGCATGGTCTATGACTTTAGGAGTCGAGAGTAGATTTAGAGTATTTGAGAATAGAATTCTTCGAAGCATTTGTGGGGCAAAAAAAGGATGAGGTCACCCGGGACTGCATAACGAGGAATTGCATGACCTCTATGTATCTCCAGATACAGACATAGAGTAATCAATTCAAGAAGGTTACGCTAGGCAAGACACGCAGCAAGAATGAGTGATGATAGAAAAAATGTATTGGTAGAGAGACCGATTGGGAAACGTCCGGTTGGAAGACCAATGATGCGGTTGGTGGATAATGTAGGAAGAGACGTGAGAGTATTGGAAAAAAATAGGAGTTGGGTGGGGTATAACTCAGGATAAAAACACTAGGAAAACAAGTGTTGCGGCCAAGAACTTTCGAGATAGATAGGCGAAGTCATGTTTTGTAGATTTTCTTTCAACAGCTCCTAAAAAGAGGTCCGCCAACGGGACGCCCGAGAAATTTCCTTTACGAAAAATATTTCTTAACGATGAAAAAATATCTTATTAGTTGAGATTTATCAGAAAACCTTTTATGTGTATTGGAGCCTCGCAGATACCATTCAATTCGAAGAGACCAATATTTTGATTGAATTGGAGCACCATTTTTACCGACCGACGATAGTAAGGGAGGTATTGTTTTCACACCAAATTTCACATGTGGAGATTTTTACATATCTCCACGAATCATGCATTTTCTAAACAGAAAAAAGTATTTTTAGCATGATGACTGTCCGTCCGTCCGTCCGTCCGTATAGATGTGTACAGCCTGAACGGCTGAACCGATTTTGATGAAATTAGGTAAATTTACTTAATGCATCAGTGGAATGAATTGATCAACTTTTGGTGAAAATCCGGAAACCGGAAGTGGTAGTATTAGCGATCGACGATAGGAAGGAAAGGGTTATTTTCACACCAAATTTCACATGAGGAAATTTTTTACATATTATCACGAATCATTCACTTTGTATTTGTTTTATCTTCGAGGAAAATCATCTTTATTAGTTTTTTTCTTAATTTAAAATTATATGACGTCATCCAGCCATTCATGACGTCACAGCCTGTTCTTACATATATATTATAAATAAAATAAAATTAAAAATATTTATGTTCTATCCATATCTGTTTTTTATTACATTAATAGATATATTAAAATTATTTGAAATTGTTTCTGTAGCTGGAAATTAATTTATTTCAAACTGTCGGTCGGTTCAGACCTGGCCACAGGTCAACTTATTTTACGCAAGGCCCACCTTGAATCAGAACTAATTTTTTTGAACTTTATTATATTTAATATTAACAAAGTCTTTTTAGTAATTCACATTTTTTTATTTGTCATTTTATTTAAATTTGTTTTTTTTTATTTAACTTTTTTTATTTGTCATTTTATTTAAATTTGTTTTTTTTTATTTTTACTTTTTATATAATAATCTTTTTTTATATATAATTTTTTTCTTTTTTTGTAATTTTTTTTTTATCAAATCGATTCAGGTTGGTATTCAATAAAAAAAAAAATTCAGAGTTCAAAATAAACCATTACACGACCAATTATTTTTAAACAATATTTTTTCTCCAAATCCATGAAATATCAATATATGGATCTCCCACCGAGAGATAAAATATCATTAAATTATAATGAAGAATACTATTTTAAATTTAATATAACTGGTACTTTGAATTAATAAATAATAAATGAAAAAAGATTTTATTTAATAGAGTAAATATTTAAAATTATATTAGGACAAGTAAAATTGTTTAATTTTTGATTTTTAAATTTGGTCGAGTGGTATAGGAGTGATTTAGCATCTAAGAGATGAATCTCTTGATATTTGATGGATGATTAAAGATAAAAGACAAGAAGAAGGAAGAAGAAGAAGAAAAGAATGATGATGATGATGATGATGCTGATGATGAACAAGATCTAGTAAGAGATGGTAAAACAAACGAGAGAATTCAAGAGAAGTGGTTTGTCTGATCATCATGTTTGTTAATTAGTCTTACATCTCCTTGTCAAAAACAAATGTCTCTCTCTAAACAATCTCTCTAAATCAAGTTAATCAAGTGTGTTGAGAGAATCGTTTGTGTAGTATGTGGTGTGTGTGTGTGAATGATATAGATATAGGTTCACTCAAATCTTACTTTAATTATTTATTACGTATACAGGCGGGATATGACAATTTAACTTTTCTATTTTGTATTGCAATGAAATTCGGAAAGTGACACCCTGTAAAACATTTTTCAATTGATAAACAAAATATAAATAAATAAATAGATAAGAGAACCATATCAATTTCTCATATATAATCAAAAGAATATTTTAAAGAGTACTCTTTTTTACTTTCCCGCATAATTCGTATAAGGGAAGTATTGGAATCGTCAAAAATTTCGACTTCGAGATTTCGATAGATCTTGACGTTTTAGACCTCCCTGAGTCGGAAAATACCATTTTTCGAATTATGTCTGTGTGTATGTATGTATGTATGTATGTATGTATGTATGTAATGTCTGTAAGCAAATTTACTCAAAAACTAATCAAGCTAGGACTTCGAAATTTGGTACACCGATATTATTCACAGTTTGTAGATTTCTATCAAAATTTCGTCAAAATCGGTTAACCGGAAGTGGTACTTTACCTACACTGTTTGCGTTTACCTTTCAAGTAAAGTACCAGTTTGCTTCGAGATATTTGCTTCCTATTTTGTATATAGATTTAAAAATATGTAAAAAATTCAGATACCAAATTTCATCATGATCTGACTACCGGAAGTGACATTTTACCTATACAAGTAGCGTTTCTTTTTTACCGACCGACGATAGTAAGGGAGGTATTGTTTTCACACCAAATTTCACCTATGGATATTTTTAGGTACATATCTCCACGAATCATGCATTTTCTTAACAGAAAAAAGTATTTTTAGCATGATGTCTGTCCGTCCGTCCGTCCGTCTGTCCGTCCGCCCGTATAGCTGTGTACAGCCTGAAAGGCTCAACGGATTTTGATGAATTTTGGTATATTTACTTAATACACATCAGTAGGATGAATTGATCAACTTTTGGTGCAAATCCGGAAACCGGAAGTGCTAGCATTGCCGATCGAAGAAAGGAAGTGAAGGGTTATTTTCATATCAAATTTCACGTGAGGACATATCTCTACGTGTTATGCACTTTGTATTGGTTTTATCCTCGAGAAAAATCATCTTCATTAGCTTTTTCTTAATTTAAAATTATATGACGCCACCCAGCACTTCATGACGTCACAGCCAGCCCTTATATATTATAAATAAAATAAAATTAAAAATATTTATATTATATCCATATCTGTTTTTAAATTAAAATATCAGTTAACCGGAAGTAGCACTTTATTCTATATATATATATATATATATATATATATATATATAAGTTACCAAATATCAAATTTGACACCAATAAACTAATACGAACTGGCTCTTTATCAATACCAAGTTTACACATTCGAAATATTCATTCACAACTCTTTATACCTATTTATATGCGGGAAAGTCTAGGGGAGGACACTCCCGCTTATTTTTCTTCGAGGTACCACACTTGTCAGAATAACTAATACACCAATTGCGTCGGAGTTAGGTTCCAAAAAAAATTGAATTAAGATTTTCTAAAGCAAACCACGTAAAGATCGAAGATAGGTTTCAGGGTTACGAAAATATACTTTTTAAAAAGAAAATTGAACAAAGTAATCAATTAAAAAACAAAAATAATATAAAATTTTATAACATACATATAAAAAAAACGTAGGGGTATTGAATTAAAACAAAATAAACTATTCAATTAATTTATGAAAAATAAAATTAAAATTAATCACTGTCTGATGAGTTCATAGTGGCTGTTGTCGTAAGTCGACTTTCTTTCACAAAAAATTGGTACAATGTTTGATATGAACATATTATTATTGAATTTACACATCTAGATAAAATGAACAATTCAATATATAATTAATATCTATTTAAAAATATAAATTAAAATTAATAAATAAAATAAATAATAGGAGTAATAAATAAATAAAAAATTAAAATTACAAAAAACTATTTACAAAATTTCCGATGATCTCACTAGTAAACATAAATTTTTAAATATTGTATTGTTACACATTGTATTTAATCTTTCACTTAAGATTCCACTTAATTTTTCACAAAACATATCACCTTGTTGTACATTCTGAGATAACCTTCCAGAGAAAAAAAAAATTTCAAAAAATTAAAAAAAAAAAAATAAATTCAAACCCAATTCAAACCCAAAACAACGCAACCTCGAAAATCTAACGACGCACATTAAGTTGTGACGCAACTTCGAAAAATGCAAACCGAAATGACGCAAAGCGATGTATTGGTGTATTGTAAATGTTAAAACTAATTTTTCCTTTAATTTTTCAATTTAGAAATACAATTACAAATTTCTAACTCTAAAAAATTTTTTTTGACTATTTTCTTCGTGGCTTATTTTTACAATTACATTTTCATTGTATCCCCTTTAATTGTGAAATTCGATTCCTACATTCTTTTTCACTATTTTCATTTATAATTTTTTTGCACTATATTTATATAATTTAACTTAGATTCAACACATTGTAGTCTTTGTTAATAATTTTATATAAAAGAAAACACAAAGTTTTATCATTTCATTACCTTTTTATATTATATATTTTCCTTTTACATTTTTTTTTCATTCACATTCATTTAAAGATTTAAGTAATCAAACGATCATTTCTGCAAACTTTAGAAGCTTTTTGATTTCCTTTCTAGGAATCTCACTAACTAATTTGAGGTATAGAGAGAACTATAAACTTTTCAATTTTCAATTTAGAGAAAAAAGTTGAGATTATTTAATATTATTATTATTATTATAATTTAAAAAAAATCACCAATAACAAAACTAATAGAAATAGATTTAAATGGTTGTGTGTGAATCAATTTTACTCATAAATAACAAATTAAATTTAAAAAAAATAAAAAAATTATTCTATATGATACATAAATATTTATTTTACTAATTTCTTTTTCTTTTTACTTCTTTGATCTTTTAAATATTTAGAGGTATTATTATTATTAATATAAAGATTTTTTTTAAGTTCATTGTAAATGTAAATGACATATATATATATATATATATATTAAATAGCATTATTAATATTATCAAGACTGACATTATTTTTTGTTCGCAACTCTTTTAATATAACATAAATGTACAAGAGACAATAGGATTTTTGATACTTGCCTGAGGGTGAATTTTGATGCTGAATCACTGCGTATTTAATGTTTTTTCATATTGATTCGCCCAACTAGAACATATAACATCAACATATATAGATTTATATATATAAGTGAAAGAAAAAGAGAGAGAGAAATTTTGTTTATTAATTTTTTTTTCCTTTATAAAATTTCTATTATTTATATAGAGCTTAATCTTCTATGATCCATATTGATTAAATTATTTCAGTGTTTTTTTGACTAAATCTGGTTAATTAATATAATGTATATGGTATATACATAGTTAGATAGATGAAGTTTTTCTTCGATAAATTATATATTTATTATGTTAAGTTTTTTTTTTACCGACCGACGATAGGAAGGGAAGGTATTTTTTCACTAACATATCTCCACGAATCATGCATTTTGTTAACAGAAGTAGCATTATGTCTGTCCGTCCGCCCATCTGTCAATTGTGTGTCCGTATAGATGTGTATAGCTTGAACTGCTCAACTGATTTTGATTTGATATATTTACTTAATGCATCAGTAGCATGATTTCTTTAACTTTTGGTGTATATCCGGAAACTGGGAGTGTTAGTTTATAAAGTATTAATTTTATATTCATTGTCGGAAAATATTTCACTTAAAATATAGTAGTAATGAATAATTGAGTAATTATTCTAAAAATAAAAACCAAGATAACATAATTTAATCATTTTAAATCATATTTTTAAAATATTTTTTTTGATACTTTTTATATACATATATATAGGTGTATATATGTTGTTGTTTGGAAATTAATTTATTTCAAATCGACGGTCGATTCTGTGCCTGGCCACAGCTCAAGACAAATCAAAATCTTATGAATGGAATTCCCGATTCGTTATTTTAACATATCCAGATGTTAAAAGGAAAAATTAAATTAAAATAAAAATGTAATTAAAAATAAATTATTTTATTAGATTAAATTATGTAAAAAAAATAAATCATTGAAATTAAAAGAAATAAAATCGAAAATCAAAAATGATAATAAATAAATAAATTCATAGTTTGAGAAATATTTAACTTTTTAAAATATATAATTTTATATAATTTATATAAAAAATATTAGATAGATTCTATTTCTGATTAGATATTTTTGATTTTTATTTATTTAACAATATGGAATAGAATTTATATTTGTTTAAATATGAAATGAAGGCGCCACAGGGTGGGAGGTTGAGTAGCTCACTCACATTCTTGTGTTCCCAAGACTGGCAAGGAAATTTCTCTAGCTGGACTCTATGGGACGAAGTGTTACCAGCCTCTAGGATCAAATTTGGGAAGCTACTTGATAAAAAGTAGCGCCTCCGATCAAGAAAATCAAGGTAGAGGTCCCGTTCTACTGATTATAGGACAACTAATTGATATAACCGACTAGGTAGGCTTTGTTCTTGTGTAGAACGTACAAAGTCAGAGATTTTTTTTTAAATATGAAATAATATGACTCCCAGAGAGTAAATTAATAAGAAAGCCAATAAAGAAAAAAATTTATTTAGAGTCTCTGAATAATTATTAATTAATACATAATTGACCAGTTTGGATCCTAAAGAGGTTGGTTGCTGTTTTGGGGGTGCAAGGAAAATTGACTGAGTATCCAAAGCCACTAACAAATACTCCCTCCCACTTGAAATAAAGTATCGTTAGCCCCTCCTTGAAAGATTCCCTTGATTTATTTATATATAAAAAATCTATATTTGCATGGGTTTTCTTGTTATGATGATTTGTTAAGATACTGTGGGAACGTACGTTCATCTAGGAGCAGGAATTCAACTTCAATGCTTAATTTTTGGAGAATTTTTATATTTTACACATTCAATGTTAACTTACTTAATATTTCCTTTATAAGAAAGATTTATTTAAAAAATTAATTAATTAGAATTATGTAATGTGATGATTATGTAAATAGTATAAAGTGCTCTATACTACCAGGGGTCTATGGCAACCTGCAAGGTGTCTACGCCAGCGAATAAAAAATTTGGAGGTCCATGAAATGAGAATGGGGGTCTACGCTAGTGGATCTCAAGCCTATTTACTTACAATATACTATTCAATTCAATATGGCTCTCAAAAAAGGTATTTTTTTTTTAAATATGGCTCTTAAATATTTTCGATTTTTCAATAAGGTAAAATTTTTTTACAAAAAATCAATTTCAGGTCAAGTGGGGGGGGGGGCTACCCAAAACCGAAAAACATGGCAAGGGTTCTACGACACAAAAAAGTTTGGGAACCTATGTTTTAAACTGAATAGAATGTAATATTTTTTAAATGAAATATGTTTATTTGCAAAAATAATAATTTTGTTTAAATGAAATGAATATATAAATTATTAACAGGTGTGTAAAATATTTATATATCTAGATGTATATTTATATATATTAATTAATAATAATTAATTGTCATTTGTTTATTTTTATTTGTATTTGCAAACGAAAAAATATTTTATTCATCTTATAAATCTTATAAATAAAAATGAATCGCAAAATGTGTTGGTAACCGCATCACTCAATAACGCCTGGACCAATTTTGACAATTCTTTTTTTAAAATGTTTGTTGAAGTCCAAGGATGGTTTTTTCAGCAAGAAAAAATCAAATAATTGCCGAGAAAACCCTAAAAAGAGCCCTTTTTTCCCATACATATTTTTCAATATTATGTAATATGTAATTACTAATTGATAAAAAGCACCTAAAAACGGGACGTTTGATCACCCTATCGATGACCCTGGGAGACGAGAGTAGATTTAGAGTATTTGTGAGATTAGTATTGTTCGCGCAGCATTTATAGGCCAAAGGAAGATGTGGTCACAGGGGGATGGCGGAGATGGCATAGAGGAATTTCATGATCTCCAGATATAGTTAAGGTTATAAAATCGAGAAGGCTGGGATGGAAGAGGCTAGAAAGATCGGCGAAAAATATATTTGGGAGAAATCGATTGGGAAACATCCGGTGAAAGACCAAGGACGCGGTGGTTGGACAATGAAGGATGGGACATGGGAGAGATGGGACAGGGTAGGATTTGGTTGTAGCTCAAGATAGGGACGCTTAGAGAAATGTGGATGCTGCGGCTAAGAACTTTCGAAAACTGTAGAGACACAGTATACAACTATCACTTATTAGTATTTAGTATTGTATAGAATTTATTAGATTGTGATTTTAAAATAAAAAAAAATTATTATATTTGGTTAGAAGTCAATCAATTTAAAACTTTAGAAGCTCTGCTCTGGCCAGCCAAAGGGTTGGGAAACACTGGTCGTTACCCTCTCTTTTCTCCAAATTGTATTCATTAAATGATAGTCATTTAGTAATTATTTATAACTCCAAATGTTTGATTTTTACTTTACTCTATGTATTATTATTATAAACTAGCTGCTAGCTTATTATATTACTAGAGGATAGTATACAATAATAATATATAATTAATTTACTGATTAAATTAAAATATATTTTACAAGAAAACAAATAAATGTCTAAAATTTTAAATTGATTGACTTCTAACCATTTATCAATTTTTTTCATTGCTCACCCGAATAGTAAAATTGCCCTCCTGTGGAACATAAGAACCACTATTATAGACCAAACACTTCAAATGTCAAAATTCGTCTATGTCAAACTCGTTTACCACCAAGACTCATTTCAAGTTTTTTAGAGATTAGATAATTTTATCTCATTAATGTCTTGAATATGATATCAGTGTATGACTCACAGGAGAATAGCGGAATCTGAATTTTCAATTTTCACACACGATCATAAGATCTTAGGACACAATTAACAAAACCATTAGTTGAAATAATTCGTTCACCAAATGATTATTTGAGTAAATTGTTTGGCAAATGGTTTCTTTCTGATGGAAGCCAATGTCAGTAAGATTAATGCTAGCCAATTGAGGTACGAAAAAGTTTGTAAACCTGTCTCCCTACCTTCAAACAAAGTCGAATTGATTGATTTGAGTCTTCCTCATTGCTCCGCTGTGTGTTATGTTCGGTGTCTTATCAATTAGAGTATACGTAATGTTAAAACACGAACCATAGTGAATCGAATTAGTCACTCTGATAGACGATTCTGACGATCATAATATTGTCGTAGTGTACGATGAGTTTCACAAACAGATCCATTATTTGGATAAAAAATTTGACCAATTTGCAGGTGTCCTCTGGCGTCAATCTATTCATTATGAAATGACAAGCTAAACAAACCTCAAAGTAACGATCAGGTATCTAATTGGTTGTCAAGCAAAACAGTATTGCCAACTCAAAGATATGATCCTCTAAAAAATTACCTCTACATTTGATATACAAATTGAGACTTACAAAATAACAACGAATTATAACAAAATTTAGAGAAATATTTATTTTAATAATATTAAGATACTTTTTATGCGAAATTTTTTAAAATAAAAAAATCATTAATATCTATATAATGTAAAATGTAAAAAACTCATTCTCCCCTATAACTTATAGACTTTGCCATTTACTCAAATTTTTCATAATTATATCATTAATTGAATTATAATTTAATTATATTGCTTATTTTTTCAAAAATATCTTCTTTAAACTTTTTTATTATATTCTTATTTATTGAGATTCTTGAAGCAATTTAAAATATTAAATTATTATTAATTAAAATAAATAAGGGTAAGTTATAAATTAAATATGAACAGGAAAAGTGTACATATTTACTTTCTGCTAAAAATTACAAAGGATAGAGGAGGGGAAGAGGAGCGTAGCTCCTCAACTAAATGGTAGGACAGTTAGCTAGTAGGTATATTGAATATACATATTTAAATATGTATGTATAAACATTCATGTATAAGGTTAACTTTTCTTGTTTCAATTTCTCACTTATCATACATATTTCTCTTTTGTTACTTACAAGTATATTATATATATATATACTAAATTAGTATATTATCAATCATTTTTTTGATTAATACATATGTAGATATGTTTAAATGTAAATTCACTCACTCATTTCCTCTAGTTTATTCATCCTTTTATGATCTTGTCTGATATTTGATTTTAATAAACAATTTACTTTTTTTTTTTTGATTGATGAATGAATAAATCAAACAGGATTGACATTAAATTTCACTTTACTAAATAAAATAGAGAACAATGTTGCTTTTGTTTTGTTTTAATCAAATCATACATGCTGCAATAAAACCCAAAATGTTATATTATGAATCTGAAATTGTACATTTTCACAAAATTAAAAATATTTTATTCTTTAAATTAGTATTATCTTTTCTTTTCTTTTTGTTTTTAATAATTTTTCTTTGTTTTTTTTTTTAGAATTTTATTTTTGAACTTAATAAAATTCCAATGGGGTTTAAAATGCTTTAAGAGAATGTAACTTTGTTAGTTAGTTCAAAAGATTAAATATAACATGTTTAAATATAACATGTTTAAATATAACTTAATGACAGTTTTTTTTTAAAGAAAATGAAAATGATTATTGCAGGTACAAGCGCTTTAAAGAAGCAAGCCAAGTTCGATCAAATGTGAAGGTTTTGCTCACTATTTTCTTCGATTACAATGGTGTGGTGCATAATGAGTTCTTGCCAACAGGTCGTACTGTTAATAAGGAATACTACAAGGAAGTTATGCAACGTTTGCGTGAAGCAATACGACTCAAACGATCGAAATTGTGGAAAAACAAATCATGGCATATGCACCAGCTCACACATCATTGCTTGATCGTGATTTTTTGTCCAAAAACAACACCGTAATCAACATCTCAACTACCGTATTCACCAGATTTGACTCCATGCGACTTTTTCCTATTACCAAAGTTGAAGAGAACAATGAAAGAAAAAGCCTTTTGTCAAATTGATGAGATAAAGTTGGAATCGAAGAATACGCTGATGACCATACCGTAAAGCGCATTTCAGAAGTGTTTCGACGATTGGAAGAAGCGCTGGGATAAGTGCACTATATCTGAAGAGAATTACTTTGAAGGGGAAAAAATGGATATTGATGAATAAATAAATACTTTTCGAAATAATTCAAAATTCACCTTTTCTTTTGAACAAGCCTCGTATATAATGATAGTAGGTATTAAAAATATTTTTATTTCATCTAAAATCTTTTTAATTTTTTTTTTTTTTCGTTTTTTATATATAGCCTATATAATGCTTATAATAAAATTCCAATGGTGTTTATGTTGATATGTATATGTATATATATATATATTGTTTGTTAACTTTGTCTTTCACCCCTTTCCATCAGTTCTAATAAGTTCTCAACTTAATAATCCTATCAAGCTTTGGTGATCTTAGTTGAACTTTTGAGTTTTATATAGATAGATAAATACATGGAACAACATTGGTAAAGAGTTGAGAATGAGAAAGCCTTTTCTCTCATCATATTATAAGCACACAACTTGCAATAAAGGCTTCAAAACCTCCTCACTACCACCATCATCATCATCATCCCATTTTTTTTCTCTTCTTGTTTTCCTTTACAAGAACATTAACCTTAGCGGTTATGATATATGATCGACTAACAATCCTTATATTTATTTCATTTAGGTATTTAAAAAGAAATCGATATTTTGATTAATTCATATTATTATTTGATTGAAAGAAATCTACCTCATTCAGTGAGAGAGAGAGCGAGACATGGATAAAGGCAGCATAAAGACATGGACAAGAGTGATGTGTAAATAAAAGCACAACTTGACAGACAGTATTTTATTCTTGTAAAGTATATTATAAAGAATGAATGACATGAAGACATGCATAGAAATTAGAAATGATTGAAAAACTAGATAAAGAAGAGACACATTGAAGAACAGGAAAGTCATGCTTATCAGTGAAGAATATTAAGAAAACGTATTCGATTATCATTATAATAATTATTTAATTAATTTTCTATCTTTAGAAAAAGAGAACGAATCATTCCAAAAGGTAAATAAGTTGACCTGTGGCCAGGTCCGAACCGACCGACGGTTTGAAATAAATTAATTTCCAGCTACAGAAACAATTTCAAATAATTTTAATATATCTATTAATGTAAAAACAGATATGGATATAACATAAATATTTTTAATTTTATTTTATTTATAATATATAGCTGAAGTAGCCGGCGTTGCCGGCGTTACCCGAGGCTGTGACGTCATGAAGGGCTGGGTGACGTCATATAATTTTAAATTAAGAAAAACATAATGAAGATGATTTTTCCCGAGGATAAAACCAATACATTCGTGGTGATATGTAAAAAAATCTTCTTATGTGAAATTTGGTGCGAAAATAACCCTTCCCTTCTTATCGTCGATCGCTCGAATACTACCACTTCCGGTTTCCGGATTTGCACCAAAAGTTGATCAATTCATCCCACTGATGCATTAAGTAAATATACCAAATTTCATCAAAATCCGTTAAGCCGTTCATGCTGTACACATCTATACGGACGGACAGACGGACGGACGGACAGACGGACAGACATCATGCTAAAAATACTTTTTTCTGTTAAGAAAATGCATGATTCGTGGAGATATGTAAAAATCTCCACATCTGAAATTTGGTGTGAAAACAATACCTCTCTTACTATCGTCGGTCGGTAAAAAAACATTAATTGTAAGTAGAAATGAAGTATTATTTAAATTTATGCATTTTAATCACTTTTCGTTTTCTTTGGTGTAAAAGCCAAAATTCATATAAAACAATTTATTCAATCTTTTAAATTTAAATTAGTATTCTTATTGTATCCTTTGTGTTCTTTTCTTATATCTATTCTTAAATATAATCATGATTAATAAATTTTGTTATAAATTTAATTTCATTGAAGGCATTTGATAAAACATTTTAATATTTATTTGCTTTAGGTACATTTCATTTGTTACACCATCATCAGATGCATTCTTCTTATCAAATCAAATACCTATATCAATAAACTTGAAGTTTTGTGGTAATTGTTGTAATGTTTATAAATGAAAAAATGATTTTTATTAAAGTTGGTATCGTCTTGTACTTACCTACCTACATAGTCAATTTCTTTAAATATTTTTTTGTTATCCTTATACAAAAAAAACTTACAAATATGTATATTGTTTTGCTTAAATTACCAAGACCTCATTACTTCATCCATCTAATTAGTATATTGTAAAATATTATAATTTTATTAATTACCAGGTGTAGAAGTATGAAACCGGAATTTACCTATAGATGGTGCTCTCTATCAGTTTAAAGACCGTAAGACCGTTTCTGTAGCGCCATTTTCTCCCTCTAACAGATGACGAAGTTTGTCAACACACAATAACCTAAGTTCCATACACTGGTATATTTTTCTATAAGCTCAAACATGTCGAGTTTTGTGCCCACGAACTATAATTTGCGGAGAGCATTGGTTTTCTGCTATCATTTGAAGAAAACTGCTGCAGAATCGCATATGCTTGTCAAAGCATACCGTGAATATGCTCTTGGCAAAACTCAATGCTTTGAGTGGTTTAAAAAATTGAAAAGTGGAAATTTTGACGTGAGAAGCGAAAAAGTTTGAAGACAAGGACTTGCAAGCCTTACTGGATGAAGACGATACTCAGACTCAACAAGAATTCGTGGAACAATTAAATGAGACTCAAAAAGCAGTATCTCTTAGTCTGAAAGCTACGGGAAAGATTCAGAAAGTGGGAAAATGGGTTCCATATGAACTGAATAAAATACAGCAAGAAAATCGAAAAACCACTTGTCAAATGCTGCTCGTCAGATGTAAAAGAAAATCATTTTTTGACAGGTGGTGAAAAGGGGATATATTTTCAGAATTCTAATCGTCGTAAATCATTGGTGAATCCAGGCGAACCATCACCATCCATTGCAAGTTTAAATCATTTTGAAAAGAAAACAATGCTGTGCGTTTGGTGAGATCAAAATGGTATAATATATTATGAGGTCCAAAAACCTGGCTAAACCGTTACCACTGATCGCTACCAACAACAAATGATCGATTTGAATCGAGCAATATGCGAAAAACAACCGGAAAAGGCAACACAAAGTCATTTTGCTTCATGATAATGCCCCATCACACACAGCAAAACGCGTCAAGGAATCAATTGAGGCGATCAATTAGGAAGTACTAGCGCATGCGGCTTATTCTCCAGACTCGGCTCCGTTTGATTACCATCTATTCGCATCATTGAGACATGCACCTTTTTCTCATTCAATATACGAAAATGGCTCGACAATTGGTTCGCTTCAAAGGAAGAATTGTTATTTTGGCCTTGCATTCATAACCTGCCGAAAAGGTGGGAAAAATGCATAAATTCCAATGGGGACTATTTTGAATAAAATACTTTTTATTAATTTCAAATAACAGACATGCAATTTTTATACAAAAATTCCGGTTTCATACTTCTAATTTATAATCATTTTTTATGTATCTATACAAGTAAAATGGATGGATTAAAATTTAATTTTTTCTGAGATTATATCAAGATAATTTTAATTTGAGTATTTTATATCGTATATAGTTGGATATGTTACTATTTCATAATTTTTATTATTTATTCTTTACTATAATCCAGAGGTTCCCAAACTTTTTCGGTACACGGCTCCCATAATACATCGGATTTTTTCCGCGGCTCCCTTAATTAGGGTGTCTAAATAACGGTGGAGCTTTTTTTTTAGAGACAAATTGATTTTTTTTAGAACCAAAAAATTTCAAGTATTAGGAAATTTTTTTCGTGGCTATAAAATCAATTATCCTTCAATCTCACTTCTATATTTAAAACAAATCTTTATTCATTATAGATTTTTAAAAAAAATCCCAGAGTATTGAGAAATAAAATTATAACAATAAATTGTATTTAAAATTAAATCATGTGGATGAGACTAAACCTAAATATTCTTTCAATTGTTTATTTTCTGAGGCACGTCCATCTATTAAATTCCTATTCCTAATTCCCTCTGATATTTAATTTTATATTATATTTTTGATCGATTTATCTTTTCTCAATTGTTTTTTTTTTAGAAAAACTGCAAAAATATTTATAATTTACAAAATTCTTCTACTTTTCCTTCTGCTTATTATTATTATTATAGCTATTGTATTTATCATTTTAGCTTTTCAACAAATTCCTAATTTAAAAAGGGTGGGGGGAATTAAAAAGAAAGAGATGAATTATTATAGCTACCCTCCATTATTTTACAAGCCTCTTAAAATTTCCAAGACCAATAAATTAGTTTCAAAAACTTTCCTTTAAACACCTCTAACATCGTTTATCGTCTTCGCTTTTCACTCTCACACTCTTTTTTTGACTTATTGTCTTTATTCAAGTTTTAGAAAAGCGGTGGTACCCATTTAAGAAATTAAAACTGGAGAAGGTAGGAAAAGTAAGAAATCATTTCTTTATATTTATACTTCATAGATCAAACAAACAAACAAGAAAAAAAACTTTTAAGATTTAAGTAGTTCTTATTACTTTTTATTTATTTTGATAACGATTACAATTTTATTCAATCTAAAATGTTAAAAATAAAATCATTACTTTTCCATTTATCTATAACCCTTTGGCGACTGAATGGTGAAAATAAAAGAAAAACAAAATTAATTTTAACACAAAATTTTAAAATCTGACCTCTAAGCATCTCCAGACATAGTTAGGATTATAAAATCCAGAAGGCAGCGATGGGGAGGACACGTGGCTAGAATGGGAGAGGAAAGAATGGCGAAGGGTATATTTGTGTAGGGAGACTGAATGGGAAACGTCCGCTTGGAAGATCAAGGACCCGGTGGGTGGGCAATGTAAGAAAGGCCCGACCCTTTAACAAATTTATACAATTTATTTTTATATAAGGTAGTGGCACCTATAGCGGACAGGGACTTAAGGCGGACACAAATGGAAAATTTTTACTTAAAATAAAAGTTATTTTAAATTTCTCTCCATTCCGTCTAATATTTCGAATAATTTACTCTTTCAAAAACATATTGGAGTGGTCAAGTTGGCTTCACTGAACAAATTGACAATTTTATGGAGAAACGAAAAATTGCATATTCATCTTCCACATATTTTTTGTGAATTCTTAGCAAATTTTTAAGGTTAGTGGTCATTGTAATTAAGCTTTTATATGTTCGTATTATGTTTTTAAATCTATATTATTAGTTTAAACTGACATTTATAGAATAAAGAAGCAAATTATAAAGTGTTATTGACAGAGTGACTTGTTGTTGATAAATTTAACGTGGTGTTCGCTTTAGGTTTCAAATTTATATGGCTTTCCTGAAGCGGACACTTGCTGTCCGCTTCAGGTTTGTGTACGTATAAAATTAAATGTAACTTAGAGAAATATTCATTTGATGGCGTTTAATCTTAAAATTATAAAAAAATTCAATTCAGAACCTTAAGTTGCCACTAATGTCCGTTTCAGGTTCTAAACGTAGGCAGGTTCTACACGTGCCAATTATTTCCAGGAATCATTACGGAAATATTGCCCTTACTTTATTATTTTAAATTAAAATTACTTTAAAAATTTTACAATTTTTTAATTATTTGTTACAAATGGGTTTGGCTGATAATATTAATACCTGATTCACCGAATCGCCAGTCTTTCTGTTGGGAAATTTTGACGTTATAGGCTCAAAATTGGCTGAACCGATTTCGATGAAATTACATCACAATATTCTTGCATATCTCAGAAATTAATTTTTTAAAATTTGATATCTACATGTTGTCATTCAAAGAATGTTTATGTTTTTATTTTTTATGTTATATTTATATTTATAGTTTATTATATTTTTAATTTGATTTTTCTAATATTAGCCTTTTTAAATGATTTATAAAGCACTGAAAACATTCAAGATTATATGAATAAATAATTTTAATTTTGATCTCATAATTGGATTATCATTTTCAAGTAAGATATGGTTATGGGTGGATTCACAATTTATGAAGGGACACTTTGAGAAATGTTGATGTTGCGGTCAAGAACTATCGACTACCGTAGAGCACAGAGATAGATAGATATAACATTTACACTAATAATATATAATTAATTTACTGATTAAATTAAAATATATTAAAGCAAGAACACAAAAACAAATAAATGGTTTATGTGATATACTGATTGAAACAAAATGGATGAAAAAACTTTTACATATAAACTTCCAACCAAATATGGTATAGAGGGCAGAGCCCCCCGTCTAGATGTGAAGAACGCCCAAGGCGGACTGAACAGCTAGTATATAATATTTTATATTTACGGAGTGGCTGTATGACGAAATTGATGACGTCATTTAATTCTCCTATATTGAATAAAGATAAATCTTCTAAAAGTTGTAAAACAATTTCAAATAATTTAAATGTATCTATTAATGCAATAAAAAAACAAATATGGATATAACAAATATTTTTAATTTTATTTTATTTAGAATATAAATAAAATATAAGAAGCGGTGACTGTGACATCATTTGTGAGGTCATATCTATTTAAATTAAAAAAAAATTAATGAAGATGATTTTTCCCAGGGATATGATAAATAAAACTCGATTTTTCATAATAAATAATATCTATAATGTGAATTTCAAAAAAATCGATCGAGCAGTTTCTGAGAATCCATTTACAATATATATATATACATACAATTTTAGCTAGCATAATAAGATTAGATTATATATATATAGCTTTTAAACATTCTCATAATATAAATGAAGTAAATAAATATTTTAAGAAAAAGAAAAAATTCTTGTTTTTTTTTCAAATATAATTGACAATTTTATTATGTTACTCAATTGAAAAAGTTCTTACATCAAAAAATAAATCCTCTTAACATTCTACCTTGGAATAGAATTTTACAAAGTCTTAAAGTATTAAGTGTAATTGATTATAAAAACATGAATATATTGATTTTCATAAAATTAAAATTATTTTTTCTTTTAAAACTATTCAACGAATATTAATACAAGAATATCAGTATATAATATATATTTCGTAATTTGATTTTATTTATATTTATAATATTTTGTATTTAAGGAAGCACTGTCTGACGTAGTTGCTAACTTCATTTAAATTTACTATTTTAAATAAAGTTAAAACTAACAATGATGATTTTTGCCGAGACTGAAACCAAGACATTTTTCTTTATAAAAATCATCTATGGTGTGAATTTCAAAAAAATCCTTAGAGTAGTTTAATATCTCAAAAATACAAATTTATGGTAAAACTAAATAAGTTGACCTGTGGCCAGGTCCGAATCGACCGACGGTTTGAAGTAAATTAATTTCCAGCTACAGAAACAATTTCAAATAATTTTAATATATCTATTAATGTAATAAAAAAACAGATATGGACATAACATAAATATTTTTAATTTTATTTTATTTGTAATGTATATGTAAGACCAGGCTGTGACGTCATGAATGGCTGGATGACGTCATATAATTTTAAATCAAGAAAAAACTAATAAATATGATTTTCCCGAGGATAAAACCAATACAAAGTGCATGATTCGTGGTGATATATAAAAAAATCTCCTCATGTGAAATTTGGTGTGAAAATAACCCTTCCCTTCCTATCGTCGATCGCTAATACTACCACTTCCGGTTGACGGATTTGCACCAAAAGTTGATCAATTCATCCCACTGATGCATTAAGTAAATATACCAAATTTCATCAAAATCGGTTGAGCCGTTCAGGCTGTACACATCTATACGGACGGACGGACAGACGGACGGACAGACATCATGCTAAAAATACTTTTTTCTGTTTAGAAAATGCATGATTCGTGGAGATATGTAAAAATCTCCACATGTGAAATTTGGTGTGAAAACAATACCTCCCTTACTATCGTCGGTCGGTAAAAAAAGAAGAATGTTTATTAAATTCAATGTTGCATGTAATGCAGAATTGGTTCAAATAATAATGCCTATTTCTACAAGTAAACGAAAAAAAATTAAATAAATGAATAAAATAATTAAGGTTGATAATACCATAGAATTTTTCATCTTAAATAAAATAAGAAACATTTTCCTTAACTCATCATATAATATCTATCACATATATATATATATATATTTATATATACGTATATTTATATACATATATTTATTTCTATTGTATTATAAATATATTTAAATAAAAGAAAATATTTCAAGAGGAAATTTAATAAAAAAATATTGGAGATTTTTTTTTTTTACTTTAATAAATATATATATATTTAAAAGATGGAAGGAATGCCCTTATTCACCTCTCTCTCTTCCTCTCTGTTAGTAAATAATAATATATCATGACATTTTCATTAAAAGAGACATTTTTGTTGAAGGAGATTTAATGAAAAATGATGGATCTCTCTTTGGATGGTTGGTTGGTGTATTTGAAGGGTAAGGTGGGAAGAGAGCTGCAAGTGTAGATGTGAGGTGTGGGTGAAAGAGCTCCGGTGATATGGTGGGTGGAATGAGGACCAGCGGAATTATTGATTAACAAGAGTGAAGAACCACACACAAGGGGATCATACACAAGACTCAATGGATGGGTTGATCATAACGAAAATATTTTGACGGTGTAAAGAGGGAGAGAGAGAGAGAGAGGGAAAGAGAAAGAGTGAAGAAGGGGAGAGAAATAGGGATACTGTTTGAAGGTAATATTATCAAAAAGTTATAAACTAAGAAGAAAAGAATGAATGGTATTTTATTATAAAAATAAAAAAAAATGACATTTTTCTATAATCAACTGAAGATGAGGGGATAAAGAAAAAATTATAAAAAAATAAATTAAATCATTTTTGAATATTTAGTATTTTATCCTACTAAAGTATATATAGGTATAAATATTGTATAATAAAAATTAACCGCGCGGAATTTACAGATCACTTGTCGATACATTTTGGTTTTATTTTATAAAAAAAATTTAAAATTTATGTATTAAAAAAACTTATATTAAATACTATTCTGCATTGGGAGGCAATTATCCTTACATATATATTGTATATTCCAAATATCTATAGAATATATTTGTTTTGTTTTAAAAATAAATTTTATGATTTTTATAGGAGTTTTCATATAAATAATTTTTAACGAATGAACATTTTTGTTATAATAAAAAAATTAAAGAATAATATTTTAGAAAATAGAAATATTAGGGCAGGTTAAGTCCATGACTTTTTGAATATTCCGTCTTTTAAATGAAATGGTAACACTGCTCTTGTCAGCAGGCAACTATCAGTTGACTTCTGTCGAAATTTAAACAAACTGGGTCTTTTATTGTGTATGTATTGTTTTTGTTTGACATAGATTATAAACAGACTATCTTGTGATTTGATAATAAAATGGAAAAAAGTGAATTTTCATGAAAATCCATGAATTGGGATACGAATTGCTCTCTCATCCGCCCTATTCTCCGAATTTAGCCCCGAGGGACTATTTTTTGTTTCCAAACCTGAAGAAATAGCTCTGCGGAAAGAGATTTGACTCCAACGATAACATCATCTCACAAACAAATACCTGTTTTGATGTCCTAGACAATTCTTATTTTTTGGAAGGGATAAAAAAATTGAAGAAACGTTGGACGAAGTGTATAGAGCTCAAAGGAGACTACGTTGAACAATAAAAAAATAATTTTTTATCCAAAAACCTGTTTTATTCAAAAATTCACGGACTTATTGATCTGTCCTCGTATAAAATTCTATTTCTATTCTATTTTTTGTTTTGTTTCAACAAAGAATCCGGAATTAGATTGTAAATTATTTCAAATTTTCACCAACATTTTCATAGATAACTACACTATAAATATATGGATGATATACGATATGTAACGTAATTTAGATGCTCATCCATTTATTACTAAAATCGTTCTTATTGATTAAACAATTGGTTACGCCATCTCCTTATCCCTTGTAATTAAAATGATGATTTACTCGTATTATATATATATATAATATTTCTTATGATCCATAAGGATTGACGTCTTGATCTCTTTCTCCTCCACTCAACATTATTTTAATTATGTTCGTCGAGAAGTTAATTTAACTGCGGGTCGTTTTCAATATTGCAATCGAAATGTCTTTCAATTCAAATAGAATGTAGTAGTAACGGGGAAGGAGAGGAGGGAGAATGAGGTTGATTAATCATTAAAATAAGGAGAAAACGCTTTGAACTCAATGAAGGTCATCAAATACCTATATTTATACATCTCTCTCTCTCTCTTCGATATTGAATATAACTACTAGCATCGCTATCCCTTTTAATGATTAAACCATTCATAAAATGATAAACTATCGATAAATCAAACATGTCTGATGCAAATATCAATTACTTTATAACGATGATAACTTTATTCATTTTATTTATGATTAGAACAATAATAAAAAAATTAAAATGAATAATAAAAAAATATATAAAGATTTTCTAGGTAACAGATAATTTGTCGCGTTGTTAGCTTTTCAAATAAATTTTTCAATAAATTGTATAAATTTTTCCCTGTTTTTTAATTTTTTGTAAAAGTTATAAATTAATTAATATGTATTTTGGCCTTTCGTCTTATATTAGTATCAATTCATTTACAATAATATATGTTTATAACTAAGGCGCCACAGGGTGAGAGGTTAGCTCATTATCGTCGACCCGGGTTTAAGTCCGGGGCCTGGTAAGGGAATTTCTCTAGCTGGGGTTTATAGGACGGGGTCAACTCAGCTTCCGGGATCAACATTGGGCTATTTGATAGTGCCTCAGATCAAGAAAATCAAGGTAAAGGTTGATAGGACCCGTTCTATTGATCACAGGACACTTAATTAATATAACCAAATTGATAGGCGTTGTTCTTGCGTAGGACGTACAAAAGTCAGAGGTTTTTTTTAACGTTTTTATAAAGTTTTTCTCAAGTTCAGTTGGTGTCTGTCTGTCTGTCAGTCTCTTTGTCTTTTCGCTCTTTTGACAAATTGAAATCGATTTTTCATCATCTTTAAATTGAGATACTTTTGAAAATTTTTATAGATATTTCAATCGATCCCTAGAAGGAATAGAAGAAATATAATTGAATTATAATTAGTTAATTAGCGATTAATTACTTTTAGTAACTAACTCCTTTTGAATTGCTCCGAGAAATTTTTTTTCAACGGATTCTGAAGCATAAATATTGATTTCAGGATCGATTTTCATTTTGAATGTAACTAAGAATATTTTATAGTATTGAAATTAATAATTCTTATTAATCAGCACTAGCGTCGATGAAGTAGGGGGAGTTTTCCTCTCGAATGGCATAGAGAAAAGGTCCTTTTTTATATATGTCCCCGAGGGAAAAAAAAATTAACCTTTATAGAGCTATTATTCACATATATACATACATACCACACTAAAACACTTCATTAACAAGTAAAACTATTTCTTCTAATATAATCAACCATTTTGGATTTGATTGATAATATGTACATTTAATAAAAATTCTTTTAAATTTTGATACATACTTTGATATAAGTGTATCACAGTGAAAAATAAAAAATTTGTCAGTTTATGTGTTTAATAAAATTTTTATTATTATAAAAATTTGACTTGATTTTTCATATGAATAAATAAAACTAAATGCGCCCAACGTTTTTCGTTGTATATGAAGCAATTCATCCATAAACTTTGTCAGGCTTATAGAAAAATTATTTTATTCTTTTTAGTCCATTGGAAAAACGTTATTTTATAAAAAATTTTTATATTTATATCTAATTTAGAGAGAAATTAATAAATTATCCATATGTATTAGACATATAAGAATCGTAGTAGATTTTTTATACAGAATTCTATAGATACAATATAACAGATTGCAATAAAATTTTGCATATCATATTGTAAATGACTACTTGCATTTATTATTTTGAAAATTGTAACGGAGAAAATTAAAAAAAAACTCTGTTTTGTTATTCTATCTATTTATTGTAAAATTTATCATTGTAATTTATTTTAAAAACATTTTCGTATATCTGATAATAATTCTTATGATCCATAAGGATTGTCTTGATCTCTTTCTCCTCCACTCAACATTTAATTATGTTCGTCGAAAAGTTTAACAGCGGTTAATGTTTTTATTAATAGTTAAAAATATCTAAGTGGATAAATACATATATAAAGTTATACTATATATAATTATTATAGTCAATAATTTAGATATCTGTCTGGTTGTTAAGAAATCGAAACTTTTTGTGGTTGCAGCAACCACACTTCTCCAAACATTCCATCTTCAGCTACATCCACCTCCCTCTTTACATTGTCTACCCACCGCGTCATTGATCTAATAATAGAGAAGATTATTATTACATATTATTCTGTCTACTTTGACATCTTAAATCAATCAATATATTTGTAAGGATATCCTTTTATAATATCAATATTCATTGACACACTTGTTGATTATAGAAGTAGTATTATTATTTTTCTTCATCTTAGAGATACTTAAAAGACTCAGAAAAAGAGTCATACATGTTAGTCTAACATCATCAAGGCTATTAAGGTAGTAGTAGATGCTGCACTTTGGGCTATAGAAGACAAATTGTCAAAGTGTGTGGTGGTGACCTTTAACTCCGCACAATGGAAATATATAGGGGAGAGTGGTGATACTTGATCCTGGGTAATACTTGATCCCCATTGAAATTTCCCGTCTTAGAACGTTTTGTCGCCGTTTTGTTGGCATCACTGGGTGGTAGTGTTGTTTTTTTATAGAATCCGTGTAATGGTAGCCGCTTGAGTTGATGACATAGACCAATAATATATATATTCTTTTAACTGCTACCTCAAAGTTTTTTTTCAACTTAACGGTAAGTCATATTATTTTCTTGTGTTATATGTTGTAAAGAATTGGTTGATACATTTAAATTGCACCTTTTATTGGCTATTTAAAATGACATAGCTTTTTCGTACAGACCGACTTTTTTGACATTTTCCAATTTATTAATTTTTTATGTTAAGCGGGGGATAGTTGATCCCTTAGCGTTAAGTGATACTTGATCCTGGGATCAAGTATCACCCACCACGAGATTCTCCTTTTAAGAAGGCAATTTTGATAATTATTATTGTTGTATTATTTATATATTAACACACTATGAGCGGGGCGGGTATTTATACCCGTTGCCACTTATATGAGGGATATATATTAGTTATCGTTTAAAATAAGTAATTTTAAGTGACACAAGGGAAAATATATATTATCACACTATGAGCGGCTAGCGTCCGCCCCACTTATAAGTGGCAGTCCCCGCAACGGGTACAAATCCCCGGGAACAAGTATCCTACTCCAAGGGATCAAGTATCCCTCATATGAGGGATACTTGATCCTTGGGAGTACATTACAATAAACATCACTTTTTTCTTAATCGTGAAAGTTATTGGTTACAAACCTGGTGCCAAGTGGAATGTAAGGAACCATGTCATCAACTCGTTCAAACAGAATTTCAAATTCACGAATATAGCCCGAAATATATGAAAAAAACCAAAGTGGGGATCAAGTATCACCACTCTCCCCTACGCGATGCACATGGTAGATTGGAAATTTCAGAAGAATTGTGGCCAGTTATCTCAGTGATAAAACCCTGATCTACGACACAGAGGTTGAATCTAGTACCGTTACGGCGGTGGTCGTAGGATTAGCTGATAACGTAGAGTAAAGTACCAGAGTAGGGCACCAAAGTAGTAGTAGTAGTAGTAGTAGAAAAATTGGGGTGTTTTTAGTGGGTGAAATCTCCTTATTGGTCGTAATTGCGGCCTTCGTCCTTATTAAAATTTTTAACCTCTAATGGGAAAAAAACATAGATACAGATACAAGGGCTAATCCATTTCTTTGAGAAATATTGATTTTTTGTTCTTTCTCTCTTCTTTCTTATCTGTTTTGATAATTCAATTGTACCAAACTTAAGTGTCAAATGAAGTGAAACTCTAATGTAAAATTGAATTTTTTTATTTTGAATTTAGAGTAAAAAGTACTAAGATAAAAATAAACTTTTTTTTGATATAGGATATATGGGATGGAGTATGAAATGGGATGGTTTTTTCACAAAAGCAGCGTGATAAGAATTTCTTTGAAAAAAAGAGAGAGTATGCACTTGACGTTTTCATGTAGAGAATTGAAGAGAGATTTTAGAGAACATTTAGAGGAACTGTTAGACGAATTTATACCTAGAGTGGCAAAAAAAAAACCAAGTGGTTAATCGTGTCATACAGATTAACAACCCTAAGGCAAAGGTAAAGATGGACAGACATCTCTTTTTTTTATATTTTCTTTTTTTTTCTTTTTCAAGTTCAAAAGATTTAATACACTATAAAAATAAAATGGTTTATAATATTTTCCATGTTTATCTTCGAATAAATAATCTTATTTTATTATTTATTTATTTATTGATATTTAACTAAAAATAAGAACATTTTTCACTGAATCGAATTGAAATTATTTAAAAATAAAATAAAAAAGGAATAATAAAATATTTAAAATAAAAATTACCTGAACTCCATGCATCACTAAATAACAAGTTAAATTAATTAACATACAAATGGACAGGAAATATGTTTAGATTGAATTTATAGAAATAAGAATAAGCGATTGATATTTTTACAGGGGTGGGGGTTATTATATGGAACAAAAATCAAAAATAATGCAATGAAAAATAAGAAGGAATTAGGAGAGAATAGAAAATGGATGTCAAGTAGTGACTCTGGAAAGCAATGATTTTAGAAGAAAAACTTTAATAAAAGAATAGTGTTTGTAACAGTAGCGTTAATTCCTAATGAGTAGTTAGATAAAAAAATAACAATATTTATCTACTCGTATTTTGACAGTGAATAAATCAAATTTTTAAGATAAAAAATAATTCCAACAAATCATATCGTACACATATAATAGGTTTATTTATATACTTTCTTCTTAATTTTCAAAAAATAGTATATATATTTTTAATTATTTATAAATAGATTAAAAAAAAACATTCAAAGAAATTTCTTCTTTTTTATGGGAAATCAAAAGAAATAAGTAAAAAAAAAATTGAAAAACAAATATATAAATAAAATCAAAGCGAGAGAGGGAGAGAGAAAATATACGCGATTCAAAGAAAAATTATTATTTATTTATTTGTATAACTAAAAGAAGTAAAGAAAAAAAGTAAATACTTGAATATTTTATATTAAAAAAAACTTCAGGGAAAAAAATTAAAGATCAAGAAGAAAAATAAAAAAAAAAATAATAAATATTTAATTAAAAATTGTTTAATTTGAATATAAGGTATATAATAAAATTTTCATATACTTCTAACATAATAGGTATTAATTTATATTTTCTGATAATTAAATCAACGGGCGCTCTGTTATTAGTCTGCACGGTGAGAATCAACGGGATCAAAAGGGGGAGAGTAGGCCTCAGTAATAAGCCCTTAGGCTCATGACTTGGAGCATGAGAAGATTATTGATAAAAATAAATCTGAGTTCAGTGAAAGTAAAAGGACAATGACGTTATTAGGTTTAATTAGGCAATTAGAATTAAGACATTTTGGTTGTTAGACATATATATATATATATATATATATATATTCTTCCTATATAATTCTATTTTTTATTAATTTATTTACTTATTGCTCTTTTTTTTATATTTCTACTTCAAAAAAAGATGTTTAATAATAATAATTGATTTATAAATACACAGATTAATAAATAAATATAATTTTTGTTTCTTATGTGTAACTCCATCTATTATCAAACACTTTAATTAAAATGTATCAAGTTAAAGAAAAGATCTGGCAAAATGATACATATCGAAATATTTTAATAGACCCATAAAGTAGTAAACATCCAATTGTCTCTTGTCAAGATTTTTACATATCTCCACGAATCGTGCATTTTGTTAACAAAAAAGTATTTTCAGCATGATGTCTGTCCGTCTGTCCATTGTGTGTCCGTATAGACGTACACAGCTTAAACGGCTCAAAGGATTTTGATAAAATTTGGTATATAACTTAATGCATCAGTATCATCAATTCATCATTTTGGTGTATATCCGGAAACCGGAAGTGGTAGTTTTCAAAGTTTTAATCTTATATTTATTGTCAGAAAATATTTCACTTAAAATATACTATTGATAAATAATTGATTAATTAAACTAAAAATAAAAAATAAGATAATATAATTTAGTCATTTTAATTCAAGTTTTAAAAATATTTTTTTTTTGTTGATATTTTATAAATATATAATGTTGTTTGGAAATTAATTTATTTCAAATCGACGGTCCTTCTGTGCTTGGCCACAGCTCATTTTTATTAAGTGCTTTTATAATGTAATTTCTTTTATGGAAATTATCGAATATTATTCAACTATTATTATTTACAATGAAAAAGTGATAGGGAGTAAATTTTTAAATGTGAGAATTTATTTTATAATGATGATTTGAATGTGTGCATTTTAAATTAAGCCACTCTTAATTTAGATGAGTGGTTCTTGGATTTTTTTTTATTCAACAAGTGTTTCATTAAAATACCTAATATATACCTAAGCTATAATATACAAATACAAATATACCCGTCTATACTTTTATAAATACCTTTAATTAATTTATTTCACTTATTAAAAAAAAAAAGAAAGAAAATTTTTTATTCTTTTCTTTTTTAATTTAATAAACACACAGGCACACACCCATTCATACATATACTTTTATATTATCCGAAAAATAATCTTTAAAAGTCGTTTCACTTTGTTTGCCTTGCAAAATGGATATTCATATTCTACCCATCCCCTACGACCACGACCCCTCTCTTTTTCTTTTTCTTTTTTCATACTCTCTTAATCCCTTGCCTTTTTCACACCTTATTCAGTATCATACGACACCACTCAACTCAACTTCTTCTCATTCAAGCACACAAATACATACACACAGACACACACATTCTCTTTTTCTTTTACTATAAGAATAAACTAATTTTATCTTTAATCATTTAGATATTAATTAAAAAACTATTAAAATTTAGATTTAGAATAGTAGATTCATAAAAAAAATAAGAATTTTAAGAATGGAATATCGAATATCTATTATCTATTTAATTTTATGTTTATTAATAAATAACTAGACCAACCCGTTGCAAACAGGGTTCGCAATTTCAGTTTAAACTGTATTTATCGTGGTTTGCAGCAATTAATTTTTTGGAAACAGTTAGTTTAGTAATGCCTTGTGCGGAGTTTTCTTTAATTACTATCTCGCCAGACATAGTATTGCGATCACGAAAATTTTCGATGTTGAGATTTTGATGTTTTTATACGTTTTGAAGGTTCCTGAATCATTTTCACTAAGGTTGAGAAAAATGTCTGTGTGTGTGTGTGTGTGTGTGTGTGTGTGTGTGTGTGTGTATGTAGACAAGATTACGCAAAAACGGTTTGAACTAGAATAATGAAATTTGGTAGACAGGCATTATTCAAAATTCGTAGTTTTCTATCAACTTTTGAGAAATGTAGCTCAACCAGAAGAGGGTCATTCTTACCACGTTTTGATTTTTTTTCCTCAAAACTGACCGTAAAAATAAAGATATAGTTTGATAGTTTATCACATGATTAAAAATTGTATAAAACTGCTATATATAGAATTTCAGCTTGATTGAATCGCTTAAAGTACCGGAATTAATTTTTTAACACTGCAAATCGAGCGCCAGCACGTTACGTGCTACCATCAACGAAGAGCCAAAGACGCGCTGGTTTCTGGCGAGATAGTAAAAAGGAAGAAATGGGAAAATTTAAGATGAGCACAGGTGAGGCAGATGTCAGTCTTCAATAGAACAATTCTAGATATTAATACTAGTATAATTTCAGATAAAATAGAAGAAATAATTCAATAACAGGATTACGTTAAAAAAACACTTGGTATTTTTTTTCATTTTGTTAGTTGAATAAATAATCATTAATCAATCATCTGCTCATTCATCGTTTACAAACGTTTTGTTTTTCAAGAAAATAAAAATAAAATATCAAATCAATTTATATATATCCTTAAAACATAATAAATAATAATAATTGAAAAAGAGTCATGATTATAATATATTTTTTTCTATTTTACACAATTATATTATGAATCTCGTAATATTTATTACATGTATTAATTGTAGTTAATTTACATATTAAAAAAAAATTAATTTAAGAAAGATTGATTATATATCCTAGATATTATATGTATATATGTGTATGTGTATGTGTGAGTGTGCGTGTGTGTGTTGTCTATCCATTTGGCCGCCTTTTCATTGTAAATTTATTCATCATTCTCTCTCTATCTCTTATATCTACATACTTGTATACTATATATACACCTCTAATAAATGGACCCATCCATCCTACCTATCTATTCATTTCAGCACCCACCCACACACTCTTTATTCATTGCTATTGTTCATCATTTAATCAGTTGATGGCTATATCATATACCTACCTAAAGTGAAGTAAAAGAGAAGATTCTCATACTCTCTTACTAACTAACCAACTTTATTATTATTATTATTATTATTATTATATGTTATAAAAGTTATTTTCTTTTTTCTTTTAAAATACCTTCAATCATTTTCATTAGAAACTAGTATAAAACAATTTAATGAAATACATGACTCTTCCATAACGTAATATTATGTATTATATTCATTTATAAAATAAAAAAAAGGCATAGAAGATAAACTTTATATTTTTTATAATCATCCAATTATAATCTATAAAAACCCTTTAGGATAATATATATAAATTTGATAGTAGGTATATATTTTTATTTAAATTTAAAAAAAAAAACTAATAATAATAATTAACAATACACTACTATTATTTATAATTAATTATTGGATGATACTAATGAAAATTAAATAATTAGTTTTAATTACAAAATAAATAATTAAATATTTTTAATTTTAAAAAACAAAACCAAAAACATAGCAGAATAGGATTGGAAAAATAAAATGAAAATGAAATATGATATCCTAATTATTAAATTAATTCAATAAATAAATTTAATTAAATAAAATATTAATTT
The DNA here is from genome assembly GCA_963082975.1 of Labia minor. NCBI lineage: Eukaryota > Metazoa > Arthropoda > Insecta > Dermaptera > Spongiphoridae > Labia > Labia minor. Next base: position 17,861,834 of record OY720344.1, on the reverse strand, counting down.
ATTTTTAAAAGGATTTTAATTAATAATATAATACTAATGATTTACCTGACTGTTTATTACTGGAACCAATTCAATATTCTCCAGAAGAGGACAAGCGATGAGTCACTTAGTGATCTTTAACTAAGAGTGAATATGTAAAGGTTAATGGGGTAGAGGCCTCTTTTCATGTTAACTTTACAAATACCCAAAAGAATTGTCAAATAACATAGAAAGAGCTCATTGAGGGAGTAACTAAAACATAACAATAGTTGATCAATTTTCACGATTAGTCTATTTGAGGATTTAGAAAAAACTAAGATTATGCAGAACAGTTCTTCGCCGAACTCAACCTCATATTAGTTGAGTTAAGGAAGAGCAGGAAAATGACGACTACAAGCTAGCAGTAAAAATATTAATTAATACTGATCTCAGCTGATTAATAATATCGATGGGGATAGAGTTGAGGTGATGCCTTGAAAACCATTGATTGTGAATATATTTGAAAGACTGATATGGAAGATTGAGTAGAAGAAACCACTTTGGATTAAGAGAGGTAAGATTGACCTTAGATGAACAGGGTTGAGGTTTGGAATACTGGTGTCATATAGTCAATGAATTAGAAAATTGTACCATATCAAAATGGGTAAGTTGATGTCTTTGCACAACAAGATTGTCTTAAGGAGAATGGAAAACGACATAATTACAATAATGGTTTTATGTGTACGATCTCGGTAACATAAGAACACTCTCTCACAGGATCTTAGAGAAGAAGTAGAATTTCATGATGATAGAATGCTAAAAGGTATGACACAAGGAGAACTGGTTTGTAAATTGTAAATACATGGACATTTAGACAGAATATATTACTAACTGAAATAATGCTGACAAAGTAATTACGGGTAAAATTATTTAATTATCTTTTTTAACGACCGACGATAGGAAGGAAAGGTATTGTGATCACACCAAATTTCACATGTGGAGATTTTTACATATATCCACGAATCGTGCATTTTGTTAACAAAAAAAGTATTTTTAGCATGATCTCTGTCCGTCTGTCTGTCCGTCCATATGTCCATTGTGTGTCCATATAGATATGTGAAGCTTGAACGGCTCAACTTACTTTGATAAAATTTGGTATATTTTCTTTATGCATCTGTACCATGAATTCATCAACTTTTGGTGTATTTCCGGAAATCGGAAGTGGTAGTTTAAAAAGTATTAATTTTATATTTCATTGGTATATTGGTATATTTCATTCATATTATATATATATATATATATTATTATATAATGTTGCTTGGAAATTAATTTATTTTAAATTGACGGTCGGTTCTGTGCCACAGCCCATTTTTCTAGGTCGGTAAAAAGGATTGAAGTAAAAAAAAAGATATTATTAAGTTAGGCAGATTTATCCGTTTTCTGGAAAAATAAGATTATTATTATTATTACTGTTATTAAAAATGTATGTTTATTCTTCTTCTTCTTCTTCCTAGCAATTATCCCTTTCGGGGTCTGCTGTTTGGCCCTTGGACAGTCTTCGTTATTTAAGTATTTTTTTTCAAAAATGTATGTTTAGTATACTTATTAATCATTTTTTTGTTTAAATAAATTTTTCTATTAATTTTTTTAAGTGATTATGAGATTGAGTGTTTGATTAAGAAAGAATATGAATTAATAATATTTTATCAAGGAGAATGGATATTAATGAAAATTTAAAAATACATCACCCATTTCAAAAATGAAAAACAATTATTTCAGATAAGTGATTAATTATAAACTTTTATTAGAATTGATTAAGTACTTTTTAACAAAGTTATAATTAGTATTACTTATTTTATATAATGTTAAATTAAATAAATTACTTAAATGTTTATTAATGTTTAAAATGAACTTTTTTATCCCTTTTTTATTTGAAAATAATCATTGTAATATAATATCTCATAATTTTTATATGCTTGTATATCTAATCTATTTAAAAATCAAATTAATTATTTTAATCATTCCCGAGGGGTATTTAGCAACCTATCTAATTTAATATAAGTATATTTATTTAAATCTAAAATGATGAATTTATTTAATAAATTATTTTTTTTTAACGTTTCATATTATTTTAATTATAATTATCCCACTTGATAATAATCTACCGTAATTATATAATTAATATCATTTTTAATAATAATAATAATAATAATAATATAAAGTGATTTTATTTGCACGTTATCAAGATAAAAATACTTGAGGCTTTTAATAAAATAAATGACCGAAATATATTTATATTTATGTATATATATATATATATATATATCTAAATGAGAAAATTTCAGTTCGTTGAATTAGAAACGTAATTCTTGGTTAATTGATTGAAGTGCTAATCCCTTTTAGCCTTTAAAATGAATGAAACTAGCCGAGGACAATGAAACAGATTAGTTCTCTCTCTCTCTCTCTTATCTATTTAAGTGTGTATATGTCTTTAAAGTCATTAATGGCCATTGAGGTAGATAATAATTGCTTCAATAATCACTTCTTAACTTATACAGTGCCAAATCTAATGGTAAATCTAAATCATTATATATCAGTGGTATTATTCAAAATCTCTCTGAATTTAAATTAAATAACAACTTTAAATATATAACAACAATATTTATTGTTTATACACCTGTTATCAGGCAGTAAAGGGGCTTATCTCGTCAAAATTATTATTAAAGGGGATTAAAATTAAAATATATATAACAATTATTTTGCCGGTTGTATTATATGGATGTGAGGCATGGTCTATGACCCTGGGAGACGAGAGTATTTAAGAATGAAATTCTTAGCATTTATGGGTCATACCAATTCATAAAGGAAGATGAGGTAACCGGGAAATGGCGGAGACTACATAACGGGAAATTCCATGACCTCTAAGCATCTCCACACATAGGGTTATGAAATCGAGAAGGGTACGATGGGCAGGACAGGTGGCTAGAATGGGAGAGAAAAGAATGGCGAAAAATATATTGGTGGGGAGACCGATTGGGAAACGACCGCTTAGAAGACCACTGATGACCACTTTGGACTGATTTGTTTTTTGTTTTTTTTTTGAGTTAGAAATGAAGAATAAATCTTTTGACATGTGGGTGGACAATGAAGGAGATAGGAGAGGGTGGGAGTTGAATGGTTTACCTCAGGATAGGGACATTTGGAGAGATGTGGTTGTTGCGGCCAAGAACTTTCGAGTTGCGTAGAGTCACAGAGATAGCTAGAAATATTTATTATTTTATATCTCGTTGATTGAGTAAAATTGTTTTTTATTTTAATAAATGATTTAGTTATATTTTTTTTGAGTTAGAAATGAAGAATAAAAACTTTTGACATAGATAGCAAAATGTTTCGAAAGCATCAAATCAACAAATTTTAAAAAAGTTCTGTTCTGTTCTCTTTATCAGTGCATATCAAAGAATTACCGTTCCAATAGCCACGAAATGTGTAAAAAAGTGTATGTATGCTAAATTATGTTAATTTAAAGCTCTAGTCAAAAAAACATATTCAAGTTGAAAATGGAGGAGTGAGTTGGAGTTGGACATCTTTGAGAGAAAAATGTTTATAAATGTTTAAAAACTAACAAACCACCTGAAGGGATATACTAGTACAACAACTTTGAAGAAGTGGTAGTAGAGTAATTGGAGCGTATAAATAAAAGACGCGACTCCTTTGACAAAAGAACGATTGACGAAGAAAAAGAAGCAGATGATAATATACTTTATACATTTTTTTTTAAATATTATCAGCTAACACCTATTCAACAACATATTAATTTAATTTATAACTTACAGATCCGATCAAAGTGAGAACACAATTTATTCTAAATTATTTTTTCTATTTAAGTCTTAAAAAAAGAAGAAAAGTTATATCTATCATCATCAATATATATAATTTCTGTAACATTATGAAGTTAGCTACAAATTTTTATAGAATTTAAAATAAAAATAAATTTGTAATACAAATTGAAATATTCTAATTTTTGATATTAATATTATTTTTTATCGTAAAATAGTTTATTAAACATAATAAGAATAAAAAGAAACCTATCAAAATTATTAATTTGTACTAACTTCATTTTTTTAAAATTATGTTTTGTTTTTATTAAATATTGAAAAAAAAATAAAAAAATATTATTAAGACGATTTGAATAAATTTATTAATTTTATATTTAAACATTGCGTTGTTTTGTAAGAATTTGAAACAATTGTCATATAATAACATAAAAAAACTAATTATAATAGATAAATAATCAAAAAGACAATAAATTAAAATATAATATGAATATTTAAGATTAAGATTATTATCTTATAAATAAAAATGACTTTTGTAATTGCATCACTCAATAACGCCTGGACCAATTTTGACAATTCTTTTTTTAAAATGTTCGTTGAAGTCCAAGGATGGTTTTTCCGGCGAGAAAAAATCGAATAATTGTCGGGAAAACCCTAAAAACAGCCCTTTTCTTTACATTTTCTTATTGATGACGTCACAGCTAGGGAGGACGAACATTTGGAATAAAAGTTGTCGCTTATCTGACCTCCCTACCTCCCCGAGAAATTCTCACTAAAAATGTTTATAATATTTTTATTTATTAAATCAAACTAAATATTATTTTTTATTTCAATATTTTTTTAATGTTAATACAATAATTTTTATTTTATAATCTATAAAATAATTTAATTATTTTAAAAAACGGCGGTCTTCATTTTTTTTACTCTCTACTGACTGTGACTGTAAGGATGATCTGTGCTGTGAATCCCTTCCTTCTCAGTGTCGAATAGAAATAGATGATATTACTTGGATAAATTTTTAAGATAATTAATTAATTTTATCAAATAAATATCTAATTATTTTCAGGTAATTTTATATATATTTTAATATTATTATTATAGTTTTAATTTTTTTAAGTAATTTCTTTTTATTTTAATTTTTATATTTAAGCTAAATATCATTTAATATTTTTTAAATTTATTAATTTAATTAAATACATTTGTTTAAAATTGTTTTTCATAATATCAAATAGTTTGAATTTCTATTTAAAACGTTTTATTTATTTAATTTAATTTTATTTATTTTTTGATCATTTTATTTGTATTTTTATATTAATAATTGTTTTTTTTTAGATAATTTAAAACATTTCGATTGCCTTTTTTACCGACCGACGATAGTAAGGGAGGTATTGTTTTCACACCAAATTTCACATGAGGAGATTTTTTTACATATCACCACGAATGTATTGGTTTTATCCTCGGGAAAAATCATCTTCATTATGTTTTTCATAATTTAAAATTATATGACGTCACCCAGCCCTTCATGACGTCACAGCCTCCTTATTATAATCACGGGCAACGCCGGCTACTTCAGCTATATATTATAAATAAAATAAAATTAAAAATATTTATGTTATATTTATATCTGTTTTTTCTTACATTAATAGATATATTAAAATTATTTGAAATTGTTTCTGTAGCTGGAAATTAATTTATTTCAAACCGTCGGTCGGTTCAGACCTGGCTACAGGTCAACTTATTACTTGATTAATTTTGAATTTTGATTTTATTTATTTATTTACTTAAAAATTTAATTTTATTAAATAAATATCTAATTATTTTCAGGTAAGTTTATATATTTTTTATTTTTTAATCTCATTATGCTAGCTAAAATTGTTTGTTTGTATTAATGGTTTCGAGGCAGGAAATGTGATGGGGTTTGAAATTAATAGTGATAATTCAAAATATAAATAGTATCAGAGCGAATAATATTTGCAAAGAATTTAAATCGAGGTTGCAATCGGGAAATTATTATCAAAGGGGATCAAAATTAAAATATATAAAACAATTATTTTTTCTGTTGTATTATATGGGTGGGAGGCATGGTCTATAACCCTGGAAGATGAGAGTAGATTCAGAGTATTTGAGAAAAGGATTCTTCCCAAGATTTATGGGCCAAAGAAAGATGAGGACACCGGGGAATAGCGGAGACTGCATAACAAGGAATTGCATGACCTCTATGCATCTCTAGATATAGGTTATAAAATAGAGAAGGCTGGGTTCGGCAGGGCACATGGCTAGAATGGGAGAGGAAAAATATATTGGTGGGGAAAACGTCCGTGTGGAAGACCAATTGTGAACAGGGAGGACATTGTAGGAAGGAACGTGAGAGAAATGGGACAGGGTAGGAGTTAGATGGTTATAGCTCAGAATAGGGACACTCGGGGGGGTACAGGGGGCGGAGCCCCCGTCTAGGTGTGGAGAGCGCCGAAGGCGCTCAGAACAGCTAGTTTAAAATAAATAAACGACAAAATATATTAAACAATTTCAAATAATTTAAAATAAAATAAATTTAAATAAGCTGGAGTGTAACCACTCGACTATCTCGCAAATTTAAATTGGATTAATTAACATATATTATATATTTAAATTAAATTTAATTATTTAATTATAAATTAAAATTAATAAATAATATTTATTAAACCAGCGCGTGTATGGCTCTTTGTTGATGGCACCACATCACAAGTTGGCGCGTGATTTGCAGTGTTAAAAAATTAATTCTGGTACTTTCAGCGATTCAATCAAGCTGAAATTCTATATATAGCAGTTTTATACAATTTTTAATCATGTGAAAACTATCAAACATATATCTTTATTTTTACGGTCACTTTAGAGGAAAAAAAATCAAAACGTTGTAAGTAATGACTCAATTTTGGCGAGATAGTAAAAATGACTGAATATACAAAACTTTTTACTTTTTAATAATCAAATATTACTCTCTAAATCTCTGGCGAGATAGTAAAAATACACACACACACACACAGACATTTTTCTCAACCTTAGTGAAAATGATTCAGGAACCTTCAAAACGTATAAAAACATCAAAATCTCAACATCGAAAATTTTCGTTGATCGCAATACTATCTCTGGCGAGATAGTAAAAAAATAGTCATAAAACAGAGCCCTTAAACCCACCTATTAAGCTCTGAATGACAGAAAAGTATGGCCTGTGGATATAACATAATATATATTTCGTAATTTGATTACATAATATTATTAAAATAAATATTTTTAATTTTATTTTTAAAATATGATTATTAAAATTCTTATTTTTAATTTTATTTTTAAAATATGATTATTAAAATTCTTATTTTAAATTAAGAAAAAACTAACAAAGAGGATTTTTCCCGAGGCTGAAACCAATACAGATCGATTTTCTTTATATGTAAAAAAATTATCTATGTTATGAATTTCAAAAAAAATCCTTTGAGCTGTTTAATATTTCAAAATTACAATATATATATACAATTTTTACTAGTACAATAAAATAAGATAAGATAAGATATGTATATAAACGAATTTGTATATTCAAACAAAATTTGATATTTTCCCCTAGTTAACTAAATTTATGTTAAATGTACCACATATCCATATATTACATAGGATGAATCTATACAACATATAATATTTGTACTTTGTAATTACATTTGAAAAGAAAATTCAATTTTTGTATATTTTTTTGATTCAATATAATAAGATAAGAAAATATTAATTATTCCAATAAAAATGACAAAGATATTTTCTATTATATACCTAATTTAAAATATGTATTTAAATTTAGTTTAAATATGTACATTTTTATTATATTTAAATCCTTAATAATTTGTGAGATTTAAGATTGAAATTTCTATCTATGGTAGTATAATCAATGGATTGTAGTTTCAATCTGTTTCGTTGGAGGAAAAGAGAAAATGATGATATTGAAATGAAGATAATGTGTGTGTGTGTGTGAGTGTGTGTGTGAATGTGTGTGTGAATATATATATATGTAGAAAGGACCAAAGTGAAAGAGGTAGTGGTGGAGTTTGGGGATGAAGTAAAAGAGGGGCTATGATCAATTTCCAAGGGAATGCCTTTGTTACTTACATACAAAGAAAGGAGAGAGGGGATGGTGGGAGGATGGTATAGGAAGGGGTGGATGATAGGAGGTCACATACAAAGCAACACCTCCACCACTAAAATGGGAATTTAATTAAAAAACCAAATCAAAAGAGATTTAAAAGACTATTTATATAGACTACACATTCCCTCCCTGCCTCCGTACATCCCACCTCCCCACTTATTTGAAATTGAAAGAGATTTTAATTACGTTCCGTATTTACATCAACTTCATATAGGTATAGGTTATACATACACTACAATTCAGTCATTAAAAAGTATTAAAAAAAATACTGTAATTAAAGAAATCACTCAAACACTTTTGCTTCTGTCAATAAAAAACACATATTAAAATATTTTTTTATATATAATTCAATCAAGATGACGCGAGTAATTAATGAATTCATTATTATTATTATTATTATTATTATTATTACTAGCCGTCATATTCTGCCGGCGGCATAAAACTCTTCTTAGAATATAAAATTATTAACTTTATTCAAATCGTCGTAATAATTTTTTTATTATTTTATTTGACACTTATTTAATTTAACAAAACAGAATTTTAATAAGTTGACCTGTGGCCAGGCGCTGAACCGACCGACGGTTTGAAGTAAATTAATTTCCAGCTACAGAAAAAATTTCAAATAATTTTAATATATCTATTAATGCAATAAAAAACAGATATGTTTATAACATAAATATTTTTAATTTTATTTTATTTATAATATATATGTAAGACCAGGCTGTGACGTCATGAAGTGCTGGGTGACGTCATATAATTTTAAATTAAGAAAAAACTAATGAAGATGATTTTTCTCGAGGATAAAACCAATACAAAGTGCATGATTCGTGGTGATATGTAAAAAATCTCCTCATGTGAAATTTGGTGTGAAAATAACCCTTCCCTTCCTATCGTCGATCGCTAATACTACCACTTCCGGTTTTTGCACCAAAAGTTGATCAATTCATCATACTTATGCATTAGATAAATATACCAAATTTCATCAAAATCCGTTGAGCCGTTTAAGCTGTACACATCTATATGGACAGACGGACGGACGGACAGACCTCATGCTAAAATACTTTTTTCTGTTAAGAAAATGCATGATTCGTGGAGATATGTAAAAATCTCCACATATGAAATTTGGTGTGAAAACAATACCTCCCTTACTATCGTCGGTCGGTGAAGTTAGTTACAAATTAATAATTTTACAATTTGTAACTAACTTCATAATGTTACAGATATCACATACATATGACGGAAATTATATATATTGATTATTATATATTAACAATGCGAGAAAAATAAAAAAAAAATGATATAAAAAAAATATAAACAAAACTATTTAATTGGCAATCTATTTTTATTATAATTTTTAACTACTAAGAACGAATTGAAAATAGTTGAATTCATTTATTTATTGAAAAATGTGTATATAGATATTTCAAACTTGATTTCGAACATAAAAGAGAACATTCACAAAACATCTCAAAATTTGGATCAATTTTAACAAAAAAAAAATCTAAAAAATATAGCACACCCTCTTCCAGAAACCAATTCGATATTCTATCCACAAATAAAATCAAAACAGAAATAAAAAATATTAAATGTGAAATGTTTAGTGAAATTTAAAATTATACAAAACTTATGAATAAATAATTTATATAATAAATAAATATTCTGTTTTAATTTAAATAAATTTTATTAAAAATTAAGTTGTGGCAAAAGTTTGTATAAGAATTTTATGAAATTTCAAAGCTTATTAGAAGAAATACGTAACAATGAATTTAAAACTCAAATATTGGACGTTTTGTCCTAACTTCAGCTCCTTGGAGGTGAAAAACGCTTACATTTTATTTTCGCAGTTCTCTTTTGAACTCAAGGTCTTAGCATCAAGGGAATGCTCATAAACTGGATTATAGTTATGGAACAATGTCTGAGTTATACGGAGGATGCTGTAAAACATCCGATCCTAGTTACTCCAGTTTTTGTTTTTGTTACAACCTAATATTTTAAATTTCAATTATTTAAAATTATATTGGAAATCCTATGTAGTAATAGATACAAATATATTAAAAATCTATTAATTTTTTTTAAATTTACACTATAGAAATTTTAAAATTCACAGTAATTGAAAAAAAAATATAAGTATTATTTTTATTTTACCTTTAAAAATGGATCCAATTTACTCGTATATAATTAAAAATTATAAATAATAAATAAATAATAATCTAAATACATATATTAAATGTAAATAAATAGTTTTATTAAATTATTATTTTCTGCTTATATAATTAATGTATTGTGTATTTGTCATTTAAATAGATTATATAATGACTATAATCTATCCATATATCTCTGTGGGTCTATGGATCTTCAAAATTCTTGTTGCATCAACCACATTTCTCCTATTCTGAGCTACAACCATCCAACTCCTATCCTTTCCTACAAAGTCAGCCCAGACGAACATTTCCCAATCGGTTTCCCCATAAATATATTTTTCAACAGTCTTTCATCTCCCAATCTTGCCACCAATTAGTGACTAGAATATAAACATTAATGATTTCAATAGTTTTTTTAATATTTAATGAATTTGAATATCGTAATTGTCTCTCTACATGTATTGCATATATGTACCTATGTTATATTCTCCTAATCAACTGTTTGAATCTAATTGTAAGTTAAAAAGATAAATAAACTGATAAAAATTAAATGATCATAATCTAATTATATAATATATATATATATATATATATATATATTATATAAATAAATATTCTTATGTTGTATAATAAACAATAAAATATTTTTAAATATAATTTTTATTTTTAATATATATATATATATATATAACGTACCTATATAATACTAAATAAGAACTCATAGAGAATTTTCAACATCTTTTATTATTATATTGTGAATTGAAAATTGAAGAAAATTGAATGAAAGTGAGTGAGTGAATTGTATTATGTATGTATATATTATATGTACTCGTATATATATATATATATATATATATATATATATGTAAGTATATACATACATAACACTATTATAAATTTATTTTTATTTCATTTTTAAATTAAAGAAAGAACAAACTTTTAAAGGTAGGTAATATAAAGTACGAGTTATTTGAAAAGACAAGAAAGGATAAAAAAAAATAAAAGAAAAATGGGAAAGAAAAAAAGAAAATAAATAAAGGAAAAAGCTTCTTTTCAAAAAGTTTTTCGTTTTTGGCTTTAATGGTGATGTGTAAATATTAATACATGTAAAATATAAATAACTTTCTGTTAAAATATTTAAAATATTGACATTAATTTAACCCATCTTTTGGATTCTGCTATTTTTGAGAAAAAAAATTGGTTTTTACTTAATTATTTTAAGAAATTAATCATCAAAATGAAACTCTAACAAAATCAGAAATCACAACATTACAATTAGTCAAGTGGTTTAATAAATTTATTTTATAATATAAAAAAAATCAAAAAATCAAAGAGGTTATGGCAGGCGGGGGGACCCGTAGATAGAATTAATAAGATTGGTAACAAATTTGTTTAAGGGAGGAGCGTGGCAATTGATAATCTAAGGTAGTCACTATAAAGGGGAATGTAAATAATTTGGAAGAATTAGAATGGGGATTTGATAGGGTTAGGCAAAAAAAATTTCAAGTTGAATAGCACTACAAAAATGTAGATATAATTATTGTAGATAGATTATAGCAAATGTTATTTATATTTTCATTTTATTTTTAAGAATATAACAATTTTCTATAATCATACTATTAATTCAATCTTAATTAAATATAAATTTAATTAATTTTGTCCATATTATTTTATAAATTATTAAAATTATTCAAAGCTTGTACGCAACAAAGTAAACAATCTAATTATTGGATTTACTGATGCGTAATCTATCTTTAAAATTTAATTAGACATTTTCTTACTTATTAGATAATAATTATTTATTTATTTATGAATATATATATATATATATATATATAATTATACTAGTTGATCGCTAGGGCTCAGTTACAATACGTTAATTTAATATTACACTAATTACTCATAAATGAAGGAATTAGGGACAAAAAAACAGACGAATTTAAGGTTTTTAATTTTATTTTGTATTTGTCCAATTAATATTAAAACGTAATTGTTTACAAAACGGGTAGCTTCGGGGATTTGGATGAAACTTTGCCAATGGATTCCCTTTTTAATTCCAAAGAAACTTTCTGGGTTTATTATTAAAATTTGCATATAAATGCATTGATATTCTATTTAGCTACCATGCTTTAATCATTTGGCCAGCAGAGGACTCCATTAATTTTCTGTAATTTTTTATTTCGGTTTGAATATAGGAAAATAAATATATCCAAACGAAAATTAGTGAATATGTGAATAATTAGTGAATTGGTCAATAAAACATTACTTAATGGCAGCACATTTCGACGTTCATTACCAGTTGATCTGTCTAACTTAAAAATTTTTTATTCACTGGCAGAGTTTCATCCAAATCCCTGAAGCTTTCCGTTTTGTAAACAATCACCTATTAAAATTTTTAATTCACAATATTCGACCAAAAACATGAATTTTTAAGTCTAAGACGCAAATGGACATTGTTTGGCCATTGCAAATACCAAACGAATAGGAATTTGAAGACTTTTGAATATTACTGTAGTATCTGGTGGCAATAGAACGATGTCTACTAAACGATGATCACTAAAGCTTCATTGTATATTTGAGGAGCATAGCCAAGTTCTGATTTTGATTTGTCTGTCTAATTCGGCGTAGAATGTCTTCAGTCATATTGTTCTTATATTTTTTCCATAAAACCGGTGATTGTATTGGACAACATGTTGTTAAAATAATTGTAAACTTTTGACGAATGTTACTCTAGTTTTCTTAAGGGAAATATACACGTTGGTAATAAATATTAAATAATTTAATATGAATAATAATATTGTAAAGTAATTTAATAAATATAAGAAATTGGCCTATTATAATTAATTTGTATTGAACAATTTATGTGAAGCATATGAAGGGGCAACAAGGTGGAAGCGTAGCTGGCTTATATCCTCTTGGTCCCATGTTCAGGTCCCGGGCTTGGCAAGGGAATTTCTCTACCTGGGGTCTAATTGAGAAACTTGGTAAAAAGTAGCGCTTCCGACCAAGAAAATCAAGGTAAAGGTATAGGACCCGTTCTATTGATCATAGGACACCTAATTGATATAACCCACTTGGTAGGCGTTGTTCTTTCGTAGAATGTACAAAAGTCAGGGGGTTTTTTTATGTGGAGCATATTATATATAATAAAAATATTTAAAAATTATAATGCAAAATACTTCCTGCTATATAAAATTTTAAATTAGCAATTAAAATAAATTTAGAGCGACTAATAGAGATAAAAATAATCCTATATTTCAAGTTGGCCCCAAAACTAAATATATACAAATTTTTATTGAAATCGGTTAGGTAGTTTCGGAGATTAGCCTAGAGCTCTACATTGTGACATAAGATTTATATATATATATAGAGAGAGAGAGAAAGAGATAATTATAGAAGAATAGATTGAATTAATTGAAATAATTTATTAATTGAATTGATTAATTAATTAATGAATTGAAATAAAAAAGTTTGGTTTTAATAAATAAATGGAGTGTTTTAAATATACCAACGTATAATAAAAAAAAAACAGATAAAGTAATTTCACTAATGGATGTTGCTTCAACTTTTCTTCGTTATTTTTATCAATTTTCACTTTTCTCACATTTTTTTCTTAACTCCTCTCTGCTCTCAGTTTATTCAGTCCAAATGCATTACACAACTCTATCGTTTTTATTTTTGTAAAAACTATATATATATATATAGGTACGTAGTAAGAGTTTTGGGAATGTTTATGAATAAATACAAAGAATTTTTGATTAAACTTGACACTTGAATAACTTATTTAGATCTACAACTTTGCTTCTTTTAATAATATAATATGATTTCAATGTTTTAATTTTCCAAAACCCCATAGTAGACCGATGTTGCGTTAAATATCCATCCTTTCAATTACAATAGAAAGTAGAAAATTTGTATTTAATGAGTATTATACTTGTTAAATGAGTATTATTTTATTAAAATATTTCATGAAAATGTGTTCATTTTCAAAGAATAATTACTAAAATAATTTACAATTATTTTTTTTATTAATAATAATAATAACAAATCTTCAGTGGTTTAGTGGTTAGCACGACAGTCTACCACACTGAAGGCTAAAGTTAGGAAAATTCAATAAAGCTCTGCATGATCCTCAGGGTCTATCCGCAAATAACAATAATAATAATAATTTCTAGTTTTAGTTTTTCATAAGAATGTGATTAAATTTGGTACTGTATTATATTACGAAAGTTTTCCAGATATAATTTATTTTCATTTTTTTTACAACCATGAGGTATAAATAATATATATACATATATATACTCTCATATGTGTATCTATGATAGACATAAATAATCGAATTTACTAATTTATTAATTAATCATTTAAATAATACCCATTGAATATGTATTCTTGTCTATTTACATCGTACATATAAATAATAATTCGAGTTGATAAAGTATAATGATGGTAATGACTATAATTAATTCTCTGAAATTATAATTATTCATAACTCTCTCTTGCTCAAAATATTAATGTTATAATTGTATGATAATAGAAATTTAAAATCTTTCTCTACCTCTTTCTCTTACACATACATACAGAACACACACCCACTCACATAAATACATATATATATATATATACTCCTTTTAAATCTCTCTATTCTTTCAAACACTTATAAAATTTAATATATTAATATTTCGATTTTACGATTAAACTGCATGAATAATACTAGAATTTAATAACTCCATTTAATTATTTTTATTCACGCACCTGCAGAGTAAGGCAACCGATAAAGTTAATACTATTTTAATCTGCATTATTTTATCGAACTGTTCAAGAGAAAAGGTTAATTTTGAATTATTTCGAAAAGTATTTATTTATTCATTAATATTCATTTTGTCCCCTTCAAACTAATTCCGGTCAGTTATAATGCACTTATGCCAAAGTTTCTTCCAATCATTTCTAAAATGTGCTTTTCTGTTTCCCATCAGCTCGTTCTTCAATTCTGACTTTTGGGAATAGGAAAAAGTTACAGGGAGCCAAATCTGGTGAATAAGGTAGTTGAGGCATGATTGCGGTGTTGTTTTTGGCTAAAATGTCAAGAACAAGCAATGATGTATGAGCTGGTGCATAATCGTGTTGCAGAATCAATGATTTGTTTTACCACAATTCCGATCGTTTGAGCCGTATTGCTTCACACAAACGTTGCATAACTTCCTTTTAGTATTCCTTATTTTCTTTTGAACAGACCTCGTATATTTTTCAATTCATTCTTTATTCCATGATTATCTACCCTTGTACATATTATAGCACATATAAATTAGTTGAAGATTTGAATGTGAAATAAGACTAAAACAGATGTTTAACAGAGATAATCCTATTGAATCACGGTTTTTCGGAAATTTATTTAAAAAAAAAATATAAAGCAGAATTCTCCTAAGATCTGCATTAAATATACTCTACCAATATTATTACTATTACTAATAAATATTATTTCTCCTGCTAATACTACTACTACTACTCTTTATGACTACTCTCTTTTCTTGTGGAGTGCATTCATTATTAAATTTATTTTTTCTCCGTCATAAGTAAACAACAAATTTTCCTCTTCCTATTAATATTTGTAATTAATATTCGTAAAATATATATAATCATCAACAACAATAACCTATAATCATTTCATATTTTTCTCCATCACCTCACCTCTAATCCCCTCTTTCTCTCTCCCTCTTTTCCTTCAATCCTCCCTTCCTTCTTGGTTCGCCCATTTCCATCTTCAATCTCGTTAGTCTTCAAGAAGTTTTAATCTATACCTAAGATTTAACCATGACAGTGTATATATTTAGGTATATAGGGACTATATTCAATGTCATTTAATGACTTTAAAAAAAAAAGAAAAAGAAAGTAAAGAACGAGCCAGCAAACTTTATTCATTAGAATGTTGTTATTATGTATATTCATCACACCACAAGACATGTCTATTTATTTATTAATATCTTAAGAAAAACTTTTACTTAATAATTTTCATTAATTATTTTGTCATAGAAATCATATATTTATAATAACGATATAATAATTGATTTGATCTAATAAAAGACAATAAAAATAATTATCGTAAATGTTTACTATGTACTCTTTTAAGTATATTATATTGTAAGTATACAAATTATAATTTAAATATTTTTTATATCAATTTGAAAGACATTAATTAATGAATTCATAACTAAAATTACTCAAAATATTTTTCATTCGAATAGTTAAATAAATTACCATTAATAATAATAAAAAAAAATTAATCGCAGACGACTTAAATATAATAGGAGATTCGGTAATTGTAATTAAAGATAGTGTAGAAAAATTAATCGAAGCAGGAAAAGAGGTGGGGCTGGAAATAAATATTGCTAAGACAAAGTATTTAGTAACAGAGAGGAATAGTATTAACACACAAAGTCTTAACATACAAAATATAGAATTTGAAAATGTAGAAAAATTTAAATACTTAGGTTCTGTAAAAACGAAAGATAATAATATTCGAGAAGAGTTTAAAGCGAGGTTACAATCGGGAAGCGCCTCCTGTTATCATGCCATAAAGGGGCTTATCGCGTCAAAATTATTATCAAAGGGGATCAAAATTAAAATATATAAAACAATTATTTTGTCGGTTGTATTATATGGGTGTGAGGCATGGTCAATGACCTTAGGAGACGAGAATAGATTTAGAGTATTTGAGAATAGGATTTTGGGAAGCATTTATGGGCCAAAGAAAGATGAGGTCACCGCGGAATGGCGGAGACTGCATGATGAGGAATTGTATGACCTCTATGCATCTCCAGATATAGTTAGAATTATAAAATCGAGAAGGCTGCGGTGGGCAGGACATGTGGCTAGAATGGGGGAGGAAAAAATGGCGAAAAATATATTGGTGGGGGGACCGAGTGGAAAACGCCCGCTTGGAAGACCAAGGACGCGGTGGGTGGATAATGTAGGAAGGGACTTGAGAGAAATGAGAGATTGGAGGGTTGTGGCTCAGAATAGGAACACTTGGAGAAATGTGGTTGCTGCGGCCAAGAACTTTCGAGTTCCGTAGAGCCAAAGAGATAGATAGATATAGATATATCAAAAAAAATAATAAATTAACTATACTTAATTTCTGATATTTTATTAGAAAAATACTTGGATTTCATATGTTTACCATATAATATTTATTATTAAAAATAAAAGATCGCCTAATAGATATGCAACCAATTATGCTCTCTGTTCGGTTACTAATCTAATTTGCAGGTTTTCATGAATGGTGCTGACATCTTGAATAAGCATTATTTTATTTCTATTTTACTGAAATTTTAAAATTAACTTATAAAAATTCTTATTTATTAGAATATAATGAGTAGAAGATACATTTAGTCTACATGAAAGAAGATAAAAATTTAATGTAATTAAATAAAATGAGTTTTTTTTAACCTACGTTAATGATATTGTGTATGTGTATGTCTTCTACTTTGCCTTTTGCCTTTGACAGCACACCATTTCCAATTGCATGTCGTATTTTCAACCTGTCCAATAGATTACTTTTACTACTACTATTATAGACTAATGGATCGTGGCAGTTGTTGAGACATATGTTAAGTAATTTTTGAAAATTGTCAAAAGACATGGATAAAATAAGATTGAAAATGTAGGTTGTTCGATATACCCGCCTGATTTAAAAAATAATATTATAGTAGTATAATAGACCTGTTTCACCGAACCGCGGCTCGGTACTTTAAAAAAATTATTCCTTATGAACCATGAATATTTAAGATTAAGATTATTATTTAAAATAAATAAACGACAAAATATATTAAACAATTTCATATAATTTAAAAGAATATAAATTTAAAAAAAGTCATAAAACATACAGCCCTTAAAAGTACATATTAATGCACCAAAAGACAGAAAAGTATAGCCTGTGGAAATAACATAATATATATTTCGTAATTTGATTATATACTATTATTAAAATAAATTTTTTAATTTTATTTTATTTATTATATTTTGTATTTAAGGAAGCGCTGTCCGGCGTTTTTTGTTATTGTGTATTAAAATTCTTATTTTAAATTAAGAAAAACTAACAAAGAGGATTTTTCCCGAGGCTGAAACCAATACAGATCGATTTTCTTTATAAAAATTATCTATGGTGTGAATTTCAAAAAATTCCTTTGAGCGTTTTAATATTTCAAAATTACAATATATATATATATACAATTTTTGCTAGTATGATAAAATAAGATAAGATATGTATATATACGAATTCGTATATTCAAACAAAATTTGATATTTTCCCCTAGTTAACTAAATTTATGTTAAATGTACCACATATCCGTATAGTACATAGCATGAATCTATACAACATATAATATTTTTACTTTGTAATTATATTTGAAAAGAAAATTCAATTTTTGTATATTTTTGTATATTTTTGTTTCAATTGTTATCTCAACTCAGGTGATTAAAAAAAAAATTAAAATAGAAAAAAATATAGGACAGCGTGAATAGAACATAAAAACAAGCATTAATAATAAAATGAGAGATAAATTGTTTGATACCCTTTATGTTTATCTGTAACTTTTTTTATTTATTATACATAGTAATGTATATACGTAGGTATAGTTCGTATATAATTTTTTACTTTATATATATATATATATATATATATATATATATATATATTAAAAATGAGTCGATGATAAGAAAAAAAATCTTTCGTTTTTTATTTTTATTTATAAGATGAAAAAAAATGAAAGGATAATGAAAAAAAGAAAACAAGTAGACTAAATTTTTTAATTAATATTTATGTTATTAATTAAAATTTTTCTTTTAATTTGAAAAAAAAGTAATTTTGAATTTTTGTGTTGATGTTGCATTTTTATTGCTTTTGCTAATTAGAATGTCTAAAATATTTAAAACTTTGATTTCACGGATTATAAAAAATATCATAACCAATAATAAATTTATATAGGCAATTTTGATTGATTTAAAATTGATTATTTTCTCCTTTCCATTATTTTTCTTTTATATATATATATAAGGGAAAGAGAGAAAGACATAATTTAATGCTTATTCGGTTGTTCTCAATTTTATCTTTTGTATTGGTCTAATTGTACTCAATTATGCATTTTCATTTGCTTTAATTTACAGATGTTTATATATATATAGATATATCTGTTTGTATACAAAAAAAAAGAAAAAACGATACGATAGGTACAGATGCTTTAAAATAGACAGAAACTGGAAAAATCAAATAAATATTTCAATTTATGAATCTACATACAATCCTTTTTTTTAGAAAGTTTTAGTTTATTTACATATCTATGTATATTTTATTACATATCTATATTGTATTGTAAATAATGAGAGATTTAGATATTTTACTATAAATTTTACATTGAATATTAAGTTAATAATATTTCGTAGTGTATAAATGTACCATGTAGTTGGTTAATGTATTGATAGGTGCAGGTGCAGGTGGCGTGTTCTTAAGTTAAGGATTACATTTGACATTTCCATAAGACGACGATGGATGGAAGATGGAGAGGGGAAGGAAGGATGAATGCTGTTGTTTTTTTTTATATTCAAGCTAAAGTACCCTTGTTTGTTTAATAACAGAGTTTAAACCAATTCTCTTCTTGTAGAGTAAGGTATTAATATATATATATATATATATATATATATATATAGAGAGAGAGAGAGAGAGAGAGGGAGAAAGACATGGAAAATGAAACAACTTGACTTCACTTGCAGATATACATACGAATGGGTATATAATATATATATATATATATTATATAAATGCTATATTTATATTATTGAAATTTAATAAATGACTGACTGAATGATAAACTACAACATACACAAGACAAGAAGCTTATTTGAATCTTTAAAAATGAAATATGAATAATAAATTTTATTGATAAAATAATATAAAATATTATTTATCTAAGTTATATTCGATAAAATAATTGTGCTTTTTTCAACCTAAATTATATTTAATTATTTAAAATTATTTACAATTAAATAAATCATATCTAAATATATTTTAAAAATTTTCATTCATTCATGTTAAAAAATAATATAATTGATTTTAATCGGAGTATATGTATATTTTTGAATCATGTATGTGTCTATAAATATTTGCCATATTTAAATAAAAAAAAATATTTAAAATTTCAAAAAATTTTCTTATATATATACGTACTTAAAAATATAGTAGCTTGAATACCGAACTATCACTCGACCCTTTAAAAAATATTGATATACAATTCTTTAATTATTTATTACAATTATTAAATGTTATATCATTGCATTAATCTGATTAAAATGAATGGAACTTGGGGTCCTCAATAATAATAAATAATAAAATTAACTAATAAAAATTTATAAGAATTAACAAAAAATTAAACGACACAAAACATATTAAAAATTACAAATATTTTAGAGAAAATAAAATAATTAAAAGGTATAATAACTAATTAATAAAATAAATATTAACTAATAATTATAAAAATAAATGAAAAAATTTCAAATATTTTAAAGGAACAGGAATTAAAAAATTATTTATGCAAGAGAAAAATGTGGGTGACGTAGTAAGTGATGTCATATAAATTTAAATTAAGAAAAAACTAGCAAAGATTATTTTTCACGAGACTGAAACCAATACAGATTGATTTTCTTCATAAAAATTATCTATGGTGTGAATTTCAAATAATCCTTAATATCTCAAAAATACAAATATATATACAATTTGGCTAGTATAATAAGATAAAATAAGATATTTTTTATAGACATATATATCTTTTAAGAATATATATATAATTCTATCTAATCTTCATTTAAGTATAACCTATACAACCTATAGGTTGGTAGGTATTATGAATTAAATTCAATATCAAATCAGTTTAAATACTCATTTGCTTGAAATTGATTCCAATAGACCTTAAACTATATACATACATATATATCTATCTATATATATATAAGTATGAATATATAGAATAGTTACTTCGTAGAAATTCATCTGAGTAATAATATTAATAATATATATATATATATATAGAGAGAGAGAGAGAGATAGATGCATATACTAAATATGTAAGAGACAGAGAAATTCATTCCATTCCTATTAAATTCTATTCAATTTAATTAATGAATAGAATTTACAATATAAGATATTTCATAATATACCTACCTATAGATACGTACATTTACGCACATATATTTCAAAGTAATATTAGAAAAAGTATACTATATTTTGTATTTGTTATTTTTTTTGAATTGAGATTTTTGTTTTATTGAAATTAATTGATTATATGTATAAATATTTATATTAATATAAAATAGATTAAATATTTTAAATATTTTCAAATTACAAATAAATTTAATTAGTAAAAATTAAATAAAAAATGTGATTACCATAGCAACCCCATTTAATATTACAAAGTTTAAGTTTTTTGCTTTTTGTTTCTAATTGTATGATTTTTATAATAAAGTACGAAAAAGAGTCCACCGGTGGTCGACCCGGCGTTCAAAGTGTTAACACATTTTGGAATAAATAGAAAGGGTAAATGTACAGCTGAGCCCCTAAGTCTCTTTGGAGATATAAGAATTTTTTTTTCCTTTTTTTAATTCCAAAAAACTGCAAGAGGCTTCTAGTTTTTAACATAGAAATGATTTAAATTTATTTATTAAATGACCACTTTATTCTGGTTTGAGATCAAAGTCTGTGATGGTTGAGTTTAAGCATTAAATACAATCACTTAAAAACAAAAATATTCACAATTGGAAAGATTTAAATTTTTTTTTTTTTTTTTTAATCTTAAAAAAAATAATTTAAAAACTTCTAGACAAGAAATATAACTAAATTAAATAATTTTTAATTTTAATTAATTAAAATTATTAATTTAAATAATAAATATATTACTTTTAACCAACACATCACTCTTCGGATTGTTCGGTTCTAGAGATAACAAGTTCATCCTTGTCTTCGGACAACATATCACAAACAACTACTGCTTAGAACTACTGCTTAGAATAAAGGGCTACTTGTGGCTCGTTGTATAGCTGACACAGAAGTTTTTTATTTGAAATATTTTCTCGGAATTAAAAAAAGAAAAAGAAAATTTTTATAAAAAAGACAAAAGAAATCATTTTTACCGAATTTGTAAAAAATCACTTACATTAGCAACCTATAAATTTAGAGGAAGAAATAACACTACAAAAAACTCATCCTAACTTCCTTCTTATCTTAATATAATGAATTGAAATATTAATAGGTTAAAAGATAAGTAAAAGAATTAATTAATTTTATTAAATGCAGAAATATTCATATAATAATTACCATCGAAACTGTTAGATATCTAATATTTAGAAAGGTAGCACTCGATAGTATGTATGTATAGTTCTTTTTATTTATAAGAATTTGAAAATTAAATAGTGAGCTGTGTAAACGGACAAAACTCAACTCTTTTCATACTATACACAAATAATAGGCTAAAAATTAATCATAGGAAAAGTAATGCAATACAAAAAAAAGAAAATTAAAAATTAGTAACAAAGTATATCAATGTAAATAAGATATCAAAAAATTAAAAAAAAACAATAATGGTTCTTAGAACATTAATTTGATCTGAAAAAATCTTTTTTTTAAAGAATTATGACCAAGATTTACAGATGCCAACATTTTAGTTAATTCATAGATATTTCTAAATTTAACCGAACCAAAATGGAAGAATCACTTAGAGTTTTAATTTATTTTTAATCGTGTTTATTATATTCGATATCGTCTATTAATTTAAAAAATAAAATGGTCGAAAAAAGTTATGTCTAACACCTTATTTATATATTGCATAGAAAAAAATCAAGTGTCTCCACAAATTTGAATTAGATTAATTAAGATATATTATATTTAAATTAAATTTAATTAATTAAGTATAATTGTGTGATTTGATTAATTAATTAATTAAAAATTTAAATTTTAGTATAGTATTGTTATTCAATTAAATTAATTAATTAACATATATTAAATTTAAATTTAAATTCTTTACCTTCCTTTTTAAGTCCAAATTTACAAAATTAACTCCTGTATTTTCAGCGATTCAATCAAGAGGAAATTCTATATATAGCAGTTTTATACAATTTTTAATCATGAGAAAAACTATCAAACATATATCTTTATTTTTACAGTCAGTTTAGAAGAAAAAAAATCAAAACCCTCTTCCGATTGAGCTACATTTCTCAAAAGTTGATAGAAAACTTCGAATTTTTTAGAATGCCCGTGTACCAAATTTCATTATTCTAGCTCAAATAGAAATTTATTTTCAACCTTAGTGAAAATGACTCAGGGGCATTCAAAACGTATAAAAACATCAAAATCTCGACATCGAAAATTTTCGTGATCTCAATACTAACTTTGGCGAGATAATAAAAATAAATAAAGAATATGGAAATTTGAAAAAAAAAATATAATAATAATGTTTAATACTTACATTTGTTATAGCTGGTCATATAAATAAATTAAATTTAAATAAATTTCATGTTAAATTGATTCTTTACCTGAAACATATGAAGAAAATATTTATAAGTATTTTTTGTTAACATTCTCTATCATATATATTAAGATTTAAAATACATAAACTAATATTTTTCATATAATATATGAAAAATATTAATTACTACATAGTATGTAGTTGGGAATCTTTTCGTTATTTATGAGTATTTAAAAAGTTATTCATGTTTCATATTTCGATTATTATTATTATTATTATAATTATTAATCTTTGGAATAAATCACCATTTTAGCAAGCTTTCCTTAGAATGATTGTGGTTTATATTTATTTTTATTCTTAAATATAATTGAATTTGGCGAGGTTCGATCACTCGAACTCAAGTTTGTCTGTAAATTAGGTAAATTTATTATCACCAAAATAAAATTTATATTAATATTTATTAATTATAATTTAAAAAACAAACATAAACATTTTTTTCGATGATTTACTTTGAAAAAGTATTTATGCAAATCAATTTATAATACAATCAAATGTCAATCATGGAATTATTTATATATGTAAATATTTTTACTAATACGAAATAAAATAAATGTGAGAATATTTAAAATATAAACCAATTAAATTTTGTCTATCTATTACTAGTAATGTACAAAATTTGATATCTATGTGGGAAGAATGATGTAAAAATAACATTTTGCTACAATCAAAGGAGGAAGGTGTAGATAAGTTAATTGCTCTCAGTTTGTTTGTTTGTTTGATTGTTTAAATGTCTGATGTGTAGGTGTTGTGAAGTAAGAGATAATTTTCTGGTGCCGATATCCAAATGCATATTTACTTAACAAATACTAATTGATAAACCTATCCCTTTAACCTTTTCTATTATTTATATTAAGTACCTGGAACACCGAGCTATTGCTCGACCCTTTAACAAATTTATACAATTTATTATTATAAACTTTAAAAATTTTACAAATTTTTTAATTATTTATTACAATTGTTAAGTGGGTTTTCGAAAAAATGACCCATTAAAAATTTGTTTCCTAAAATGGTACAAATTATTTAAAATAACTTGATTTTCATTTCAAGATGAATAAAAAAAAAATTTTTAAAAAACCACGTTTTACTAACGGACTAAAAAGGAGAAAATAATTTTTTTCTGAAAATCCATACTGACATTACATACTAGAGATCTGATTTGAATCAAACTGTCCATAACGTAAAACGTGGGGCGCAACAAATAATAATTTTTCTATTCAAATCTGATTTCCTTTATTAATTTTTATTTAGCATCAATCGTTGTATTTTTTAAGGCTTAAGTTTTCACCAAAATTCTTGTAGAAGGGAATATTATTAGTAATACGATAGGATAAGTTTCGTGATATAATTTTTATAAATATTACCTATTAAGTATTTAACAGACTTTTTGTAAAAGGAAATAATATTAGTAGTCCAATAGATTTTTTTTAATTTAAATTCTTTCGAGCATTAAATTTAATATTTTTGATAAAGATCAATATTCATTTGTCAAATTATATTATGCGTGGTTTTAATGTTTATTTTGAGATTTATATATTTTCTATATTTTTATTAGAAACAGGATATTTTAGACATATTTGCGCCCCACGTTTTACGTTATGGACAGTTTGATTCAAATCAGATCTCTTGTATGTAATGTCAGTATGGATTTTCAGAAAAAAATTATTTTCTCCTTTTTAGTCCGTTAGTAAAACGTGGTTTTTTAAAAATTTTTTTTTTATAAAGTATTATTTTCTACTTTTTAGTCTTCAAATTTTGCAATCGATTTTAGTTTACTCATATTAATTAAATTTATGAAGTATAATTTAAGAAATGAATGTGTACTAAATATTTATATTTATAAAGTTGGGGATTTTATGTTTTTTTGTTTACATTTTTTTTGTTTACATCCGACATTTTGAATTTTTATATATAGGAAAAATTTTGGATTATTTCATTCAAATTGTAGCAATTAGAAGCTCATAGAAATGATAATATTGTATTGTCATAGAGAGCAAAGCTGTTGGTGAAGTTTCAAGAAAATCCAATGATTGGAAGTCGTCGAAAAATCGATTGCAAGATTTGATGCATACACACAGACAAGAATACAAGTTAAGTAAAACGTGATAAAAATATATTCAAATTTAGTTTATAAAATATATATATATATATATATATGTTGTTATAATTAATGTAGATGACCTCAGTTTTATATTTTTCAAAGTAGCAATAGCTTATAGACTGTTTCGTCCAAGAATTACTACTGATAATAATATAAATTCTGAAATTATATTGACACCTTACTTGTCTATATTTTAATTAAGAAAGAAGGATTAAGAAAGAATATTATTTTTTTTTTATATTTAAAATAATTAAAAATATCATTATTTATAATTTAATCTAAAAATCATTAAAATTTAATATTATTAGATCAAATTTATTCAAATTTATTTGAAATAAGATATTCTTTAATTATCATTTTAAATGAATATTAATTAAAGTAAAAAATTATTTTATAAAAAATTATTCCTTAAAATATATTTTTTTTTTTTTTGGTGGTGGAACGATAAATATATTTCGTAATTTTATTCTAAAATATTATTAAAATAAATATTTTTAATTTTATTTCGAAATTAAATTAAAAATTTTAAAATATTTTAAATATATAAAAAATTTTAATACAAGATCAATTAAAAAAGTATATGACGGAAAGCAAATTTCAATGTGGATGACATAGTTCCTGAAATCATTTAAATTTAATATTTTAAATTAAGAAAATACTAATAAAGTTGATTTTTCCTGAGGCTGAAGTCAATACAGGTCGATTTTTCTTTATAAATATTATCTATGGTGTGAATTTCAATTTGATGTGCGATTTAATATCTCAAAAATATACAAATATATATATATATATATATATATATATATATACAATTTTTGCTAGGATAATAAGATGAGATACCTAAAAAATTCAATTTTGGTTATTGTCCTTTTGCTAAGCTTGGAACATTATATTATATTTTTCACTCCAAAATAATCTTCACTTTAAATAATAAGTTCAAGCAGTGGCGTAACTAGGGGGGGACATATGTCCCCGGGCGCCAAATTTAGAGGGCGCAAAATTAGGGAACCCAATTTGAAACAAAAGAAGAAATAATATTTAAAGTTAAACTGTATTTTGTGTAAATCAATAAATATTATTTATACGCTTATTAAAATCTGTTAAACCTGTTTCGTTATTCGTCATTAATATTCTTTAAAAAAAAATTAAATTAAATATATATATATATAAGAAAGAGGGCGCTAATTTCTCAGTTGCCCCCAGGCGCAAGACCTCACAGTACGCCACTGAGTTCAAGTATAACTTTCTTGTGTGGAAGATCTTGGATAATTAATTTAATAGGAAAATCTATAGTAACTCTACTATTTGCTATAACTATCTATCGAACTTGCTATCCGTAACTTAGCAATAATATTATATTAATTTTTATATATCTTATATGATACTATATTATGTTTATAATTATATTTAAGTTTTAAATTTTTTCATGAAAATTGTTGTAAAAATATCTGTATATTTTAAAATAAATTAATTTTATCTTTATTTGAAATAATCTAGAGATAAATTAAATAAATACCAAAGGGAATATATAATTATTTTCCATCTTTTTATTCAAAGGAGTTATTTTTTTATTATTATTTAACATTTGTTTAATTGTATTATTTATCCATTCATTTGTAAAAGTATTATAAATAGTATTTTACTATCTTCTACTGACTCAAACTCCATTTTTTGCGAGAAAATTCAACCTCTTCATTTCCCTTTATTTGAATACGATTGGGCACTCACAAAAAAGGAAATGATTTACCCAAAATTGTCTATTTGAATAAGCAAAAGGCTTGTTTAAACCGATGGCTTATACGATTTAATCCAATAAGAATAGAACTGGTAATGCCCAGCCGCTAGTATCCCTTTAATAGGAGGATAACTCAACCATTTATTGAAACGATATTTCAAAAAAATTAAATAATTAAAAATTGTTAGTTTTTCTGGGTGAAGATAACTATCTCTCGAGCATATATGGGATGTAAATCCTCTCCAGGTGATCCATCGATTGCTGTCACGAGGTTTTTATTTATAGTTTTAAAGAAATAAATAAAAATAGTTAATGTTCTCCAAAACCACCAGTTCTTGATTAACTCAGAGGATATTATAATAAATAAAACAAATTAGAATCGATTTTTTCATATATATATATATATATATATACCACTATTAATTTTTTCCGTGCATCGTTAGATTTTCGAGGTTGCGTTGTTTTCGGTTCGAGTCTATAATTACCGACCGACGATAGTAAGGGAGGTATTGTTTTCACACCAAATTTCACATGAGGAGATTTTTTACATATCACCACGAATCATGCACTTTGTATTGGTTTTATCCTCGAAAATAATAATCTTTATTAGTTTTTTCTTAATTTAAAATTATATGACGTCATCCAACCATTCATGACGTCACAGCCTGGTCTTGCATATATATATTATAAATAAAATAAAATTAAAAATATTTATGTTATATCCATATCTGTTTTTTATTACATTAATAGATATCTTAAAATTATTTGAAATTGTTTTTGTAGCTGGAAATTAATTTACTTCGGACCTGGCCACAGGTCAACTTATTTATTTTTTTTTTTAATTTTCTTTGTTTTCTCTAGGAGAATATCCCAGAATATACATCAAGGTGATATGTTTTGTGGAAAGTTAAGTGGAATGTTAAGTGAAAAATTAAATACAATGTGTAACAAAACAATTTGCGTCGTTATTTTTGTTTTTAACGAAACCGCGACGCAAAGTGAGGTATTGGTGTATATTAAAACAACATGATAATTGAAAATATAAAAAAAGTAAAATTAAATCAAATCAATTACAATTACACAAATGTTACCAATAAATATATATATATTTATTCACTTTTCGAGAAATATATAAAAGAAATTATATTCTTTAAACCAGAGATGAATCACTTGTGGGTCTATGGAGAGCTTTAAATAGGATCGGCAGAACCTGAGGTGCCTATTGGGGTCGATGCAAAATGTCCTCTTTCAATTACTATAAAAATGTAAAGAATTTCTGTATGAAATAAAAGCTGTATAAAAAAGTAAATGCAAACAATTGCAAACGGATTCTGCTATTCCATCAGTTGTAGTATTTATTAAGGTTATATGGTATTTATTACAGTTTTATATATTTATATAATCGTCCACGTTTTAAGGTATTTTTTAAGGAATTTTCCATTGGAATTTTTGTTTTAAATTTTCAATCTAAATAAAATACCAATTAACTTTTTTTTTTTCATTGAGTTAATTTTTTTAGTAAATTAATTTTTCCCAATAATTTTTTTATAATAAAATATTTGATAATATTTTATGCGAACGGAGATTTTTTATTAATCGAAATTTTAACGTAATTATTAAAAAAAACATCAGTCTCAACCGTCATATTATTTTTTCAGTAAGAAATGCCTATTAATCATTTATGAAATTTTTTCAAATAATAATCTAGCAGGATATTTGTCTAATACATACATTTTAGTGATTAAAATTATTATCCTTAAATTTCGTGCAATAGGTTGAGATAATTTGATTAAAGTAATAAAAATTTACTTTTAGGTAAATTTGTTAAAAATTTACACTATTAAATGCTAATAGTTCTACACCCTCCATTCCAAAAGAAACCGAGCTTTTAAAAAATAGTACCACTAATGCCATCTGTTGTAATATTTTACCCGTAGATGGCTTAGTCCCTCATTGACAACTGATATAAATTTAATGACATTTGGATGCATACAACAAAAGTTATTGCGTTTCAAATGTCAGTGTGTTTTGTACATAGGTCGGAAAATGAGTTTCAAACAAAGAGCTGCAATTGATTTTTGTGTTAAACTTTATAAAACTTTTACTGCACATTAAAATGCATATGGTGATAATTGTCTCTCCCGTACGCAAGTTTATGAGTGGTTCGGGTTATTCAAATCGGGTAGAGAGGCTGGATGATGACGAAAGATCAGGCCGTCCCAGAACCGGATATTTACGATTCAAACGGAATTATCCACAAAGATTTTGTTCCACCCGGCCAGACAGTCACTGGAGTGTTTTACTTAGGCGTCATGAAGCGTTTGTTGGCAAGAATTCGTCGTATTCGGCCAGAATATCGAGAAATAGGCAGTTGGACGATAATGCACCATCACATCGTTCGCGTCTTGTAACTGCATTTTTGGTCAAAAATCACTTTATTCCTTTGCATCATTAGCCCTATTCACCTGATCTGGCTTCGTGCGACTTCTATCTATTCCCTATGCATTTGGCGATGAAAGGAAAGTGGCACGTATCGATTGAAGCGCGCGCCATTGAGAAGGCGACGACCGACGTCCTAAAGACCATTCCAATCAAGGACATGGAGAAGTCGTTTGACAACTTGTTGGAGCGTGCAAATTTGTGTATCGATGCAGAAGGGGAATACATTGATTAATAAAAATGATTTGTTCCAAAATGTACATTGGTCTTTTGTTTTTTTAAAAAGTTCGGTTTCTTTTGGAATGGAGGGTGTATGTTAAATTGTATTAATATACTTATACTGCATCAAAATCTAGGAGTCTATTAAATGAGAAAAAAGTTTAAAAGTTTGGGAAAAATATAGAAATTTGGGCAACAAAAGAAAGAAAACTAATTACAATTCTTCCATACAAGGAATAGCCATAATTTTTTTAAAGATTATTTTTTGAAATCGTATATCTTATATAAATCAATTTTAATTATGTAAATGAAAAAAAAATTTCCAATTCTTATATTCCAATCTGGTATTGTATATGTAGAAATTAATTTAATGATCTATATATCTTTATTAATAGATATTTTCAATAATTTACAATAAGTAATTAATTTGAAGGTAAAAATAATATTCTGTTTTACTAATCTTAATAAATAAAAATATAATTTATTAAATTTAGAATATTATTTTTATTATATAAATTTTTCAATTGAATTTATTGAAAATATTTTTATTTTTATTTTTTTTTTTAAATTTAAGGTGGATTTAATTATCATTTTCGATTAAATAGGTTGAGGGGGGACATGTGGGGAGTAGATATGGACAGTGGTATTTATAAATTGACAGAATGATCCCAATTTTAATCGTTTCACGACGATCAAAGTGAAATGGTTTTCAACTAATACCTTCTCCCTACTATATACATACATAGGTATATATGTACAATAGTACTCGTAATCAATAATAATTACTATTATATGGTATGGATGTTAGAGATTATGATGGACTAAAACTAAAATTATCACACAACAACAACAACTTAAGCATTCAATAAGTTTTTTTTTACGTTTTTTTGTTTTTGTTTTTTTTTTTGTTTTTTTTTTTTTGTTGTTGTCGTTATCCCCGTGTTGGTTTTAATCAAAGGATTATAATATGGACAAGTTGTATTCAATTGAAATTATCCATCTCTCTCTTTCACTCTTTCAATCCCTCTTTGTCATGTATTGTATGAATATATATATATGTATTTGAGTACATTCTCTATCCATTGCTCCCCAATCTCCACCCTCTATCTATTTTGATAAATAAACGAATAATGTTTAGACATATGTATGAATAAATGAATGTTCAATTTGTTATCCATCGAATGCAAAGAGGTGAATTGACCATATAGTACTGGTTAGATGGGAGTTGGGAGGAGTGGGGAGAGTGAATAGTATGACTAGCCTATGTATTAGCTTCCTTCCCTCAGGATAATTGTAAACTAAGCTCATCAGTACAGGCTTGGATATTAATCATTATGATCAATATTGCGTCTGTTGTTCAAATGGTGTTGTTGTGACGTGACTAATTGGGTGGTCAACCAACCCCCCTCTCTCCCCTACAATGATTTCATTAATCTATCTACCTTTAGGTTTTAAAAAAAAAATAATTAATAATATTTCATTTTATTATTATCATTTGAAAATTAATTAACTTTATTTAATTGCATATTATAAATTGTAAAATTTTTAATTTGATACACTTATATGTATATAAGTATAAGTAATTGTATCATATTTTATTTAACTTTGTAATTATTAAATTTTTTTTTTGCGCTTAAATTTTAACCATTTTTCACTTAACTAATGAGTTCAAAATATCATATATATGTAGTAATATTAAGAGAATCAATCAAAATTTAAAAAAAAAATATGATTAATTAATGGGAATGGATTGATTAGATAATTTCTATAATCATATACATACAATATATCAATAGAGGAGATTAGAGAAATATATATGTATATATTATAAATCACTTTTTTTCCTTATAACAAAATTATAATCAAATAAATTTGTCTTTTAGACATTTTATGATATTAAATGTGTATGGAAAGTTTAAACGAATTAAATGGTAAGTAGAAGGAATGGAGGGTTGAGTGAATGAGTTAAGGAAGGGAGAAAAGGCCATTTGCAGATTGTGTGGCTGTAAGTTGGTTGAGGTGAGATGGTGGGTGAGTGGGATGAGTGACAATGTGAAAGGAGAAGGGGAATGGGTGGGTTTAGTCTATTATCACTAATTGATCTTATCACTTGTTGAGTTTGCATTTGAACATGTGCGGGATTAATTAACTTTACATACTATATATATAGGTGGGTGGCGTAGAGAAAATTAAATTTTCGTTTGCTTTCCCAACTCAGCAACCCCATATATGTATACATTTGTCTGAATAATAAAATGTGACACAAGAAATAAAAAATAAATTTGAAAAAAAATTAGTTTTGGAATTTTCATTATGTAAAAAATTGTTATTAATTACTGTTATTATTTTTTTTGCTGAAATTTACAAAAAGAAGAGTAAAATAATCATTATCAATTATTATTATTATATAAAAACATGAATTTAAATCTAATCTTTTATCAATTAAAAATGTTCAGATGCGACAACTCGAATAATTTACTATTCTTTTTATTAATCTAAATCTATAACTATCCACGATATATGTACTTACGTATACCTGATATGTTAGTGTGGACATTGATTACTCTTATTCTAAATATATCGTATAGTAACAACTCCAAAGTAATGCCTCAAAGAGTTAGATGGTGCGAGTATTCAATACCAAGGAAGGAGAGGTTTTTTAGGCCAGTAGTAGTTTAGTACGTCGTTTGAAATAAATTCTGTAAGCGTAGTTCTTTCTATGAGAATCTCACCTCCTCTCCTGTCATTAATAAAATTTAAAAAAGCACGCCAATAGGTCGTACTGTTAATAAGGAATACTACAAGGAAGTTATGCAACGTTTGCGTGAAGCAATACGGCTCAAACGATTGGAATTGTGGAAAAACAAATTATGGATTCTGCATCACGATAATGCACCAGTTCATACATCATTGCTTGTTCTTGACTTTTTGGCCAAAAACTACACCGTAATCATGCCTCAACAACCGTATTCACCAGATTTGGCTCCCTGCGACATTTTCCTTTTCCCAAAAGTCGGAATTGAAGAACGAGCTGATGGCCATACTAAAAAGCGCATTTCAGAGGTGCTTCGATAATTGGAAGAAGGGTTGGCATAAGTGGATTATAACTGAGGGGAATTACTTTGAAGGGGACAAACTGGATATTGATGAATAAATATACACTTTCGAAATAATTCAAAATTCACCTTTTCATTTGAACAAACCTCGTATATAATAAAATTAAAAATGCGAATATTATTCTATCTATCTCTATCTCTGTGGCTCTACGGAAATCGAAATATCTTGGCCGCAGCAACCACACCCCTCCAAGTATTCCTATTCTGAGCCACAACCCTCCAGTCCCTACCCTCTCCCATCTCTCTCACGTCGCTCCCATATTATCCACCCACAGCGTCCTTGGTCTTCCAAGCGGACATTTTCCACTCAAATATGACCATAAGTAATAAAACTATTATTTTTACTTATCAATTAAACAAAATTTCTAAGTTTTTTAAAAGACTTATAATCACTTCAGGTATGCAATTTCTCCACGTTTCAGTTCATACTGATTCCAAAAAGTGGTTTTCCCGTTTTACTTATGTGTAAGTGTGTATGTAAGAAATCTTGTGAACAAAATTTCGGTCAAAGGGTTAAACCGATCAAACTTTAAATAACCAAGAAAATAGTATTAAAAAAGTAAAATAACCATTTTTCTTAAAATATTAAAAAAATTATTTAAAATAATTTTTATAGAGAATTGGATAATTTCATCTCAGAGAGAGAAAAATTTTATTAGAAATTTAAATAACAATAAAAAAATTTACACTTATTTATTTATATAAATATCTTTTTGAGATTAAAATCCTTTATTATGTTTTTAATATAATTTTAATATAACAATCCTTGTAAAGGTATGGAATTTCAATTCTAATTTGTATCTATTTTATACCTCTCTGATATATTATGAGGCTAACATTATAGTATATATATATATATATATATATATATATAAATATAGCATAGGATATATATATAGAAAGTGAGAGAAAGAGAGATAACAAATTTTTTTATAAAAAGAAAAACAAATTTGTCTCTTACTTATTTTTCTTATTTTCTTTATTTTTTTTTTCTTTTATGAAAATAAAATTAAATCTGAATAGCAAGATTAAAAAAAAATCAGATAACATTCTTTTTAAAAAATTATTAATTTGTTTAAATAAAAAATAAAATATAAACGTAAAATCCACTTTTCTTGTTTCTCATCGTCATCATCATCATTTTATATTTTTATTTTATTTTTTTTTTTCAATTTTTAACCATATCTTTTTTCTTCTTCTTCTCTTTCCTTTCTCTCTCTCTTTCTCTCTTTGTATGCTTTCTTTGTCTGATTGTAAGCCTTCAAGCAATGAGATAATTCATCCCAAAAGGGATTTATTATCTGTCTTTCGTCTTTTAACAAGAAGAAAACGGATATACCACCGGAATAAAAAGCCATTTAATTACATATAAAAGAGAAGAAAAAAAAAATTATTTTCGATTAGTAATATCATATTTAAATAAAGTTGAAATCTTACTTTTCTTAAACAAATCTTATTTTGGTTTTAATAACACAAGAAATCAAATGGAAATAATAATGATAAGATTTATTAAAGACAAAAATTAAAAGAAAAAAGTTTTTTAATTAATTAGTTTGTTTTTTTTAATACATAAAATATCAAAGGATATTCTATACTAGTTGTTGTGTATTTCATTTTTTAAATTACATTTATATTTTCAAATTTAATTTATTCACAAAGAAATACATCAATTATTAAATACTAATATATTAAATACGTAGAGATTCCAAATGATTCCTAAGAGAAAAAAATTATTTCTAAAATTTCTAACTTTAATCTTTCTTTATCTCTTTTTCACAGAATCTATATTTCTCTCTGTTACAAAGTTTCAAAAAAATGCTGTTTTCACATTTTCTGCAAAATATATTAAGTTATGTTTTCAATGTTTCATCAACCTTTTAAAAAGTCAAAGAAATAAAAAAATAAAATAAAATAGTTCAATCAAATGAGAAAACGCACTTGATTTTATCCATTTTTCAGAAATTGTAAAAACCTGTTCATCTTTATTTGAACACCACAAAAAACAACTAAACGTTTATGGCTGATACTTTGCAGAATCTTTTTTAAGAGATCTTTGTTCAAAAAAACAAAATTGTCGTTCTTATTTCTAGGTCAAAAACTTTTTAAACGAACTTAGAAATAGATATTGGTATGTGAGTAACTGGATTGGAGTAAACCCAACAACATCTTCTATTTATTAGGATAATGGTTTTAAAATATACCTATATAATTTGGGGATGCTTGTACAATATAGATAAGTTGACCTGTGGCCAGGTCCGAACAGACCGACGGTTTGAAGTAAATTAATTTCCAGCTACAGAAACAATTTCAAATAATTTTAATATATCTATTAATGTAATAAAAAACAGATATGGATACATAAATAATAAATATAAACATTTTTAATTTTATTTTATTTATAATATATATGCAAGACCAGGCTGTGACGTCATGAATGGCTGAATGACGTCATATAATTTTAAATAAAAAAAAAACTAATAAATATGATTTTTCTCGAGGATAAAACCAATACAAAGTGCATGATTCGTGGTGATATGTAAAAAAATCTCCTTATGTGAAATTTGGTGCAAAAATAACCCTTCCCTTCCTATCGTCGATCGCTAATACTACCACTTCCGGTTTCCGGATTTGCACCAAAAGTTGATCAATTCATCCCACTGATGCATTAAGTAAATATACCAAATTTCATCAAAATCGGTTGAGCCGTTCAGGCTGTACACATATATACGGACGGACAGACATCATGCTAAAAATACTTTTTTCTGTTTAGAAAATGCATGATTCGTGGAGATATGTAAAAATCTCCAGATGTGAAATTTGGTGTGAAAACAATACCTCCCTTACTATCGTCGGTCGGTAAAAAAGAGTGACTATTGATTTTAAATGTGCAAAATTAATTCATTTATGAAATTAACTAACTATAAAAAAAATTTTAAAATTTAAAGATTTCGTTTATAATTTATATTAATAAAAAAGTGTAATCTGTACAATCTATATATTGAATGAAATATATTATCTACTTGGTAAATGTTCCAAGTGTATGTGTGAAAATGTGTGAGTTTACGATTCTAAAATAAACATCAAAAGCAAATTCATTATCGGTGCAAAGCTGAACGGCTTTTGATCAATACTAATTTTAGATTTTCTCTCTCTCTCTCTCACTCAGCGGTTTCTCTTTCCTCTCTATTCCTCTTTCATATCAGTCTGACACATACACACACACACACACACATATATATATATATATATATAATTTAGAGAGAAACACAAACTCTGAGAGATTACATTTGGAAGAGAGAATCAGAATGAGATTTTATTCATATTATTTGCAAATTATTTCCATCTTATAAAAAGTTGAAGATTAATGAACAAAATTAAAATAAAATGAAATTTAATCATTGTAATCGTAGAAAAAAAGTATGAATAGTCCTATGTTCTGTATACAAAAATAATTGAAATATCTACATATATATCTTGGTACTTGTAATAAATAGAAAATTAATTTTCTTTTAAATAAAATAATTAAAATAATTATTTTAAAAAATTTAGTTTAATTTACATAGTTTAATCTTTTTTAAAAAAAAAAATTCTATGAAATATCACTTATATATCTAATATATCTTATTTTTTTTATTTATTTTTAATTTCTAAGTGAGTCGTCGATACCCCAAAAGTATTCGTGTTACAGCCAGAAATAATTTTTTCTACGAATTGTCATATTTTTTAAATAATTAATTATAAAAATTGAATTGCATTTAATGTATAAATATTTCACTAAATATGTAGAGAGATAGATGGAGTAAAGGTTTATTTTTCACACTAGTGTCAAAAATAAATAATACCGCAAAGGTTCCTAGGAATTTTAATAACAACAGAAATTATTATTTTTAATATTTATAATCATAAGTAGGATTAAACCTGTATTATAAATATGTAAATTATAAAATAATTTCATTCTATTTTTTTATTTCATTAGAATGAACGTAGGTTAATAAATAGTACCCGTTTCCCAAGACTATTCCTTATTATCGGGTTTGGCTGATAATATTAATATCTGGTTCACCGAGCCGCCGCTCAAATAATTTATAAGAACATAAATTAAAAAAAAAATAGACATAAAACATACAACGTAGGTATTAATGCACTGAAAGACAGAAAAGTATGGCCTGTGGATATAAAATATTATATATTACGTAATTTGATTTGATTTATATTTATAATATTTTGTATTTAAGGAAGCGCTGTCTGACGTAGTTGCTGACGTCATTTAAATTTCCTATTTTAAATTAAGAAAAAACTAATAAATATGATTTTTTCCGAAGCTGAAACCAATACAGATTGATTTTTCTTTATAAGATTTATCTCTATGATGGGAATTTCAAAAAATCCTTCGAGCGGTTTAATATTTCGAAAATACAAATATATATCGTATATCCAATTTTTGCTAGTAAAATAAGAAAAGATAATGATTCAAGTTGTTTTGGTAAGTATACTACTAATAAAATACATTTATTATTATTTGGGAATAAATAATTATATAAATTGCAATAATTTCTGTTTTTATTATTTTTACTATTATTATTTTATAAGTTGAATGAATTTATATTAAAAAGTTAAGCGTTGAATGGAGACAAATTGAGATCGAAAGGGTTAAGGGAGAGATGAAGAGGTATAAAAAAAATAAAAATAAACATTAAAATAGTTAAACATGAGAAGAAATATTAGGATTGTTGAGATTTTACAATGTCATTTGAGATGGTCGTAATATTGTACTTGTCCCTCTCTCTCACTTTCATACACTCCCATATTTGTGAGTTGATGTGTTGGTATTCAAGAAGAGAGAATGTAGGATGTGGAGTGATGTAGTGTGTGCAGGGGTTGAAATCATGAAGAAGTCTGTTAGGTAAATGGGACGAGGCTGATTTGCCATCGTCAAGGCATCTCTCTGACTGGATTGTAATTGAGCCGTTAGCCATGGATTTAAAGGGAACAGAGGCGGTGGTGAAGAAACAAACCGAGACGCGACTGGATCTGCCACAGGTGGTTGGTTGAATGGGTTACGTTCGCTGCTGTCGCATTGCGGTGCTGTTCTCCTCCTCGAGTTGAGTTAACTCACCTCTCTCTTTCTCTCTCACTCTCACTCTCATCCATTTATTCACCCCTCATAACCCCTCTTTTATCCACTCTCCTCTCTCCCACCCATTTTACTCATCCCTCCTGAGGCCACTTGTCACACTGACTGACCTGTTGAATGAATGGATGCACCAGTAACAACAACAACAATAACAACAACCAATACACACCCAAACACATACATTTATACTTTTAATAAATATATTTAATTGAATAAGTAACTAAATAATAAAATGTATTAAAAATATTATCGAAATTATTAAAAAAGCTCATATACATTAACCGTTGCAAATTTATTATATGTAATCCTTCTATACATAACTTTTATATTAATAAGAAAATAATGTATCAAGTATAGTGATGGAAAAATGTAAACGCCATGAGGTCGGTGTTGTCGACAATGACAAAGGCCTTTCTTAACTGGTTGATTGCCCTACAATAGCGGAAATGTAAACGCCATGTATCAAGTATAGTGATGGAAAAATGTAAACGCCATGGGGTCGGTGTTGTCGGGCAATAACAAAGGCCTTTCTTAACTGGTTGATTGCCCGACAATAGCGCCCCATGGCGTTTACATTTCCGCTATTGTCGGGCAATCAACCAGTTAAGAAAGGCCTTTGTCATTGCCCGACAACACCGACCCCATGGCGTTTACATTTTTTCGACATTGAACAAATATATAATCAGCATATTTATATATAAGCCGTTTATTTCGAAAGTAGCGTAACTCCATAAATCTTTAAATTGAGATATTTAAGGGTTTGTATTTCTATGAATTTAAAAATATACATATAGGATCCTAATGAATCATACTGCCTAAGGGGGTGTTAAAGTTATAATTCCCATTACAATAGTAGCAATTATTAAGTGAATAATTTGTGTTTTCTTATCTAGAATGGAGTTAGACCACTTTCAAAATTAACAACCAGATTCATTATAAAATTTGAAGGTGCCCAAGTCCATTCAATATAATTTAAGATGCTTCCAATTGAACAAAACACAATACTGAATTTATTTTATATATTTTTAAAACACTTTCGAAACATAATTTATGCGATTCATGATAGTTTTTAATTACAAAACATACAAAATTCAAATATAAATTTATTAGAAAACAATTTACTATTCATTTACATTTTGCGCGTGTGAAAGGGATTTGAAGAAATCATCATAATCCGGTGGTATATATCGTAAAAGGTCAATCATGTCCTTGAATTTTGTTAATGTAATTGGTCTGATATTTATATAGAGTTGTGTCAATACAAAATTTTCGAATTTTCTTGGTCTACCCCGACGTGGTAATAAATCAGGACCATTCATTGAAGACTTATAGAAAATTTTATATGGTTCATTTCTGACAAAACGCATCCGACATATTTTTAACCAGTTAACTGATTTGCCATTAGAATTCTTTGCGCGTTTAAAAATTGCGTCTTCTAATAATTTTGTCGATATAAAATCTTCTTGTCTCATTTCATTTATAATAAAATTATTACCTTTCAGACACATTTTAATAATCTTGGCGAAGTAACAGTAAATTATTATTTTTTAATGACATTACTAACACGGCAAAATCTTGATGTAAATATTTAATGGAGTTAGGCCACTTTCAAACTACACGGTTTAGTTATTGAATTAATTCTGAAAACTTGTGTGTCAAAAATTTATTGTACATATTTGCTTGCGATATAAGGACGCTACGCAAGGACAACGCCTATCTAGTCGGTTATATCAATGAGGTGTCCTATGATCAGTAGAACGGGTCCTCTCAACCTTTACCCTGATTTTCTTGATCGGAAGCGCTATCAAGTAGCTTTTCCCCAATGTTGTTCCCGGAAGCTGGGTTGACTCCGTCCCATAGACCCCCGCTCGGAAAATTCCCTTGCCAGGCCCGGGTCTTGAACCCGGGACCAAGTGAATGTGAGGCAGGTTCGCTACCCACACACCCAATGGCGCCTTTTGCTTGCGATATAAACATCCTGAAATACTTCACTGATAAATAACATGAAGTTGTACATGAACCCACTGTAACCGGTAAAAAAATGAAAAATGGAGTTAGGCCACTTTCAAAATATACCTGCCATATTAAATATAATAACTATTATACATTATATTCTCGATCTTGATCTTAGTCTTCACCATTATAAAAACAAATTAATTCAACAAATGTGCGAATTTTCCGATCAATGAATATCCACCGTGTCTCATCTCATAAAAAATGATCTTGTCGTTGAATTACTTTCGATGGGGTTACATTATAACGATGGTTTATGCTATTATTCTATACATATACGGGAAGAATATGCTCTCAACGAATGGTTGTTGTTGATGGTGAAGAATCAATACCAGCAAACGTGCTTGCTATTATAATTTGAATAAACAATAACAATGAAATTCCATTTATGTAACTAACGTGATACATACAATTGGGATAAAAACAAATTATCTCAATAACTTAAATTATATTATCATTTATTAATTATATTGAAAATTATTTTATTTTATTATTATTTGAATTGAAAAAATTAAAATTTTTTGATCACACAGAGTGTAGATCTATGTAGTTAAAATATTTCAGTGATTAGAATTGGTGGTTGACTAAATAATTGATTTAAGAAATTCAAATTAATTATAACATACAAAAAAAAAAACGGTTTTAATCTTTGTATTCATTGATTTCAATTTTTGTTTTTTTAATTGCCTAATGGGAAATTAGTTTTTTCATTCATTCATCTAGAAATAAAGAGAGAGAGAGAGAGAAAGGAATGATTCAACGATTTAAATAATTATAATTTTTTCTTTCATTGATGTATAAATCGAATGTTTTTTTTTCAAAGTTGGCTTTAGAGAATTTTTTTTTTCATAGGCAATCATTTTCTTTTAAAAGCTTTTGTTTTTTATTTGATGTTTT
Organism: Labia minor; assembly: GCA_963082975.1. Lineage (NCBI taxonomy): Eukaryota > Metazoa > Arthropoda > Insecta > Dermaptera > Spongiphoridae > Labia > Labia minor. Next base: position 17,820,524 of record OY720344.1, on the reverse strand, counting down.
TTTATAAAAAAAATTAAAATAAAAGTATTTATTTAATAAAAGATATATATATATATATATATATATGCTAGAAAGCTCTTGGCGAGTTACTCACAGTCACCCCTATGAAAATTTTTTCTCTATATTCAGATTATCTAAAGAGTAAATGGGGGAAAAGTTAATAAAACAAATTCAAAAAAAAAAAAAAGATAAAGTAAAAGAATTCAAAAATAAGCACCAATGAATTATAAATGAAAGTTAAAAGTTTACTCTAATCAATAAATAATCCATAAATACACATTTCTTTTAATATTTTGTTTTTAACTTATATATATATGTTACTTATTATAATAAAATGAAACTTTCCTAGAAGTATCCTCATTAGGTACAGGATCGCATACAATAACTTTATATAGTTTTAATATTTATTTATTTAATGAGGAAATGTTTACAAAATTCTATTCAATGGTAAACATTATTATTAATCATGAATATATTCAAAATATAAATATTAAAAGGATTTATCTCCAAAGCAAAAGTTTAAAGATTGGTCTGAATATATTTACAAATAAATAAAAGTATTTTTATAACATTTAATCTAATACCATCTTAAAAAAGGAAAGATTTTTTTGGTTAAAATGCGAATTAATATAAGGGCTAAATTATTATATAATAATATATAATGTATCCGCTTGATACATCGACTATAGAGGCTTGTAAGACCAAAAAAATAATAGAAAGCTATTGTTCCTGAAAATTGAAAGTGGGAGGAAATGGAAGGGGATGAATCCTTAATATATATCAATTTTGCTCGAAGGCTAAAAAGAGGAATTAATAAAATTACGATAGCAACCTCTTCACTTCTATCGCACCTGGAAATTTAAATGGACTGTATCAAAGGTCTATGTTTAATATATTAAGAATTTGGGATTGAAAAAAGCTCGCTAAATAAACACTATAATCAACTTTTACAATATTTAATTAAATTAAATTAGGTTCAATTAAAAACGGATTAATTATATTTAGGGTCACCTAAATATTTTTATATATCAACTTAAATCTAAATTTTCAATCTAAAATTAATATAGTTCAAAGTGTTCATAAGTGCACTTATCTGACCACCGGGAATTGAATTAAAATGGGGGTTTACGCTGCCGTTCGCTGCCTGGATGTCTTCTCTGCTGGTTTCGCAATTGATCCAACGATCAATTGGCTTTGGACCCTCCTCGAGTTTCCAACGGGATGAATGGACCAGCACGGATCCAAAGGTAGAGATGATCCCCTCAGGAATCACTGGGTTTGCCCCCTCGGAACAAACTCTGGAGCACAGGACCGGCGGCTGCAATCTGTAGCCTCGTCGACGACCCCAAAAGCACCGCGTTCGAGTTGTAAATTCGAACGGGTCGAATAAGGCGTCGGTGGGCCAAGGGGCCCCAGTAAGCAGTGGACGAGCAGATAAAAACAACAGGCCGCAGCGACAGACAAAGGCAATAGCACTCGGGCGACAGGTACAACAGCAGCGGGGCTCCGGAGAGCTCGGCCTGTCTTTTTATATGTAGATAGTAAGGGAGGGGGGTGGTCAACCTCATGAATTTATGACAATAACAATTAAATATTTAAAACTATAAATTAAATTAACTTAAAAATATTAAACTACATTATATAATTAATTAACACTAATATTTATAAATATTAAATTAATTACTATTTAAACTTAGTCAGAGGGCGGGAATTCAAATTTATTTGAATTCAGGTTCCATGCGGAAACATCACTCCCCCCCTTGACGGACTGTCAAAATCTATTTAAATTTACGCTATCGGGTAGCAAAGTAATTTTGTTGATCGAAAGGTTATATTCTCCCCTCTCGGTCTTTATTTTAACCCCCTGTACCAAATTGTCCTTTCCTCGAAAGGTTTTAATGATTTTCCCCAGTTTCCATTGCAAGGGGGACACGCCGGAATCGGGTATCAATACCAATCTATTACGCAAATCACTAGGGTTCTCCCGAAACCACTTTTTACGAGATTGCCGATTGGTTGAATAATTTTGCCCAGGATCACGCCTAGAGCCAGGTAGCCTATTTTCCCCTACCCTTTCCCCATTGGACCCTTGTTGATATGAATTAATATATTTACAAGGGCCCATTAGAACCCACCCCAGGTGGGTGTCTTGCGCTTTTGGTAAATCCCTTCTAAATACTTTCGTTTTCGATTTCATTAGAAGGGGATATATTTCTGCTCCGAGAATTATATCAATGCCTGCAGGTATGTTAAATTCTGGGTCGGCTAATTTATTACCTGCCGGCAGTGTGAAAGGGGGTATCCTTACCTGTTGTATTGGCTGTTCACTTGTTAATTTTTCCAAAACAAGAGGGTCTATTTTATAATTTTGCGATGTACCGAAATGAGGGCAAAAGGTGAGCTGAACCTTCCCTTTTACTCTCATTGACCGGCCACTCAAATTGAATAGACTTGTAGAGGTCTTTTCAATTTTATGACCGAGTCGTTTCGCCATTGAAAGCGAAACACAGCTTACCTGTGCCCCACTATCTAATAGACACCTAGCCTTTATCAATTTTCCCTCGGTGTCTATTATTTGTACCTGCGCAGTTGCCAATAGTGATGGATTAAAATTATTATTATTACAACCCGCATTCGACTGCATTATATGCGTTTGTAATGCATCTACATTCAAATTAATTGGTTTATCCTCCAATTTATTGCTTTCTACATCTATGTGTAGCAATTTATTCAATTTTTTATTACACTGAGCGCAAGGAGGTTTAAAACAGTCTGCCGCAGAATGTTTCAATCCTAGACAATTGAAGCATCGCTTCAATTCCCTAATTTTTCCCTTGCGCTCGCCAAGTGATAATTTTTTAAATTTATGACACTCTTTTAAGGAGTGTTTTTTTCCACATATGCTGCAGTCGTTTGGGGGCCCGCCCATTGTATGAAAAATGCCTGCTTTTTTAAAATTTTGTTTTTCCCTTCCATGGTCTATTGTTTTATTGCCCTTTTCAATGCTCAGGCCTGGCTGAGCTCCTAGGCAAGAATTATACCTCCTTTCTAAAAAGGCCAATATCTTTTTTAGGCTGGGGAGTTCGAAGTTATTTATTTCATAATACCATGCCCGCTTTGTTTCGTAGTCAACTTTCTCTAGAAGAGAGAAAGTCCAAAGAGGGTCACAGTCATCTATTTGTATTTTCAACGCCTCAAGATTGTTTAAAACGTTCTGAAACGTTGAAAATACTTTGAATAAACTATTCGCCGAATGTGAAGTGGCTTTAGGGATATCCATAATCTGCCCAATAAACCGGTACACGATTTCCGATTCCCTATTGTATCTTTTATTGAGGGTGTCCCATACAATTTTGTAATTCTCACCCTTCATTGGATACATGCCCACGCATTCTAAAGCCTCCCCTTGCAAGGCTCCTTTTAAATAGTTTAATTTCTCGAGAGAGGATATCTCCGTTCGATCTCCTACTACTGATAAAAAGGTGTTTTTAAAACCCTCCCAATGCTCAATTTTTCCCGAGAATTTTGGAATCTCTAATTGAGGCAGACTTGGCTTTGCCATAATTTTAGGCCTATCGCAAGTCTGCCTACGAGCCTCTAGCTCGTTTTTAATCTGCCTAATTTTTAATAACAGGCCACTCGACATGTCCAGAATCCGATTAATCATCTCAGTTGTTTCTTCATCTCCCAATGAAGCATCTGAGAGAACATCTGAGTTCACCTCGTTGATGCTTACATTGGAAGATTCCAACTGAATCAATCGAACTTCTAAAACATCCGAGTCGGCCTTACCTATATCCCCCAAGGCGGAAGTGATGGTGTGCACAGAACCTGCACATATATTTAATTTTCTGTGGTATAATTTAAATGCCCTCGACATTTTAAAATTTTTATTTAATTTTAATTAATCTCCCTGAGAGACTAAAATTATTTATATAACTATTAAAAGATCCTTTAAAATATTAATTTTAAACGAACCTTTTAAACTTTAGCGACCTTTTTTCAAACAAAGGACAAAGAAAATGAATGGAAAGGAAATTTGCTATTGCAAGGGTCAGGTAACAAAATATTCCAACTGAATATAATGTTTATTGCAATTCTATCTCAAGAACAAATGCTTTCTTTTGAAACTAATATAAAATTATTTATATTAAATTAAAACCAGATAAAATCTTCAATTTTATCCGGCTAAAGAAGGACCAAAAAATTTAATGATGTATCCGCTTGATACATCGACTATAGAGGCTTGTAAGACCAAAAAAATAATAGAAAGCTATTGTTCCTGAAAATTGAAAGTGGGAGGAAATGGAAGGGGATGAATCCTTAATATATATCAATTTTGCTCGAAGGCTAAAAAGAGGAATTAATAAAATTACGATAGCAACCTCTTCACTTCTATCGCACCTGGAAATTTAAATGGACTGTATCAAAGGTCTATGTTTAATATATTAAGAATTTGGGATTGAAAAAAGCTCGCTAAATAAACACTATAATCAACTTTTACAATATTTAATTAAATTAAATTAGGTTCAATTAAAAACGGATTAATTATATTTAGGGTCACCTAAATATTTTTATATATCAACTTAAATCTAAATTTTCAATCTAAAATTAATATAGTTCAAAGTGTTCATAAGTGCACTTATCTGACCACCGGGAATTGAATTAAAATGGGGGTTTACGCTGCCGTTCGCTGCCTGGATGTCTTCTCTGCTGGTTTCGCAATTGATCCAACGATCAATTGGCTTTGGACCCTCCTCGAGTTTCCAACGGGATGAATGGACCAGCACGGATCCAAAGGTAGAGATGATCCCCTCAGGAATCACTGGGTTTGCCCCCTCGGAACAAACTCTGGAGCACAGGACCGGCGGCTGCAATCTGTAGCCTCGTCGACGACCCCAAAAGCACCGCGTTCGAGTTGTAAATTCGAACGGGTCGAATAAGGCGTCGGTGGGCCAAGGGGCCCCAGTAAGCAGTGGACGAGCAGATAAAAACAACAGGCCGCAGCGACAGACAAAGGCAATAGCACTCGGGCGACAGGTACAACAGCAGCGGGGCTCCGGAGAGCTCGGCCTGTCTTTTTATATGTAGATAGTAAGGGAGGGGGGTGGTCAACCTCATGAATTTATGACAATAACAATTAAATATTTAAAACTATAAATTAAATTAACTTAAAAATATTAAACTACATTATATAATTAATTAACACTAATATTTATAAATATTAAATTAATTATTATTTAAACTTAGTCAGAGGGCGGGAATTCAAATTTATTTGAATTCAGGTTCCATGCGGAAACATATAATATAAATATATATATTAAATGAATGCTATAAATGCTGTTGGCCTGCATTATTTTAATATATTTTATTATAATGACCTATTTTTATTAATATACTAGCTGCTCAGAGCTCCTTCGACGCTCTTCACATCTAGACGGGGGCTCCGCCCCCTGTACCCCCGAGTGGTACATGGTATTTGGTTGAAAGTAGTAAAAGATTTTCATCCATTTTGTTTCAATCAATATATAACATAAAACATACATTTCTTATTGTGTGATTATTTAAAATATATTTTAATTTAATCAGTAAATTAATTATATATATTTTTATTGAATATGTTATATCTATCTACTCGAAAGTTCTTGGCAGCTACAACCACATTTCTCCAAGTGTCCTTATCCTGAGCCTCTGTTCCATCTTTCTTACGTCATTCCCTGGTGTCCTCATCTTTGGCCCATAAATGCTGGGGAGAATCCTATTCTCAAATACTCTGAATCCACTCTCATCTCCTAAGATCATAGACCATGTCTCACACTCATATAATACAACAGACAAAATAATTGTTTTATATATTTTAATTTTCATTCCCTTTTATAATAATTTTGATGAGATAAGCCTCTTTACTGCATGATAACAGGCGTTTCCCGATTGCAACTTCGATTTAAATTCTTCTCAAATATTATTATCCTTCGTGATTACATTCAATTTTTCTACATATTCAAATTCTACATTTTGTATGTTAATACTGCTCCTGTTTGTTTCTAAATATATTTATTTATCATTATTAATTTCAAACCTCATCTCTTTTCCTACCTCGATTAATTTTTCCTCGCTATCTGTAATTGCAATTGCCGAATCTCCTATTATATTTAAGTCGTCTGGGTCACCTAATATTTTACAATTGATTTCCGCATCTTACTCTTTCTTTACTACCTTCAAGATATATTTTAAGATCAAAATTTGAAAAAGTTTATCCGGATCTATTGAGTCATGCGTAGGTTTTACTAAAGTCTACAAATAATTAGTGAACAGAGATATTGAATTCGCGGTTTTTTTAATATCTGTCATAATGAAAATATCTTAATTAATGTTGATCGATTTGGCATGAACCCGCAATGATATCGTCTAATATTTCCTCCGCCTATAGTTATAAGTATTGTATATGTTATAATAGAGTATAATATTTCTTGATCATTTCATTTTGATATTTTAATTTCATTGCTTGATTTTTATTGAATATTTTTAATTATAATAAAATTTGAGAAAATGCAAAGTTAGAGACTTGAGACAATTTATAAAAATTAACGGTATAAAAGTATTGATAAAACTAAAGATAAATTAACAATATATACATTCATTAATAGTATTAATTTAAATTAATGGATTTATTTGATTTTTTATTATTAAGTTCATTTATTAATTTTTTTAGATCATAGTTAATTCCCTCCCTTAAAATAAAAGAAGTATTCAAATATAGAAAGAATAAATACAAAATAATTTAAGTTAAATATGATTTAAATATTTTATTATATTAATTAAAATGAGAACTTTTAGAATAAAATATTTAATTGAAATGATATTTGAATATTAGAATTTAAAATAAAAAGTTAAATATTATAATAATTCTTTGATTGCTAGTTATATACATTGTGTAAAATGAGTCCGCCAGTCAGTGGGCCACGCCTGGCTCTTGAATGAACAACACGGAGAACTATATAAACTTTAAAAAATTAAATTCTGCGGTTATTGATTAGAATTAGATATTAATAAAATCTATAGCCTATGTTACCATAGAGATATATAAGAATATTGTGATGTAATTTCATAGAAATCGTTTCTTATTTTTTGATGTTCATAATTCTAAATTACCGGTAAAGTGTCGGTTAAGTAGGAAATTTCTTTTTTGTTTGTTTCTATGACAGCAAAAAAGTAAACAAATTACATACATACATACATACATACATACATACATACATACATACATACAAACACTCTCCTTTATATATATAGATTTTAGATTTTATTGAAAAATTTTAATTAATAAAATACAGCCTAAACGTTATGCAACACGCACAACACTCTTCTCTCCTATCCATTGCATTCGCAGAGAAATTGAGATCTAATATAAATTTCTATTTTTGACTGATTGTTTAAACGATCTAAATGAACATCCTGGTCATCTTATTATTTTCCTAACATTATTTCTATTAATTCTAACAATTTATTTAAAATGAAATAATATTATCCATTTTCAGCTCATGATGAATAACACAAACGTTATGGTATAAATTACAATCTTTATTAACTAAAACAATATTATCATGATTATGCTATACAATCAATTATTCATTAGTAGAAATACAAAAATAATTAACAACAAAGTTAAAAAACAATTATAAAATTTTTCTTCTTCCTGTTTCTTTATTCTAACCCTTTAACTATAAATGCATTATACAAATAATAACATATAATAACATATGAAACCCTATTAAATACAAAAAAATGAATAAGAGTGGGGTTGTATTGTATTGTTTTTCATAAGAATAACAACAAAACCAACATTCATATTAGTACAAGTACATTCATATTAGAGTAAAAGCAAACTCGTTGTGTATTTTATTTACCTCATACCTAAAAATAATAATAATAATAATAATAATAAACAGGAGAAGAGAAATTCAGCTTTTGTATTTTGAATATTCATTAAAAAATATCAAAAACAAAAATTATTCTTTTATAATAATAGATTGCTAATATTGTTAAATAATCATACAAAGTCTATTTCTAAATGATTTTTTTTTAAATTAAAATTAAAAATTCAACATTCATTTATATTTATATTTAGGTATTATATTTGACCATTTTTATATCAATAGATAGATTGATTAGTAAGACCGAAAATAAATAGGGAGAGAGAGAGAGAGAGAAAGAGAGGATAAAAACAAATAGAAATTTAATTAAAAAATAAAGATGAAAAATATATCAATACCAACCTACCTACAAATAAAGTTTGAAATTGAAAATATTTATTGATTGAATTTTTTCATGTTTTTTTTTATTTGTTTGTTTTTTTAATTATATTATTATTATTATTATTTTTATTATTAATTTCCCTTTGTAAATTTACTTAAGTATTTTTTTTATTTTATTTATTTATGTTTTCAATAGTAGAAAATAATTCAATTTTATATTGAAAGCAAGTATCAAAAATTGTATTAACACTTTTGTTATTCAAATCTAATATACGACTATACTATTTCAAAGAAGATTGCCACCATGATCACCCTTTTTGTAGCATTATTATAGTTTTAAACATGTCATTGTAAGTATTACCATTTATTTTACACATATTTAGTATTATATTATTATATGCATATTGGTACTAATTATGAAATGTAGAAAATAGAAAATAGAAGAAATAATATAAATATAAAAAAAAATATATAAATAAAGCAAATGAAAACTAAATACGCTCAACGTTTTTAGTTGAATATGAAGAAATTATTAAATAAACTTTGTCAGGCTTATAGAAAAATTATTTTATTATTTTTAGTTCATGAAAAAAACGTTATTTTATAAAAAAAAAATTATATTTATATTATTTTATTCTTTTTAGTGCGATATTAATTCCATAAAATAAAATTATTCATAGAATAGGATCTAAGATGAGAAATAGATAAAGATGATGTTATACGAGAATTTGCAAATAGAATAATACAAAAAGAAAATATTAATATTCTAAAAATGATTATAATTATATTAAGTACATATTATTATTGGAGTAATGTTTTTAAATTATATTTATTATAATTATTATATTAATTAAAAATTCCTCTTTTAATGTTATAAATTATTTTCAATTATTTTCAAAATGAAAACCAACTCAATATTTATCCGTGACATGGTGTGAATTAAAAGTCAAATATTAATGCAATTAATTGCTAATTACATTACAATTGATTGATTATAATTTAATTATATTTCTTCCATACCTTCTAGGGATCCATTGAAGTATCTATAAAAGTTTTCAAAAGTCTATCTCAATTTATAGTTGATGAAAAATCAATTTCAATTTCAATTTCAATAAGAGCGAACAGACAGACAGACAGACAGACAGACCTGAAGTGAAGTTGATAAAAACATTATAAAATAAAAATTCTGGATAATGAAGGTAATCCGTTTCCGATTTTATTATTATCATCTTTATTCAATTTAATTTTTAAGTTCATCAATCCTAAATATAAAGTACTGATTAGAAAATGACAATATCGACATTGAAAGCATATTAAAACATCTAGTAAAGGAAAAATCGATTGGGAAAAAATGTATATAAAATAAATAGGGTGTTGACTGAAATTTTAGTGATGCTCCTGCATTTTAGATTAACGCTACTCATTGAACCAGATATTATTATTTATATATTTTAAATTGCCTAGTAAAGATAATAAATAACTAATTATATTATATTAATACAATACTTGTGTTGAAGGCAGACTATCCTTAAGATTAAAAAAAAGAAAAAAAAAGAAATAAGAAAATTTTTTAAAATACTAAATTTTTTCCAAGGAAGAGAGGTTAGGTAGGAAAAAAATTAAATAAATTACTTTTATTTTTTTTTTTCTCCATCTTCTCTCAAGAATATTTTTTTTTTTTTCAATCTCTGTCGTATTTTATTTCATTTGAATTGATTGAATCGAAGGTAGATAGATAGATAGAATTTATTTTGGAGGGAAAAAAATTCATTTCTTCTCTCCCTCTTCCCTCATTCCCTAAACCCCATCTCAACTTCCTCCATGATTTGGCTCTCTATCTCTCTTTTAAGACTAAATATTAAAATTTTACTTTTTTTTATATTAATTTTATAAAAAATTTGATAATTGAATTTTAATGAAAGTATTTTGCAGATGATTAAGAAATATAGAAAGAGGATGGAATTAAAGAAATAGAAACGCACACATTCGTGTTTGTTCTAAGAGAAAATGTGTTGGAGTATTAATAACTTGACCTGTGGCCAGGTCCGAACCGACCGACGGTTTGAAGTAAATTAATTTCTAGCTACAGAAACAATTTCAAATAATTTTAATATATCTATTAATGTAATAAAAAACAAATAGGCATATAACATAAATATTTTTAATTTTATTTTATTTATAATTAATAAGTAAGAGCTGGCTGTGACGTCATGAAGGGGTGGATGAAGTCATATAATTTTAAATTAAGAAAAAACTAATGAAGATGATTTTCCCGAGGATAAAACCAATACAAAGTGCATGATTCGTGGTGATATATAAAAAAATCTCCTCATGTGAAATTTGGTGTGAAAATAACCCTTCCCTTCCTATCGTCGATCGCTAATACTACCACTTCCGGTTTCCGGATTTGCACCAAAAGTTGATCAATTCTTCCCAGTGATGCATTAAGTAAATATACCAAATTTCATCAAAATCGGTTGAGCCGTTCAGGCTGTACACATCTATACGGACGGACAGACATCATGCTAAAAATACTTTTTTCTGTTTAGAAAATGCATGATTCGTGGAGATATGTAAAAATCTCCACATGTGAAATTTGGTGTGAAAACAATACCTCCCTTACTATCGTCGGTCGGTAAAAATAGAAACGCACACATTCGTGTTTGTTCTAAGAGAAAATGTGTTGGAGTATTAAAAATGAATTAAAATAGGATCTTATTTAAATTGGTACATAAACAAAATATTAAATAAATAAATATAATACAATATGAGTGGTAATAATATTTATAATAATCTCTTTTTTATACACATTATTAATTTTACCTAATCCTGGAATAACTTGTAACGATCACAATTCAGAAAATAATTAAAAGTATTTTTGTTGAGGAATTGTTGAATTTTGTTGAGAAAAAAAGTTTGCGAATTTGATGCGTTAAAAAATTAATTTTGATAATCTATTTCAGAAGTTCCCAAAGTGATATATATCGACTCCTAGTGGTCTATGGCAACCTCCAAGGGGTCTACGGCAGCGAATAACAAATTTGGGGGTCTTAAAAAAAAAGGGAAATTGTTTTTCCGACATGGCTCTTATAACATTTTTGATTTTTCATTAAAGCTCTAAAAAAAGTAAAATTTTCTTTTATCAGAAATCAAAATCAATTTAGGGGGTCTACCCAAATCCGAAAAACTTGGCAAGGGGTCTATGACACAAAAAAGTTTGGGAACCTATGATCTATTTGAACTCTTAATATTTGAGAAAACTAAATTATAATAAACCATAAAGGCAAATTTTGTAACAAAAAAAAAATGTCACATATAATCAGGAATTTAAAGTGCTATTAAACTTTTCGATAACAGTGTTAATGGCAACGTCACGAACCGTCACGACTCAAGACGGTAGGGTTTCTTGAAAAGTATAGTTTGACGTCACGGTGCCTGTCCGTGACATATTTGTTACATATAGTGGATATCGACCTTTATTTAGAATTCCGTAAAAAAAATGGAAAAATTAACATGCAAGTGCAAAATTAATGAGATTTTTTGTTAAATGTTTTATTTTTATATTTTAGACAGTCCTCAAATGGACCTCATCATTTAATTTCTCAATACGTTGTATTTTTATATATAATATATTTCATTTGTAAGATATATAAATAATTAAAATAAATAAAAGATATTAATTAAATTGAATCAAGGAAATTGTCAATATTTACATTTTCCTTTTAAGATTTCCTTGAAATGGGAAAAATTTCTCTGTAGTATTTTTTATCATGATGTACGTTTATCAATATTAAATTATATATTTTATCCATTTATATTATTCCTATATGTGGATTTCTATAGAAAGTTTACATATATTTATTTTCATATAATTTATATTACATATTAACTCAGTCGCGTCTTTTTTAATGGAATATTTTTTTTGTCAAATTTTTACAAACTTTAGCACAGGTTCAATCCGATTACCATTTCCAATTTTATACACTTACAATAATAACATGCTAATATGATATATATTAAAATTTCCAAAAATTTAATGACATGTTTTATGAGTATAGTATATAATTCTTTATAGAATGAAGAAGAAAATATTGATCGTGAAACGTTTTTACAAAAATTTTATTTATATTTTTCTTGTTGCCGTATTTTACATATGTAGAATATGTTCCCCAACTTTTACAAGTAGATTGCAAGTATCAATGACGGCAGTCCCCTTTAAAGTTTTAAATTTTACTTTACTAATAGCTTCTCATTATTTTTTTAATAGTACACCAATACCTCACTTTGCGTCGGGGTTAAGTTTCAAAAAACACTTCGCAAATTGAAAGAACGCAAAGCGAATTAAGATTTTCTATAGTAAACCATGTAAAGAACGAAGATAGGTTCCAGGGTTACGAAAATACTACTTTTTAAAAAGAAAATTGAACAAAGTAAACATTTAAAAACAAAAATAATATAAAATTGTATAAAAATACAATAAGTTGACCTGTGGCCAGGTCCGAACCGACCGACGGTTTGAAATAAATTAATTTCCAGCTACAGAAACAATTTCAAATAATTTTAATATATCTATTAATGCAATAAAAAACAGATATGGATATAACATAAATATTTTTAATTTTATTTTATTTATAATTAATAAGTAAGAGCTGGCTGTGACGTCATGAAGGGGTGGATGAAGTCATATAATTTTAAATTAAGAAAAAACTAATGAAGATGATTTTTCCGAGGATAAAACCAATACAAAGTGCATGATTCGTGGTGATATATAAAAAAATCTCCTCATGTGAAATTTGGTGTGAAAATAACCCTTCCCTTCCTATCGTCGATCGCTAATACTACCACTTCCGGTTTCCAGATTTGCACCAAAAGTTGATCAATTCATCCCACTGATGCATTAAGTAAATATATCAAATTTCTTCAAAATCCGTTGAGCCGTTCAGGCTGTACACATCTATACGGACGGACGGACAGACGGACGGACAGACATCATGCTAAAAATACTTTTTTCTGTTAAGAAAATGCATGATTCGTGGAGATATGTAAAAATCTCCACATGTGAAATTTGGTGTGAAAACAATACCTCCCTTACTATCGTCGGTCGGTAAAAAACAAAAAAAAACTTATTCAATTAAAACAAAATAAATTATTTAATTAATTTATGAAAAACAAAATTAAAATTAATCACTGTCTGATGAGTCCATAGTGGCTGTTGCCCTAAGTCGGCTTTCTTTCACAAAAAATTGGTCCGTTTGCTGAACAGCTTTTTTTCAACGAAAAATAAATTTCCTTGGAGCAATTGATATTCGTAGCTACCGCCTGGGACACTTGAAAACTTATTCCACTGTCAAGATCGTTTTTTAAAAAATCTCCATAGTATAGTCAATCAAACACATCGCTTTGGGAATTTATTAGGATGTTAAATTAATTAATAAATAAAATAATTAATTAATTAAAATTACAAAATTTGAGATGATCTCACTAGTAAACATAAATATTTTAAATATTGTTTTGTTACCCATTGTATTTAATTTTTCACAAAACATATAACCTTGATGTCCATTAGAGTTTCTTAACCTTTTTGGACCAAACGCCCACTTAGTAAGGCCGGCTTCATAATTCGCCCCCCTATAAATTTATAACAGATAAAAATTGCATGATAATCCCTAATATAAGGTAGGTACACTTGGTGATACTTAGAGCCATAGTGAAAAATCGAGTTTCAGAACCTGATCGCAGAATCATCTTACCTTATTTTTTAGAACCATATTGAAAAAAAAGCGGAAATCTTTAAAAGCCTGATCGCAAAATCATCTGACCATTTTTTACTATCTCACCAGAGATAGTATTGCGATCGAGAAAATTTTCGATGTTGAGATTTTAATGTTTTTATACTTTTTGAAGGTTCCTGAATCATTTTCACTAAGGTTGAGAAAAATGTCTGTGTGTAAGTGTGTGTGTTGTGTGTTTGTATCTAGACAAGATTACGCAAAAACGGTTTGAACTAGAATCATGAAATTTGGTACATGGGCATTATTCAAAATTCGTAGTTTTCTATCAACTTTTGAGAATTGTAGCTCAACCGGAAGAGGGTTATTACCTACAACGTTTTGATTTTTTTTCCTCTAAAGTGACCGTAAAAATAAAGATATATGTTTGATAGTTCTTCTCATGATTCAAAATTGTTTAAAACTGCTATATATAGAATTTCAGCTTGATTGAATCGCTGAAAGTACCAGAATTAATTTTTTAACACTGCAAATCTCACGCGCCAACACGTGACATGGTGCCATCAACAGAGCCAAACATGCGCTGGTTTAATAAATATGATTTAATAATTTTAATTTATAATTAATTTAATTTAATATATGTTATTTAATCCACAATTCAAATTTGCGAGATAGTCGATTGGAGACACTCCAGATTTTTTAGAGTTGAAAATGATTTCGCCCCCCACAAATAACTTATTGCCCCCCCCCCCAAATCGTATAGTCAAATAATCGTCGCCTTTAAGGTGTCGATCGCCCAGGGTGAGAATCACTAATATACATTCTGGAATATCCTTCTAGAGAAAAAAAAGAAAATTTCAAAAAATTAAAGACTCGAACCCGAAACAACGCAACCTCGAAATTTAACGACGCTCAGTGAAAATGAAATTAAAATTAATTAAGTACTAATTAAGCAGAGACGCAACTTCAAAAAACGAAACGACGCAAATTAAAATGTGTACTGAAAAAATAATTTATAGATAAGTAATAAAAATTTCAAAGATAAAAGAGCTAAATATTTAAAAAATATATCACTTCCAGTAAGAGGTATATATAGTGACGGAAAAAGAAAATGCCAGCTTCAGTTAGACAGCTACCACAACGCCTTTCTCAACAGCATTAATATGTGAATCAAAATGAAAGAAATTAATTTTTAATACCATAAAGACATAAAACTGTCAATCATTTATAATTAAATTGCTATTAAAAATTAATTTCTTTCATTTTGATTCATACATTAATGCTGTTAAGAAATGCGTTGTGATACCTGTCTAACAGAAGCCGGAGCTTTCTTTTTACCGTCACTGTACAATTAAATTTAATAAAAGAAAGTGTATTCTTCATTAATATAGAAATCTTTTGGAAATATTTAACTCTATTATCACCACCCTTTAATATTTTGATCAATGATCTTTGGCAAGATCTATCCTGTTCCTTATGTTTATAGCTTCTACTATTTTCAATAAAGTAGTTTAAAAAAAATTAATTTTATTATAATTATTAAGAAGAGATAAGAGAAGATTGCTATGATGAAGATGATAAAAAAATGAGCTGTGGAGCCGACCGACGATTTAAAAATAATTAAAAACAACATATTATATATACATATAAATGTATTTTTTATTTCACCAGTTCGTTTAATTTAATAAAAAAATTTCCGACATTGAATATAAAATTAATACTTTTTCCGGATATACACCAAAAGTGAATTCAAGCTACTGATGCATTAAGTAAATATACCAAATTTTATCAAAATCCGTTGAGCCGTTCAAGCTATTCACGTCTATACGGACACACAATGGACATGCGGACAGACGGACAGATATCATGCTAAAAATACATTTTTCTGTTAACAAAATGCATGATACGTGGAGATAAGTAAAAATCTCCACATGTGAAATTTGGTGTGAAAACAATACCTTCCCTTTCTATCCTTGGTCGGTAAAAATTCAAATTAATAAGCCATTTAAATTTTTATTTTGATACCTGTTGATATTAATTTACACCTGTTGATTAATTACTTTAATTAAGTAAAAAAATCCAATTAAATGATTTAAATAATTAGATTATACAAAATAGGATTAGCTATACAATAAATATATTAATATTAAAATGTGAAATCCATTATTTTATAGAATTAAACAAGCAGTTGAAGTATAGAAAATTATTGTTTTAATTAATTATTTGAAAGAATAACGATTATACTTGTATGATCGTTAAACTAAAAAACTAAAGGCATAAACTATTTAGGATCAATTAATTTATAAAATAACTCTAAAATTGTTTAATATTTACTTTAACAGTCTCTCATAAGTTATTTCCTAGAACAAGGATGACGAACCTATGGTACGCGTACCATAAATGTCACGTTTGAAAATTTTGATGGCACCCAAAAAGACAAGATTATATTTTTAATACTTATAACCTTTTTCGACGTGATGATATATTAATAATTTCTGAAATTGTTGAATTTCATCTGAGATAGGAAGAAAGTTATTAGGCTAAAACAAGAAGGATTTGTTTTAAAAATGTCGAAATGTGAATTTACCTGAACTTCAAGTAAATATTGGAAATAATATTATGAGTCCACACCACTATAATCTAAAATCAATTAAAGAATTTCCATACAATAAAAATAAAAAAATAATAAACAATTTTTAGGAAAGATATATTTTTACCATAAATAAATCGCAAATGTTTTATCAATCATATTATTTTTTTGGTATAAAGTTTAATATTTAAAATTATAATACTCCTATACAGGATGGTTAGAAGTTATACAAAAATATTTTATTATATATTCAAGCTAAGGGTGGTGGAGAAAAATAATCATGACAATTTTGTGGCACAAATATCCAAAAAGGTTCGCTATCCTTGTCCTAGAATAACTAGGAAAAATATTACATTTTTCAATTATATAATAACTACAATATAATAACAACTAACTCGTTTATAGACATTCCAAAAAAAAACTAACTAACTTTAACATAAAAAAAACCCTGACTTTTGTACGTCTTACGCAAGGACAACGCCTATCAAGTCGGTTATATCAATGAGGTGTCCTATGATCAGTAGAACGGGTCCTCTCAACCTCTACCTTGATTTTCTTGATCGGAGGCGCTATCAAGTAGCTTTTCCCCAATGTTGTTCCCGGAGGCTGGGTTGACTCCGTCCCATAGGCCCCAGTTCGAGAAATTCTCTTGCCGGGCCGGGGACTTGAACCCGGGACCATGTGAATGTGAGGCATGTTCGCTACCCACACACCTAATGGCGTCTTTACTTTAACATACTAAAATAAAATTTAAAATAGACAAATGAACCACCTTCTTTAATGTATAATCATTTCAGTTTCTATTTTTAATAAATTCGATATCCACATAAATATTTACAAAGTGTGATTATTTATTTTTTTTTAAAGGAAATGTATCTTAAATTTTTTCCCAAAACTAACACGAAAAAAAAAATATTTTAGAATAACTTTTTTTCGTAATTCTTAACCGGGATTGCTTACATATGTAGTATGTACAAGCGATATATATATATATATATATAAAATGGGAATGAAATATCACCAATTGATATTCAAGATTTTCGTATTCAGGTTTTCGTTTATATACATGTATATACATAGATGTATATATATTAGTATACATATACACATACATAAATATATCTTTGTGTATTTATTTATTCAACTAGGCCTACTAGCCGTGTGAAAATCGTTTTATTATTTAAATATTGAACAGGGCAAAGATAGATGTATGGTTGGATGGATGAATTCTCAGAATAAACTCACCCGCTTTAAATTTACTTGAAAATCAATAAATCTAAATCTGAATATTGCAAATGGTTTATTAATATATAAAATACAATATTTTTATGATAGATTATAATTTAAAATAAAACAATTTGGATACAAAAAGTTAATTTGACATAAAGATTTTTATTTAAGTCAAAAAATAATATATAGGTATATACATATTTACTTATATCAGTTTTTTTCTTTCATTACGATTTTGTTTATTTAAATGAAATTTAATATTTTATATTAATATATTTTTTAGTTCATTTTGATGAAAAAAATTTAAAAAAAAAAATATTAATTTTAATTATTAAAATGGAAATTAAACTAAAAAAATAATCCTTTGAATTATATTTGTTTGCTGTTCAATAGTAGTATTAGTAGTAGTAGTACTAATATATGTATGTATGTATATACATTTAGTAGTATAGTTAAGTATATCAATTATTATTTTTACTATCTCGCCAGAGAGTATTGCGATCACGAAAATTTTCGATGTTGAGATTTTGATGTTTTTATACGTTTTGAAGGTTCCTGAATCATTTTCACTAAGGTTGAGAAAAATGTCTGTCTGTGTGTGTGTGTGTGTGTATGTATGTAGACAAGATTACGCTAAAAACGGTTTGAGCTAGAATGATGCAATTTGATACATGAGCATTATTCAAAATTCATAGTTTTCTATCAACTTTTGAGAAATGTAGCTCAACCGGAAGAGGGTCATTACCTACAACGTTTTGATTTTTTTTCCTCTAAAGTGACAGTAAAAATAAAGATATATGTTTGATAATTTTTCACATTATTAATAATTGTATAAAACTGCTATATATAGAATTTCAGCTTGATTGAATCGCTGAAAGTTCCAGAATTAATTTTTTAACACTGCAAATCTCACGCGCCAACACGTGCCATGGTGCCATCAATAAAAAACCAAACATGCGCTGGTTTAATAAATATTATTTATAATTTATAATTAATTAAATTTAATTTAAATATAATATATTATGTTATTTAATCCAATTCAAATTGCGAGATAGTCGAGTGGAGACACTCCAGCTAATTTTAAATTATTAAAATTTTACATATTTTACAAAAAAAAAGATGTAGAATGAGAGAAAGAGAGAGTGAGGTTTTAATTTTTAATAGAAAATGTGGGTGGGTGTGGGAGTGTGAGGATCTATTGTTTGTCTGATGTAGAAACTATGATACCTTAATTAAAAGTGGTAGTAAACAATTTTATATTGGATTTTTTTTTGTTTTTTCAAAATAAACGATTTCGATTTAATATTTTATACACATGATATTGAGTTAATATCAAATTTTAAAAAATATTTATATATAAATAAAATATTTTAATTTTCTATAATATTATTATAATAATAAATTAATTAATATATTTTTCAATAAATTGTTTCGGTCTTAAATGTAGTCATATCAAAGTATATTTATTATTATTAGTAATAGTAGAGAGTGCTAGTATTTAAACACTTACTTTTATTGAAGGATGATGTTATAAAATTGGTTGAAAATCAATGGACAAATATCACACTCGTATATATACCATTTATATATAAAATTACAATAAATTAACAAAATATTAAAGGAGAGAACGAGTTAATTCTATAAATGTTAAAAAGTAACTGAATTTTTTTTAAAACACAGTTATTTCGAATATTAACCTTATCAGTCTTTTTTTATTTTCTCAGAACAATTCATTTAAAAAATTTATTATTTAAATAAATGAATACTTGGAAAATAAAATATTACTTATATTATCAAAATATGTATTTTTTTGATATTTTTATATTTATTTATTAAAATAAAAAAGACCTTAATGGAACAATTGTTTTATTTATAAAATATATATTTTTAAAATTTTATTATGTTAAAAATATTAATATATTAAAACATATTATAAAAGGATAAAATTAATAAATAATATGTATAATTATTTAATTTAAAATTGATAAAAGATTTTTTTCTGTTGAAGTGAAAACAAAATTCTATTTTAGGTAATATAATCTTAATTTATTTTTAATTATAATAATTAATCAATATATGTATATAAATATATTATCTACAACTATATTAATATAAATATTGAAAAGATAGGATAGATATAGGTAGGTATTCTAGTGCAAGTATGTCATACCTATATTGAGCAAATATTGTTTGGGTAGAATTTGTTTTTAAACAACAATATAAATATGTTATAATAATATTATTATTATTATTATTATTATTATTATTTAAGAATAAACAATTTGATATTCAATGGTTTTCATTTTTAGAAAAATTATTAATTAATAATCAAGTACCTGGTTCAACGCGCCGCCGTTCAAATAATTTAAAAGAACATAAATTAAACCACCCTTAAACGTACGTTATTAATGCACTGAAAAGTATGGACACTGTCTGACGTAGTTGCTGACGTCATTTAAATTAAGAAAAACTAATAAAGATTATTTTTCTACAATTTTTGCTAGTATAATAAGATAATGTTTAAAATAAAAACAAAAATTGTAATATTATTTCTAATTTAATGTATTAAGATTAAAACTCATATAAACAATAAACATTAATATAAAGTTTATTTTGTTTTTGTTTGAATGACTTTATAATTCTAATTCTGTTGGAGGTTTTAAATAATTTTTCTTTATGGAAATTCATTTTAATTTTTGACTACCCTTTAATTATTCTTGATTCTTAAAATCATGTATCACAATTCAAAAAATAATATTTGTATTATATTTATATCATTTTGATTACAGATGTTTGTAGAAATTAGTTAATTAATTAAACTTTTATATCCTTCTTAAAAATTGTATTGACATTACTTTTGTAGTACATATGTTCCGTATGTTACAAAACATGCATTTTACATTTCCAATATTATTCTTTTCAATATCCACTTTTATTTTCATGCTATTCTATAGTATTATTGAATTGTTAATCTTTCATTTGTAATGTCTACTAGATTTATAATTATTTTTTAAATATTAAAACCCATTTCATATTGATGGTTTTTCATTCAGTAACGTAATATATATATAAAATTCTTATTATATCTAAGTTCATATTATATAATATTTATTTAAATAATATAATATTATATTAAACATGCAAGAGAGATTAATTATAATCCAGTTTGTTTTTCTTCTGAATTGTAAAGCCACATAGTGACCAGAGAGTGTAACATTAAACAGAAAATAGGATAACCCTACTCCCCCCTCTCTCTATTTAACATTTTATTACATAATATTAATGGATAAGCACGTATGCAAATTTACCATCTCATTCTCATCCAAACATCAACCTATACACACACAAATCGTTTGTTTATTATAATTTCCTCGATATAAGTAATCATATATAAAAATATAATTTTTATTTTATAATACATCTTATATGCGTATATTATCACATAAAATTATACTTATATAGGTATCTATCTATAATAATAAAAGCAAGTGTAATGTGTCTGTTTGTCTGTCTGACCGAGCTCTCCAGGCAAATCTATCGCACGCAGAAACATGGAATTTTTTACACGGAAGCACAAAGGGGCTGGCCACCAGACCTCGAAGCCCGATTTTCGATTTTTTAATTAGAAAAATTTTAAAAAAATTATAAAGAATATTAATTAAAAATAGTTTAGTTACCATACTAGATCATAGAGGCGCTGGTGGCGATAATTTGGCGGTAATTTAAATTCTGAGCAATGTGCAGATAAAACCTTTTTATATATCTATTGATATTTACAATATCTCAATTGATCTTATTGGCCTTTTATCTTTGAAACCGTCTAGGTGTGGAGAGCGCCGAAGGCGCTCGAAGCAGCTAGTAAATTAATATATATAGCATATTACACATAATTTTGAGTTTATGATATTAATTTTAAAGAACCAAAGAAATTTCTAAAATAATTAATTAAAGTTCGAGTTAAGTCATAAATAAAAACTAACATTTCTCTTTCTCGTTGATTATAATTGAAATAAATAAACATTAGTTTTTAATATTAAATAATAATAATATTAAAAATGATAAATTAAAATTTTTAATTAAATATGTTAAATTCAATAGAAAAAAAAATAATTGGTTGCTATGGTAATGAATAAATGAAATTAAAATCGGTATTAAAATTTTTAATTTATAAATACAATAACAATAATAATAATTATCAATCGTACTTATTAGACTTTCATCTTTTTGTTGCCGAATTCATCTGTTAAAATATTATTTTGAATCTTACTTTACTTCGATCAATTATTTAAATAATTACAATTTAAAAAAAAAATAATTTTAATTTTAAAATATTTAATTTTCAAATAAATACGAAGGCTGGTTAACATGGGGTAGATTTCAAAAGCCAATAAAAAAAAATAATTAATAATTTTGCATTGTGAAAATTCGTCTATTATCTTAATTTAATTTATCATTTAATATTTACAAATTAATTTTTTACTCATTTAATTACAGAAATTTTTTTTCAATTTTCAAATATTTTAAAATTTTTCAGTATCATTATTAATTTAAATTAAAATCAAAATTAGTATCTAATTATAAAAAAAATACTAAAAAAAACTAAAACAAAAACTAACGATTAAAAAATGAAATTTTAAAATTTAAGTCATTTTTTCCAGTTTATCTAATTTTTCTCAAATAATATTAAGGAGTAGTAAGTTTTCTATAATTACCGACCGACGATAGGAAGGGAAGGTATTGTCTTCACACCAAATTTCACATGTGGAGATTTTTACACATCTTCATTTTAAACTTAAAATGTAGAAGTAATTAATTAATTGAGTAATTAAATTAAAAATAAAAATCAAGATAATATAATTTAGTAATTTTAATTCAAGTTTTAAAAATATTTTTTTTTTATACTTTCTACACAAAAATAAATTGTACTAAAAACTGGATATATGTAATATTTATAATTATACTCATGGAATTTTAACGCTCAGCGTTAAATCAATTCAGAGAAAAAAATAAAGAATGTAAAAATTTTCAATTCGCATAAAAAACCTCATTCTCCCGGTCCAATGACACAGCCAGCGGGAGAGCTGCGACTATGTACCTGGAGCTCGCTTCCCATGTGTCCGGCCGGGGCTTAAATATAATAATAATTATATATAATAATCGAATTAAAAATGATATAAAATTTAATTTGACCCCAATCCATTACTATTTCCGACAATGAATATAAAATTAATTCTTTGTAAACTACCACTTTCGGTTTCCAGTTATACATCAAAAGTTGAGGAATTCATGCTTCTGAAGCATTAAGTAAATATATCAAATTTTATCAAAATCCGTTGAACCGCGTTCAAGATATAAACTTATCTATAGGGACACAGAATGGACAGACACAGGGACGGTTGGACAAACATTAGGCTAAAAAATACATTTTTCTGTTAACAAAAAGCATGATTGGTGGAGATATGTAAAAATCTCCACATGTGAAATTTGGTGTGAAAACCATACCTTCCCTTCCTATAGTCGGTCGGTAAAAATTACATTTATATATATATATATATATAATGTTGTTTTTAATTATTTTTAAATCGTCGGTCCGTTCTGTATCTGGACACAGCTCATTATTTTACTTATTATATTTATATAATGTAGACAAAATAATTGTATTGAAGAGCATTATTAAAAAGAATATGAATCAAAACTAATTTCGCAATTAATTTTTAAGTCAAGTGATACAAAATTATTAAAAATGAAAAGAATAATACAATTCGAGTCCATCGAAGGCTTGATGTGGTAAATTTACACGTAATACGAGATAAAACTTGTTATGAATTAATTTCTGAGAAAACAAGATTCAAATGAATGGATTAAATTAAAGGACTGAAGAATTGAAATACCTGTAATTTATAATAATTACAATTATCAGATTATTAAATTTGAAAGAGGCTTTTGTTACTGTAATATAACAAGAAAGAATTGTCTCTTATTCAAATATTTGAATGGGTCTTTAATAAAATGTTGGATACTTGAATCCTGAAGGGAATTTGCCAAGATTACCTTAGTTATTTATTTATAACTACTTATTTGTTTGTGGAATTTCTAACTCAATAAATTGTATGATAAAGAATTAATTAAACATTAAAGAAAATTAAATTTATTCATGTTTTGTAAATTTATGAAAATTAAGGAATAGTAAAAATCAACTCAAAAGAATATCTAAAAATATCTTATTTAAATGTGTGTCTTTAGATTTGATACATAGATTTCATCTAAATGAATTGTGCTGGAATATAAATTAAGAAATAAATCAAGTAAATCGCTCTTAGAAAAATATGATAACTATGAAAATGAAATAAATAAAAAATATGACAATAAAAAAAAATAAATAACCTGGGAAATTATACACTAGAATCATTAAAAATAATCAAAGATGATTTGTTAGTAAACGAGTCATAAATGAGGTAAATTTCAATAAGATTCAATGAACTATTTCTCAAGAATTTTCTTTTTTAATCTTATCTTATTATACTAGCAAAAATTGTATATATATATTTGTATTTTTGAAATATTAAACCACTCAAAGTATTTTTTGGACTATTGATAATTTTTAAAAAGAAAAATCAATCTGAATTGGTTTTAACCTTGGGAAAAATCATCTTTATTAGTTTTTTATTAATTTTAAATAGGAAATTTAAATGACGTCATCAACTACGTCAGACAGCTCTTGCTTAAATATAAAATATTAATAATCAAATAAAATTAAAAATAATTATGTTATCTCCATATCTATTTTTCCAGTGCATTAATACGTACTTTTAAATTATTTGAAATTGTTTCAGAACGTTTATTAGTTTTTTCTTAATTTAAAATTGGAAATTTAAATGATGTCACCAACTACGTGAGCACTTTCTTAAATACAAAATATTATAAATATAATTCAAATCAAATTATGAAATACATATTATGTAATAGCCACAGACCATACTTTTCTGTCTTTCAGTGCAGCAATACGTACGTTTAAGAGCTATATGTTTTATGACTATTTTTTTTTTAATCTATTTTAATTAAAATTATTTTAACGGCTACTCGGTGAACTAGGTACTTATGATTATTAACTAAAGGTAAACAGATAAAAGTACTTTGTATATAAATGATATTAAAATTTTATGACAAAACAAAGTTGAAATAAAATACAAAATTAAACCAGTTTTTTTTAGAAAGACATCAACATTATCTATGATAGATGAAATGTGATTAGGAATTAAATAATAATGAAAGGCAGAAAAGATGAAATATTCAATGAGAGAGCAATCTGTTTATGGATATCATCAAAATAAATTGAATAGACTTAGGACAAGTTAGAAGGGATTAGTGAAGAAGATCTTGAAAGAAATATCAAGAAAATATAATTTAGAAATGATTTTCTAAAGTTGAATATGACATGATAAAAACGAAAGGAATTGAATCAATTCAGAGTAATAAATTGGTGTCTTATTTTTTTTTTTTTTTTGTATAAAAAAATGAATCGATAATCAGTATAGGTATGTATAGAGAATATTATAAATGAACTTCTAATCATTTTTGCCATCTATATATCTCATTATTTTAAAATTTATTTATTTATTCTAATTGAATTTTTGATCATGTTTTTTAATTGTTTTCATTATTTAATTTCTTGTTAAGAATTTAAATTTTATTCTTTATTAATAAACCACCTAATTGTCTAAGTGCTTTCTTTCAAGAGAATTATATTTAAATATGAATATAAATGAGAGTAAAAAAAAATTAATAAATGTTTTTTAACACATTTTATCATATTCTATACCTATCCTGCTTTTAGATATTATTGTATTATTGTAATTATTATTAGATATTATTCTAAATGTTTATAAAGTTATTGATTAAAATCTTTACATATATTCTTAAATTATTGTTTTTTTTAAATATATTAATATCTATATATTTTGATAGGTGCTTGCATGTATTTTGATCAGTGACATGTATTGATGAAGATGCAAAGTATCAATTCAAACAAACTAACCTAACTATTAAATTCGACGGTTTGGAGATTTCTAAACATAAAATAACAGTTTTCTATTTAGTATTATTGAGTGTGTATAATGCAACTTTCAAAATTGTTGTTTGATTTGAAGAAATCAGATGCCGAAACCCATGAAACACTTTTAAAAACTTATGATGATGCTGCTCCGATATATCCCATTTGTCGATATTGGCTTCAACGATCTAAAAGTGGTGATTTTGGTGTTAATGACAAAGAAAGACTTGGAGGACCAAAAAAGCTTGAAGATAATGAATTGCAACATTTATTGGACGAGAACACAAGACAAACTCTCAAAGAACTTTCAGACAGCTTAGAAGTTTGAGACATACATGAGATGGGAAAGATCCAAAAGGAGAGAAAATGGTTACCACACGAATTGACTGAAAATGCCATTTCGAACAGTTTCACTCAAGGGTTATTCCAAGAAAGCCATCCAGATCGAGACTGAAGCGGAATATTCATGGTAATATGGTGGAATCAGCAAGTTGCAGTGTGTTAAAAGCTGCTAAAACTGTAACTGCAGTTGTTTATCAACGTCACCTCAACAAATTGAACGACGTATTGTTGCAAAAAAGACTAACAATACCAATAACGAGTAAGAGAAGCAAAGTTCTCTTGCATGACAAAGCTCGACCACACGTTGCAAGAATTAAGGATACGCTGTTGCAGCTCGAATGAGAAATTCTGCCGTACCCAGCGTACTCACCAGACATAGAGTCTTCTGATTACCGATTACCACTTGTTCAGATCGATTCAGCATGATTTGGTTGGCCCACGTTTTCGAAATGTTGAAAAAAGTGCGAAAATGGATCGATGATTGGATCGCTGCCAAACCAACATTGTTCTTTCGATACGGTATCGCCATGTTGCAAGAAAAAAAGGGTAAAAGTTATAGAAAATGATCGAAAAATTTTTGATTAATATATATTTTACCAATTTTTCTGAATAAATACCTTTTTAAAGTGAAAAAAATGGTCAGAATAAATGCAAGCACTTAATAAAAGGATGAGGCGACTATATGAAATGTAATCGATTAATGTCTGCCCTTCTATTAATCCATCTCTCATCCTTTCAACCCGATACTCTCTCCCTCTCCATCCAACTTGAAATGGCTCTTTAGAAAGAGACCCAAGCCCAGGCAGACTGCCTGGTCATAGCCAGCCAACGATAGAAAGAGAGGAATGCTAGCCTTGTTAGATTGAAACGATTTTTCCTGGACCATTGATTTCAAAATATGTGTTATATATATATATATATATATATATATATATATATAAAATATAATTTAAAAAAAATAATAGAAATATAAAAACCAAGATACATAATACATGTTATATATTTTGAAGATTTTTCATTATTATTAAATTTGAATTAAAATAGTTATTATTTGAATATACATATATAAATACCTAAATATAAAAAAAGAAAATATTAAATATATATACTTACTTAATATAATAATTTTTTGAGTAACTATATTCTAAATCAGGGGTTTCATTTATAGCTTTTGAACTTTTGAAAATTTTAAATATTTTTTTTTCATCATATATACATTTAATTATTTTAATGATATTTATAATAATATTTATTATATATATACAATAAATTAAAAAGTGTAATTGATAAGAATCACTTTTCATTTATTTCAATGTTTTTACAAATTTGATCTCTGTAGATATTTTTTTAACACCTGTTGATTAAGTACCCCATTTTATTATTATTATTATTATTATTTTTTAAATAATTAATAATAATTTATACTAAATAAAATTATTTACAAGAAAATACAGATAATATATTCTTACCTATTTGATAATTAATATAATGATGGTGTTATTGAATCATGTATATATTTTTAAAATATGATGTACACATATTAACAAACTGATAAAAATTTTTTACATATACTAAAAACTTACTTTTTTCAAGTGTGAATATTAGAATTTTTAGTTCGAGCTAATAACTAACATAGCAGTGATGCTCAACCTTTTTTTTTACCGCGGCACACTTTTAACGGTTTAAAAATTTAGCGGTACACAAAGAAAAAGATAAGTGTAAAAGTTTACCATATTGAAAAAAATGGTCCCAAAGACGGTTTACTTTTTTTTTTTTTTTTTAAGAACCAAATTGAACAAATTTAGAAAAAAAGTCGGAAATGTTTAAGAGCCTCATAATCTCGCGGCACACTTTTGAAAATCTCGCGGTACACTAGAGCAGTGCTCCGCAACCGGTGTGCCGCGGCACACTGGTGTGCCTTAAAGGAGATACAGGTGTGCCGCCGCGATCAAATGAAACTTTTAGAAATCCGCATAATTTTATATGTAAGTTTATTGTCATTTCTAATAGTGTCATTTTTCTGAGATTATAAATACAAGCGCTTGTCACCTTTATAACACACTCGCGTAAACAAACGTATTAAATTAATTTCTACATACAAACCTACATATATATATATTTCAGCTTTTGATGTGCCGCAAAATTCTAGAAACAATTTTTGTGTGCCGTGGGTAAGAAAAGGTTGTGGAGCACTGCACTAGAGTGCCGCGGCACAGTGGTTGAGAATCACTGAGATAGAGTGACAGAAAAATGTTATCGCCATGAGGTCGATGATGTACAATCAACCGGTTAGAAGGCCCATTGCCATTGGCTGCCAATAACTTTTTTCCGATACTTTACATTACCATTCACCGAGATTCAGTAAAAAAAATACTAATAAATAATAATCATAATATTTATAATAATTAGATTTAAATGTTTAATGTAATATGCGCAGTTTGCCTAATCTATAAAATAATACATTTTGTATAAATAATGATGAACCAAAAATTGTTAAAATTTCATAATAATATTTGAATGTATGTGTAAATGAATCATAGTTTTTACAAAGGAGCATTAATCAATTTATCCATGTTATTTTTAGGTAAATAACGTTTTCTAACTACTATAAAAATATAAATGATATCTTGATCTTTGAAAAAAAATATTCTATTATATTATTAATTTACATATATTAAAATAAGCTATATAATATAGATATACCATTATTTTTCAATCACTGACAATTCTAGAGAAAGTTTAATTATTTGATTTATTCGTTTTTCAAAATTTAATTAAAATGATAACTAAGAAAAAAGATTTGAAGAAATTCTCGTCTTTTGTTTTTGTACATTTATATCTGTCATTTTAATTAGAATGTTAAATTAAAAATAAAAAAAAATTAAATTAAATTAAATATTTTACTCTCTTTCTTTGCTTTTAAATTATTTTTTAATTTTTTTATTAAATTCTATTTAAAAGGGCTAAGTATTATCATTTAATTAATATTATAGGTTAAATATACGAATATTTATTTATTCAAGTTAAATATATAAATATTAATTGAATATTTCATATATGTATTGAGGAAATTGAGGAGCAGACTCAATTAAAAAATAAAATTAGTTTTAATTTTAATAATTCAGTACCTGGTTCACCGAGCCATCTCTCGGTCGTTAAAAAAATTATTCCTTATTATCGGGTTTGGCTGGTAATATTAATACCTGATTCACCGAATCACCATTCAAATTATTTAAAAAAACAAATTAAAAAAAACTAGTCATAAAACATACACCCCTTAAACGTACGTATTAATGCACTGAAAGACAAAAAAGTATGGCCTGTGGATATAAAATAAGTTATATTTCGTAATTTGATTTTAATTATATTTATATATATATATATATATTATATTATATTTATTTGTATTTAAGAAAGTGCTCGGTCTGACGTAGTTGCTGACGTCATTTAAATTTCCTATTTAAAATTAAGAAAAAACTAATAAAGATGATTTTTCCCGAGGCTGAAACCAATATAGATCGATTTTTCTTTATAAAAATTATCTATGGTATGAATTTCCAAAATAATCCTTCGAGCGGTTTAATATTTCAAAAATATAAATGTATATATATATATATATATAATAAAATTATACATATTTATATTTTATATATATTTTTGCTAGTGTAATAAGATAAATTAAGATATAGGTTACATACAATTAGAAATGTCATTTTAAATTTAATTATTTTTAATAGCTAATTATTTTTAAACCAAGTCCTAATCTGCCATTGGAATCTTTTTTGAAAAAAAATAAACAATTAAAATAATCTGAAAAGAAAATACAAATGAGAGGAATTTTAGTGAAATATAATAATAATTATTATTATATTATTATACCATATATTTTTAAGTTATTAAGATAATTAATTTTTTATGAAAAATATGCGTTCCTTTATTATTTTATATTAATTATCGATTATCTATTCTTAAATTTAAAAACTATTTGACAATATTAAGGAAGTTAAGAGTTCTAAGAGGGTTTAATTCTTTTTTTTCCTTGGTAAGCGTTTACAAATTATTTGAAATCATAAAATGAGAGAAGGAAATTACTATTAAATATAAAAGAGTATGTTTTTTCTTTATGATAAACATAAAATTATTTTTATCATCATTATAATCATTAGTAGCAGCATCAGCAGTTTCAACATTATATGCTTGGAAGATAAAATATTAAAATAAAATTAATTGAAAGTTGAATGAGGAAGAATAATTTGAAAATAATTACTTTCTTAAGTAGATATATATACATTATAAATTATTTTTAATATATACTATATTTTTATTTTACTATTTCATTGTAATTTATAAAATATTTTGTTTTTTTTTTAACAGTTGTATGCAGATTATATCTGTTATAGATTATTTTATATGATTGGAGAAAATAAAGTACATCAATAAAATAATAATAGGTATTAAAAAAAATATTGTTTTAGTCGACATTTCGTACCCTTATTGGATTTTATTATATAAAAAATTAATCATTAATTAACCAATTTAATTAATGATTAATTTAGAAAACAACACTTAAAATTGTTGAAAATTATTTAAAATATAATATAATAATAATTATATATATACTATTATAGTCAATTTTATATTTTATTATAATGCACTGATATATTTTTTGATTTAATGTATTTATAAATATTATATACTTAAAAATATTTTATTATAAAAATGAAATTTATAGTTTTAACGATAAAGATACGTAAAAAAATAAATACATTTCCGGACGATGGAAGTAAAGACTCTATCTTGAAAATGTTTTTGAGGGATTTTCTTTTTTAACCTAATCTTATATTATAAGAAAGTTTACAAGAGATTTCGTTCGTTCTGGTCTTTCATCTTTTTCCGTATTTTATTTTATTTATTATTTTTTCTTTTCAAGAAATGATTTGTGAGCTTAAATTTTTTCTTTTTATATAATAATATTAAAAATCATAAAAAATACAGAGAAAATAAATTAAATATATTAATTTTCAGAGATTTCAGGGGAATTTATAATTGATATCCAAAACAAGAAATTGATGTTTTTGGGTTTCAATATTGTATTTTGCATAATATATGTATTATCTTATATATTTTTTTAAAAAAATCTATTTTCTTTATATAAAAAATAAGTAATTAAAAATATGAAATGAAAAAAAGGTTATGCCTGCTTCCATCTTTTTGTTATTAAATATTATTAATGTAAATTCATTTTAATGAAAAAAAAACGTATTGATTTATTTATGAAAAGTTGGTTAATAAGAATTTTTTTATTCATTAATTTACAAAAAAATGAATAAATAAGTAAAATAAATTATCCATAGTTGACGATATCTAGTTATCTAATTTTGCAGATCAAGATATCAATCAACTTACTCGTTGATCTATAAACTTAATTGAATTATTTGAAAATAAATAAATCATTTTATTTGTAAGAAAGATACTTGTAAATTGTACAACCCATTTATTTATAAGCAACAAGATTTTATATTTTCCGGATTGTATTATTCCTTTCGCGCTATTTTGTTTCCTCTTATTGCAACTGGATCAAACGATCAATAAGATATACCTACTGCTGTTTAGACGAAGCAGTTTAAAGAAAATGTACAAATTTTAAATAATTTTTTAAATAATTCATGACTTTTACACCCGTATACCTTCTAACATTATATTGCTATTTTAAGAATGTTTGGTCAAAAACAGCTAGGTAATAATACCCCATTCGCCTTATTCACCAGGTATGGCTCAGTGTGACTTGTTTTCTGTTCCCAAAATAAAGAGACTTAAGAGACTATATCGCTTTAAAAGCTAAAAACTTCTACGTTTTTCTGGAAATTTAAATAGCGCTATCTATGTATCATATCTTAAAAGAGCTGTTTTCAGGAGAATAGTTAATATCAATATAGATCAATTTTTTTGCAAAAAACCAAAATTTTCAATCACTTTTGAACTAAGAACATCTCTCTCTTTATATATATATTTATATATATATATATATATATATATATATTAAATTCTTGAAAATAAAATCAGTGTATATTTTATATGTATGTCAATTCGAGAATGGAATTTCGTCTAGTTTGTTTTTTTTTTCAATGGAAAGCGATTGCAATGGAGGGGTGAAAAATGAATGAAACTGGTTGAATTGAATCGATACGAAGAAGAAAGACAAGGTGGGAGAGAAAATTTCATGGATTCCGGGCAACAGGTTGTGTTCGTTCATTCGGTCGCTAGGAGGGGAGTATATATATATATATATATATACGTATAAGTCAAGTCTTTCTCGTTAAATAAAATTTATTTATACTAAGTACCTCCTTTTTTCTTTATTTATTTTTTGATTTAAATTTAGATTACGAAAAGATTTCGAAAAGAAAAAGAAAAATCCAGATTTTTTAAAATTTTATTAAAGTTTCTTTAATCTAGAATATTTATAAATATCAATTATATACCTATAAATTAAGAATTATTAATATGCAAATTAATAATATATAAATAATGATTATTAAAATGAAAAGTTAACAATATAAATAAATAATTAATCTATTGCTAAAAGAATCTATTTGATGTGAATTTACTTCTTGGTCAATTAATCATATTTAAACAATCAATTAATAAAATATTAATTTAGGCTTACCTATGATGTTTGGTGCCACTTCTGCTGCTGAAATTGCAGCTGTCTCGTTTTGCGGGGGTGGGCGGGAGGATATAGGGTTGAGGGGTTTATGGTGGTGGGATATAAATGATGCTAAGCGGCTAGGGGCTGGATGGCTGGCTGGCTAGCTGGCTGACTGCCTGGAATGAATGCCGTTGGTCGAATGAGAGAGGAGAGAGAGATACGTCGCCGTGCCGTCTTGCCGATTTGCGTTTAGTGGAGTATGCGTGCTAACCCAACTACCCTAGGCCACCCCCAACATCCATTTTCCATCCTACCCCTCTCACCATACAACACCACCCATGTCTCGTATGCGCATGCGTCAGATTGGCTGACCTGAACGGCTTGCCTTGCACCTGGCAAAAAAGGTATTGCACTATCCCACCATTGATCGGTTTGTTGCTGCTTCAACAAGTAGTTCACAGGTTGTTCCCGCCTCCTTACTTGGCCAAAATGATTGGGAAAGTGGGGGAAATGAGGCAGGGAGGAAGGGAGGAAGAGAGGGAAAAGGGATGAAGGAGGGGTAGAGAGGCAAACAGGATAGAAGAGAGGGATATCTCTCCCCTGAGCATAATTAATCATCAGAGTGAGCCCCGGAGTTCATTCATGTTCCATCCAACTGAAACTAGGTATACCAACAAGTCGTTTTTTTTTATTTTAAAAAACATAAATGAGCAAACTTTTCAACATTTTGAAATAAATTATAAAACATGAAAAACCACAATTCTATTATTCCAATATTTTATCATAATTTGATAAAGAAATAAACTAGAAAAAAAATTAAAAATTAAAATTTGTTTTGAATAAAACGTTATGTTAACTACAAAAAAATCTGGGTTTTTTCAATTTTCATATAATATGTATTTAATTCTATATTTAGATTTTGAATTTCTTCATTAATATTACATTATATTATGTAACTCACTCTGTTTGTTTGGATGGAACTTTCTACTCAAATTTTAACTAATTTCCAATGAACAAATTGACATTTACTTGTTCCCGAAGATAAAACTTAATTTATCCTCTAATCCATCAAAAACTTGACTAATTGGTGGAAATTGATTAATTAAAAATTTCGATTTAAATAAAGATTTTTAAGAGTGATGATTTTGATAATACATTAAGTGAAACTGGAATTTCTGTAGTACAGATAAACGTATAAACACAAACGTATCTATCAAAGGAATAAAAGTTATTTTATTCAATTCATCATTTGCTATACATATCTTCCACCTCTCTGACAATTTGTGAATATTACGACAAAAAATCATGCTCTTTTGAAGCAAATTACCCATTCGGCCATTTTTGTATTTTTGTTATTAGCGAAGTTCCGGTCAGCCATTGCGTGCCTTATTGATGCAAATAAATGATGGAGCATGGTCTTAATATCAAACAGCATAATATATTAAACGTTTAAATTGTTTCTGTTGCTACGGTGCATTATCATGAAGCAAAATTACTTTGTGCTACCCTTTGGTGTGGTCTTTTTTAACGCAAAGCCAGGTTCAAATTCACTATTTGTTGTTGATACCGTTCAGTATTAACACTTTCGCCAGGTTTTAACAGTCCTTCTGTCATAGCAAATACAGAGCATTGTCTTTAACGATATCGTCTTGCAATTGCATTCAGTTTTCCTGTTGTCTTCCATTCAATTCATGTGAAACCCATTATCCTATCTTTTGGATGTTTCCCATAGATTTTGTTTTAATTGATCTGTAAGTTGTTGTTGCGTTTTAATATCATCTTCATCCAACAATTCTTTAAATTCACTGTCTTCAAACTTCTTGGCCAGCCTACTACAGACTTCGTACCTAACATCAAAATCAACACTTTTGAATTTTTTAAGCCACTCAAATCACTGTAATTTACCAAGAATATGGTCGCTATAAGCTTTGATAAGCATTTGATGCAATTTTGCAGCAGTTTTCTTCAATGCAAAAATCAATGCTGTCCGCATATCGATATTTGAGGCCCAAAATGGCACATGTTTAACGCTAGAATATTTGACTGATATAAATAAAGCAAATCAATTCAACTAGTCTTCTATATAGTATCTAAGCTTGTTATTTAGGCTCTTTTAGAGATATTTCAGGTTCATACGCACACACATGATATAGATTTATGTGATAGACAGAATTCTGTATTGTGATAGAAGAATTTGAAGTATGTATCTATTAAACTTCGAATATTGATTCATGTCCACTAATATGTGGGTAGAAAAAATTTGTGAAAAAATCTTAATAAAAAATTGGAAGTTGTGTAACTGGTCACTTTATTCTAGCCACTGGTAGTTTTCCATCTGGAGCTTGAGACGTTGGAGATTCTCGTCTCAAAAGGGCTACGATGATGCGAAGGTCTTTTTAAATTAATATAAATTGGGTACCAAAAACTTCTCGTGAATCTAGCTGGCTCAAGAGCAACTTACAAAAATATTATTCTTTAAGTTTGAAGGGCTGATTTATCATCTCAGGAGTCAACTTGAATTAGCTGGGAGGGAAATTGTGATTACTTGATAGGTTGGACTTTATTTGAAAAAATAAATAAATAAATATACATTTAGTTATAAAAAAATCTAGTTTCATGAAAAAAATTAATTTATTTAATAAATGTTTGTTATTATAAAAGTATATTTACCTAATAAAAAATAATTGATTATAAAATTATTATTCTATTCTTTTCTTTATATTACCAATCTAAATTTATAATTCAATACATTATATATATAATAAAAAAGCTTTGTTATTTCTATTTACAAAATTTTATAATCAATATGTTAATGTTGGGTCAAATTTCGATTTTAAGCGATGGAAACAAAAAATTTAATTAAAAAAATAATATATATATATAAATTTATTTTATACTGCTTGCTAGGTGACAAACTTAAAAAAAATATTCCATAAAATAAACTAGTAGTTGGTTAATTAGTGGTGAAAATTCCCCGTGTATGGAAAATGTAAAGATGTTTTCAGGTGAATCAGATAGTGAAGGCAGAGTATCTATTATATCTATTAGGAAGTATCTCTTCAAGGGTCGGGGACGAGAGAGTATAAAAACTACTGGTTTAACCGCATATTCAAAAAGTATCTGGAGGAGGTAAATTTAAATACTTAGGTTCTGTAATCACAAAGAATAATAATATTCGAGAAGAATTTAAAGTGAGGTTGCAATCGGGAGACCGATTGGGAAACTTGGACGACCAAGGACCCGGTGGGTAGACAATGTAGGAAGGGACGTGAGAGAGATAGGAGAGGGTATGGATAGGAGGGTTGTGGCTCAGGATATGGATAGTTGGAGAAGTGTGGTTGCTGCGGCCAAGAACTTTCGAGTTTTGAGCCACAGAGATAGATAGATCTGGAGGAGGTGAATGTGTTTCAAGGTTTAGGTGAATGAATCAATGACTTAACGTACGCTCAGAAATTTTCTGAGAATGCCGCTTGTTATAATCTTTCTTTGATATGATTTAAGTTACAGTTAATGTTAATTTAATCAAACAATTCGTAATATAACCACTAGCACAGGTGATTTTTATTGGAACTTTATAATATAAAATTATTCCAGTGTTTATCTCCTAACAGTAATTTTATTTCATTAAGATTATATGTATAGTCATATCTATTATATAAATGAGAGTAAAAATAAAAATTGAAAAATAAAGAAATTTATTTTAAACTGAAATATTTTCAATTTTTTTTTTTTTTTTTGAAACTATAGTAAAACATTTCAAAAATATACATAAAAAAAGAAGTAAATTGAATGACATTTATTTTAGTGTAGATTCCCAATGGATATTAAAAAAAAAAGGAATAGAAAGAGCTGACTTTAAAAAATAAAAATGTAATAGTATATGTGTGGGTGGTTAGAATCATGCAATTCCCATTAGACTGAGACTCTCTCTCGCATCTTTTCTTTGAATTGCCTATAATATATTTATTATCACATTTCCACTTTGATTAAGTTAATTCTTTCTGTTCCTCTATTTTTCTCCTTATCTATTTTTTATCTCCTTTTCATTCTATCTTTTGTAATTATTTAAAATTCTATTTTTCTATAAAACTACAATGAGAGCTTCACACTACTTTCATTTACGGTAATTGATATTAGAGTAAAAAAATAATCGATAATAATCCAACAGTAACATTGTTTCAATCAGTATTACCTTGTAGAATCAAGGTTTATTTTTTCGAGAGTAAAAAGGTTAAGAAAAATCTGACTACACAAAAAATAAAATCTTATTCTTCTTGTTCTTGTTTTAAGACATGTTTCCTCCAAATTGTCGATCATCTTTTCTTATGTGACTTCTTCTTTTCTTTCTCTGCTTCTTATTACGATCTGATTGTTAATCATCCTATACCATACTTCGCCAGTTGGTCATCTGACATTCTTTCTACGTGCGCTTGCATTCTTTACTTTTTATTTTATTTTAATAAATAATCTTAATATAGTTGAAATTGGATATTCTTTAATACAAAAAAATAAATTAATAAATTTAAAACATTAGGAAGAAATGTTTTATTAAAAAGAAAATATACACATTACTTCTTTATAAATTACTCCCTCACGCGAAAATCCAGATTCGATTCTCAGGCATGAGGTAATTTACTAATTAATATATGAGTAAAAGATCAAGACAAAGTTGAAAGGAAGCGTTGTACTGATTATATAAAACCACTAACCCGTCTATGAGGCAACCGACTTGAAAGACCCTTCCTTTAAAAGGATTATTTAGGGGTTTACCTTTTACTTTTTTTTAATAACAAACAGAATCATATACAAATAAATCGAATCTGTAGCGGATTGTTAAATAAAACAAATATTTTGATGAGATGTAAATGATATGGCAATCCACAATACGCACAAAAGAAAATAGGAAATACATATCATTGTCAATTTGACGAAAGACAAAATTTTTTAAAATTAAAGGAATAAGTATTATATCTTGAAAATATAATCAATAAAAAAAAATTATTATGGAAAATATAGAAGACAATATAGCATCATATACTTTCCTAATGTTCTAATATTTTCATCAGTTAAGCACTTTGTCTTGGAAATCCCTTTGGACCTCGCAACTAATACCTTTTCAGGCTAAGTTTGCAATATCTCGTTGCTTTGGGTTTTCGAATATTGCCTTTTATATTAGCGAGGTCTGTTATTTTGTACGTTGGGAGAGAGACTAATACTATGAAATTATATTCTTATTTATAATAATAATAGATAATTTATAGGGGTGACCAAGTACGAGCCATTTTTCGAAATTTGAAATGAAATATCTATATAAAATAAGTTGACCTGTGGCCAGGTCCGAACCGACCGACGGTTTGAAAAATTAATTTCCAGCTACAGAAACAATTTCAAATAATTTTAATATATCTATTAATGTAATAGAAAACAAATATGAATATAACATAAATATTTTTAATTTTATTTTATTTATAATATATATGTAAGACCAGACTGTGACGTCATGAATGGCTTGATGACGTCATATAATTTTAAATCAAGTAAAAACTAATAAATATGATTTTTCTCGAGGATAAAACCAATACAAAGTGCATGATTCGTGGTGATATATAAAAAAATCTCCTCATGTGAAATTTGGTGTGACAATAACCCTTTCCTTCCTATCGTCGATCGCTAATACTACCACTTCCGGTTTCCGGATATACACCAAAAGTTGATCAATTCATCCCACTGATGCATTAAGTAAATATACCAAATTTAATCAAAATCGGTTGAGCCGTTCAGGCTGTACACATCTATACGGACGGACAGACGGACAGACGGACGGACAGACGGACGGACAGACGGACAGACGGACAGACGGACGGAAGACATCATGCTAAAAATACTTTTTTCTGTTTAGAAAATGCATGATTCGTGGAGATATGTAAAAATCTCCACATGTGAAATTTGGTGTGAAAACAATACCTCCCTTACTATCGTCGGTCGGTAAAAATTAGCTGGAGTGTCTCCACTCGACTATCTCGCAATTTGAATTGGATTAAATAACATAATATATTATATTTAAATTAAATTTAATTAATTATAAATAATAAATAATAAATATTAAACCAGCGCATGTTTGGCTTTTTGTTGATGGCACCACGTCACGTGTTGGCGCGTGAGATTTGCAGTGTTAAAAAATTAATTCTGGTAATTTCAGCGAATCAATCAAGCTGAAATTCTATATATAACAGTTTTATACAATTATTAATCATGTGAAAAATTATCAAACATATATCTTTATTTTTACGGTCACTTTAGAGGAAAAAAAATCAAAACGTTGTAGGTAATGACCCTCTTCCGGTTGAGCTACATTTCTCAAAAGTTGATAGAAAACTATGAATTATGAATAATGTCCATGTACCAAATTTCATCATTCTAGCTCAAACCGTTTTTGCGTAATCTTGTCTACATACATACACACACACACACACAGACAGACATTTTTCTCAACCTTAGTGAAAATGATTCAGGAACCTTCAAAACGTATAAAAACATCAAAATCTCAACATCGAAAATTTTTGTGATCGCAATACTATCTCTGGCGAGATAGTAAATATATGCAAAAAATGGTATATATATTAATTTTTTTTTTTACAGAAATTATATTTTTATGGAAAATATATATATCAATAAAATACAATATATGTGTGTTTTGAATTTAAATATTATAAATTAAACACATATTTTTTACTTCTCAGAATATTAATACTAATCGGTGTTAGGATTTCACTAATTTTAAAGGGGAATAAAATATTCGCATAAGTATGTTGTTCCGAATAATGAAATAATTCGATAAGTAGCATTTATTCAATTCAGGATACTTCGATTTTGGTACAGATTTCCAAAATCGAAATCTACTTATATTTTAATTGTAGAACTTGATCTTCTTGAATCTATTAATAATTCTCCGGATGCTTTTAGAGTCATAAAAATTAATAGAAATCGAAAATTCATCTTGAATTATGTTTATATCAAATAAATTCAGAAAAAAATTAAGAGACATTTTAAAATA
The DNA here is from genome assembly GCA_963082975.1 of Labia minor. Lineage (NCBI taxonomy): Eukaryota > Metazoa > Arthropoda > Insecta > Dermaptera > Spongiphoridae > Labia > Labia minor. The sequence continues at coordinate 17,780,625 of OY720344.1, read as the reverse complement.
TTTCAAATCTTGAAAACCATTTTGGAATTCCATCATTATTCCTTCTGACTTTTTATATACTCGTTGAGATTTTTTTGTTTAATATTGGAATAATTGACAAAATGACAAAATGTTTTATTTTTAATTTCCTTTTGAAAAAGTTATAATTTAGTTTGGAAATTAAATATACACTGTGAGAAGTTAGATATTATTTTATCTTTCCCCAGCTTTTGTAAATTCAGTATTTATAAATGTTTCGTCAGTCAAAAACATTAATTCTTGTAACCACTCGAATTGTCTAAATCTGAATAGGTTATTTACTTTTCTTTTAGAAATGCAGCTCTCGGATCAAACAAATCTACAAACCAACAGTGCTTCTCAAACTATTTGAAATCACGGCCCCCCCTTGGAACGCAAATCAATAAGTCACGGCCCACTTTTTTTTTTAGTTTAGATTGCTTAAATTTATAATTTTAAATTTCTATATGCAAACTTTTTATAGTCAATACATGCATTTACTAATGTTAACAATGACCTTATTTGATTATTATAATTTGTGTCACCCCCGCTAGGGGGCCGCGGCCCATCACTTTGAGAAGCCCTGGATTACAACGTTGCACTTTGTCTTTCATATTTCTTTTCAGTAAGTCATTTTGAAACAAGCCACAGCCACAAATAATCCTTCAAATAGTGAAAATAATAATTTTTTAAAATATAATAACTTAAAAATGAAAAGAGAACACAAGTACATTTATCGAGAGCCACAAATAATCCTTCAAATAGCGACAGGATGGCCACCCTTGCGATAATATAAAAATAAAATAAATATATACAAATTGTTATAAAACCCTCTTTGATAATTAAAATTATACATAAAATAATACTTTTATTTTGAAGACATTTCTTGGTTAAAAAAAAACGTTTTTAAAGTGTTATTTGAAAATAAAATAAAGATAAATACTTAAAAGTGTATGCATAAATTAGTTCTTTCGATCTGGCATAAGGAAAAGATTCCTTTAGAATGGCAGGAGGCAGTTATTATCCCACTCTTTAAGAAGGGTAATAGAACCAACTGCAATAACTACAGGGGAATTTCTCTTTTGACGACATCGTATAAGATTCTCTCGAATATTATCTCAATGAAATTACGACCATATGCAGAGGAAATATTAGGAGAATATCAGTGCGGATTCAGGCCAAACCGATCAACTGTAGACCAGATATTCTCATTAAGGCAGATATTAGAAAAAAAACGCGAATTCAATATCTCTGTTCACCAAATTTTTGTAGATTTTACAAAAGCATATGACTCGATAGACCGGGAAAAACTTTTTCAAATCTTGATCTTAATGAGAATTCCAAAAAAACTAGTACCTATGATTCAAATTTGTTTTGTAGGTAGTAAAGGAAGAGTAAGATGCGGGAGTCAACTATCAGAAACTTTCGAAATTCGGAATGGGTTAAAACAAGGAGACGCATTATCACCAATTCTATTTAATTTAGTTCTGGAATATGTAATTAGACAAATTGGGGAAAAATCAAACGAAATCGAATTAAACAAAAAAATTCAAGTATTAGGTTACGCAGACGAATTAAATATAATAGGAGATACGGCAAGTGTAATTAAAGATAGAGTAGAAAAATTAATCGAAGCAGGAAAAGAGATGGAGCTGGAAATTAATAGTGCTAAGACAAAGTATTTAGTAACAGAGAGGAATAGTATTAACACACAGTCTTAACATACAAAATAAAGAATTTGAAAATGTAGAAAAATTTAAATACTTAGGTTCTGTAATAATGAAAGATAATAATATTCGAGAAGAGTTTAAAGCGAGGTTACAATCGGGATGCGCCTGTTATCATGTCGTAAAGGGGCTTATCGCGTCAAAAATATTATCAAAGGGGATAAAAAAAAAATATATAAAACAATTATTTTCCGGTTGTATTATATGGGTGTGATGCATGGTCTTTGACATTAGGAGACGAGAATAGATTTAGAGTATTTGAGAATATGATTCTGCGAAGCATTTATGGGCCAAAGAAAGATGAGGTCACCTCCAGATATTGTTAGAATTATAAAATCGAGAAGGCTGCGGTGGGCAGGACATGTGGCTAGAATGGGGGACGAAAGAATGGCGTGAAATATATTGGGGGGAAGACCGAGTGGGAAACGCCCGCTTGGAAGACCAAGGACGCGGTGGGTGGATAATGTAGAAAGGGACGCGAGAGAAATGGGAGAGGATAGGGATTGGAAGGTGGCTCAGAATAGGGACACTTGGAGAAGTGTGGTTGCTGCGGCCAAGAACTTTCGAGTTCCGTAGAGCCACAGAGATAGATAGATAGATAAATACTTAAATGCCTATAATAGTCTTTTTACATATTCTAATTTTTTTCTCTCTCTTATTATACTTATACTTATAAATTTTACTATCTCATTATATATTATAAAATATGTATATATAGGTTTAAATAGAATTTCAATTTTATATCCTAAAAGATTTAATTAAATTTGTAATATATATATATATATATACGTATAAAATGAGAAAGTTGAAAATGTATTCATTTAAGTAGAAAGTCGATAAAATAATATCTAATTATTCTCTTTTCCTATTATAGAATATATTTACTACTTAAAATAAATTTAATATTAAAAATTTATTCATTACATTTCATTTAAATAGACCTGAAAATTAATGTAACTATACTCATAAAAACCAATTACAACTATACCATAATTATAATTTTTAAATTAATTAACATATAATTTTCTAAAAATATTTTATTTCTTTTTGGATCTCTCACACATCTATCATAAAATGTATCAGACTTTAAGTAGTGTTAAAATTTTACTATTATATCCATGAACATAGGCAGATATGCACATAGCTTTCCAACTAATCTTAATCAAGAAAAAAAAATTAAATAATTTTAAAATTTTTTGATTGCCCCCCCCCCCTCGCCCTGGGATATAAAATTAACTAATTTAAGTAATTTTAATCATTTATAACATTAAATGGTTTCTATTATATTAAAAAATTTAATTCTTAAATTGGCATTCTTATTAACGTTATCGTAGTAATACGATATAAAATTTATATAAATTATTATTTAAAATTTATATAATAATATATAAGAGGATTATCCATTTCTAAAAATAAAAAAAAAATATCAACATTTATTTTAAATTCTTAATCTATTTATTTATCTATTTATTAATAGTTTATTAAATTAATTTTTATTTTTTTTTTTGTGATTTGAGAAACTATATTCCATTTTATTTGAATACTGATTGTTTAATCAAAATTTTATTTTATTTGTTTTTTTCTCTCCATTTCTTATTTATTTAAGGTAAATATGTTATTAATTAAAAATTCAGATAATAATAATTTAATTTAATAAATATAGTTGAAATTGAATATTTTTTTAATATATAAATAAATTTTAATATATTTTATATATTTCAAAAGAAATTGTAATGATTTTTCTCATTCAAAGATATTTATTTATAAATTATTTATTTAGTTATATATTATTTATTATTTATAAAGTTGCTTAAAATTATCTTTTAAAATTATAGTTTCTTTAATATGTAAATGTGTGTAAAAAAAAATTATTAATTTTTTATTATTTTTTTTTTATTTTCCAAATTACATTTACAATCTATCAAGAAATTAGAATATTGGGCATGACTTTGTGAGAAATCTATAAATCAATAAAATTATTATTTCTCTTTCCAACCACTCTAAATGAAATGAAATTTTTAAGTAAACTATAGCATTTATCATTTTAATGGCATTTTGGTTTTCAGTCCCTGACATTATTTTTAGAATGATTAACAAAGAGTATTTTAATAATTAATCCATGATATTTCTGATTGATTGTTCTTAACACGTTGACTGCCAACTACGAGATAACTCGTATATTCCGTTACGACTACGAGTTAATTCGTAGGCCTATTTTTTTTTTAAAAATACATTTTCTATGCTTTTTGATGATTACTATGTAATACTATGTAATATAATTATAGTCTTTAATAATATAAAATGATTAAATGCAATTGGCTTTTTAGACCGGAATTCTGAGAATGGTCGTGGCAGTCAATGTGTTAATTTCCAGGAGTCAACATCAATTTTTATTTTATTATATTTTTGATCATAATTTAATCATTAATTTAAATTTATTTTTATTTTACAGTTAATAAACAAATAATGGCACTCGCAAATAATAACAATAATAATAATGATATTAATAATAATAATAATATTTTATTGGATTTCCCTACTCCTTTTCAATTTATCGTCAAGTCTTTATGTAATCGTGGAAATAATCGGTACGAAGTTGAAGATGCATTTGGCAAATATTATGTAGCTACAATACAAAAACGTTTCCGTAATCGTATGTGGATTCAACGTGATGATTTCTTGTTAATGGAATTAAAACGTGATGAGGATACTGTCAGAGGCAGAGGTTATTTCGAAATTGTAAAAAAATTATCATTGCAACAAATTAATTATTATAATAGAAAGAATCAATGGCCGGAAGCATTTCAAGATGATTTAATGAAAATAAATTGGTATTTATATTTTTATTAATTTTTTTATCATGAAAAATAACAATTATTAACTGGCATGTTAAATATTTAATTATAATCCCCTCCTACACATATTAATTTGATACATATGCATTCAAAGTTGAAATTGTGTTACATATAATAAAAATGAGCTGTGGCCAGGCACAGAACCGACCGACGATTTGAAATCAATTAATTTCCAAACATTATATATATATATAAAATATCAACAAAAAAAATATTTTTAAAACTTAAATTAAAATGACTAAATTATATTATCTTGATTTTTATTTTTAGTTTAATCACTCAATTATTAATTACTACTATATTTTAAGTGAAAAATTTCGGACAATGAATATAAAATTAATATTTTGGAAACTACCACTTTCGGTTTCCGGTTATACATCAAAAGTTGATGAATTCATGCTTTTGATGCATTAAGTAAATATATCAAAATACGTTGAACCACACGTCTATACGGACACACAATGGACGGACGGACAAACATCATGCTAAAAATACTTTTTTCTGTTAACAAAATGCAATGATTCGTGGAGATATGCAAAAATCTCCACATGTGAAATTTGGGGTGAAAACAATACCTTCCCTTCCTATCGACGGTAAAAAATGTTTAGGGTGTTTTTTTTTAACAAAATAGCGATCCACGTGTACCAGTCTTAATATATAAATTTATATTTTCTATATTTAATACATTTTATATTTTTAATATTACTTTAGAAAATTATTAAAGAATAAAAAAATTTTAATTATAGCGAAGTCTAATATTAATAAATATATTTTTGTAAATTATTAATTCAAGTAAATATTAATAATGTAAAGAAATAGGAATATTTTTTTAAATTATTAACATTAAGAATATTTGATGAAAGGTTTATGTATAAATGTTACCTTAAAAGAATTCTTTAATTAAGGACAGTTAATACTATAAATAAATTATATTGAAGATGCTATACTAATGCTATAAATATATTCGAAAACTATTTTTTTTTAATTCTAATTTATTAAAATTTTCAGAAAGCTTAATAATGTCTAATTTATATGGATTAAGAATTACTTGGGAGGTTAAAAAATACTTTTTTTTGTTAATAAAAAGCATGAATCGTGGAGATCTTCACATATGAAGTTTTGATTTTTAGTTTAATTACTCAATTGTTAATTACTACTATATATATAAGTGATTAATTTCCGACAATGAATATAAAATTAATACTTTGGAAACTACCACTTTTGGTTTCGGGATATAAATATATCAAAAATTAATGAATTCAAGCTACTGATGCATTAAGTAAATACATATACCAAATTTTATCAAAATCCGTTGAGCCATTCAAACTGTACACGTCTATACAGACACACAACGGACGGACAGATGGACCGATGGACGGACAGACGAACAGACATCATGCTAAAAATACTTTTTTTTTGTTAATAAAGTGCATGATTCGTGGAGATATGTACAAATCTCCACATGTGAAATTTAGTGAGAAAACAATACCTTCCCTTCCTATCGTCGGTCGGTAAAAATTCAATCAAATGATTTAAAGTACAATATTTATTCAATTAGTTATTAATTTCCACACATTAAATTATTTTAATAGGAATATATAATAATTATTATTATAAGAAAATAGAAGCTTTCGATCCAAATTAAATGTGATAGATTTTTTTTGAAAATTCAAAAAAGTATTGAGAGATTTTTTGGCTAAAGATTAAAGTTTTTTTTTTTCTTACTCTAAATTATACTTAATAATAGTCATATATCCAAACGACTTTATTTGATTGCTACTGCAACTTCCGAGTTCCCCTGAACCATATAATTTTCACATCTAAACTGATTTTAAAATTAACTTTAAACCATTTTAAGAGACTTATGTAATGACCGAGATAAAACTTCTCAGTCAAAACAAAAATTATTTAATTTTTCAGCAAGAGAATCGGTTTAAAAAAATAATAGTTCAACTAAGTGAAGCTCTTCTTCTGATTCATGATGAAACCAATGAATTGATAAAAGATTCTGTTTTGGTTGCTGATAAAAAAAAAATTAAGAGATAACATTCGCCTTTCCTAGTGCTTCTAAATGAGTTTCTAAAGTTTTGTAATTTCAATTATAGAAACAATTTTCCTCATTGAATAAATTTAACAAATATTATAAAACAGGGTAAGTGTAAATCAAAATTTATTTAATTATTAATACAAATGATCAATTTTGATATAAACTTTATATAAAGTATACGTATAATTTACTCTATTTTAAATAAATTTAAATAAAATTTCTATATAATTTAGAAAAGAAATTTATTATTAGATTTTTGAAAAAAAAATAGTGTTTTTTTATTTTTTTAATTTAAATTTAAATATGTACAACAAAATATAAAAATAATCGAATTATGTACAATGTAAGAAGAAAATTAAACAAATATGATTTATTCAATATCTGGTATATTATATAGGACAAAGTTGCTATCGATGGGTCAGCTCCTAAAATGTTTATTATATTAGGCTTAAAGCTTTCTTAAATTGTCAGTAGATACGTGTATACGTGTTACGTGTATTTTATGGTCAATAAGCGTACACCGTGTTCCCAAAGAATATCTATTTTAGTTTTGAGTGTTATTTCAAGTAGACAGATCGAGCTCTGTGATTGAAAGAAAAATTTTATTATGTTGCTTGTAATTTACTAGTGTTAAGGAATGAAACAAGAATTTAATAGTAATTGGAATTTATGCAGGCAATATTTTAAAAATCGATTAATTGTCGATATTTTGTCATATTCACAATATGCCATAAACTGAGGATGGCTGAGTGATGCAGTGCCAGTTGCCTAAAATGTGCCACTCTGCGTGCTTTTTCAAAACTACCGAGATTCATAATAAACAAATTAAAAAGAAACACAATCATCAATATATATAATTTCCTATGTATGTATATATGTATGAAATGTCTAATATTATGAAGTTTGTTACAAATTTGGAATTTTACAATTTATAATTTTTTTAGAATTTAAAATAAAAAAATTTTTATAAAAATTTAAAAAATGAAAATTAAGTAAAACTTGGAAAAAAAGAGTGGAAACTTCATAACCTAATGAACAATTTCAAAAAAATTTGATTGTGAAAAAAGTTACCTGAAATTTTATAGATTGTTTTGAAAAGGGAGTAGAAAAACATTTGTTTACTTCTTGAGAACAGTTAATATTTTGCTTATTGTTCGCGTCAGGGATTGTGAAAAGAGGTGATTTGTTGTTTCCTTTCTAGAGTTTATTTCTAGAAATCATAAGGACTGGCCAACCCGCGGCCCACCGTGATAAATTGTGCGGCCCGCCAGTTAACTTTATATTTCTTTTGTAACTTTCATTTCTCGTCTGTATATTCAAAAACAGAGAAAATAATTGAAATAATTATAATTAATTAATTTTTTTATTTAAACTACGTCCTACAATTTTTAAACTACATATTTGATTCCATAAAAAGGAAGAAAAAAGTTAGAAATAAAAGTAATTAATAGAGAATATATTTTTCTATTTTAAATTGTTATATTATTATTTTTATTTAAAAAAAGTAGCCGAAAAATAATAAATAAAAACATTGAACATTAAGCATCAAGAAAGTATTACATTGTTGGGCGTTTTCCTAAAATGCGGCTCCTGTAGCATTCCTAATCAAAGAGGCCCATGGAGTCATTTGGGTTGGCCGGGGCTCTGATAGGGAATTCGCATGGAAGTCAGATCACACAGAGACTGGGGAGAGCATCTCATATTAGGACTGTAGCCTTGCTAAATAACGTATCTATTTCATTAACTAATATATATAAATTACATACATACAATTATTCAAGGATTTTATTACAAATTCCCTTTAAGTTGGCCAACGATAGCAACCTACCCCTAAATATTTTCTCATTTATAATATTAATTAAATTTATTTTATAAAGGCCTATTCACAACCTCTAGGTTTTTTTATAGTAATTTCATAGTTGTTAATAATGTTTATATAATTTCTTAAGATGATATCAAAATTTTTAGAAGAAAAATATACTAATAATCTATGTATATTCTGCATATTCGAGGATTGTTCAAAAGAAAAGGTGAATTTTGAATTATTTCGAAAAGTATTTATTTATTCATCAATATCCATTTTGTCCTCTTTAAAGTAATTCCCCTCAGATATAATGGACTTATGCTAGCGCTTCTTCCAATCGTCGAAGCACTTCTGAAATGAGCTTTTCGGTATGGCCATCAGCTCGTTCTTCGATTGCGACTTTATCTTATCAATTGTGGCAAAACGCTTTCCTTTCATTGGTCTCTTCAGTTTTGGCAATAGGAAAAAATCACAGGGAGCAAAATCTGGTGAATACGGTGGTTGAGGTGTTGATTACGGTGTTGTTTTTGGCCAAAAAATCACGAACAAGCAAAGATGTGACCTGGTGCAGAATCCATAATTTGTTTTTCCGAAATTCTGATCGTTTGAGCCGTATTACTTCACGCAAACGTTACATAACTTCTTTGTAGTATTCCTTATTAACACTTCGACCTGTTGTCAAGAATTCATGATGCACCACACGGCATTGTAATCGAAGAAAGCAGTGAGCAAATGCTCATCGTCATCAACATCTTCTCTTTTGTAAAGTAAAGTATATAAACATTTTTTTGAGACAAAGTAGACTTACCGAATGTCACAGTCATCATTTTAAGTGTTTTGGGGAGCACTTTATTTCATTTTTATCACAAAATTTAATACAGATTCTTTGATCCATCATTTTTTAAGTAAATAAGTTGACCTGTGGCCAGGTACGAACCGACCGACGGTTTGAAATAAATTAATTTCCAGCTACAGAAACAATTTCAAATAATTTTAATATATCTATTAATGTAATAAAAAACAGATAGGCATACATAAATAATAAATATAAACATTTTTAATTTTATTTTATTTATAATATATATGCAAGACCAGGCTGTGACGTCATGAATGGCTGAATGACGTCATATAATTTTAAATCAAGAAAAAACTAATAAATATGATTTTCCCGAGGATAAAACCAATACAAAGTGCATGATGATTCGTGGTGATATATAAAAAAATCTCCTCATGTGAAATTTTGTGTGAAAAAAACCCTTCCCTTCCTATCGTCGATCGCTAATACTACCACTTCCGGTTTCCGGATTTGCACCAAAAGTTGATCCATTCATCCCACTGATGCATTAAGTAAATATACCAAATCTCATCAAAATCCGTTGAGCCGTTCAGGCTGTACATATCTATACGGACGGACGGACAGACATGATGTCCGTAAGAGAATAATTTCCGACAATGAATATAAAATTAATACTTTGGAAACTACCACATACGGTTCCGGGATATAAATATATCGAAAATTAATGAATTCAAGCTACTTATGCATTAAGTAAATACATATACCAAATTTTATCAAAATCTGTCGAGCCATTCAATCTGTACACGTCTATACGGACACACAACGGACGGACAGACGAACAGACATCGTGCTAAAAATACTTTTTTCTGTTAAGAAAATGCATGATTCGTGGAGATATGTAAAAATCTCCACATGTGAAATTTGGTGTGAAAAAAATACCTCCCTTACTATCGTCGGTCGGTAAAAATCGAAGATCACACAAAAACGTGACTAACTTTTTCAGTTGTGAAAAAACTACTAATCCAAAATGGCTGATATTATCAACATATAAGAAACATATGTGTACCAACATAACAAAAAAATTCGATAATTGAATTTACAAAGTCCGAGAAAATTCAAAATTTACCTTTTCTTTTGAACAGTCCTCCTTTAAGTATTTGATAAGATAACACAATTATAATGTGCTTTCAATAATTTTTATTTTTATATTAATTAATTTTTTTAATATAATTAAAATTATAAAATTATAATATATAAAATTTCTTTTGTAACTTTGGGTCAAAATAATCAAACAATATATGTATTTTTTCAAAAAATTCTACATGATATACATCTTTTAAATAATATATCTAATATTACTATAATATTATGAGTACCATGATTACTAGGAATATGATACTGTTTAACGTCTCTCTCTCTCTCATCTAGTATAAAAAATCTCTCAATATTTTTATAAAAACCATTTCATTAAAATCATTTAATTAATTTCATTCCTTGTACATATTGTTTTTTATATTAGGACAAGTTATTTGTTATATATTTTCAATTATTTATCTATTTTTTTAAATATGTTAATATAATTTTTATTTAATTTTAAAATCAATATTTCTCATATATATAGGGGAAGGTTGCTTTCGATGGGCCGGCTCCAAAAATTGGCTTTCATAAATTCTCCGTAGATGTAAACTTTATACGTATTTTTAAGGTCAATAAGTGTACCTCAAAGAATAGCCATTTTATAAAATAAAGTAGACAGTAATCGATTGCTAGAAATATTAGTTTATTATTAATATTGAATAAATTACAAAATATTTAATTAAAAGATAAATTATTTACTTAAAAAATATTAGTGTTGAATAAATGTCATTTACCATATATTTTATTTTTACAACACTTATATATTCTAATATAAATAAATTAATAAATAATGAATTCGAGTGAACTTTAATATTTATCAACATGCACCAACTTCACTACCCAGTTCATAATTTACATATATACATATATAAGATAATGGCAGCGGGACGATAGGTCTAATTTTTCAAAATTTTTGTTCTTAGAATGGAAGTCATAATTATAAATAGAGAAACTTATGGATTTATTTGAGGTTCATAGGTTATTCTCAAAGATAGCAAGGAATACTTAACTATTGCTACTACTTTAAATTAAATTTTTAATTTTTAAAAAATTGATTTTCTGCACTTGTATATACAGGGACCGCCATGTAACATTTTTTTTAAAATGTAATAAAACAAAAACGGTTGGATGAATTTTCAAATTTATTTTTTCATAGTGAAGTATAGACCTTCCGATTATGTATGAAATACTATTTCATTCAAATGGCTGCCTCGGTTGGCCTTGCTGTACGCCATTGAAGGAGACGCCGATTTTGGCAAAAAATCATCTTTTCGGATGAGGCGCATTTCCTTATTGGCGGATATGTCAACAAACAAAATTGCCGCATCTGGGGGACGAAAAACCGACACGTTATCATGAAGAAGACAATGCATCCTTAGAGAGTGACGGTTTGGTGCGGATTTTGGTCTGGCGGCATCATTGGGCCATTTTTCTTTGAAAATGAGGCAGGAGCCGCCGTTACGGTTAATGGCGACCTGATTGGTTGTTCCCGAAACTTGAAGAGGAAGACTTGGACAACATTTGGTTCCTTGTCACACAGCTAAACTTACAATCGATCTTTTGCGCACTGTCTTCGGAGACTGAATTATCAGCAGAAATTCTGATGTCGTTTGGCCGCCTCGGAGCTGCGATTTGACACCGTTAGACTATTATTTGTGGGGAGCCGTCAAAGACAAATGTTATGCAGACAAACCAGAGAAAATTCAAGCTTTGAAGGACAACATTCGTGCAGCCATAGCTAAAATAGAGCCGTATACCATCACAAATGTACTCAAAAATTGGACCGCAAGGCCAGCCGAGGCAGCCATTTGAATGAAATAGTATTTCATAATTAATCGGATAATAATAGTCTCTTCTAGTTTCTTCTATTTTCTTTAAGCATCATTTCGATTGCAAACTTTCTCTATGTATTATTTATATTATTTCATTTTAAATTATGTATTATTATCTATAAGATATATTATATCTCTTTTTGTTTGTATTTTTTAGTGAGATTAGTGATTCTAAAATGCTGAAATTATCATCTGGAACTTATCGAAGATTTCGTAAACAATCTTTCAAATTATACGGGTATATGGATTTATAAAAAAATATATTAAAATAAATTTATTCAAAATTTTACTTTATATGACAATGTGGATATACAATATATATATAAACATTTATAATAGTTTTAAATCGATTGATAAGAAATTTTAACATTGATTCACAACTTTAATATTTTTATAAATTTGATTAATCATTAATTGTGTGTAATCTTATTTAAAAATACATATTTTCTTTTTTTAAAAAAACCCTATTATTATAAACTTAATTAACTAAATAATTACGTTTATTTTTATGACATTTTTGTATTTAAATGAACAAGAGTATATATTATAATAAAATTTTCAAATATATGTATTTTTTTTAAGTCAATGGTTTACATTCTTTTTTAAATATAATCTTCGATAAAGTTAGGATTTACTAGTATTTTACAAAAGAAGAGTATTTTAATTAATTTTGATTTTCATAAATTTTCGTAAATTTTAAGGATATAGCATTTTTATTTAGGATTTAAATCAATTAAATTTACATTGTTAAATTTCATTATTGATTTTTATAATTTTAAAAAATATTTTGAATAAAATTTCAGAGAAAACACTTAAATCCATGTTCAGTCTTAAGTTAGTAATCATTAGAGAGACGTTTAGAAACTTAACGTGACTTAACTACAACAATCAGTCAGACAACTTTACTCAATTCTCACATCATTTTACTCTTTTCTGGCGAGATGAAAACCCCCCATTTCTCTTCACTAACCACGCGAACCTGTTGATTTTAGTCAAGTTCTACTTCAAAAAGTCTACTGCATTATATTTTCATTAAGTCAACTAAAATAACTCGTATTTTCTTAATGTTCCAAAGTAAAACGGTTTGAGCTAGAATAATGAAATTTGGTACACGGGCATTATTCAAAATTCGTAGTTTTATATGAACTTTGGAGAAATGTAGCTCATTAGGAAGAGGGTTATTACCTCACACGTATTCATTTTTTATTTTTTTGGCTGTTTGTTGATGGCACCACGTCACGTGTTGGTGCGTGAGATTTGAAGTGTTAAAAAATTAATTCTGGTACTTTCAGCGATTCAATCAAGCTGAAATTCTATATATAGCAGTTTTATACAATTTTGAATCATGAGAAAAACTATCAAACATATATCTTTATTTTTACGGTCAGTTTTGAGGAAAACAAATTAAAACGTTGTAGGTAATGACCCTCTTCCGGTTGAGCTACAATTCTCAAAAGTTAATAGAAAACTACGAATTTTGAATAATGCCCATGTACCAAATTTCATGATTCTAGCTCAAACCGTTTATGCATAATCTTGTTTACATACATACACACACATACACACACACATACAGAGAGAGAGAGAGAGAGACAGACATTTTTCTCAACCTTAGTGAAAATGATTCAGGAACCTTCAAAACATCAAAATCTCAACATGGAAAATTTTTGTGATCGCAATACTTTCTCTGGCGAGATAGTAAAAAGAACGAAATTTAATGTAAATTTTTTTATATATTGTATTATAATTGCAATTCTAAAAATAAATATTATATTTGATTCATTTAAAAGTAAAATATTTTTTTTTAGAAATCCTAACCTGATAAAAATATTCAATTTCAATTTATATAAGTAATAATCATACAATAAAAAAAAAATAAATCTCATTTATTAATGAAATAATTTGTTACATACCTAAATATATATATATATATATATATGTATATGTATATGTTCTCTATGTACATGATTATTATGATATTTATAATCTCAAATCAACTACATTAGATTATTTTCCAGAATTGAATCATATCATACCAAAATACCAATTTTCAACCATAATTTTGGTATTTGAATTATTTAATAAAGCAGTTAATTTATTTGGTTAAAATATCATTACTGGAGAAAATTATTTACATTCAACATTTTGTGTATTTGTAAAATGAGAGAATTTTAATGGTTTTCATCAATTGAATAAAAAAAAAAAAAAAGTAAAAAAATCAACATCAAATATATATATATATATTAATTGAATCGATTTTATTCTAAAAAATGATTTCACCGAAAGTAAAATAACGATGATGATTATTATTATGATTTGGTAATCTAAATATAATTTAATATTTAATTTGATTTCATTTTTTTTTTATTGTGGAAAATGAAAAAAAAAAAATAAAATGATAGAGCAAGAGAAAAAAAAGAGAAAGAGAGAGAGAAGTCTTTGTGGTGGTCGGGCAAAGTTGAAGTTAAGTTGGCCGTTTGGCCGTTATTAAATCAACGCGTGGCAGTTCCCGCGGGATCGCCACCATCACCACCAACGCGAGCAACACACTTTTGCACAGATATTGAACGGTGGCCGGGAGGCAACTGTGCTCGACGATCCCCCTTCCACCCCTTCCTCTGAAAAGCCAACCACCCATCTCTCTCTCTCTTTCCCCATATACATTCACCCATAACCCACCCAACATTGCTGCTTGTTGACAATCAATAACCCATCAGACCAATTTCATATATTACTCCCTCTCTCTCTCGCTCTCTCACACTCCTATATTGTATCCATCCACCCACTTACTCTACAAACAATTGTTACCAATCCAAAGAAGAGAATGAGAAAAAATAATCCACTCTCAACCCATCTCTTCATCCTCTTCAAATAAAAATAAAAATAAAAAGAAAGAATGAAAGAAAGTAAAGGAGGCAAATAATTTTTAATAAAATCAAAAATACAAAATATTAGGTCGTCAAGTATGAAATTTGTAGAAAAAAACACAAAGTTTATTGATAACTTACAAACATAAGGAGTTATTCTAATCATCGAAGTATGCACCCATATTGTCTACACACTTTTGCCATTTAAGTGGGAGGTTATTCAGGCCGTTAGTATAAAACCCTGGTGAACGGGAGTCAATGAATTCCTGGAAGGCCAGTTTAACTGCATTATCGGAATTAAACTTTTTTCCTATCAAAAAGTTGTCCAAATTTCGGAAGAAGTGGTAGTCAGTGGGGGCTTGGTCTGGTGAGTATGGTGGATGATGGAGAAGTTCCTACTCCAATTCCTGTATCTTTGCCAAAGTCATTTGTGCAGTGTGTGGTCTAGCGTTATCATGCAAAAGGATAGGTGTCGATCTGTTGACCAATCTGGGCTGTTTTTCTTTAAGTTTTTGCTTCATTTCGTCCAGTTGGTTGCAGTATATGTCTGCTGTAATCGATGAGCCAGGTTTCATGAACTCATAATGGATTACACCTGCGTGGAACCCACTTATCCAACCTTTCCATTTTAAACAAAATTGATTTAAAAAAAAACCGTTTTACACTTTTTAGGGATTATAATAATTCTTTCAAACAAGCAAGCTGTGTAAATTGACAGAAAAAAAATAACGGTAAAATATTCAGCCAATGTCAAGTTATAAGCTATTAAGGTTGGCCATATTACTAGCTACAAATTTCATCCTTGACAACCTAATATAATACAATATGATTATTTCTAAAACAGTCCGAAAGTTTTAAATAAGGGTAAATGTACCAGTAGTTGAACGCCTTAAGAGAAATTATCATAAAAAAACACCATTACTCTGTAACAAAAGTGAGAATAACAACAAAACAAGTGCTAACATATTGTATAACTATTTTTAATTTTATACAAATATTCAGTTAATGCAGTGGTTTCCAAACTTTCTGTACTGGCGCCCCCTTTTTTTTAAAAAAAAATTCTCTCGCCCCATAAATTTCTGTATTAATCTAATTTCATAAATAATCACATAATATAGTAATTTATTTAATGGGCTACAAAATAAAACAGATACACATTACACACCCACACACCTTCAATTAAGCAAAAACATATTATAGATTATTATAGATTTTAGAAAAAAATCTGGAGTTTCTCCACTCGACTATCTCGCAAATTTGAATTGGATTAAATAACATAAATTATATTTAAATTAAATTTAATTAATTAAATTATAAATTAAAATTAATAAATAATATTTATTAAACCAACGCATGTTTGGCTTTTTGTTGATGGCACCACGTCACGTGTTGGCGCGTGAGATTTGCAGTGTTAAAAATTATTACTTATCTAAGTATAAATTATTTTTTCAGTACACAATTTAATTTGCGTCGTTTCGTTTTTTGAAGTTGCGTCTCTGCTTAATTAGTACTTAATTAATTTTAATTTCATTTTCACTGAGCGTCGTTGGATTTTCGATGTTGCGTTGTATCGGGTTCGAGTCTTTAATTTTTTTAATTTTTTGAAATTTTCGTTTTTTTCTCTCCACTCGACTATCTCGCAAAATTGAATTGGATTAAATAACATATAATTAAATTATAAATTAAAATTAATAAATAATATTCATTAAACCAACGCATGTTTGGCTCTTTGTTGATGGCACACGTCACGAGTTGGCGCGTGAGATTTGCAGTGTTAAAAAATTAATTCTGGTACTTTCAGTGATTCAATCAAGCTAAAATTCTTTATATAGCAGTTTTATACAATTTTGAATCATGAGAAAAACTATCAAACATATATTTTTATTTTTACGGTCACTTTAGAGGAAAAAAAATCAAAACGTTGTAGGTAATGACCCTCTTCCGGTTGAGCTACATTTCTCAAAAGTTGATAGAAAACTATGAATTTTGAATAATGCCCATGTACCAAATTTCATCATTCTAGCTGAAACCGTTTTTGCGTAATCTTGGTTACACACACACACACACACACACACACACACACACACACACCTACATTTTTCTCAACGTTAATGAAAATGATTCAGGAACCTTCAAAACGTATAAAAAGATCAAAATCTCAACATCGAAAATTTTCGATACTAATACATTCGCGCCCCCATACAACAGTCTCACGCCCCCAGGGGGGGGGGCGCCCCACAGAATGGAAAATACTGAGTTAATGTATATTTCAATATTTTTTAAAAATTTTTTCTAAACGTATTTTTTGTTCTAGTAATTGACCATCAACCAAAAATGGGTTTAAAATAAATAAATGGAATAAAATGCATGAATGATTGATTTTATTAATATATTTTATATATAATTTCTTATAATTTATTTTAATTATTCTTTATATTTATAGTACTTATCGGGAATTGTTCGAGATGCCTACTACGCTATTCCATTTATAATCAAGGATGTCAGAAGTTTTTGGACATTTCCATAAATCTTCTGTATTCTCCATAGATAAAATCGTAGCTTCTTCTTCAGTAAATTGTATAATTTTTTCAGGAAAGTAATCTACCATATTAAAAAACACCACGTATTTGTTTTTCTTTTTTGAATTAGCAACCATTGAAATTTAGAGCCGTCTGATCCTCATCATTGACTTCAAGACAATTATTTTCATCTTTGTGATATTTTAAAACTGGAGTCAGAATATTCAGAACTATTAACTCGTTATTTACAAACTGTCTTTCATCCTTTTTTTTTATTCGCTATCATTTCTTTTTCTCTTTGCCTCTCTAAAGCGGCTCATTTTTAATCTTTTCTAATTATTCTTATTTAAATATTACCTAAATTTAATAAAATATATTTATTATTATATTAACACAAATATTTAAGTAATTCACCACCCTCGGTCAATTTCTAACAAAAATGTGAAATTTGTTTGTAAATAAAAGAAAGAAATATTTATGTGATAATAAAGAGGAATAGGATCTAAATTGATAGGGGGGGAAGGAGAGGAAATGATTGTTTTTTGTTTTTTTTTTTAGTTCAGACATGCAATTATCTAGGGAGCCATTGAATGAATGAATAAAAAAAACAAATACATTAAAAAGTTAAAAATAATATAAATGGATATAGAAGTTATCAACAAGTTTAGTTTATTAATTAATATTTATTACTTATGTTCATGTTACTATCTGCTATTCCTATTTAAAAAAATAAATACTATATATAGGGTTAAAATGACGTTTAATAAATAAACAAAGGGAAATCTTTCGGCAAAATACTACAATTACTATCCAATTTTTACTATCTCGCCAGAGATAGAATTGCGATCACGAAAATTTTCGATGTTGAGATTTTGATGTTTTTATTCGTTTTGAAGGTTCCTGAATCATTTTCATTAACGTTGAGAAAAATGTCTCTCTGTGTGTGTGTGTATATATATGTGTGTGTGTGTATGTATGTAACCAAGATTACGCAAAAACGGTTTGAGCTAGAATGATGAAATTTGGTACATGGGCATTATTCAAAATTCATAGTTTTCTATCAACTTTTGAGAAATGTAGCTCAACTGGAAGAGGGTCATTACCTAAAACGTTTTCATTTTTTTCTTCTAAAGTGACCGTAAAAATAAAGATATATGTTTGATAATTTTTCACATGATTAATAATTGTATAAAACTCCTATATATAGAATTTCATCTTGATTGACTCTCTGAAAGTACCTGAATTAATTTTTTAACACTGCAAATCTCACGCGCCAACACGTGACGTGGTGCCATCAACAAAGAGCCAAACATGCGCTGGTTTAATAAATATTATTTATTAATTTTAATTTATTATTTATAATTAATTAAATTTAATTTAAATATAATATATGTTAATTAATCCAATTCAAATGCGAGATAGTCGAGTGGAGACACTCCAGCTTTTTTAATATAGATAGATATAGATATATAGGATACTTTTGATATAGATGATTGAAATTTGAAGAATTATCTCAATTGATGATCAATAACCGGAATGTCTTCCAATGCTAGCCCATTAAGTAAACCTAATAGAATCAATTTTTAGAATCAACTTATTCTTATTAATAATTTACCAAACAAATCACTTTGTAATTTTCTTCCGCTCAAATTTTACCAACTATTCTTATTTATAGCCTCGTCTTCATTGTCATTATAAAAGGATGGTATCATTTTGAGGAATAATTTCCAGTGATCAAAAATCAGATTCCCTTTTCTTAATTTTCTTAAAAAACTTTTTCCTGTTATAAAATATTTATTTTTATCATCATTTTATATTTTTTTTTCTTTCACTAATAATCTTCTTAATTTTCAAGATCTCTTTAGTCTTCTTGGGAATCTCGAGACTTTGTCATATATTACAATCCACTACAGTAAATCAAGTACCAAGTCTTGTGAAGCATCAAAGCTCATCAAGGGACAATTTCGTTTGGAGTGCCTCTATCTGGGACATAAGACGGAGACTTCTCACTAAAATAGTTAAATCCTATTCTTCCTAGGTCCCCCAAATTGATCTAGTGTCCTATGAATACTATTTAATTTGATAGAATAAAATGTCTATATGTAAACCTGTAAAAATCATCATAGATCATAATTAAAAAAATCATCATAGATCATAAACAAAAAAATGAGCTGTGACCAGGCACAGAATCGACTGACGATTTGAAATAAATTAATTTCCAAACAATTATTCAATCAACGTTAACATCGCTTTTGTTATTAAATCAGACACAACTATTAAAACTATACTAAATAATACAGTTACATTTAACATATTTAATAATCTCTCTTAAATATCTATAATTTCATTTTCTAAACACTTATACTTATTCTAAATGTGAATTAACAATATTTTATTAATTATTTTGATTGATTATTATAATATTATTAAATAACTTTAACAAAAAAAATATATAAATAAATATGTATTATAAATAAAGAGTCAGTAAAAAAATGAATTTGAGACATTGAAATATTAATATTAAAAATGAGCTGTGGCCAGGCTCAGAATAGTCCGACTATTTAAAATAAATTAATTTCCAAAAACATTATATAAATATATAAAATATAAAAAAAAATTTAAAACTTGAATTAAAATGACTAAATTATATTATCTTAGTTTTTATTTTTAGTTTAATTACTCAATTATTAATTACTACTATATTTTAAGTGAATAATTTCCGACAATGAATATAAAATTAATACTTTGGAAACCACATACGGTTCCGGGATATAAATATATCAAAAATTAATTAATTCAAGCTACTGATGCATTAAGTAAATACATATACCAAATTTTATCAAAATCCGTCGAGCCATTCAAACTGTACACGGACGGACAGATGGACGGATGGACAGACAGACGAACAGACATCATGCTAAAAATACTTTTTTCTGTTTAGAAAATGCATGATTCGTGGAGATATGTAAAAATCTCCACATGTGAAATTTGGGGTGAAAACAATACCTTCCCTTCCTATCCTCGGTCAATAAAAATTTGCAAAATCGAATTTCCTCATTGAACGATAGATGTCGTTATAGTTATTTTTTCGCGAAAATTGGCTGAATTATAGTGCCACTTTACATCAATGATTTTAAACTTTTTGATTTTTTCCCTAAATTTTTCAATCCATCAAGAAGTTACTCACTTTGAAGTATTTTGAAGACCATAAATGAAAAATTTTCAAAATAACTTCTCTAAAATACCTTTAATTATTTTTATTTCACATAACTAAAAATCTCACATTTCTATATGTATTACTATCCGAATAATTACAAAGATTTTATCAAAATGTGATTTATTTATTTTTATTATTCTTAATCTAAAAATAATAATAAATAATATGTGAAACCCATCATATCATTGAATAGGTCTTTTATTAATATACCTTCATTGACATTCAAAGATGCAATGGAATAGGATTGGAGTGCTTCTAAAGTCAAGACCAGAAATTGTAGTGTGTAGAGAGACAGATACTAGCCGAAGGCAATTCATTGATAATCAAGCAGACAGTGTGAGAGGGAGAGATACTCCATCAACTTGTATTAGAATAGATACAATCAAATAACAAAGGTAGAATATTAAGAGAATTTATCAACATTAATTTAGGAGACAATTTAAATAGTATGTATATCATAAAATTAAGAGAATACTCCCATATATAAAATTTAAATTTAGTTTATCATTCATTTTATTATGAATATTATATCTTAAAAATATAATACTTTGGAATTATAAAAAGATAAATAAATTCTCTAACATAGTACAGCGCCTATTAAATCATTTGGCGCATAAGCGAGGTAAAGGTGTTCTATGATCAATAGAACGGATTTTATCAAACTTTGTCTTGATTTTCTTATTCAGAGACGCTATTTTATCAAGAAGCTTTTCAATTTTCACGAAGATGTTAAATGTGTTGACCCACAAACTCTGTGGCGTCTTTGTAATTAAAATATTATTTGTAATTTTATTTATAAGTTTTTCTTATCTCATTAATTCTAACAAATTCACTGATAAAAATCTTTTATGGCGCGACTGATCTCGAAAAAAACCTACCTTGTACCAATTATATTTCTCTCGTAATTCCATCATCATATCCAATTTTACTTTCCTTCTTGTTGTTTTACCCCACTCACTGAGTTTAACAATCCTAAATTACCCACCAGCAAATAAAAATAATTTTATAATTAAGTGTTTATTCTTTTATTTTATAAATATTTTAAATAAATTTCAAAAATAACTCTTTATAAAATGTTAAGATAAATGTGGCACTTATGAACTGAAAAATTCTTGACGGCAACAATCCCTTTAATCCAACCATCTTTATCTTGAGCCACCTTCATTCAATTCGTACTTTCTCCTAATCCTGTCATATTTTTTTATATTGTTTCTTTTCCCTATCCTCTATTCTCCTTCTCCTCAATCAATCACTATTATTTTCTTCTCTTATTCGTAATTGACGCACTTATCATTACTACCTCAATTTTTAAAATTCTTGCTCAGATTTTGGATACAAAGAATTTATATAATTATTAAATTAAAAATTATTAATTTATTTTAAAGCGAAAAATATAATTTATTTTAAAGCGAAAAATATAATTTATTTTTACATTTAAAAAATAGAAATAGTAACATTTTTTATAATTAATTTTAGATTAAATATTAAAATTATTGTTAATAAATATCAAATTATGTATATACGAACTAGATGTTGAGATCGCCTTCGGATCTCTTCGTATCTAGGCAGGAGGCTTTGCCCCCTGTATCCCCGAAGTAATATACATTATTTGGTTGAAAGTCTGTATGTAATCAGTTTTCATTTATATGATTTATAAAACTAAAACTAATATTTTTAACTCATTTAGTAATTCACAATTATACAAAATTTAAAGAAATTCTAATATTTATCTTTTTAATTTAAATATAATTCAAACTGAGTCATAATAATTGGTATACAGAAATATTGAATTTTCTTAGCGAGATTAGATTTGATCTAATGTTGTCCGATTCAGTGTAAATCTGCATTGATATTCTACTGCGATTAGAAGTAACTTATAAATTGTCCAATTTATTTACCTATCATGATGAGACATCTAAATTTCTAAATTTGGCTAGAACAATTTCCGATTTTTTAAATTTTAAAATAGAGACCGAGAGAGAGAAAAATTATAATTATAAATATACGAATAGTATTATTATAGTATTATTAATATGACAATTATTTTTATAAATTTTTCAAGATATAATTTTATAATGAAATTTTATAAATAAATATACAAATTTTAAAGTAATATAATTGAACTAATAAGTTGATTTACAAAAGAGAATTTATTAAACATAATAAATAACAAAAAAGAAAATATTTAAATAAATTATAAAAGAATATATAATCATTTGGATTTAAAACAAATTTAAAAAATTGACCCAAATTTAAAAAGAGAATAGAAATACGCGCAAACTATCTATGGAACGCCCAAGTTTTCGTGATTTCCATTATGTAAACAAGATTCGTGAAAATTCATATTTTATATAAAAAAACAATAAAAAATTCTGTATTTTATCAAAACGAATTATTAAGAAAATTAAAAATTAAATAATAATTATCTTTATAAATAATAAGACATCAGTGAAATAGTTGAATATTCTTTGATATTTATGTTAATTAATTACTTTAATTAAAACGAGTCAAAAAATGATATCTCGAAAGATCAATTTTTCTGATCAAAAGACTGTAAAAGTTGAATATCAAATAGAACAATTTCGAGTGAAGAATATATGTTCTATAATATTTGCTTTATATTATATGCTTGAATAAATTTATTTCATCATTGAAAATTAACTAATACACTTTTACTAATTAATTATACGAGGGCAGATCAATAAGTCCGAAGTTTTTTTAATGAAACACAGGTTTTTGGATAAAAAATTATTTTACTTTTCAATGTAGTCTCCTTTAAGCTAGATACACTTCGTCTAACGCTTCTACAATTTTTTTATCCCTTTCAAAAAATAAGATTTGCCGAGGACATAAAAATAGATTTGTTTGTGAGATGATTTCATTTGAGTCAAATCTTTTTCCGCCGAGCCATTTATTCAAGTTTGGAAACAAGAAATTGTCACTCGGGGCTAAATCCGGAGAATAGGGCGGAGGAGGGAGCAATTCGTGTGCCAATTTTCATGGAAATTCAATTTTCCCATTTTCTTCTCAAATCACGAAATAGGTTGCTATTAATGGATGTCAAACAAAAACTAAAAGGCCAAGTTGGTTCAAATTTCGACACACGTCAGCTGATAGTTGCCTGCTGACAGGAGCAGTGTTGTCATATCATTAAGTTACCGACTTATTGACCTACCCTCGAATACATATTCCACAGTTTAAAACCTGTTTAAGATACTAGGTTGTGAAGTTCGCGGAGCGCCATCTATTCGTCAATATTAGACTGAAAGAGATTTAACAGAGGCTTTAGGCATTTCATTGGGCATAGTGAGCAATATTTTGAGTGTTAATTTGGGTTTCAAAAAACTATGTGCAAAATGGATGCCTCATTCTCTAACGATGGAGCAAAAACACATTCGGATGCGACTAGCCAGCAAGCGTTCTAAGAAGAATAAAAGAGACTTTATCCGTCGAATTATCACAATGGATGAGACTTGAAGTAGAACACTTTTGTTCAGGATAGTTACAAATTATACAAAGATATTCTCTTTCTCTCGATTATATAGTATATTAACGATAAAATGGGTTCAGGGGCGGAGCCCGTTGTCTAAGTGCGAGTAGCCAGTAACAAGTAAAATTGACTGATATTTTTATATAATTCATTTAGATTCTTTATTAAAAAAAATGATAATCCTATTAGTAAAAAAAAAAGAAATTCTAAAAGAGGATTATTGACTCTGATTATTATTTAAATGGAATAGAAATATATTTTAACATTCAATCTATTGTGTGATTTCTCAAAAGGAGTGAGTGATGTGTATTTCTTTTGCATTTGTGTTTGTTTCTTTATTACTTGTTTTACAAAAGCAGCCAAACGGAACGAATCTTCCAAATGGCAGCCTACTACATCCCAATCAAGAAAAGGTAAGACTAAACTCTCACCATTTACTTACCCTATTTAGTTGTTATAAATATTTACATTAAATTTAAAATTATATCACACCCGCAGGTACCTATATTATAAATATATAATTTTTTAATTATTATTTTTGTTAACTTACCAAATTTAATAATATTTTATATTTTTTCTTTGTGGAAAATATTTCAGATGAATGTAAATAAATTGTGTTATCGAATATATCTATACTCAATAAAAATATAATATTAATAAATTATCAAATATTTTTCTTATAATTCTAAATCATATTTGAAAAGAAATAAAATAATAGTTGAGTCTAGTTTCTTAGAAAAAAATTAAGTTAATGGTATTCTTTTTACTATCTCGCCAGAGACATATGTATGTGTGTATATGTGAATGTAGACAAGATTACGCAAAAACGGTTTGAGCTAGAATCATGAAATTTGGTATACGGGCCTTATTCAAAATTCGTAGTTTTCTATCAACTTTTGAGAAATGTAGCTCAACCGGAAGAGGGTCATTACCTACCACGTTTAGATTTTTTTTCCTCTAAAGTGACCGTAAAAATAAAGATATATGTTTGATAATTTTTCATATGATTAAAGATTGTATAAAACTGCTATATATAGAATTTTAGCTTGATTGAATCGCTGAAAGTACCGGAATTAATTTTTTAACACCACTGCAAATAACCCGCCAGTACGTGACATGGTGCCATTAACAAAGAGCCAAACTTGAGCTGGTTTAATAAATATTATTTATTAATTTTAATTTATAATTTAATTAATTAAAATTAAATTAAAATTTATGTTATTTAATCCAATTCAAATTCGAGTGGAGACTCTCCAGATTTTTTTTACAACTTGTTTTTTTACATTATAAAAACCAAATTTTTTATTTTGATGAATAAATGATACTCATTCATTTACTGACTTAGGAATTTCATAAATTCCATTTTTTTATTATTCCAGTGTCCCCACAGAATGCACTGGGACATGAAACTGTCTCAGTTTACATAAAAAACTAATAACGTTCGTGAGTAAACCCATTTTTTGATTATTTAATTGGGACTGGTTGATATCATAAAATATACAAATCTAATAGATATAGATTGTCCCAAAAATTCACGACAGATTTAAATTAAATTTAAAAGAGAGGTTTTAGTGTTTAGATTATTATTTTTTTTATTGAATCATAAAGTATAAACGATAAAGTTATTTATGGAATAAGATTTTTAGTTTTGCTGACAGATGCGGATCCTTTCGTCGAAATTTTTCATTACATTCCTGCATAATTGTGGCAGAATTTCGTCGATGCAACGTTTAATTTCCTCTTGTAATGCACGTGTGGTTGTGGCTTTGTTGACAAAGACCTTTGACTTCAAATAACCCCATAGGAAGAAATCTAATGGAGATAAATCACATAATCTAGGAGGCTAAACGAGTACACAACCAGGAAATTTCTCTTGCAGTAATTGAATTGTTTCTTTGGCTGTTTCAAAAAAATATGGTCCAATGATGCCACCTGCCCAAAATCAGCACCAGTGACACGTTTTAGGTGAATTTCTCTTTCGCCAATCACAGGTTGGTTCTCCAAACCCCAAATACGGCAATTTTGGCGATTAACTTAGCCAACGAAATGAAAATGTGCTTCTTCACTTAGGATTACTTTACTCCTGACAAACTTTCATTATTTTCAAATATTTTTCAATATTGAAAACACGTTGTATCGTATAAAGGTCCATTTTCACTAATCCTAAATTCTCAACTTTACAACTGTTCTTTTTTCAGGGTTACCAACAGCTTTTAGCAAAGATAAACGCAAATTCAAATCTGGCGTAAATTTTGGGACACTCAGTATAATAAAGAGCCAGTTGTGTCATTCTTATTCTTGACTACTATATCCACATCTAACTAGTCTAGATATTCTAATTTAGATAATTATATATAAGTACTGGTATATATTAGTTTATATCTACAAAAATCAAATATTATCTTCACTTTTACAAATGATAGCAGTATAATGTGTGTTTAGAATTATTTAGTTTTAAGATTTAGTATTTACAATATTTATTTAATAATAAATGTAAATTTACAGAATAAATGAATTCTCATTTAAATTTCTTGTTAATCATTAATTAAAATTTTTTTTATTTTGCTTTATATATACATATATAAATATATAAGTATATAAATGGGTAAATGGATGGACAAATAGACAGACAAAGCAGACAACCAAACCAACCTGTGGTGTGGGCGTATCCATAAATAATATGATAAAGAGAGGAAGCCGAGTTTTTTTTATTATTTTTTTTACTTAGCTTTAAAAGGAAATGGAAATATTAATATACCTTTCTGCACTATATTTATATATATATATATATATATATATATATAAATCTTTTACCCATTTTATGTATAAATCAGAAGACATGTTCAAGTATTCATTTTAATTAAATGAAAATATCATTTCCATTTGTATTAAGACTTAAAAATAAATAAAAAAAAACAAGATATGTAAATGTATAGAAGAATATAAATAAATTAAATAAAAATAGTAAATAAAAGGGGTTGTTTATTAAAAGTATTATATAGGTAAGTATAAATATATATTTGCCAATTATTGTGATTAAAAAAAAGAAAAAAAAGAATATATCTACATATAATTATCATTGAAAGTTTAATTCAAATTAAATTGATAGACTTTTAATGAAATTAAGAAGAAATGGATGAAATCACAAAAAAAAAAATGAAAAAATTTAGGATTGGATAGTTCATCAAAATATGAGTGAGAAATTTGTATAACAATGGTGTTTAGACCATTGACGCAATAATGGGTAGTAGGTAAATATGTACTAGAATAAATGTAGATCCAGTAGTTAATAAATATTATCATATACCATTTCAAAAGAATATAATGATTTAAATGATCTATTAATTTTATTTATGGAGGCGCCACACGGTAAGGGACAGCGTAGCTAGTTCATATTCTCGTGGTCCCGGGTTCAAGTCCCGGACCTGGCAAGGGATTTTCTCTAGCTAGGGACTAAGGGACGGAGTCAACCCAATCTGGGATCAAAATTGGTTAGCTTCTTGATAAAAAGTAGCGGCTCCAATCAAGAAAATCAAGATAAAGGTTGACAAGACCCGTTTTACTGATCATAGGATACCTAATTGATATAATGCTGATGATAGGCGTTATCCTTACGTAGGATGTTCAAAAGTCAGAGGTTTTTTTTTATTAATTTTATTAAATTATGAAAATGAAAACAAATTTTTTTAACAAGTGTAAAAAACTAAATGTATTCATTTTTCACTTTCAATATTATTCTTTATTATTTTACCAACCGACGATATGGAAGGAAGATATTGTTTTCACACCACATTTCTCAAGTGGAGATTTTTACATATCTCCACGAATCATGCAATTTGTTAATAGAAAAAAGTATTTTTAGCATGATGTCTGTTCGTCTGTCCGGCCATCCGCCCATCGGTCCGTCCGTTGTGTGTCGGTATAGACGAGTACAGTTTGAATGGCTCGACGGATTTTGATAAAATTTGATATATGTATTTACTTAATGCACCAGTAGCTTGAATTCATTAATTTTTGATATATTTATATCCCGAAACCGAAAGTGGTAGTTTCCAAAGTATTAATTTTATATTCATTGTCGGAAATTATTCACTTAAAATATAGTAGTAATTAATAATTGAGTAATTAAACTAAAAATAAAAACTAAGATAATATAATTTAGTCATTTTAATTCAAGTTTTAAATTTTTTTTTATATATATTTATATAATGTTTTTGGAAATTAATTTATTTTAAATCGTCGGTCGATTCTGTACCTGGCCACAGCTCATTTTTAATATTAATATTTCAATGTCTCAAATTCTTTTTTTAACTGACTATTTATAATACATATTTATTTATATATTGTTTTTGTTAAACTTATTTACTAATATTATAATAATCAATCAAAATAATTAATAAAAGATCGTTAATTCACATTTACAATAAGTATAAGTAAGGTAATGGCACCAATAGATGACATTTTAAGCGCTCTTGCCACTATTTTCTTTTATAAAACTGAAACTATACTTCTCACAAAAAAAATCTTTTGGTTATTATAAAGCTTATCTTACCTTTTATCACCAGGATAAATATTTTAAACTTTTATATGAGTTTAAGAGGAAATATAATTTTTTTTCAAAGTAATCAAATGGCACCTATAGATGACACCAAAAATTTTGGTGGAACCTAATGATGACAATTATGGAACCCAAAGATGACATCTACTTTTTTTCACTTCGCTTGCTCTCTTTATCTTCAACTTATTTATTTACAAAGTAAAACATCTTTCCAACACCTTGTTGCTGCTTTAACTTTAGTTATAATAAAAAAATCAGGTTTCATATCATGATACATTAGATATATTTATTGTGATTGATTTTATTTTTAGCTGATTATTATAAAAAATTGATTTTAAACAAATCTTGTTTTAATTATGCATTTTTAAATATATGTACATTGAGAACAGAGTAATTTAAAAACATTTTCAAAAAAATAGTGTTTGAAGTCCTGGAACAGAAAAAATTTTCTGACAATGAGAAACCTAAAGATAAAACAGTGTCACCTTTAGGTTCCCATATCAATTCAGACATGCAACTTGGTGGAATTATATAAAATTATCTTTTCTTTACAGACATTGGTGTCATCTATAGGAAAAACAATTTTTAGGGGCACCTATAGATAATACGGTTGATAAAAAAGATACTTTTAAAAATTAGGTGTTTAAATTGAAGTGATTTATATCTATATTAAGTCTATTTTATAATGTAGTTATTAAATTACTGATGAATATGAAAATAAAAATATAAAATACTAATTAAGAACATTACTTCCCTTAAGATTATCTTTAAGATTTGTTGAAAAAATCAATTGTTGACGATCCGGTCTGCTTTTCAAGTTAAAAGAAAAAAATAGGGCGACTTATTGTATTTTTGTAGGATATCTCAGGAGGTGGAAAAACAAAACTATCATTTAAAAAAAAAAATTCCGGTTATGTTTTAAAATTTGCTTATTTTTTTAGTTTAAATTCAAAAGTGTCATTAGGTGCCATTACCTTATTTAGAAAATGAAATTATAGATATTTAAAAGAGATACTTTATTAAATATTTTAAATGTAACTATTATTTAGTATAGTTTTAATAGTTGTGTGTGACGTAATAACAAAAGCGATGTTAACATTGATTGATTAATTGTTTGGAAATTAATTTATTTCAAATCGTCAGTCGATTCTGTGCCTGGTCACAGCTCATTTTTTTGTTAATGAACTATGATGATTTTTACAGGTTTACATATAGACATTATATTCTATCAAATTGAATAGTATTCATAGGATACTAGATCAATTTGGGGGACCTAGGAAGAATAGGATTTAACTATCGTTTTTGTTTTTGTGTTAAAGTTCGTTAAAGTTATTTAAAAATATTATAATAATCAATCAAAATAATTAATAAAAGATCTTTCATTCACATTTACAATAAGTATAAGTATTATATTTAGAAAATGAAATTTAAGAGAGATACTTTATTAAATATTTTAAATGTAACTGTATTATTTAGTATAGTTTTGATAGTTGTGTGTGATGTAATAACAAAAGCGATGTTAACATTGATTGATTAAACATTAAATTAAAAAATATAAATTTAGAATATATATATATATATGTACCATATATACATGTATGGTAATAGCCCCAAGAGTTGATTAAATAAATAATTAAAATTTCCAGTTAGCTTTGAATAAATGTATCGATGTAGATATCTATTTATTTTTCTATCTCTTTTTACTTTTATTTTAAAATGATTTAGAGGGAGAGAGAGAGAATGAATGAATGAATGATTAGTTAGATCCTTTGATACATTTAATTATTTATTTATTCTATATTAGCCCCTTCAATTATCATTTAATTGAAAAATTACAATTTATTTATATATACGAATAGATTATAAACATAGCTATATATCTGATAATAAATATTAGATCTCGTATTTTGATTTAATGATTTTATTTAAAAATGTAACGTTAATTTTTATTTATATTAATTTTATAAACCATTTATAAAAATTAAATACCGTTAATATTTTAAATTATAATAAATTTTTAACTGAAAATTATTTTTTTTTTTTTGATAATTTAATGTATCTTTAATCTTATCTTATTATACTAATTAGCAAAAATTGTATATATATATATATACGAGGGCAATTCTCAAAGTAGGTTACGTTTTGGAATTAAGACAAAACTAGTACAGGAAAATGTTTTTTATTATATACATTTGAAAGAGCAACTAAAATACTATTTTTCTACATAATGGCCAAAAAAAAGTTGAGACATTTATCGGAGTGATAAACGAGCTTCGAAATTCCCTCCGTATAGAAATCCGCCGCCTGAGTGTGGTACCCACCTGGCACAAAACTTATAACAACCTAACTTTTGAGAAACAATTTCGTACAATAATGTGCGTGAAATTTGCGGAAAACTGAAGGAAAGTTCGGTTATGGTGAAACGACGGTGAAAAAAATGAACTGGAGGAAAAGATCAATGAAAAAATTAGAGGAAACCGTCGTTTCACCATAATCAACTTCCTTTAGTTTTGCGAAAATTTCACGCACTTTATTGTATGTATATTTATTTGTATTATTGAAATCTTAAACCGCTCGAAGGATTTTTTTGAAATTCACACCAGAGATAATTTTTATAAAGAAAAATCGATCTATATTGGTTTTAGCGCCGGGAAAAATCACCTTTATTAGTTTTTTATTAATTTAAAATAAGACATTTAAATGACGTCAGCAACTACGTCAGACATCGCTTTTTTTTTTTAAATACAAAATTTAAATATAAATAAAATCAAATTACGAAATACATATTATGTTATATCCACAGGCCATACTTTTCTGTCTTTCAGTGCATTAAACGTACGTTTAATGGTTATATGTTTTATGACTATTTTTTTCAATTTATGTTTTTTTTAAATTATTTGAACGGCGTCTCGGTGAACCAGTTATTATTATTACCAACCAAACCCGATAATAAGGAATAATTTTTTTTAATGACCGATCGGCGGCTCGGTGAACCAGGTACTATTTATTTAAGTATGAATTGTTTGGTTAGGAATATTTTTATATATTAATTAAAAAATTTTATAATTAAAAATAATTATATTTGTAATTATTTTCATTCTTATTAAGTAATTGAAAATGGATAGGTATATTTTAAACTGCTTTGATTAATCTTTTATATCATATGACATTGATTATAAGAATATGGTTTAAGTCTCTCAAGACGTATCCCCCACCACAAACCAACACAAATACACACACACACACAAACACACACACATATATATATATATATATATAAATTTCCTTTCCTCTCCTCATTCCCACTCACTTAGCCATCTTCTAGAATAGAAAGATACTTTTGTCTTGATCATGATGAAGAAGACGCAGGTGTTATGGGCGGTGGCGCGATGACGGTGGAGGCAGCCGGCAGCAGCCGGTGACCCACACAGTCATTCTTTATCGATCGTATTTGAGCACGTGCCTATCTATCCCTGGGGACTATATCCAAATGAAACATTCTCTCCCAAGTTATATTACTTTCATTAATCTAAATAAATATAAACAATTGATTAACTATGTTAGTAAAAGATATGACTCTTAAATCGTAGGTAACAATCTACAAACTATTATTACTTAACATTTACTTTCAAAAAATTTTAAATTAATTTCGTTTAATTTAGAAGGAAAATGAAATTTTAATAATTCATATATTATTATTGGGGTACCTGATTCGCCACCCCTGGTATATACTATTGTAGTAGGTTTGTTCAAAAGAAAAGGTGAATTTTGAATTATTTCGAAAAGTATTTATTTATTTCTCAATATCCATTTTGTCCCCTTATTATTGCATACCTATCTAGTGAATGAAATTTATATTGAAAACTTATATTTTTTGCATAATTTCTTTGTTCGTTACTAGTGATTTTATTTAATTATAAGAAAACAAATTAAAATTATTATAATTATTGATTGGATGGGTTGAATGTCTCTATGAATTTAAATTTCATTTACTTTTGAATTAAATGACTACTAATTTAATTTATGTACAAATAAATGAAGAATTGAAAAGTCTTTATAAACTTTGACTAAGAATGGCCTAATCAAAACAATAATAATCATTTTATTTAAATTTCAGTTATCAAGTATATTATATAATAAATAGATTCTATGATTAAAAATAAATAAATTATTTTTTTAATTTTATTAAAAATAAAAAAATTATTTTTTTAATTTTATTAAAAATAAAAATTTTAAAAATCATAATAAATAATATAATTCAGGAAGGTATAAGTTTATTTAATATACCATGGATGGCGAACCATATTTTTTGAATGTCTGTGTCACTAAGTTATACAAAATCTTTATGTAGAAATTAAGGTGATACAATAAAATTGTCATGATTTGTTTCTCTGTCCCATTTATCTTTAATATATGTATTATCTGATATCTCTATGTATAACTTATAACTATCCAATACAAAAGTGTTATAATTTTAAATATTAAACTTTATATCAAAGAAGTAAAATGATTAATTAAAAATTTCGTATGAATTGGTGATAAAAATTTATTTTTGGTAAAAAATTTCGAATAATTTTTTATTTTTAATTGATTTTAGATTGTAGAATCACTGATTTTTATTTCTAATAATTAACTGAATTTGGGGCAAATTCACAATTTTACGTTTTTAAAAGAATTTTTTCTTGTTTCAACACGCAAGTCCAAAATGTATACACTGGAAATTGTATGTATTATAGATGATTTATACTACGAGCAAATTCAAGCTATATTTCATTAATAAATTGAACAATTTGTCGGTTTTGGTTAACCTACTAAAAGATAGATAAATAAATAAATAAATATTAAGTTCTACAAATTTATATGATAAAGTAATCATAATTGTGGATTATTAAATTTTAATTTGTTTCTATTGGAAAAAAGTTAGGATAATAAAAAAAAATAATTTTTTCTTTCTTTCAAATTTTTCATACGCGTGTGGTACCTGATTCGCCACCCCTGGTATATACTATTGTAGTATCCCAAAACAAACGAGGTTTGTTTAAAAGAAAAGGTGAATTTTGAATTATTTCGAAAAGTATTTATTTATTCCTCAATATCCATTTTGTCCCCTTCAAAGTAATTCTCCTCAAATATAATGCACTTCCAATCGTCGAAGCACTTCTGAAATGTGCTTTTCGGTATGGCCATCAGATCGTTCTTCGATTGCGACTTTAATCACATCAACTGTGGCAAAACGCTTTCCTTTCATTAGACTCTTCAGTTTTGGGAATAGGAAAAAGTCGCAGAGAGCCAAATCTGGTCAATATTGTGGTTGAGGCATGATTACGGTGTTGTTTATGACCAAAAAATCACGAACAAGCAATGATGTATGAGCTGGTGCATAATTGTGATCCAGAATCCATTAATTTTTTTTCCACAATTCCGATCGTTTGAGCCGTATTACTTCACGCAAACGTTGCATAACTTCCTTGTATTGTATTCCTTATTAACAGTACGACCTGTTGGCAAGAACTCATTCGTGATGCACCACGGCATTGTAATCGAAGAAAACAGTGAGCAAAACCTTCACATTTGATCGAACTTTTTTAAAGCGTTTGTGCCATTATTAAGAGAATTTTTATTAAAAGACCACATTATTTGTATAAAATTATTTATTAAATTAAAATAATTGTACAACGTTTCAACTGCTTATTCTGCAGTCGTTTTCAAGTAACCGTACGCTTGCTCCGATTCAAGCGGACTGATGCATGTCGGGACACGTCACCTCTTATATAGGCAGTGATATTGGCGCCAATTTTTGGCTCCAATTTTTACCGCCAATTCTTAATCTCAACATGAAGTCAGCAGCAATTGTCAAAGCAAGCGTTTACAATCAAGAAGTATGATAGTGCATTATGTCTCTAAAATGAAGATACTAAATTATTTCCATAATCAAGATATATACACAAATACACATTAGATTAATTATATTTAATTTAATTTGACAAATTTTACTCATCCAACACTATGTTCCACATCTTATTAAGTCTATATCCATCCTCTTTGTTAATATTATTGGGATGATTATCAATTTCTATAGATTCTTTTATTTTTCTTTTCCACCAATTATTTTCAATATGAAGTGTTTCTACATTATCTAAATTTATTTTATGTCCTGTTGTTAAGGCATGTTCTGCAATTGCTGATTGATTTGGATGTTTCAATCTAATGGCTCTCTCATGTTCAGACAGTCTTGTAGAAATCTTTCTACTTGTTTCACCAATGTATACTTTTTTGCATTCACAAGTTACCTTATAAACTCCATTATTTTCGTTTTTAATTTTGTCTTTTATATTTGAGGTGAGAGAAGACATTTGTTTATGAGGTTTATATGTTACTCTGATGTTGTGTTTCCTCAATTTTGACGCTATTTTTTCTGTTGTTCCTTTTATATAAGGTAATGTTATTTGTGATCTGTATATTGGTTTTTCATTTTCATTTTTGATTTCTGTCTTTTTTGTTTTACTGAATTTCCTAATTTCATATTCCGAGAAGCCATTGTTTATGAAAGCTTCCTTCAATCGTTGTTTTTCTTTTTTAATGTTTTCATTTGAGCATATCTCTTCGGCTCTTTTGTGCAGTGTTTTTATCACTCCATATTTTTGTGATGGATGGTGGTGGGAATCTGCGTGGATATATCTGTTGGTGTGAGTTGTTTTCCTGAAAATATCAAACCTCAATCTATTCTGTTTCTTTTTAATTAATACATCAAGAAACGGTAACTCTTCATTTATTTCCCATTCAACGCTTAGTTTTATATTTTTATGTAAATTATTTGCTGCTTCTACAAATTTAACTAAAGAATCCTTACCATGAGGCCAAATCATCAAAATATCATCCACATATCTAAGAAACAGTTTTGGTTTCTTTATTGCATTATTGACCAATTTTGATTCAAATTCTTCCATGAATATGTTAGCGAATACTGGGCTTAGTGGACTACCCATAGCACATCCTTCTTTTTGCTTATAAATCTTTTTATCATAAATAAAGTATGTAGATTTTTGGCAAAATTCTATTAATTCGAGAGTATTTTTATCTAATGTAATGTTTGATTTTATAATCTCAATGGTCTCGTCAATAGGAACATTTGTGTACAAGGAGTCCACATCCAGACTCACCAATATATCATTTTTTGTAATTTCTACTTTTGATAACATTTCTACTAAGTGGGTGGAATTTTTAACGTATGAAAAATTAGTACCTGTAAATGGTTTTAACAAATGTGCTAGATATTTTGATGAGTTGTAAGTCACTGAATTGATTTGACTAACTATTGGTCTTAAAGGTTTGTTGGTTTTATGGATTTTGGGATTACCGTATATTTTTGGTATTTGTGGATCTTTCGGTTTTAATTTATCTTTATCTTTTTCCTCAATAGGTAGATTCTTTATTATTGATTTTAGTTTTCTACAGAATTTATCCGTTGGATCTTTTTTCTGTATTTCGTAGGTAGAAGAATTCAAAATATTTTCCATTTTTTGTTTATAATCCGCTGTATTCATTACAACAGTGGCGTTACCTTTGTCGGCAGGGATAATCTTTAGAGAGTCATCGTTTCTAATTTCCTTCAGAGCACGCATCTCAGATTTGGTCAAATTTGGTTTGGG
Organism: Labia minor; assembly: GCA_963082975.1. Classification (NCBI taxonomy): domain Eukaryota; kingdom Metazoa; phylum Arthropoda; class Insecta; order Dermaptera; family Spongiphoridae; genus Labia; species Labia minor. The sequence goes on along the minus strand of OY720344.1, from coordinate 17,744,130 downwards.
TGGTTTAGCATTTTTCAGTATGTTAATCGTATCAAATCTAATTTCCTCTGCAATGTTGTTTGGTAAGTTATATAAGGATGATTCAATTGAACTAACTATCTCAATTTTTGGAATTTTATTCGGTGCTATGGAGAACTTTGGTCCTTTTGCTAACACTGAGATGGTATTTTTGTCAAGACTTTTATTTGATAGATTGACTACTAATTTGTTATTATCAAAATTCTGAATAGATGTTTTAGTCTTATTGAATGAAAGTTTATCAAATTTTGATTTTTGAATATCGGTTTGTTTTTTATGTGTAAATTTAAAGTGTGTCTGGGATACGTGCTGCAAATAAGAAATTTCTTCCTGGGTTAAAACAGATTTTAGATTATTATATATATTGAATAAATCAGTGTCTAATGTAAATAAAACTTGCCTGATATTTGTGATGCGTTCTCGTAACAGAGCCAAACTAGCATTATTATATATGCTAGTCGCTCTTTTTGTGTATACAACTCGCTTAATATAAAAGCCTTTTGGTATAATATCTTGATCACGACATCTTTTTAAGAAATTCAAAGAACTTAATAATTTTGCTTTTTTAACAATTAATCCATCATAACTCCTTACCTGCTTTTGAATTTTTAGGTTATATTTCTCATAAATGTATTTATTAAAGCTTTTGTGGTTATTTTGATAATTATTAAGAGAATTTTTATTAAAAGACCACATTATTTGTATAAAATTATTTATTAAATTAAAATAATTGTACAACGTTTCAACTGCTTATTCTGCAGTCGTTTTCAAGTAACCGTACGCTTGCTCCGATTCAAGCGGACTGATGCATGTCGGGACACGTCACCTCTTATATAGGCAGTGATATTGGCGCCAATTTTTGGCTCCAATTTTTACCGCCAATTCTTAATCTCAACATGAAGTCAGCAGCAATTGTCAAAGCAAGCGTTTACAATCAAGAAGTATGATAGTGCATTATGTCTCTAAAATGAAGATACTAAATTATTTCCATAATCAAGATATATACACAAATACACATTAGATTAATTATATTTAATTTAATTTGACAAATTTTACTCATCCAACACTATGTTCCACATCTTATTAAGTCTATATCCATCCTCTTTGTTAATATTATTGGGATGATTATCAATTTCTATAGATTCTTTTATTTTTCTTTTCCACCAATTATTTTCAATATGAAGTGTTTCTACATTATCTAAATTTATTTTATGTCCTGTTGTTAAGGCATGTTCTGCAATTGCTGATTGATTTGGATGTTTCAATCTAATGGCTCTCTCATGTTCAGACAGTCTTGTAGAAATCTTTCTACTTGTTTCACCAATGTATACTTTTTTGCATTCACAAGTTACCTTATAAACTCCATTATTTTCGTTTTTAATTTTGTCTTTTATATTTGAGGTGAGAGAAGACATTTGTTTATGAGGTTTATATGTTACTCTGATGTTGTGTTTCCTCAATTTTGACGCTATTTTTTCTGTTGTTCCTTTTATATAAGGTAATGTTATTTGTGATCTGTATATTGGTTTTTCATTTTCATTTTTGATTTCTGTCTTTTTTGTTTTACTGAATTTCCTAATTTCATATTCCGAGAAGCCATTGTTTATGAAAGCTTCCTTCAATCGTTGTTTTTCTTTTTTAATGTTTTCATTTGAGCATATCTCTTCGGCTCTTTTGTGCAGTGTTTTTATCACTCCATATTTTTGTGATGGATGGTGGTGGGAATCTGCGTGGATATATCTGTTGGTGTGAGTTGTTTTCCTGAAAATATCAAACCTCAATCTATTCTGTTTCTTTTTAATTAATACATCAAGAAACGGTAACTCTTCATTTATTTCCCATTCAACGCTTAGTTTTATATTTTTATGTAAATTATTTGCTGCTTCTACAAATTTAACTAAAGAATCCTTACCATGAGGCCAAATCATCAAAATATCATCCACATATCTAAGAAACAGTTTTGGTTTCTTTATTGCATTATTGACCAATTTTGATTCAAATTCTTCCATGAATATGTTAGCGAATACTGGGCTTAGTGGACTACCCATAGCACATCCTTCTTTTTGCTTATAAATCTTTTTATCATAAATAAAGTATGTAGATTTTTGGCAAAATTCTATTAATTCGAGAGTATTTTTATCTAATGTAATGTTTGATTTTATAATCTCAATGGTCTCGTCAATAGGAACATTTGTGTACAAGGAGTCCACATCCAGACTCACCAATATATCATTTTTTGTAATTTCTACTTTTGATAACATTTCTACTAAGTGGGTGGAATTTTTAACGTATGAAAAATTAGTACCTGTAAATGGTTTTAACAAATGTGCTAGATATTTTGATGAGTTGTAAGTCACTGAATTGATTTGACTAACTATTGGTCTTAAAGGTTTGTTGGTTTTGGAAACCAAAACTGTTTCTTAGATATTTTGATGAGTTGTAAGTCACTGAATTGATTTGCCTCATGGTAAGGATTCTTTAGTTAAATTTGTAGAAGCAGCAAATAATTTACATAAAAATATAAAACTAAGCGTTGAATGGGAAATAAATGAAGAGTTACCGTTTCTTGATGTATTAATTAAAAAGAAACAGAATAGATTGAGGTTTGATATTTTCAGGAAAACAACTCACACCAACAGATATATCCACGCAGATTCCCACCACCATCCATCACAAAAATATGGAGTGATAAAAACACTGCACAAAAGAGCCGAAGAGATATGCTCAAATGAAAACATTAAAAAAGAAAAACAACGATTGAAGGAAGCTTTCATAAACAATGGCTTCTCGGAATATGAAATTAGGAAATTCAGTAAAACAAAAAAGACAGAAATCAAAAATGAAAATGAAAAACCAATATACAGATCACAAATAACATTACCTTATATAAAAGGAACAACAGAAAAAATAGCGTCAAAATTGAGGAAACACAACATCAGAGTAACATATAAACCTCATAAACAAATGTCTTCTCTCACCTCAAATATAAAAGACAAAATTAAAAACGAAAATAATGGAGTTTATAAGGTAACTTGTGAATGCAAAAAAGTATACATTGGTGAAACAAGTAGAAAGATTTCTACAAGACTGTCTGAACATGAGAGAGCCATTAGATTGAAACATCCAAATCAATCAGCAATTGCAGAACATGCCTTAACAACAGGACATAAAATAAATTTAGATAATGTAGAAACACTTCATATTGAAAATAATTGGTGGAAAAGAAAAATAAAAGAATCTATAGAAATTGATAATCATCCCAATAATATTAACAAAGAGGATGGATATAGACTTAATAAGATGTGGAACATAGTGTTGGATGAGTAAAATTTGTCAAATTAAATTAAATATAATTAATCTAATGTGTATTTGTGTATATATCTTGATTATGGAAATAATTTAGTATCTTCATTTTAGAGACATAATGCACTATCATACTTCTTGATTGTAAACGCTTGCTTTGACAATTGCTGCTGACTTCATGTTGAGATTAAGAATTGGCGGTAAAAATTGGAGCCAAAAATTGGCGCCAATATCACTGCCTATATAAGAGGTGACGTGTCCCGACATGCATCAGTCCGCTTGAATCGGAGCAAGCGTACGGTTACTTGAAAACGACTGCAGAATAAGCAGTTGAAACGTTGTACAATTATTTTAATTTAATAAATAATTTTATACAAATAATGTGGTCTTTTAATAAAAATTCTCTTAATAATTATCAAAATAACCACAAAAGCTTTAATAAATACATTTATGAGAAATATAACCTAAAAATTCAAAAGCAGGTAAGGAGTTATGATGGATTAATTGTTAAAAAAGCAAAATTATTAAGTTCTTTGAATTTCTTAAAAAGATGTCGTGATCAAGATATTATACCAAAAGGCTTTTATATTAAGCGAGTTGTATACACAAAAAGAGCGACTAGCATATATAATAATGCTAGTTTGGCTCTGTTACGAGAACGCATCACAAATATCAGGCAAGTTTTATTTACATTAGACACTGATTTATTCAATATATATAATAATCTAAAATCTGTTTTAACCCAGGAAGAAATTTCTTATTTGCAGCACGTATCCCAGACACACTTTAAATTTACACATAAAAAACAAACCGATATTCAAAAATCAAAATTTGATAAACTTTCATTCAATAAGACTAAAACATCTATTCAGAATTTTGATAATAACAAATTAGTAGTCAATCTATCAAATAAAAGTCTTGACAAAAATACCATCTCAGTGTTAGCAAAAGGACCAAAGTTCTCCATAGCACCGAATAAAATTCCAAAAATTGAGATAGTTAGTTCAATTGAATCATCCTTATATAACTTACCAAACAACATTGCAGAGGAAATTAGATTTGATACGATTAACATACTGAAAAATGCTAAACCACCCAAACCAAATTTGACCAAATCTGAGATGCGTGCTCTGAAGGAAATTAGAAACGATGACTCTCTAAAGATTATCCCTGCCGACAAAGGTAACGCCACTGTTGTAATGAATACAGCGGATTATAAACAAAAAATGGAAAATATTTTGAATTCTTCTACCTACGAAATACAGAAAAAAGATCCAACGGATAAATTCTGTAGAAAACTAAAATCAATAATAAAGAATCTACCTATTGAGGAAAAAGATAAAGATAAATTAAAACCGAAAGATCCACAAATACCAAAAATATACGGTAATCCCAAAATCCATAAAACCAACAAACCTTTAAGACCAATAGTTAGTCAAATCAATTCAGTGACTTACAACTCATCAAAATATCTAGCACATTTGTTAAAACCATTTACAGGTACTAATTTTTCATACGTTAAAAATTCCACCCACTTAGTAGAAATGTTATCAAAAGTAGAAATTACAAAAAATGATATATTGGTGAGTCTGGATGTGGACTCCTTGTACACAAATGTTCCTATTGACGAGACCATTGAGATTATAAAATCAAACATTACATTAGATAAAAATACTCTCGAATTAATAGAATTTTGCCAAAAATCTACATACTTTATTTATGATAAAAAGATTTATAAGCAAAAAGAAGGATGTGCTATGGGTAGTCCACTAAGCCCAGTATTCGCTAACATATTCATGGAAGAATTTGAATCAAAATTGGTCAATAATGCAATAAAGAAACCAAAACTGTTTCTTAGATATGTGGATGATATTTTGATGATTTGGCCTCATGGTAAGGATTCTTTAGTTAAATTTGTAGAAGCAGCAAATAATTTACATAAAAATATAAAACTAAGCGTTGAATGGGAAATAAATGAAGAGTTACCGTTTCTTGATGTATTAATTAAAAAGAAACAGAATAGATTGAGGTTTGATATTTTCAGGAAAACAACTCACACCAACAGATATATCCACGCAGATTCCCACCACCATCCATCACAAAAATATGGAGTGATAAAAACACTGCACAAAAGAGCCGAAGAGATATGCTCAAATGAAAACATTAAAAAAGAAAAACAACGATTGAAGGAAGCTTTCATAAACAATGGCTTCTCGGAATATGAAATTAGGAAATTCAGTAAAACAAAAAAGACAGAAATCAAAAATGAAAATGAAAAACCAATATACAGATCACAAATAACATTACCTTATATAAAAGGAACAACAGAAAAAATAGCGTCAAAATTGAGGAAACACAACATCAGAGTAACATATAAACCTCATAAACAAATGTCTTCTCTCACCTCAAATATAAAAGACAAAATTAAAAACGAAAATAATGGAGTTTATAAGGTAACTTGTGAATGCAAAAAAGTATACATTGGTGAAACAAGTAGAAAGATTTCTACAAGACTGTCTGAACATGAGAGAGCCATTAGATTGAAACATCCAAATCAATCAGCAATTGCAGAACATGCCTTAACAACAGGACATAAAATAAATTTAGATAATGTAGAAACACTTCATATTGAAAATAATTGGTGGAAAAGAAAAATAAAAGAATCTATAGAAATTGATAATCATCCCAATAATATTAACAAAGAGGATGGATATAGACTTAATAAGATGTGGAACATAGTGTTGGATGAGTAAAATTTGTCAAATTAAATTAAATATAATTAATCTAATGTGTATTTGTGTATATATCTTGATTATGGAAATAATTTAGTATCTTCATTTTAGAGACATAATGCACTATCATACTTCTTGATTGTAAACGCTTGCTTTGACAATTGCTGCTGACTTCATGTTGAGATTAAGAATTGGCGGTAAAAATTGGAGCCAAAAATTGGCGCCAATATCACTGCCTATATAAGAGGTGACGTGTCCCGACATGCATCAGTCCGCTTGAATCGGAGCAAGCGTACGGTTACTTGAAAACGACTGCAGAATAAGCAGTTGAAACGTTGTACAATTATTTTAATTTAATAAATAATTTTATACAAATAATGTGGTCTTTTAATAAAAATTCTCTTAATAATTATCAAAATAACCACAAAAGCTTTAATAAATGCGTTTGTGCCACTTATAAACATTTTTTTGAGACAAAGTAGACTCCCCGATCGCCACAGTCAACATTTTAAGTGTGTTGGAGCACTTTATTCCATTTTTAACGCAAAATTTAATAGAGATAGAGAACACACAAAAACGTGACTAACTTTTTCAAAAAAAAAAAAAAAAACTACTAATCCAAAATGGCTGATAATATATATATATATATATATATATATATATGTATACCATATATGTATACCAACATAAAAAAAATATCGATAATCGAATGTGCCCACGAAAACTCAAAATTCACCTTTTCTTTTGAACATGCCTCGTATATATAGTACCTGGTTCCTCAACAACATTTAAAAATGTGTATACTTTAAACTGGGATTATTATACTACTTTATAAAATTGCCAGTTCCCATAGGCCTCAGCTAGAGAAAATTCTCTTGTCAGGTCTGGGACCTGTATTTTGTTTCCACTCTGACTAGATGGTGTCTTTTATTACTTTATTTAAAGTACTGTATTAAGAAATTAATTTTTAATACAAATTCTTTAATATAAATTTATGTAAAAATGTTTGCTGATCCGATCCCTACTTACACCTGTCCATACATGCCAGATAGTAAATATAAATTCTAGCAATTCCAATCTAGAATTATTGTAATAAAATTTATCGGTTTAGGTTTGTAAGTTGACCTCAGCATATCGTCTTTAGTTTCATTTATTTTTCTATATTTTTATTTCCATATATATATGTAATTTGTATATGTGATGATACACAAATAAAAAATTAAATTAAATTTACCTATAGTATTTTGTATCTTTATATTTTTAACTTTGAAAAAAATATCAATAAAGGAAAAAATAAAAAATAAAATAATAATTTGAATTAAATATTAAGAATTACCTTCCCCAGCGTTTAATAATAAACCAGAAAATGAATTAAATTTAGAATGGAAGATGTCTTTTTAGAATAACATATTCAGAATAAATATTTGAAATATTTGAAAGTAGAAGTAAAGTGAATTGTAAAATATAATATGTCAGGAGAAATTACAATAATAAATACAGTATTCGAGGTCTGTTCAGAAGAAAAGGTGAATTTTGAGTTTTCGCGGGCAGTGTACATTCGATTATCGAAATTTTTTGTTATGCGGTACCCTTATGTTTCTCATATGTTGACATAATAAGCCATTTTGGATTAGTGGTTGGTTTTTGGCAATTGAAAAAGTTTTCTTTGATTTTTTACTTAAAAAAAATGGATCAAAGAATCTGTATTAAATTTTGCGTTAAAAATGAAATAAAGTGCTTCAACACACTTAAAATGTTGACTGTGGTATTCAACGAGTCTACTTTGTCTCAAAAAAATGTTTATAAGTGATACAAGCGGTTTACAGAGGGCCAAGAAAATGTTGATGACGATGAGGTTTTGCTCACTGTTTTCTTTTTTTTTGTTATGTTGGTACACATATGTTTCTCATATGTTGACATTATCAGCCATTTTGGATTAGTAGTTTATTTTTGACAAAGTTGAAAAAGTTAGTCACTTCGATTTTTTACTTATCTCATCAATTGAGGCAAAACGCTTTCCTTTCATTGGTCACTTCAGTTTTGGGAATAAGAAAAAGTCGTAGGGAGCCAAATCTGGTGAATACAGTGGTAGAGGTATGATTACGGTGTTATTTTTGGCCAAAAAATTACGAACAAGCAATGATGTGTGAGCTGGTGCATTATCGTGATGCTGAATCCATGATTTGTTTTTCCACAATTCCGATCGTTTGAATCATATTGCTTCACGCAAACGTTACTTAACTTCCTTGTAGTATTCCTTAATTTTTCCTTTTAAGTAAAAATTTGAAGAACCCACAAAACGTGACTAACTTTTTCAGTTGTCAAAAACAAACTACTAATCCAAAATGGCTGATAATGTAAACATATCAGCAACATATGTTTACCAACACAGCCGGCGAAAATTCAAAATTCACCTTTCCTTTTGAGCAAGCCTCGTACATGATCTTATATTTCTAAACATACATTATTTATTATACTAAATTTCCTTTAATAATTTGATCCGGAAAAATTAAATATAAATTTTAAAATTAATTATTTTATTTAAATTATTCTTGAGAAAATACTGAAATACACCATTTATGTGATGCCCTTTAACCATTCTTTAAAAGTAAGGTTATTAATTTTTGGTATTAAGATTTAAATAAGCCTCCATCAGAGATATCTTCTGTTTTTAATTATCTCCTCTTTGCTTTTAAAATGTATTCCCTGGAGCAGTATTTTGAGTTAATTTTTTGAATCGATTCCATTTACATTGCATAACTCTACTTTACGTATCTATAATTCTATGATATATATGTACACATGTAATATTTAGGTAGGTATGCATAAAGTATAAAGTTTGATGATGTTTTTAAATTATTAATATTAATACTATTATATAGAGGTACATATAAATGAAAGTAAAAATTAGGTTTTCAAATTATAAAAGCTTATTGAATTGATATCTAATACTATAATATATAAATTTATGAAAAGAAAATCCCTTTGATAAAATTTAAGCTTATCATTTATTGGATATGAAAGGTAGATAACAAAAATTCTATTATAAAGAGAATTAAATATCAATTTTTTTAAATGTATATATAACGATCTTTATCTCTCGTCCTCTTTCATTCTTCATTATATACTACATATTCAGATTTTTTTATATTTTATTGTTTGAAATCAATAGATTGTTTTATAGAATAAAATAAAAAAAATATAATACACACCTATAATTTTCTATTTATTTTAAATATCTTATTCCTCTATATTAGAAAATTATTTAGTATTAATTATTTATTTAAACATCGTCAAAGTTATTATCAAGAAAAGTTGTAATTGAATGAAGGAGATAGAGTAATTGTATAAAAGCATCGATCAAATACTAATATAGATTATTATATTGAGTATCTAGTTCATCGGTACAGAAAAATATGACCTGTGGATATAACATAATATATAAGACCTGGTTCACCGAGCCGCCCCTCGGTCATTAAAAAAAATTATTCCTTATTATCGGGTTTGGCTGATAATATTAATAGCTGGTTCAACGAGCCACCGTTCAAATAATTTAAAAGAACATAAATTAAAAAAAAAGTAATAAAACAAACAGCCCTTTAAGGTACTTATTAGTGCACTGAAAGGCAGAAAAGTATGGCCTGTAGATATAAAATAATATATATTTCATAATTTGATTTAATATAATAAAGTTAGTTTGTATTTACGGAAACACTGTCTGGCGTAGTTGATGACATCATTTATATTTTATATTTTAAATTTTAAATTAAAAAAAAAAACTAAACTAAAAACTATTTAAAAACGTTCTGAAACAATTTCAAATAATTTAAATGTATGTATTAATGCAATAAAAATCAGTTTTGGATATAACATAAATATTTTTAATTTTATTTTATTTATAATATATTTTGTATATAAGGCTGACGTAGTTGCTGACGCTATTTAAATTTCATATTTTAAATTAAGAAGAATCTAATAAAGATGATTTTTTTCCGAGGCTGAAACGAATACAGATCGATTTTTAAAAATTATCTAAGGTGTGAATTTCAAAAAAAAAAAACCTTAGAGAGGTTTAATATTTCAAAAATACAAATATATATATACAATTTTTGCTAGTATAATAAGATAAGATAAAATATTTTTATTTACAATTATGGAGACTAATGATAAAAGGGATGAGCTAACATAATGTTTGTTTTACACATATATGCCAACCCTACTATGTCATTAGGATGATGGCTTATGAGAATAGAGTCCAAAGTAGGCGGGACTTGTAGAAGGAATGGATAATAGAGAAGAGGTTACTACCATTGAGTTGGTAGGATGTTGTTCGTCGTGTGTTTATGTACGACATATCTGTGAAAACAAGGAATAAGTGATAGTCGTTGCTTCAAAATTGGTGATCATGGTGCTGTTCTTAATTGTAAAATTATAATGAATTGAGTCAATTCTTTTTAAACAACGTACAACATCATGAAACAATTCCGGAGTAAAAGTAGCATTTGTCCAGAATCCAAATATGTTGCTCCGGCTTTAAACATTAATCGTTCTTTAATTTAACAAATGATAAAGTGTGAGTTGAAGTTCCATCCCTACAAGTTGGTTAACGTTCAACATTATTATCGTCCAGAATTCGAATTTAAATATTGTTATTATTCGAGACGAATGACTGATGAAGCTCATCATAATAAAATTGATTATATTGCAGAAAAATATCAAAGCTTGCACGAACGATGAACACCTCTAAAGTGTGCGAAAATTTATCATTGATCCTTCTTCTTTGAATATTTGGCTTCATGAAAAATAGGGAACATTCTCACACTGTGTGTCAACGCCATTATGGCAAATTGTAGGACAAAATCAGAAATTACTACATCCCAATCAAGGTAAGACTAAACTCTCACCATTTATAATACTTACCCTATTTAGTTGTTATAAATATTTACATTAAATTTAAAATTATATCTCACCCGCAGGTACCTATATTATAAATATATAATTTTTTAATTATTATTTTTGTTAACTTACCAAATTTAATAATATTTTATATATTTTTTTGTGGAAAATATTTCAGATGAATGTAAATAAATTGTGTTATCGAATATATCTATACTCAATAAAAATATAATATTAATAAATTATCAAATATTTTTCTTATAATTCTAAATCATATTTGAAAAGAAATAAAATAATAGTTGAGTCTAGTTTCTTAGAAAATAAGTTAACCTGGCCAGGTCCGAACCGACCGACGGTTTGAAAAATTAATTTCCAGCTACAGAAACAATTTCAAATAATTTTAATATATCTATTAATGTAATAAAAAACAGATATTAATATAACATAAATATTTTTAATTTTTTTTATTTATAATATATATGTAAGACCAGGCTGTAACGTCATGAATGGCTGGATGACGTCATATAATTTTAAATCAAGAAAAAACTAATAAATATGATTTTTCTCCAGGATAAAACCAATACAAAGTGCATGATTCGTGGTGATATATAAAAAAATCTCCTCATATGAAATTTGGTGTGAAAATAACACTTCCCTTCCTATCGTCGATCGCTAATACTACCACTTCCGGTTTTCGGAATTGCACCAATTGATCAATTCATCCCACTGATGCATTAAGTAAATATACCAAATTTCATCAAAATCGGTTGAGCCGTTCAGGCTGTACACATCTATACGGACGGACAGACGGACGGACGGACATCATGCTAAAAATACTTTTTTCTGTTAGGAAAATGCATGATTCGTGGAGATATGTAAAAAATCTCCACATGTGAAATTTGGTGTGAAAACAATACCTCCCTTACTATCGTCGGTCGGTAAAAATTAAGTTAGTGGTATTCTTTTTACTATCTAGCCAGAGACATATGTATGTGTGTTTGTGTGTATGTAGACAAGATTACGCAAAAACGGTTTGAGCTAGCTAGAATCATGAAATTTGGTATACGGGCCTTATTCAAAATTCGTAGTTTTCTATCAACTTTTGAGAAATGTAGCTCATCCGTAAAAGGGTCATTACCTACCACGTTTTCATTTTTTTCCTCTAAAGTGACCGTAAAAATAAATATATATGTTTGATAGTTTTTCACATGATTAAATATTGTATAAAACTGCTATATAATAGAATTTCAGCTTGATTGAATCGCTGAAAGTACCGGAATTAATTTTTTAACACGACTGCAAATTACGCGCCAGCACGTGACACGGTGCCATCAACAATGAGTCAAACTTGCGCTGGTTTAATAAATATTATTTATTAATTTTAATTTATAAAAATGACAGGTTTTTAATTTAAATTTTATATATGTTAATTAATTAATTTAAATGAATAACAATACTATACTGTAATTTAATTTTTTTTAAATTAATTAATTAATTTTTCTAATTTATTTAGACTTAATTTATAATATTATATAATTTAAATACAATATATATTAATTAATCCAATTCAAATTGCGAGATAGTCAAGTGGAGACACTCCAGCTTATTTTAAAATATAAAGTGGAAAACAAAACAAAAAATAATTAAGAATTTTTAACTAAAAGTGTCGTCAAAGAATATATACTTGTATAAAAGAGAAAGAGAGACACACACAGAGAGAGAGAGAGAGAGGAAGAAAAAGAAAAGTGAGATAGAATGAAAGGAAATGGAAGTTGTTTATGAAAAAAAATAAAGCACAAGAGAGACTTTAAATACGATTAGAGAGAGGGAGGGAAGAGGAAAGGAGGGTTCATACGACAGAAACAGCAAGTATGTAGAAATCTTAAAGAAATTTCAATACTGTTATTGGTTCATTTTAACCCTCTTAAATTCGCATTCCTCTCTCCTTCTTTCTCTCTCTCTCTCTCTCTTTCCACTTTATTAGATGAAAACATTTGCTACATGACTAAGATTCCAAAATATATACAAGAGTTTATATTCTATATGTCAATATCAAGATAAATTACAAGATTGTTTTACATTAAATGAGCCCTTCTATTTTCTAAAGGAATTATTATGAAATAGGTACCTACTTCACCTCTTCCCCTCCTCTTCACACAAATACACACAAACATGTAGACCTTTGTGATACGTTTATATATATAACAATAATAACAAACACAGTAAATTTGATTATAACTGATAAAATCTTATATAGGTATTTAGTCAAGATACAAAATAAGTATTTATCTAATATTATAAAATAAGTATTATATTTTTAATTTGTAAAATTTAGGAGAAATAATAATATTCGTGATAGAGATTAAAAGAAGGAAAATTAATTAAAGTATATATGAATTAATATGTAGATAAATACTAATATAAAAATATTACACCAATACCTCACTTTGCGTCGGAGTTACGTTCCAAAAGAACACGACACAAAGTGAATTAAGATTTTCTATAGCTAACCATGTAAAGATCGAAGATAGGTTTCTTGGTAACGAAAATACTACTTTTTAAAAAGAAAATTGAAGTAAACATTTAAAAAACAAAAATATAAAATTTTATTATATACATACAAAAATTGACCTGTAGCCAGGCTCAGAACTGACCGACGGTTTGAAATAAATTAATTTCCAGCTACAGAAACAATTTCAAATAATTTAAATCTTTCTATTAATGCAATAAAAAACAGATATGGGATATAACATACATTTTTTTAATTTTATTTTATTTATAATATATAAGTAAGTGACGTCATGAAGGGCTGGGTGAAGTCATATAATTTTAAATTAAGAAAAAACTAATGAAGATGATTTTCCCGAGGATAAGATCAATACAAAGTGCATGATTCGTGGAAATATGTAAAAAATCTCCTCATGTGAAATTTGGTGTGAAAATAACCCTTCACTTCCTATCGTCCATCGCTAATACTACCACTTCCGGTTTCCGGATTTGCACCAAAAGTTGATCATACTGATGTATTAAGTAAATCTACTAAATTTCATCAAAATCCGTTGAGCCGTTCAAGCTGTACACATCTATACGGACATCCAGCGGACGGATGAACGAACGGACTGACATCATGCTAAAAATACTTTTTTCTGTTAAGAAAATGCATGATTCGTGGGTATATATAAAAATCCCCACATGTAAAATTTGGTGTGAAAACAATACCTCCCTTACTATCGTCGGTTGGAAAAAAACAAAAAAAAATATAAGTAATTAGAATCTATTTAAAAATAAATTAAAATTAATAATTATAATAATTAATTTAAATGAAATAGAAATTAAAATGAAAATAAATGATTATAGGTGATCGTGAATTTTTTCATTTGTATTATAATAAATATATATATATATATATGTATATATACGAAGGTGGGGTGAAAAGTTTCCGGCCTGACCAAAATAATTTTTTTTTTTTTGCTAAATTTTTCAACATAATCTCCAACAACACTGATACATTTCTCATAACGGTGTTCTAATTAATTTAATTAATTAAATTTGATTTAATTTAATTTAAGTCTTATCAACAGTTATGAATCGACGCAAAAATTCGTTTGGATTACGCCTACGCCGCCAAATTGTTGGTAGAAATGGTCTTTCGAAGCAGTTTTTGGTCTAACGTTAGCAAACACGGCACCCAGGTTGCACACAGCTTTCCAAAATAGTACAAAATATTTCGCACACATAGAGGTCTCAGCTATCTTGATTTTTGAAAAATAAAGCAAAAAAAAAATTTAAAAACATCGTTTTTCTTGGTCAGGCCGGAAAACCCCACCCTCGTATACTTTCTTATAAGATATGTCATATACATATATAATATGGGTAGATAAACAAATATGTGATGAATTTATTAATCATTTTATTTTATTTTGCTTACTGAGGGGAGTCACTGCAAAAGAAGTAATAAGATGAGGGGGTGTAGTTTTATTTAATATTTCATTAACTGATCTATTCTAGTTAGTCTTCATTTCCTTCCCTCGCCATACCAAGCCTTGGCAACCACTCTCAATCTCTCACACTCCTTCTATCTATCTATCTATTTATCAATCCCTCATAAACCACCCACATCCATTAGCCAGGTTAATGTGGTCATTCGATTGTAAATACAAACCACAAAATCCATTCAATTCAGATAGATATATATGTCTAGCTATCTATCTTTTTATCTATCTTGGTATCTATAATCTATTATTCTACATATTATTGATATAATATAGGTATAATATATATATATATATATATATAAAGGTATATAATAATTAGCATAAATCAAAGATTAGGTAATTGATAAATAAAAATATAGTCACATATTATTATTTTAAATTAATATTAAATTTTGTGATATACATATATTTGTAACTTTTCATTTCAAAGTAGGTATATTTAATAAAATAGATATAGAAATAGAAAGAGAGAGAAATTATTGTATTGGGCGACTTTTGGAATTTTGTCTTGTCTAAGTTGTGTTCTTCTATTATTGAAATGTTTGAAGGTATTTCCTTGATCATTTTCAGGCGTAGTTTTGTTCAGCAGATTTCCAAAATAATCATGTATTCAAGGATATCTTCTCTAAGGATGATCAGACAACCAGGCGTCTTAATTAAGTTAATGTCTATTCTGCGAATAACTCAAGCTCCACCCAATACCCCAAACCAAATGGGTGGGTAACAAACGCCTTCCTTCCTGAAAACGCGGGCAATAAAACAATTAATTTTCCGCGTCCTCCACCATCTCACCAGAGGATGGACAGTACAGATTGTTGTCATGCCCAAACCTTTTAAGATACACTCTGAAGCAGCCATTAAGAGCTGCGTATATAGAAGCTCTTTCAACCGCCAGAATGATAATATGAATCATCCCCTCAATCAGAAGTACGGCATTTGACGAGATTGTCCTAAATGCAATAGCTAACTTACTGCAGTCAGATATTGCAGCAACTTCAGCCTTCTTAAAGAGACCTCACTGAGCAGTACACTCCTCCAAATAGGTGTTTCATACAAAAAGATTGAGGTCACCACGCCAGCTAATAACAAACCTTTAGAGATGCTGATCCATGTACAGAGTTTCAGCTTAAAAATACCTTTAAAATTGTCAGTTCTCCAGCCTCTTCTCTGCTGAGTCATTAGCTGTACGGAAAATATTGTTATTGTATATACACCCTCCATTCCAAAAGAAACCGAAATTTTAAAAAAAAATAGTACCACTAATGCCATCTGTTATAATATTTTACCCGTAGATGGCTTAGTCCCTCTTTGACAACTGGTATAAATTTCATGACATTTGGATGCATATAACAAAAGTTATTGCGTTTCAAATGTCAGTGCGTTTTGTTCATCGGTCGGAAAATGAGTTTCAAACAAAGAGCTGCAATTGATTTTTGTGTTAAACTTGGTAAAATTTTTACTGCACATTAAAATGCATATGGTGATGATTGTCTATCCCGTACGCAAGCTTATGAGTGGTTCGGGCTATTCAAATCGGGTAGAGAGACGCTGGATGATGACGAAAGATCAGGCCGTCCCAGAACCGGATTTTTACGATTCAAAAGGAATTATCCACAAAGAATTTGTTCCACCCGGCCAGTCACTGGAGTGTTTTACTTGGGCGTCATGAAGCGTTTGCTGGCAAGAATTCGTCGATTTCGGCCAGAATATCGAGAAATCGGCATTTGGACTCTTTTGCACGATAATGCACCATCACATCGTTCGCGACTTGTAACTGAATTTTTGGTCATAATTATTCCTTTGCATCATTCGCCCTATTCACCAGATCTGGCTCCGTGAGACTTCTTCTGTTCTCTAAGCTGCATTTGGCGATGAAAGTAAAGTGGCACGCATCGATTGAAGCGCCATTGAGAAGGCGACGACCGACGACTGAAAGACCATTCCAATAAAGGACATGGAGAAGTCGTTTGACAACTTGTTGGAGCGTGCAAATTTGTGTATCGATGCAGAAGGGGAATACATTGATTAATAAAAATGATTTGTTCCAAAATGAACATTGTTTTTTTGTTTTTTTTTAAAGGTTTCTTTTGGATTGGAGGGTGTATTGTCGGGTATTGGAGGCTATGTATGGGCTGAGTTTGATGAAAAATTAATTAATTGGTGAATTACAATTTATAAAACAAATAAAAAATACAGATCATTTATTGTATATTATTAATTATCATTATAAGCAATGACAATTGTTAATCGTCGACCACTTAGTTGTTTATTAAATTGTATAGAGTTCAGGAATGAAATCTGATCCTTCAGACGAGTGTCTGGGTGTTCAAATCCAGTATTACAATAGTGCTTCCAAGTTCTTCATCCAGGCAATATAGTAAAATCAGTAATTATCTGAAGAGACATGGGATACTCCGTTGGATTATCTATACCTGGAATCGATTGGGGATTATATCACTCTTGCTATTCGAAACGGGATGTTATCTCTCTGACCTCTCGATCCCTTTATTGCCCTTATAAACCGAGTCACCCCTCCTCTTAGCAGATCTATCGGTCGTTTCCAAGCTATTTAATAGCTATTTAATAAAATTTATTAGCCCTTGATATTGTGAAAAACAAAACAAAATTGAATGTGAACAAATTTATTTAGATTAATATCAGTAGATGAGCTTTGGTATATTTTTATTTCGAAATTTCAAGAGAAATCACAAAGCAATAGTTCCGCGAAGGGATTTTTTTAAAAAGTCTTATATAAACATATAATCATAACGATACTATGAGCATTTTATAAAACAAATACATTTAAATACTTCAAATTAAAAAAAATTGTATCAGTAAATTAATAATTTAAAATTTTTGTTAATACGAGAAACACATAACCTATATGTATTTTAATTCCTTTGACTCTCATTCTCGTAGTTCCAAGTTCAAGGTTCAGGCCTTGAAAGGAAATTTCTCAAGCTGGGTAATATAGAATAGAGTCCACACAGCCTCCAGGATCACAATTCGTTACTTAATAAAAAGTAGCGATTCCGATCAAGTAAATCAAGATAATCTACTGATTTACTTCGCTTAGGCGACAACTAGCTTGGTATAGGCGCAGCCTTTTAAGATTTAAACAAAGTCAGTGGCTTTATATATATATATATATATATATACACCTATCCCCCGATTTACACGGTACTTGTTTTACACGTTTTCGCTTTTACACGGTTTTCCAAATAAGTTTTTTTTTTTGTTTTTACCGCACTCTACTAAATGCTACTGTGTTTGAACACGTGTGCTGTGTACACATCTCACGGGGAATCCCGAGCTTATGTGCTGACTTGCTGCACATACACACTGTGTCTGTATTTCTTCGCATAAAATTAAAGTTTTATCTACGGAAAATTGTATTTGAATGAAAGTTTCACAGTTTTAGAAAGATTTAATTTTCCATATTCGTAAATTACAAGTGAGTGCATAATTTAGATTATTATAAATTAACATAAATTAAAAAAAATTATAGGCTTATAATGTCGAAATAAGTTAAAAGAAAAGTTCTTTCTTTAGAAACTAAAATCGAAATTTTGGATCGCTAACGAAAGGGAGATAGAGTAGTAGATGTTGCAAAATCATATAGCATGAACGTAGCTACAATAAGAACTATTAGAACAAATGAAAACACAATTAGAAAGAGTGTTGCAGCTGGCAATACCACGAGTATGGGCACAATTGTTAATAACCGATTTTATTACCACCTCTCAGAATGTAAATATTTCTGCTTCAAACATCGAATCGGCACAAATAACTTCGAGTGATGAAAGTGAATTCCAACCTTCTATTCCGAAAAAAAGAATGAGAGTAATTTCTGATAGTGATGAAGGATAATAAAACACCTTTGGTTTTATTTTTTGTTCTTCTGTTTAATGTATTGTAATTAAATAAAAAAAAAACAGTGTTTCCGTAATATATTACATATTTTAACCTGTCAATGCATTTTATTTTTATTTCTGTGTATACCAAAAAATATTGAAAAAAAATCACAACTGTTAATTAGCAAAATTATGCATTTTCTGCAAGTTTTTCGATTTACACGATTTTGACTTGAAAATTTTTAATTTTCGATTTACACGTTTTTCTCAGGAACGTATCTACCGTGTAAATCGGGGGATAGGTGTATATATATATATATATATATATATATTGCAATCAAAGGATTTTATAATTTTAAATTTGTCTTTTTCCTTTTTTTACCTTTAGATAATAAAAAAAGTAAAATATGCTCAAAAATACTTCTTTCAACTTTTTTTTTATTTTATAGAGTTCCAAACAAAAACTTGTGCGGAATCAAGCCATTTTTTTCATTTCAAATCTTGGTGTATCAGCTGTTAAAATATTATATACGAGGTCTGTGAAAAAGAAAAGGTGAGTTTTGAATTTTCTCGTGCTGTGTACATTTGATTATCGATTTTTTTTTTTGTTATGTTGATACATGTTTCTCATATGTTGACATTACCAGCCATTTTGGAGTAGTTTGTTTTTGACTTCTGAAAAAGTTAGTCACGTTTTGTGTGTTCTTCAATTTTTTACTTAAAAAAAATAAGGAATACTACAAGGAAGTTATGCAACGTTTGCAATACAGCTCAAACGATCGAAATTGTTGAAAAACAAATCATGGATTCTGCACCAGGTCACACTCACATCATTGCTTGTTCGTGATTTTTTGGCCAAAAATAACACCGTAATCATGCCTCTACCACTATATTCACCAGATTTGGCTCCCTGCGACTTTTTCCTATTCCCAAACTGAAGAGACCAAGAAAGGAAAGCGTTTTGCCTCAATAGATGAGATAAAGTCGAAATCGAAGAACGAGCTGATGGCCATACCGAAATTCAGAAGTGCTTCGACGTTTGGAAGTGCATTATATTTGAGGAGAATTACTTTGAAGGGGAGACAAAATGGATACTTACCGAAATAATTCAAAATTCACCTTTTCTTTTGAACAAACCTCGCATATCTTGTTAAAGGGGCATAAGTGTGAATTGATCTGTGAAAAAATACAATTCAATCCTCTAATAGAAAAACGAAATGACACTGACACTACAAACTAATATGAATGAAAAGAAAAAAAAAATACATTTTAATTAACTCTTGATAAAATTTATTGATATAATAATAATAACATAAAGGAAAAGATCATCAAGAAATGAGTTAAATCTCCTAGTATAATAATAACAATAATAATAATAATAATTTTCAATCTATGAGAGCTTTTGAGATGTCAAGAGGAAAGAGAGAGAGAGAGAGAGAGATGGCTCTTGTATATCCACCTGTTTGCAGGGTTAATAAAAATCCCCAGGGGCCAACAAAAGTCCACTTGTTCAACAGGTGAGTAACAGTCAGTAAATATAATATTCATACTACTTACACTTCCATTATTATTTTAATCATCATCTACATCATCATTCAGTTTACTGCCATTTTTATTCTGCATTATAACTGCCTGTAACTAATGTTAATAATACTTCGCATTTATTTATATATATATATGCATATATTTAAAAATATATGCATATTTATATATATATAAATAACAGAAAATGAATTATGGAATTTTTTTATTAGATATATACATATATAGGTTATATGTTACCATACATTGATAAAATTATAATCCATTAATGGTGTATGTTGTTTTGGTGGTTGAATGCCTATATATATATATAGGGTAGAAAATTATAAATCAATAACCAATCAATGCTTTAATAAAATATACATCATGTTAACCCCTCTTCATTTATTGTCCTTCTTTTCTCCCCTCTTTAAACTCTCTCTCTCTCTCTCTTGCTCTCAATTAACCCTTTAGGAATCAAATAATTCAATTATATATATATATATATATATATACAAATTTTTTTATTTATTTTCTCGTCTTTTAATTTAATTCTTTCCAATTCAATTATACTTGTATTAGTGATTCAAATAGGTTCATTTTTATCAGAGTACAAAGAGGGATTAAATAATTGTAAAAATAAAAAAATTTGACAAATTTAGATAGGATTAAAAAAAGTATTTTGAAAAGAAATAATAATACATTCGGGTAGCACTCATTAATGAATAAAGACAATTAAAATTATTAAAATTGAACATTCAGAGAATTTATACTGGTAACGAAAAGGAAAATTTATTTGCAAAGAACATGATAATGTTGATTGGATATAGGTGAAATGAAATGTACAAAAAACTATTGTTTCTAGATTAGGTAAATACATAAATACATAAATTTTCCCAAAAATATAACATATAAATGATATTTGAATAATTTTTTTGAACTTACTAGTACTTACACAACTAAGTTTGTTATTTATGATTTGTTTAAATTCATTTGGTTAGTAAATGTTTCTTTCAATTTTAATAAATGGTGAAAGATTATAATTTATATTCCATTCATATATCTACATAGATGTACTATATTACATTACTACATACTGTGATGATAATAATCTATCTGCCCTTGGGGGATTTATTAATAACTAGCTGCTCCGAGCGCCTTCGGCGCTCTCCACACCTAGACGGGGGCTCCGCCCCCTGTACCCCCCCGAGTGTCCCTATTCTGAGCTATAACCATCTAACTCCTACCCTGTCCCATTTCTCTCACGTTCCTTCCTACAATGTCCTCCCTGTTCACAATTGGTCTTCCACACGGACGTTTTCCAATCGAACTCCCCACCAATATATTTTTCCTCTCCCATTCTAGCCATGTGCCCTGCCGAACCCAGCATTCTCTATTTTATAACCTATATCTAGAGATGCATAGAGGTCATGCAATTCCTTGTTATGCAGTCTCCGCTATTCCCCGGTGTCCTCATCTTTCTTTGGCCCATAAATCTTGGGAAGAATCCTTTTCTCAAATACTCTGAATCTACTCTCATCTCCCAGGGTTATAGACCATGCCTCCCACCCATATAATATAACAGAAAAAATAATTGTTTTATATATTTTAATTTTGATCCCCTTTGATAATAATTTCCCGATTGCAACCTCGATTTAAATTCTTTGCAAATATTATTCGCTCTGATACTATTTATTTTGCATTATCACTATTAATTTCAAACCCCATCACTTTTCCTGCCTCGAAACCATTAATACAAACCTGCCTCGAAACCATTAATACAAACAAACAATTTTAGCTAGCATAATGAGATTAAAAAATAAAAAATATATAAACTTACCTGAAAATAATTAGATATTTATTTAATAAAATTAAATTTTTAAGTAAATAAATAAATAAAATCAAAATTCAAAATTAATCAAGTAATAAGTTGACCTGTAGCCAGGTCTGAACCGACCGACGGTTTGAAATAAATTAATTTCCAGCTACAGAAACAATTTCAAATAATTTTAATATATCTATTAATGTAATAAAAAACAGATATAAATATAACATAAATATTTTTAATTTTATTTTATTTATAATATATAGCTGAAGTAGCCGGCGTTGCCCGTGATTATAATAAGGAGGCTGTGACGTCATGAAGGGCTGGGTGACGTCATATAATTTTAAATTATGAAAAACATAATGAAGATGATTTTTCCCGAGGATAAAACCAATACATTCGTGGTGATATGTAAAAAAATCTCCTCATGTGAAATTTGGTGTGAAAACAATACCTCCCTTACTATCGTCGGTCGGTAAAAAAGGCAATCGAAATGTTTTAAATTATCTAAAAAAAACAATTATTAATATAAAAATACAAATAAAATGATCAAAAAATAAATAAAATTAAATTAAATAAATAAAACGTTTTAAATAGAAATACAAACTAATTGATATTATGAAAAACAATTTTAAACAAATGTATTTAATTAAATTAATAAATTTAAAAAATATTAAATGATATTTAGCTTAAATATAAAAATTAAAATAAAAAGAAATTACTTAAAAAAATTAAAACTATAATAATAATATTAAAATATATATAAAATTACCTGAAAATAATTAGATATTTATTTGATAAAATTAATTATTTATCTTAAAAATATTTTATAATCTATAGAATAATTTAATTATTTTAAAAAACGGCGGTAATCATTTTTTATCCCTAGCTGTGACGTCATCAATAAGAAAATGTAAAGAAAAGGGCTGTTTTTAGGGTTTTCCCGACAATTATTCGATTTTTTCTCGCCGGAAAAACCATCCTTGGACTTCAACGAACATTTTAAAAAAAGAATTGTCAAAATTGGTCCAGGCGTTATTGAGTGATGCAATTACAAAAGTCATTTTTATTTATAAGATTTGAAAAGACCGTTTCTGTTCATGCTCAGAAATAATTTCACTTTGTTGGAGAACGTGCCCTTGTGGCTTCTTTATTCATCCCTCTCTCTCTTGGTTTCTATATTCACATCAATATATCCAATTTTGTTCATGTCTTTTACTATCTCATTATTATTATTATTATTATATGATTATTATTTCCACATTTACTTTTACTTTTATGTCAAATTAAATATAAATAAAAATATTTTATTGTTTTTTCCTTTTCTTAAGATGGATTGAAAGTAAGTAGCTATATTGTAGCTATATTAGATATTTATGTAGAGCAAAAAAAAAAATATACTAGTAAATAAATATAAAGAGTATTTTGTTTGTAAATTGCTTAGAATTTATTAAATAGTTTTATACGTATATCAACTGGACAATTCAAATATATACCTATCGTTTATAAGAATATTACAAGACTAATGACTTTTGATTATTAATTCTATTTATTTGTTCAAGTATTATTCTAGTATACTATTATTGTCATATATGTCATCTGGTATATGATATATAAGGTAATGGCACCCATAATGGACACAATAGGCCTAATTTTACAAAGTTTTTGTTAATAGAATCGAAGTCACAATTATGAATCGAGAAACATGGTTTTATTTGAGGTTCATAGATTATTCTCAAAGATAGCAAGGTATACTTAACTATTGCTAGTACTTTCAATTAAATTTTTAATTTTTAAAAAATGAATTTTCTACACTGAAAATTTCAGTGGAACCTAATGAGGACATTTGGAGAAACTAAAGCACACATTAAGTTAAATATCTTGGTTTCTCATTAAATAAATTATAATTTAATAGAATATCAATTATAAATCATTATTATATTAGCTACTGGCTCTGCCTTTGGCGCTCTTCGAACCTAGACAATTAATTTTAAATTCAATAATGATTAAATATTGATATACATTGATAGCCTATATTCAAACAGGGATATATAAGAATGTTGTGATTTCATATTAATCGACCAAGTCAATTTTGGGTCTGCTACGGACAGACAGACAGGCATGAAAAATTCTAAAGTCATATTTGGATTCTCCAGGTCATGAGATATTCTGACATTGAAAATATGATATTCCCTTCGCCTGCTGAAGCGGGTGGGGTCAACGAAGTGGCCCAGAACATGTTTACTGGCATCTAAGAAAATTTATCTAGTAACATTTCATTTTATATTTTACATTCATAAGCTTAGCAGTTAGTGTTCAGGAAAGTCATATAAATAACAATCCTAATCTAACTAGTTATTAGGTACTGTAATCCTAATAGGTAAGAACTTTCGAGTTCCATAGAGCCACAGAGATAGATAAAGATTATTCTATTTGAGTTTATATGTAGAGGGTTATTCCCGGGAAAATTCTATAATTTTTATTTCCCGTTTTCCGGGAAAAAACGAAACATTTCCCGGGAAAAAAACAAATTATTTTTCATGCTGATTATAATGCCGATACCGAAATCTTTGTTTGTTAACTGAAATAGTCGTATTAAATATAAAATACAAGTGTACATACATACATTTGTCTTTTGTTATCATTATTTTCCCTTTTCTTTTTTTTCTCTCCCTTTAATTTTTCTATTTTTTGAGTTTTTACAGTGAACTTTGGCAGACGGCAGTTGCCATTTCCAAATTATTTTGTATTTAACTTTTTTTTGTATATATATATAGTTATATGTCCGCACGTGTGATATTATTAGAATTGGCATACCTGCAGTGGCGTACCTAGGGGGGGCGGTGGGTGCGGTCCGCACCGGGCGGCACTTATCTTGGGGCGGCATTTTTTATATTTAGTTATAGTTGTAAAAATCAACTTATTCATTTCATATTTATTTTTTTTCTTTCTTGAATCATTTATTCTTGAATAATAAATGATTATTATAATTATTATAAGTTTACTATTTGATTTATATAAATTATGATTAACTATATGATTTCGAATATTATTCCTCGGTGTATATAAATGCATTTTAGTGTAAATTTTGAATTCTAATTCCAAGAACAGAATAATTATTATTTTATTGTATTCATTAAAATTCGTTGAATTCGTAAACGCATCTTTACGATTTTGTTCAGCAATTTTTCCTAACTAAAATTTTTTCGATATCAGTTTATAAATGTCATTTCTTTTGAAAAGTTTATAGGATTACTTCGAAGTGATATACCAATATTTTTTTAAATCATCGATTTTTCTTTTGAAAAGCAGGGCCGGCGGAAAAAATATAAATATAAATTTTGAGAGCATTATACACGATTTTTCTAGTATGAAAGCTAGAAGAGTAAATATTATATTAATATGTTTACGAGTGCATACAAATATGTATAAAAAATTTACTCTCTGTGTATTAATTAATATTGATTAAATAACTTAATAATTTATTTATGTGTATTAATTTATAAAAACCTCTATTTGATTGACTAATAATAAAAAGGGCGGCAAAAGTTCTAGGTACGCCACTGCATACCTGGTAAGGGTTCTATATAAAATGGCTCTTGAACAGGTAACAATAATAAAATACACTATTGCACTTGACCACCAAAAAAAAATAAATAAAAAGGAATAACTAATCGTTACTCCTCTAATATGGAGGCTCTCAGGTTTAGGCGACATTTCCCTTGATTGCCTCTCGTTTCTAAAATGTTATTTTCTAAACAAGTAAAAGAAAATAATTAAGTTAATGTTATATTTTGTTAATTATATATTATATCTTACTGTATTTATTTTTATTTTTTTGCAAAAACAACATTTATTTAACTTTTTCGTAAAAATTTTACAACTTCCACCTCAATTTAGTATTTTCTAAAATTTTCCGGGATTCCCGGGAAATGTATTTTAAATTTCCCGATTCCCGGGAACGAAAATAATCAGGGGAAAATTACCCTCTATTTATAAATAGAAATAAAATTTAGACATTACTAGCTGCTCAGACCGCCTTCGGTGTTCTTCACACCTAGACGGACAATATTTTTAAATATAAATAAGTTGACCTGTGGCCAGGTCCGAACCGACCGACGGTTTGAAGTAAATTAATTTCCAGCTACAGAAACAATTTCAAATAATTTTAATATATCTATTAATGTAATAAAATACAGATATGGATAGAACATAAATATTTTTAATTTTATTTTATTTATAATATATAGCTGTAGAAGCCGGCGTTACCCGAGGCTGTGACGTCATGAAGGGCTGGGTGACGTCATATAATTTTAAATTAAGAAAAACATAATGAAGATGATTTTTCCCGAGGATAAAACCAATACATTCGTGGTGATATGTAAAAAATCTCCTTATGTGAAATTTGGTGCGAAAATAACCCTTCCCTTCTTATCGTCGATCTCTAATACTACCACTTCCGGTTTCCGGATTTGTACCAAAAGTTGATCAATTCATCCCACTGATGCATTAAGTAAATATACCAAATTTCATCAAAATCGGTTGAGCCGTTCAGGCTGTACACATTTATACGGACAGACGGAAGGACGGACGGACGCACGGACAGACATCATGCTAAAAATACTTTTTTCTGTTAAGAAAATGCATGATTCGTGGTGATATATAAAAAATCTCCTCATGTGAAATTTGGTGTGAAAATAACCCTTCCCTTCCTATCGTCGATCGCTAATACTACCACTTCCGGTTTCCGGATTTGCACCAAAAGTTGATCAATTCATCCCACTGATGCAGAAAGTAAATATACCAAATTTCATCAAAATCGGTTGAGCCGTTCAGGCTGTACACATCTATACGGACGGACGGACGGACGGACGGACCACTTCCGGTTTCCGGATTTGCACCAAAAGTTGATCAATTCATCCCACTGATGCATTAAGTAAATATACCAAATTTCATCAAAATCGGTTGAGCCGTTCAGGCTGTACACATCTATACGGACGGACGGACGGACGGACGGACGGACAGACATCATGCTAAAAATACTTTTTTCTGATAAGAAAATGCATGATTCGTGGAGATATGTAAAAATCTCCACATGTGAAATTTGGTGTGAAAACAATACCTCCCTTACTATCGTCGGTCGGTAAAAAGGTTCTTAACAATAATCTTGAAAAATTGAAATTTTTAAATAATTGTTTGTGTGTGAAATTTTCACTCTGGTTCACTATTTTTTAATTGCATTGTCAATCTAATGATTCACTAATTGTTTTCTAAAAAATAATAATAATATTAATTATTTTCTTTTGATTTATTAGGATTAACAGAAATAAATGCCTCTCATGTAGGGATGTAGGGACTCTAACGATACTTTGCTTCCGATACCATTGTACTCGATACTTTTACTTCTGATACTAGTACAGCATCGATACCTATTCCTGTGGTATCGAAAAAAGTATCGAATGGTACTCAGTGCACCTAACAGCGTACTTTTTTCAAAATTTTTAATTTGGTTCTAAAAAAAAGGTCAAACGTTTTCTGGACTAAGCTTTTTTTCTGATACGGATACTTTTGAGCCCGATACAATCGAAGAATCGATACTACCCTTTTCGATATATCTAGCCAATACTCAGAATCGATACTTAGCCTTCGATGTCGTGTCCCTACTCTCATGCGTTTCTTAATAGCTGTTACCTTATATACAAAATAATAATAAATAATAATCATCAATCAATGAGAACTTAAAATAAGTATTTATTTGAATAATTTATCATTTATTCTTTATCGTCTAAAACAATTTGCTTTAAAATTTGAAAAATAATATTTTGTTAAATTTAATAGTAATACGGGATTCTATTGGGAACTACGATTTAATCGTCTAAATACATTTTTTTTATTTATTTCCACTCTATAATAATTAAAATAAATCTCTATGAATTTAAATTGTTTTTTAAAATTAATTAATTATTCAGTAATTTCAATATTTTTTTATATAATTAAAGACATTGAATTTAAATAAGTATATAAGTATATTTATAAATTTA
Source organism: Labia minor (assembly GCA_963082975.1). NCBI lineage: Eukaryota > Metazoa > Arthropoda > Insecta > Dermaptera > Spongiphoridae > Labia > Labia minor. The sequence goes on along the minus strand of OY720344.1, from coordinate 17,715,945 downwards.
AGCTATATATATTAAAATTTTCAAAAAATAATATATGCTTAAATTTATACATATTTTAGATATCAACTGAATATTGAAACATGTTTACCATTATAATTTTTAGAAACATTTTAAGATGACATCTGCTCCGGGAGGGATAATCTTACCTACACTCATTACATATTAACGTAAGTAGATAAATAAACACAGACCATCCCTAATAATACTTATTTGTAAATTTCAAAGGATAAATTACTACTAAATAGACAACATATGCCATCTATCGTTTATAAAACAAACTTTCATTTTTAGATTTAAATTCAAAATAATTTTTTTGTTATTTCTAGATAATGCACGTAGAATTTTCATGTTGAATTATTCAATTATTATATCAATCTATTTAACTTATATAAAATATAAATAGTTTATTATCTTATATATACTTAGATATGCATGTATAAGTAAAAAAAAATATTTTTAAGTATCTTTTTTTTATTTTTATATCATAAAATATCACCTTTCTCTTTCACAAATTATGAGACTGCAAAAACTACCAGTAGTAGTAACTAGTAAGTTGATAATGATTTGAACTGGTGGAAAAACCTTTTCTTAAAAGAAATTCTTTTGGAGAATGTTTTTTTTTTATTTTTTGCATTTTATTCTTTCTTTTCCTTTAGTAATATATTCCAAAAATTTTCTAATCTAGGGTGAGTATATATATTATATACATTTTAATTTCTTGAGAATTTTTTTTTTAAAAACATTCTGTTAAATAAATGAATTTTTCTTTTTTTTATATAAATTGTTTGTTTTAAAGATCCTAGTAAAAAATAATCGCCTGGATTGGGATAGAAATTAATTGACGTCTTCTCATCGAACTGAGCATTTAATCTCGCAAATTCATCATTTTAAGAGGATGCTGATTTTTGAATTTTATTCTTTCTTTTCCTTTAGTAATATATTCCAAAATTTTTCTAATCTAGGGTGAGTATATATATTATATACATTTTAATTTCTTGAGAATTAATGATAATTAAGATACGATAGACGCGCAGCACGAATTCCCCGGTTCCACACCACTTTGCTTGGAATATTCTGCGAAGATGGCAATTACTTTTACACCACCTTGGAGATCTTGAGGACCTCTATGCTGAGAGCTTTTATTGCTGAGATTTGATATATGTGTGTCATTGGAGGTGAGGTGGTTGATGGGACTTGAATCTCATTACCAAACTATTCTTCTTAATGATCCTATTAAAACTATTAAGAAAATTCTACCGAAATGGGGGCAATGTAAATAACTTTCCCCGACCCGTGACTCCCAGTCGTCGAATAAAGTATTTATTTATTTTATTTTTTTAAATTTATATTTTTATTTATTTATTTTGTTTAAATTGTTTTGTTTACAATGAAAATCTCCTCCAACCTATCGACCACATTCCTTTCTACAGCTAGAGCAGGATTTTCATTGGAAGAAATTTGAAAAGAAATTTGAAAGGTTAAAAATATATTAAGTATTATTAATAATTCAAGTACATTTTAATATAAAATGCTTTGATCCCATAGCTATAGGACCCTTTAGCCCAAACAATGATGCGAACAGCAAAATAAAAAATCTGGAGTGTCTCCACTCGACTATTTCGCAAATTTGAATTGGATTAATTAACATATATTAAATTTAAATTATATAAATTATAAATTAAGTCTAAATAAATTAGAAAAATTAATTAATTAATTTTAAAAAAAATAAATTTACAGTATAGTATTGTTATTCATTTAAATTAATTAATTAACATATATAAAATTTAAATTTAAAACCTTTACCGTCATTTTTGAGTCAAAATTTAAAAATTTAATTCGCATGTTTGGCTCTTTGTTGATGACACCACGTTTCGTCCTGGAGCGTGAGAGGCAGTCAACGTTTTAAAAAATTTAAAAAATTAATTCCGGTACTTTCAGCGATTCAATTTTTAATCATGTGAAAAACTATCAAACATATATCTTTATTTTTACGATCAGTTTAGAGGAAAAAAAAATGAAAACGTGGTAGGTAATAACCCTCTTCAGAATGAGCTATTTTTCAAAAGTTAATAGAAAACTACGAATTTTGAATAATGCCCGTGTACCAAATTTCAATATTCTAGCTCAAACCGTTTTTGCGTAATCTTGTCTACATACACACATACATATGTGTACACACACACAAATTTTTTCCTCAATCTTAGTGAAAATTACTCAGGGACCTTCAAAACGTATAAAAACATCAAAATCTCGACATAGAAAATTTTCGTGATCGCAATACTATCTCTAACGAGATAGTAAAAAGAAGTATTTTTTTTAATGAAATGACATTTCAATGATGAGGTCGTGGGTCAGTTTGGAGAGAACATTGTAAATGATAATGGTGAGAGGTTAACCGAGCTTTGTAACCAGTATTTACTTAGGATTTCTAATGGCTTGTAGAGACTTTAAGAAATTCACAAATTTACTTAGCATCAATCATTAAGTAGTTAAAATCGATACATTTTGTCGTAACAAGACAGAAGACCATTTTAAAGCTAAGAGATGTCAAGTTTAGCAAAACATGGTTCATACCTTCATGGTTTCGTCTAAAGTTAAAGTATATCTCCTTTATAAAACATAGCGAGAAAAAAATGAAGAAATCGATATAGTCTGAACAAATTCCAAGAAAGAACAAGATTTTTTTAAAAATTGTATTTGGCGAATTAGTTTGTCAATAAAAACTAATCCAATGAAGAATGATCATCGGGGTTTTGCAAACGCACTTAAAAATGAATGCAGGGTAATCTATCGTGCTAAATTAACATGCAAGAAGCTCATGAGTCTTGGAGAAAATCGCTTGGATAAAGATGATATTTAAATACAGTCGAGAAAGACAAGATAAGGGAGTTTTCTATAAGTGATTAAGCAAAATTTCAGGTTGGATGACTACAATGAACTGCCTATTAGGTTTACTAGCATATTGATCATAATTAGTTAGTGAGCCATGAAAAAAATGGAAAAGTTGGTGAACCTGGATCAATTGTAATAGTTATTAAGTTCATCTCAATTTTTCAAGAGCTCATGTTGGAGCTGTTAACAAATGCATGAAAGATAATGAAGTCTCTTTCTCTTGTGGAATAAGGTGTGCATGGAAATAGAGTAGATTGTCTGAATTATAAGTGAGATGAGCTCCTTTTTAGTAAAATTGTAAAGGCTGAATAGAAAACCGCCTATATATTATTTTAATTTCTAAAAGTAAAATATCACTGGTTTTATATCTAATTTCAAATCAAAATTTAATTAGCGTAGTGAAGGATATTTTTCGTTTTCGGAAATTATGATAATTAAACCAATAAAAATAAATTTTAGAGACGGTTCTTGAGAGATGTGCAACGAGAAGTATTGTATTTATCATATCAAAAATCTTCAATAATTATAATATTTTATTTAATAATACTTTTATTATTATCAAGATTTAATTAAAATAACTTGAGATTATAAATTAGTATTAAATAAAATTATATTGTTTAAGAAAAAATTTAATTATTTTTTTAATTTACTTTTAAAAAACGTTTTAGTAATATATATATATAGATTTTGCTTCTATAGATATAATTTCTTTAAACTTGTGTAGTTGTTGTAAGTAAAGTTAATTTTTCATTAAGTTGTAATTGTGTTTTAGTTAATTGTGCCAATGTGATTACCATAAGAAGATCCTGAAATAAAATTAAATATATAAGTTAAAAATAAACAAAAAAATGTAAAAAGAAAAAAATATTTTTTGTGAATAACTTGTGAATGTAAAATTTTACTAAGAAAAAATGCTTAATATTAAATTGTGTTTTTTTAAGATATAAATTTTTCTTAAAATATATATTTTTTCCTTATATGACATTAATGAAGAATAAAAAAATAAAGTTTATTTTTGTTTACCTTGACATTGGAATTAAACATTTGTTCAAATTCTTCTGGTGTCATTTTCGGAACTGAATTAACCATATCTAAAAGAGCTCGACCGACAGCATTATCAGCTGTAATTTTTCCAGCTATAACATCATCTACATAACTTAATACACCATCCAAAAGACCAGTTAAACGTTGTGAGGCTTCAGCTACTTGTGCCAGATCTAATAATGGTTCAACTGTTTTTTTAGACGAAGTCATCGTTTTCTGACATAATTGAACTAAAAAAAAAGAGAAGATAATTTTTATTATAATTATATATTTGTAAAAATTTTTATTTAGAATTATAGCTAATCCATTTATGAACAAATTCTGTTTCTTTTTTTTCTGAAAAGATAAAAAACTCTCCGGGTTGGGATATTCTAATAGTTTCAACATATTTTGGTATATTGACAGTTACTCTGCTGTCCTAACCTCTCGGGGAATAAATCTAGTCGTTGTGCCTCAATTTGGAAAATAAAAGCATATCATGGAAGAATTATAGATAAAGCATTGAAAGAAATCAGTCTATCTAATTTAGTTAATAAGGTATTCATTAAAGATCTTAGAAAGGGATTATTTAATTCAAATAATATTATTAATTTATATCTTTACATTATACATTTAAATGATTTCACCAAAATAGAGCCGCTCCACCGGGGGATTGACAATAAGAAAACTAGTTTCAACAACCCCCGAGAGTAAGCAGAGTAATTGTCAATAAATCAAAATATGTTGAAACCATTAGAATATCCCAACCCGGAGAATTTGGGTATTTTTATTTCACTTGATATTTTAATTCTAAACCTAATATTTGTATATTCCTTGTTAATTAAACTGAGCCAGTCGTAGTTGTGGAAAAAATATATAATTAATTAAATAAATTGTAAAAAGAAATATATATATATATAAATATATTATATATATATATCTTACCACCAACAATTTCTGGTTCATAACAAATAATTTCAACAGGCACTGGTGTAAACATGGAGCCTGATTTTTTGCCAGGAACTCCAATTGGCACACTAAAAGCAAATACACAATACATATATAAATATTTAGAATCATTAAATACGAGTTCAACATGGGAAATTTAAGAAACTACTCATTTAATAAAATGTGTTTTACTATTTTGTTATTTTACTCTTGTGAATCGTTAAATTTTTAATGAGTTATTTTCAGTTGTATCAAAAATTTCAAATATTATTTTGATAATATTTTAAATACATACTTTAGATATGCACGAATACCCATATTAGCACCTTGAAGTGTTGTATCAAGAGTTAAATGAATTGGATTATTGCATTCCCGTGCATAATATTCATGGATTACCGATGAATGGCTGGTAACTTCATTTCCAGTTGCCCACCAGCCTACAATTACTTCTTGTGTGTTAACACGACGATTCAAATCATACATATCCATGGCATAATTTAATTCAGCTTCAACCTTAAAATATATAAGAAAATTAATTAATCCCTATAAATTATTTCTTGTATTCGAAATAAAATGTAAACTTGGTATAAATAAATGAAAATAACTATCAATAACTATATATTTCATATTTTAATGGTGATACTTTTTTCCAAACTAAAAAACACTCGAAAATTAAAATTATTACTAGACTTTTTATTCATTAAAATATTTTATTATTTTCAATAAACTTTCTTCCAATAAATATAAAAAATAAAAAATTTAATTTTCTAATTGCAAAGATTTAAAAAAAAATCATAAATGAAAACAACATTAACAGAAGAAAATGAGAAAAGTATAATTATAATATAGTATAGACGTCAATAAAACCAACCTGGTCTTCATATTCTTTATGAGGAACACAAAAACAATTTGTAACTTCAATTGTACCTTTATCCTCAGTACCTGAAATTATTTAAAAAATATAATATTAAAAATAAATATCTTGGTGATATTTGTTAAAAATAAAAACATTAAAGAAATTAATACCCAAGAGAGTTCCAATCACACGATGAGCATCTGCATTTCTTCTTTCATATGCATCTACTATTTGGAAAAGTACAACAGGATGTACTTTTACAATTGTATTTAGTGCCATAATTTAGCAGGAGAAGAATGTTATATATAGAAGAATAATATATTTAAATAATAATTTAAATAATTGTTAAATCTTAAGAACATGTGTTTGATATGAATATGGCAGAAAGAAGAAGCCACCTATCGGACAATTTTAAATTAAATTTTATATTTATAAGAAATCGAATGATAAATTTTATAAAAATTAATAAAAAAATTAATTAATTATAAATTAAATAAACTACATTAATAATTTTAATTTAAATATTATATTATTAATTTTTTTATTGTTTACAAAATAAAGGGCAAAAATTTAATTAATTGTTTTTTCAAAAATATATGCTTTAATTTATATATGCTAATTTATAATAATAATTTGTATACATTTAATTTATTTGAATTATTTATTTTTTTATTTATAATTTAATATTTATAATTTAATTTTTGATGCGACATCTATTAAGTTAGTATGAAACTATAATTTCTAATCTCTTAGACAGTTATATATTTCAATAACGTATTTGTGTGCTTAGGTATTTTATTTAATAAAACTAAACTAAAATTAATATAATACTAAAAAAAGAATTGAAATACCCAGGCATGATTTTTTAAATTTTTAATATTATCATTTTTTTCTCTCATAATATTTTAAAAAACAATTATTTTATGTATTTTATCTATAGTTTATATTCTATTTGTTTCTTGTAACTTTCAAAATGGCTGGAGATTTTATAAGTCCAGATATTTGGAAAAATTGGGAAAGACATGGAAAAATGGAATTGTAAGTAAACTAATCTTTAATAAAATGTATACATTTATTTTACTATTATATTTTGTTAAAAAAATAAAATAATTATATTCGTAAACTAATAATAGTTTAGGTTTTAATTTTGAACGAATGTTATTATTAAAATATATATTTTATATTTTAGTTTAAAAATATGCAAACAACTTGTGAAATCTGAAGAAAGTCCTATTTTGTTGTCAAACGCTCCATCGGGTAACAGCAAGTTTAATATAATAATTATGGACTATATTAATACTATTTTTTTATATATATGTATATATTTGTTTTTATTTAATACCTGACCAATTTACTATTAGGAGGAATTTCAAGAGCCATATATGATTTAATTTGGCAAGGAATAAATGGATCATTAAGAAAAGAAACATCATCATCAGCCCTAACTGAAATAGCTGTAAGTTTTATATTTTAATTATATTTTATCTATATTTGTAAATTAATATTATTCACTGGGAAGGGATGTCTTCGAATAAGTGAATCTTTTTTTGAAATTTAAAACACTAACTTATTTATAAAAATTCAAATTTAATGACAATGTGAAAAAAAATTAATTATGAAATTTATTTAATTTAGAAAATTCATAATGATATGCCATCGTTAATTTTGGATTTACTTGGTATAATTGATGCTGAAACGTCTACAGATAATACCAATGAAGAACGTCAAAAATTTTGTTTTATAGTAAAAGAAATAGAAAAGGTAAACTTAATGTTTTTCTATATTTGTTAAATTTATTTAAATTTTTATTAAGTAATATTTAAATTTCTATTTTTTTATAGATATTTAACGATAAAATAATGAAAGAAAGACTTGAAATTGATACTTTACAAGAAATGGGCATTCTTAAAAATAAAACTTTTTATACTAAATTTATTAAAGTTAAAACAAAACTATAGTAAGTAATTTTCTTATAGAGGGCAAATTTTTAACTCTATCAATTTTATTCTTCACTGTTTTGATGTATAAATTTTAGTTGACTTAAATCTTTAAAATATTTCAACTAATGCCTAATTAATTTAATATGTAAATTTCAATATGCTTTTAATTCGGATTGCAATGCTATACTTTTGATTTAAAATTAAAATCAAATAGAATTGATGAAGAATAATTTTGTCATTTTCTATTTTGAGACTAACAAACCAAAATTTATTAACCAACTTGTTTTTTATGATTTAAAATTATGACTCTGTCAAAAATAAAACTTAATAAATAAAGGAGTTTTAAAATTTGCCATTTAATGGCGTTAAATGGTTATATTTTCAATATTATTAATATTTAAAACTTAATTTTTAGTTATAAACAAAGAAAGTTTAATTTATTCCGTGAAGAGAGTGAAGGTTATGCAAAACTTATTACTGAATTAAATCAAGAATTTGGTGAAAACATTTCACCTGATAATATATTGGAAATAATTAAATCTTTAATAGGTTAATATCAATTTTATATATACATTAATCAGTCAATTAAAAATAAATGAAAAAATGTTTTCTTTTTTAGGTTGTTTTAATCTGGATCCCAATCGTGTTCTTGACATTATTCTTGAATCATTTGAATGCCGTCCAGAGCTTCATAATTTTTTTATTCACTTAATTAAATCTTATATGTGTGATCCAAAAATTTTATGTGAAGTTTTAGGCTTTAAATTTTGTTTTTACCAAAATGAAGAAATCACTCCAAAATCACTTTATCTTGTTACTGCATTAATGCTTCAGCATCAGATTATCTCTTTAGATGATATTTATTGTTGGCTTGTACCTGATGATAAAGAAATTTATAAAGAATGGGAGGACGAAATGAAAGAAGCGAAAGAGTATGTACGAAAATTAAATATAATTTCCACCAAAGATAAGGAAGAGGAAAAAGAACCTGAAGAAAAGGAAAATCCACAAGAAAAATATAATTCTAATCAAAAGTTTGGTCTTTGTGAAGCTTTAATTCGTATTGGTGATTGGGGCCATGCTGAACAGCTATGTAAAAAATTACCAGATCATTGTACAATGGCACAACCACCAATTGCATTAGCTCTCTGTCAATTATTACATTCTTTAATTGAGCCCCTTTACCGTAATGAATGCCGTTTAGCTCCAAGGATACTTGGAAAACCGGTATTAAAGTTGGAAAATTCACTTGCACCAAAACCAGTTACAAATCTATTGGAAATGCGTGAAAATGTAATTCCAATGTTATTAATGTTAGGTCCATCATTACATTTCGATCCTGTTCTTATGTACAAATTTCTTAGAATTTCTAAATTTGCTTTAAAATCTCATGCCGATAGTGGAACTGCCAATAACCAAGATTCCCTTTATTATGATGTAATGACGATAATGGATGAAGTCATATTGCCTTCCCTCTCCTATATGGATTGCAATTGCTGTATAGCTGAAGAGGTGTGGAGTGTTTTGCATCATTATCCTTATCAGACACGTTATTGTTTATATAGTCGATGGAAAAATGAAACCTTTCAAAACCATGCTAAACTTTTAAGAAAACGAGCTGATGCCCAACAAAAGATAAAATCCTTAATGAAACGAGTGAGTCGTGAAAATATTAAACCGGTTGGCAGATTAATTGGCAAACTGACCCACTCATCACCGGGATTTCTTTTTGATTATGTCCTTTTACAAATTCAAATTTATGATAATCTTATTACACCAGTTGTCGATTCATTAAAATATTTAACTAATTTATCTTACGACATTCTTGGTTACTGTTTAGTTGAATCATTAGCATTGGCTGAGAGAGATCGTTTTAAATCAGATTCAACATCAATATCACTTTGGCTACAAAGTCTTGCCTCCTTTTGTGGGGCCATTTTTAAAAAATATAACATTGAATTAACAGGATTATTGCAATATGTTGCAAATCAGCTTAAAGCTCAAAAGAGTTTAGATTTATTAATTTTAAAAGATATTATTCAAAAAATGGCAGGTATTGAAGCACTCGAAGAAATGACCAATTCACAACTAGAAGCAATGGCTGGTGGGGAGTTACTGAAAGGAGAGGCTGGCTATTTTAGCCAAATTCGTAATACAAAAAAATCATCACAAAGATTAAAAGAAACATTAGCAGAACAGAATCTTGCTGTCACACTTTGTATCTTAATGGCACAACAAAGATATTGTGTGGTTTATAAAGAAACTGAAACTAGTCATTTGAAATTAGTTGGACGTTTATATGATCAATGTCAGGACACATTAGTTCAATTTGGGACCTTCCTCGGGACAACATTATCCGTTGAAGAATACATTAATAAATTACCATCTATTAATAGTATGTTGTTAGATTATCATATTCATTCCGATGTAGCTTTTTTCTTAGCTCGACCAATGTTTACACATGCAATCAATCAGAAATTTGATGCATTAAAAAAGGCAGATCCCAATTGTAAAAAATTATCGGTATCTGCAAAATATCAAAAATATTGTGATGCTGTAAAAGATGTAATGCAACCAGTAATACAATCAGTTCGACCACTACATCCAGCAAAAGTCTGGGAAGATATTTCCCCACAATTTTTAGTAACATTTTGGTCTTTAACGATGTATGATCTCTTTGTACCAATTGAAAGTTATCAACGAGAAATAAATAAAATAAAATCGCTTGCATCCCAAGCTGCAGATTCAAAAGAAATGGTAAATATAAATGAAATAAAATTTTATCTATAATTATAAAATAACCTTTGTTTGATTAGGCTGCAAGTAAAGGAAAAAAAGAACAGGAAAGATATCTAACTATGATGGAAAAATTACAAGAGGAAAAAAGAAAACAACAAGAGCATATAGAGAAAGTTATTGCTCGTTTAAAACAGGTGTTTATTATTTATTAAACCGTTTGCTGCTAATATCTTGAAACTTTGTAACTTTATATTTTAAAACAAACACAGTAAACGATGATTGCATAGTACTTATGTTCCATATAAACAGTATATAACACAAAATTGCGCAATGTGAGGATTAGATTTCACAAATATTTTAAAAAATTAAAAAATTATTAAAAATTTTTATTCATCAAAATAATAAACATAAATAACATTTCAAAAAAAACCTTAATTTAGAGAAATAATATCAATAATATGAATTTGTTTAGAATATTATTTATAAAAAAGCCAGTTATCTCAGATTGCAATGTTATGAAAACTGAAAAAGTATAAACAACATACATTAATAGAAAACAGCAGTATATATATGGATAATTAAAAAACCAGTTTATACATATTCTTGTCGTTTAGGCCATCTAAACCACTTTATTTCAAGTCCTCTTCCTTTAGATTTGTTGTTTGTCCAACTTTGTATAATAATAATTATTATTACTAATTATTTTCTTTTAGAACATATTATAATTATTAATTCCAACATAATTTTCTTGTTAACAAAATTTTTGGCTTATTTAAAATATTTAATTCTATTTCCATACAATTTACATTTTTTTTTATTCTTTTTTACCAATTTTAGTCAACATTAAACAATTAAAATTAGTCTTATAAACTTAATTTTATAGAACAATTATAGATTAATAAAACATTAAAATTACTTAAAAAGATTTCACATGAATTTTTAGCAGCAAATGTTCTAATTATATGTAAATACATTTTTTTCTGTTCTAAATTTTATCTAAAAAATGTTAATTCTTTTATAGGAAAAAGATTCTTGGTTTCTCTCTCGATCAGCTAAATCTGCCAAGAATGAAACAATAACTCAATTTCTTCAATTATGTTTATTTCCTAGATGTATTTTCACAGCAAGTGATGCATTATATTGCGCCAAATTCGTACATACCATACATAGTTTAAAGACTGCAAATTTTTCAACACTCCTCTGTTATGATCGAGTATTGATAATTATATTTTTATATTTTTATTCATTATAATATTTATTCTTTAATAAATTATTTCTTTTTTTGCTTAATTTAGATTTTCTGTGATATTACATATTCTATTACCTCTTTAACTGAAAATGAGGCCAATCGTTATGGACGATTTCTTTGTGCAATGCTTGAAACAGTTATGAGATGGCACTCTCAGAAATCAACATTTGAAAAGGTTCTTAAATAATATTTATTAATAAAATTAATTTTTGGAACTAATTTAATTATAATATATATTTTTATTTTTAGGAATGTGCCAATTTTCCTGGATTTGTTACTAAATTTCGCGTGAGCAATCAATTTTCTGAGGCTAATGATTTAGTAGAATTTGAAAATTATCGACATGTATGCCATAAGTGGCATTATAAAATTACAAAAGCAATTGTTGTTTGCTTAGATTCAAAAGATTATGTTCAAATACGCAATTCATTAATAATATTAATTAAAATTTTACCGCATTTCCCAGTGTTAGCCAAACTTACACAAATTATAGAAAAGAAAGTTGAAAAGGTAAAAACAATAAAAAAATTGCTATATTAAAAATCTTAATTATTTATTTATATATATGTTTATTATTATTATTTTATTAATAGTTAAGAGAAGATGAAAAACCAAAACGTCCTGATTTATATATCCTTGCTACCAGCTATGTAGGGCATTTAAAAGCAAAAGCATCTACTATGTTAAGAGAAAATGAATTTCATCAAGTTAGTGAAAAGGTACTAAATTGATACGTTTATATTTATTAAAAAATTCTAATTTGATACATATATATGTTTATTTTAGACATTAAAGTCACAAGAAAATGCAAAACAAGACAAATCTGATTCAAATAATTCAATAAAACAAATTAATGGAGATTCTTCAAAAGGTATATTAATTATTTATTTTATTTTTAAAAGCTAAATTAAAATCAATTTATGTACTTGATCATGATAGGGCAAGAACAAATGTTTTAGTAGTTAATCGTTATAAAAATGCAATATTTATATTTATATTGCATCTATTTAAGTGGTATACGTCACGCAGTCTGGAGTCAACGCATTTGATTCTCATCCTCATGGTCCCGGGTTCAAGTCCTGAGAGGTCCCGTTCTACTGATCAAAGAAAACCTTTACCCCGCTTAGGCGGCAACTGCCCTTTCGTAGGATGTACAAAAGTATTGTTTCAAATAAAAACTGCTCAAAAATTTATTTACATAGTAGATAAAATAATCAAGACTAGATTAACAATAATAGCACAATGTATGAAAGTGGGAACAACATTATAAGCTTTATGAAGGTTGGTAGACGATAAAGATTGATTAGACTTAAAAATTGGGATGGTTAGAAGAATGTGGTTTGTGTAGTTAAGATTTTTCACCATAAATTAATAATTATAATATATAAACCATAATATGTTCGTTTTTTTACAATTTTATTTCTTTTTATTATATAGATAAGGATAAAATGGATAAACATTCAGATAAATTTAAAGATTCAAATAAAGATAATAAAGATCGAGAAAGAAAAAGTGGTATAAAAACAATTGATTCAAATATTAAAACAAGCAATTCGAAAACAATATCACTGACTGGTCTAAATAATGATACTAAAAAGGATAATAGGTATTTACAAAATTTATTTTTTTATTTACTTTTTATTTTTTGTATTTTATGAAAAAATTATTTTGTTTTGTTTTATAGCTTTAAAGATAAATCAGAGAAAGATAAAAAAGATTATGATCCTAAAGAGAAATCTCGAAAAGAAGATCGTAGAGAAGACACTGATCGAGAATCAAAAAGATCTAAAGATAAAAAAGATGATAAAAGAGAGGCCCAACGGGAAGAACGTTTTTATAGAGTAAGTTATCTATATATACTATTATTTAATATGTATAATATCTGATCAGAATAACCATTGCTTTAATGATTGAAATTTTGAAAAACAAATAGAAAATTAAAGAAAAATACCTAAATATAATTATTTATATGTTTTTTAATCATACAAATTATGCAGAAATAAACAAAACTGTAGAATTATAGTTTTTCACATTATTTTCGTAATTAAATTAAAAATGTCATATTATCAGGGTCTTTTTATATTTGTAATAAAATGGGATCGACAAAATTATTTCTGTTATAACTTGTAAATCATCAGAATATAATACATACAAAAAATTTTTTAAATTTCAAATAAATATCATTTGAAAATATTTTAATTTTGATTATAATTAATTTTTTAGGATGATCGTTTCCTTGAAATGCCAAGTATGAGTTTAAAAGACGACCGATACCAGAGCGTCAGTTCTTCGTGCGTCGGAAGTTCGAATACAAATCTAGGTTCTAGTGGAGATCGTTATTACAGCAGCAGCGGTGGTGTAGGAGGGGACAACAATAGTAGCCATTATTATCGGGATCATGGAGATGATCGAGACTTAAGCAGTCTCTCTAATAGCAGTTCCGGCTCGAACCTACGCCGAAGTCAGGAACCGCCTGAACTCGAGCGAGGGACATCGAGCCGAGCATCGTCACCGCAGGGTATTTACATATATTACTTAATATATTTGTGAATCTTCTAAATCTTAAATATAAAGTATATTTTCCTTTGTTAGATGTCAAACGAAGAAAATTGGACAGCAGTTCTTCTGGGAAGGTTAGTATCCATGGCATCTAGCCTCCAGTCAGCGAGCTTTTCTCCGTTTACAGACGGCCGATAGTCTCCATTTTAAACAAACCACAACCACCTTCTGTTCTTCCTAATGCCTCTCTTAACGTTCCAAGTTGGAGAACAACTTTTCAGCGACCACCACTATTCAAAAATAAACACATATTTATACATATATCAATACAATGCGGATGGCTTAATTACATTATATATATATGAAGAGAAAAATTCTTCAGGATATTTAATTAAAAAGAAGACAAAATATTTTATACATTTATATTGAAGAGAATGAAAGAGAGAAAGAAGACTGAATTTTCGAGTGCCTTAATATTAATCAAAAAGTTATATAGAACTGCAATTAATATTTATATAATAAATATAGAATTCAATAGATTTTACAAAAAATAATACCAATATAATCATCAAACAATTCTAAAATTGAAAATAAAGAAATCTTTTATTTTATAATTTTTGAATATTTAAAACAAAAATATTTGATATAAATTCTATCTTCCACATACACATATATATATATATATATATATACATAAACTTTATATATATATACATATATATAGTAAAATATTAGTAAGTTAAAATATTTCAAATATTTCCGTTTAAAAAAAATGAATGAAATCATCGGTGCAATAAATTAAACTACCAAAAGAATAACGATGATTCAAGAAGAAAAGCCTTATATTAATATTAAGAAGATGAATAAATAACAAATCTAAAGAATAAGAAGAAATTAGCTGACTTCATATACATCATCAAACATCCTTATCATTAACGAAGCACTTTATTAAATCATCGTCATCTTGAAGTTAGAAAGAAGAATATATGATTGCATAATGAATTAATATGAAGAATAATTGAAGAAATGTTTGTGCAATTTTGTGCCAAATTGTGTTCTGTGTAAAAATTATATTGTGATATTTATTAGTAAAGGTCAAACTTTAAAAAATAAAATTTAAAAAAAAAACTTTATCTAGAGTTTTAAAGCTGTGATATATCAAGATCTCTTTTGATTTTTTTGATTTTTGTTATATTTCTAAATTAAGTTATGATTTAATCTTATTTTTTTAATGGTTATTTCTTTAATTATAAATATAATTCAAAAGATTAGAATTTATTAGTAATTTTTGTTTGGTAAGTAAAAATTATTAATTGTTGCATAAAAAGATATAAACGTAGAATTATTGTTTTTTGTTTGAATTAATTAAAAAGAGATAAAAATGATAAATTAAAATAAATTCTCCTTTTTGACTTTGTAAAAATTTATTAAAATGTATTTTAACTCTTTAATTTATATAGTTAAAGAGAAAATTACATTTTAAATTTTTTTTTCTAAAATCTACATTGTCGTATTTTTTTTCTTTCCTTAAAAGCAAGCTGACCTCTCATTTTATTATTTTTTTTATTTTTTTTGCAAATTTTTTTTGGTATCAAGTTCGAACTCTTTTCGAATAATACTCCTGGGGTTGTGTTTGGGATTCTTTCTGTATCCAGATGTCGAAGCATGAAGAAAAGAAGATGATGTTAGAATCGGCAGGATTAATTATGGAAAAACCAGAGAAAAAAGAGAGAAGTTCAAAAGGCAAGGATAAAAGTCTTAGAGATAAAGGTCTCACTGAAGAAGAAAAGGAACAACGTAAAGAAAGGAAATTAGGACGTAAAAGGGTAGGAAATGTTTGAGTATTCATATGATTAATATCTTTTTATATTGTTTAAACAAAATATGTATTTATATAAATATGTGAAAGAGAAATTTAATATCACCTTAGGATCGAGCTGAAGAAGCACTTTTGGCTGAACAGAAAAGAAGAAAAGAAGAAGAGAAAGGTATATTCGTAAATTTATATTATTGATGTAAATATAAAAATAAAATTTACTGAAATAAATGTTTATTTTTCTATTTTAGCAACGAAAATGGCGAATCATCAGAACGGCGCGAGTGAACTTCTTGATTTACATTCACGTGATAAACATCATTATTCTAGGGTAATTAATTATTTTTTTTTTTTTTTTTAATTTTATGTTGAACATAGATCAATTTAAAAAAAAATAATTGCTGAATTATATAAATAAGTTGAGAAATTCTTACATTTTTGTGTAATAAATGTATAATTTGAGTTATATTTTATTTTTATGACGAATTTAAATTTGATAATTGATCACCATTACTAGGGTATTGCTTTTATTCACGATTTCAAATTTCACCAATTTTATTACATCATATAAAACATACCATGAAAGTTAAAGAACGAAATAATTTTTCTTTGTAATGATCAAAATTGCATCCACTCTGTCTCCTATATTAATTCATGATATCGGAATTTTTTGGATTTCTAGAAAATAATTTTTTAAGTTTGCCCTTGATTTTGTTAATGTGAATTTTTTTTTATCATTTTTATTTTTTGGTTTTGTCAATATTTATTTTATAAATGTATCCTATTCACATTTATTGTTTTAAATATATAAAATCCTATTTATTTATTGATTTCAGCAATACGAGAAGGAAGATTCCTTCGCTGGAATAATCTTAGTTAAGGTAATCGATAAGAAATTTAAAAAAATCAATAAATAGGATTTTTTCTTTAATAATTTCGTAAATTTATTGTCTAATTAATTCCGAACCTTGAAAAGTTACTAAAAAATCGATAAATAAGTGAAGTTTCCTGTGATTTGTAGTTTAAATTAATAAGTCTAAATCGATTTAAATAAAATAAAATATTTCTTTGTGCTAATTATTATATATATATATATATATATATATATATATTAAAAATTTTAGATATTTTTTTCATTTTATTAAATCAAGAAAATGGACTTTAATCCAAATTTACCCGATATTATTGTAATTATGTTTTGAATGAATGGATAAAAGTGAATATCAAACAATATTTAGATAAATATATTGATTATTGGATATTATATAGATCAACATTTTTAGAGAAACAACTGGAAAGGAACGAAACACCTTTTCATCAAAATCGCATTTAATCAATTAATTATGTAAGCGTTTATTCAAATTTATCACAAATAAAAAAAAATTAATATTTATAATAGTAAAAATTCTTAATATGGACACAATCACAATATTTAATTCAATATCTTATTTAATTAATTATTATGAGATTAAAATTTAAAATATAAAATTAGGATGGGTAAAAAATGATGTTATTTGTAATGAACATTTCAAGCTAAGTGAAGGAAAAAAATTTTTTTATAAAAATAAAATAAAAAGTTAGAGAAGTGTACCAAATTTAGAGATTTTATATATTTTTGTTTTATTTAATTTAGCAAGATTTTTTGTTTTTATTTAATATTTATGACAGTGTTTGACAGTAATTATTATTTTTGCCAATTTATTTTTCTCATTTAATAATTTAACAATTAAGTTTTCTTCTAAAAATTAGTTATTAGTTCCAAGCCTTAAAAATAGTAATAAATATTTGATTCAAAAACTTGTTTTAAAAATTATAGTAATTATTTATCTAACAGGACTTACATTTACTTAAATAGGATCTCTTTTTTTTTACTTCTAAATAATTCAGTTTGATTGTAAGTAATTTATCTCCTATATTATATATAATTTAAATTAAATCTATTTTTATATTTTTTCACACTCTATATTCTATTCCTTATTTTACTTTAAATAAATAATCTTCATTGAAAGTTTAGAAGATAGCTAAAATGAAAACAAAATCAATAGTAAAATTATACAATATAAACTTGAGAATAACTTTCGAATTTGCTGTTTTTTGAAGGGGGCCTTCATTTATTGATTGAATATTAATTATTTACATTAATATTTATTTAAGTTATTACTTTTTTTTTATTTTTTAAAGTATTATTAAATAAAATAATTATTTAAAAATTTTAATAATTTATTCATTTTGATTTCAGGATAAATCGCCATATCGAGAAAGGGAGCGATCTCATGATCGCGATGGCCGTGATAAACAATATCCTTTTTATAGAAATTATTATTGGCTTTAATAAATAACAAAAAAAAAACATGTAATTTTACTAGATATAAAATCTTCACCTCATTAATCATTAATTTTCATAGATTAATATTAATTAAAGTTCTAATCTCTTTTCAAAATCATTTCTAAAAAAAGAAAAAAAAAATCTTCAAATTTTCAAAAATATTTTCTTTAACTTTTCTTACTAGACGGGAATCTAAACGTAGGTGATAAGCATTAAAGAACAAAAAGAAGAAAATGAATAAAGACCCGTCGTTTTCAATAAATTTTTAATTATTATTTAAATTATTTATTTAAAAAACAAAAGAATAAATAAATAAATGTGCTTGCTCAATTTCAACAATACATATATTTGAAAATTGATAGCTTATAGATATACTTATATGTATATGTTTTCAATTCTTCAAATATAAAACAAAATATTTAAACGAAATACATTTTTAGTATCAGTTAAGACTCATTTTTTATCTATTAATTTGTTTAATTTTAATAGTGACATACAAACGTTTTTTTCCTTTGAATAAGCACATTATAATTATTATTTATATATTCTTTGGGGAAAAATATACTATGCATTATTTAATAAATAAATGATTTTTAAATATCTATTTTCTATGTAAATATTGTAAATCAAAAAAGAATTAAAAATAAATTAAAAAAAAAACTATTATCTTAATTAATAAATCTCCATTCAAAACAATCGGATGTCTTAATAACTCTTCTAAAATGTTTGAATTTTTGATATTTTAACTTATATATTATTTTAATTTTGATAAATATAAAATTGTTATTTTCCTAAAACATTAAAATTTCTATAACTTTTCAATTATTAAAATTAACAAGAAACACATTCAACACCTTCCAAATTATTATTATAGTTATATAAATATTTTTAATTTATATTTTAATTAGAATATCTATATCTATGGTACTTCTGAAATCCAGAGTTCTTGGATACTACCACATTTCTTCACCCAATTTGCTTATCCCAACGATTTCGTTAATTTCCTAATTGATTTTCTTATAATTTCCTAAATATTTAAAATAGAATTTGCTTAATAAATTATCTAAAAAGCTTTCAATTATTTTATTTAATTAAATATATACATATATATCGAATCGTCAATTGATTAGGAAATCATAATTAAATTTTAACATTTTTGTTTATAAATTTGAGATCTTATTTTAATTATATATTTTATAAATAAAAATTATTACATAAAATTAGTTTAATCTAATATATATTACATTCATTTTTCTTAATATATATATTAGTTTATTTTAATTTAGTGCCAATCTATTCATCATCTAGAATAAGACCTAAATTTTCTTCCAAAATTTTCATCCACTTTTCATTATAGATTATTTATGCATTTATTTATTTTTATCATTCACCCATAAGCTATGAGAATCAACTAATTATATTCCTAATCTATTTATCTATTGGAAATTGAAAAAGAAAAATATTAAGTCATTTTATAGAATCTCTTAAATACAGTGACGATATTTTCAAAATTTTTGTTAGATTAGACATTTGTGAATTAGTATTGTTTTTTAATAACATTGAGGAAAATGAAAAAATATTAGAAAACAAAAATAATATTTTAATGTAACTGAAGACGTCACGCAGTCCAGATCAACGTGCTTGACTCGCATCCTCGTGGTCCCGAGCATGGCATGGGAATTTCTCTAGCTGGAGTCTATGGGACATGGGTTGAGAGGATCCGTTCTACTGATCATAAATTACCTTTATCCCGTGTAGGCTTCAACTGACTTCATAGATGTTGGCCTTTACTAGGATGAACAAAAGTTTTTTTATTTAATGTATCTGCAAAAATTTTAACTAGTGTAACAGAAAACAGATCGATTCTCGTAGCTTATATTGTTATAGAAGAGATTTATTTCAAAAGTATACCATTCGTGACCCCACATGAGTTCATTTCTCTATTTCTTGCCTTAAATGGTGTAAATTAGATTTAATTATTCAAAATACTTTGTTAAATTCTAATTTCTTTTTGTTCCATGTGGCTGGATAAATGGAAAATCACTAGTCCAAATAAGAATTTTGGTAATTGTTTAAAAAATGGGAAGCTTCAGGGATTTGGATGAAACTTTGTCAATGGATTCCTTTTTTTAATTCCAAAGAAACTTTCCTCATGCAATTTTTCTCAGTCTCTTCTAGTTTACGAGATAAAAATTATTAAAATTTTCATTTAAATCGATTAACATTCAATTTAGCTACCATCTTTAATTATTTGGCCAGCAGAGGGCTTCACTAATTTTCGTGTTTTTTTTTTGTTTTTTTTTAGTTCGATTTGGATATATGAAAATTAAAAATTAATTAATTAAATAGTTTTTCTAAATCCAAACCGGGCCGAAAACACCCAAAAATGAGTGAATTAGCCAATAAAACATTATCTTATCTTATTTGTCAAATTTAATAATTTTTTATCTCGTAAACTAGAAGAGACCGAGAAATATTGCATAAGAAAAGTTTCTTTGGCATTAAAAAAGGAATTCACTGTCAAAGTTTCATCCAAATCCCTGAAGCTTCCCATTTTTTAAACAATTACCAAAATTTTAATTGTATTGAATTTTGTATTAATTTCAAACATAGAAAGTATCAAGAAAAAAAGAGAACATTATGTTGATGAGAAAACCAATTTAAAAAAGTTATCTAATAAAGATTTGGTGAGAAGTTATAGAATTATGTGATTATTACAACCAACAATTTTTTAATTTATCAGAAGCCATAGAGATACATATATTTTAACTAAATGAAAGATTGATTTATTTTGATTCTTTAATCCTAATTGATGACATGAGAATAAACCATAAAACATCCATATACAATTATACTATTTATGCTCTCTATGGATTCGTTATAACAACATAATACATTGTTTGAACATTTATTGTATTTAGTTCAACTAATACTACATGTATTAGTAGGAAATTTGTGTTTTCCTCTTGGATTATAACCTAATATATTTAATTTAGACGATTTTTTAATTAATTGACCATCTGAATGTGAACTTTTTGGTTGCGATGATGAATTTGTTTGATCCATTCTTGTCTCATTTAATGCATTTGAAGAGGATGAGGAGGAAGAAGAGGAGATTGAAGAACCACCTTCTTTAATTGTTGATGCTGCCACTTGTTGGATTTCTATATATATATAACAAAAAAAAAATGAATTAACTTAAATTAACTAAATTTTTTTTTTATTATTTCGTATTGTATTATTTTATTTATTTATTCTTTTATACCTTGAATGACTCCCTCAACGGCTGCAATACTTGCTCTGTGTTTGGCTCTCCATGCAGCTGCATGTCCCGGTGGTAATAATGGCTCATAGCTCACTGTTTGAAGGGATGCAGCCGCACAAAGAGATGTCATTGTCGTTAATGGTTGAAGTACGGCTCCCATTGAATTAGAACGGTTCTCTTAAAAAGATCAAAAAAATATTCCTTTCCATTCATATTACTTCTATTGGATTCTATTTTAATATATATGATAGGTCATCTAAAAAGTATTTTCCTATTTTTGCTAATAGATGCATCGGTAACCACTATTGTTTTCGTGGTGGAAATTTGAATGTGGAAAGATTTGCCTCTCACTGAAAAAGCCGACCAAATTTTGAACATGATCAAGATAGTCTGGTTTGCAAGCTGCCAGACCATCGCTGAAATCTTGGACATCAACCAATAAACAGTTTGGGATCATTTGAAAAGGGATGACTAAACAAAAAAAACTCGATGTTTGTGTGTTTGAATTGACTATGCGAAATTTGGTCAATCGTGTCGATATCTGCGAAAAGATGGTAAATCGAAACAAAATGAACCCATTTCTCAAAAGATTAATAACGGGCGATGAAAAATGGACAAAATACAAGAACATAAAACGTGCAAACGATCGTGGTGGAACGTCAAAAACAACGGCCAATAAGGTGTATTATATATTGGAACCTGGTTGATTCAGTTCTCTATTGTCAACAACTGACCAGACTAAACCAATTCGAAATAATCGGCCAGAATTGTTCAATAGAATAGCTGTTGTGTTTACCACGACAACTCCAGGCCACACACATCTTTGATGTCCCGGCAAAATCTGTCAGGGCTTGGGTGAGGAGTATTGATGCATCCACCGTACAGTCCGGACATTTCACCGCCCGACTATCATTTATTTTGATCTCTGCAAAACTCCCTTGATTGAAAAAAATTAGCTAACAAAAGTGCAGCCATGTCGCCAAGTTTTTCGCCGTTAAACGATAGAAGTTCTACAATG
Organism: Labia minor; assembly: GCA_963082975.1. Classification (NCBI taxonomy): domain Eukaryota; kingdom Metazoa; phylum Arthropoda; class Insecta; order Dermaptera; family Spongiphoridae; genus Labia; species Labia minor. The sequence goes on along the minus strand of OY720344.1, from coordinate 17,693,374 downwards.
AGGGAATTGAATTGATTTTCAATAAAAAAAATTCCATTCAAAAATGATAAAACAATCGGAAAATAAATTTTAGATGACCTTTTATATATGTGCCACTCACTCAGAAGCCAAACCGCTCAACTCCAATTTTTAAAATTTTGCTAGTAATGTAATGTAATGTAATATAATGTAAGGTCTATCAATCAATGCATTTATTTTATCTTCATCAGCTTTAACTGTCCCTCTCGAATGTGGATTAAAATTTTGCAAACCTGTTTTTTTTAAAGTTTTTGTCCATTCACATTGAATTACTATTTTCTCGTTTGATTAATAAAAAAGTAAAATGTTACAAAAATACTGTTTTCAACTATTGCATATTTGATTCGGACACCAAACAACGACTTATATCGTCGAACCAAGCAAATTTTTCCACTTAAAGATAGCTTTATTATCAGTTGAAATTTTAAAGACAAGATTGCTTAAGTATGAATTTGTGAAACATTTTCTTTGCTTAATTCAAATTTTGGGATAATTGATTTCTTCACAATATTTTAATAAACCCTGATACACAAGGTACATATTATCAATGCTTTTTCATTGATTAAAAATAATTTCTTTCCTTCACAGTACTAATACTTTATCATTAACATTGAATGTATTCAAAATTTTACTAATTATTATTATTATAAGATAAAATCTAATAATAGGAAAATGGAGGATTTACAATTATAAATTAGCTGGAGTGTCTCCACTCGACTATCTCGCAATTTGAATTGGATTAAATAACATAATATATTATATTTAAATTAAATTTAATTAATTATAAATTATAAATAATAAATAATAAATATTAAACCAGCGCATGTTTGGCTTTTTGTAGATGGCACCACGTCACGTGTTGACGCGTGAGATTTGCAATGTTAAAAAATTAATTCTGGTAATTTTAGCAAATCAATCAAGCTGAAATTCTATATATAGCAGTTTTATACAATTATTAATCATGTGAAAAATTATCAAACATATATCTTTATTTTTACGGTCACTTTAGAGGAAAAAAAATCAAAACGTTGTAGGTAATGACCCTCTTCCGGTTGAGCTACATTTCTCAAAAGTTGATAGAAAACTATGAATTTTGAATAATGTCCATGTACCAAATTTCATCATTCTAGCTCAAACCGTTTTTGCGTAATCTTGCCTACATACATACACACATACACACATACACACATACACACACACACACACACACAGACATTTTTCTCAACCTTAGTGAAAATGATTCAGGAACCTTCAAAACGTATAAAAACATCAAAATCTCAACATCGAAAATTTTCGTGATCGCAATACTATCTCTGGCGAGATAGTAAAAACGATATGATCAATTAATTATGAGTTGCTGTTTAACATGTGGTAATATTCTTATACATACATAAATATGTATATATTTAAATTCTCAGGATTTTAAAACGATAAATTTAAAGAGACAAAATTTTAAATTCTAACATAAGCACTTTACAGACCAACCATATAAATATATCGTATAGGTCCAAAGTATTGACGTGTTTGGTATACAGGTAAATACTTTTAATAATTCTTCCAGAAATTACTAAAATTAACGATATCTTAGTATAATTTAGAAAAAAAATCTAGAAAAAGAAATAATACAGACTTTGAGTTTTGTAGAATAAAAAGCACTATTATTAAAATTATTTTTCTTTTATTAAATAATTCTATATCATATATAATCGCTAAATCTTTTTTTTTTCATTTGGAAAGTCATAAGAAAAAATAATAATAATATGAAAAGAAAATATACATTTACCTCTATTCGTTGGTGCAGATGTTGACTCGGAGGTGTTTGTCCTATTTGGTATATCTTGAAATGTAATTGGTGCATATGTACCACGTCTATCCAATGAAAATTTTCGTTTATTTAAAATCATTAATTGTGGCGATTTTAGTGGGGAAATTATTGTTTGAGAATTTAATAAATATGGTTTACGAAATTCTCTACGATCTAACCAAAATGTTTTCATTCTTCCTTTTCCTTTAACTTCAATTTCACCTCGCTCTGAAACACTTTATATATATGTATTAAAAAAGACAATATATAAGTATATATATATATAGATAATATCCTTAAATCATATATCTACATGCAAAAATTGTATCTTTCCATATATCATATAGATATACGTATTTCAAATAAAACATAAAGTAGTTAAGATGTTTTATTTTATAATTCTATAAGTGATGAGAAATATGAGGCAGAATTTGGTTCATCCAGTGAATCGACAATAGTGGTATGATTTCATAAATTATGTTAATCACAATTTTAAATGGGTAGCTTTTGTATAAAAAAACAAATATCCTAAAATTATTAATCAAAATAATTAATGAATATAATGGATGTCTCCTATAGATAGATTTGTATTGCATAGTGTACCAAATATTGTACATCTCATTAATATGTCTATCAAAATACCTATAGGTATTTATTTATTTATATAGAGATAAATTATATAATTTTATTAAGTCAACATTAACAATTAATTAAATTTTATATTAATAATGTAAATAAATTTTAATATTTAAATTATAATGTTATGATAAATATGATAGAACTTACCGATAACTTGGTGAAAGTAGATCCCTTGTCGTTTCTGAAATGTGAATTTTCATTGTTTCCGATGTACTTTCCATTCTTGATGCTGTATTTACTGAATCACCAAATAGACAATATCTAGGCATTTTCAAACCAACAATTCCAGCAACTACAGCTCCACTATGCACGCCAACACGAATTTGTAAATGTGTACCTAAAAATAAAAAACTAATAATAATAAACATTATAAGTTTTGAATATCTTTTTTCATCTTTCCATCTAAAATATTTGTAGGTATCGGATGATACCAAATGATAATTTAAAGGAATCAGGTCTGGAGAGTATGGTGGGTGTAACAGTCCAAGCTCTAAAAGCTTTTGGCGAGTATTTAATTCCTATAATGGGTGTGATTTCAGAAAAACTTGTTGGATCACTAATCTTTTTCATCCATCAATTCTGGTATTTTTCTCTTTAAGTGAATCATTCAATTTCTGTTTAAACTTGAAACCACATATTATGATAACTACATTTGAAATAAAGAAATAAAAAAATTGCATTTTAGAATACGACGTTAAAACGAAAATAGACAACACTATCTAGAAGACGTTACAAGTTTTACCTGTAATTAAAACCTAGAATACTACTAAATATATTTATATTTAATTTTCAAATAGAAAGTAAAATAAACGATATATTTGTGAGGATATCAATGGTTGTATAATATTCTGTTTTTCTATTTTTATTTTTTACTGATTGTATATTATTTACAGCAATTTTTTAAGCAATTCTTAATACAACCCTGTTTATATTTACATTATATATATAATAGTATATATGTTTATTATTAGACTGATTATTACATTATCTTTGAGAAGAATAAAATAATATTGATAACTATGATTATGGGTAAAAGTTTATATAAACAGATTTAAATTATTAATTATTAATTTAATTCTTTGATACTATTTAAAATTAAAATGAATAAATAAATAGATGAAAATTGGTTATTTATTGAAATTGAATATAAAAAAATAAATAAATATATATAATAAATTACCTGTACTAGGATCCTGTAAATCTCGTATTGCTTCAATCATATCCAAAGCCATATCACACACTTTTTCTGCATGATTTACTTCTTTTTCAGGTGCACCCGAAACAACCATATAAGCATCGCCAATTGTTTCCACCTGGTTAAATAAAAATTAATTTTAAAATTAAAACACATATCGGTCAATTTTTAATCTTTTATTTTTATTAATAATGCTAAACTGCTGTGCTAAATTATCGCTCACTTATAACTTTTCTAAATAAATACAATAAACTTCTTCAATTAATGGTGCAAAAAGCATTAAACATAAAGGTTTAATTCAAAGTATTGACCATTGCTTTCTACACATTTAGAACATCTTTCTTGCAATTTGTGGATGGAATAAATATATATAATATATGCATAGAGAGAGAGAGAGACAGATTGAGAGAAAATGATTAATAATAATTTAAAATAATTATAGCATTAGCTAAAAAAAAATTGTTGTTCCTTATATATAAAGTCGATACATTAATAATATAATATATATAATATTATATTATATGACTTTAGGAGACGAGAGTAGATTTATAGTATTTGAGAATAGGATTCTTCACAGCATTTATGGGCCAAAGAAAGATGAGGTCACCGGGGAACGACGGACTGCATAACGATGAATTGTATATGTATCTCCAAATATTGTTAGAATTATAAAATCGAGAAGGCTGCGGGGGACAGGGCACGTGGCTAGAATGGGAGAGGAAAGAATGGCGAAAAATATATTGGTGGGGAGACCGAGCAGGAAACCAAGGGCGCGGTGGGTGGATAATGTAGGAAGGTACGTGAGAGAAATGGGGGAGGGTAGGGATTGGAGGGTTTTTTCGACCTATTAGCTTATTACCTAATATTGGAAAAGTATTCGAAAGAGTAATAAATAATAAACTAATCTCTTTTTGCGAAGAAAACGAAATTTTACCAGAAGCTCAATTCGGATTTCGAGCCAAACATTCAACCGTTCACGCTATCACTAAATTAACCTCGGATATACATTGGGCCCTTAATAATAAAGAAAGTGTAGGTGCATGCCTAATTGATGTAGAAAAGGCTTTCGACACGGTTTGGCGAGATGGACTAATTTTCAAAATGCTCAAAAAAGGATTTAATAGAAATTTAATAAAAATGATCTCTGATATGATCGAGGGAAGGTCTTTTAAAGTCACCAACTTTAAAGAAGAATCTTCAATTGCATTTGATGTAAGCGACGGTTTGCAACAGGGGACAGTAATTTCTCCAATACTATTCAATATATACATAAGCGAAATCTTAGAATGCTTCGAACTAAATACTTCTCCAAATAAAAAAGCCATTGCCTTCGCTGACGATCTCATAGTGTATGTTTCAGGGAAAAAACCTTCAAAAATACAAACAGAACTACAATCACTTTTTGAAAAAATTCATTCATTTTATGACACATGGAAACTAAAAATTAATCTACACAAATGTGAAACAATCCTATTTAGAACAACCTTAGACAAAGGGAACTCTAATTTAAAAAAAAATTGGAACAAATTTCAAATCAAATTTGAAAATGAAACCATCCCTAACAAACGATTAGTTAAATACTTAGGCGTAAACTTAGATGATTTATTATACTTGAATAAACATTTACATATCCAATTAGCTAAGGCAAAGGCTTCATTTATGTCACTAAAGAATCTTTTCTTTAATCGGGACCTTGATCACAAAATAAAAATATTATCCTATCAGCTTCTAATCCGCCCTATCATCACATACAGCTGTAACGTTTGGTTTAATCAGAGGGCGTCTGACATGGAACTCATCCGACTATTTGAAAGGAAATGCCTGAGAGCTTGCCTTGGTAAATACAGATCAGCGCATTCTGGTTATACTCGGTATATCAGTAATGAAAAGATATATAATGAAGCAAACATAAATCGCATTGATTGCTTCATATTAAAATTAATAAGGAACCTTTATTGCCAAGTTGCACAGGTTCCAAATAGTCTCATTAGCTGGTCAATCTTCCAAAACGAGCCATATTTCAAAAACACATTAAAAAGAGGTTTTATCCCTCCAGAGGCGTTCATATTCCTTGATAAACAAGGATATATACAGGATGATAATGGAATCCCAATTATCTATCATGTATTTAGGAGATGTGGAGATAAATCCATAACTTATGATCCGTTTCTGGATGGAAGAGATCCTTACAGAATATGGAGATATAATATGCAAATTTCGAACAAAGACAAATTAGATTGGAAAAAGGTGGATAAAAAAAGATGGTGGATCACATAATCTTTTGTATATATATATATCTTTTAAAAAAAAAATGTAAATATTTATTTGTATCCTTATAATTATATAATATATTGTACAATGTAACTTATAAGAAAAATTGTAAATAAATAATATTATCACCCCTCATCCCTCCCCTCTTCCTTCACTTGCAATCTCCAGGTTTTACTAGCCTTTCCTGGTGAGTTGACAATCACAACCCTGATTATATGTATATTAAACTTAAAATATACTTAAGTAAAAAAAAGAAAACAAATGTAAATAAAACATAATATAATTAACTAAAATTGTAATAGCGTATCAATAAATGATCGCAAAAGAAACAATTTAATCTTGTAAATATTGTAACTGTCATCTTTTGTATGTTCTGATAATCAAATATTGTAAACATTTTTTTTTTTGGCTAATAAACATACTCTTTAAATTGAAAATTGAAAATTGGGATTGGAGGGTTGTGTGGTACAGAATAAGGATACTTGGAGAAGTGTGGTTGCTGCGGCCAAGAACTTTCAAGTTCCGTAGAGCCACAGAGATAGATAGATATATTGGAAATAAAAATAAAATACATTTTCTAAATTAAAATTGAATTTCCCTATGACACAACAATTTTTTTATATATTATTATAAGATATGAGCATTAACTGCATCTGTTGTTTCTTGTTTCATAGTCAAGATAGCCAGATTACCAGATTACTTTCTTGTAAATATATTTCATGACAAAGTTCACCTAACATCAAAATAATCATACAAATCATTCAAAAAATCATTGCAGATCTTAACAGAATATTATTACCGACCGACTATAGTAAGGGAGGTATTGTTTATCTTAAATACGCGCTCATAAGCACAAAGTTAAAAAACTTTTTTTATTTTTTCTAAAATATGCTTCTGGATTCATTTTTTATGTATTTTATCTTATCTTATCTTATCTTCTTATACGAGTAAAAATTGTTTCTTTGTTTCATTGTTCTCAAAAACCGCTCTAACGATTTTTTTGAAATTCACAACAGAGATAGTATTTATAAAGAAAAATTGAGTTTTATTGATCACATCTCACGAAACTTTATTAGTTCTTCTTAATTTAAATTTATAATATATGGATGACGTCACAACCACCGCCTGTGAGATATATTATATTCATATATTTGATTTTTTAATTTCATTAATAGTTTTACATTTAAATTATTTGAAATTGTTTCACACAACGTTTAAAAGAAGATTTGTTTCATCAATTTTATTTTTATCATCATAAATATTAAGTTGTTTATATTTTTTGATATAATTAATTAGATTGTTAATTGTTGATTAATGAGATGTATTAGTAAACATTATTATAAGCTAATATGTACAAAGCTTTAGCTTAAATAAAAAGTGTAAGCATAAATAAATTATCTTTGTTGTTATTAATTAAAAATTAACAAGTGGTGACCCCGAAGCTGATGAAAAAAAAATCAAAAAGGAATCATACGATTTTCAAAATGCCGGAAATTGAAACGAAAACGAATGCTACCATCGAAAAGGTAAGCGTGAAAATACCTCATTTTTGGCCTTGGCATTTTATATCAAAATTAAAATATGATTTTTTAGACAAATGATAAAAAGGAGATCTTTATATTTTTTTATTAAAATAGGCTTCTTTTTTTATTTTTAATTTTTAATAAATTCTCTTTTTATTAAAAAATAATATTAAAGTGTATATAAATTTCAATCAAGCCACCGCTTCTTATATCTTATTTATTTATATTATAAAAATTCAATAAAATTAAAAATATATTTGTTATACTGATATCTGTTTTCATTGCATAAACACATATCCAAACATTAAAAATTTTAAAAATTGTTTCAGAGCAATTAGAAGATTTTCGATAACGATCATCGCATCTTTATTGAAACCGGCTAAGAGCGTGACGTTTAGAAATTCTTCAAGAGAATTAATTAATTATTTGAATATAATTAAGAGAATGCTTTTTGTAGCTTTTTCAAGAGTTGAGAGGCTAAATTCCTCTCACAGTAAAATAACATATTAATAGAACTTGGAAAAAATGTCTTGGAATAGAGATTGTTGAAACATAAGAGTTATGCGATAAAATAGGAAATGATTAAAGAATTATGAGTTAAAATATGAGATTACTATATAGCATAGGCCTTACTTAAAGTGTGATTGGGGTTTTAGTGGGTGAGAGACCCACACGTTGGCTGGTAGAGCTTTCCCCTAACACACTATTTAAAAAAAAAAAAAAAAAAAAAAAAAGAAATATATTAAAGTTATATTAATTTTAATTAGATTGATGTAATTATCTAATATTAATATTGGTGTGAATGATTGTAATAACATTGAATAATAAATGGTATTTGATAAAATTTTGTTATTTTTTTATGTTCGAGTGATAGCTCGTTGTTGGATGTATAGGATCAATTATTTTATTTGATCAAGTAAATTTGAAAAGGTTTTAATATATTGAAATGAAAATCAATTTATTTTAATTTATTTGAAACATTTTAGGAAACAAATTTTTAATGGGTCATTTTTATAAATCCCATTTAACAATTATAATAAATAATTAAAAAATTGTAAAATTTTTAAAGTATATAAAAATAAATTCTATAAATTGGTTAAAGGGTCGAGTCATAGTTCAGTGTCACAGGTATATATTTTATATTAACACGCCTACTTTTCTGTTTGTATGTTATTATTTGAATGGCGATTCGGTGAATGGTTAATGGTTAATTAACGATCCATATAACATCATCGACTGGGCCGCTACCATAAGGAGTGAATAGAAATAGACGATATTACTTGGATTAATCTTATTATACTAGCTAAAATTGTTTGTTTTATAACAACTTGGGGCGCTAAACAGATTTTCAAAACATCACTCGAAATGCAATTAAACAAAAAAATTGAAAAGTTAGGCTAAGCAGACGTCTTAAATATTATAAGAGATTCGGCAATTGCAATTACAGATAGCGAGGAAAAATTAATGGAGGTTTGAAATTAATAGTGATAAGAAAAAGTATTTAGTGACAAAGAGGAACAGTATTAACAATTGAATGTAATCACGAAGGATAATAACCAAATACGATGTACCACTCGGGGTACAGGGGGCGGAGCCCCCGTCCAGCTGTGAAGAGCGCCGAAGGCGCTCTGACCAGCTGGTACAAATTAATAATTTAAGAAGAAAATACGAGTAAAAAGGATAAAATAATATATATATATATATAATACCTTATAAACGCCATTTCTCTCCGTTAATGTATCAAATAAACTGTACATGGCATTAAGCATGGAGACAACTTCCATTGGCGTAATCCGTGAACAAATTTCGGTGAATGTTACCACATCAGAGAATAGAATCGATACTGAATCAAACATCTTTTAACAAAAAAATAATTAATTAATTAATAATAATAATAATAAGTAATTGTTTACAAAACGGGAAGCTTCTTTGGATGAAACTTTGCCAAAGGATTGCTTTTTTAATTCCAAAGAAACTTTCCTTATGCAATGTTTCTCGGTCTCTTCTAGTTTACGTTATTAATGAGTAGCCATTTAATAATGTTTTATGGACTAATTCATTAATTATTCACTTATGCACTAATTTTCGGGTGTTTTCGGTATAGAAAAACTATTTAATTAATTAATTTTTAATTTTCATATATCCAAACCGAACTAAAAAAAAAAAAACCCGAAAATTAGTGAAACCCTCTTCTGGCCAAATAATTAAACATGGTAGCTAAATTGAATGTTAATGGATTTATATGCAAATTTTAACAATTTTTATCTTGTAAACTAAAAGAGACCAAGAAATATTGCATAAGGAAAGTTTCTTTGGAATTAAAAAAAGGAATCTATTGACAAAGTTTCATCCAAATCCCTGAAGCTTCCCGTTTTGTAAACAATTACCTAATAATAATAACAATATGTAATTCCTTCACATAGATAATATTTAACTAATGTTAGAAATAAAAAGGTTGAATGCCTATCTCTCTACTAACAAATAAAACTTTTTTTTTATTCTAAATAAATTCCTAAAATATACCTCACAAGTATCAATGGGATTTTCTCCATTTCTCAAACGATCAGCTACTTGTTTCGGTATCATTTGATAAAGAAGTTCATCAGTACGTCTCATCTCTTCATCCAGTTTTCTCATTGATTCTTCAAGTTTTTTTGATTTTTGTTGCTCTTGATCCAATGCTAATTTCAATTCAACCGACTGTTGTGTTCCAGCCAACATTAAATCTCTTATAAAAAAAAAATAATAATAATAAAAATATATTTTCTATCCTTTATTTTTTTAGTAATTTAATTATTATTTAATAATCCTAATTAATTATATTTTATTTATTTTTATTTAAAATAATTTTTATCTTCTTAAAATTAGATTTCTCAAGATTTTTAACAAGAGAATGAGAATGGTAGAGGGAGAATAAAAGAAAAAGGAGGAACTGATTGAACAGTGATATTAATTTTTAGTTTCTTTATCATATTTTCAAGGTATTTACTTTTATTTTCCATGAGTCGAAACATATTATACTGGGCGTGGTAGGGAAATGTGCGATTATAAAATGCTAGTTTGTTCTTAAGGAGATTTATTTGCAATTATTTTGTATATACCGACTTATAAACTTCACAAAATGCCAATATAAATGTTATTTTCTGTGGAGAATTGTTTGCGCGGGTTGGTGAAGAAGATGAATTTATTGATCACATCTGAATGTTTGGAAGCACATTTCTTACTAATCGTCTATGTGAACAAACAAAATTTTAGATACTGATCAGTTGAAAATCTTCACGAAATACACCAACAACCTTTACAAAATGACAGGGTGGTGTAATTGGCCCATTCTTTTTTTAAGATGAAGCAGTGACAATAATGAGCGAAGTAAGTGAACAAGATTGAGACATTTTTACTATCTCGCCAGAGATAGTATTGCGATCACGAAAATTTTCGATGTTGAGATTTTGATGTTTTTATACGTTTTGAAGATTCCTGAATCATTTTCACTAAGGTTGAGAAAAATGTCTGTGTGTGTGTGTGTGTATGTATGTATGTAACCAAGATTACGCAAAAACGGTTTGAGCTAGAATGATGAATTTGGTACATGGGTATTATTCAAAATTCATAGTTTTCTATCAACTTTTGAGAAATGTAACTCAACCGGAAGAGGGTCATTACCTACAACGTTTTGATTTTTTTTCTTCTAAAGTGACCGTAAAAATAAAGATATATTTTTGATAATTTTTCACATGATTAATAATTGTATAAAACTGCTATATATAGAATTTCAGCTTGATTGAATCGCTGAAAGTACCAGAATTAATTTTTTATCACTGCAAATCTCACGCGCCAACACGTGACGTGGTGCCATCAACAAAGAGCCAAACATGCGCTGGTTTAATAAAGATTATTTATTAATTTATAATTTAATTAATTTAATTTAATTTAAATTAATATATGTATTTAATCCAATTCAAATTTTGCGAGCTAGTCGAGTGAAGACACTCCAGATTGTTTTACATTAAATGACACATTTTCTTGAAGTTACATGGTTTCATCACGATGGTGTCACTGCTCCCACTGCAAGACTTTCAATGAATACCTTACGCCAAATCTTTCAAGGTCATCTGATCCCCAACAGAGGTGACATTTGTTACTCTGCCAGATCCCCTAATTTAATGGGGTGTGATTATTTTCTTTGGGGATATCTGAAAATCAGAGTGTTTTCAAAATGCCCACAAGATCTGCCTGAACTTAAAACAGCACGAAGAAGTTGCCAGTATTCCCGGCGACATGCTCCAAAGTGCATGCATAATGTTTACGCAAAATATCAGGAGACCCTAAGAAGGTAGACATTTAAAAGAAATAATTTTTGGAAATAACAATGGCATTTTGTGTAGTTTATATATAAGTCGGTATATACAAAATAATTACAAATAAATCCCCTTAAGCACAAACTAGCATTTTATAAGCGCACTTTTCCCTGCTGCACCCTGTATATATATACATATTTTTTTTTTCATTTAAGTTTCTTAACTTATTCTATTGAGTATAATACATAATACCTTACTTTATTTTGCTTACTTTGTATATATTATATAATAATTAAAATTTTAGTTTAGAACATTTTATATTATTCTAATATAATTATTTTGTTTTTTATTTACTTTAATTAAAACAAAATCAATTCATTAACTGGTTTAGTATTGCTTAGAATTTTTCTTCTTTTTTATCTAAAATTACTACTATTTCATCATTCATTTACAATTAAATTATTTGTTTATTTGATAATTAGATGATTGATTATTAATTTCATAAAATATTCATAAATTAAGGAAAGGAAAATAATAAATATTGTTAGAAAAAAATTGGATAAGAAAAAAAATTGTAATGTAAAATAGTAATAGTTACGATAATATTGTATATAATATAATATTATCGCAACTATTACTATTACTATAGATAATACTAATAGAATAATTATGGAAATTTTAATGAGTGTTAAGTGTTCAATCAGTTTTAAACTTTTCTTTTCTCTATTCGCAAATTAATTTTTAGAGATTGTTTGGAAAATAATCATAGTCAAATAGTTTAGTCTATACCAGTGGTTCTCAAACTTGTTTGGCCTACCGCCCCCTTTTCAGAAAAAAATATTATTTAGCGCTCCTTGGAAAAATTAATGTTTATTTTTTTTATAAATTTTAATAGTAATTAAACACAAAGATATATGTAATTATGCATTCATGTTTTTACTTTATTCGTAAAATTTACTAAAGAAAGGTGTAAATTAGAAATATTGTTATTATGAAATTCTAAAACTATTTATTGAACTCAGAATAGAAGGGTAATATATAATTTTTCCCAAATACACCCGTTGACATTACCCCCCACCTGGGGACGGTACCGCCCACTTTGGATATCAGTGGTCTATACAATATTTATTTATTTATGATTTTTTTTTTACCTGCTAAAATCATGCATAGAAAGATCATTAATGTATAAGCCAGTGGAGACCAATGCATGAAGATCAGGCATCACAGGTGTACCTAAATACATCATCATTCGCCATGGATCCATATAAACCATTTGACCCTTTAAGCGTAATTTACGATCTTCAGTATGTACATCACTACTTTCATCAGAGAAAAGTAATCCATCTTTTTTATCTGACAGTCTTTCATGTAAAACAGGCTCAACAGTTACCAATTCAAATATATTATTTGTTCGATTCAATATCTATATATAAATATATATAAAAAAGAAAAAATATATTAATTAGTAATAAAAATTATTATTATTATTATTATCTTAAAAACAGGAATGTGTATGAGTATTTATCAAAATTTATTATTAAATTTATAATATTGTATAGATTTAAGTACCTATGCGTATAAATTACTAAATAAAAAAAAATATTAATAGTTTAAATTAGATTCAATTTGTTTTTAATAACCCTGCCTTCAACATTTGATATTAGATTAGTATGCACCTTGACAGGAGACTCCTCCTCACCCAATCTTTTATAATATAATAAAATGCATTCCAAGTTGACACACTTTAATTACAACTATCTGAATCAAACACATTCCTCATTCTTTTTTTAATTAAAAAAAAAATTATAAATATACAAGTGTAAAAATGGTATTTAAGTCGATTGCTGCCTAAATGAGGTAGAGACGTTGTATTATCAGTATAATGAATCCTTTCAAACTTTATCTTAATTTTCTCTACTGGAAACCGCTACTATTAAATTAATTTCAAATAGCTTTCTAATTTTGATCGCATAAGCTGGGTATACCTCGTTTCCATTGATCCCATCTAGAGAAAAATTGCCTCTTAAGGATGAGAATCAACTGTGATACTCTCCAGAATACATGGAGTAGATATATATATATAAGTATATATAACAATAATTACATGTATTTTAATATAATATAAATAAGAATTCAGAATGAAAAAAAAAAAATAAAAAAAAAATTGATCCTTGGAATTTTAATAACAAATTTTTAACTTTTTAATTTACCTAAAAATTTACTTTTAATATATTCCTTTTAAATATATATATAGATAAAATGTTCAAATTGGTTACTTATTTGTATAAAATTATATAATAGGTAATTTTGGATCTATAATGTTACGATAAAAGAGTTTCTTACATACAAAGATATTCACAATTATAATAATTTTAAACATTTACCGTTTGAAATTTAAAAGCTATTAAAGGTCGTACAAGATCAAACCAATTTGTAATTTTTTTTCCAACGAGATCAGGTAAAATAACTTTTAATGAATTTCCTATACTACGTACCATCATATCTGTACTGAAATCATAAAACACACACATAGAAATTTACATTATTATTATTAATATTATTAGATACCTCAGTTTAGCAAAAGAAAATAAAAAAAAAGAATCACTTACCCAAATACAATACAAAACGGAAAAATTTCAAATAACATTGATGCTGAAATTGGCAAATGTTTCTCTTCTCGTGTCATTGTAAGTGATGCCAATGTAAATGCACGATTATCAAAACGTAAACTAAATGTTACATGCACAGTGTCAAACAAAAGTTCTTCACGTTCCAATTCAATTCGCATCTCTTTATGATAAAAATGTCTTGCCACCTTTTTTTTGTAAAAAAAAACAATAAAAAAGGTATATTAAGCAACTACAAGATAATGAAAAATTCAAACTTTTAATCAAAATTTGTATTGATCACCTCTTTTATTTGTCCCATAGTATAATAAACAAAACCTCGTCTTTTACTACGATAATGTAATGTTAATCCTTCTCGTGTTTCATTTTCACAAATGAAACTTGGTGCACGCATTCGAGGATAAGAAAATTTCAAATATTCATGAAGATTATCTAAACCTAAATGATAAAATGTTGGTTAGATTTAATTAATCTATATTTTTTTATTTATTATTTAAATGTTATTTCTTAAATTTTTATTCATTTGCCTAAAGGCAAAATAGTGTATAATTTTTATAAATAACAAACATATGTTTGAGAAGAGTAAGAAAAAAAGTTCATTGAATTTATAGGAGAGAGAGGTAAATTAGACAAGGAGGGAAAATTATTTTTATATAAAATTGCTGATTAACTTACAATATTAGTTTCAACTACGTGCGTTTCATGTCATCAGGTCATGTGGTTTTAGTCTTTTAGTCCTTGAATATCTAGGAGTTATCTCGCTTTGGGATGTATTTTGTTATGTTATGCTAATTTTTATCAAAAAACTGAGATATTTCAGGAAAAAGGGCTGAGCAGTATGATTTGTTTATTATATCACCAATTCAATGGACTTTCTGATTGGTACTATGTTTTTTTGTAAAGGTAAATTGATGGTAGGGGATTATCTCTTTGTCTATAAGAAAGGGAGGTAGTCTAGTAAGTAAGATCCTCTCACATAATTCAGAGATGGAAGATAAAAAAAAAATTAATAGATCTATTATATGAATTCGTTACTCTAATGATTGAGTTAAAAATGAGGGTCAGAGAGAGTATTGTCTTGTCAGACAAGCTCTTCAAAATTTTACACAGTACCTTTTTAGACTTAATAGTTTGAAGAATAAAATGTTTTAATACAGACAGTTGTATTAATATAATTTAAGTAATGGATTGTGTGTTTTCGTTTGATATATTGTCTGGAAGTTATTGTCGAATGAACTGTCCTTTGATAAAAGTAATGTAAATACGTTAGAACTTCAATACAAATATACCCTAATTTTTAGTAAAATCTGTTTATTTGTCTTTGTGGTGTTACTGAATTCCCGAGTTCTTGTCAGTAACAACTCTTTTCTCAACCACCCATACCTGGAGTCACCACCTCCATCCAACTCCAATCCTCTTCCCATTCCCCCTCCCCCTTTAATATGGTCTATCCAACGGGTTGTTGGACTATCAAATGGTCTCCCGAGAAAAAAATTTCACCCTGCTTTAGTAAAATTTAATTTAAATTTACTGTTGAAATTTTTAAAATAATAATATCTTTGTTTTAGAGAATAATAGAATATTTACCATTTAGAAAGTCTCTCATGTGTCTTCCAAGTACTGATAAGACCCGATCATAACCATATTGACTTACATAGCCAACAAAATGTACACCCATTTGTTCAAATAATTCTCGTTCCGATATACCCAAAACCTGTAAAAAATATATAAATAAATATACAATTAATCATTTATAAAATTAATTATTTAAATATGTCTTGATTTATGAGATTTAATTTATATACATATAAGTATATGTTCGTTTAGGTTTTTGTGAAAGCTTTTATTATTAAGAGAAATTATTTCCTGGTTATTTTCACGTTTGATTTGTTAACTAGTAATCAAGCAGTTAACAACTATTTAAGTGCTCTTTAGTGACAATTTCATTATTAGGCAATTTCGGTCTAACTACATCATTATACGAGGGTAGGTCAATAAATCCGTGACTTTTTGAATTTCCCGTCTCTTAAATGAAAGAAATGTTAACACTACTCCTGTCAGCAGGCAACTATCAGCTCACCATAAAATCTCAACCAGGTGGGTCTTTTAGTTTTTGTTTGACGTCCACTAATAGCAGACAGATGATGATGACCTCATGATTTGAGAAGAAATTGGAAAAAAGTGAATTTCGTGTGCTCATTAAGCATTATTTTTTGCGGAAAAAAACATCACTGAAGCCAAGGCTAAGCTTGATAAATATGGGGACTCCGTAAGTCCGTACCATCAATTTCAATGGTAAAGAAGTAGTTTACGGAAATCCTTTCTTTCCTATATTCTTCCAATTATTCTAAATTGATCGATTCGTTAACCTTTTCCCACTTATATTTATATATTTACATAATATTCTAAATTTATATATTTTATATTTATACAAAAAGATAAATAAATATTAGACTTATTATTTAACAAATTTGAATTATTTTTATGTATAATACAAAATAAAATCGAATGTAAAGATGCTACAACACTTTTAATTATTTAAAGTTTGGTTTTATTTTTTAATTTGATTTTTTAATATAAAATTATTTTATAGAATATTGATGAATTCCGTGTCTATAGCTAGAACATTTTTTTTTTAAATAATTATTTTTTATATATTTTTAAGTTTTTATTAAAAAATTTAGGAAACTAAGAAAATACATATATTTAATATTGAATTATTGTTAAGATTTAAAACTAAAAAAAAGTTTTGAATAAAAAAAATTAAAAGAAAATTAAAAGTTTTTAATATAATACGGGAGTATACAATAAGGAGTTGATTTAAAAAAAAATATTGAGAAAAATATTTTATCTAATATTACATAGAAAGTTTTACACCCTATCTCTGACACCCTCCCCCCCCCTCCCCTATACACACACCAAGTATAATAATTTAAAATCAATTTAGGAGAAAAAAAATAAAATAAATAAAGTTTAAAACTTTTCTTTAAAAAAAAATTAAGAAACAAGTTTTTTTTCATATTTATTATGAATAATTTCAGAAAGAATATTCTTTTTGTTTGTTTTGAAAAAAATAATAATTACAGGTATACATAATTTTTATCTATTCAATATTTAGAATTTAAAATTTATTATATATCTTTAGAGACTTATCTATGTGGTGCTAGGGAACTTTATTCCATTTATAATTATTGAATCATTCAATGTACATAGATGCTAATCATGGAACAGTCAAAATTGCATTTTTGACATTCATTATTTTTGTTGTTTGATTTGAAGAAACCAGAGGTCTAAGCCCATGAAACACTTTTGGGAACTTATGGTGATACTGCTCCGTTATATCTAATTTGTCGGTATTGGTTTCAACGATTTAAAAGTGGTAATTTTGATGTTAATGACAAAAAACCGCCTGGAGGATCAAAAAAGTTTGAAGATAATGAATTGGAACACTTACTGGACGAAAACCCAGGTCAAATATTTACACAATTTTGGGACTATGAATATTTACTTCGTTTTATTAAATTGTCGACACAATTTTAGATAAAGACTTTCAAGTAGTAAACAATAAGGGATATATGAATAAATAAGTCTTAATATTAATTTTAAAGAATCTGCAAAAACGTGGAATACACTATTCATACAAAAATTGAAAATGAAAGCAAATTACGAGCTTTATGGTGAATATGGTGAAATTACGCAAGTATTGATCTTCAAGATGGCGGACAATACAAATCCTCCTTACACGACGATTCGCTCATAACTAAATTAAAAACGCTTCATCTCGCTGCGTAGGTGACTACTATCGTTATCCAATTCCTTTCCAAAACTAAAAGAGTTAGTTTTCGAGATATTTTTTTTTTTTTCTTTTTCTAGATATAGAAAAAACACCATATCCCTTGTTTTTACATTATATATAATTTAGAAAAATTTGTGAATTTCTTTAAATATTAATTTAAATAAACAATAATCAATTAGCTATTATAAATTAAATAGAATTATATAGTATATACAAATTTATTATTAATTAATGATGTTGAAATAACAAACAATTATTTAGTTTTAGATATAAAGTTTATTATTAGTCCAAATAAATTACTGGAATTTGTCAATAAATATCTTAATTCATAATTAATGTTCAATTTTAATTCATTAAATATGTTATATCTAATCAAGTTTAACAAAAGCAATATTTGTTTAAAAGTTTAAAACAATCTCTATTTACAAGTAAATTCAATTTTCAAACAGTAAACATTTTTTTTATTTATCATCTGCTAAATAGAAAGTTTTACTATAAAATTAGAAGTTTAATTTTTTTTTTTCATACTTTTCAGGTAATTTTCGAAAATGCTCTCGAAAATGTTTTGCTTTTTTTAATCAAACAATAAAAACATGAAATTCATGCAGTAATAAACTGAATATGATTGATAGATGTCTAACCAAAATCAGCTCTTTCTATGAAACTTGTTATAATAACAGCTAGAATCATAATTGAAAAACGGAGCGAACTAACGATTTGTTAATCTAATCTAGAGGGTAACTTTTCCCGGAGTATTTTCGTTCCCGGGAATCGGGAAAAATAAAAATGCATTTCCCGGGATTATAAAAAATACTAAATTTGAGGTGGAAATTGTAAAATTTTACGAAAAAGTTAAATAAATGTTGTTTTTACCAAAAAATAAAGTATTAAATTTAATTCAAAAATAAAAAAATAAATTCAGTAAGATATAATATATAATTATCAAAATATAACATAAACATAATTATTTTCTTTTACTTGTTTAGAAAATAACATTTTAGAAACGACAGGCAATCATTGGAAATGTCGCCTAAAACTGAGATCCTTTCATATTACAGGAGTAATGATTAGTTATTCCTTTTTATTTTTTTTTGTTTCTTTGTGTTTTTTTTTTGCATTATTTTCAATTTATTTTTTTGGCATTATTTTTGTATTTTGTTTTTCTTATTTTGGTTTTTCTTTACTGTATATATCTAAAAAGATGGAAAACTGAGTCTGTGATTATGTGTGCCCTCACTTAAAGACATTTATGATCGATGATTACAGAGTGTTAGTTATTATGTAAATATGAAAATATGTTTTGCTTTTTTTTTGTTTTTGTTTGCTTTTTGGATGTTTTTGCTATTTTTTATTACCACCCAAAAAGGTGAATTGAAATCACATACAGAATGATTTTATATATATTTCTTGAATAAATAAATAATAATATTTATTTATTTATCAAAAAATATAATTAGGTCTTTACCTTACTCGCTCTAAACGCGACAGCTTATTTATATTAATTTAAGTTAAGGGGTAGGTGATGGAGAGGGGTTAATTTGAAGGGGCCGTAAGGAAAATTACTCTCTTTCCAAATGGTCAAGTGCAATAGTGTATTTTATTATTGTTACCTATTCAAGAACTATTTTATATAGAACCCTTACCAAGGTGTCAGGTATGGCAATTAAAACAGACCCAAGCTTGTGAAATCAAATTTTAAGTCTAAAAGTTGATTGATAGTTATAACTTATGCCAATTTCTATTACACGTGCAGATATATAACTATATATATATATATACAAAAAAAAAAAGTTAAATACAAAATAATTTGGTAATGGCATCTGCCGTCTGCCAAAGTTCACTGTAAAAAAACTCAAAAAATAGAGAAATTATAAAGAAAAATTAAAGGGAGAGAAAAAAAGAAAAAGGAAAAAAAATTATAACAAAAGACAAATGTATGTATGTACATTTGTATTTTATATTTATTACGATTATTTCAATTAATAAATAAAGATTTCGGTATCGGCATCATAATCAGCATGAAAAATAATTTGTTTTGTTTTCCCGGGAAATGTTTCGTTTTCCCGGGAAACGGAAAATAAAATTGGGTTTTCCCGGGAATTCCCAACCCATCAATATTTCCCAAACGTAATTCGAACCCCTAAGCACACTCCAAACAATAACTACAAATACTACATTTAAAAGTATCTGTAGCAGTATCAATACCGAGAATTCATTGAGGTTTTTAAGTACAGTAAGAAGTTCCCTTTACAAAGCTCTCTTGAAATAAAAAATCTCATAAATCAACAAAGAAAAACAAAACCCTCAAAATTAATTAGTCTGAATTCGATATTTTAATACGTTCATTTTATAGAAATGAGTTTACCTGTATGGCCTGTTTAGCTAATCTTGTCATGAGGGCGTCTGAATAAACTTGATGAACGCTAAATCGTGGCTGTTCAACAGATGCACGTCGGCGTATCTCCTCCCATCGATCCTCTCCATAAGATACTTTAATAAATTCACACAAATTCTCCAATAATAGACCATACATCTGAAACAAATAGAATTTTATTACATGTTACCAATAATTTGTATATATGGTATATAGAAATAAATTGATATGTAAACGTATTGTTTAGGCGAAATTAAACAACTCGCTAATTAATTATTTAAAATTTTGAAAAACACTAGGGACGAAGTGAGCAAGCACAGTTATGTGAAATGGAACTGAAAATTTGAACATTTTTATTTGCCTTCCTGTTTTTATGCCTTTTGTTACACGTTTTTTGCAACAAGAATATGGCACATATCGATATTGGTTATTGTAAATTTATTCAAAACATACAAAAAATATACACAACGTTTCGATTGCAGAAGTATCAATATGTGGTTTTATTTACAAAATTCCCTTATAAATAAAAACAACCACCACAGCTTTAATAAGAATATGGCACATTCGGACTTGTTGAATAGGGATCATTGACTGGTAAGATCCACTTGTAGGTTCTTTGGTGACAACTTTCGGAAATATAAACCGATCATTTAAGGTTACATAAATCCTGATTATCCTTTTGTATGATTATTGCTGTTCAGGTATTTGAATTTATTATTAACTAATTTGTTTTGATTAATTTCTAAATTGTAATTTGAATATTAATTTATTTGACGTCCATTGATTAAGATTTTCTTTAAAGTATATTGAATGACCTCAAATTTAGTTTTATAATTTAGATTTATTATTCATTAATTTGTTTATTGTTAAAATTACCTTTCGAAAATCAAAAATTCTACTTGTGTAATCATACATATATCAATTTTATTTATATAAATAAATACAATCAGAAAACCGAATTAAATTTGTTTTTATGTACTATAAATTTAGTTTTTTCGTTTCATTGGGAAACGCAGGGGAGTTGGATTAATTGTGGTTTGGAGAACTTCCAGTGTTTTTATTTGTATCTTTAACTAGAGAATAAAAACCTCGTGTTTGAAATCGACGGGTCACCTGGTGACGATTCAGATATTCCTTTTATAATTGAAAAGCATTTGAGTCTACCCAGTAAATTGGTATAATATAATTGATCCCTAATTAACTAGTAGAAAAATAGTGTTGAATTAAAAGGTTAAGCAAATCTTCTTTAAAAAGATTGCTGGTGACCGTGAATTATCAGTTTTATTGTAATTATAAAATAGTATAAACAAGTAGGGGGTATTTAACCCTTCTACTTAATAATAAATTTGACGAGTCCGTGATAGGGCTGTATTTACAAACCCCTTTGATTATATTTCTGATCTATCAAAAGGATTCAATTGAAATTATTCAAATTATTCTAATCTTGTTGATATGTTTACTATAGTACTAGATCAAAGGGTGACTTCCATTGTTTGGTTATTCATTTATATTTTTTCTATTTCATTTATATTTTCTGTTATGAAATAAATTAATGGATGTAATTTTTCACGTCTACTGATTGAAAATCGGTGTTTACAAACCCATATAATAATACTATAATTATTCATAGAATCTCTCCATTTGTTAGTTTACGATTAAATTTCATCATCATCCCCACGCTTTCTTTTATATTCTAGTATGATTTTCCCTTTGATATATAATATCCTTATCAATGGAATCAAGTATCAAATGTTTCATCAACATTATCAAAAGAATTAATATAGCGAACAATTTTAAGAATAAAAATAACAAGTTTAATAAATTAAAAATAAAACAAAATAATATACATTATATCATGCAATTGTGACAGCTCATCCTTTATTTAATGGAGCTGAAAAAGAAATATATAATATTTTATTTTGATATGTTTTATGTCAAATAGAATATGGATGATGATGATAATGAAAGATGGAAAAACAAATCAATGTACAATCAATCTTTGATATTCTATTTATATATCTATTCGTTGTTGTTTTTTGTTGATTGATATTGAAAAACTAATTCTTTTTAGAATTCAAACTTTATATGGTATATATGTTACGGTAAAAGTAATAAATTTTGTGATTATACATAATATCAATGAATTTGGTAAATATGATAAATTATTTCATATTTGTCAAATTTACCAATTTGTCTATAAAGTCCCCAACTCGTAATGAGAAATGTTATAAAAGTTTCTTATTTTATGAAAATTCGTTCAGTTTGCATCAATTCTAAAAACGGAATATAAATATTATCTTTAGCCAACACTCCTCTCTTCGGTTTTTTTCGGTTCGGTTTGGATATAGGTTAATCTAAACCGAACCGAAAAAACCGAAAAGTGAGGTTGAAAAATTAATAAATTAACTAATTTTCCTATATCGAAACCGAACCGAAAAAAAACCTAAGAGTGGAGTGTTGGCTAATAATAACATATATATATATATATATAATATCACCAATATGGTTGCGATATTACACTCTCCATTCCAAAAGAAACCGAACTTTTAAAAAAAAATAGTACCACTAATGCCATCTGTTGTAATATTTTACCCGTAGATGGCTTATTCCCTCATTGACAACTGGTATAAATTTCATGACATTTGGATGCATTCAACAAAAGTTGTTTTGTACATCGGTCGGAAGATGAGTTTCAAACAGAGAGCTGCAATTGATTTTTGTGTTAAACTTGGTAAAACTTTTACTGAAACCCACCAAATGCTACAAAATGCATATGGTGATGATTGTCTATCCCGTACGCATGTTTACGAGTGGTTCGGGCGATTCAAATCGGGTAGAGAGACGCTGGATGATGACGAAAGATCAGGCCGTCCCATAACCGGATTTTTACGATTCAAAAGGAATTATCCACAAAGAATTTGTTCACTGGAGAGTTTTACTTTGCATCATTCGCCCTATTCACCAGATCTGGCTCCGTGCGACTTCTATCTGTTCCCTAAACTGCATTTGGCAATGAAAGGAAAGTGGCACGCATCGATTGAAGCCATTGAGAAGGCGACGACCGACGTCCTAAAGACCATTCCAATAAAGGACATGGGGAAGTCGTTTGACAACTGGTTGGAGCGTGCAAATTTGTGTATCGATGCAGAAGGGGA
Source organism: Labia minor (assembly GCA_963082975.1). NCBI lineage: Eukaryota > Metazoa > Arthropoda > Insecta > Dermaptera > Spongiphoridae > Labia > Labia minor. The sequence goes on along the minus strand of OY720344.1, from coordinate 17,669,674 downwards.
ATACATTGATTAATAAAAATGATTTGTTCCAAAATGTACATTGGTTTTTTATTTTTTTAAAAAGTTCGGTTTTTTTTGGAATGGAGGGTGTACGTAAGTACCCTTTCTAATTGTAAAATATAATATATTGTAATGATATTTTAAAAATATCATTAATCCTTAAAAGAAATGAATAATTAAAAATTTATTTTTTTAAAAATAAATTTTTTTGTGGAAAGGATTAGGATTGGAATACGTGTCCCCTGAAGGACGAGTTGTTGGAAAGTCGAATAGTCAGTCGGGCAGTGACTAGAGTCCCGAGCAGATGGACTTTATTGGAGAAAAAAAGGACCACCATTTACCAGTCCACTGATTATCGCTGATATAAGGACCGGCTACAAGATTAACAGTTATCTACATTATTGATTTGAACATATTGTTGCATTGATTCTTTGATTTCATCTTTCGCTGGTGTTAGTGTATTCATTAATTCTGCATTTGGAACACCATTCAGCCGTCGCTTAGATGAGTTCCGGCTACATCGTTCACAAGAAATATTGTTTGTAAGAAGGAATTTTTTTTATTATTAATTTTTTATTTTTTTTTAATCAAAGAATTAAAAGAAAAATTATTTTTAATTCACAACAAATATTGATGTTTCTTTAATTTCGATATAACGGATTTTTTTTTTTATAAATAAATATTAAATAAATTTTTTTGTATATATAAAAAAACTATAAATAAAAGTTTATATTTAAATTTAAAGGTTTTAAAAGTATATTTAAACATTAAATATAATAAATTTTTAATTCTTAATTTTAAATTTAATTTTTTTTTCTCTCTCTCTCTCTCTCTTTTCTTTTTTTTTTTTTAGTCCAGATATCCGGGACAGTTCACGCCCATTCAAAGTCCAACCTTGTCCAATACACATTTGTGACCAAAACCCTTAATTTTCATAAAATTTCCCCCTGCCAAATACAACCTTATAAAAAAATCATTACAATGTATATTATATTATATTAATATATTATATTAATATATTATAGTTCGAGGTCTCTTACGCCATATTGTTCAACCAAAAATATCTTTCTGAGTTTAGTAACTACTCAAAAAAAAAAATCTGCATTCTATTCTACTGGCCCAACAATGATATTTATCACATTTACCATTTGAGATATTTCCCAAATTTAGTGGTGATTATGATGACAAGTGCAAATTTCGTAAAATATTTTTGAAAAATAAGAAACTTTTATCACATTAAGAGTTGGGGACTTTATAAACTAACCGGAAAATTTGATAAATATTAAATAATTTATCATATTCAGTGATGATTATGTATAATCACCGATTATTTTATATAATCACAGAACTTTGTATTGTTTATTATTATCATAATACTACATGAATAAAATGACTTTTTTCATTTTTCGATTTTGACTTTAGGTTAACCGATATTGTTAATATTTTATAATTCTTTGTAAATTCAATTTCAAGAAAATAATTTAAATTTTTTCTAGATTACAATATAAATTATTTTTTTGATGAAAATATATCATATACTATTATGATATATATGACTAATGAATATAGATATATAATAATAATTTTACAATTTAACATATAAATGTATTAATAATATAATTAATAATATTATATGCTAAAAATTTATTTTTTTTTTTAGAAAAAAATCGTGCCTAATTTTGGAAGTCATCATTCTGTATTATAAGAGGCATACTTTTATATATATATTACGACCTTTACGAGTAAACGTATATGGTCTTCCTTTTTCAATTGATTACATACCATGAATATATTTTTCTCTAATTTTTCTTCTTCTCCTCTTCGAGCCTAAAAGTGTCACACCCAGTAAAAATTAGCTGGAGTGTCTCCACTCGACTATCTCGCAATTTGAATTGGATTAAATAACATAATATATTATATTTAAATTAAATTTAATTAATTATAAATTATAAATAATAAATATTAAACCAGCGCATGTTTGGCTTTTTATTGATGGCACCATGGCACGTGTTGGCGCGTGAGATTTGCAGTGCTAAAAAATTAATTCTGGTACTTTCAGCGATTCAATCAAACTGAAATTCTATATATAGCAGTTTTATACAATTATTAATTATGTAAAAAATTATCAAACATATATTTTTATTTTTACGGTCACTTTAGAGGAAAAAAAATCAAAACGTTGTAGGTAATGACCCTCTTCCGGTTGAGTTACATTTCTCAAAAGTTGATAGAAAACTATGAATTTTGAATAATGTCCATGTACCAAATTTCATCATTCTAGCTCAAACCGTTTTTGCGTAATCTTGTCTACATACACACACACACATACACACACACACATACACACACACACATACACACACACACATACACACACAAACACACTCACAGACATTTTTCTCAACCTTAGTGAAAATGATTCAGGAACCTTCAAAACGTATAAAAACATCAAAATCTCAACATCGAAAATTTTCGTGATCGCAATACTATCTCTGGCGAGATAGTAAAAATTTATAAATTGTTTATTTTTTCATTTTATAAAAATAAGAAATTAATTCTAAAAATAAATCTCGATTATTTATTAAGAATTTGATATTAATTTCTAATCCACTAACTCTTTCAAATTCATTTAATTTTTATATCTTCCCCCACCTTCTCTCTATTTCTAATTCCAAACACTCACAATCATGTTTATTTTTCATTTGGTTTTCTCAATTCGCATTAATTGTCCCGTTTATTATAATCTCGATGGTGTAAAGTGATCGCAAATTCTTTGTTATTCTATCACTATAATTTATCAAATGATTTCAAATATTTTCGGTCAATATTTAATTCATTTAGGTATTCTGTTTTTTTTAATTCTCTGAGAATCATGAATCATGTCACCCATTAATTTAAAGTTTAAAAAAAAATTCAATAAATATATTTAGTTTTTAAAGAAAATACAAATTAATAATTATAATATATGTATGTATACATATAACATTATAATTACTTCATAGGAATAAAACATAATAATTATTTGGTAATTTAAAAATATTAATTACTTTTAAAGCATGGAAAGCACTATTTTTATATTTATTTTATTATTTGAAGCTCGAGGCACCTCAGCAACAAATGCCATTTCATCCTCATTCCTCACCAAGCAACATTTCAGGGAGAATTTGGTATTTTTCGTTGGGCCACACTAAACTACTGAATTCTGGCAGATTCCAATCTGTGAGAATTCACCATGCATCATCACATATAAACTTGACATTTTAGTACGAGGACCGGTCAAAAAGTTTGTGACTTTTTGAATTTCCTGTCTCTTAAATAAAATGGTAACACTGTTCCTGTCAGCAGGCAATTATCAACTGACTCCTGTCGATATTTGAACCAGTTGGGTCTTTTAGTTTTTGTTTGACATCCATTAATAGCAGATTTAAGAAGAAAATGGAAAAAAGTGAATTTTGTGTTCTCATTAAGCATTATTATTTTGTGGAAAAAAATCACTGAAACCGAGTTTTTTTGTCGCTTCATAAACGTGGATCCATCGTCGCAAGACACCAGAGAGCAAACTTCAGTCAAAACAGTGGATTTCTCGGGGTGAATCGGCACCGAAGATGTCCTCAACAAGTCTTTTTTTTTGGATGGGATAAAAAAATTGGAGATAGGTTGGACATAGGGTATAAAGCTCAAAGAAGACTACGTTGAAAAATAAAATTATTTTTTATCAAAAATCTGTTTCATTCAAAAAGTCACTTATTCACCTGCCCTCGTAGCAACATTTTGAATTTCCTTTGAAATTTTGATATCGCAATAAAATATGTCAGTACTTGTTCCCGACCAATAAAGCATCTATATCTATGTCAAATTTCATTTAAATTGGATAAACCATTTTGGGGAAGGGAAGTAAAGTTCAGACTTATAAACATTCTCTTATATATATATATATTACTATCAGATTTATCAGGGATATAATCAGGTATTTTTGTGAGATTGTTTTCTCGACGTTTAGGCACCCATTTTGGCGCCATTATCAAGAGATTATTTAGGTAGGAATTAGGTGATAAATCTGATAGTAATAATAACAATAACATTCACGGAAACCTAAACCAACATATATATATATATTTATACTTAGGTATAGTGATTGCATTTCTATGGTAACTATTAAATTGACCTTTTATTTTTGAAATCGCACAATTACTTAGCAAAGCACCAAATTAATTATAAAAATTATAGGTTTAGTAATAATTTCATAAGTATTTTTAACGAGGAATTTTGTTTCATTGGCCATGATTGTAGTTTGAAGTTTGGTAGCTTCACAGGATATAATTTATTTTCTTATGTCTCTAGAGAGAGAGAGATGATATATTATTATTGAAGAGACACATACAAATGGGAGAGAAGTATAACAAATCAAAAAAAACAACTTATACTACTAAATTATAAGATCTAATTAACTACGTATTTCATCTCCTTAGATATTATTTTTCAAAATTAATTAAATAAAACTAGATTAAATGAATTAATTCAAATAATATTTTATAGAATAGATAAAAATTATATAAAATTGCATACACATTATATTTATATTTTTTTCATTCTCTATTTTGGCTAGATTTTGAAAATGAAAGTAATTAATCAACCAATATCATACAGAAATGAATATCAAATTAAGATTTCAATAGGATTCAAAGTGGTTTATTTAATCTAGTTATCAATTACATAATATTATATTACCTATATTTAGGAACTTGGAATAGAATGAGGAATCAAGTTGAAAATAATAAAATATAAAAGAACTAATTAATATTTATTGTTTTGTTTTTTTGTAAACAGATGATTTTTTAATAGTCACAAACATATTAAGAACAAAAGAAATATACTTTTTTAATCCCAAATAGTATGTAGGTTCCTATGTCCCATTCTGCCTCCAGGTTTGGGGTATAATGTGGTTGTTATAAAAATAAACGAAACCTACATTTTATAACCAGGACCACCTATATGCTTTTCTTTTCTAAATTCGAATCATCTCAAATTAAAGAAAAATAAACTAGGGTCTTCTTAAAATTTACTTTAATTTAAATTGAAGGGCAGATTAAGGTACACTATTGAAGACACTACATTATATTTACTAGTTTATATCTATAATAGTACCTGGTTCACCAAGCCGCCGTTAAAATAATTTAAAAGAGCATAAATTAAAAAAATAGCTATAAACGTACGTATTTATGCACTGAAAGACAGAAAAGTATGGCCTGTGGATATAACATAATATATATTTCGTAATTTGATTTTATTTATATTTATAATATTTTGTATTTATGTCTGACGTAGTTGCTGACGTCATTTAAATTTCTAATTTCAAATTAAGGAAAAAATTAATAAAGAGATTTTTCTCGAAGCTGAAACCAATATAGATCGATTTTCTTTATAAAAATTATCTATGGTGTGAATTTCAAAAAAATCCTTTGAGCGGTTTAATATTTCAAAAGTAGAAATATATATATCTATATATATATATATAGGTATATATATAATTTTTGCTAGTATAATAAGATAAGATATATATTCTTTAAATATATATTATCATGTTTTAAAAAGTTGGGTTACTAAGCCACTTTTTATCATAACCTGTAGATCAATTATTTCCATTTAAAAAAAAATAAACAAATTTTAATAAAAAATGAATGAGAACTATACAGAGGGATGATCAAAAATAAAATTACTGAGAACCTAATTCCGAATGACGAAATACGATAAAAAAAATAAAAGACGATCTAATAATACAAGTCAATATTTTTTTTTCTTATTTTCTAAAGACTAGATAATATACGTTATATTTATATATATCAGAGCATAGCATAGCATAGGTTATGGATCTATAAATACATAAGTTTTTACAGGAAATAGGAAATGAAAACGACATTTTTTTAATGAAAACATCAATTTAAAAAAAAAAATCAAAAATAAAACGAATAGAATTTCAATGAGATTTAAATGTTTTGATAACAAATTTTTAATAAACGAGGCATATAATTCTTTAAACTTACATTTGTAATTATTTTTACCTGAATTATTTTTATTTATCTTCTTTAATTATAATAATATGTAGGTATGTAGTATTTAGATTCAATTTGTCCACATTTACAAATATTATTGCTTTTAATTTAATATAATTATTTACAAAAAATAAAATATTAAAAAACTTTACTTATTTATAATATTAAATATAATAATAATAAATATAATTCTTTCTATCTATCGACTCTACGGACTCAAAAACTTAACGACGCTCCGTCAAACGTCCCTATACTGGGATACTCTCATACAACTTCCATTGTATTCTAACTCCCTCACGTCTGCCCAACGGCCTCTTCCCAATCGGTTTTCCTACTAACAAATTTCTTCGCAGTTTTTCCTATCTCATTGGAGTCACGTGTCAAGCCTATTACAACCTTCTCGATTTTATGACCCTAACTCTGTGGTTTCCATCTTTTCTAAACTTGCGCCCCCCTTTTTTTAAAAAAAATTCTTGCCTCCCCCTTAATTTTTGTAATAATCTAATTTCATAAATACTCTCATAATATAGTAGTAATTTAATGAGATACAAAATAATACATACACATTACACACCCACTCAATTAAGCAAAAACATATTATAGATTATTATATACTATTTAGAAAAAAATGCAATTTCTCTTTATTCAGTCCCCTCCAATCCCTTGTGATATCCTTTTTTACTATCTCGCCATAGTATTTAATTAAATTTTCGAGATTTTGATATTTTTATACGTTTTGAAGGTTCCTGAATCATTTTCACTAAGGTTGAGAAAAATGTCTGTGTGTGTGAGTGTATGTGTCTGTGTATGTATGTATGTAGACAAGATTACTCAAAAACGGTTTGAGCTAGAATCTTGAAATTTGGTATGCGGGCATTATTTAAAATTCGTAGTTTTCTATCACCTTTTGACAAATGTAGCTCAACCGAAAGAGAGTCATTACCTACAACGTTTTGATTTATTTTCTTCTAAAGTGACCGTAAAAATAAAGATATATGTTTGATAATTTTCACATGATTAATAATTGTTTAGAATTTCAGTTTGATTGAATCGCTGAAAGTACCAGAATTAATTTTTTCACACTGCAAACCCCACGCACCAACACGTGACGTGGTGCCATCAACAAAGAACCAAACACGCCTTGGGGTTTAATAAATATTATTTATTAATTTATAATTTATAATTAATTAAATTTAATTTAAATATAATATATTATGTTATTTATTCCAATTCAAATTTGCGAGATAGTCGAGTGGAGACACTCCAGCTTATTTCTATATATGATGCGAAGAATCCTATTTTCCGATAGACTAAATATATTTTCGTCATAATAATGATTATAAGTAAAGTACACATTTTGTTTAATAAATTTAAAATCGCTATTATATATTATATTAAATATAAAAAAAATCTCTGGCCACAGAATAACTATATAGCACAACAACCTTTCGTCTTAGCAGCCACTTCTGAATTGTCTTCTAATTCTCTCACATCACTTTATTTTATATTAAGTTTCTTTAAATTATATTCTTATATATTAATGGTAATTGATTATTTTCTCAAATAGTGGTTTCCTTCTATTGTTTCATTGCAAGTGTGAACTATAGTTTTGATCGTTAATTGTTTTAAAAGTAAAAAAATATAAAATAGCACAAAGACACATGTCAGGTACAAATATAAAAACAACCCCTAACTCAACGTAATAGTCAACAAGTTGTTGCCAATAGTTTATGAGATATATGAAATAAAAAATTAGCAAAACCGGTTCAAGAAAAATTGAAAGCACTCAATTAGAAATTTTGATTTGGTTGAAAATATGTCAAAAAAGGCACACAATCACAAATTATCTGAAAAATTGGAAAAATGTTTAATTAACAATATCATATATATATATAATGTTAGTTCAAAAGAAAAGGTGAATTTTGAATTATTTCGACAAGTATTTATTTATTCATCAATATCCATTTTGTACCCTTCAAAGTAATACCCCTCAGATATAATGTACTTATGCCAGCGCTTCTTCCAATCGTCGAAGCACTGCTGAAATGCGCTTTTCGGTATGGCCATCAGTTCGTTCTTCGATTCCGACTTTATCTCATCAAGTGATTCCTTTCATTGGTCTCTTCAGTTTTAGAATAGGAAAAAGTTGCAGGGAGCCAAATCTGCTGAATACGGTGGCTGAGCCATGATTACGGTGTTGTTTTTGGCCAAAAAATCACGAACAGGCAATGATGTGTGAGCTAGTGCATTATCGTGATGCAGAATCTATGATTTGTTTTTCCACAATTTCGATCGTTCACGCAAACGTTGAATCACTTCCTTGTAGTATTCCTTATTAACAGTACGACCTGTTGACAAGAACTCATAATGCACCACGTTATTGAGAAATTAGTGAACAATACCTTCACATTTGAACTTTGTGTGCTTTTTGTACCATTTATAAACATTTTTTTGAGACAAAGTAGACTCGTCGAATGCCACACTCAACATTTTAAGTGTGTTGGAGCACTTTATTCCAATTTTTACACAAAATTTCATACATTTTTTTTAAGTAAAACGTGACTAACTTTCTCAGTTGTCAAAAACAAACTACTAATCCAAAATGGCTGATAATGTCAACATATGAGAAACATGTGTGTCCCAACATAACAAAAAAAATTTCTAATGTACACAGTCCGCGAAAATTCAAAATTTCCCTTTCTTTGGAACAGACCTAGTATATTTTAAATAAATGAATTTTTATCATAGCTTTCATATAGTCTTCTTTTAGAAATAAATCTGCATTTAATATTAATAATCATAATTCTCTATTTTATCATCACTCGTATCTCCGTCATTCTCCAAAAATCATATTATTTTGAAAAACTTTAAATGTATTCTCATCTTAGTCATATCAAATATAAATCATAATTTATAAAAATATAGATTTTAACTTTAATATATTTTGACGAATATTATTATTATTATTATTATTCTATACGTACATACATATACATTTATTGCACATATATGATGAAAATATTGGAATATTACTTTAGCCCCTTTTTATGTACTTTATACATATATATATCCAATTAGTTTACTATCTCTAATTAAAAGCAGTGGATAATTGAATATGAATAGGAAGAGGCTATTCTTGTCAGTAGAGAGAATTAAAATTACGAGTATATGCCATTTTATATATCTTAATGTTTCTATTCTTTGATTATTGTTTTTTTATACTCTTTTCATGTAAAATAATAGAAATAATTATAATAAATTCGAAAAAATTATTATTATTTTAAAATTTATATTAAATTAGCATATTAGAAAGTTTAAATAAAAACAAAACATTTTTATATTTGATTTATAAATAATAACATTTAAATAATAATTTGTATTTGTATTTGAATTAATATAAAATTGAAATCATCTCATTGATCAATTTATGCGTTGTTGGTCAACGAGTATAATTACTTCGAAAGAATTGGATAATATTTTCTTTTACTAACCTTTAAATGTTTTTCAATCGGCTAAATAGAATTAAAATCAAACAAGCACGATAATGATGAACGATACCATTGTCATGAAAGTTTAGAAAAAGAAGGAGGAGGAGAGGAAGAGGAAGATGAGAGGGGAAAGCAGGTGGGTTATTCACAATTTAACGTGAATAGAAGAGAGGGGATATAATGATGGAGATTTAATGAAGGAGATGACACGAGAAACTGTAACAGACGACTGCCAACAACCATGTCGGTGGTTTTCGCTTTCGAGCAACCCTCCGACGACGTTCTCCTCTCCTCTTTGCTCCCTTTCCCCCCACCCGACCATCCCTTCCAATAGAATATTGATGGCGTCGTTGTCGTCGTCGTATATGCATGGTGGATATCATCTTCATTTCAAATATAAATATAAATACGAAAGAAGAAGAGAAATCCATTGATTGATTCATCCATTCATTCGGTGTCTGAATAGCAAGACAATAGAAAAGTGATTAGGAAGGGACCATCCCTTGGTCTCCCCTCCTTTCACCTTATCACCTTGGACCAACTATTTATGTCCAGCTATTTAACAAACATTAATTTTAAACACACGCACAGAACAATTTCAACCCAACCAAATTACCAACAACAACCTTTACAAATTAAAATGGGAAATGTACTGGAAAGATCTTTTAAAAAATAATTATCCAATTGAAAGAAATAAAATAACCCAATGAAGTCTTATACTAGAAAGAATTAGAATAATAATAATAAAAATGATAAATGTTACATTAAATAGAAATATATATCTACTACTTGGTACCTCACTGTGTCTCACATTTCCCCCTTCTAACCATATTTTTACCGACCGACGATAGTAAGGGAGGTATTGTTTAACATTGGATATATCCTATCTTTCCTAAGTAATTTCAATTAATTGATTAAAAGATTCATCCCAAAAATAAAAAGAAATGGTTTCACTAAATGCAATCTCTTTCTATTATCATTATTTTTATTATTAGTATTATTATTATTACATATTATTACGAGGTCAATAAGGTCAATAAGTTCGTGACTTTTTGAATTTCCTGTCTCTTAAATAAAATGGCAGCAATGCTCCTGCCAGCAGGCAACTATCAGCTGACTCCTGTCGAAATTTGAACAAACTGAGTCTTTTAGTTTTTGTTTGGAATCCATTAATAGCAAAGTGCCTCGTGATTTGAGAAGAATATGGAAAAAAGTGAATTTCTTTGAAAATCCATAAATTGAGATACGAATTGGAGCAATCAGCCCTATTTTTCGGATTTAGCCCCATGTGACGATTTCTAACCTGTTGAAATGGCTCGGCGGAAAGAGATTTGACTCCAACGATGAAATCATCTCACAAACAAATACCTGTCCTCGACAAATCTTATTTTTTGAAAGAGATAAAAAATTGGAGAAACTTTGAAGAAGAGCATAGAGCTCAAAGGACACTACTATGAAAAATAAAATAATTTTTTATCAAAAAACCTGTGTTTCATTCAAAATGTCACGGACTTATTGATCTGCCCTTGTATCTATGATATTTAGACATATTTTTTCAAAATGAGAATTTAACAATTTGATCTTTTCAACTCAAGTCACTCCTAATCCAACTTTATAATTATAATCTACATGCTCATGCATAAATAAAATAATTATAATAATATTAATTTTTATTTTATGGAAATTTTCTTTCCAAAAAACATATTATCTAATAGGAAAAATAGAGATAAAAATGGATGTTACAAAACTTCTGATTGAGTAAAGAAAAAAAAGGCAAGAAAAAGATTGGAAAAGATGCATTCATTCAAGTGGAATCGGGAGAGGAACAAAAAAAAAAATAATGGAGGGTGATCTTTATCAAATGATTGTCAAGTTAAATGTTATTATCAATAAAAGAAGGAAAAAGAATAAAAAAGTTTCAATCATTTTCTGTTAAAACAAATATTAGTTTTATTTTTTTCCCCTATGATTTGAACATATTATGATCAATTTTTTCAATAGATGATTCAAGTGGTGTAAATTTTTTTTATTGGATTCTTATATTGTATGATTAGAAGATGATGGAAGAATTAAAAGAAAAATGAAATTAATTTATATATAACTTTTTCTTTGAAAAGATAAGAATTTACGAAATATAATCATCAAATCTTCTTCCCTCATCCTTCTATATACCTATATACATTATTTATATATCTTTTATATATATCTCGTCGTAATTTGGTGGCTTACAATTAGTATGGGTTGGTTTATGAAAAAAATAGGTTTTAAAATTAATAAATTTGATGCTTAATTTAATAGCACTCTGGTATTTATTAATAGAAAATAGTTGGGCGAATCCAGCGACGGTTGATAAGGGAAGAGGTAAATTTGAATTCATTCAGAATATTAAATTAAGATAAAATTAATATTTAATAATAAAAAACTTCAATATAATGATATTTGGTATCGTTAGAAATTATAAATAGGTTATAAATTATAAATGAACTAATATAAAATAAAGTCATTTATTTATTTTTATTAATTAAATCAAATTTTGTATTTGTAATTTATTAAGGGGGGGGGGCAGCATGGCTGAGTGGGTAGAGTACGAGATTTCTACACAGGAAGCCTGAGTTCGAATCCCTGCATAGAACTCAAGATTATATATTTATTTAATAAAAATAAAAAATTTAATTCAATTTAATATCGGCTGCCCCAGCTCCAGGAACTGACAAGCCCTGGTTCTACAAAGCCTGCTCCGGCAGGATAACCTCAAAACAAGCAACCATGAATCGTGGTTCATCCAGATAATTGCTCTTCAAGAGACAAGATTCACGGATGAAAAATACTATGGACTATAAGAACTATCGCATATTCAAGAGCAAGACGGCCAAGCGAATTGGAAGAGGTTTACCACTTCTGGGCGTAGCGTTCATTGTGAACAAGAAGATCATCGATTCAATATTAGAAGTCAATGCCATCAGCAATCGCATCATGACCATGAGGATGCGATGCGCTTCTAAAAATTTATGGGAGCTTTGCGTGATCCAAGACGGTCCATACGCAATTAATAATAATAATAATTTATTAAGGGTCGATCACACTTAGCTGCTAGTGTTAAGATAGAATACGGTTCAAGTTAAGACATGAGAATCTTTGGTTAGTACTTCAGGCTTCAATGAGACATCTTCTGTGGGCTGGCGACTGCTGGTGTGATGGAAGTCGGCCGTGATGCCTGATCCTGGGACTGGAATCCACTTAGGGATGATGTCTCTGCTCTGCTCTAAGTCGAAGAGTAATCAACATTCCTATTTACATCCATAAGAAAAACTTTTTATGCTCTCCAAGTATCCTCTGAATAACTTTTCAATAACTCACCCCCAGGGATCTCTCAAATAAAACGCTTGCATTTAAATTAAAAATGGTGACAAAATTAAATGGCAATAAACGGCAAGCGTTTTATTTGAGAGATCCCTAAAAAATTAATTAACTAATTCATTTTAACTAGGCTCATTATTCAAAGTATCTAGACCATTGTTGTTGAAGTGCTAAGTAGGCGGACCATCATGAAGAAGAATATACTTTATACTTATTGAGGCTAAGAGAAAAATTATTTGCTAGTTTTTAGTGCATTTATAAATTTATAAATAAAACACTAACTTAATTTTTTTTAATTATTTTTTTTTTAAGATCGAAAATGTGATTTATAGATTATATAAAAATCAAAATATGATTTTTTAGACATATGATATAAAGGAATTGTTTTAAATTATTGTCTTTTTAAAATTGGGTAAATTTTTTAAATTTGTATTAAATCCAAAATTATTTTATTCTATTATAATTTGTTAAAAGGTTTCTTTTTTTACCGACCGAAGATAGTAAGGGAGGTATTGTTTTCACACCAAATTTCACATGTGGAGATTTTTACATATCTCCACGAATCATGCATTTTCTTAACAGAAAAAAGTATTTTAGCATGATGTCTGTCCGTCCGTCCGTCCGTCCGTATAGATGTGTACAGCCTGAACGGCTCAACAGGTTTTGATGAAATTTGGTATATTTACTTAATGCATCAGTGGGATGAATTGATCAACTTTTGGTGCAAATCCGGAAACCGGAAGTGGTAGTATTAACGATCGACGATAGGAAGGGAAGGGTTATTTTCACACAAAATTTCACATGAGGAGATTTTTTTATATATCACCACGAATCATACACTTTGTATTGGTTTTATCCTCGGAAAAATCATATTTATTAGTTTTTTCTTGATTTAAAATTATATGACGTCATCCAGCCATTCATGACGTCACAGCCTGGTCTTGCATATATATTATAAATAAAATAAAATTAAAAATGTTTATATTTATTATTTATGTATGCCTATCTGTTTTTTATTACATTAATAGATATATTAAAATTATTTGAAATTGTTTCTGTAGCTGAAAATTAATTTACTTCAAACCGTCGGTCGGTTCGGACCTGGCCACAGGTCAACTTATTTTATTTAAAAAATTTAATAAATTCTCTTTTGACAATCAAATTAAATTCAGAAATATGAGTTCAATTATAATACTTTAAAATTTGTATATTTAATTAATTATAATATTAAAATATAGGTATACTTAGATCATATTTAATCTCGCTAAAAACATTCAATATTTCTGCACACCAATTATTAAGACTCACAAGTTTAAAATAAATTGTCTTTAAATTAAAAAAATAAATATTTGAATTTATTTAAATTATATATGGTTGAGAGGAGACCAAATATTATAATCATGAGCTGCTAGCTATACATAAAAACTTAAATTGAAATTAATATATAAAATCTGGGGAATCACTTGTATGGACATAATTCAAAGATGTCATAATAAGACTCTGAGGGCTATAATACGTGCTTAATAAAGTATAATGTAAGGTATTTAATATAAATTTGAATATCAGAAGTGTGTTAAAAGATGAATAGCTTACGATAAGTACAAAATCACACTAATGAGAAAACGAGACATCTTCTTTGACACACAAGGCTTTCACAGAAGACTGGAACCTTACTTCCCATAAATATATTTTTCACTAGTCTATCATCAACCAGACTATCATCCTTGTTTGCTTTTTTAGCTATTTTGTTATAAGATCTTAAAACAAGCATTAATAAAGCATCTTTCAATATATTTAATACTCTTTGATATTGATTAATTAATTACTTTGATTAAGGGAAAACAATAAGAATGAGGTTTTTTAAAGATAAGACCACCTGTACATACATTAATGAAAATCATATATTTTTTTTAAAAATAATTAACTCTATTATTACCATCCTTGACTTTTGTACGTCCTTTGCAAAGACAATACCTATCAAGTCGGTTATATCACTGAGGTGTCCTATGATCAGTACAACGGGTCCTATCAATCTTAGCTTCTTCTCACCATGTGGCGCCCTTATAACCAGTTTAAAATATTGAAAATTAAAAAAATTAATAGTTTTTAGTTTTAAAAGATTAAAAACAATTTTTTTTTGAAATTAACTAAAATGTAAAAAAATATCATTTATTACAGATGACTTTTAAAACCATTAATAAAAATAGACGAATTATAGTATAAAAATAATTGAAAAAGAAAAGAAAATGTGAGCGATTAAAAGCAACGTGAGGTTGTAAGATCAAAGATTAGGGTGTGGGAGGAAGGACCACACAACACACACATAGGTCAAACTGGAAAACCACTTTTTTGGAATCAGAATGACCTGAAACGGGGAGGTATCTGAAAAAACAAGTTATATTCAAACTTCCACATGTTTACATTACATTAGAGTTAAGAATAAATTTATGATTCGACATAATTTACAATATGTCAATCAACCTTCTTAAAATTAAGTGTCTTAGCAGGTAGACACCTAGCAAGGGTCCTTCAATTGAAAATAATAAAGGTACACTTGTTAAATGTAAATACTTACAAATATTCTTTATAAGAGAAAACAGTGTAATTTATTGTTTACAATTGCTGTTAAACACTGACCCTTGGAATAGTAACCTTTTCAACATGTTCCGGAAAAAAACCCATCCGATTTCACCCCCAACCCTTACCTTCCCTTATTTAGATGATATAAAAGGAAAAACACAAGCAGTGACCATGAGCGACTAGAGACAGGAGAGATATTTTTAGAATAGACTGGAGTGTGTTCCAGTGAATTACCTTTCGGCCTTTGTATGATTGAATAATTTGTAATTTAAACTCACGAATAAATTTCTTACTTTTCTAAATAAAAATAATTGCCTTTTATTCTTTACCCTTTAATTATCCATTAAACCTGTGGATAAGGTAAACACATAACTAACACATACCGGAAATGGATGGTGAATATAGATATTTTATTATCAAAAAACTTAGAAATTTTTCCGATTGAAAAGTAAAACTTTTATTTTAATAATTCCATTCAATTTCAATTACAGTTCCATTATAATTACAACCACATATAAAATAATTAAAATAGATAATCGAACATTAATGATAATTAATTATCAAACCTTTAAATCAAATAAATTTATTAATTTTAAATTTTAGTAATTTTTTTCTCTAATTAATTAATCAAACATGAAAAATAAATCTTTTAACTTTTTCATTTATTAATTAAAATTCTATCATTATTATTATTATTATTAATATCATTACAAGAGAAATAATAATTAAATTGAACCTTTTAAATAAATGAGAAAATTAAAATTTCTATTGGTATCCATTTTAAGAATTAAAAGCCGTTTCGCAATCGAATTCGTTCTTTTTTTTCCTCTCCAAATCTTCTATTATACAAAAACCTGTAATTTCAAACTCTTCCTTTTTACTAATGAATTTAAATTAGTTTTTCTTTTCTTTTTTTTTTTTTGGATCGATTTCTTTGATCAACTTTTAAAACCGGACGTTTCTTTCAACAAAGAACATGAAGCAAAGTACCCAGCCAAATAAAATAGTTTGAAAAATATCAATGTGAGAAAGAAAGAATTAAGTGTTAGTTTTAGCATGATTTTTTTATCTTGTTATATTTCATTAACCACAACATCCACCACTCTTAATTATTCTTGATTATATACTAGGTTTGTTCAAAAGAAAAGGTGAATTTTGAATTATTTCGACAAGTATTTATTTAATCATCATTATCCATTTTATACCCTTCAAAGTAATTCCCTTCAGATATAATGTACTTATGCCAGCGCTTCTTCCAATCGTCGAAGCACTTCTGAAATGCGCTTTTCGGAATGGCCATCAGCTCATTCTTCGATTTCGACTTTATCTCATCAATTGTGGCAAAACGCTTTCCTTTCATTGCTCTCTTCAATTTTGGGAATAGGAAAAAGTTGCAGGGAGCCAAATCTGGCTGAGCCATGATTACGGTGTTGTTTTTGGCCAAAAAATCACGAACAGGCAATGATGTGTGACCTAGTGCATTATCGTGATGCAGAATCTATGTTTTGTTTTTCCACAATTTCGATTGTTTAAGCCGTATTACTTCACGCAAACGTTGCATAACTTCCTTGTAGTATTCCTTTTTAACAGTACGACCTCTTGGCAAGAATTCATGATGAACCACAAAATTGTAATCGAAGAAAACAGTGAGTAAAACCTTCACATTTGATTTTTTAAAGTGCTTCCACAATTCCGATCGATTGAGCCGTAATATAAATAAATATATATATATCTATTTTATCAATATAAAATCTTTCAAAAAACATTTCAACTTTATGAGTTTTTATTTTTGTTTTATATGTAATTTCCCATAAGCAATATTACCCACACAGGCTACCCAAAATTACTCCCCTTGTTAGGAATATTGTGTTTGGCTTTTTTTGTAAATTTTAGTTGTTCTTACTTTTAGTATAAAGCTGTTATTAATGCTAATAGTCCTAGGTACCATTAACATGAATAATCATGTCATAATAGATATTAGCGATTGGAATTTGACAAAAATCCTCGGTTATAAATCAGAAAAAAATTATAATTTTGTTATTTATTTTCTTTCTCATCATGATTGACTTAAAATTCTTTCTCGTATTATGAAGATAATTGAAATTGAAAATATATTTTTTATTTTGTAATAAATTATAATTATATTAATAAATGCAAATAATATATCACATTTTTTGCTGAATGCAGCATTTTATACCAAACAAACCCCCAAAATTATATAGTATATATAATTTCAATATATAATAAAATTTTATAAAAATATGAAGAAATAAAATGATATGTCTATTAACATTAATAAGATTTTCACGCTTCTTTTGATACCTCCACTTTTCCCTTTACTTCTTTGAATATTAATATATATATATATATATATATATATTGTAATTAGTAATCAAGATATCGTCTTTATCATTTTTTTTTTGCGTGTGCGAAATTAATTATTTCATTTTCATGCACGGTCTGCAATTGCTCGAACTTAAACTAGTGGGGCCGAAACTCTATTAATAGAACTTTGAGTAGTCATCCAAATCAAGGTGAACATTATTATAATTAGAAATAGGAATGAAAGAAACAAAGAGATAATATATATATATATATATATATATATTGATTAGAATTCATTGTAATGTAATGAAAATATATATATATATATATATATATATATATATATATATATATAATGATGTGTATGTATTAATTTATTTCGTTTAATAAAAACAAGAAGAATATATATAAATATAAGTATATTAAATCAATTAAAATTAAAAAAGTTCAAATAAACATACCTACTAGGGTTTTTCAAAAATAATTTCGTTACAATTGATTTTTTAATGGAAAAACTCCCTGAATGCAATAATTCCAAAATTTAATTTTTTAATTTATGTTCTTTTGAATTATTTGAAATTGTGTCGTTTATTTATTTTAAATAATAATTTTAATCTTAAATATTCATAGTTTATAAGGAATAATTGCTAGGATTAATATTAGTAATTTTGTATTCATTGTGTTGAAGATATATGGATAAATGAAGAGGAATTAGTCTCAAATAGACAGCGCACAGCTTTTAATAAATTCTTATGAAATATTTTATACCTAAATTAAAACAAAGAAATTGATTGATAGTTTCTATGTATAAAAAGAGAAAAAAATGAGATTATAAGATAAGAATAATAGAAAAGAGGATTGTCATTATATATAAACGCTCCAACAAATTTATTAATATTACGAGGCAAACCCGATAATAAGGAATAATTTTTTATAATGACCAAGCGGCTTCTCGGTGTACCAGGTACTGTATATATATATATATATATTCACATTTTTTGCTAGTATAATAAGATAAGATTTGTAATAAATGATCTTAGTGGGATTTGAACGTAAAGTTTTCCCTTTATACATTCAAGTTAAACTTAAATTCTCTCTAAATAAGCTGGAGTGTCTCCAATCTACTATCTCGCAAATTTGAATTGGATTAATTAACATATATTCTATTAAAATTAAATTTAATTAAGTATAAATTATAAATTAAAATTAATAAATAATATTTATTAAACCAGCGCATGTTTGACTCTTTGTTGATGGAACCACGTCGCGTGTTGACGCGTGATTGCCAGTCAAAGTGTTAAAAAAATAATTCCGGTACTTTCAGCGATTCAATCAAGCTGAAATTCTATATATAGTAGTTTTATACAATTTTTAATCATGTGAAAAACTATCAGACATATATCTTTATTTTTACGGTCACTTTAGATGAAAAAAAATCAAAACGTTGTAGGTATTGCCTTCTTCCAGTTGAACTCAAAAGTTGATAGAAAACTACGAATTTTGAATAATTCCCGTATACCAAATTTCATTATTCTAGCTCAAACCGTTTTTGCGTAATCTTGTCTACATACATACACACACACACACACAGACATTTTTCTCAACCTTAGTGAAAATGATTCAAGAACCTTCAAAACGTATAAAAACATCAAAATCTCGACATCGAAAATTTTCGTGATCGCAATACTATAGTAAAAATATTTTGATCAACATAATAATATATAAAATTATTAATATATATGAATACACACATAAGAAAAATTATATAATTAAGAAAATGTAAATATTTTCTTAATAATTATTTGAGAAAACATTCAGTATAAATTATCAAATAAAATTTAAAAAGATATTTTAACTTTACGCGATAATATTTTATATATGTGTATAATGGATTTATTTTTATTCTCGTTAACAACTTAAATATGTTAATATATATATATATATATATATATATATATATATATATATTGTACAAGCAACATACTATATATATATATATCCTAATTCTTTCATACGACACTCTTTGAATGAAAATTGATTTTTTTTTTGTCCTAGTGTTCATTCTTTTTGGGCTTGGCTCCTGGCATTTGACGTCAAACTGTCAAATGTTTCCTGCCACAAACGACCTATCAATGGAAGAGGAGAAAGAGTAGGAAGGTTT
Organism: Labia minor; assembly: GCA_963082975.1. Lineage (NCBI taxonomy): Eukaryota > Metazoa > Arthropoda > Insecta > Dermaptera > Spongiphoridae > Labia > Labia minor. The sequence goes on along the minus strand of OY720344.1, from coordinate 17,649,713 downwards.
GCGGGGCGGAGGGATGGAGTAGAAATAAAGGTGAAGGGTAGGGATCGGGAATAATTATTTCAATTAAATCTCAGCTGAGTGGAGTGGGACAATCTCTTCTCCCTCTTGCGCCATCCCTCCCGTGTAGGTTGAGGTGAGAAAAGAAGATATACACGCGTGTCTTGATGCACGCACTCTTTTGAAAGACAAACAAGTAAGTAAATACACGGATGAACACGCGACTCAATTTTAATTAGCACAAAAGCTTTTATTCATTTTATTATTAATATTTCTTTCATTTATTCATTATTCAATACACTTAAAAAAATAAGTAGAAAAGAAATAAAAATTTAATATGTAATTCAAGTAAATTATGAATTAATACATTTTATATAAGAATAATATATAATAAATTAATTAATTATTTAAAGAAATATTAAGTTTTTAATCTATTTCTTTTTCTTTTTCTTGTTATTACCGACCGACGATAGGAAGGGAAGATATTGTTTTCACATTTAATTTCACATTTGGACATTTTTACATATCTTCACGAATCATTTTGTTAATAGAAGGAAGTATTTTTAGCATGAAGACTGTCCGTCATTATTTTATTATTTATAAGATCATTTTGTAATATATCAAAATTTAAAATAAAATCATATATCTTCGAATCAAGTCATTCTTAATATAGAAATGTCAATATCTTAAAATAAATAGATCTTTCTTTATATAGATTTAAAATGTATTGTTCAATTAATATAAATTTAGTCAATTACAAGTGGATAACTTTATCTTTAACAAAATAAATAGATCTTAACTTATTATACTAGCAAAATTATATATATATATAACACATCGTTCAATAAGTCCCGAGACTAACCCAGAGATGGTGCTATTAGTACCAAAGTGGCCACGTTTCATAGAGTGCGAACCTCTAAATGAAACGTGTAAAAATTTCACGTCGATCGGATCACAGTCAGCAGAGTTATCGAGGTTAGAGTAAAGTCACTTTGTAATTTGTTTGAAAAATGAAAACAAGGGAGTTTCGCGCGTTGTTTTTTAATGGGTAAAAACACCGTAGAGAGAGAAGCCCAGAAATGGTTTGAAAAACATTGCCCTGACCTCTCTCCAAAACAACGATTTGTCGTTTGTATGCTGAATTTAACGTGGTTTACGGACATAAACAGATACGAACGTTCGGAAAAATTAAATTAAAATGTTTTTTAGATTAATTTATAAATAATATAAATGATATTTGATTATTAAAAATAAAAAGAAAAAAATATAACCTCTTTTCTTAATCCTCGTTTCTTAATTAAAATATAGACAAGTACAGGGGTCAATATAATTTCAGAATAATCCATGGTCGAAACAGTCTATAAGCCAGGGCCGTCCTAAGATTCTCGGCGCCCGTGGGTTCCTAAAATTTTACGCCCCTTTTCATAAGAAATTACACACAATGGTTAGTAGGAGCGAGATGGGTATACAAAAGTGTCCGAACTAGAAATCGTAAATTTATTTTAATTAGACCAATACAATAAACTAAAACATAAAAGGAATTAAATCAAGAAACATAAGTATTATTAATTATGAATTGTGAAAATCTATATAATTCTTTAAAACATAAAATTTATGCAAAATTAAAAAACAACCTATATGAACAAAAATAAACTATATAGTATAAAAAAAGAAAGTTATATATTTGTTTTCCTAGCTTTTTCTTTTGATAAATAATATCACCCGTATTTAAGTTATTAAATAAATCACTCTCTGTGGACAAAATCATTTAATTTGCTTCTGTCCCAAAGAAGATCGCAGATAATTTTTTATCCTTGCAATTTGTCGTGGCAATACTTAAAAAAATGCGCAGTTCCGTAGCCAAGTTAGGAAAAGTATACTAAATTTTAGTCACAATTATTGTTCTTAGACTAAGTTCTGCAGTAGATATATTTTCTTTATTTTCCAATAAATTCTCATGTGTTTAAAATAAAAACACTCTTCAATAAAATTACTTTCGATATCGTTTATATAGGTTTCGCACAATTTTGCAGCATTCTTTCTAATTTTGTCTTCGTTTAAGTTTTTTAAATTGACTAAAAACCCAAATTTTATATATATTTCATCATTTGCACAGTCTTTCTCTTTTGTATTTCTGCTAGAAGTTTATCAATAATAGCATAATATGTATTTATGCGGAAATCGTTGTTGGCATCAAATTTAACTTCTTCCGAGGTATTTCCGTCAAACATTTTTTTCATTTGCGTATTCGTTTGTACTCATCACATCCAGACAATTTTATGCCCTCAGATTTGTAAAGATTAAATAATTCTGTATTTAGTTTCGACTGTATAAATTTTTCTAAACAAGCGTATAATCTAATGATTGTTTCAATTGTAGCATCAACTTTTTGAAGTGATATATTAGTTTTATCTATGATTTCTAATACTTCGCTCCAAAATGCTACCATAATAGCAGTTTCCAGTGGGTTGAACTCATTTAACAATCCTTGAGCTTCAACTTTTGTTGTTGGTTTTTGAAAATTATCTTCATAAATTTTATTCAAAGCATCTTTAAAATGTTCATAACCAGAAACCACAGCTTTCAATGAATCAGCTCTTGCTGATCAACGAGTGTCGCTTAACTTTTTGGGTACTTTGGTTTTTGCTGCTAGATTTTCTTTCAAAATTTCCCATCTTGATGTTGAAGGGGCAAAAAAATTGTATAAATTTGAAACAGTGTCATTTATGTTAAAAACGTTATATGTCAAAATTTCGCCCTCACAACATTCTCAAACTGCATAATTATCGCTTGGGTTCGTTCGTTAGGTTTCTTATTAGAATTATTTACTGGATCTAATGAAATTGTTTTTCTTCACGACAACGCACGATCACACACTGCAAATGTGACGAAAAAACTCCAACAGGGATTTGGCTGGAACGTGATTAACCATCCTCCGTACAGCCCAGACCTCGCTCCTAGTGACTTTCAAAAAACAGATATGTATTTTGAATGTCCATGATTAAAATCTTTAAAGTGATGTCACTCCTGGTTGGAGGCGACTATAAAACTACTAAGAAAAAATATATAAACCAATAAAAAATGCCGCCCCAGAAGGCTTGCGCCCTAGAGCTATAGCCCAATTAGCCCTGTGGTTAGGGTGGCCCTGCTATTGTTACTTTGAAAAATATAAAGCTGAAGCCATCTAATTATAACAACATATATAATATAGGATGACATTTTTTATCAAGTAAATTTTAATATATTTTTCATCTTGAAATGAAAATCAAGTTATTTTAACTAATTTGTACCATTTTAGGAAACAATTTTTAGAAAACCCATTTAACAATTGTAATAAATAATTAAAAAATTGTAAAATTTTTAAAGTTTATAATAATAAATTGTATAAATTTGTTATAGGATCGAGCGATAGCTCGTTGTTCCAGGTACTAATTATGTTAATACACTTGTAATGAAATTGTCCATTTATTCGCCTCCTATTGTTATACATATTGAAGTAAAACAAAATAAATTTTTATCATTTAATTTATTTTGGAAAATTTAACACAATACATTAAAAAAAAATTATATATTTTATATATTTTCGCATAATTTTATCGTTTCCATTATTATTTTAATTACCACAATCAGCACTTAAATACTTCTTAGTATATTCATTAGAAGTCAAGTTTAAATATTTAGCTGATTTTTCAAAAACAGCTTTAGCTTCATCTGAAAGATTTTTCTTAGGTGATATGAAAAAGACATTAACAGCATCTGAAATTATCATAAGAAAAAGATGTATCGTTAATTAATCACCCAGTAATATTATTTAGTTATATAATTGAATGATTGATATGAAATGGAAATTTATTAGTCTTTGACTAAATTATGCTTTGAATTATTCCTCGTATAACATTATTTAAATTCAATAATTATTTTTTTAAATTTTATAATAAAAATAATTTAAATATAAATTAGGGGAATTGAATTATTTATTTAAAATATAACCTAAATAAAGATTTAATAATAGCGGATTATTTTACAGTATTATTTAATTATTTTTATAATAATGACACACACCTTTATTATTCTCCCCATTTTCACATGTTAAAATGACTAGATAATCATCTTTCTTATAAGCAATAAATTGTTTTTGGATAACTTTACCTTTAACAAAATAAATAAATAATTATGTTAATAAATAAATTAAAATTATTAAAACTAATTATATAAAGAAATTAATTTCCAATTACTTCCATTGGTATTTACAATCCATACAGGTCTATTCAAATTTTCAGTATTATAAAAAACTTCCAAACCACAAGTCCTTGAAATTTGACCATTGCTATCTTTTACTATAAGTTTTACATCTTTAATGTAAGTGAATGGTTTTTCGGTTGATATTTGGCCATAAATACATGCTGTGGTGTCAAAATCTTGTGTATTTTTATAATATAAAATATGTGTAAAATAGTGATTATCAATCTGTTGGAAAATATTTATAAAAAAAAAATTAAATAAATAAATAAAATTAATTAGAATATAATACATTATTAATAGTAGTAGTAATAAAAGTAGAAAAAATGTAAATATTAATTTATGATTTTTTCATTTTTAAATGAAAAGAAAATTATTTTTTAATAATAATAATAAAAAATTAATAATAATACCTTAAAAAATACTAAAAATATGATATATTATGTTTTATATTAATAAAGCATCTTTCAATATATTTAATACTCTTTGATATTGATTAATTAATTACTTTGATTAAGGAAAAACAATAAGATTGAGGTTTTTTAAAGATAAGACCACCTGGACATACATTCAGGGCCGCCCTAACCACAGGGCTAATTGAGCTATAGCCCTAGGGCGCAAGCCTTCTGGGGGCGGCATTTTTTATTGGTTTATATATTTTTACTAACCATTCTGTGTAATTTCTTATGAAAAGGGGCGCAAAATTTTAGGAGCCCACGGGCGCCGAAAATCTTAGGACGGCCCTGCATACATTAATGAAAATCATATATTTTTTTAAAAAATAATTAACTCTATTATTACTATCCATGACTTTTATACGTCCTACGCAATGACAACGCCTATCAAGTCGGTTATATCAATTAGGTGTCCTATGATCAGTAGAACGGGTCCTATCAACCTTTACCTTGATTTTCTTGATCTGAGGCGCTATCAAGTAGCTTTCCCAATTTTGATCCCGGAGGCTGGGTTGACTCCGTCCCATACACCCCAGCTAGAAAAATTCCCTTGCCATGCCCAAAACTTGTACCCTGGACCACGAGAATGTGAGGCAGCTTCGCTACCTCCCACCTTATGACGCCTTTCTATTATTACCACATTTAGCAAAATAAAAATTCCCTCTGTATTTTTTACATATTATTTAAATAAAGTTTTTATTTTTATATTATATTTTAATGTACTTAAATAAATTTTTATTTTTGACTTTTTAATGTTATGAATTAATTTAAACTTGAAATTATCAAGTTAGACATATAATACAATTTTCAATAATTTTTATCTCGATCTCTTATTATAGACATTAAATTAATTGAAATTTTAAATTCATAATTTTTTTTAGATTTTATTAGTTTTAAGATATGTAAAGATGTATTTAAAACATTTAATAAAATTTGAATACTTTCTAAAATGTAGTACTATTGTAATAAAATAAAACAATTTAGATAAATAATAAATTAATTTATAAATATCAAATTATTAAAAAATTCAATTAAAATACATACGTCATTCAAATTTTCTTTTGTTAATTTATTCAATGGGGTAATGTCTTGACATTCAGATAATGCATTTTGAAAATTTAAAAAAAAGATTAAAATAAAAAAATAAAAAATATAAATACGACACCACATATTCGTTTTGATAGAAAATATCTTGTGAATGTGAAGAATATTTGTTATTGAAATAAGTAAATAAAACTCGATTTACAATGGATTAATTCATTAAATTGGTTACCTCCTATTTGTGTATCAGTATCACTCACAATCAGTTTATATTGAAATTTATATAAATTAACAAAGTAAAAATTTCTATTTGTTTAAATTTTATTATAATGAATCAAAAAAAATTAAATATATAGATCACATGATTAAGAGAAGCAAAAAACTTAACAGAAAATAACTGTTGGATGGAGGTCGGACATGACAGAAACTGTAAGCGAAATCTTCATATTGCGGCGAATAATTTTCAAATCCCCTAGCACCACAGAATTTAAGTTTCTTTTAAGGAAAATAACTATGATCTAAAAAAATTAATAAATGAACTTAATAATAAAAAAACAAATAAATCAATTAATTTAAATTAATACTATTAATGAATGTATATATTGGTCATTTATCTATAGTTTTATACCGTTAATTTTTATAAATTGTCTCAAGTCTCTATTTTTGCATTTTCTCAAGTTTCATTATAATTAAAAATATTCAATAATAATCTAGCAATGAAAATAAAATACCAAAATGTAATGATCAAGAAATATTATACTCTATTTCACTATTATAACATATACAATACTTAAGAACCATAGGCGGAGGAAATATTAGGAGATATCATTGCGGGTTCAGGCCAAATCGACCAACATTAATTAAGATATTTTCATTATGACAGATATTAGGAAAAAAACCGCGAATTCAATATTTCTGTTCACTAATTATTTGTAGACTTTAGTAAAACATACGCATGACTCAATAGATCCGGATAAACTTTTTCAAATTTTCAATCTTCAAATTTCTCTTGAAGGTAGTAAAGAAAGAATAAGATGCGGAAATCAATTGTAAAATATTAGGTTACTCAGACGACTTAAATATAATATTCGATAATATTAAATATAAGATTCGGCAATTTCAATTACAGATAGCGAGGAAAATTTAATGGAGGTTTGAAATTAATAGTGATAAGAAAAAATATTTAGTAACAAAGAGGAAGAGTATTAACATACAAAATCTTAAGATACAAAATGTAGAATTTGAATATGTATAAAAATTGAATGTAATCACGAAGGATAATAATATTTGAGAAGAATTTAAATCGTGGTTGCAATCGGGAAACGCCTGTTATCTGCAATAAAGAGGCTTATCTCTTCAAAATTATTATCAAAGGGAATATATAAAAAGATTATTTTGCCTGTTGCATTATATGGGTGGGAGGCATGGTCTATGACCCTTGGAGATGAGAGTAGATTCAGAGTATTTGAGAATAGGATTCTTCCCTGCATTTATTGGCCAAAGAAAGATGAGGTCACCGGGTATGAGGGAGACTGTATAACAAGAAATTGCATGGCCTCTCTGCATCTTCAGAAATAGTTAGGGTTATAAAAGGGAAAAAGCTGCGATAGGCAGGGCACGTGACAAGAATGGGTGAGGAAAAAGATATTGGTGGGAAGACCGATTGGAAAACGTCCGCTTGGAAAACCAATGACGCGTAGGAAGGGACGTAAGAGAGATGGAACAAGGACTCAGGATAGGGACACTTGGAGAAATGTGGTTGTTGCGGCTAAGAACTTTAGAGTATCTTTGAGCCACATAGGTAGATAGATATAACATATACAATAATAATATATATAATTAATATAGTGATTAAATTAAAATATATTTTTTAAATAAGAACACAAAAAGAAATGAATGTTTTATGTAATATACTGATTGAAACAAAATGGATGAAAACCTTTTAATACTTTCAACCACCAAATACTATGTACAACTCGGGGGTACAGGGGGCGGAGCCCCCGTCTAGGTGTGAAGAGCGCCGAAGGCGCTCTGAGCAGCTAGTATTATATATATTTTTATTATTTATTATATATGAATGGTTATATTTTAAATTAGTATTTTTAAAATTTAAAATTTCAAAAAATTTTTGTAAATTATATTAATGCGATTATCTTCTCTTTGCAATTCCTGTTTTTCTTGTTTTTCAAGGTAAAAACAAACAAATAAAAACACTTATGACATAATTTTTGGTTAATATTTTTTTTTTACTAAATATTATTTATATAAATATTTATATTTATATATATATATATATATATATATGATATATTTCTTACTTAAAAATAGGACGTTTTAGAATTTTGTATTAATAATTTTTAGAATTTTGGTGTGATGAAATATTTTAACGAAAAAATTCAGGTAATCAAATTATAGCTTAGAAGTAGAAGACAGACAGAGGTTTGTTCTTAAATATTCTCGTACTGATATAATATTAAATATATTTTATAAAATGTATGTATTATTTAAAAAAGAAATAATAATTATAAAAGATTAAATACGAGCAGTATTAGAGAGGCAAAGGAAAAAGAAATGAAAGAAAAAGTTGGATAGCGAAAAAAAATAAAGGGAGGAAAGACAGTTTGTAAATAACGAGTTAATAGTTCTGAATATTCCAGTTTTAAAATATCACATAGATGTAAATAAATTGTCTTGAAGTCAGTGATCAGGATTCAGAAGGCTCTATAAAATTCTATGGTTGCATGTTCAAAAAAAGATAAATATAACGTGGTGTTTTTATATGGCAGATTACTTTCCCGAAAAAATTATACATTTTACTGAAGAAGAAGCTACGATTTAATCTATGGAGAAAACTGGAGATTTATGGAAATATCCAAAACCTGCTGACATCCTTGATAACAAATGGAATAGCGTAGTAGGCACCTAGAACAATTAGCAAAGCAAGAAATGTTTACTAATTCCCGATCTGAACAAGTTAATATAATAAATAATTAAAATAAAGTATAAGAAATTATATTAAAATATTAATAAACGAATTCTTAGTGCATTTTATTCTATTTAATTATTTTAAACCCATATTAGGTTGATGGTCAATTACTGGATAAAAATGTGGTCAATTACTACAACTTTAGATTTTAAGATGATCAATTACTAGAACAAAAAATACGTTTAGAAAAAAATTAAAAAAAAATATATTCAAATATACATTAAAAATAATTATAAAAGATATTAGTCTTGTTGCTATTCTCACTTTTGTTTCAGAATTTTTATATAGTGTTTTTTTGTGAAAATTTCTCTTAAGACGGTTAACTACTAGTATGTTTCCCCTAAATGCTTCTGGAGGTATGAAGGTATTTGGATTTCTAAAGGGTTTTTATCCGATACATACACAATCAGATCGTCTGCGAAGGCTATCGCTTTTTTTCCAGGGAATATATTTAGATTGAAATATTTTAAAATGTCACTAATGAAAATATTGATTCACAGTACCTTAATGAAGACATTTTGAAATCTCCAATTGCAAGGATGATATTAATTTTGATATAACGTGAATTGTCGAGTGACATTTTCTGACCCCATTTTTATTGTTTCTTCGGATGAACGTGCATCAATAAAGACCAAGGTAGGTCTGTCAGCCAACAAGATGATGGTCACATTTTTTTGCGATAGATCCGATTACCTTGAAACGTGCGAATTTTATTTAAAGCTTTTGGACAGATTCAATAGTCACCATGCCAAAAATGCATATATTGGAGTACATAGTGCTTTCCCATGTTGCCTGAAGATATGGCTAGGCTGTAAGGTTCGAATAAATAGGTCATCACTGGAACAAACACTTATTTTGAGAGCCTCGATAAAACCTATTATATGGAAGCATTAATAAAATTGAAAAAACTCTAGATAAAATGTATTGGACAGAAAGAAGATTAGGTAGAGAAATAAAATGCTTATTTGCCCAAAAAATATTTTTTATTCAAAAAGTCACTGACTTATCAAGCCTCCCTTGTATTTCAACCACAGAGTTTTGTTCTGTGTACTTGAAATTACTAAAACTAAAATGGTTCTTTAGCAACTTGGAGTACACTTATTGACAATAAGAGTACGCGTAATGTCTACATCTACTGAGAATTTAAGAAAGCCTATTTCAAGAGCCAGCCAAACCCTCCGTCCCATAGACTCCAGCAAGAGAAATTCCTTTGCCAGGCCCGGAACTTGAACTCGGGACCACAAGAATGTGAGCCAGCTATGCAAACCTCTCACCCTGTGGCGCCTTAAAGCCTCCACTAAGGAGTACGAAAAATTTTAGTTTTCAATGGAAATACACTTTTTAATGTTTCTCTAAATCCAAATAAACATAAAGCATAAATGTTGTAATGCGAAATAGCTTTCTATAAAGAACCTACTTTATTTTTTATTTTTTACCTTATTAATACTAATACTACAAAATAGATGAATATAAATTATGGAATTGATCATTTATTCAGAAGAAAATTGTAAAAAGTGTAAAGATTAAAAAGTATAGTGCTAAGGGAAAGTTGGGTAATGGTCACTTTATTTTTATCATTATATAATTTTCAATACCAAGAGTTGAAATCTACTTTTAGAATCCTTTATTTTAATTGTAAGCACACATTATAGTATTTTTTCTGATAAGATAAACATTTGGTCTTGTTTTGAGATAATAAATTCAAAACTATTAAACATAATATTTATTTAATATAAATATATTAATTAATGTTGTATTGTAAATATTATATATATGTAATTTAATCAATATTTTTTATTGTCAAAAGTTGACAGAAAGTTTGAAAAATAATATATATACATAAGTATATTAATAAAGTACATGGTTTACCGAGCCATTTTTAAGGAAGCGCTGTCCGGTGTTGCCTGGCGCCATTTTTTTTATTATTAAAATTCCTATGAAAAAACTAATAAAGATGATTTTTCCCGAGGCAAAAACCAATACTGGTCGATTTTTCTTTATAAAAATTATCTATTGTGTGAATTTCAAAAAAATCCTTCGAGCGGTTTAATATTTCAAAAATACAAATATATATACATATATATACAGCGTGTCTCAAAAAATGTATTAACACTTTAAATGACTATAAAAACATTGTTTATGAACATAAAAACAAATTTAACCACTTAATGCTAGGGTTTTTTTGTGAAGTGAGGTAAAAAAAGCAGGTTTTTTTTGTTTTTATTTAAAATATTGATAAATTAGAAATCATAATATAAACATAAAAAATTGAAAAATGTTATATTTTTAAAAAAAGCGGGAGTGTCCTCCCCTAGACTTTCCAACATATAAATAGGTAATTAGGTTATTATTATTATGTTTTAACAACAATATAAATAAACAAACCAATTAATTTAAATTATAAAGTAAAATGGTTTAACACTCTATTATATATATTTATAATTTACACTTAACGCTACTTGTATAGGTATCGGTGGTATGTAATACTAGAAGATCTGCTAATTCAATGATGAATAAAAACTATCAATTGTAATAATTACCTTTGTTTAGTAATGGTTTCATGAGAGCCATTACAACTTGCGTTGACATATTGTTGTTCCCCGATAATTGTTTCTCCATAAGTGATGACCATATATATCCAGATTTGGATTCGCACAAATAATAATTTTTTATCCCAAATCTGGCTCTTTTCATTGGTATGTATTGTACCCAACCTAATCTACCTTTGAACAACATAAGACTTTCATCAATAGTGATGTGCTGTTGCGGTGTATATGCCTCTTGGAATTTCTTATTTAGGTGAAAATATACAGGCCAAATTTTGCTGAGCTTTTTCTGTGGATGTATATCGGGTTCTTATGTTGCAAAATGTAGGTATGAAAATAAATTTTCAATGAGACATCAACTTAGCATAAAACGATGTTAAAATGGACCGTCTTCTAGACCAGTACAATTCTGGTCAATACTCATAGCCATGGCAACGGCAAAAAAATCCTAATTTCTGAAGTGGTGGTAGACCATGAATTTTCAACATTGGCGGAAGAAGTTGATGGTCTTTCTCTTATAGATTGTACATAGAACAAATTTGTTTGGTCTACAATATTTTGTACTAATTCGTCATCGAAAAAGTAGTTGAAATATTGACTCGGTTTTGTAAACGATGAAATTTCCTCCTTTATCTGCAAATTTGCAGTAATGTCAAAAGATGTTGATGCAGCGGGTATGTCGGTTTCATATTTATTTCAGTCCATTCGTCGGATATATCGTTTTGTGATTGATTTGAATCTGTTACATTGTACTAGAATAAATGAAAATTGTTGAATGTAGAAATTGATGTATAAATATAAAGTAAAAATCACTTACATTACGTTAAAAACAATAAATAAAAAATATTCGCAAAATAACACACTTAAAATATGCAAAATACAAATATAAACATAATATTTATAAGTGGCGAGAGGTACTCGGGATAAGGCAAATCGGAACACATTTGATGCGCGAGAGGGTCTCGTTCGAGATCCTTAAGTGGTTAAAGCAGCGTTTTCCAACCGGTGGTATTATAACCAATTTCAAGTGCCTTCGAAGGCAATTAAAGGGCCCGCAAACTTTTGAAAATTTTCGATTTTTTTTTTCAATTTTTTTCAATATGGTTCTAAAAAAAAAGTAGGGTGATTTCACGATGCTCTGAACCATGGCCCACCCCTGTTGTTATATTATTTCAGAAATGCTGAAATGTGCCCGACTATTGAAAAAGGAAATTAGATTATTACAAAAATTAAGGAGGGTGCAAGAATTTTTTTTTAAAAAATGGGGGCGCCAGTACAGAAAGGTTGGAAACCACTGGGTTAAAGGCTTGACGGTCAAGACATCGGTCATCAATTTGAACATTTGCGAACATGATTCTTTTATTCTTTAATTAGATCTTTCTTCTGTAATTCAAGCCTTTAAACTTGTCTTTATGTTCATAAGTAATTTTTCGTATTTTTCGTATTTAAAAATAATTTTTTATTTTTATAATCAATATTCAATATTTTTTCTTGTTGTAGTGTTTAAACCAGTGATTTCAAAAGTGGGCGCTATCGCCCTCTAGTGGCATGCTGCAGTGATCTAGGGGTGAGGGGGCAATAATGGTCTCTTTTCTATTCTGATTGTGTGAGTTCAATAAATAATTTCATAATTTAAAACATTTTGTAATTTAAAACTTTCTTTTTTAAATTTTACGAAAAACTACATATATTTTTCTGTTTAATTGCTATTAAAAGTTAAAAACAAAATCTCCAGAGAGCTCTTTATAATTTTTATGGAAAGGAGACGGTAAACTAATAAGTTTGAGAACTATTTAAGTTAAATATTAATTATAAACTAACTACATCATAAAATAACAAGACAGAATATAGATAATAAATGTATATAAAATATACAAATTAGTATATTTGAAAGTAATATTCATAAAATAATAATAATAATTTATTGATTTTCAGTAATAAAATAATAAATGTCAAATGTATGATTATTATTGATATTATTAAATAAAAACTAAAAAAAATAATATTTTTTATCTTTTTTGATTTTATACTTTTGTTTTTAACTAAATATTTATTATTCTTATGATATTTCTATATTATTTTTCTAAAAAAAAGACTAAATATGATAAAAAAAATTGATAAATACGCACATATTATAAACATTTACTATACGAAATAAGTTGGCCTGTGATCAAGTACAGAATCGAGCGACGGTTTGAAATAAATAAATTTCCAGCTACGTTTAGCTACATTGAATTTTTATCTCAAATGAAGTAATCAGAGAGATAAATATTTAATGTATTACCGAGCAGGCGACGGGGACGCAGCTGCTTAAATGCTCATTTCATCATTTTTTAGCATGTAATGCTCAATGATTGTATAACTCCAAAATTAAACTTACAACCAAATACAGGATACAGGGGGCAGAGCCCCCGTCTAGGTGTGAATAACGCCCAAATTGATGACGTCATTTAATTTTCCTATATTAAATAACGATAAATCTTCTAAACGTTCTGAAACAATTTCAAATAATTTAAATGAATCTGTTATTTATTATTATTGCGAGTGGGGTTACACCATTCGGCGTCTCTCGCATCCAAGCATCCACCTCTTTCTGTCCCACCAGTCTCCTTCCTGCATCCCTCTATCTTCCATGGATTGCCTGACTCCGTCATTCCAAGATAGTTTCGGTCTTCCCCTTCGTCTCCTTTGGGCAGGTTCCCAGAGCCACACTCTAGCGGGCCATCTCTCATCTGGCATTCTTCTCAGATGTCCATACCATTTTAGACGTTTATCTTCAATTGTATCTAAAATGTTTAGGTTAACTCCAATCTTCTCTCGAACAATTTCATTCCTAACTTTTTCCATTCTAGATATACAACAGCAGCGTCTCCAGAAGTCCATTTAAATCGCCTTCAGTCTCCCCTCATTCCTCCTTGAGATCTCCCACACCTCTGCTCCATATATTGCAATGCTTTCAACTATTGTTTTATATATTGTCCGTTTTACAGCATTCGTGATATTTCTGCTCCAAATTACTGGATGTAATTGATTCGTTGCAATCCTGCCTTTCCCTATTCGATGCTTTATTTCTTGCTCACTTCCACCCTGATCAGACATTATTGTTCCCAGGTACTTATAATTACGACCGTACTTTATCACCCACCCATTCTCCATAGTCAGGTCCCTACCAACTCCACCAATGACCATATATTCCGTTTTATTGATGTTTATTTGTAGGCCCCATTTATTATATTCTTCGTCGAGCTTTCTTATCATATAAAAGGCATCATCTTCATCTTCTGCAAATAATGAATCTATTAATGCAATAAAAAACAGATATGGATATTACATAAATATTTTTAATTTTATTTTATTTATAATATATAAGGAGGCGCTGGTTGTGACGTCATCAAGGGCAGGGTGACGTCATATAATTTTAAATTAAGAAAAAACTAATGAAGATTATTTTTTTCCGAGGATAAAAGCAATACAAAGTGCATGATTCGTGGAGATATGTAAAAAATTTCCTCATGTGACATTTGGTATGAAAATAACCCTTTCCTTCCTATCGTCAATCGGTAATACTACCACTTCCGGTTTCCAAAAGATGATCAATTCATCATACTGATGCATTAAGTAATATAACAAATATTATCAAAATCACTTGAGCCGTTCAAGTTGTACACATCTATACGGACGGACGGACGGACATACGGACAGACAGTCCTACCTCACCCGCCTTATTCTCCAGATATTGCTCTCTCTTATTTTGATCAGGCAGGCCACAACTTCCTTCTTATGAAGAAGTGAAAAATTGGATCGATTCCTGGATTGTCTCAAAAGAAGACGAGTTTTTATTAAGTGGGATTAGAATCCTGCCCGAAAGATCGAAGAACGTAGTGGCCAGCAATGTACAATATTTTGAATTATCAGTTTTTCACAATCAAACCTCAACAATCTAACACCCCCCAGTAAGGTCAAGATGAGTGAATGAAAATACCACCCAGTTATTAAAGGAAATATATTTGATTATTTCTATTCTTTATATGTATTTTTTAATCAACCTAACTTTTTGTTTATTTCTTGTTAAAACAACTTAATTTAACAATTTCGTAATCAAAATAATTAAATGTTCTAAATACAGTCGGGAGATTATGTCTTCAAGTTTTCGGCAACATTAATAATTGTTACGAAACATAAACATATAAAAATATGAATATAAATAAATAAATCATTTTTATAAGATGTATTCGTGCAATTTCGATGTACCTATAATATTTAAACAGAAAAGGTAGTTATAATAAATTCAGAATATTTATCGCAAGAGAGAACTTTTTTCAAAAATTCCTTATCTTATCTTCTTATACGAGTAAAAATTGTTTGTTTGTTTGTTTCATTGTTCTCAAAAACCGCTCTAACGATTTTTTTGAAATTCACACCAGAGATAGTATTTATAAAGAAACATTGAGTTTTATTGATCACATCTCACGAAAACTACAACTTTATTAGTTTTTTTCTTCTAAATTTAAATGTATATATGTGACGTCACAACCACCGCCTGTGAGATATATACATATCTATTCTTAAAATAAAATTAAAAATATTTATATTATATTCATATATTTGATTTTTTTTTTATTTCATTAATAGTTTTACATTTAAATTATTTGAAATTGTTTCACACAACGTTTAAAAGAAGATTTATCTTTATATTCGATTCGATATATAGTAGGAGAATTAAATGTCGTTATCAATTTATTATACTCCGGTAAATATTATAAAATATTATATACTAAATATTCCATTAGTATATATTAGATAAAACATTTATTTGTTTTTGTGTTCTTACTTTTGCTTACTTACTTGAAAATAATTTAAAAAGTTTTAAAAGTTTTTTTTTAATATTTTATGAATTCACACACACACACAAATCGTCAATTGAAAATGAAAATCTAATTATGAGATCAATTATTCATATAATTTTAAATGTTTTCGTGTTTTATAAATAAAATATTAAAAAAATAAAATGATAAACAAAATATTCTTTGATTGAGAAAATAAAAATAGATATTTATATAAATGAAATTTATTTTAATTATTTTGAAACATTTTAGGAAACAAATTTTTAATGGGTCATTTTTAGAAATTCCATTTAACAATTATAATAAATAATTAAAAAATTGTAAAATTTTTAAAGTATATAAAAATAAATTGTATAAATTGTGTGGTTAAAGGGTCGAGTGATAGTTCGTTGTCACACAGGTATATATTTTATATCAACACGCCTACTTTTCTGTTTGTATGTTATTATTTGAATGGCGATTCGGTGAATGGTTAATGGTTAATTAACGATCCATATAACATCATCGACTGGGCCGCTACCATAAGGAGTGAAAATAGTGTCGAATAGAAATAGACGATATTACTTGGATTAATCTTATTATACTAGCTAAAATTGTTTGTTTTATAACCACTTGGGGCGCTAAACAGTTTTTCAAAAAAACACTATAGAAAAAAAATATATATGTATTTATTATATATTTATGTATTATTGAGGAGCACAAGTTCATTCATTTTAATCACTTTGATGCAAATGTGTAACATTTAATAATTGTAATAAATAATTAAAGAATTGTATATCAATATTTTTCAAAGGGTGGAGCGGAGCTCGGTGTCCCAGGTATTAATATTACCAGCCAAATCCAATAATAATGAATCATTTTTTTCAACTTAAGTACCGAGCCAAGGCTCAGGGTCCCGGTATATATATTATAAAAGTGCAATGTGAGTATGTTTTGTGGAGGTAAAGGTTCTAAGGAAACAAACATACTATCAACAAAGCTCAGGGCCAGACACTCAAGTGCTGCGGAGTTCATTTGCAATCCCCATGTTTTTCCCACGGCCAATTATATGTTGCATGTTGTGAGTATGTGATTACACAAATTGGGAAAAAATCACTCGAAATGCAATTAAACAAAAAAATTGAAAAGTTAGGCTAAAATATTATAAGAGATTCGGCAATTGCAATTACAGATAGCGAGGAAAAATTAATGGAGGTTTGAAATTAATAGTGATAAGAAAAAATATTTAGTGCCAAAGAGAAACAGTATTAACATACAAAATCTTAATACACAAAATGTAAAATTTGAATATGTAGAAAAATTGAATGTAATCACGAAGGATAATAATATTTGAGAAGAATTTAAATCGAGGTATTAATCGGGAAACGTCTGTTATCATGCAGTAAAGAGGCTTATGTCATCCAAATTATTATCAAAGGGAATCAAGACCATGGACGCATAGGAAGGGACGTAAGAGAGATGGGACAAGGGCTCAGGATAGGTACATTTGGAGAAATGTGGCCAAGAACTTTCGAGTATCTTTGAGTTATATAAATAGATAGATATAACATATACAATAATAATATATATAATTAATTTACTGATTAAATTAAAATATATTTTAAATAAGAACACAAAAAGAAATGAATGTTTTATGTAATATAATGATTGAAACAAAATGGATGAAAACCTTTTACTACTTTTAACCAAATACGATGTACCACTCGGGGGTACAGGGGGCGGAGCCCCCGTCCAGCTGTGAAGAGCGCCGAAGGCGCTCTGACCAGCTGGTTATTTTTAAAAGCGGAGATGAGATTTATTTTTCAAGTTATTTATTTCTTTGTTTAATACATATAATTTTGAAATCCTTATCAATTGGCCGGGACAAAATAACAAACGGACCTGGATGCTAGGACACTGGATCTGTGCTGGGATCATACCTTCAAACCGGTCAAAATTTTATATATATTTTTACTATCTCGCCAGTATGTCGAGATTTTGATGTTTTTATACGTTTTGAAGGCCCTTGAGTCATTGTGAGAAAAATGTCTGTATGTGTATGTATGTGTGTATGTGTATGTAGACAAGATTACGCAAAAACGGTTTGAGCTAGAATAATGAAATTAGGTACACGGTCATTATTCAAAATTCGTAGTTTTCTATCATCTTTTGAATAATGTAGCTTGTTCGGAAGAGGGTCATTTCCTACCACGTTTTCATTTTTTTCCTCTAAACTAGTGATTCTCAACCTGGGCGATATCGCGATTATTTGACCATTTGACTATCTGGCTTTTGGAGGGTGATAGTTATTTTTTTATTGCATAAAACTGATATATATAGAATTTCAGCTTGATTTAAATTTTTTACTTAAAAATGAATGTAAAGGTTTTAAATTTAATATTTGATAATTAATTAATTTAATTGAACTGTAAATTTAAATTTTTAATTAATTAATTATTCCAATTATACTTAATTTATAATTAATTAAATTTAATTTAAATATAAAATATGTTAATTAATCCAATTCAAATAGCGAGATAGTCTAATGGAGACACACCAGATTTTTTCAAAATAATTAATATTATAATTAATATTGTGCTGCCATCTTGTGGCCTGTTATTTATGTGTCAAAGGTGTCAAAATAAATTCCATTTATTACATGCCACATGCTTTTTTAAATTATTTTATATTTCCATTTTTTTTTTTATATTTATGAATGAATAAATTTTCAATTCCTAAAATTATATTTAAACGTTTTTTTTCTCTAAATCAAATGGCTAAAAGTAAATTTGAATATGTTCGTAATTTTGAATTGGAAGATAAATGTTTGCCTGGATGTTGGATTGTTGTCCGAATTGATGGAAAAGCATTTCATCGATTTACAGAAAAACATAATTATAAAAAGCCAAATGATTTACGTGGTCTTAATTTAATGTCTAAAGCAGCCTCGTGTGTAATGAATGAAATGAATGACATTGTCCTCGCTTATGGCCAAAGCGATGAATATTCATTTGTTTTTCGTAAAGAAACAGAAATATATAATCGACGTCAAGCGAAATTATTAACAAATGTTGTTAGTCAATTTAGTAGTGCTTTTGTTTATAACTGGCAAATGTTTTTTGAAAATGTTAAATTAGAATATTCACCAACATTTGATGGTCGATTGATTTTGTATCCATCTGATCAGACATTAAAAGATTATCTTAGTTGGCGACAAGCAGACACACATATAAATAATTTATATAACACGGTATTTTGGAATTTAGTGCTCCAACGTGAAATGACACCACAACAGGCAGAAGAAAGGCTTCGTGGTACATTAGCTGCAGATAAAAATGAAATTCTCTTTCAAGAAATCGGCCTTAATTATAACGAAGAGCCAGCAATTTTTAGAAAAGGGACTATCTTAATCAAAAAATGGATAGAACATTCAGATAAAAATCTTAAAAAAATTGAATATCTCCATACAGATATGATTAAAGAGACATTTTGGATAGAAAATAATGAAATATTTTTATCAGGTAAAGGGAATAAAAAGAAAAAATATTATCACCATCATCAACAACAACAACACTAACATCAGTTAAAATTAAAGAAACTATTAAAAACTGTTAAATTTTCAATAGATTAAAAATAAATATTTATAAATAAATAAACAGAAAAAAAAACTTTGAATAAAGAAAATCTTGTTATCTTATATGATATGCTGTTGAATATTATTTATTTATAAATAAATATAATAATATTTACTTAATCATTTGTTCATTTAGACAAATTATTTTCTAATATAATTAATTTTAATTTTAAAATAATAAAAAAATAAACAAATTAAAAATTCAATTTTTTTTAGAATCTAATTTCTAATTATTTTATTTAATAATATAAAAATATCTTGTAATTTCATGTAAATTAATAAAAAAAATTTATTGTGAAATTAAAATTATATATAGTTTTTCTTTAATTAGTTATAGATTCTTTAATGGCAATGTTAAAATTAATTATATTTAAAGTTTGGACTGACAACTCTCGTTGAAACATTTTATTTAATTAAAGTATAGTTATGTTATCATCAGTTACCTAGTATAGTACAAATTTGTGATGATCACACTGACGAAATAAAATGATCATTATTTTGAAAACAATATATTTTGAAAAATAAAATCCCGTGTTTTTAATAACTTTCCTTAACCTTTTTAGTTTTATCATTAATTTTCATTACATTTATAGATTGAAAATTGTTATAATAAAAATGTTTTCGGTTTCAATTACAAATGTTAAAATTAATTTTGATTCTGGCCGTATACCACCTGTTTGAGCAACCGTTTTTATTAAATGGTCAGTCGAAATTTTGACATTTCTTGACGGGCCTTAGATAAAAAACAACTTTATAAATTATTAAATCTTATATATTTAATGAATAATACACATAATACATCTCTTTTTCAAGGTCTCAAAAAATCGTTTCATTGCTGTAGTGATTATTATAATATATATTTAACTTAACAATAATCAAGTGACCTGAAAAAAGTTAAGAAACTACTAAAAAGATAGTGTATTATTATGCTTGACAGATTGCTCATCCCTGACCTATATACAATTTTATAAATAATAATAAAAACTACCATGATAATGTGGTGCACTTACTGTTTTTGTTCCCATATCTCTATATCGTTGATATCAATAATTATATTTTTATATTTGAATCATTATTTTTTATTTATTTATTTTCTATATAATTCTATTAATAATAATTCCGAATTTTATAAAACAAATTATTTCTTTAACAAGCTACCGACAATTAAGTCAAATATTGCTTGGTAATTAAGACTAAAATATGCCGAAACATATGACGAAAACTATTACTAGAGTTGATTTTTTCAATTAAATTTCACTTTTATAACATTTAGTTTTAGCTTGATCAATGCATGTTATCGTACTTTTGATACATAATTTCTTTTGTTATCTAGAGTTTGGTTCAAAAAAAAAGAATTACAAATTTAAGATAATTATAAATATTATAAAACTATTATAAAGATTAGATCCCATGTATTTATTTTAATATATATAGTCGTTTTATATTTGATTTTTCTTTTATTTTTTAAAATTTTCAGATTAATGTATATACTATTGTCTTTTATAGAATTAACATTTCAGAAATTCTATTTGATTCAATCCTATTATTTTAAATAGCAAAATCAAAATAAAACAAACTTTAGAATAATCAATAATTTGATTTAAATTTCTATAAGATTTGTTGGGTTTCGTGTTTAACATGCCAAATCCCAACACACATATATATATATATATTATTTTCTTTATAAGATTACTTATTTAGATTAAAAATTATTTCTTTAAAAATTATATGATTTTAATTTTTTTATGTACCTATTTATATATTCATATGTTAGCTACATATGAAAATAAATGTTAAGTAAATCTGTAATATTCTGGTAGTAAATTAAATTTAAATAATTATCTCTGATGTCTTTTTAATAAAAACATTTTTATATTACATATAAATATAAATTTATTATTTTATACTACTTAAAAAAAAGGAAATATCAAATTATACATATTATGAATGATAATATTCTATATATTCTGGATCGGTTGGTTTCAGTATCACTTTATCTTGTAGATTAACTACCCAGCCAGGTTCCAGGCCATAAAATATTTGTTTAGGATCTTTTCTTCTCGTTAACATTTCATAATCAGGATCTTTTTCAATCTAAAAAGAAAAATAAATTAACAACTAAATATATTTGGTTAGTTTCTAACTAATATCGAATTTTGTCAATTTGAAGAATGTTTATTTTAGGTGAATGTGTGTTACACTTAGTAAAAAGCACTGTAAACCACTGAGTAAAAAACGGAATATATTTAATTATTTTTCGCTACAATTTCAAAAACCCCGGTTATAAAAATTTTTATATAATTGAAAATTTACTTTTACATGAAAATTAAATTTTGTAAAACATTTATTATGAATTATTTCATATTTTATTTTTTTCTGTAAAGATATTTAGTATCCCTCCTTTGACTACATACAAATTTTATTATATTATGAAATAATTATTTTGTATTTTAAATTTACTTTCTTATATGAATATTTATATATATATTAAGATTTGAATGGAATCAATCAAGGAGTAATACAAATTCATAAAAATTAAATTAGACAAAGAAACTTCATTTAATTTTTTTATTAATCTGATAATGTATATCATTTTGAAATTGATAAAATAAAATAGCTATATCTGAAAAATAAAAATAGATAGAATCGAGTTGGATGTTATATATATCATACTTCTGGTAATTGATATCCATATTTTTGTGCAAGTACTAGTCGTTCCCAGGAAATTTGATCAGGATCAGCGAGATATCCACGACGTTTAGCGGATGTATAATATTCGAAGGCATCATGTGGTGGCATCATTCGTTTCGGAATTGGAATTCCACGTTCAAAGAATCGTACTGGATTTAGGAAAGCATGTAAACTTGGCATGTCATAATAGGCAGTGGTTATAACACCACCATTTCGTTCAATTGTTGCAATCACCAATTCAGTAGCATGTTGGACTTCAATATTGATTTTAGCTTTGAACTCATTTACACCCTGAAGATAAATTTTTTACTTTACTTTACTACAGTTATATGAAGAAATTTATAAAATATTTTAAAAGGCAAAAAGTAAAAAGAAAATATAATTTAGTATTTATAATTGTATTGATAATTGTTTATTTAGATTTTATTAATAAAAAGATATGAATGATTATACCTCATCTGTCAATTGAATTCCATAATGTTTTTCTATTGGATTAATATATATTAATCCTGTTTGTACTAAAGATGTTAAATCAATTGGTTTTGTTGGATCCAATCTATTTGTATCAATTAACATTTGAACTTTTTTTAAAGATACAGGTGGGTATTGTCTTCGTAAGCTAAAAAAAAAAATATTGAATAATACGTTTTACTTAAATTTATGTTATGCCTTACTGGTGGTTTTTATAATAATCTTCATGTGGAAATCTTAAATAGAAAGGTGTATTTCCTGTTTCATATCCTAAACGCATAATATTTTGCCTTTGGCTTGATTTATTTCCACATCCATATTTATCACCTCCATGCTGACCCCTTCCTCGTTTAGACTTTCACATAAAAAAAAGACATATATATATATATATATATTTTATTATATACTTCAGTGATTTATTTTAAAATACCTTAAGTTTTTTAATAGATTTTATATTATCTAATGCAACTCTAGGTAGAGATCTTAAAAGATCTAAACCTAATGTTGTAATTCCTTTTATAGATGACATTTAAACTTTTAAACTTGGTAAAATGGTAGAAATAGTGATGGTCTGTGAAATATATTAAAATTTGTATTGTTAAGGTTAGAAAGGACAGAATTGGATATTCAACATCTAGCGGCAGAAAAATACACTAAATTTACATCTATATATAAAGGATTTTGTCTGCACATTGCTCAGAATTTAAAATTTTTTGCATATCTTCACGTTTCATGACCTCTAGAATCCAAAAGTGATTTTAGAATTTTTCATGTCTGTATGTCAGGAAAATTTTGAGGAATTGTTTTATTTATGTCTAATAAAAAAACAAAAATTATTTTTTTCGTGTTTTATTAAGTCAAAAATATTTTCAAAACTTCAATTAAAATGAGTAAATTAGTTATATTATCTGTTTTTTTATTTTAATTACTCAATTATTAATTATTACTATATATTAATTGCACAAATGATTTATTGATTATATACAAATTAAAATATGATTTGTTAAGCAAATGATATTTAGGAGTTGTTTTAAATTTTTGTCTTTTTCTTAATATTGGATAAATTTTTTAAATTTGTTTTAAAAAAATCCAAATGATTATATTCTATATTCTATTATAATTTATTAAAAGGTTTCTTTTTTTATTTATTAACTTTAATAAATTATCTTTTTAAATAATATTAAATTGTATATAAATTTAAAAATTAAAATATTTAAATAAAATAATAAAATAAATAATAAAATAAAATATATATAAATATATACTATTTATTTTTTTATTTATATAAATTTCTTCTGACAAGTACTAAAATGATTTAGTAATAATTAAATGCATATTTAAATAAATTTTTCTTAATTATATCTGTATGTTTTTTCAGGAAATTTATTATTTACTTATAATATTTCACAAGAATATTAATTTACTTCTATAATTATTATAATTATTATCTCCCTTAATTCTATAAATATACGATTATTCATTATAATTAAAAAAAACAAATTAAGACAGCCAAATGGCAGGTGGTGGAACAAATTAACAGATTTGATATGTTGGTTGCATATCATATGGCGTATTGCTTGACTGCAGCCGTCTGCAGCGTTCCCTGCTGTTTTTTCATGACTATACAATCATCAGTTTTCTAAGGAAAATTCCAAAATATTATTTTGAATAATACAGTTTAAAGATGTGACTAAAATTGTTCAAATTGTTAAAGATATAAGATATTTAAACAAGTAATTAAACTTTTAAAAATTTGCAGATTTAGGTAGACCCAAATACTCTACTTCTTGACGAAATCATGTAATATTTGTAAAGTTTTATATTAGTTAAAATTTTATTTCAACAATCATTTAAAAATTAATTCTAATAAATATGTAAAAAAAATGTTTTTATTAGTCAACAATTATTTAACTTAATAAAACTGACAGATTTATATAATAAATATTTCAGGAAATTTTTAGGACTGAAACTAGGTATGTATAAATAATTAAAATATTTGTTTTTTTAAATATATATATATATATTTTATAGTTAAAATCATATATGAAATATGCATCAACAGTCGTGTAAACATTAACATATAAAAAAATTGATAAGTACTTCACATTATATATATAAATATATATAATGTATATATAATGATAAATCAAACAAATGTAATAATAATAATAAGAAAAAGAAAAACAATTATTATAAATAAACGAACTATGTTCGTTTTGTTTACTAATATTTAATTGTTTATATTTTCCTTCTTATAAATATATATATATCTATATTTATATAAATATTATATATTCATAAAATTATTTTTTATTTATTATTATCATTAATATCTTTAAACAAAATAATAATAATAAACCAAATCACAGTGAATTATAAAATTAAAAATAATATAATAATATAATAGTTTTTTGTTATTTTTTATTAATAATGTTTTTATATTTTAATAGAATTATATAATCCATTTAGGGATCGTGGTGAAAAAACATGGACGAGTGAATCCCAACCACAATCAGCAATTTGTCCAGCCACATGGAGATTGAAATCCAATCCATAAACAAATTCTGAATGGTGTTTAATTGTTTCTAAAGGATCTGAACCAACTTTAAAGTCCCATATTCTATAAAAAGAAAAAAAATTTAAATTAAAATAAAAATTATTTTAAATTATGAAAGTTTTTATATTATATTTCCATACCTGGTCGTAAAGTCATAAGAGACTGAGGCTAATACAGAAACATGATGTGGTGAAAATTTTACGCGTCTAACAGCAAATTGGCACCCCTAAAAAACAAAAATATAAATATTAATTTATTTAATTGAAAAATTAAAAAAATAATTAAATAAAAATAAAGATATAATAATACTTTTTGTTCAAATACAGGTAATAATAAATGCCTGAGATCCCATCCACGGATTAGACCATCACTTCCTGCGGTAGCAAGTAAATTTGGTTCATGCTTGCACCAATCACAGCTCAGTACTTCAGCATCATGTGTTTTGACTATAGCACTTGGACGACCCGGTGGAGCATTTGTACTCCATATTCGCATTGTACCATCGCCTATAAAAATTTAAATTAATTATTTTATTTAATTCTTTTCTATTTTTCTTGGTTATCAAAATCTAAGCATATTTTAGTCAGGATTTTTACTGTAAAAAAAATGTATTAATTTCAATAGATATTAATAATAGTAAAACATAGAAGAGCAACTTTTTCAATAATTATCGCTTTATTACATGGACGACCTGAACATGCGGCATCACTTGTGCTGGAGCACTTTACCTTGTTTTTTCTTTGAGGAAAAAATAAAGCTTCATGACCACATAAATTCACACTTTCCCATTTTCAAGATTATCTACTTACAATGGCTGCCAAACAGAACATTTGATGGTAGTCTATTAACAAATGGTAGTTGATAATAATAGTATTACTAAATTTAAAATGTTATTTCAAAAAGTGAAGCTGTTCAAGTATTTTAAGAAAATAAAAAAAAATCAAATACTAATTACATTTTTTTATATACATGTAAATAAGACTAAATTAAGCTTATATAATTTAAAAAAATTACCAGAAACGGATGCAAAACATCCAGGAACATGTGGCGACCACATTGCATTGTAAACTAGTTGTGAATGGCCATGAAACGTTGAAAGAGAACTAGTACGATTTGGATCCCACTAAAAAATATTAAAAATAATATATACTATTATTTTATTATGTATAAATAATTTTGTTTTAATATAGATATATTTATATATTGTAAAAAAAGAGATTAAAACTTTTGAAAGAGAATGCAATTTTCCTTTTATTTTAATGCCTTCTTCAAAACTTCAAATATAAAATTTGTTGTATTTAATTCTTTTTTTAATATTTATAACACATTCCTCCAACTAGCATTATTTAGTGCCATCTCCATCTATTTCCTATCCCCTCCATTCTCTCATATCTTCCAGCGTATCCTTGTTCTAACTATGAGTTGTTTATTAATATAATAATAATGAGAAACATTCATTTCGTTTCATTTCATTTAGAATCGAAAATATTATCTCTCTCCTATATAAAAATCAAGCGTTTAAAAAACATAATTACCTAGTATGCTATTGGATAATTTAATTCTGCTCATCCCCTGATTCAAAAAACAATAACTCTATAACGAATATTGGAGTAAGGAGATATATTTTTTATGGATCCTTGAGCGTAAAGGTTTCAAAGGAAATGAGGCTGAGCATCTCTTAGCTAAAATATGAGCTAATAATAATAAGGTTAGATTTCCATGAAATCTATTTAAATGACTCTCTTATGTATATGAAAAATCCATGATAAGAAACGAGAGTGGAAAAAAGTATGGTGGATTACTTAAGAGAGTCAAACGAATAATTCGTCCACTGGAAAAACACTCAATATCTAGAAGAGAGTAGGTCATTTCTCTCTTTTCACATATACATTTAAGAAAATGTTCCTTGGTGCACAATATGCGTTATAAAAGTCATAGTGGGTTATGTTCTTATCGAAAGACCATTGAATGCATCGACGAGGAATTCATATTAAATAAAAAAATAAAAAAAATGTGTATTTAATTATTTTGATTATATAGTTTATTCCTTGTTATTATTTATTTATTAAAATTTTAGTCAAGTTCTATTAGAGATCCCTTTAAAGTTCCTTAATTGATATTTTTTTTATGGTTGCTTGTATAAATTAATTTTTGGTTTGAGGAAAATAATTTTATCCCTTTTAAAAATGATCTACTCAGGGAACGTAAAGTCTGACACAATGGAATCGTTCAGAATTCAGAAGTTTACTGTTTGCCTAACTGTCCCTCGACGAAGAAAATTCTCCCTTATAGGATCGCTTAGCGGAGAATGGAACTAACCAAGTTTAGAAATGACCTTTGTTGCTGAGGTTCCTTAAGCTTCAAATAATAATAATACTAATAATAATATAATCGTAAATATACGCAAATTGTTGAAATAGTTTAATTAATAAATCGTTTACATCGTCTACATTTTTATTTCCATTTAAAAATAAATAAATTAAATAAGATCTCTCTCTATCTTAAGTCAATTTTCACTTACCAATTTGACAGTGCAGTCCCATGAAGCTGAAAGTATTAATTGTTCTTGTCGTGTTTGACTCCAATCAACTGAATATACCTCTTTTTTATGTTCATTAAATGTAATTGGAGGCAACTGAAAAATGAAATAATAAAACAAAAATAATAATAATATTAGTAAATTGACAAAAAGAGTTGTTTTCATTAAAATTTATAATTTATTGTTAAATATTAATATATCTAATCAGTCCAACAAATTTATTATAATTTTTCATTTAAGATTAATAATAATACCTGTGGAGCATTTAAATTCCAAAGTTGTAATCCGCCATCACCACTTGCGCTCACCACTGTATTATGATCGACTTCACTCCAGACAACGTCAAATAATCCATCTGTCCATTGAAATGTTGATACTTCACGGAAAGTACCTTCTGGGGTTAGTTCAAGTAGAAAAAGTGTACCACCACCTAATCAACAAATTAATATTATTTTTCTTTAATTCTCTTTTGCAAATTTTCCATCATTATTATTAATATTATTATTATTTATGAAATTGATAAATCAAAATTTAAAATTAAAATTAATAGTTTATTGGGATATTTTATATATACTTTTACAGTTATGTATCTGTTTAATTAAAGAAAAAGAAAAATAAAAAAGAAACTGATGTATGAAAATTTTTTATAAAATAATAATTTATTTTTTGAATAAGTAATTTTAAACGATTAGTAATAATGATATTAAATTAAATAAATTTTAATAAATGGATACATTTATTTTTGATCTTATATATAATTACAATTTAAATATTTCGCAGAGATAATCAAGTCTAAAGGTGATTAGGATTATAAATTTATAGTAGATTTAAGCTTAGATAATATAAAAAATATATTAATCATATTTTATAAATTTTAGATAAAATGAAGACCATACAACTCACTGCATTCCATCACACCCATCATTTTTTTTTTACACCTCTCGACCTTACATTAGTATCGTCATTGTTAGCAGTCTTTACATCAAGCTTATCAACATCAATTTAGCAATTATTTTTAAAATTACTAGTTTACTTTATTTACAAAAATCATTAATAGTTGCATTATTGATTTATAAAACACATATATTAAACATTATGCAAGTGCGATTATTCATAAGAAATCCGTCTTTTTATATTCCTTGATAAACTTAAATCACAATATTTAAGAATTATTTTTTATTTACATAGTCAATAATGAAACAAATAAAAATATTTTTTTTCATGAATAAAAATAAGTATATAGGAAATAATAAGAATAAAAATAAATATATAATAAAATATATAAATATAAAATATATATATATATATATAACTAATATCTATTAATTTTTCTGCATTAAATTTTTGTTTGAAACAAAAAAATATATATTAATATATATATATTCTTTAGAGGCTAAAATCGTAATAATGTAATAATTTTTACCTGCTAATCCAAAATATTGTGAGGTGGCAACAACAAGTCTATCTTGTTGAAAGGGCGAGAAACGGACTGCATAGCCATGACGATTGGGTGTTAAAAAGGTAGACATGATAAATGTCTAATCTAAAACAAAAAAAAAATAAAATAAAAACAATTAATTTATATCAAATAAATATAAATATTTAACAAAGTTAAGCAAAAAATATTTTTGACATATTACATAAAAATAAATAAATAAATAAACTAACCATTAAATGTGAGTAATGTCAAAGAATAATTAAATGTATTAATTGAAATTTTGGGTGGAAGCATTTTTTTATAAAAAAAAATTAATAAATAAATAATTTTAAACTATCACGATAAAGGTAAAAAATATCTTTTTTTATTTGAATATAATTAAACTAAAAATTATCTTATAACATGACATGAGTGGCCTTTAACTGACAGGTCGAGAGGAGTACAGCGCCAACTACGGTATATAAATTAACTATTTGAAATGGGCAAAATCAATCTTCACTGCCAAATGGAGCCCCTTTTCTCCCCTTCTCCCCCTCCCCAATCTCATTCTTTTCTCTCTCTCTCTTTCACCCTTTATTCATTCCTAAATCAATTAGACTTATTAAATAAATACTTAAATTACCTAAAAAATATTTATTTTAATTAAAAATATCTTGTTATATTGGTAAAATTAAGAGTTTCTAAAATTTTTCACTTTTCTTTAATTGAATAATAAATTTGTTAAATTGTTAAAGTTTTTCATATATCTATATTATCAACAATAAAATAATCTTGAATAGGATCTTTTAATATTTTTAAAACGTTGAAAAGTTTAATTTTGTTTAATTGAATATTAGATTTATTCAAGATTTGTCTAAACAAGTATCCCAATGCCAGATTAAATAAAATTGATGAAAACTTGTCTCCTTGTTTAATTTATTTTGAATTTAAAGATTTTTGTTAATTTTCATTTCCGCATTTAATGTATCTGTAACTTTTATTACCTTTAAAATAAATGTGAATCATTCAATGAAAAAGGTTTTCTCAAACTGTTGAGTCATATAAATTTCAAAAATTAATAATTTATAGGAAATATTGAAACTTCTAGTAAAAATCATATTTATTTGTATAAAAAGTATTTATAAGCTTCCATTTTTTTACTTGAATTTAATTATTAAAAGAACAATAAAAAAGATTAAAAAAGAATATTGTCAAAACTTTATTTGAATATATACTATATCTAATATAAACAATTAAATAATTACTAAATAAAATTAGTTTATAAGTTAATACTTTACTAAATACTTCCTACAAATAATTAATGTATCCAAAATATTAAATTCAGGTTTCTTTTCTAGTATTTGTCTAATAATAATATTTTATCTCCCAATTTTGTCATAATTCGCATTATTATTCTCCTTCGATTTATTTAATTTTAATTTTAATTCTATTCTAATTTTAATCAAATAAAAATCCGATCGAATTGAAAATGACACGTTAGAAATATTTTCATTCTTTAATTGAAAATCGTCAAATACCTTAATATAAATATTTCAATTATTGGCAAATAACAATAATAACAAATTAACATAATAATCAAATAATTTACATAAGAATATTAAATGCAAAGCATGTGTTGTTATAAGAATTAACGTTAAAAACAAAAAATGTGAAAACAAAAATCACTTTTATTTTTTTTAAATACGTACTCATCACTCGCAAAATAAGTTATTATTTCTAATCCAATTTGAAGTCTTACATTCTAATCTTATTAGTTTTAATAAAATTAATTTTATTTTATCTTAATACATTTAGAGAAACCTTTGAGGTGGTGTATATAAGTGGGAGTTTCGTCTCTTGTCTTTTTAGAAAATCACTTGTTCTTAAGATACATTCCTTTAAGTTAATAAAAGGTTTTCACTTTAGGAGGTGAGTTTTAATAAAAAAAACCTATGCTCGAAATTCTTTTGTTCGCTGGCGTTGTGGCCCTCAAAGTATTTAAAAAATCTACCCCGAATGGTAAGAATTAATTTTAAAAGACTCTTTTTAATTAGAAATATCATGATTATTATAATATAAATTCAAATAATTAGATACATAGATAATATTTATTAATAATAATACTAATAAATATAAAGAATAATAAATATGATAAATTATAAATTCTTTTAATGCTCTATGTCTATGGGATTTATACTCAATTTTAACATTTTTATATTTAAATTTTTTATATATTTAGTGAGAATTGAGTCATTGTCTTCAAGTTCTGTAATTTAGTTTTAAATCACTGTTTAACCATTTTATAATAAATTGTATTATTGTTTAAAGGTAAATTCACTGTCTATCTCGGCAAACGAGATTTTATTGATCATCTCGATCATATTGATCCAATAGATGGAGTTATTGTTGTAGACAATGATTATCTTAAAGGACGGAAAATCTTTGGCCAGGTATGGATAAAGTATTATTTTATTAATAAATTAATACATTAATATAATAATGTTATGTTAGATTCAAACCACCTACCGCTATGGCCGGGAGGAGGATGAGGTTATGGGTGTCAAATTTAGTAAAGAGATGATTCTTACACAATGTGAAATAGTCCCAGGCAAAGAGAAACAAGATTTAACACCGCTACAGGTAATTCTAATACAAATTAATCATGACACTAATAATGATTAAATATAATAAGTTGACCTGTGGCCAGGCTCAGAACCGACCGACGGTTTGAAATAAATTAATTTCCAGCTACACAAACAATTTCAAATAATTTTAATGTATCTATTAATGCAATAAAAAACAGATGTGAATATAAGATAAATATTTTTAATTTAATTTTATTTATAATATATAAGATCTGGCTGTGACGTCATGAAGGGCTGGGTGACGTCATATAATTTTAAATTAAGAAAAAACTAATGAAGATGATTTTCCCGAGGATAAAACCAATACAAAATGCATGATTCTTGGAGATATGTAAAAATCTCCACATGTGAAATTTGGTGTGAAAACAATACCTCCCTTACTATCGTCGGTCGGTAAAAAAATATTTAATTTAAAATAATTAATTCTTAGAAAAAAGAACGAAAGATGGTGTATTAATTATTAATTAAATATAAATAATAAAATGTAGGTAATTGTTTAGTCTAATCGATGTATTATGGATTTGGATAAAACTTTATCAGTAGATTCCTTTTTTGATTCAAAACAAACTTTCCTTAAGCAGTATGTGGCGGAAGCTTCTAGTTTACGAGATAAAAATTATTAAAGTTTCCTTATAAATCCATTGATATTCTATTTAGCTACCATGTTTTATTATTTGACCATCAGAAGGCTCCACTAATATTCGGTTTGGATATAAGAAAATTAAAAAATTAATTAATTAAATAATTTTTCTATATCCAAACCGAAAAGTAGTGAATAAATTAATAATTAGTGAATTAGTCAATAAAATATTATTAAATAGCTGCTCATTCATAACTAGTTTATATGCAAACTTTAATAATTTTTATCTCGTAAACTAGAAGCGTCCGCCATATACTATATCTAACTCTGTGACTCTACGGAACTCTTGGTCGCAGCAACCACACCCCTCCAAGTATTCCTATTCTGAGCCACAACCTTCCAGTCCTTTCCCACATTATCCACCCACCGTGTCCTTGGTCTTCCTAGTGGACGTTTCCCACTTGGTATCCCTACCAATATATTTTTTGCCTTCTATCTTCTCCCATTCTAATTAAACTAAGATAATATTACCAAATAGTTTTTTATAATAATTTTTTAGTTGAAATACAATTTGTTTACACTTATTTATTATTTCAAGGAACGATTAATGAAACGTTTAGGTTCATGTGCCTTTCCTTTTACATTTCATTTTCCATTGAATGCACCAAGTTCTGTTACCTTGCAACCAGGCAGTGACAGTGATATTGATAGTAAACCATTGGGTGTGGAATACGCATTAAAAACATTTGCAGGTGAAAATATTGATGATAAATCCCACAAACGATCAACAGTAATACTTGCTATCAAAAAAGTAATGATAACTATTATTACTATTATAAAATAAATGTTGTTATATATTTAAATAAAATTGCTTTATATTTCAGTTACAATATGCACCTGTGTCACGTGGTTTACGTTTACCAAGTTCACTTGTCTCAAAAAGTTTTACATTTTCTTCAGGCAAATTATCATTAGAAGTTACACTTGATAAAGAAATATTTTATCATGGTGAAGGCATTGGAATTAATATTGTTGTTTCAAACAATTCACGAAAATCTGCACGAAACATTAAGGTTATTAAATTTTTTCAATATTTTTATAATTTATCCTAGCATGTCAAAATTGATTTACTCTGACTTCGGCTCCGGGTTCTATTATATTTTAATTTAATTTAGCCGGAGCTAGTCGGAGGTAATAATACAATTAATAAATTAAATTCACTAAATAAATAATTGAATAAAATTGGTTGTAGGTCTCTATTGTGCAACATACAGAAGTAACAATGGTGAATGCCCAGTTTTCTCGTCATGTAGCTATGCTTGAGTCACGTGAGGGATGTCCAATAACACCGGGGGCCACTTTCACAAAAACATTCTTCTTATATCCAAGCGTTGCTTCAAATAAGGATCGTTTTGGAATCGCCCTCGATGGATATTTGAAAGTATATATTTTTCTATAAAATTTTTACTTCCATTCCAATATTATATTATTATTTGATTTGTTTTTAATTTGACATTGATGATAATAAAAATAAAAAATATAAAATGCCAATTTTTATATCTCCATGACTTTTGATTAGGATGATGATGTGAATTTGGCATCCTCAACGTTCATCCCAGATGGAAAAACACATGCTGACATTCTCGGTATCATCATTTCCTATTCTGCTCGTGTCCGATTGGATTGCGGTACGCTTGGAGGTGATTTAACCACCGACGTTCCATTCAAATTAATGAATCCAGCACCAGGTCGGTCATTTGAATTATTAATAGAATTCATAGTTTTATATAATATAAATATTTAAAATTTATAATAATTAATGATGATTATGATAATTAATTTAATTATTGTGATTATTTTAAGATAGATAATATTATTATATTAATTAATTGTATGTTATTGTATGTTATTGTATACTCATAATATGCTTTCATAACAATAAAACACAAAAGAAAACAAAAAGACCAGAAATTTGCTGATTGATTTCTCATTTTTTTTTTAAAACATAACAATAAAGAAAATTTATTCAAAGTATAATATTAATTTATTTCAAAGGTTTTTCTTAGTAAGTATATTGATTAGTATGTCTTTTTCTCTCTCTATCTGATTGAATTTCTTCTCTCTCTTTCTCTTATTCATATGCATAATAATAATAAATTTTGCACAATTTCTGGTTTTGATCAATAACAAGTGAGTGAAGCAAAGCAGAGATGCTGTGGTGGGGGGAAGAGAGGAGGTCGGTTGAAAATATATTCAGCAGCCTCTTTTATAATTAAATTTTATTTTTATATTATTTTCTAAATAATAATAGGTATACCTAATAAGAATACATTCAGGATTAGGTATATTATCATCAATTGAATCATTAAAAACAATTATGAACATTTTTAATTGATTGATTATTAATTATTCATTTTTTTTTTATTTTATTGACTTTTGGAATTTATGTTCATTTTAGCCAACCCCTTGCCATTATTTTAAATTATATAAATTAATTAAATATAAATGAACTTGTCGATTCCTCGATCTCAAGTTTTACGGATCAGGAATATAATCACTATGCAACCACACCATTTGACCAAAACTAATTTTAGTTATGTACTTATTATTTAATTAATTATAATTTACTTTTTTAGGTGTTTTAGCTAAAGAAAAAGCAAATATTTTGAAAAAAATGAAATCATTAAAATCATTAGAACGAGCAAAATATGAAAGTGGTTGTTACGCCTCAGATGATGAAAATATTGTTTTTGAAGATTTTGCACGTTTACGTCTTAATGAACCAGAATAAATAAATGGATCTTCTTGTGGATAAATCAATAATAATTGAAAATACATAAAACAAAATTATCTATCACACACACATGATTATAATAAGATTAGATGATTAATTCAAATGATTTATAAATAAATAAAATTGACAGTCAAATCATTAATTTAAATATGTATCTTATATATTTTAGATCAAATAAAAATAAAATATAAAAAAAAAAAAATAAAATAAATATCAAAATAATTTAAAAAATAAAAATAGAACCTAATACTTAATCGAAAATAGTTTTTATTAAATAATTTTAAAAATATGCAAAATTGAATTAAATATTTAATTATGTATTATTTGATTCAACTTCTGAAGAAAAATTAAATAATATAATTAGTTAATTTAACAATAAAGAAAATTAATTAAAAATACGTCCTTATTTATTTATATTTTTATTTTTAGAATAAACAATAGTTTATGTGCTATGTATTATTATTAATAACTAGAATTATACTTTAATATTTATCAGATTATTCTAATTAAATAAATGGAAAATTTTCATTACTAAAATAGAATAAAATTACAATTAAATCCAAAATTAATACTTTAATTATTACTAATTATTTTTATTTTTTAATTTCTAATAAAATAGTAATACTACAAACTTTAATATTTTCTATAATAATATAAAATAATATTGTACTTACAAGATAACATATACACTTATTTTCAATTTATCACTCACTTTTCTATACTTTATATATGTATACACATGTGTATAGTTTTAATGAATTCAGTCTTACTGACAAACATATATCCTAAAATCTTTATATATATATACAAATGGGTCGGCAGGTATATGCAAATTATTAAAAGAAACCCAAGAGTGGGGATAAAGTGACGGAGAGGGGTTGAAGATAGGTGCATCTACATAGGTATATATTAAACGTAACAAGAAAAAAAAGGGGAGATAAAAAGAAAGAAAAAAAATGAGTAGAGCAAAATAAGTAAGAGGAAGAATGTTTTAATACAATATTAAGGAGGAGCTAAGATAAATCAATTAATTTTAAATTGATTAAATTATTAACTAAAATATAATATTACACATTATGATTTGATTTATATAAAATACTTATTTATATATTACAAAAATAAATTGAGACTAGAAAATCACCCTACTTTCATATTTGAGTATTACTAGGTAAATTAAATTAAAAAATATAAATTTAAATATTATATATTATAATATATAATTATATATAAATACAATAGCCTGTAGGAGAAATTTACTAAAAAAGATCAACAATTATTGTATATACTATATAACTATATATCATTAGTTACAATATTAAATGATGTCAAAATACAAAATCACTAAGGATTTATAAGAATTCGCAAATTAAGTACTTTTTGAGTTGAAAAAACGATATATATATATATATATATATATAGGCCTCATGTTTTAACTTATTTTAATCATCTTTTTGAAGTGAAACTTCTTTAGCGGCGTCCTGACATTTGGTTGAGAATGGAGAGTGAATTGAAAAATTGAAATTTCGTAACGCGTTACGAAACGCAAGAGAGAAAAAAGATATAGATATAACGAGTGAGAATGAGATAGCCTCTATCTCCGTCTCTCTTTTGTGCGGTGTTTCGTTCTTGAGAGAGAGGCTATCTGGGTCTTTCTTTTGTCCGGTCTTTCGGTCTTGAGAAAGAGGCTATCTGCGTGTTGCTTTTGTGCTGTCTTTCGTTCTAATACCCTCTCGCTAGGTCCAAAGTCCATGGCGCGCATGCGCGCCAGTACGTTGACCCGGAATAATATTTCTCAGCTTCTACTGGGTCAAAGAATAAAAATTAGTATGACTTATGATCAAAAGAGGGCGAGATCTCCACCTTGTCCAGTAGATATCGCAATTAAATACAATTTGAGTTTAAATATATATTAATTTCAAAATTTGCCTAAACATTTATAAAAATAAATATACATATGAAATTTGTTATTTTTTTTTAATATTAAAAAATATTTAATTTGAGATTAATTATATGTAAAAAGATCAACTATCAAATAGATTCAAACTTTTATTTTCTTTGATTAGATTATAATTAAATATTATTTATATTATTTAAAAATTATTATTTTTCTATTTATTAAGGATGTCTATTAAAAAATTGTAATTAACCTTATCATATGTCAAATATTATAGCTAAGTTTTTTTGAATTTTTTATATAATTAATCTCAAATTAAATATTTTTTAATATTAAAAAATAACAAATTTCATATGTATATTTATTTATTTTTAATATTAAACGTATTTCATATTTTTTGAGAGAGATTAATAAATATATATATATTTTATTAAAAATAAATATTTTTAATTTTATTTCGAAATTAAATAATGAATTTTAAAATATTTTAAATATAAAAAAATGTTAATACAATATCATTTAAAAAAAAAGCGGGATTAATAAATATATATATATATTTTATTAAAAATAAATATTTTTAATTTTATTTCGAAATTAAATAATAAATTTTAAAATATTTTAAATATAAAATTTCGAAATTAAATAATGAATTTTAAAATATTTTAAATATAAAAAAATGTTAATACAATATCATTTAAAAAAAAAGCGGGATTAATAAATATATATATATATTTTATTAAAAATAAATATTTTTAATTTTATTTCGAAATTAAATAATAAATTTTAAAATATTTTAAATATAAAAAAAATATTAATACAAAATTAAAAAAAGGCGGGAGTAAAATTTCAAAATGGATGCCATTTACGTCACCCATATATAATTTTCAATTAAGAAATTAATAATGAAGCTGTAAGTTTCAAGAGATGTAATCAATAAAACTCAATTTTTCTTTATTTCTTTATAAATACTATATCTAGTGTGAATTTGAAAAAAATCGTTAGAGCGGTTTTTGAGAACCAATGGTTATAGATAAATAGATAGATATATACAATTTTAGCTAGCATAATAAGATAAGATATATATCGTGAAATAATTAAAATTCTCAAGTCAAATATACAGCGTGCACGCATACCGACGCATGTAATTGTGTGTGTGAACATGGTCGGCGATTCACACGCCAACACATACAGTTATGTGCGTCGATGACCATTCACGTTATTTATCCGAATCTCAACATTACTTTAACACTACTAAATCAATTTAAAATTATTATTGCATTTAAAACTGCTTTTCTCTACTCCACAGATTTCACTATGCCGAAAAAAAATAACGACCAAAATTTAGACGATATTATTTATTTCATACACCGTTCACTACTGGTTTATAGCCACACAGGTGCTAATGCACTTGAACGAGGCGAAGATAAAATCCCTCTAATTCTCGGGGGAGATTTTAATGTAAATTTTGAATCTGATGATTCGTTGCCGTTGATCAACTTTCTTCGAGAAACATTTGGTCTGCTTATAAATAACGATCCCAAGGAATCAACAACAAAATCTGGAACTACAATAGATGCTGTTTTTACACGTTATATAGAAAATATCGAATCACGAACATATATATCTTATTTTAGTTATCACAAGCCATTAATATCAGTATTACCAATTGAAGCACCAACCGACAATAGTACAGGCAATGTAGATATGATGATAGAGTAGATAATAATAATAATAAAGCGAATATTTGTTACGAAAATTTTATACTGTTATATGTCTTTCGAAATGATCCCTTTATTTTTCTCTATTTCTCTCTCACTCACACTCTCAACTAAAATTTCTCTTATTCTCTAGATTGTAAGAAGTTTCACTTCCGCCACGTGTACGATGCTGCACATTTTGCTTTTTTTTAAATTAAAGTTATTAATCAAAAGATACCTATTAAGATTCAAAAATATAAAAATTAAATCACTCAATGATTTGTATTAATCTTTTTCCAAAAAATATTAGCAGAGAGGAAAATTTTTACACTTGCCAAGAGAAATAAAACTTTCATTCGTTACAATTATTTTATAACAATTACTATTATAAAATATTTTATACTAATTTATAATATTGAAAAATAATCATTAGTTACAAACATATTAATAATAGCTAATATATCAACTATAAATATAATATATATATTTATAATTATAAATGTTTTATTTTGACTTTTAAGTGTAATTTATAATTATTATTCATTTAATTTTTTGATTAATGAAATTAACTTTATTTTTTATATAAAATACATTGTACTTTTATTTTCAGTATCCTTAATATGTCAATAAAAATAATATTTTTAGTTTATTTTTTACACTTGATGTAAATATAAACAAACAAACAGGTGACCACCTGTAATATTGTACATATTGTCTACCATCTACTATTATAATAAAGTGGTCAAGCAAGATTCGAGGACAGTCATTCTCATAAAATGCATGGGTCATACATAACAAATGGTTAGATAAGTCAAAGTGGAGTAGTGGTTGAGAGGGGGTAGAGGGAGGATGAATGAGGAAAAAATATAAAAAGATTAGGGGGAGGGGGTAAGTGTTAAGGGCACGTGGTCAATTCATTCATTTAGTTTTATTCTTACATGGTATTTAGATAAATGGACATTCAATAAAAATACTAGTATTTTTCATAAATTTATTGTATATGTGTTATTCATTTTTTACTATCTCGCCAGATGCGATCACGAAAATTTTCGATATCGAGATTTTGATGTTTTTATATGTTTTGAAGGTCCCTGAGTCATTTTCACTAAGGATGAGAAAAATGTCTGTCTCTCTCTCTCTCTGTGTGTGTGTGGGTAAGTAGACAAGATTACGCAAAAACGGTTTGAGCTAGAATAATGAACTATTTAAAATTCGTAGTTTTCTATCAACTTTTGAGAAATTTAGCTCTTTCGGAAGAGGGTCATTACCTACAATGTTTTCTTTTTTTCCCTCTAAACTGACCGTAAAAATAAAGATATATGTTTTATAGTTTTTACAGGATTAAAAATTGTATAAAACTGCTATATATAGAATTTCAGCTTGATTGAATGACTAAAAGTACCAGAATTAATTTTTTAACACCACTGCAAATCACGCGCCAGCACGTGACGTGGTGCCAACAACAAAGAGCCAAACACGCGCTGGTTTAAAATAAATTTATTAATTTTAAATATAATTTAATTAGTTAAATTTATTTTAAATATAATATATGTGTTAAATTTGCGAGATACTCGAGTGGAGACACTTCAGCATTTAGAATAATAAGATTTATTGTTTGGAATTAAAATTAATTTATAATAATAGATATTTAAAAATAAATATTTATTTTTCTTATTCAATTATTTTAGATTAACAAAAAAAACATAAAATGGCATATAAAACAAATTTATTAAATAGATTAATTGATTAAATAGTGAAACAAGTGGTTCTTTTTTCTGTTGAATTTAAATAATCCAGATGACCTACTACTTTTAAAAGAGAAGATGAGGTAAGAGAGGAGAAAAAAATGAAAGCGAAACAGGTAAGGTTGTTTCAAGTGGTTAAGGAGGGGTGAGTTAATAAAAAGGGGTGAGAGGTGATGGTTAAGGGTAGAATAAATGGCAGTAGGTAAATGGAGGGAGAGAGAGGGAGATACGGATATATTATTTAGAAATGATGGTCAACATGTCACTGGTCAAACCTGTTTCTATTCCCACCAGGAAGGGATTAAAAGGGACAGAAAGTGGACGACGTTAGCCCTTTGTTTTTTTTACAATCTAAAAAATAGAATTTCTATACCAATCTTAAAGACAACGAAAAATATAAATTTGAAAATTTTACCCTTTCTTTCTATATATTTATTATCTGTGGTCTGTGCCTCTTCTTTATATCCGATCGTTAAGAAATTTTGCGCAGTTATACTTTATTATTTAAGGGAAAGAACTGTTATATATTTATTTTAGTAATTTGCAAGGGAAATTAAAATTAAATCACAAAAATTGGTCTATAAGCAATCATATATCAAAAAAAAAAATACATAAAAGAGAAATTTATAGTATTAATTGGAATTAGTAATTCAAATAATTTATGCATAAATAAATTTATAGAGGTCCGGCTACTGTCTACAAACTTCTATAGACGTCCTAGATTATAATTATTATAAATAAATGTATATGAAGCAAATATTTTGATCATAAATTTATTTTCTTTTAAATTCAACAATATCAGTGTAATAATTAATTTCAATGAATAAATAATAAATTAATTATTATTTACCAAAAAAAATTAGTAATAAAAATCTCCAAAAGCTAATTAATTTTGCAAAAAAAAAGTTAACCTGTGGCCAGACACAGAACCGACCGACGGTTTGAAATAAATTAATTTTCAGCTACAGAAACAATTTCAAATAATTTAAATGTATCTATTAATGCAATAAAAAACAGATATGGATATAATATATATAAATATTTTTAATTTTATTTTATTTATAATATATAAGGAGGCGTTGGTTGTGACGTCATGAAGGGCTGGGTGACGTCATATAATTTTAAATTAAGAAAAAACTAATAAAGATGATTTTTCTCGAGGATAAAACCAATACAAAGTGGTGATATGTAAAAAATCTCCTCATGTGAAATTTGGTGTGAAAATAACCCTTCCCTTCCTATCGTCGATCACTAATACTACCACTTCCGGTTTCCAGATTTACACCAAAAGTTGATCAATTCATCCTACTGATGCATTAAGTAGATAGACGGAAGGACGGGTAGACATCATGCTAAAAATACTTTTTTCTGTTAAGAAAATGCATGATTCGTGGAGATATGTAAAAATCTTCACATGTGAAATTTGGTGTGAAAACAATACCTCCCTTACTATCGTCGGTCGGTAAAAATGTGCTTTTATAGACTTTCAATGGTATAAAAATGAGCGTCAACTGTTAAATATCTTTTTAAATTTTCATTTGAAGTAGATAGAAATTTTAAATCCACTCTCAATGATCTGTTTTATCTTAACATCAATCAACAAACAAACAAAAAATGTATCTTTTTTTTAGAGAAATATTGAACGAAAAATCAAAATAAGAATCAACTTTTTCAACGAGCAGGCGGGCATTCATAAAGCCCGCGCTTAAAAGTATTTGCCCACCCCTGAACTAATGACAAGTACTAAGCCCGTGTAAATTTGACTGAGCGGTTGAGAATAACTGGTATATAGTATATGAAAAATAATCAAATAAAAACTTATCGTGAAAGTATTTCTTCTTAAGTTATTTTTATAATAATATATAATATATCAAGACAATGTGTTGGTATACATTACTATTAGGGAGAAGCAGCCTATCATCTAGATCAGTTATGGCGAACCTATGACCCGTGGGTCAGACACTGATCCACACTTTGATTTTGTGATTTTTACTTTCTCGTCAGAGATAGTATTGCGATCACGTTGAGATTTTGATGTTTTTATATGTTTTGAAGGTTCCTGAATCATTTTCACTAAGGTTGAGAAAAATGTCTCTCTCTCTCAGTGTGTGTGTGTGTGTGTGTGTATGTATGTATGTAACCAAGATTACGCAAAAATGGTTTGGGCTAGAATGATGAAATTTGGAACATGGGCATTATTCAAAATTCATAGTTTTCTATGAACTTTTGAGAAATGTAGCTCAACCCGGAGAGTGTCATTACCTACAACGTTTTGATTTTTTTCTTCTAAAGTGACCGTAAAAATAAAGATATATCTTTGATAATTTTTCACATGATTAATAATTGTATAAAACTGCTAGATATAGAATTTCAGCTTGATTGAATCGTTGAAAGTACCAGAATTAATTTTTTAACACTGCAAATCTCACGCGCCAACACGTGACTTGGTGCCATCAACAAAGAGCCAAACATGCGCTGGTTTAATAAATATTATTTATTAATTTTAATTTATAATTTAATTTATTTAATTTAAATACAATATATTATGTTATTTAATCCAATTCAAATTTGCGAGATAGTTGAGTGGAGACACTCCAGATTTTTTTTCAATATGGATCTAAAAAAAAGCTCAGATGATTTTGCGATGCTGCTCTAAAACATTTTCAAATTATGATTGAAAATTGGGCCGTGAATAGTAATAGGTTGAAAAACACTGATATATTTTCTTTATTCCTTTTTCAATTAAATACTTAGTAACCCACGAGCTAGATCAAAAAAATAATGATCAAAATACGACCCACTTTTCAAAAAGGTTTGCCATAACTGATCTAGATTCTAGATACTAAATAATAAAAATTAAAAATTAATATAATTCTTTAAAATTCAACAACTCGAATTAATTATCGAGTATATTTAATGTTTATCAAATCCGATTATACTAGCAGAAAATGTATCTAGATGGGTATATAATATATTTTTCTGATGTTAAAATTTAACCACAAGATTTTTATGAAATTCAAGTTATATAGGGGTTTTTGTGGTGAAAAATCAATTTATTTAGATCTTATTTAGAAATAAAAAATAATTATAAATGATTTTTCTTAATTAAAGTGATTAATAACAAATGTCAATAGTCGATATATATATTCTAATCAAAACAATTATATAATTCATGGTGGTGTTTGAAAACATTATATTTTTGTTTAACTTAATATAAATATATACTATATATATATATATATATATATATATATATATATTTGTTATAACGAATTTCTCGTTTTTTGAAAATATTGATGTAATATATAAATAATATTTGATTTAAAGAGTTATATTAATAAATTTAAATTTAATAGTTCAAATAAATGAAAAGTTTTTTCAATAATAAATATGAAATATGTCCAATTCAAAATAGTATAAAAGTCAGGTTGAGACAGTTGATCAGAATGGGAGAAGAAGGAGGAAGTCAGTTGCAAGGGTTAATTTTACTATTAATAAATAATAGTAAGAGAGAAGTGAAAAGAAAAAGTGAGAGAGAGAGACTGATGTTCTTTTAGATAATATAAGTACAATAATGAATGTCCTTTCTAGGGTGGTGTGTCCCTTTTAGCCCTTGTCCCTTTCGTTGGCCATGGTCACTGGTCAAACCTGTTTCTATTCCCACCAGGAAATATCAGAAACACACACACACACACACACACAAGCACACACCTGAAGATAAACAAATCAATGGACGTGACACTAACGGATAGCTCCCCACCCCTCATTCTCCCCCCCTTCTTTTTCTAAACCAATTTTACTATATACATATACAATATATTTTTCCTTTTTGGAAATCTGATTTTCTGATTTAAATCCAAAATCTTATCCCTGAAAATTAATTACTTTTATAATTAATTTAATTCATTGATTTAAACTCAAA
The DNA here is from genome assembly GCA_963082975.1 of Labia minor. Lineage (NCBI taxonomy): Eukaryota > Metazoa > Arthropoda > Insecta > Dermaptera > Spongiphoridae > Labia > Labia minor. Next base: position 17,605,040 of record OY720344.1, on the reverse strand, counting down.
TGCTTGGAACATACGAGTATTAATAGTTTTTTCAACTTTCATGGTGATATTGATACAGAAAGTCTTAAGTTCTCCTATAAAGTAATATTCTTAGTAGTTAAATTTTAAATGTTCATATGTTTTACTAAAAAAAGTAAGTATTAAAATTAATGGTAAAATACAAGAGAGTAGTATATAAGTAACACACATATAAGAGGAATTTATTAATCATTTAATACATATAATAAAAAATAAAGGGGGGGGGGGGTCTGGAGTGTCTCCACTCGACTATCTCACAATTTAAATTGGATTAGTTATAACATATATTTTATTTAAATTAAATTATAAATTTTAAAATTTATAATTAATATTTATTAAACCAGCGCGTGTTTGTCTTTTTATTGATAGCACCACGTCACGTGCTGGCGCGTGATTTGCAGTCGTGTTAAAAAATTGATTTCGGTACTTTCAGCTAATCAATTAAGCTGAAATTCTATATATAGCAATTTTATACAATTTTTAATCATGTAAAAAACTATCAAACATATCTTTATTTTGACGGTCAGTTTAGCTAAATTTCTCAAATCGAAAAACTACAAATTTTGAATATTGCCTGTGTACAAAATTTCATTATTCTAGCTCAAACCGTTTTTGCGTAATCTTGTCTACACACACACACATACAGTTATTTCAACCTTAGTTAGTGAAAATGACTCAGGGACCTTCAAAACGTATAAAAACATCAAAATCTTGACATCGAAAATTTTCGTGATCGCAATATTATCTTTGGCGAGATAGTAAAAATGTAATTGAAAATAATGATTAAGAAGATGGAAGAAGCTAATATTATATAGTGAAATTATTATTGAAGGAAAAAAAGAAAAGAAAAATATGGAAGTGGGTTTCGAAAAATAAGAAGAGGGGAATGAGGTGGGGGGGAGCTATCCGTTAGTGTTTTGTCCATTGATTTGTTCATCTTCAGGTGTGTGTGTTTCTGATATTTCCTGGTGGGAATAGAAACAGGTTTGACCAGTGACCATGGCCAACGAAAGGGACAAGGGCTAAAAGGGACACACCACCCTAGAAAGGACATTCATTATTGTACATATATTATCTAAAAGAACATCAGTCTCTCTCTCTCACTTTTTCTTTTCACTACTCTCTTACTATTATTTATTAATAGTAAAATTAACCCTTGCAACTGACTTCCTTCTTCTTCTTCTTCTACTTTTCCTAAACTGATCAACGAATTTGAATAACTGTCTCAACCTGACTTTTATATACTATTTAGAATTGGACATTTTTTTAAATTTATGAAAATAAATAAATTTTTGAAAAAAAATTCACCATTATTTTCATTATTATTAAATTCAAATTTATATATTTAGAAGACAGTTCTATCACATACTCGAGCTTATGCGATTTGGGTCATTCCAATGCCATTTGATAGCTTTAATATTAATAAGGTTGGAAAACAATAAATACTTTTTGAGAAAAGTGAAAAAATAATTTTTTTCTTACTAATTATTATTTTTGACGTCATTTATGACGTCACATCCAGTGCCTCTTATATCTTATAATATTTTTCAATCTTTTGCGTTTCAATTTCTTTGCGTGTGAGGGCTCTCACACTGGTCCGCTAATATATAATTAATTTACTGATTAAATTAAAATATATTTTAAATAAGAACACAAAAAGAAATGAATGTTTTATGTAATATACTGATTGAAACAAATTGGAAGAAAACCTTTTAGTACTTTCAACCAAATACTATGTATCACTCGGGGGTACAGGGGGTGAAGAGCGGCGAAGGTGCTCTAAGCAGCTAGTTATTTATAAATTTTAACAGTCCACTTATATAAATCAGGATAGTTAATACCACCTTATCCCCCCATCACAATAATTTTAGAATTTGTAATATATTTGCTAGTTTTGCTGCTCTTAGAAGAATTGTACATATTTCAATAAAATGCCATTTTGATCAAGTTAATATTATGTTGCACACAACCTGTAAACAATTTGTAACGAAAAAAAATATTAAAATTGTTTAGTACAATCCAGTTGAACTTTCAAAAATTTCAATATCATAATTATTTATCCCCGTCACTAGTTGCCAATTTATTTTGTAAATAATAAATTTTTTCGTATAAATCAAATTGTTTTTATAATATTATAATTAGATAATTCTTGTTTGGGACAATTTAATATACCTTCCTTCTTCTGAACACAGTTCATTTCAGTTTTAGATTTTAGCTTCTTCATTATTTCTGCTAAACGGAAATAGAAAATGTATTTTCTTAACATTTCAACCCAGTAATTAGATACTATTTAACATAAAAAAATATACTTCATGTATTTTATTATTAACTAGCTGCTCCCAGCGCCTTCCAGGCGCTCTACACACCTAGACGGGGGCTCCGCCCCCTGTACCCCCGAGTGATACATAGTATTTGGTCGAAAATCTGTATGTAAAAGGTTTTCATCCATTTTGTTTCAATCAGTATAAGTAGATAAGACATATATTTGTTTTCTTGGAAAATATATTTTAATTTAATCAACAACAAATTTTCCTAGTATAATAAGTAAGATTTATTGACTATTTCATATTATTATTTATATATTTACTAATATATTTGTGGCTCTTTGCATTTATTTAAGTAGATTTTAATTAATTAAATAATGAATATTCTAAGTTTATGAACATTATTTTTTTTATAAATTATATTAATTAAAATTTATTTTCTTATTTCTGTTTGTTCTTTATTTTACATATATTTTACATATAAAATTTTAAATAATTACAATAAATAGAATAATATATTCTTACCTAAAAACAAATTGGTTTTTATAGACAATTCTTATCTTATCTTATTAGTAACTAAATAACATGGAGTATATCTAATGTGGTTTTCAATTTATAAAATCTAATTTACCTAACCTTAACACACAACAATTCCGTCTCATTATTGTAATACAAAGTTAGAAATATTAAGTTAATATAATTAATATTATTTATTTATTAATACCAATTAATAATATTAATTACTTATAAATTATAAATAATTTATAATAATAATAAATTGTGATACCAACTTATAGGAATATTAAAATAATATAATAATTATTTTACATATATATGAATATAATATAAATATTTTTAATTTTATTTTAAGAATAGATATATATCTAAAAGGCGGTAACTGTGACGTCACATATATACATTTAAATTAAAAATATTTGAATGTTTAAGTTTTTATGTAGCGCCATCTGTCGATAGTTTTGTGACACTACAGACTTTTACCAAAATATTACTAATTAAATTAATTTTGGATAAATTAATTTTGGATTTAACTACACTAAAACCTTCCCTGGGATGCCCACAACAATCCCTGAAAGTTTCACCGTAATCGGACGGGTAGTTTTTGAGTATTTGACAGACACACACACACAGACATTGCCTTTTATATATATAGATTTATTTCATAAACAAAACGTTTGAAAATGTTAAATTAATCTTTAAAATCTTTCTAGATGGGAGATGTTTTGAATTATCTATCCAATTCAGATGAAATATATAATATACGATATATACTTTTTTTTCTTCACTTCTTTCTCACTGGACATATAATTCTTCTTAACTAGCATGTAAATTGGTTAACCCAGTGATTCCCAAAGTGTGCGCCGGGGCTCCCCGAGGAGCAGAGTTGCCGTCATTAGGGGGCCGACAATTAGATATTTTATATTATCCCAAGGAAAATAGTAAATATAAGTTTTTAATTTTTCGCTGTTAAATGGGTAATCGCTTTTAAAAAAGGAAAGTTTTCCAATTTTTAAAGAAAGTAAAAAATTTAGAAAAAAAGCTGATGTATTGAGGGCGACGGGAAAAAATCTGATTATTTAGGGAACCGCAAACCGGGTCAACCGACTTATGGTAGGTGTATAGACAGTATATATTCATCGGATTAATTAATGGTTTAATCCATTAAATTAAAATTACCATATTAAGCAAAACTGGATTAAGGGTAAATTTTTCAAATTTATATTTTTCATTGTCTTTATGATTGGCATAGTAATTCTATTTTATATAAAGGGTAAAAAAACAAAGGGCTAACGTCGTCCACTTTCTGTCCCTTTTAATCCCTTCCTGGTGGGAATAGAAACAGGTTTGACCAGTGACATGTTGACCATCATTTCTAAATAATATATCCGCATTTCTCTCTCTCTCCCTCTCTTTACCTGCTGCCATTTATTCAACCCCTAACCATCACCTCTCACCCCTTTACACTAACCCTCCTTAATTTAAGTGACCTTACAGGATAATAATTTCCAGGGTTAGGGGTGTAAGGGGTGTAAGTTTAGGAAGGAAACTCTGATTATTCAAAAAAAAAATATATAATTAAAATTAAAAAAATATGCACTTGTTTCGTTATTTAATTCATTTATTATCATATTTATATGAAAATAAGTTGACCTGTGGCCAGGTCCGAACCGACCGACGGTTTGAAGTAAATTAATTTCCAGCTACAGAACCAATTTCAAATAATTTATATGTATCTATTATTTCAATAAAAAACAGATATGGATATAACATAAATATTTTTAATTTTATTATATTTATAATATATAAGTAGTAGCTGGCTGTGACGTCATGAAGGGCTGGTGACGTCATATAATTGAAAATTAAGAAAAAACTAATGAAGATGATTTTTCCCGAGGATAAAACCAATACAAAATGCATGATTCGTGGAGATATGTAAAAATCTCCACATGTGAAATTTGGTGTTAAAACAATACCTCCCTTACTATCGTCGGTCGGTAAAAATTGAATAATATTGGGTTTATTCACGGATGATATTATTATTTACATTTTTATCTCCCGGAGAATTTTTGCGGGGACACTGGGACAGAATACACATAAGAATAAGCAAAATGATCGTATGGGATTTGTAAGTCAGCTAAAGAATAAGAATATTTGATCTATCAAAATTAAAAAAAATTTTAGGAGATCTAATTTTATTTATTTATTTAAAATAAGTTGTACCACATGTTTAAAATTAACAAAAATTATACATTAAGTTAATTTTTTAAATAAGGTTAACTATATTTTATTTCTTTCCAAATATGATTTATCAGTACAATGATAAGAAAAAAATTTGATAATTTATTAATATTAAATTATTATTGAGTATAGATATATTCGATTACAATATATTTATATTCATATGAAATAATTTCCATAAAATAAAAAAAAATAAAATATTTTTATAATTGGTAAGTTAAAAAGAAATAATAATGAAAAAGAGTTATTATATATTTTTACAATATATATGATTTTTTTTGTGATGTTTGCATTTTAATTTTAAATAATAATAATTAATTTCATCTATATAGTAAAATATTTAAATTATTACAAAGTTTAAATTATGAAATTGAATATTTCAAATTGAAAATAAAAAGTTAAAGAAAATAATCGCGATATTCAATTATTTTTTTATTATTAATTAAATTAAAAGAAAAAAACAATTGAATATTTAATAGGGCCTCCTCCTTTCCCCATAAATTAGCCCTTCCAAGCCTCTCCTTCCGAAATTTAGAAAAAGTAATAATAAAGAAAGTTTGCCTTAAAAAAAAGATTAAAAAAAATAAGGCGTTTGGTCTGTAGCCTCTTTGAATCAGCTGAGAGTGCCTTTGATTTTTTGGATTTCGAAATGAAATCGCGACATTCGGAGCAACCTGAAATAAAACCTACCTAGTAAGGGAGTGCATAGCCTCCATCAATAGGGATGGAAGGCCCATGCTAATCGAAAAAGCCCTGCGCTCAAAAGGTAACCAACAATTTGTTCCTGTTCAGGCTAATCCCATTTCGGAACTCTGCTGAATTACCTTCCCGAATGCCCGTTCATCCAATCCACCTCAAATACACTCTCAGTAATACAAAAAGACACAATTCAGACCTGACATGCAATTCATGCGATCCATCCCTTAATAATAGCATGGCATTTGTTTTATCCACCAACATTTTATTTAATTATTAATTCTAATCTAATCTATGAATTAGTAGGATGAGAACATGCATGGATGTAGGAGGCAACCACCTGAAAATTCCTAACAACTATATATATATATATATATATAAAATAGCCACCCTCCCAGTATAACGCATCGAAACCTACTAATTCTAAAAATACCTTTGTCTCTTCTGCCTCCTTTATCAATGCTTCTTCTTGAAAGATGTACTCTGAAATTCCTTAATCTCACTAAATTCTGTCATATAATTTAATATATTTCTCTATAATCTCCTAATGAATATTATCAAAAGCAAAAAATCATTGTAATTTAATTATACTTTCTATATTATTATTATATTAAACTTTACTTTAAATATTATATTTACATTTTCTATTTTAAAGTGCGCCATGCTAAATAAATAACGATCATTACTTACATTTGGAGAGCTGTATTTCAATCATTTCATCGTCATGAAGGATGGAGAAGATAATCAAGAATTCAAATCAACATTCAGTGGCAGGAACGAAGATTGAAACATTAAATAGAAGAAGAAAAATAACTTATTAGTTTATAATCAATAAATTTAAATTGAATTAAAAATAAAATTAATAATAAATACTGACCTCGAAGTTAATAAAGGGTTGATATTTCTCGCAGATTAAACTCGAAGAACAGCTCGTAGACTTGAATTGATGTCCATCACTCTCGCCTCGATAAAGAAAAAAATAATTAAGATTAGATATTAATATTATATACAGGAAATAAAAAAATAAGATATAAATAAATAAATAAATAATATTAATAGGATTTAAAAAGTGTATAGATTTTTAAAAAATATTATCTTATTTCTGTAATATTAAAATACTAAAATTATTTTACATCCTATATATTATTAGAACCATGATTATAATAAGTTATAATACGCATTTAATAGACATATAATAAAAATATCTTAGAAAACATCAGAAAACTAATTATGATTATATTATTAATTTCACGAAGATTTTATTCTGTTTAATTGATATATAGGTAATAGAATATTTCATTCATTTTTCAAGTGTTATAATAATATAAATTGACAAAACAATATTCATATGAGATTTGAAAGGAACGGTGTGAGCGATAATGAGATTAGAAAGAATATATAGAATATTTAAAATTATATATTCCTATATGAATATAAGTAATTTATATTTTTTTATAATTATATTATATGAATTTTGAAATTAATCAGCACATCTTCCTATTTTTTAAATAAATAAGTTTTAATAGGATTAATATATATATTGAAATTTAAAAAATATTTCAATAAATATATTTAAAGAAAAATAAAATTTTGTATATGATTTTTTAATTTTTAAATAATTTTAATTTAACTTTTAATAAAATTTAATTAATGAGATCTGATAGAATATTTAAGATTAATTCTTTTCAAAGATTTGAATGAAAAATTTATAAATTTATTTGGGTATATGAATAAAAAATTATAAAAATGCACTTTATAAAATTTAATTTTTATTGAAATATTTTTTTTTTTTAAGTTCACTAATCTTCCTTTTAATTAATAAAAATAAATAATAAAATTACAATTAATTCTTGATTAGCGACCGATTAAGGGATGATTTCAGTGGAGGGGCCGCTCCGAGTCCTACACTCGCCAGGGAAGGGGAACTAAATACGTTCAACTCGGCCAGCCGGCAGGAGGAGGTCAGTTCAGGCGGCGGAGGGGTATGGAGAGGGCGAGCGAGGAGCGCAGAGGTGAGCGCTCTACTGCAAATTATTTCAAATAAAATACATATTAAAATAAAATAAAATAAACAAATATTAATTTTTAAAATTAGTAGTGTTTTAGAATACATCTTAAATTAAGTTTAATTCTATTAATTCTATTAAATCATTAAGCTTAATTTTATTAAAAGATCTTAATGAAAATTTAAAAAAAAAATTATAAATATATCAGTAAGAAGTTCATTAATGAAATTATCATATTTTGAAAAAAAAAACAAGAAGGTGGCGTATTAATGTAAATGGTTCAATTTAAATTTAAAATTGTTTGCCGAATGTGATATAATTTTATTATAATGTAAATATATTTCATAATAAGTTGACCTGTGGCCAGGTCCGAACCGACCGACGGTTTGAAGTAAATTAATTTCCAGATACAGAAACAATTTCAAATAATTTTAATATATCTATTAATGTAATAAAAAACAGATATGGATATAACATAAATATTTATTTTATTTATAATATATATGTAAGACCAGGCTGTGACGTCATGAATGGCTGGATGACATCATATAATTTTAAATTAAGAAAAAACTAATAAAGATGATTTTTCTCGAAGATAAAACCAATACAAAGTGCATGATTCGTGGTGATATGTAAAATTCTCCTCATGTGAAATTTGGTGTGAAAATAACCCTTCCCTTCCTATCGTCGATCGCTAATACTACCACTTCGGGTTTCCGGATTTGCACCAAAAGTTGATCAATTCATCCTACTGATGCATTAATTAAATATACCAATTTTCATCAAAATCCGTTGAGCCGTTCAAGCTGTACACATCTATACGGACGGACGGACGGACAGACATCATGCTAAAAATACTTTTTTCTGTTAAGAAAATGCATGATTCGTGGAGATATGTAAAAATCTCCACATGTGAAATTTGGTGTGAAAACAATACCTCCCTTACTATCGTCGGTCGGTAAAAAGCAAAATTATATTTTATTTTGTTCAATATTGCATTGCAATTTTTATAAATAGTAAATAATATATAAATCTAACATATAACATATAAAATACTTAAGATACAATCAAAAAGGTAATATTAATTTATATTATAATGAAGATTTTTCAGATATATAGTAATATAGCACATATTTATATATGCTTTAAAAAAAGTACCTAACTTCTGACTGGAACATTCTATGAAACAGCATCTTCTATTAAGTCATTCCCGGCAGAAGTGTTGTATAATCAATACAACTGATCCTTGATCGAAAGTCACTACTTTTTATTTCAAGTAGCTTGCCATTTTTGACCATAGATGGTCAGTCGAACTTGATACAATAAACTCATATAAGGGAAAAATTTCCTTGCTAAATTTAATGCCAGATTATAGATTAAGAAAAATACATTTTTTAAATTATTTAATCCTCCTAAATTTTCAATACTCGTAGCATAATTAAATATTATACATATACAAATTGTTATACTTACATTTCAATAGATCTAATAAAAAAATATTTATGATTAAATAAGAACGGCCTGAAAATTAAGATAAGTAATACAAATGAAAATGAAAACTCATAGGAGGTGACACTAATAGTGGTATATTCAAAGAACGGTTAGGTAATAATTTATCTTAATATCTGCTAAAGTGCAAATCATTCTACCATAATTATTGATGTTTTCGCCGGCAGTTGAAATTGGAGGCTTACATTTCTTTCAATGGAAACCAAAATGCCTAATGCTAATCTCTGTTGATTGTAATTTCTTGGAAACGTTAATCAAAACTTTAAAATTATTTAATTAAAATATTCATTAAATACTTTAATAAGAAAAATATTATATTGTTGCCGACTTTTAAATATGCTACGAGTTTAAATAGTATTAAAGCTGTACTTATGGGAAATAAATAAAACCTTCACATAAAAAAAAAGTTTTTATAAATGGGTAGGTAGACAGTGACAAATATAGAATTTATTTTTGAAGGGGAGGGAGAAAGAGTTAATTAAAAATGGTTATACAAAACAAAATTTAGATTTTTAAATTTATTTATGTTTCCTTCTCTTTTTCCACACATTCTATTTAATTTTATTTAACTTACATTTATAATATATTAGTAATATTATTGTTTTATGCTATTCCCTCTTCCTTAATATGAGGTCTGTTCAAAAGAAAAGGTGAATTTTGAATTTTCGTGGTCTGTGTACATTCGATTATGCAAATTTTTTTTGTTATGTTGGTACACAAATTTTTAAGATCTAAAATTATTATTTGTATTATATTGTTTGTTTATTTATATTATTTATTTTTTATAGGACTCAGCGGACAGCCAGCAGGAAAACAAAAGTTTAAGAAATGAAACTAAAGTGAACCGTAGCTTCCAACTCACTTTTTTGTAGACACACATATTTATATCATATAAATTACATATATGTATCTATTTCTATTATGAACATACGAGGTATGTTCAAAAGAAAAGGTGAATTTTGAATTTTCGGGGGCAGTGTACATTCGATTATTGAATTTTATTTTTGTTATGTTGGTACACACATGTTTCATATATGTTGAAATTATCAGCCATTTTGGATTAGTAGTTTGTATTTGACAACTAAAAAGTTAGTCAGGTTTTTGTGTGTTCTTCAATTTTTTACTTTAAAAAAATGGATTAAAGAATCACTATTAAATTTTTACAAATGAAATAAATTGCTCCAACGCACTCGGTAAGTCTACTTTGTCTCAACAAAATGTTTATATAAGTGGTAATGTTGATATGTACGAGGGTCATTCAACAAGTACTTAGCCTCACCGCCCGATGGCGCTGCTATCACAAAAGAGTTTTACCATCATGTAGTACATTCTTTTACTAGCCTACTGTCAAAGTTTCAGTCAATTCCCTTCACTAGTTTTGTTTTGACAGCCTTTGGAAGTGAGCGTTTCGATCAGTTGTACAAAAATGGAAAAAGAACAATATCGTTGGGTGATTAGATTCTTATTTTTGGAAGAGAAAACGCGCAGCGAAATCAAAGATCGCTTGGTGACTCTTCTCCTTCGATGGCGACAGTCAAAAATTGGTACGATATTGTTCTTTTTCCATTTTTGTACAACTGTTCGACAACAAGTTCGCTCAAATGTGAAGGTTCTTCGATTACAATTGTGTGGTTCATCATGCGTTCTTGCCAACAGGTCGAACTGTTAATAAGGAATACTACAAGGAAGTTATGCAACGTTTGCGTGAAGCACTACGGCTCAAACGATCGGAATTGAGGAAAAACTATCAAAGATTCTGCACCAGCTCACAAATCCTTGCTTGTTCGTGATTTTTTGGCCAAAAAACAACATCTTAATCTTGCCTCAACCACCATATTTACCCTGCGACTTTTCCTATTTCCAAAACTGAAGAGACCAATGAAAGGATAGCACAATTGATGAGATAAAGTCGAAATCGAAGAACGAGTCGATGGCCAAACCGAAAAGCGCATTTCAAAAGTGCTGGCATAAGTGCATTATATCTGAGGGGAATTACTTTTAAGGGGACAATATGGATATTGATGAATAAATAAATACTTTTTGAAATAATTTAAAATTCACCTTTCCTTTTAAACAAACCTCGTATTGATACAAATATATATTAGAATTATTTTTTGTTTTAGATTTTTATATTATTTTCAATCCAAAATTAATTACTAATCAATTGTTAATTTAATTTTTACTTTAACTATATTTATGAATTATTTATTACCGATATTCTTCTTCAATATATTACATCCAGCCATATAATGGGTTTTAATCTGAATTCTATTATAACATTCTATTAATAAGAGTAACTATATATATTTTGCTTTTTCTTTTCTTAATATGAAAATCAATTTATTACCATTATAATACCATTTTATTAGATCTTGGTGATATATCTTGTATATATATATTAATTTTTTTATTATTATTCGATTTATTTGAATTCAGTTATTATGATGGCTTTCTTTCAGTCTACTCGTTTTTGGTTTTTAATTGCAATTCTATTAGGAGTTTGGCCATATTTGTTTCCATATTTCAAAGACAATAACAATATTAACAATTCTCAAATAACAAAAAAATCACCAATTTTAATTATTTGGTGTATTATTCGTTTATTAAGTTTTATTGTTAATTTATATCTCGGCATCAATGAAATTAATACGGATTCGTTGTCAGAAATCTTAATTACATCAATCGATTTATTAATTTATTTTGTATTTGGTTTAAATTTAATTTATTTTATAATTAAAAGTGAAACATTATTATCCATTTTTCTAAAAATGAATGATCTTTTATTAAATGTGCCTAAAACATTTAGTTATTTATTTAATTACTTAATACCATTTCTATCATTTCTCCAAATATTAACATTAGCCAGTTTGGAGATTAAATATTTTTTATTAAATTATTATAATGTGCGTTATTTTTGTTATATTATGAATATATATTTAAATGAGTTAATTTTTTACCATATTGTTATTGGATTTCTTGCTTGTGTCTATTTGATTCAAAATAATATTCAAATAATCAATAAATCATTATTGGCAAACAATAGGCAAATGGTTTTTTACAATGATATAATTAATCAATATCACAGGAATAGGATCAACAGTGAATTAGCTAAAAGATATTTGAAAATTTATCAATTATCATTAAATTTGAACAATTATTTTTCATTTCAAATATTAACAATTTTAACAAGTTCCTTTTTAACGATTACCATTTACACTTATTATTTATTAGTAAATTTTTTTGAGAATGACAATCCAAATGATCAAATAGATCTTTTTACTGGTTGGACTATTATTCCAATAATGAGAGTTGTATTACTTATATATATTTGCAATAAACCATCTGGAGAGGTGTGTATACTTACACGAAGTTTGTTCAAAAGAAAAGGTGAATTTTGAATTATTTCGAAAAGTATTCATTTATTCATCAATATCCATTTTGTACCCTTCAAAGTAATCCCCCTCACATATAATGGACTTATGTCAGCGCTTCTTCCATTCGTTGAAGCACTTCTGAAATGCGCTTTTCGGTATGGCCATCAGCTCATTCTTCGATTGCAACTTTATCTCATCAATTGTGGCAAAACGCTTTACTTTCATTGGTTTCTTCAGTTTTGGGGATAAGAAAAAGTCGCACGGAGCCAATTCTGGTGAATACCACAGCTGAGCCATGATTACGGTGTTTTTTTTTTGGCCAAATAATCATGATCAAGCAATGATGTGTGAGCTGGTGCAGAATCCATGATTTGTTTTTACACAATTCCTATAATTTGAGCAAAACCTTCACTTTTTATCGAACTTTGCGTGCTTTTTTATAAACTTATAAACATTTTGTTGAGACAAAGTAGACTCACCGAATGCCACAGTCAACTTTTTAAGTGATGATCCATTTTTGTTAAGTAAAAATTCGAAGAACATCCAAAAACCTAACTTTTTAGTTGTCAAATACAAACTACTAATCCAAAATGGCTGATAATGTCAATATATGATAAATATATTTATACCAACATAACAAAAAAAATTTCGTTAATCGAATATACACAGCCCGCGAAAATGAAAAATTCACCTTTTCTTTTAAACAGGCCTCGTATATAGATATATACTAGTATGTTATTTTATGTAGATATTATGTAATATTTTTTTTTTATTAATAAATATTAGATTATAAATTTTTATATTCATTTTATCAAATGTAATAATAAATAAAATTAATATTTTTATCTAATATATTACATTAATAAATTATTTTTATTTATTATTTCAGTCGAATAAAACATCAACAATTATACTTGAATTAATGACGAAAGAAAAACATTATGGATCACGGGAAAAGGTTGATACTATAGTTTTGTAGCTTAATTGTTATATTTTATTCATAGATAACACATAACTTAATGATATTATCAAAAATATTAATAATATAATTGTTTTTCAGTTGAAAATGTTTTTACTACTTATGTTACATCATCAAATTAAATTTTCTGCTTGTGGATTTTTCACTATCGATATTAAAATTCTTCATTCTGTAAGATAAAATAATCAATCTATGCATAATTATTTTTAGATTAGAATAAGGGGAAAAATGTGAATTTTTAATGTTATGGATGGGTGATACATTTATTTATTATCTTATTAGAAAGTTAGGAAATATAACATAGTATAACAAATTTAGGTATACATTCGTTCGTTTGTTTCAGTTATCCAAAGTTAATATACGAGGGCAGGTCAATAAGTCCGTGACTTTTTGAATGAAACGCAGGTTTTTGAATAAAATATTATTTTATTTTTTGCATACTCTCTTTGAACTCTTTAATCTTCGTCCAACGTCTCCAATTTTTTTATCCCTTCCAAAAAATAAAATTTATCGAGAACATAAAAATAGATTTGTTTGTGAGATGATTTCATCTTTGGAGTCAAATCTCTTTCCGCCGAGCCATTTTTTCACAAGTTCGGAAACAAGAAATAACCAAATCCGGAGAATAGAGCAGATCTCAATTCATGGATATTCACGAAAATTCACTTTGTTTCCATTTTCTTCTCAAATCAGGAGGTACTCTGTTATTAATGAATGGCAAACAAAAACTAAAAGACCCAGCTGATTCAAATTTTGACAGGAGTCAGTTGATAGTTGCCTGCCGACAGGACCAGTGTTGCTATTTCAGAGAGACTGGAAATTCAAAAAAACACGAACTTATTGACCTCATTGATATAACTGGCTTGATAGGCGTTGCCCTTGCGTAGGACGAACAAAGTCAGAGGTTTTTTTTTAATAATAACAAAATAATTTTCAAAATTATTCAATTTAATATTAATGACTCAAATTTTCATTTTATTTCTCTCCAACATCCCTTACCCATTCTCTCAACCTCTACCTTTATAACTTTTTTCGTATTTTTATTTTTTTTTAGATGTTAAGTGCTATAACAATATATTTAGCAATTCTAATACAATTTCAAATATCTCTAAAACCATAATCTGCCTTTATTCATTTGAAAGATTTTAAAATAGAAGAAATTAATGTAAGTAAAAAAAGTAATGTCAAGATTTTGATGCTTTTATACGTTTTGAAGGTCCCTGGGTCATTTTCACTAACGTTGAGAAAAATGTCTGTGTGTGTGTATGTGTGTATATAGACAAGATTACGCAAAAGCAGTTTGAGCTAGAATCATGAAATTTGATACAGGGGCATTATTCAAAATTCGTAGTTTTTTTATCAACTTTTGAGAAATGTAGCTCATCCGGAAAAGGGTCATTACCTACAACGTTTTGATTTTTTTTCCTCTAAAGTGACCGTAAAAATAAAGATATGTGTTTGATAATTTTTCACATGATTAATAATTGTATAAAACTGCTATATATAGAATTTCAGCTTGATTGAATCGCTGAAAGTACCAGAATTAATTTTTTAACACTGCAATCTCACGCGCCAACACGTGATGTGGTGCCATCAACAAAGAGTCAAACATGCGCTGGTTTATTAAATATTATTTATTAATTTTAATTTATAATTTAATTAATTTAATTTAATTTAAATTAATATATGTTATTTAATCTAATTAAAATTTGCGAGATAGTCGAGTCGAGACACTCCAGATTTTTTAAAAGTTTATAATAATAAATTGTATAAATTTGTTAAAGGGTTAGGCGCTAGCTCGGTGTTCTAGGTACTTTAATATTACATAAATAAAAAAAAAATAAACAAAAAGTTATATTGTAAATATTTTTTCATTTTAATTATATTAGTTAAAAAATGTTTTGATATAAATTTTACATATAAAACAATAAAATAAATATAGGTAAATAATTAAATATTAAAAATATGAATTTATAAATACAGATATAATAATATATAGGGTCTAAAAGTAAATTATATTCCTAATTAATTAATTAATTAATATTGTTTGTTTGTTTTTTTTAATAAATAAGAATAGATTATGGTATTACTCATATTACGAGACAATTCCAATGGTGTGACTGAATTTTTATTACGTAAATCTGGTGATGCACCATTTTCAATTAAATAGCGAACAGTGTATTCGTTGTTTTTCATTACCGCAAAATGAAGTGGTGTATTTAGATCATTATCCTGGTGATTCATATTGGCACCGCTCAAGCATAAAAATTCCATACTAGAAATATTCCCCTCTATAATAGCAAACATTAACGGCGTTTGTCCATTTGATGTTACAGAATCTAACTGCGCACCCAGAGCTACTAAACATTTAACACTCGATCTACGCCAATTTTTCACAGCAATATGTAATGGAGAGCAATTATTATCCCGTATCGATGGCCGATTAATATTATATGGATCTATTCTATGCCAATATCGTATTGCAGGCACCACATCATACATTGCAGCCTCCCATATATTGTCTGTGTTACCACGATCAGCAAAATCATCTTCATTGAAAAAACCTTCGTCGTCTGAAGCGCTCATCGATTCTTTAAACTGAAATGTAATTTAATTAAATTTAAGTTTCTTGTTTTTTTATAAAAATATTATTTAATAGATAAGTAAATATAAATATAATGTCTTATATAGAATTCAATTATATGATATTAGAATAGATTAGATATAGATAAGCATATTGCGTTTATTTTTATGTACAATTTTATTACTTAATTAAAGTACTCTTTTATATGTATACTATTTAGTGTGTAGGTATGTTTATGTATTTTAGATATATTATTGCCTCATATAAGTGGTGTGTCAAAAAGTATCGCGAATTTTGTATTTCTTTAAAAATTGTTTATTTATTCATGAATATTTATTTTGTCGCCTTCAAAGTAGTGCCCCCAGGTATAATACACCAGCGTTTTTTCCAATTTTCAAGGCACTTAAAAAAAGTCATTTTTTGCGATTTTGTTCAGCTCATCCTTTGATGTAGTTTTTATTCCTTTCAAGAGCCTCTTCAGTTTAGGGAACAAAAAAAAGTCATAGGAGCCAGGGCTGAAGAATACGGTGGCTACGGCAGCATTACTATGTTGTTATTGTATAAATATTCGGGCATAAGCAAAGATTCGTTAGCAGGGGCGTTATCATGATGCAAAAGCCAATTTTTGTTCTTCCACAACGGGCGTTTCTGGCGGATTGCTTCGAGCAAATTGCGCATAACTTGCAGATAATATTCTTTATTTACCGTGCGACCCTTTGGCAAGAACTCATGATGCCCTGCATTCGAAGAAAACTGTGAGCAAAACCTTATGGCACGCTCTTCGTCGTTCACATCTTCTCTGAGAACATTTGGTACCCCCGATAAACGTTGCTTTTGTCCAGGGTAGCTTCACCATATGTCACAATCAATATTCGGAATGCGTCCGGGCACTTAATTTTGTTTTTCACACAATATTTGATAGAGATTTTTTGATCCATTTTTTTAGAATAAGCAAAAATTAAAGACGAGCCAAAACACATTCAATCAAAACAGCTGTCAAAAATTAACTAAAAATTCAAAATGGCCGACATTGGCAGCATAAGTAAGGGATATGACTTCTTCCAACATAACTCAACAATACAATCGAAAATCAAATACATGTAGTCCGAGAAAATCCAAAATTCGCGATACTTTTTGAACACACCACGTACATATACATACACATATAGATACCATAAACAATATAACCCGAACTGGGATGGTGCAAGAGAAAAACAGAGATTCCATCAGAGGCCTGGAAAGAAATGGGAAGTAATATCCCAACAGAATTCTACACTGGATGACAAAATTTCTGGGATATATCAATGAAGATTTACAATGGACCTATGGGTTATTATCTGATGTTAAAAATGGATTAAAAGATGGAATAGTGAAGTAGGATATAATCCTACTTAAATGTTCACGGACTCATGGAGAATATAGTGCAATTTAACCACGAGATCCTCCTGCGTAGTTAATTCTTTAGTTAAAAAGTCCCAAGGATAAACAGGTAGGCCAAAAACTACAGGACAGGTCAAGAGAAAAATAATTGGTTGAATAATTAATCTACCAAAATAATTGAGTGTGCATTTTGGGAAAAATTTGCCGACAGCAGGGAATTTAATTAATTAATTTAAAAAAATTACTTACTTTTTATTGGTTTTTATATTTCAAATTGTATAATATTATTATTAATAATTTATTAATAAAATAGTAAAAATTAAATGATTTAATATAGAATTAACATATAAAAATGTTTTTACACTACTCCACTACTATTAAAATTTGTCAAATGTTTCAAGTACTATGAATGGTCACATGAATCAATCTTTCAATTGATGGAAAGATTAAGAAATGAATTATAATTATAATTATTATTATTTACAAAGAAAATTATTTTTAAAATTTTAATCTCTATTATATATGCTTATTTAGTATATATCTATAAATTATATATTTTATTTTACATAATACAAATATTCATATTCGTTTTAGTATGCAGCATTGATTATAAATGAATTCAACTCTAGTCTTTCATTATTGAAATAGTATAAATATAAATAAATAGTATGAAAATAAAATATTAGAGATAAAATAATTTCATATTTCATAAGTTAGTACGTATTACTTATATACGTACATGTTAGGTCTAATATACGATAAATAATTATCTACTTATTGATCAATTGTTTTACATTAAATATTGTAAATTTATCTTCTATATATAAAAAAAGGTTTTGCATATTGCTCATAATTTAAATTTTTTTGCGTATCTTCACGTCTGATGACCTCTGGTATCAAAAAATGACTTTAGAATTTTTTATGTCTTATAGACACAAAATTGGCTAAACCGATTACTATGAAATTACACATCACTATATTCTTATATAACTCTATTTAAACATAGGCTATAATTATTATCAATAACTATTCAATAATCGTAGAAATTAATTTTTCAAAATGTATATAATGGTACATATTGTTCACTCGGAGTGAAGGAGTTGAATCAATTCCAAAAATGAATATAAAACTAATAATTCTAGCAATTCCTACACAAAGAATCATTGTAATACTTGAATTATTGCATTATATTATTTTAATATCTAATATTCAAATATCATTTCAATTAAATAATTTATTCTTTAAGAGTTCTCATTTTAATTAATTTATTAAAATTTATAGATCATATTTATCTTAAATTATTTTTTATATATTCTTAATGTATTTGAATTTTAAAAGTGAAAGATAAAAATTTTATCCATGTCTAATAAAAAAAAAAACAGAAATTAGTTTTAGTGTTTTATCAAGTCAAAAATATATTTAAAACGTCAATTAAATTGATTAGCTTTGTTCTTATTTTTAGTTTAATTGTTCAATTATTAATTATTTCTATAATTTGATTGCAAAAATAATTTATTGATTATAAACAAATTAAAAAATGATTTTTTAGGCAAATGATATTTAGGAGTTGTTTTAAATTTTTGTCTTTTTAAAATTGGGTAAATTTTTTAAATTTGTTTTAAATCCAAATTATTATATTCTCTCCTGTCAAGCCGGGAATTAAATGAGCGAAAAATGCACTTTCTTGCACTCGTACCTAAAATATTCTCAATATAAATTTGTGAAATTTTCAAGAGATGTCATGGGAAGATGTTTCTTTGTATTAATCAGAAATTAAGTTTTAAAGACTCTCGAAAAAAAACAAAGTTTTTTCTTCTTTGAAAAAACATGTATTCGAAAAAAAACAATAAAAAAAGTGGAAAAAACAGAAAGAGTAATTATTGTAGTTTTAAAAAGTGTAAAAATTTTCAAAATTGATAGGGAGATGGCAGAGAAATGCATATTTATATAAACGCTGGAAGCGTACGGATCGGGGTTTCGCCGTTACGATAGATTTTGTCGCGCGAGTACGTACTCGGCTTCCAGACTTGGGAGGTTAAAAAAAATTTTCAATTTGTCTCTTAAAAAAAATAAAAAAAAAAGAAGGTAAAATGTTTTTAGTGATCAGACTTTCGACTTTTAATTTGTTTGCCTAAAGTAAACCTTGTTGGTTTGGCCCAAGTGTACCTATGAGTTTGACAACCCTGGCTTACAGCCTTTCAACCAAATACACATTACTTCAGGGGTACAGCGGGCAGAGCCCCCTCTCTGGTGCGAAGAACTCCGAAGACGTCCGAGCTGCTAGTATTCAATATAATATATATTAGTAGATTCAATCATTTTCTCTGTATTTAACTTATTTTTTTTTGAAATTCTAATGTAAGAATAAAAATTTAAAATAAGTAAATAAAATTCAGAAACGAAATTAGCACTCTCCACTCGACTATCTCGCAATTTGAATTGGATTAAATAACATAATATATTATATTTAAATTAAATTTAAATAATTATAAATTATAAATTAAAATTAATAGATAATATTTATTAAATCAGCGCATGTTTGGCTCTTTGTTGATGGCACCACATCAAGCTGAAATTTTATATATAGCAGTTTTATACAATTTTTAATCATGTGAAAAACTATCAAACATATATATTTATTTTTACGGTCACTTTAGAGGAAAAAAAATCAAAACGTTGTAGGTAATGACTCTCTTCCGGTTGAGCTACATTTGTCAAAAGGTGATAGAAAACTACGAATTTTAAATAATGCCCGCATATCAAATTTCAAGATTCTAGCTCAAACCGTTTATACGTAATCTCGTCTACATACATACACACACAGACATTTTTATCAACCGTGAAAATGATTCAGGAACCTTCAAAACGTATAAAACATCGAAAATTTTCGTGATCGCATGATAGTAAAAAAAGGAATGATGTAACCCAGCGAGTGGGCACCACATTTAGTAATTTTAAGTTTTGCAAACATTAAAATATCTAATAAGGAAAATGCACAAAATATCACGATATTTTCTGAAATGAATCTTACTACTGTATTACTTGCATTGTTACAGTTACACGTCCAAGGAGTCTCGATCAAAACTCAAGTATAGCGCAATATTAAAATACGTGTCTATAAATAAAATTAAATAATTTCAGAAATATATTTTGCCAAGAAAACAAAAATACAAGACTACATATTTCAAGATGTCTGCTTTTAGAAATACGAATACGGAATTAGGAAAGGGAGGGGGGGGATGTCGAACGAGATATTTAATGATCAGAAATAAAGTTAAAACATTTAAAATTGAGCGATATTTTACATCAAAACATAAAAATGAATTTTATATTTACATTTAAAATGATTAATTATTATTATTATTATTTTGCCAATAAAATTGATTGCATGATTTATTAAAAAAATTATTTTAAAATGTAAAATTCACTTATCCAAAGAATTTTGAGAGGATCAAGCTTCCAGCTATTATGTTGAAAAAACTATTAGGAAATTGATAAGAATTTAAAATACTTTACTTACCATGAAACGTTTCTCAAGTTCTATTATTTACATTTCACTTGTATATAATGTATATGAAGTTATAAGAAAAGGATTGGTAAAAAAATAAAAAAAAATTAAACAACTCATAGAGTATAATAATAGTATGTATGTATATATAATATATATTTATATATAACAATATTTATTGCTTGATTATCCAAATCTGGAACAAAACAGAATTAAAATTATCAGTATATGTAATTATATATATATATATATATATATATATATGTTTTTAGAAATTAACTCAATAAATAGATGAGCTATTTATTCTAAATATATATATATATATATATAATTTTAAATTACATTTTACTCACTCTATTCCCTAAATATACAATTGTAACAATTTATTTGATAAACTATTAATTTAAATTTAAGGTATATATTAGATAAATATAGTAATAATATAATTATAAAAGAGTGATGTGAATGAACAAAAAAAAAAGTTAAAAAAAAATAAAGAAATGAAACATCATCTAATTAATAAATTTTAACAAAAATAATTTACATTGCTTTATTATGTTTTTAACTTCATCAAAGTTTTTATAATATACTTGTATTTTGCTTTTCTTTTTTTATTCAATTTGTTCATTCGTATATTATATATACATATATGTATATATACGGAGATATCATAAAATGTTTAACATTGCAACTAAATTAGATGAATAAATTATAAACCAACAATAAATAAATATCTTTAAATTCATTTACAAATAAATAGTTTTATTTTATATATATATACGTATATATATATGAAGTCTTTTTCTATTTAAAAAAACAATATTTTAATATGTATATTATTTTGTTTAATTCTATAAAAAATTATTAATTTTATTTTGGCACAGAGAATGCCTATTACTCTTTCGAATGCTTGTTTTTTCTATTTTTTTTTTTATTTATTTATTAAATTTTTTTTCATAACGCTTATAAATAAATATAAGTATATATATATGTATAATATTGATAATATATGATCGACAATAATTGTGTCTAATTTTTTTTTACACAATAATGTTTTGTATAAAATATTTATATAATAATATTATTGCTTATTTGTTTTTTACATTTAAAATTAATAATAACATTTGTTTGGTCATAGAAAAAACAAACACATGATATCAATTTTCATTTGGTAAATATATATATATATATAATTGATTATTCCATATTATAAGAAACTATAAAAATAATAATTGTTATTCACATTATTCAGTGATTATTGTGATTAAATTTTTTAAATCATTGTAAACATATAAATAAACACTCTATTGTAAAATAATAAACAAAATAATTTAAATAAATAAATTATTGAGTAATATAAATATATTTATATTTATATAAGATAACATAATAACAAAATACAATTGGATAATTTAGTATTTAAAATTCGAATTGTACATTAATTATTAAATAATTATTTAGTTTTTGAAATAAATGATATAAAGAATTATAAAAATAACTCTTAATGAAATAAAGATTAATTATTCAATCATCTCATCTGAGGAAATTTTATAATTTATAATTAAATTAAATTTAAAATTTTAAAATGATATTATTGAAATAAAAATATAATATAAAAAAATTTTGGTTTTAATTTAAAACTAATTTTGTTTTTTAAAAATAAATTATTATTACAAA
This sequence comes from Labia minor, assembly GCA_963082975.1. Lineage (NCBI taxonomy): Eukaryota > Metazoa > Arthropoda > Insecta > Dermaptera > Spongiphoridae > Labia > Labia minor. The sequence continues at coordinate 17,582,288 of OY720344.1, read as the reverse complement.
TTCCCATGAGCATTTTATAATTACCTCGTTTAATATATATATATATATATATATTATTTAATTAATTACAGAGATATTTCATTTATTTTTTAGTGATATATTAAGATAAAATATCACATAAGAAAGCTAATAAAAGAAATTATCTAAATTTTATTCGCTTTAATATTTTATATCAAGTGCAATTTTTCCAATTTTGCGGTCATTTATATAATTATCTATAATATGTTTAGTTTATAATAATTATATTTTATATTTACAATTGATAGAAATAATAATGAAATCAAAATAATTTTTTTCATTATTATAAATTTAAAACTACAAAGTTTAGTTCTTCAAATATAAATAGATTTATTTTAATTTATTCTATTAATATTATTAGTTTCTAGAGATAATATTTGGTTATAACATCCAATCTATTGCTGTCGATTGATTTAGAATTGAACACCCCCATTTTCCTCTCTTTTTTTTATAAAATAGGAAGAGGAAGAGAGAGTTGTTTAAGAAAGATAACATTCATAATATTCTGTATATTATAAAAACATTAAAATATTTCTTTTCAAAATTACAAGTAATATTATATTTTATTTCTTATTTCTTATATGTTTTATATAAATATTTCCATGTTTTCATCACCTAGTTAAAAAAAAAAATAATTATCATTTGATAATTATTTTTCTAGTGATGCTATCTAATAAAAATTACACTCGAGATTAATCCCAGTATAAATTTAAAAATTATAAATAAAATTTTAATTTATTTAATATCGAATAGATAAAAAGCCCAAGAATATTAATATTAATAATAATAACAATAATAAAAAAAGATTATTTTTAAATTTTTTTAATAAAAAAAGAAAAAAAATTATAATATTTATGGGGTGTTAGGTGTATATATCAACATCGTAAAGAGGTGGTGGGGTGTTGATTTAACTTCAACAATGTATTAGTAATTAAATTACAATATCACCTCTATTTTTCTTATTAGTAGAAAAAAAATTGATAGAAAAGAGATTACATCCAATAGTAATAATTAATTGATTGTTAATTTAGGAAGAGCATTTTATCACGGTTAGAAGTTTCTTTTTTCTTTTTTTTTTTCTTTTTTTTTCAAAAAAATATACGTTTTTATTCTATTTGAATTAATATTCAAATATGCCTATCTAAATCTACCTACAATGCTATTATATATATATTATATTAAATATATAATTTTTTTTTTAATTTTGAATATATTATAACATTAAAACTTACAGAAGAGCTTCCCATAGTTTTTGTTATATATAAATTATCTAAATAAAAAAAAATTGTTTGCAATATCAGAAATTATTACTAAAAACTTATAAGAAATTATTGAAGACCAACAATAAAAATATAAATTAGAAAAAGTTAATGTAAGTCGATTCAAAATATTTTTTAATAGTTTTTAATATACTATATATATCATTTTGACACTTATTTATAAATAAAATATGCATTTATCTCTATTCGTAACTTAAGCACACATTTTCCCAATATTTTAAACAATTTTTATATCAAATTGCCAACTATGTATTTTCTGTTTGTTTTAATTTGATATTCCGCATAACTTTAAATAATTTTTGTATAATATTTGAACGTTTTTTTTCTACCATGATCTTTAATTTTTTTTTCGAATGAATGTTATATTTTTTTAAATAATATAAATTATCAACCTCCTTGTTTATGCTTTTAGCAAAAGCAGCGATCTGATACAGAAAATGATACAGAATTGAGTAAAAGAATTTTTATGGTGAAGAGTAAGATCATGTTGACCAGTAAAAAGATGTAAACAATTTTGGAGTATACATGGCCGATTAATAAATTGTAGTTTTTATTGAAAATTAATTAAAAAAGAATTAAAATTATTTTATTTTTAATTACGTTCAAACTAATATACTCTAAGTATTATTTATGAGAAGCTCATAAAAAAATCTGATAATTCCACAACCAATAATCACATTAATAAAGAAAAGAAAAATAATCGTATTTAATACTTAAATAATTACGATATTTGGTTATTAAGTATTTATTTTTTTTAAATTATTCATTAAAAATTTATTTATAAAATCTTATATTTATTTGAAATTAAATTTATATATATATTTATATATATTTATATATATAGTTATTTATATTTAAGTAATTTAGACTTCTTGATTGTCCAATATAGTATAAGTGATTTTTTAATATTCTACATTTTCTATGTATATACGTATGTCCAATGACTTAAGAAAAGAAAATCACTTTAATCTATATAGTATTTAGTTTACTCACTTATATGCCTATATTATATATATATTATATATTGTTTATTGCTTTAGATGTAAATTTGAAAAAACACCCCATATTTTTATAATAGAAAATTAGCATAGAGAAAGAGGAAAGATAATGAAAACATCCACATCTTTTTTTTAAAGGGCGAGAAATATCAACAGCCTATTTTTTATATATATATTATTCTTATTATATATATATATAATTATATATTTATGTAATTGAATATTTTATTAAAATATAATATTTCTACGAAAAACAAGCGACTATTATTATACATATTACGTTTTACCTATATAATTTGTTTCATTAAAATTAATCTTTATATTATTTTGTTAAGTTTTCATTAATGTCGAATTTATTTATTTGGCACTAAAGATATAAAAAAGTAATTTTTTTAAAAATAATTAGCTTAATATATTTAATATTTTAAGTTAGATATAGCAATGTTAAAGATATCAATTTCACTCATAAATATTAATTAATGACAATGATTTAATTGAAAATTAATCAAAATAAAAATAAAATAAAATTTTTTATGATCAGTTATGTGGCAAAAATATTTAATCAATTAAAGAATTATTAATATATATATTTGTCCTATAACTTCTTTACCACTAAAGTCATCTATAATTTTTCTAAAATATTATACCTTATTACATTATTAATATTCAATTTTTCGTGCAAGAGTTTTTGTGATTTTTTAAATATTATTTTATTTTTCTTTAACATTATTAGGTATTGTGCTTCTTTAAGCAAAAGTACTATAAGAATAACAATTGTACTATAATTGTTTGATAATTTTATTGTTATTAATGTAATAAAATATGTATATTTATATAAATCCGACATTAAATAAGAACTTTAAAATTAATATAAAATGATTCGTGTAAAAATTTGCAACCACCACTATTTTCATTATTATTAAATCTAGTTTTATGTATTTATTTATATGTAAATCTTTTATATTCATATTTTTTACATGTAAATATAATTTATTAATTTTTTAAAAATTGAATTTTTATTTTTCAAAATAAATAAATAAATAAATGAATATATAATATATTAAATACCTAAATATTTTCTTTTATTATTAAGACTCGTTCACATTCTTTTATATGATAATAATAAAAATAAAAAAACATTAATATAATATTAAATTTATTATAATTATTAATTATTATTTCTAATTATTAAAAAAAACAACGTAATTTTCCATTTTTTTCAAATTTTAATATTAGGTCAAAATTAAAATGTAATCTTTTTAGTTCATATTTAATAAAACTGTCCTTAATGATTCTATATTTGTTTTTTTATTTTAAATATAATAACTATTGGTATATAGATTAATCAAAAAATGATATGTGATATACTCGAGCCTTATAATATTTTATAGATATTTTCAATATTAAATTAACAAAAGAACTTCATTTTATATTTTAATGAATATACATATATTATTTATTTATTATTATCTGATATCTTTAAAATATTGCATTATTTATTCTTCGAGTGACCATATTGGTATTATTTTTATTCTTAAATTATCGCCTTTCGATGTCCTTTATACATATTTATACTATTATTAAAAATCCATTATTTTTTTAAATTTTTTTAATTTCTGGTCCCTTTTAAGGGGTCTAGGGAAGATTTTTGTTTTCATTTTTAATTTAATTTACTAGATAGTTAGTCAAATAAGGCACATGCTAATTTGTTCTACTATAATTATACTTTTTAATAATAATAATAATAATAATAACAATAAATATAATACTTTATAGATTTGATTTTAGTTGTTTTTTGAAATCATAATATAAATCATTTTAGAATAAATAAAAATATTTTCAATTTCTAACCTAATTTTCTCTTTTACTCTTTCTATTGCTTTCTTTTTTTAAGTTAATAAAAAGTTCTCTTTTTGATCTTTTTTTTATTTGATTGATATTAATTATATATTTAGATGGTGTATATTTAATTAAAAAAAATATTTAATTAAATATTTTATTTTAATTGAAAGAGAATGAACAATATGGAGTAGAGAGAATAAATATTGATTATCTATATCCATATAGAATTATTATTTTTAAAATATTTGAATAAAAAATTCAAATTCCTGAGATAATTAATTAAACTAAGTAATTTCCTTTAATAGATAATAAATTTATTTCAACTATAATTTTAAATTTAACAACCAAAACTATTTATTTATACATATTTATATATAAATAAAATAAATATTTTCCTTTATTATTATTCATTTATCATTTGTTTTATTTAAATATAAATTTTAAAATAAAATTGATATGTTTCATATGAATTCAGTGCAATCATAATATATATATATATATATATATCTTTTTTCTTTAATTTTAGACCCAATTTTCACTTTCTATTGCTTTTTCCTATATATTTACCTATATATTGTTTTATATCTAGCCTATCTATTTATCTATAAATATATACATCTACATCTATATAGATAGGTAACAGCAATTTGTATGTTCTATAATAATATAATAATAACTTGATAATTAAATACCGGAGGTGTTATAAAATTTGAAAATTTTTAATTTAAAATTTATATATATTTATTTGGAAGAGTAATAAATTTGGTTATTTTTATAGAGAACTTAAACTTAAAATTCATTAAAATTTTTTTTTAATTACATTTGATTAATTATCATATATAATAAGTTTTTTATTAAATAAAATTTATTTTAAATTTCCAAAGAAGAATATATATAATTATAATCAATATATATATTCAAAAGAAAGGTACTATCACTTTTACTGCTTTGACTTAACATTGGTCACCCGTAGATTAATTTTTATTATTAAATATTAAAATTTTTTAACTTCTATCTTTTCAATGGATTTACTTTGTGTTTTCCCCAAGGCTTGGATCTTATATTATTATTATTAATATTATTATTATTATTATTATTTATATTTATATTATTATTACTAGTAATTAAATTATTATTATTATTGTTATTATTATTACTTAGTGGATTAGATTTATGTCTCACGGGTCGCTTTTGATGGCGTGGCTTTCTTCCACGTCGTATGACAGAGGACTGATGATTTGTTGTTGTAGTTGTAGTTTGTGTTGTGGTTGGTGGTGGTGGTGGTGATGGTGGAAGTGGTGGGACTGCTAGTGACGGCATTTTTACAGAAGACATTGGATTGGTGGCTGTCAATGATGGCAGTGAAGTATTTATTGTAATACCAGCAAGATTTAATAAGGCATCAGCTCCTTCTACAATTTTCCGTCTCTCTTCTAAATCATTAACGTTACCATTTTCATCCCCCAATTCGCAACGAAGAAAATCGCCATGCATAAATACGCCACTGCTAAACAAAATAACGCATTAATTTTTATATTTAGAAAAATTATTTAATATCATTTTATCTATAAATTTATAAAAACTTATCTTGTTCATTTAACTACAAAATATTAACAACAAGATCTAAAAGGAGTTAATGAACAAAAAATGCCAAACTAATTCAGAACAGGGAATGCGCTTTGTAAATTTTATGGAATGTCTTCAGAATATATTCCGAATAAAGCTATTAACAACTATGAATCTAGAAACCTATGTGATTAGGGCAACCCACTGTTTTCCAGGTTGTAATATTTTAGAACTAAAATCGTGAATATGAGGCCAAAATTTTAATAAAAATATAAATAATTAAAGTAGTGCTTTTTATTGAATACAATCTAATACGCCAAAGGTATAAAAAAACTTAGGGGAGACTCTGGACTGATGTATGAACTTGGTGGAAACTTGTATCTTTCTAACAATATATCATGTCCGATAGATAAGGGTACGCATCCTACGATTTAAATTAAAATTCTTGTTATTTAATTGTCGTTTGTGTAATTTGTATAACATTTTTATAGTGTTAATTTTTTGGAAATGAATAAGAAAGTTTTTTAAAATTATAAAAGTTCAAATCAAAATCGAATTTAAAGAATAAACAATTGATGATTTATGAACTAATATTGAAATATGAAATACCTTTCGTCAGAATGGAAGCCATCTTCATTTTCAATTTTTCCATTATTTGATGGGACTGAAGCACCCGCAACACTGTAAGTATGATCTTCACTTGGCGAAGAAATGAACACAGGCTTTAATGAAGTAGGTGAATGAGAATTCTATTAAAAATATTAATAAAATATATTTTAAAATGAAAGGTTTTTTTTAATAATATAAAATGATTTATATTTTCAATTGTACTCAGTTTATGATTAAAATTATAGATAAATTTGAATTGGAAAAATTGTATTCCTACCTGCGAAATTTTGATTGGTGTTTTTGCTTTTCTTTTAGGACTTCGTAAATCCAGAACAGTCGGTTCATCTCTTTGACGTTTTACTTGTCGTTTCCATTCTAAAAAATTAATCATAATTATTTTTATTTAACAAAATCTGAGGATTTTAACATTTTTTCTTTCTTTTCACCCCTCATACATTTAGAGATCACATTGTTAACTTTCTTAAATTTTTATTAACTAAATCTTTACAAAAGTTACTTTTTAACTACCATTTTACCCACTCGTCAATAAAACTAAAATTTTAATAACTTTCGTTTCTTGGAAGAAAAAAACAAACACCTTTATGAAAAAGAGAATATCTTGGTTGGAATTTTTAAAACTATTATAGGAGAAGGCACTGTTATTATTTACAACCAGTATTGATAGGCCAAACCACAGGATGTTCGCAATGGGAAGTTGCTAAAATAAGGAGAGAATTTTATCAATACCTGGGACTGATTTTAAAATTTTTAAGAGCCAATTAAACAATTATTTAGTGGAAATGCCTTGCAATATGAGAAAACTTCAAATTTATTCCAGGAAAAAATCAGTTTTCACAATGATATATTACACAACTGGTAACCATACTTGATTCTTGTATATCAGGATGTCACAATGTTTTCTAAGGTATAGTAGAATCTCCCCCCCTTCCATGTAAAGTCAAGCGGATTGTTGAAAAATTATTTGAGCGTTCATAAAATATGATATAGTAAAATTTCAAATCAAGTGTGAGGAAACTTTATAATTCTAAAAGATTAATTAACCTATCTACAAAGATGATTTCAATTCCCGTTGTAATATGATTTTATTATTTTAAATTTTTGGACGATAAATAACAAAATAATAAAAACTCTACATACTATTTATATGTATTTAAAAAAAATGAGTGATTGTTTTAATTTGTACATGTCAGAGCCACAATTCTTTAATATATTGGACAAAAGGAAAAGAGAATAATTGTCTATTAACCAATAAGAAACAAACCTTTTCTTGGTGAAGAATTAAAAACTGTATGACCATGTTTAAGTACAAGCATGGCAGCCGCAGCATCAACATCATCCAAAGAGTCAGCATCGCTGGTTGAAGAAGAACGACTTGATAAACGACGGACACGCAATGGAGAGGATGTATTATTAAAATTGTCAGAATCAGCAAGTAATGTTGATGTTGTGGTTGCTGCTGCTGTTGTTGTTGATGCCAAACGACGGCTTAAATATGGAAATAATTCAGGATTAGGAAGAACACGAGGCGGCGAGGTACGTTCAGTAGATATGCTTATTTCATTCGATAAATTATCATTGGAAGAAGATATTCTTAAAAAGAAAATTAACAAAAAACAATTATTATTAATATCATCAAGAATATATTCTTGTTTGCAATGGCTTTAAATATAGTTTATTTTAACTTTACATACAAATTTTTAACGATAAATTTCAAATATAATTCGTCAATGGACAAAAAATAATCAATTCTAAGGAATGAGCAGACAAAATCTTTATATATATACCTATATACCTACCTTTATTACTCCCAGTTTATTCTTTCTATTTTATATATTTTACAAAAAAAAACTTCAAGTTTGAATAAAAAGTCATTTACCTTTCAAGTTTTTTAAGAGTTTGCCCAGAAGAAGAAAACCGATCTTGGCTTGTGTAAGGATGAAAGGGTGCTTTTTGTAATGCTTGAAGTAAATTGGAACGATATGGTGGATCAACCATCCATAATGAACCTTTGCCAAGGGTCTATAAATAAATAAATAAATAAATAAATATATAACTTTTATATAATACTTAGTATTAATATGAATATGTTGACTAATTGTTTCAAAATTTACTGAAACGATTAATGAAAATTTTACCGAGGAAATAATTGATTATGCATATATAAATATTAGATTTATAATCAAAAAGTAAATTCCAAATGTAGAATTGTATTTATTATTGTATCTCGAATATATAACGTTAGAAAAATTTAATGATTTTTTCCCATTCTAATAAATTTTTATAAATTAATATAAAATGTTAATGAAATTAATTCAAATAAATTAATAGGAAATGATTAATCCAGTTTCATTTTTTTATATATATTTTTATAGTCTATTTTTAAATATAATATTAAATGTTTAATAGAATAAGATTCATAATTATACTTACAGATCCTTTTTCTACTTTACAAAAACATTTATTCAATGAAAGATTATGTCGGACAGAATTTTTCCATCCTGTTGGAGCACTTTGGAAATATGGAAAATGTAATAAAATCCATGAATAAATTTCTTTCACTGGTAATGCCCTTTGTGGTGAATCTTCAATTGCCATAAATATAAGACATGAAAATGAATATGGCGGTTTGGATGATAGATGTACCTAAATATAAACAAATATATTAAATTAACAAAATAAATTTTATAAATAGTAAATATTGAATTAGAATTTACTTAGATATTCTATTTTAAAATTTATATATTAAATAAGATAAAATATTGAAAAAATTTTAATTTTTATTTGAAAATTGATGCATTCAACCTACAGCGTGTCCTGGAAATCTCTGTATTTCATACTTGTACCTTCTATTATGTTATATTTCCATAGTTATTTTAATTATTTCATTTGGAATCCTTGCTTATCATTTGCATTGATACCATTATTAGCAGTTTAGTTGATATTACATGGGTGATGTAAGTGGACTTAGTTTCAAACAATGACAGAAGGATTGGATGCATTTAGAGATCGTAAAGCAATCCTGATTGAATGAAAGTAATTCAAAAGACGAAACAAGAAACGAATATAACTTTGTGATAGTGCATATACCGATGCACTAAATCCATAATTTATTCTTATAAGTACTCCAGTTTTAATTTATATACTAATCAATAATATAATATATCGAAAGTTGTACGGAGTTACGGGAGATTTCTCGGACATTCTGTATATAAAAAACATATTTCCAAATTACCAGGGGATCATAAGGTACATGTTGTGGATGTTTAGTACGCGACGATGATGATGCTGTTGTTGTAGAGGTTGTTGTTGTGGTTGTTATTGCTGTTGTTACAGAAGGTTGCTTTGTTTGGACATGTGGAATTGTCGAAACTTGATTATTAATTGAGAACAATGTATTGTTGGTTATTGTTGGTGGGGAAATTGTTGATGTTGATGTAGTTGAAATTGAAGTGATGATTTGACGTTTTGTGGGTAATGAATTCTGGGAAATAACGACACGTCCTGGCGTTGATGAACCTCGCTTTTCTTCTACAAAATCACTTGTAGGGGAAGCACGTAATTCAGGTCTGAGACCTAGAAGAATAAAAACAAAAAAAAAAACTTTTAGTCTAAATAATTTAGCTAGAATAACTAGTTTACTTCTAGTTCTAATTTAAAATCCAAGAATGAATCAAATATTTGCCATCAATTATTATTCAGAATTTTTGCAGTATATGTATTGGAAATAGATTTCTTTACCAATTAATAATATAAACATTACACATAATAAAGTAGATCCGAAAACCCGACCCAATGTGGTGGTCGAGTTTGTGAAAATGCCGAGTTATTGTTAATGTAGCTAAAAAAGAATAAATACGTTCCTAAAACATGCAGTATTGTATATACATTGTACTGATATTAACTTTAGAATACAAAAAAAAAAAAAAATAAACTGCCCAACATACTATAAAACAAAAGAAAAGTATTTACTTTATGAAGATAAGGAGCCTGAAATGAATAGACAATTTGCAGTAATTTACCCCATAAGACACACCTCAGAAAATTGTTTAATGAATGAACTAACTAAAATAAACTAACCGACTTGACGTTTTTAAAAAAAGATGTAATGTTTTTAATAAACTGATTCAAATAAAGCGATCTGAGCAGATATTAAATAAAATTATATAAAATTTATATAATTACAAAATAAAGAAAATTAAAATTTCATAAAGATGAAGATGTTTACCTTTTAAAAGATTTTCATCTTGAAGCCATGAGAGTGAAGTCAATTCATCGTCCTCGCTAAGACGTTGCCCTGTTGTTGCTCCATCTCCTTCCTAATTTAAATAATCAAAAGAAAAAATTTCAAATATATTAAATGGTTAAATATATCGGGTCTCTTATTTTCTATAGAGGATTTATATATATATCTATATAAATATATTAGCACGTGGTTGTTATATGTCATATAAATTTGACAACCTTGCATAGTAACACACCTGGGGGAACTGCCCTATTGGGGACACAGACTAAATTTTCCATTACATATAGCCTTTTCTTAGTCAGTAAGTCAAATAAAGATTATTTCTAAATAAGTATAATGTAAATAATGTAAGATAATATAAAAATAAAAAAATTAAATCTAAAAATTATTGTAAACACTTTTTACCGACCGATAATAGGAAGGGAAGGTATTGTTTTCACACCAAATTTCGCATGTGGAGATTTTTACATATCTCCACGAATCATGCATTTTGTTAACAGAAAGCATAATGTATGTCCGTCTGTCCGTATAGACGTATTTTTTCAGTTAAAATATAGTATTAATTAATAATTGAGAAATTAAACTAAAAATAAAAACCAAGATAATATAATTTAGTCATTTTAATTTAAGTTTAAAAAAAAAAAAATTTATACATTATATAATAGGTGAAGGAAAGTCTTTTCGGTTTTTTTGTAACAATGAGAATGAAATTTTTCTTTATTGATAATCAATTTTAATCAAGTACATACTGCCCATTATTATCTATGACCTTTTGCCATTTGCCGGGTAATTTCATAATTCCATCGATGTAGATCTTCTGTTGTTTACTGGCAAAAAATTCGGCCACAGTGTTTTCGACGGATGTTTTGTTGGCCAATTTTTTTCCATCAAGGAAGTTTTACAAAGACCGAAACAAATAGTAGTCGGATGGCGCAAGGTCTGGACTATATGGTGGATGCATTAAAACTTCCCATTCAAGTTCAGTCAGTTTTTGTCGAGTCATCAAAGATGTGTGTGGCCGGGCGTTGTCAAGATGGTAGACATACCCTTTCTATTGATCAATTCTGGCCGCTTGTTTTGAATTGCTTACTGTAATCTAGTTAATTTTTCACAGTAGAGAACCGAATTAATAGTTTGGCTAGGTTGTAGCACCGCATAATAAACTATTCCTTTCCAATCCCACCATACACACAACATAACCTTATTGGCCTTCAATCCAGGCTTCGAAGTCGTTTGTAATGATTCACCGCCCTTTGTCCACGACCTTTGGCGTTTTCTATTCTCGTATTTTACCCATTTTTCATCGCCCGTCACAACTTGCTTGAGAAATAATTCGATTTCATTACTTTTTAACAACATTTCACTGATAGAAATTCGATCAATTAAATTTTTTTGCGTTAAATCGTGCGGCACCCAAATATCGAGTATTTTTGAGGAGCCAGCCTTTTTTAAATGATTCCAAACAGATTTCTGATTGATGTTTAGTGCGTATGCGATGTTTTGAGTGCTTGCATGCCGGTCTAACTCCGCCAGTTGCAGAATTTCATCGGCTTTTTCAGTGACTGGCCGGCCAGAGCGAGGAGCACCTTTCACATCGAAATTTCCAGAACGGAATCGATTAAACCAAAGTTGTAGGGTACGTTCTGATCCTCACCGTAAACTGCACAGATTTTCCTGCATGTTTTCGCACCAGATTTGCCTTTCTTATAATAAAAAAGCATAACATAGCGGATTTCTTCGGAAATTTCACAAATTTTCACACGATTATAACTTTTAACACAAATAACGAATAATAAAGCGGCCAACAACAAAAATATAACCTGAAAAGTCAACTTTAAAACGCGCGTATGCTTGACCTTCCATGAGTAGTGTATCAGGAGATACTACCATCAGCACCATTTCTTGGCAAAAAACCGAAAATACTTTTTCCTTCATCCAATATTTATATATATATATATATATATATATAATGTTGTTTGGGAATTAATTTATTTCAAATCGCCGTCGGTTCTGTTCCTGGCTCATTGATTTATTTATTTTAAAATTATTTTATGAATCACAAATTGGCTAATAAATATACTTTTGTATATTCAATATTAATCAACGTATTATATGTTCACATGAAAATCCTTAGTAATTATAAAAATTGTATTATATTTATTCAATTTATCACCATCAACATTGTTATCTCATTTCAATATATACATACATATATATTTAATAGGCTTGAAAAAATGAAGTAAGATATATACATCACTTTCCAAAATCCTTCCTCATCACATTTAAATGTTTTTAAAACTTATTATTTCCACAATCTATTCCTTATCTATTTCTATATATTATAGAAGGGATCCTTGCCTAAGGCAGTTTTAGTAATTACAATATATTGTAAAGTTATTTATACTTTGATTGGGGTTTGTTGTGAGGCTGTTGCTGGTAATCTCTCTGATGGTGGATTTATGCTGGTTGACAAACGTTGTTGTACCAAAGCAACTCCGAGGCGATCCTCCGAGTCGGGCCGCTCTGGTGCCATGGACTCTGCAAAACAAACAATAACAAACCATTGAAAAATCAAATAAAACATTTATTTAAGATGACAGATTCAAATAAATTAAAATAGAGACTAGAGATAGAGGGTTTTTTTTGTAAAATAATATAAAATAGAAAGAATAAATTGGTGGTAATAGAGATAGGTAAATAAATAGGTACATATATAAATCCTCAAAATTTAAATTTTTTGCATATCTACACTTTTCAATGAACTGTAGAAACGAAATATGACTTTAAAAATATTCATGTATGTACTACTGTTTGTATGTTTGTCTATCCGGAAATTTTATTACTATAGACTCAACATTGACTGATCCGATTACTATGAAATTACAGTATTCTTATATATCTCTATTTGAATGCTATACAATTTATTCTCAGTGATAATTGATAAGGTTTATTTTAAAAATATAAATATAAGTGATTTTTTTTATTAAACTCTTTTTCATAATTCCATAATTATAATCTTTCAAATCATTATACTTAGAAATTGTACAGGGTCCGGCAGTCAAACCTGACGGTTTTTGAAATAGGATAAATAAAAAAGTTGTTGAGATATTTTAATTACTTTTTTTTATTGTAAAGAGGAGAATTGGAAATTTAACATTCATAATAAAAAAGCACAAAAATAACTTATGTAGCAAAAATTATGTCACTTAAATGATGACCACCATTTTCTCTACACTTCGATATTGGGCTCCAAGAAACCCACAGGAACTTCACCAGCAGCCTCTTCACTGTGAAAGAGTAACTGTCTGGGCTGCAGTGTGTAGGTCAACAGTGTTAGGGCCTTATTTTTTTTGAGGAGAATGGCCAAACAGTGACAGTGAACTCAGCGCGTTATGTTGCCATGATCCGTGACTTTCTCATTCCAGAGTTACGTTGCCATCCCTCTCAGGAGGGTCTGGTTTCAGCAGGACGGAGCAACTGCCCATACCTCTCGGGCGTCCATGGCTCAACTCAGGAGGATTTTTCCCCGGTAAGCTGATCTCGCTCAGGGGTGACATCGAATGGCCGGCACGTTCTCCCGACTTGTCCCCTTGTGACTTTTATCTATGGGGTACCTCAAGAGAAGAGTTTATGTTAACAGACCAAATAATTTGAACCAACTGAAGGAGAACATTCGGCGAGAAAGTCATGAGATCCCGCGCCAAACATTGAAGAGAATCATGACTAACTTCTCCAGGAGACTTGTACAGTGTAGAGAAAATGGTGGTCATCATTTAAGTGACATAATTTTTGCTACATAAGTTATTTTTGTGCTTTTTTATTATGAATGTTAAATTTCCATTTCTCCACTTTACAATAATAAAAAAATTATTAAAATATCTCAACAACTTTTTTATTTATCCCATTTCAAAAACCGTCAGGTTTGACTGCCGGACCCTGTAGTATTTTAAAATTAATGGCGCAGAAACTACATTCTTCTAATTGTAAGGATTTAACTTGCTTATTTCATAATGGAAGAAAAAAGTATCAATATATATATATTATCATTTTTTGGTAAAATGTTTGGTGTTTATGTTTTTAAATAAATAACGCCCACCCCTCCTGGTTGAACAAAATTTTGCTGTTTATATATTTTATTTAAGGATAAGTTGGCCATTTCTTGTGTTTCTTTTCAATTCGTCTAGTAGAATTATAAAAGAAATTATAAAGGGTCAAATGAACATATCGGATAAACAGGTTGGGCACTACAAATCACCCTTTAGAGAGGGGATTTTGGCTTACAACCCTTGGGCTTCTTTTTGCGAGGGTTCTTGAAACAAATTTGATCATTTTATTCTAATTTCATTTTATTTTTAATATCTAAACAATAAATATATTTACGTATTTATTCTTTACCGACCGACGATAGTATGAGAGGTATTGTTTAATATTGATATCAATTTAATAGAAATAATTTATAATTTCAAGAGAGATTATAATCGAAAATAAGGAAAAAAAGTTAATTATAGGAATAAACCCAATAAGCAATCGTAAATCAAATGGTAAAGTCAATATCCACAGAACTTAAGGAGGATGTGTTTTAAACCTTATCAAATTCAAAAATTTAAAATCCTTCCCACAATATGTAATATATAAAAAAAACCCTCTGACTTTGTAAGTCCTTGCAAGGACAACGCCTATCAAGTTGGTTATATCAATGAGGTGTCCTATGATCAGTAGGAAGGGTCCTATCAACATTTACCTTATTTTTTGATCGGAGGCGCTATCAAGTAGCTTTCCCAATTTTAATCCCGGGGGATGGGTTGACTCCGTCCCATAGACCCGGGCTAGAGAAATTCCCTTGCCAGGTCCGGGACTTGAACCCGGGACCATGAGAATGTGAGCTAGCAACGCTAACCTCTCACCATGTGGCGCCTTCAAAATATCTTATATTATCACTTAAAAATTTAAAAAGGCGTAAATGTACTAAATATTTTTTTTTCTTTTTGTATACAAAAGGAGGAATTAATTTTAAGTTTCAAAGCTCACAAAAAAGATGTAATGGTTTAATAAGTATCAAAATATATTAAATAATAGATTTTATCTTCATTAGATCTGAGCTCCATTTCTTACAGATTTATCAATTAAAAAATTTTTTTCTCTAAAATTATTGCTTTATGTACAATTTGTAAAATAGTTATAATTCTTAATAACTATTAATAAAACTGATCTTTTGTTTGTTTGTCATTTATTATACCCATATATTTAACTTCTAATTTTATTCTGGCGACGAAAGAGTAGATCCCATCCAATATTAATCAAGATATTTCAAGAATTTATTTAAGAAAAAATAAAAAATAAAAACAGAGATTGAAATGATGTCAATTCTCATTCAAACCTATACACTAATAAGTATACTAATATAAGTAATTTGTAAGAAAATTATAAGAAATGTAACTGGAAACATGATAAAACAACGAAATCTCTTTTGAATCTTTAATGATTATCAATTTCAAGATGAAATATAGCACTCTGAATGTTGCAATAATAATTACATATAATAAAAAAAGTTTATTAGTTTTTTCACTGTAAAATTTAAATTCATTTTGTGAGACATTGAATATTATTATTTGCTTACGTCACTAAATATTTAAAAATTAATTTATGTAGGTGGATGTTTGGTATACAAATCTATTTTTTAAATTTGCAAAATCTCAAAAAATTGGGCTCGTTTCGTTTTGAGGTTTTTTTTGAAGTATTATTATATATTTTATTAGTATTAATTTTCATTGTCCGTCGTTAGACTTTCGAGGTTGCGTAGTTTTGGGTTCGAGTCTTAAATTTTTTTTTTCTCTGGAAGGATATTCCAGAATGTGGTGATATGTTTTGTGGAAAATTAAGTGGAATGTTAAGTAAATAATTAAATAGAATGTGTAAAAAATAATATTTAAAAAATTTATGTTTACTAGTGAGATCATCGCACATTTTGTAAATAGTATTTTATAATTTTATTTTATTTATTCATTTAATACTATTTATTAATTTTAATTTATTTTTAAATAGATTTAAATATTGAATATTATATATTGAATTGCT
Organism: Labia minor; assembly: GCA_963082975.1. Lineage (NCBI taxonomy): Eukaryota > Metazoa > Arthropoda > Insecta > Dermaptera > Spongiphoridae > Labia > Labia minor. The sequence goes on along the minus strand of OY720344.1, from coordinate 17,565,636 downwards.
CGTTTCATCTAGATGTGTAAATTCAATAATAATATGTTCAGCAAACATTGGACCAATTTTTTGTGAAAGAAAGCCAACTTACGACAACAGCTCATCAGACAGAGATTAATTATATTTTTTGTTTTTCATAAATTAATTGAATAGTTTATTTTGTTTTAATTGAATACGTTTATTTATTTATTTATTTTTTATGTCTATCTATCTATCTCTGTGGCTCTACGGAACTCGAAAGTTCTTGGCCGCACCAACCACACTTCATTCTTTCCTCCCCCATTCTAGCCACATGTCCTGCCCACCGCAGCCTTCTCGATTTTATAATTCTAACTATATCTGGAGATGCATAGAGGTCATGCAGTTCCTCGTTATGCAGTCTCCGCCATTCCCCGGTGACCTCATCTTTCTTTGGCCCATAAATGTTTCGCAGAATCCTATTCTCAAATACTCTAAATCTATTCTCGTCTCCTAATGTCATAGACCATGCCTCACACCCATCACAACCGGTAAAATAATTGTTTTATATATTTTAATTTTTATCCCCTTTGATAATAATTTTGACGCGATAAGCCCCTTTACGGCATGATAACAGGCGCTTCCCGATTGTAACCTCGCTTTAAACTCTTCTCGAATATTATTATCTTTCGTTATTACAGAACCTAAGTATTTAAATTTTTCTACATTTTCAAATTCTATATTTTGTATGTTTTGTTGTAAGTATTTGTGTTAATACTATTCCTCTCTGTTACTAAATACTTTGTCTTAGCAATATTTATTTCCAGCCCCACCTCTTTTCCTGCTTCGATTAATTTTTCTACGCTATCTTTAATTACACTTGCCGAATCTCCTATTATATTTAAGTCGTCTGCGTAACCTAATACTTGAATTTTTTATGTTTAAATCTATTCCGTTTGATTTTTCCCCAATTTGACTAATTACATATTCCAGAACTAAATTAAATAGAATTGGTGATAATGCGTCTCCATGTTTTAATCCATTCCGAATTTCGAAAGTTTCTGATAGTTGATTTCCGCATCTTCCTCTTCCTTTACTACCTACAATACAAATTTGAATCATACGTACTAGTTTTTTTGGAATTCCCATTAAGATCAAGATTTGAAAAAGTTTTTCCCGGACTGTTGAGACATATGCTTTTGTAAAATCTACAAACATTTGGTGAACAGAGATATTGAATTAGCGTCTTTTTGTATGTAAGTATGTAATAAAATTTTTATTATTTTTGTTTTTTAAATGTTTACTCTGTTGAATTTTCTTTTTAATAAGCTGGAGTGTCTCCACTCGACTATCTCGCAATTTGAATTGGATTAAATAACATAATATATTATATTTAAATTAAATTTAATTAATTATAAATTGTAAATAATAAATATTAAACCAGCGCATGTTTGGCTTTTTATTGATGGCACTATCGCACGTGTTGGTGCGTGAGATTTGCAGCGTTAAAAAATTAATTCTGGTACTTTCAGCGATTCAATCAAGCTGAAATTCTATATATAGCAGTTTTATACAATGTTTAATCATGTGAAAAATTATCAAACATATATCTTTATTTTTACGGTCACTTTAGAGGAAAAAAAATCTAAACGTTGTAGATAATGACCCTCTTCCGGATGAGCTACATTTCTCAAAAGTTGATAGAAAACTATGAATTTTGAATAATGTCCATGTACCAAATTTCATCATTCTAGTTCAAACCGTTTTTGCGCAATCTTGTCTACATACATACACACACACATACACACACACACACACAGACATTTTTCTCAACCTTAGTGAAAATGATTCAGGAACCTTCAAAACGTATAAAAACATCAAAATCTCAACATCGAAAATTTTCGTGATCGCAATACTATCTCTTACGAGATAGTAAAAAGGAGTATTTCCGTAACCCTGGAACTTATCTTCGATCTTTACATGGTTTGCTATAGAAAATCTTAATTCGCTTTGCGTTGTTTTTCGGAACGTAACCCCGACGCAAAGTGAGGTATTGGTATATTTATATATCTAATATTAAAAAATACGAATAGAAGAGATGGTCCAGGAGACACAAGATAGTAAAACCGATGAAGGTGGGCTGGCCAGCTAATATATATATATATATACAAAGCAGGAAAGAAGAGGGAGGGAGAATGAGTTAGTGTATTATTATATATTCTAAAGCTTTTAAAAATAACACGGCGTATAAAATGTATAATCAGTATATGCTTGCTTGCTTGTTGGCTGGCTGGCGTCGTGCCGGTTTCCATGACAACGTAGACATCGATTCCGATCCATGGCCAACAGGCAAGCAAGCAAAGCAACAACCGTGACAACAACCAACCCGGCAACGAAATGCACGCATACTTTTTTTCTCTTCCTTTTGTTTTTCTTATTTAGAATGATTATGTGACTAATGCATTAGGCATTTAAAATTTCTTACAAGTTACGCAGTGTTTTATATACAGATTATATATTTTGTATAATTATAATATATTAATTAATTTTTGTTTGAATTTATATATAAGATATATTCCAGTTCGATTAATTATATACATATATTGAACATTTGATAATCTAAACTAAATTTTTTTAATTTCAAATTTGAATTATAATTAAATATAATTATAATAAATCTTTTAAAAAATAACGTCTCCAAAACAAAAAGTATTTTGTCACGGATAAAAATAAACAAAAATTATATTTTTGGTATGTTTGTTTGTTTGTGAGAGTGTGAGAGAGAGAAAACGAGAGTAAACTTAGAATTAGCGTCTATTCTGTTAAAACAATGGAGATCAAATTAATTTAATTGATAAAAGAAGAAACCTGAACAAATGTACAATATTCATTATTTCCAGAATAAAGAAAAATTAATTAACTTTTTCCTTGGATGTTTACTTATTTACTTTTCTAACGATTTTGACCTAAAAAAATTAAAATTATTATTTATTTTTATTTTTGTAAAATAAATTATTTTTGTTAATTTAGTTCTATAGTTATTTTTTGTAGAAATTTTCATATTTTTAAGATCTAAAATTATTATTTGTATTATATATTGTTTGTTTATTTATATTAATTATTTTTATTATCTCGCCAGAGATAGTATTGCGATCACGAAAATTTTCGATGTTGAGATTTTGATGTTTTTATACGTTTTGAAGGTTCCTGAATCATTTTCACTAAGATTGAGAAAAATGTCTGTGTGTGTGTGTGTGTTTGTGTTTGTGTGTATGTAACCAAGATTACGCAAAAACAGTTTGAGCTAGAATGATGAAATTTGGTACATGGGCATTATTCAAAATTCATAGTTTTCTATCAACTTTTGAGAAATGTAGCTCAACCGGAAATATTATTTATTAATTTTAATTTATAATTTAATTAATTTAATTTAATTTCAATTAATATATATTATTTAATCTAATTCAAATTTGCGAGATAATCGAGTGGAGACACTCCAGATTTTTTTTAAAGGAGTCAGTGGACAGCCAGCAGGGAAACAAAATATTTAGAAATGAATCTAAAGAGACCCGTGGCTTCTATCTCACTGTTTTGTAAACACATATTTATGTCATATAAATTACATATATCTATTTCTATAATAAACATACGAGGTCTGTTCAAAAGAAAAGGTGAATTTTGAATTTTCGCGGGCAATGTACATTCGATTATTGAAATTTATTTGTTATTTCGATACACATATGTTTCATATATGTTGACATTATCAGCCATTTTGGATTAGTAGTTTGTTTCTGAAAAATGAAAAAGTTAGTCACGTTGTGTGTTCATCGATTGTTTATTTTAAAAAAAATTCTGTATTAAATGTTGCGTTCGAAATGGAATAAAGTGGTACAAGCACTTTAAAAAAGCACGCCAAGTTCGGTCAAATGTGAAGGTTTTGCTCACTGTTTTCTTCGGTTACAATTGCGTGGTTCATCATGAATTCTTGCCAACAGGTCGTACTGTCAATAAGGAATACTACAAGGAAGTTATGCAACGTTTGCGTGAAGCGATAAGACTCAAACGATCGGAATTGTTGAAAAACTAATCATGGATTCTGCATCACGATAATGCACCAGCTCACATATCGTTGCTTGTTCGTGATTTTTTGGCCAAACAACAGCGTAATCATGCCTCAACCACCGTATTCACCAGAATAGGCTACCTACGACTTTTTCTTATTCCCAAAACTGAAGAGACCAATGAAAGGAAAGCGTTTTGCCACAATTAATGAGATAAAGTCGGAATCGAAGAACGAGCTGATGGCCATACCGAAAAGCGCATTTCAGAAGTGCTTCGACGATTGGAAGAAGCGCTGGCATAAGTGAATTATATCTGAGGGACATTACTTTGAAGGGTACAAAATATACCTATATAAATGAATAAATAAATACTTTTCGAAATAATTCAAAACTCACCTTTTCTTATGAACCAACCTCGTATATCATTTTCCAATAAAATCATGAAGAGGGTCCTGATACATAACCGAACCATCGACACATACCATTTTTAAAACTTTTATTTTACCTTTTGACTCCTAATCCAATATACATTTTCTTCTTCAGTTCAATATCCTTAATAAAATAATTTCTAATGTTCAAATTTAGTAAAAATGTTTAAAGAAAATTAAACGTTGAATCCACTTCTCAATTTATAAAAATTCTTTAAAATCTTAAACTGACGTATAATTTTTCAATCCACTAACCTTGTTTATAAATATTTATGATATGTATATATGGATATATTTATGTATATGTACCTATATAAATTTAAGTGGATATGAAAGAGTTTTCTTTATCAAATTGTAGTTAGAATATTCAAATGAAAAATTCTTATTCATAAACATATAACATTCACTCTTTAAATATATACACAGTGTTTCATTAAATAAATAAAATACTTTCAATATACGTAGGTAGATTTATTATAATTTAGAAATTTGTTTTTTTTTTTCAGAATTGATCTGAGTTGAGCTTAAACCAAATTCTATGGACAATTTATTTAAAAAGAGATAAATCTCATTTGAAAATAATACACATAAGGTCTAAATCAAACATTTTGTTTAGCATCATTATTTTGTGATTAATAAAATGCTCTTAATATATTCAAATAAACATATTCATGTTTTATAAATATTATTATTTTCTCAGATAAGAAAAATCTTTAAAAATCTTTATTGTTAAACCATTCGTAAATTTCTCTATCTTGATTAATTAAAACTTCTAACATTGTAGAGTGTAGTCAATAGTGGAGATTTATAAACCTGTTGATTGTTTTTAACACATCCTACAGGTGGTCAGTTTTTGCCTGAACAGGCAATACGACTAATCGAATTCAAATTTGATATTTAATTTCAACTAATATGGTCCGCTGGCAACCCCTGGTCTATAAACTATTGTAGTATTTTTTCGTTTATCCAATTCATTTGGAATATGTCCAATAAATGAAGGTTGAAAAAAGAAAGAACACCTGTGATGATTGGCATCTTTTACTGTTTGAGACAATTGGCATTGGCCCTTTAAGTTCATCGAGCCAAGTAGCGGAGCAGGAAGTGACTGAGCATTCACATACCAATTACGTAATGGTTAATACTAACCCACATAAAAGGCACTACTCCCTCTTTCTCACTTCCACTTCCACTTTTCTTAATTCAGTTGAACATTTAAAAATTTATTTTATTTTGATTTTATAATTATAGAAATGTAAATGATTGATGATTAAGATATCTTTCAAGCATAAGTCATTGACTATATATCAAACAGTATAAATAGATCATTTTAAAATAAGCTGGAGTGTCTCCACTCGACTATCTCGCAATTTGAATTGGATTAAATAACATAATATATTATATTTAAATTAAATTTAATTAATTATAAATTATAAATAATAAATATTAAACCAGCGCAAATTTGGCTTTTTATTGATGGCACCATGGCACGTGTTGGCGCGTGAGATTTGGAGTGTTAAAAAATTAATTCTGGTACTTTCAGCAATTCAATCAAACTGAAATTCTATATATAGCTGTTTTATACAATTATTAATCTTGTGAAAAATTATCAAACATATATCTTTATTTTTACGGTCACTTTAGAGGAAAAAAAAATCAAAACGTTGTAAGTAATGACCCTCTTCTGGTTGAGCTACATTTCTCAAAAGTTGATAGAAAACTATGAATTTTGAATAATGTCCATGTACCAAATTTCATGATTCTAGCTCAAACCGTTTTTGCGTAATCTTGTCTACATACACACACACACACACACACACACACACAGACATTTTTCTCAACCTTAGTGAAAATGATTCAGGAACCTTCAAAACGTATAAAAACATCAAAATCTCAACATCGAAAATTTTGGTGAGATAGTAAAAATTCTCCATACAACATATATATATATATATATATATATATATATATATATATAATTAATTTAATTTAATTAATTTTCAAAAAATAAATGTTAGAATATAAAATAACATAAGAGAATGACATAAAATTTTAATTTAAAATTTAATATCATAAATTAATTTGAAACTTTTAGATCGATTATTTTCTTAATGATTCAATAGTACCTAATTATTATGATTCTTTTCTCTTTAAATAATGAATAAGAATAATAATTCTGAGCCATTGATTAAATTGCGGTGTTTTTATTTTCAGTGAATTTATACAAATATATAATGCGTCAAACCTGCCATGTCAGCTTGGAGTCATTTTTGTGAAACATGAACATCTGAAATCAAATTTTTCCAAAATTTGTACTGTTATACTGGCGCGAGGGTACGAAGAAGACGGCAACACTTGTCAAAAGTTCGTTGCACTAAATATAAATACACAACCATGAAATGGATATATTTCAAGAAATTTTTGCTGGTTTTATTTTTTCACGGGTGAGATATTTTGTTGTCCAAACGAGTAAGCTTTTCTCACTCATCATGACGGTTTTGAAAAAATATTATGTTGATCTATTATAAATGACTAGCCACACTAAACATCTTCACTTCCGAATATCATAATTCAATTACTAATGAATTTTAAAATTTGTTAATAATATTATTATGCAATTTTGTTTTTGCTTTAATTTATAAAATAGTTATGACCATTTATTCTACAAAATTTTGTGTTATTGATTTAAAGTAGCATTGATTTAATTTTATCAGAGATATTAGACTTTTTTGAAGGTACCACAGGGTGGGAGGTTCCGAAGCTGGCTCACATTCTCATGGCCCCGGGATCCAGTCCTAGGCCTAGCAAGAGAATTTCTCTACCCAGCCTCCAGGATCAACATTGGGAAGCTATTTGATAAAATGTAGCGCCTCGGATCAAAAAATCAAGGTAAAGATTGATAGGACCCGTTTTACTGATCATAGGACACCTAATTGATATAACCGACTTAATGGCGTTGTCCATGCGTAGGAGGTACACAAGTCAGAGGTGTTTTTATTTTTGTTTTTTATTATACTTTTTGCATTGTTCTTAAAAACAGCTCTAACGATTTTACGAAATTAAATTTTTATATGAATTGGTGTTCTTTTATTTAAATAGTTATAGAAACATTTGCATTTTTTTAAAAATTAACATGAAGAAATTCAAAATCATTTTTACGCTACAAATTATTTTTTTTTATTATTTAGGATTTTTCATTTCTCAATTGTTTTTTTGTAGAACCCCTCTATAAGGGGTTAAACATTTATATCAATCAATCAATCATCTTTATATATATATAAAGCTCGAGGCCTGACTGATATATATATATATTAGTATCAGATTTATCACTGATATAATTTTTGTTAGATTGTTTTCTCGACGTTTTGGCACCCATTTCGGCACCATTTTCAAGAGATTATTTAGGTGGGAATATTTTTGGTATTCTGGGTCTTAGTCTGTGTGACCAAGGGCTAATATCGGGTTTTTGGGTTGTTAGGTTGGGTGGTCGGCCTCGGGCTGTTGTCCAGTGCGGACGTGTGCCAGTCTGAGGATTGCTCAGGATTCTTCGGAGCTCCACAGCAACGCAGTGAGTACAAAACCACCCAACCTATCAATTCAAAATCCCGATATTAACTCTTGGTCACACAGACTAAGACCCAAAATCCCAAAAATATTCCCACCTAAATAATCTCTTGATAAGGCGCCAAAATGGGTGCCGAAACGTCGAGAAAACAATCTCACAAAAATACGTGATTATATCCCTGATAAATCTGAAAGTAATATATAAGTTTGAACAAAGATTATAGGAAAATATTATAATAATAATATATAATATACCTATAATTTAAAGTAAAATATATTAAACTAATTAGAAATAATAAAGCATTTTTCTTAAATTATTTCTCCAGTGTCTGAAAAAGATATCTAAATATTAGTACGATTTTTATATTTCATTAATTCTGTTGATTATTAGCAAACGCCTTAGTTTGTATGAATTTCTTTATAAAAATTAATTCAGATATTTATCATTTAAAAGAAAAAAAAACAATTCCTTATAGGCGTAACCATGGAAACATGCTTATATAGAAATTATCTTAAAGGAGATATAAAAATATATTTTTAAAATATGGATAATAATTATCATAATACTTGAAAATGATTGATACATAACAGATGATTTCAAAGAGATTAATTATTTAATTTTTAGAAATATATAAAAATAAATAAAAAATAAAATAAAACATAAAAATGAAAATAAATTTATACAAATTTATGTAAAATAAAAAAACAATATCATGAAATGAAAAAAAAAACTAATAAATAAATAAATAAATAATACATTTCTATAATATTATGTTAATAATGAAAAATATTTCAAACATTCATTCAGTTTTCAAAATATTTAAATATACAATAAATATTCTAATAATCTAACAATCAAAGTTATTATTTCAACAATACCCACTAAGAAAATACATAGTACATATCTACATGTGTATAAGTAATTTTGTTTTAAACATCTTCACCTTTCAACATTTTTATATATTTATTTTTATTAATTTTGAATTTAAATTTAAATATATCATTGTTATTCTTCCACCAAAAATATTATACTTTAAAAAACTATACTTATAGATCAATTATTCTTAAAATTAATATTTTAAGAGTAATATTTAGAAATATAAATTGAATAATCCTACCTTTTCGAGAATTCCTTAAAAACAACATTACTAATATAACTAATATTATTTTCATAAAATATATATGTATAAGTATATATAAAAATATAAAAAAAAAAATAAATAAAATGATCATTGAAGAATTGTGTGTTGTTTGCGAAAAAGGTTGCTAAGACAACCAAACAGACAAGTGTCTATTTTTATTCTGAGAAATTATTATTAATATTAAAATGGAAGAAAGGTCAAATATTATAAATTAAGTTATTATTATTATTATTTATATATTAAAACAAAATTGTTATAAGTATGATAATAAAATAAAATTAATCTTAGAAAATTTTAATATAATTTATTTTAATAGTAATTCAAAAATAAATTTATATAATCCTTTAATAGATATCCACTATATTTTAAATAGTTTTTTAATTTTAAATACAATAATAGTAGAAGGAATATTCAATCAATCATATAATAAATGTTGTTTTAATTTAAGTGATATTAAGTTGAATATATAATTAAATAATAATGTATTTTGTGGATTATTTAGATTCAATGATGCAAGATAGAATTATGGTACCAGGAGGTCGATACCATATTTACCGCCCTCTCATACATTCACATATTGAATTTTTTTTATCAAATTTCATTTTATACAAAACTTTAAAATTTTTAGAAACTAGAAAAAATTTATATTGGTAATATACTTATGTTTTAGTAACCTATAATCAGTTATTAAACAAAATCAATTTAATTACTTTATGGATTTTGAATAATATTGGATTTAAATAAAAAAAACCTGGAGTGTCTCCACTCGACTATCTCGCAAATTTGAATTGGATTAAATAACATATATTAAATTAAATTAAATTAATTAAATTATAAATTAAAATTAATAAATAATATTTATTGAACCAGCGCATGTTTGGCTCTTTGTTGATGGCACCACGTCACGTGTTGGCGCGTGAGATTTGCAGTGTTAAAAAATTAATTCTGGTACTTTCAGAGATTCAATCAAGCTGAAATTCTATATATAGCAGTTTTATACAATTATTAATCATGTGAAAAATTATCAAACATATATCTTTATTTTTACGGTCACTTTAGGAGAAAAAAAAATCAAAACGTTCAATTTCATGATTCTAGCTCAAACCGTTTTTACGAAATCTTGTCTACATACACACATACACACATAAACACACAGATACTCTGGCGAGATAGTAAAAATTTAGAGAATTTAAAAAATTTATTTATTTTTTGTTGAAAATCATAAAAAAACAATTTTGAAATTATTGAATATTCTGTAATGGTTTGTTCACTTAACAAAATCGTATTCATAACATCAATTTTGTAAAGAATAAATTAAATAAAAATATGTATTTATTTATTTTGATTGAAAATTGATCAGTAGATATATTTGTAATACTTTTGATTACATATAGAATACATTTTACAGGGTCATATAGTACATATGTCATAAATACATATTCACAAATTTAAAATTTAATTTTTCTACTCACGGTATATTTTTTTTAGCATTATCAGTCAGTATCTATTGCGTTTTTCATTTCATGTTTAACCGTCAAGAGAGCCACATTACTTCTTAATCTTAGTGCAAATACATTTCACAAGTGCTCTATGAGAAAGAAAACCAATCAGGAAAATACACACCACATCACACATTTTATCCTAAGTTATAAAACAGTTTATAATATTTTTTTTAATTCTCCCACTTCTATCAGAGTCCCGTTCGAGGCAAGTGCCATCCCTCTTCCTACCTTTATGTTTAGGTTTGTACCATTGTAATTGGCAGCCTCAAAATAATCTTGGTGATCAATTTGATTAAATTAAAATTTTCTTTATTATCTATTTGTAATCTTAAATTCCAATTTATTGATAAAACACATTATTTTTGTTAATTTAAGTTAGAGAAAATGTATTTTTACGTATATTCAAATGATACATGATAGGTGTAATAGTTTGTGTAAAAAATTACTAATATATACCTGGAATAATGAAAATATTACAATATGATATATCATTAATTTTATAATAAAATTACTTAATAGTTTTAAAAAACAAAAATAATAGAATAAAGTGTGAAATTTAATAGATGAAGGGTAAATTGGGATTACCTGATCTTCAATTTTAATATTCTTAATTAGTTTATGTCATATTTCAATTGAATTTCTAATTTTTAAAAAAGTTGATTTTCCTGCTAAAACAACTTGATTCCCTTTCATACATACACATACACCAAGGAAATGTCATATGTTAAAATAATACAAATACGTAGCTATACATAAAGTTATTATAGTATATACGAGGGTGGAGTGAAAAGTTTCCGGCCTGACCAAGTAAAACGATGTTTTTAAATTTTTTTTTTTTCTCTTTATCTTTCAACATTCAAGATAGCTGAGACCTGTACGATGACAGCTGAACGTGTGCGAAATATTTTGGACAACCATTTGAACATGGAAAGGTGTGTCCAAGGAGGGTGCCGCGTTTGCTAACATTAGACCAAAAACTGCTTCGAAAAAACATTTCTACCGACAATTTGGCGCTGTAGACGTAATCAAAACGAATTTTTGCATCGATTCATAACTGTTGATGAGATTTAAATTTAATTAATTAACTAAATTAGAACACCGTTATAAGAAATTCATCAGTGTTGATGGAGATTATGTTGAAAAATAAAGCAAAAAAAAAAATTTAAAAACATAGTTTTTCTTAGTCAGACCGGACACTTTTCACCCCACCCTCGTATTTATTTTGTTTAAATTTATTTTATTGAATTTGGGGAATGTGGAGAAGGCTGGTTTTGGTTCCTGTAAACTGGTACCCTGACGGAGAAACCCAAAACCATTGGGGGATTCCCAAAATGCTATATACCAGCTTAAGTGGAAACTTCTGCCCTTCTAGACTCGAAACTCAATCCTTATATTGACTGCTTGTGCACAGTATTTCCTCCATTTTGTTCACTAAATGATTTTAATTCAAACCAGGGTGTCTTATTTATATTATTTAAGAATCCAAAGTTTCACTCATTTATATTATTCTTCATTAATTTATATTGTATAAAATATATATTGCATATTAATAATATATTTTTTTGTTAATATGATAAATTATAGTAATGTAAGTAATATCTGTTTATTATGATTATGTTGAAAAATAAAGAAAAAAAAAATTTAAAACATCGTTTTTCTTGGTCAGGCCGGAAACTTTTCACCCCACCCTCGTATATAAATGTACGATAGAAAATTATAATGGTGGAACGTATAAATTCATTCAGTAGAATGGGAATGATGACGTCATTGATGTTATAACGTGAGTAACTGAGCTCTCTCGCATCCCACGCGGCCTGGTTGCCATAGCAACAGGCGCCGGAGCCCAGCTCACTCGGGCTCTTTGAATTTTTTAAAGAGGCTTCTCTCTCTTCCCCTCTCTCTCTCTCTTTCACTCACTTCATTTATCTCATCCCCGTCCTTGTGGTCGTGGTCTGTTATCATATCAAGAGACTCAAAACAGTAGTATAGAGCACGGATGGCGAACCTTTTTCAATGTCAGTGCCACAAAATTATAAAAAATCTTTTTGAAGTAACTAACGTGCCACAAAATTGTTATTTTTTTCTCTACCACCTGTACCCCTTTTAGCTTGAATATATAATCGAATATTTTTGTATAACTTCTAACTATCCTGTATAAAAGTGTTATAATTTTAAATATTAAACTTTATACCAAAAAAATAAAATGATTATTAAAAAATTTTGGAATTTATTTTTGGTAAAAATATATCTTAAAATTTAATTTTTATTTTTATTGAATGGAAATTCTTTAATTGATTTTAGTTTGTAGTTTTTAGTTGTAGATAATGACAAAAAAGCAAAATTTATATTTGATACCGTGAACCACTTACATTTCTTGTTTTGACTTCCTATGTTAAATTCTAGAAAGAGATTGTGATTCTGGCACTATTCTCCAACCGTCCTATGCGTAAAGTAAAGCTTGATATAAATTTTATAAAATTAATTTTTCTTTTTTTTTTAATAAATATTGATAAAATTTACAGCAGATATTAAATAAGTTGACCTGTGGCCAGGTCCGAACCGACCGACTGTTTGAAATAAATTAATTTCCAGCTACAGAAACAATTTCAAATAATTTTAATATATCTATTAATGTAATAAAAAACTGATATGGATATAACATAAATATTTTTAATTTTATTTTATTTATAATATCTATGCAAGACCAGGCTGTGACGTCATGAATGGCTGGATAACGTCATATAATTTTAAATCATGAAAAAACTAATAAATATGATTTTTCTCGAGGATAAAACCAATACAAAGTGCATGATTCGTGGTGATATATAAAAAAATCTCCTTTGGTGTGAAAATAACCCTTTCCTTCCTATCGTCGATCGCTAATACTACCACTTCCTGTTTCCGGAATTGCACCAAAAGTTGATCAATTCATCCCACTGATGCACTAAGTAAATATACCAAATTTCATCAAAATCGGTTGAGCCGTTCAGGCTGTACACATCTATACGGACGGACAGACGGACGGACGGACAGACGGACAGACATCATGCTAAAAATACTTTTTTCTGTTTAGAAAATGCATGATTCGTGGAGATATGTAAAAATCTCCACATGTGAAATTTGGTGTGAAAACAATGCCTCCCTTACTATCGTCGGTCGGTAAAAATAAGAGCATATAACAATATTCTGGTAATATTTCATCGCCCCAATCAATTTGGAGTTTATAACTTCACAATTTCCCAGACAAACAGACAAATAAAATGACCGACACGAAAAATACAAAAGTCATATTTGGAAGAGTAAAGATTTGCAAAAAAATTTTAAATCCTGAACAATGCTATTTGTACAGCAACAACACGCAATGACATAATAGAAGACCAAACGGTATACACTGAGTCTATCTATCATGAATGTTTTTATACTGCGAGGGAATTCAAGCGATATTTCAGCTTAATAAAATGTATAATTTGCCGGTTTAATCTACTAAGATAGATAAATAAATATTGAGTACTTCAAATTTCATAAATTTTAATTTTAATGTGATTTATTCATTTTTAATTTATTTCTATTGTAAAAAGTTATAATTATTAAAAAAATAATTTTGTCTTTATGCGTGTCATGAAATTTTTCAAACGTGCCACTTTTGACACGCGTGCCATAAGTTCGCCATCCCTGGTATAGAGTAAAGAAATTAAGTGTCAATATATATATATATATAGAATATTTGAATATATAGATTTTCTCAACTAAAATAAATAATCTATTAATAATTGAATGATAAATGACTTATTATTACTAAATTAAGAGTTAAAAGGTTTATTAATTAATCTATTCATTTTAACGATTTTATCTAATCATACATACCTATATTAAAATAAATAAAGCGAAATTTAAAACCAAAAATTAATTTAGAATGTTAATGACCCAACGGTGATTCATTAATTTAAAAAAAGCCAATGTTACAAACAAATAAACAAAAAACACAATACATGATAAACTATAACAGGGGTCGGCAACACATTCAGCTCTTTTACCCAAATTATACTATATTTACCTCAAAACAACACATTGTCCGATTTCACTCTTATATTATTTACTTTGCAGTATGTAAATATATATATAAAAAAAAAATTATTTATATATTGAATATATTTAAAAAAAAAAAATTGTATAAAACTTGAGATTCTTTAAAATCATTTTCCAAAAAATGCCTCTTCACTTTTTAAAATAGCTTGCAGACCCCTGTACTAAAATGTTAAAGACGAAATATAGAAATGGCTCTTTTACATTAAAATAAACAATTAATAATATTAGGTGCATTTCATGAAATAAAAAGATTAAGCTTAAAATTAAAAATTTTACGATATAAGCAAAAATTAGTTTTCTTCAAAATCATTTTAGGGATTTCTAACTCCTAACAATTCTAATTTAACAAATATATATATATATAGTTTTCGTTTACGTTTCAGTGAAAGTTTTTATTGTTATATTAGAAATTATTTCCGGATTATTTTCACGTTTAATTGTGAGATTGTCGTAAAAATGTCATTTTCAATTTTAAGATTGATTATACGAGTACACTACGAGTTAAATGACACACACTACTATATAATGCTCTGGCAGAGTTAAAACGTTGTTTTGCTAGTGGGGATAATAAAGATATATCATCTATCATAAATTTAGTCTGATTAGAAGGGTCACAAAGGAAGGATGCCTGATTTGCCATATTTTGATTTTAGATATCGTCCTTTTTACCGACCGACGATAGTAAGGGAGGTAATGTTTATTTGTGTTAACCTATAGGATCGTGTTATAAGTTTTCTTCTGGGTCTAGGTGTATGACATTGCAACTCAATATTGCCACCCCTGGACAAAATTCTAAATACTCTAAATCGTTAATTAAGCTTGTAACACTTGGATGAGAAGTCATCCAGGTAAACTTTGACCATCTAAGATATTTTTGACATTTAATATAATTTACTCCTTCCTCTCTCTCTTCAGTCTAAGTTTAAACTTAGAAAATGTTTTTGGAAGTGGGCTATTGGTTTAATATTCTGTTCACAATACGTTTGCTCAGATATTTTTTTTTTCCCATTTGATAAAAAAACTCGACTGTCTCGCAATTTGAATTGGATTACTTAACAAATATATTATATTTAAATTAAATTTAATTAATTATAAATTATAAATTAAAATTAATAAATAATATTTATTAAACCAGTGCATGTTTGGCTCTTTGTTGATGGTACCACGTCACGTCTTGGCGCGTGAGATTTACAGTGTTAAAAAATTAATTTTGGTACTTTCAGCGATTCAATCAAGGTGAAATTCTATATATAGCAGTTTTATACAATTATTAATCATGTGAAAAATTATCAAACATATATCTTTATTTTTACGGTCACTTTAGAAGAAAAAAACTCAAAACATTGTAGGTACTGACCCTCTTCCGGTTGAGCAATATTTCTCAACAGTTGATAGAAAACTACGAATTTTGAATAATGCCTGTATACCAAATTTCATGATTCTAGCTCAAACCGTTTTTGCGTAATCTTGGTTACATACATACACACATACACACACAGACAGAAATTTTTCTCAACCTTAGTGAAAATGATTCAGGAACCTTCATAACGTATAAAAACATCAAAATTTCAACTGGCGAGATAGTAAAAACTGATTTAAATATTTCAAATTTTCCAAAATACTTTAATATGTAATTTTTTTGAGATTTATATAAAAAAAATTGACTTTAAATACCCACACTTGCACACTATTACATTAGTTTTGAACATTTTTGTTCACATATAATAGCCCTATTAAAAGGAAATCCATGATTTTTCTAGTAAATTGCGCGTTAGAATGACTTTCCTATTAAAAAAAACATTTGACAGTTGTATGAATGGTTAGTTTAGTTTGAACTCGCGTCAAAGATGAACATTAGCAAAGAGGAATTACGCTATATTATACAATTTTTCTTCCATAAAAGTAAAAACGAAAGTCAGGCAGCTGAAAATGTAAATAGTGGTTTTGATATTGTGCCAAAAAGTGCAGTTTTGGTTTCATCGATTTCGTTTGTATTGTTTAAAAATTAGAGGGAACATTGATGATACTCTTTGTTCCCAAAAATTGACTTTTTGTTAGATAACGGCCCAATTAATTGAATTTTATAGTATTAAATAAAATTAGTAATGTTATTTTTTATTAAAAGACATGTATAATATATAATTTAAGATAGGTCAGATTTATTCATTCATTCATTTTTATTATTAATTAATATATTATATATCATTGAAGAGAAATGGTTTCTATTATATTCATAAACATTTTATTATATATATTTATATATATAAGAATTAATTGGATCATTAAACAACTTTTATTATATTCTAAATGGGAGAAAAGTTTCTTGTTAATGAATTCATTTTAATTAGAAGAGGAACCAATATATATATATATATCAAAGATAAAATATAAAATAATTTATTAGTACAAAATTTAATAAAAATCAATATAAATAAATTTGTAGATCTTCTAAAAGTATGAAAAAAAGTATTTTGTAAATTCTATTATCAGGTAAAATTAGGTATAAAGTTGATAAATATTCATATAAAAATTTGTCATTTTATTTTTTGAAAATTTTGTGTACTTAAGAAGATGAACTATAATAATGTTATAATATAATAGATAACAAAATAGTTTAAATTAATATTCTTTGTAGATCAAATTAATTTGATTATAATAAGTAAAATACTTTATTTTAAATAAAAATTAAATTAAATTTCATTCAAGGTACAAATTGAAATAAATTGGCCTTTTATCTAAAAAATCGGTAGGAAAAATATTTCATTCTCTTAATTGTTTTATATTTCTATCTTTATATTTACAGTAAAATTTTTATTTTAATAATTTTAATATTGGAATATAAATAATCAATAATCTATAACAATGAAAATATAGGAGTCTGTGAATATCATTATAAGGAACAATTATTCAATTAATTAATTATTATATTTATTAAATTAATTTTGAAGCACGATGGGGAAGGGTATGCTCGGTTTCGAACAAAAATTGATCTTTTCTGAGCATGACATCTGTCAAAAAATAAAAATATTAATTAAATTAATCTTTATTTAAATGATATTTTTTATCTTAAATAATTGATTAATTCTGTAAACTGATTTGTTTATCTAATAATCTGAATCTCATCATATGCATTGAAAAATTATAAGTAAAAATATTTATTCAAAAAATTAGTAGAGAATAATATTTTATAATTCTATTTCTTATTACCGACCGACGATAGTAAGGGAGGTATTGTTTTCACACCAAATTTCACATGTGGAGATTTTTACATATCTCCACGAATCATGCATTTTCTAAACAGAAAAAAGTATTTTTAGCATGATGTCTGTCCGTCCGTCCGTATAGATGTGTACAGCTTGAACGGCTGAGCGAATTTTGAAAAAATTTGGTATATTTACTTAATGCATCAGTATGATGAATTGATAAACTTTTGGTGTATATCCAGAAACCGGAAGTGGTAGTATTAGAGATCGGCGATAGGAAGGGAAGGGTTATTTTCACACCAAATTTCGCATGAGGAGATTTTTTAAATATCTCCACGAATCATGCACTTTGTATTAATTTTATCCTCGGGAAAAATCATCTTCATTTGTTTTTTCTTGATTTAAAATTATAGACATCACCCAGCCCTTCATGGCATCACAGCCAGCGCCCCCCTTATATATTATAAATAAAATAAAAATAAAAATATCTATGTTATATGCCTATCTGTTTTTTATTGCATTAATAGATACATTTAAATTATTTGAAATTGTTTTTGAAGCTGGAAATTAATTTATTTCAAACCGTCGGTCGGTTCTGTGCCTGGCCACCGGTCAACTTATTTCAATCTTATCTTATTATGCTAGCTAAAATTGTATATATGTATTTATCTATATATATTGGTTCTCAAAAACCGCTCTAACGATTTTTTTCAAATTCACACTAGATATAGTATTTATAAAGAAAAATTAAGTTTTATTGATGATATCTCTTGAAACATACAGCTTCATTATTAATTTCTTAATTGAAAATTATATATGGAAAACGTCAAAATTTTTAATACTGCCTGCTAAGACAGTAAAAAAATGACAATTTTTTATCTAAATACATATAGTCCAGCGGTTGGACTGATGTTTTAACGAGTGGATTTCGTCGGTTCGAAACTCGCCGGGTGAATCGTTATTTAAAAATGAAAATAATGATTTTGTTATTTTTTTTTCTTTTTATCTATTGTTTACTTTTTAATAAATTACTATTCTATATTTATTTATTCATTGTTCTTTTATTAATTAAGTTTTAGATAGTTTTATAATTTTTAATATTTTTTCAATAAAATATTATTTAATATATTTATTAATATTATTTTATTTATTATTATTGAGTACCCGAAGTTCCATTCATTTTAATCAGATTGATGCAATGATGCAACAGTTAATAATTGTAATATTGTAATAAATTTCTATCTTGAAAATTGTTACATATTATTCAGGATATTTTAAAAACTATTTCTTTCTTTAATTAATATTCATTTTTTCTATAAGTCAGATATATTTCCAAATATTAAATAATTTTTGAAGTGAAAACTTCTTTAGCGGCGTTGAGCACTTTTGCGGGATGGGGAAAAAGTATAGAACTCGCGTGATCGTGACCAACACCATGAAGCTAGCACATTACGTCTGCTTTCAAATTTCTTATAACAGAGCGCGAAATTTGAATTGTCATTAGAACTGTTTTATAAATTATCTCTAACATATAAATATATATTTATTATGTAAAGTTCATTTCATATATACATATATAATCAAAATTATACGAAATGAACTTCACATAATAAATATATATTTTATGTTAGAGATAAGAATTATAAAACAGTTCGTATTGCAATATTTTAAACAAAGTTGTGTATTTATATATATATAAATATAAGTTACAAATTTGTTTAAAATATATGTTTAAAATAATATATAAGTTATATATATATACATGCATATGAAATTCATCTTTCTCGTGAAATAGCGCGAATTTCGTCTGTTTTAAAATTTCTTACGCAGAAGTTTTCACTTCTGTCGGCCAGTCACACGACTGCCAATTTTGCTTTTTTAATTCCGAAAAGCTGCAAAGCACGTTTTTTTGTCTTTAGTTTGTTTTATAACCACTTGGGGCGCTAAACAGTTTTTCAAAAAAACACTATAGAAAAAAAATATATGTACCTATATATTATATATTTATGTATTATTGAGGAGCACAAGTTCATTAATTTTAATCAGATTGATGCAAATGTGTAACATTTAATAATTGTAATAAATAATTAAAGAATTGTGTATCAATATTTTTTAAAGGGTAGAGCGAGAGCTCGGTGTCCCAGGTATTAATATTACCAGCCAAATCCAATAATAATGAATCATTTTTTTTAACTTAAGTACCGAGCCGAGGCTCGGGGTCCCGGTACTATGTTATTAAAGTGTAATGTCTTTCAAGTTTCACATGATTAAATAAAAATTATTCCGTTAATATTATTATTATTATTACATGTTTATCGTTATATAAAACTTTTCATTAATTGTGTTTTAAAATAGGTTTTATCTTTTTTTTAAACTATAAAAAAAGGTAATATTGAATCCTTGATTAATTTGTCTTATTTATAGTTAATCTGTCAACCAGTCATGCTAATGTATTAAAGGATGCAATTAACATCAAATATTCTTGACCTCGTCTGTAATAAATCATAATTAATATTCAAAAAATTCTATCAATTCATTTAAAATTTATAATTTTTTCATACATGTTTATTTATTTAAATGGCATTGAAATAAAGCTAGCATATATTCCATTTCAATTTATCAAATTTAAAAATTTAAATTTAAAATTTAAAATTTTACTATGTAATTATTTTTAATATACGATAAATTATATTATTACTAATTTTTAATTTTCAATTCAGTTTTTCTAAAAGATTTCTCAAATAACTTATTATATAACTTTAAAAATAATATACAATTTAAAACCGAGGAATATGACGCACAATTCGGGTTTTTGCCAAATCTCAAACGCTAGTATAATTATTGGTGTTAACGGTATCTTGGACTATTAGGTATTGATAACAAAAATTACAGTTTATTCTTAAAATAAGAATGACTAAAATTTATAAAAATAATAAAGTCATCTTTTCAGCAATATCCTTAACAGGGGTGGTGGTGATATTGGGGAGTCTCTATTGGTTACTTTGCTTATGTAAAACAAAAATAAAAACTCATAAAGTTGAAATGTTTAAATATTTAATTAGGTAAGTTTGAAGAATTAAACATGTACATAACTTAAATAATATATTTACACAAGTCATTGACTATGAATATTTCCCTCGTTTTACTAAATTGTTTGGGGGGTTCAATTTTTCACTGTTAAACCGATGTAAAACACACAATACGTCATATCACTCTTTCGACACAATTTTAGATAAAGACTGGCAAATAGTAAATAATAAGCGATATATGAATAAATAAGCCTTAAAATTAATTAATTAAAGTATGTGCAAAAACGTAGAATACACTATATTTACAAAAATTGAAAAAGAAAAGAAATTACGAGCTTTTGAAATAAATATAAAAATGATGAAATTTCGCTTGTGTTGATCTTCAAGATGACGGACAAAATAAATCCTCCTTACACGACGGTTCGCCTATAGCAAGGTCGACAAGCGCTAATATCGTTAGCCAATGCCTTTTTCACCCCAAAAGGTCTAGTTTTCGATATATAGAAAACATGTAATTTCCCTCTGTTATATATATATATATATTGTATTTGTAGATTCATATTTTACTTATAAATATAATTTTCATATTTTACTTTCATCTTTTAATTGTCTTCATCGTAAGGAAATCAACATGTGCGTGAGCAGTTCTTTATAGTTGTAACATCATTTGATACAAAATATTCACATCTTATAATCATATTTTTTATATATCCTTTTATATGTTTAAAAAATATTAAATAATTTCCTTCTTTTATAATGTACAATAAATAAAATATTTTAAAAAAATGATAATGAAGATTTACCAAATTTATATAATATATATATAATTATCTTATTAGAATTATTATATATATAATCTTACCTCCTCAATGACATTAATATCAATATATATGTATAGGTTTTTTATTTTGTGGTTATATATAATATTATAAAAATGTTAATAATATCTGTAAGTATGTTTTGAAATTTTAATAGCATTATAATTCTAGGTATCATTATATAATTATTAATTTATTTACAATTTTATTCGTATAGTAATTATGTTTGTATAAACACATATACTTATTATAATATAATATTTATTTAAATATATAAATAATAATATAAAATAACTAAAATTCAATTTTTGTGTTTTGTCTATTATTATAAATTTTATAATATTAATCGAATTTATATAATAAAAAATTTCATTTCATCATAATTATTATTTTCGAAGAATATAAAACTTAAAACTTATAAACCTTTTATTTTGGCTGGTTGTATTGCATTGATGTTTGGGGTGGGCGAAATATAACTTCGATTCAAGATATCTATTTGAAAAATAAAATAGTTCGTTGTATTTATTATGGACTGGAAAAAAATGAGAAATTGCTTAACGAAAATTTCCAACCAAGCTTAAATATAATTGAGAAAGATACAATGGCTGAACAAGTGACTTAAGTGACAAGTGGGAGTAAATGGCTACAGTTTATGAGTCCAATTGGGAAATGACTGGTGGAAATACAATATAAAGGTAGATGTGTGGGAATTGGTTTCTACGGTAGAGAATTTTCATTTAGTAGTACGAGGACAGGTCAATAAGACCGTGACTTTTTGGATTTACCGTCTCTTAAATGAAATGCCAACATTGTTCATGTTAGCAGGCAATCATCAGCTGACTCCCGTTGAGATTTGAGTCAGCTGGGTGTTTTAGTTTTTGTTTGACATCCATTTATAACAGACTACCTTGTGATTTGAGAAGAAAATGGAAAAAAGTGAATTTCATGTGTTCATTAATCATTATAGCATTGGCGTTGTTTAACCGCAATATAGACGAGTTTTTGTGCCCTTTCTTAACCGTGGATGAAACGTGCATCCACCACAACACATCAGAGACCAAACAGCAGTCGAAACAGTGGGTTTCTCCGGGTGAATTGGCATCAAAGTGGGCTAAGACAATTCTTAATTTTTGGAAGGGATAAAAAAATTGGAGAAATGTTGGATGATGTGTTACTACGTTGAATAAATAAAATAATTTTTATCCAAAAACCTGTGTTTCATTCAAACCTACTTATTGGCCTGCCCTCGTAGTATTGAATATAAACTTGTTTAGTAGATATAGATATTCAATTTTATAATTAGGTAATATTAAAAAAAAGTTTAAATTCAAACAAATTTAAATTTATTATTCAAATGATGTATTTGTTTATATATTATCCTATTCAAATCATGCATTAATTCAATTTCTTATTACATAATGTAAATAACTAAATTGTAGTTTAGAAAAAAATAAATTATCTAAATAGAATATATATAATTTTGATATTTGGTATTATAATTATTAAGTACCAAAAAGGCCCAAATACACTAACGTCATTAACTCAAGGAAAAGTCAAATAATCTAATTCTAAAAAAAGACAGAACAGTTCAAACCTTGAAAAAATAACTCTCTTGTATGTTAGTATTTTATTATTGTATTTACTAACCTTTAACTTGTTATAAATTTTGTTTACATGTAAATAAGTTTGATAACTATGTTCATAGTTGCCAACCTCTCGTTAGTTTTATTTCCTTTCTATTCTATCATCATATTTATAACTTCTTCTATTTTTTATAACTATTTTTTATTTATTTATTTATATTTAAATTTATATTTTTTTATATATTTGTAAATAAGATATTTATATAAAAAAAAATGTTAATGATAAAGTGTTAAACATTTACTTTCTTTTTTATGATAATATAATATAAATATTATATGAAGATTGAATTTGTAAGAGCAAATTGCATGAAAAAAGGCATCTTGTCTATCTATGATGATTATATAATTCTTATAAATGGGGTTGAATTCACTCTAAACTACCCTACTCATCCCCCATTCTTCCTCATCTCCCCCCACCACACACAGTTGCCTTGGAGACAGCATCGTGGTTGCCTTGGCAACGACGAGCAAGTTCCCTAGCAACCGGGTTGTAAATGTATGTGTTTGTGTGTATGTGATAGAGAGAGAGAGAGAGAGAGAAAGAGAAGTGGGGATGAGAGAGGGCTCTCTAAAGATGATCCTTTCCGGGAGGAGGGGAGGAAATCTCGGCCACCGGGCTATCTATAGGCCAACATGAACGGAGCGCTCTTATACAACAGACCACGTTGCCACCACCTCAGAACCCTATTATATAGCAAAATAATTAAAAAAAAAAGAAAAAAGTATTAGAATAAACTTCATTTGAATATGACAGAGTATACTAATATTATTACTAACAATAATGTTAATAATAATGATAATAATAATAATAATAATAAATAATGGCCTTCCAAATGCAATTAAATTAAACATTAAATAGATGTTTAAATAAATTATATACTTTTTTATATGCTTTAAAAAAACATGGATTGTGTAGAACACGTTGTAAGACGGATGTAGGTCATCTGAAACGTGGACAATTTGCCGAACATGTGGCTAATAGAAATTATACACATTTTTATCTTTAAATGTTTTTTAAACAATCAATTAAGATAATCCTACCAAATGCTAATGAAATGAATCCTTTTAAATGGACGATGTTGTGATGTTGTCAATAATAATAAATATATATTCAGAAGGATAAATATTATATATTATTATTATTTTTACTAATAATAAGGCTATTGTTGCTGGTTGTGATGATATTAATAATACTAATGATGATGATGCATCAATCATTCATCATCATCATCATTATTATTATTAACATGAACTTGATTATATCGTCATTAATTGTATAGTTAATATATATTGTGTCTATTGATAGATAATTGAGAATTGTAACAGGTGTAGAAATAGACATGACAAAGAGAGGGTGAATATAAGAGGGGTGGTGTGAGTAGTTCCGTGAGCTTACCTGGAAGGGGGTGCAGGCACTATGCCCGTGCAACCATGGCTACAGCAGCAGCTGCTCCTGGCGTCGCTCGACATCTGACTGCCAACTCAAGATAATACACTAGACGGCGCTAAAATCGCATAAACCATTCATTATAGATATAGAATATAAAACGCCACCTAGAGGATTCATATCAAAAGAACAACAATAAGAAATTTAAAATCATATAAATCGATATTATATTTATAAACTAAAAAAAATATATTTTTATTTAAAAATATTTATCAAAAACAAAATTAGTTTGTGTGACAGGTTTTTGGCGTCTAATTCAGATGCTATATTTGTAGCCCTCTCATTCATTCATTGAATTTTCAATCAAGTTTTATGATACCTTAATCATTAAAATCCCCTTTCTTCTTCAAAGACAGAAAATTATATGCTCATTTGATATCATAATTAGCAAGTATCAAATTTTTAAATGAAAAATATGTAATCTTTTTAAAATCATAAAAATATTGAAACAATTATTTAAACTATTCTAAAACAGAAAAATTAAGTAGTATTAACTATTAGTAGTATTTAAATTATTGATTTGTTTATTTTATTTTATTTTTTTAAATTTTTGTTATATAGATTTTTTGAATATAGCTTATTTAATGGATAGAATATATAAACAATTAATCTAAAAATACTTTTATTCAACATTTATACATATAGGTATGATTATATTATATTTATTTAACTTTTAGACTTTTAAATTATTTAAAAATGATTTTTTTTCTGTAGAATATATTTCTAATAATTTCACTCAGAAAGAATTTTATGATACACATTTTTAATAAAAATTTAAGTTGGTTGGAGGAATATTTTCAGGTAAATGTCCCCAATTTTTCGCCTCTAAACGAAGCGGCCTATGCCTAATTGACGACGGTTATAATTCAGCAGACACTTGCTCCAATAATTGCTCAACAATACCATAAGACTCAATCCCTGTTCTACTTGAGGAATTGATTTTCGTAAGGAGAACATACGCATTGAAAATTGTCTGTCATGTCTAATAGATAAAAGGCTAACTAACCTTGGATATTCATATCGATATCGAGTCTCACTCGTCAAATGTACCCAAGGGGTTAAGGTCGGAAAATATGAAAAAAACTGTACTTATGATCACCCTTTCTAAGTGAAAGTACAGTGAAAGTACATTAAGCATGAAAATGGGCACAAATCATCCAATAAGGATTGTTAATCTTAATAAAAAAATGTTGATTTTTTTGTTTTTTTTTGTATTAAACCTGAGGTCAGCAGGATCAAGGGGCAATGAAAGGCTGAAGTGGTTTATATATATTATAGTTTATTGCTAATTGATGTGTTTGGGATCAGAGGATACAAAGCGTAGGTGGTCACGTAGTGCTTGAAGATGGCCAAAGGTAAATCGTAGGCGGAGGAACCAGCCGGAGTACGAAGTCCTCTCTCGGAGTGCTGCGAAATAACCTTGGGCGGTCGGTGAGCGATGCGACCGAGTCGGAGGACGGTCCGTGGGCGATGTGCGTGAACCGAAGGGCGATCCGTAGACGACGTACTGAGATCGGAGGATGGTCAGTGGACGATGCCTATTGACCGGAGGATAGTCAGTGGCTTGCGGAATCTCAATCTACCTACTCCCCGCAATCCAGGATGGTTGGAGATGGCTGACCCCCCCTGATGGTGAGGCTTGCAGAGTCTCCTTCTGTCTACTCTCTGCAATCCAGGAAGGGAAGGGAAGGAATGGGGTCATTTGACTGTTGGTGAGCTGCCCTTATATACCCTCGAGTGGAGGCGGTGAGGGCTTTGCTTCGGGGAGGAAGCCCCGCCCCTGTCTCCGGTCTTCCCCCTGAGGCTCTTGGTAGAACGTGTCCGGAGGTGGAGCTGGGTGGAGCTATGGGCCTAGAAGGCTAGAATCTTCTCGGTTCTTCTGGAACCTTCTTGGGCCTTCCTACCAGGGCGGCCCAGATCGAGCATGATTGACGGGGACGTGACGTGATGCCACAAACGTAACCTCAAAGTTACTTTAAAATCAGCCGCCTATTATTAAAGTGCGGCCCAGGATAAGTGTCCACCTTTCTACATATATATTTGTTTGTAAACGGTAGATGACGCAAAAACTAAGATTGTTAGTTGTTAGATGTGATTTAGAGATAGATATCAATGTCAAGACATTTTTGATTAATAATTTATTATTATTATATGATTATATCTAATAATATAAATAATTAATCCACTCTTAATGGGTTTTAATAGTAATTTTTAAATAATAGTTTTCTGTAAAGTGCTCTTTAATTTGTTTCCACAAAATTTTTATTAGAATAAAAATTTAAATGAAAAAAATTAAAATTATACACAGAGCAGGTCAAGGGATCAAAATCAAGTTTACTTAGTTATCTATATTGTAAAATTTCTATAATTGAATAATTGAAATTGGATATTTTATGGTGCAAATATTAATAAGAAAAATCAAAATTAAATTACAAATTGGCCATTTGGACATTATTCAATTCTTAATTGAAACGGGTGCTAATTATAACATCAAAAATAACGAAAATAAAACAGTATCGGACTTACTATTAATAAATATTCTCCCATCCTTGCTACGTATCCTACCCATCGCAGTCTTTTTGAGTTTATTACTCTAAATATGTCTGGAAATGCATATAGGTAAATTCCCCGTTATGCAATCTCCGCCATTCCCCGGTGACCTCATCTTTCTTTGGCCCATAAATGTTGAGAAGAATCCTATTTTCAAATACTCTAAATCTACTCTCGTCTTCGAACGTCATACATTACACCTCATATCCGTATAATACAATCGCAAAAATAATTGTTTTATATATTTTAATTTTGATTTCCTTTGATAATAATTTTGACGAGTTAAGTTACTTTACTGCATGATAACAGGCTTTACCTGATTTAAATTCTTCCCGATTATTATTATCCTTCGTGATTACAGAAACTAAGTATTTAAATTTTTCTATATTTTGTATATTAAGATTTTGTGTTAATACTATTCCTCTCTGCTAGTAAATATTTTGTTTTAGCACTTTTTATTTCAAGTCCGTAGAATGTTGAAAATTCCTTGGACAACTAAGATCTCCAATACCAAGGTCCTCCAAGACATGAATACAGACAAACAATAAATAAAGATCATTGTTGGCAGGAAGTGCAGTTACCTGAGCCACGTCTGTAGAAACAACAAATACAACATCATAAAAATGATCTTGGAGGGAAAAATTGAGGAAAAAAAAAATTATGGTTTACAACATCAAGAAATGGCTACAGTCAACAACAGCACAAATTCTACATGCAGTCCTTGACCGGGTAGGGTCACCACATTGAAGTCGCACACGCTGAAAGGCTGCACTAAAGATTTCAAACCCACCTCTTTTCCAGCGTCTATTCATTTTTCTACCGCATCTTTAATTGAATTATATATATTATATTTGATCGTACTCATAAACCCAATACTTGAATTTTTGTCTAATTGTATTTTGTTTGATTTCTTCCCAATTTGTCTAATCACAAATTCTAATACTAAATTAAATGAATAAAATAAATTGGTGATCTTGTTTTTAACCGATTCGGAATTTCGAAAGTATCTGATAAATTAATTTTTAATCAAGTATATTTATTAAAATCTATTAAAATGGTCGCTAAACCTTCGATTAATTTTCTGGGTTCAAATATAGTGACATATGTTTTTAATATATATAGAACTTATTTTGACTAAAAACAAATCTGGATAGGATGGGGGACTTTGGATAATGAGTGACTGGGTTATTTGTAAATTTAGGGAAAATAACAAATAAATTCAGAATTTAATATCTTAAACATGTTACTTTAATTATAATAATAATCTAATTAGTAATAAAAATCTCTAAATTTCAAAGTGAAAAAAGAGAGGGGAAAAAATGACATAAATAAATCATAGTAAACGTATCGTTAAAAATTTTACCTAAAATAAAACAAAATACAATGTTTTAAAACTATTAATATTAATTAAATATTTTTTTAGTTTTTTTTAGAAAATATAAAAATATAATAATATGAATAATCTTTAGTTAAATTTTTTATTTTTAAATGTCTTTTAACATTTATATATATATATATATCAGTGGCAAGAGATGTAAATTTATTTTATTTTTTGATATTTTGTTTGAACAAACCTTTAGGACCTCTTTTTTTAAAATTAATTGATTTAGAAAAACAGATTTATTCTAGTGCAATAATAACACAATTTCATTAATATATAAATACGAATTAAATTTATTTATAGCGTAAAAATTTTAAAAGTGAAATATATATTATATATATATATATAAATTTTTAGTTAGTTTTCCATAAAAAATTTAAAAAAAATTCCCTTAAAAGATTGGCACTGCTGGATTTAAATGAAGAAGACAATTTCCAATTCTCATATTTTAAAGTTTTTTTCTTTCTTTTCTTGAGAAATAAAATCTCATTAACTGTGAAAAAAATCTGGATTTAACTTCTTACAATGAAACCCTTTACAGAAACCCACATGAACATATATATATATATATATATATATATATATATATAGAGAGAGAGAGAGAGAGAGATTTAATAAATGTATTTATTTAAAATTTTTATAAAGGAATGGAAAAATATAATAATTAATAATAGTTATTGTTATATTTATAAAAATTAAAAAACATCTTTTAGTATATAGAAATAAAATATTAATATGAATTCTTAAATTATACAGGTATGGATTGAAACATTTTGGATTTTTTATAAATTTCTTTTTCTTTTTAACTCTATGATTTATGTTGAATTCGTATCATTAAAATTCATTTTTTTTATTTTACATTGTTATTTATCTTAGAAATAAAAAGTTGTACATCAGGTTTGAAAAATCACAAGTTTCACTGAATTAAAAATAATTCTTTAGGGTGTAGCAATTGTTAAATTATGTATTTTAAATAAAAAAACAAAAAAATTTTTTATTAAATGAAATTTTCTAAATTATCTCTCTATAATATATTTTTTATTTTATTTATAAATCTTAATACAAATTAGGAACTTGCAATATAATTAATAATTAGTACACTTGCCACATCCTTTACAAAAGAAAAAAAAAAATAAGATGGACGTTTCATTACATTATTATTATTATCATTATTATTATAAAATATATTTATATATAATCAATTTAAACGATATATAATTAATTCGTATTATTTTTTTAAATATATAATATATAAATATATAATCTCATCCAATTTAATTTATATTTAGTATAGGTATTTATAATTTAAAATAAATCGAAAGAAAAAAAATATCGTATAACGTAAAAAAAATTGATATTTTAGCAGAAAAAAATGGTAGACAAATGATTTAATTATTAATCAAGACAAAATAAAATATATAAAATTATTTTTCATTACTTTTTAAAACACGTTTTACAAACCCGCACTGGTCTATCCCAACCACGTTTTGGGACTGTTTTTCTAGAATTACTACAATCACAACAAACGCCTTTTCCACAATCTCGACAGTGATGCAATGGTTGACGCGATGATCCCAGAGGACAATCGCAGACACAACACGACTTCACTTCAGAGTCAGGAACCCAATATGAGGGACGTGCCGTATCTTTTATCAATTCTATAAATCATATTAAAAATAAATAAATAAATAAAAATTTTACACAAAATCCAAATCTAAAGGTAGAGCTATAGATTGGAATAATATTTAATAATTAAATATAATCAATTCTGTTTCATTTTCTTTCTTTCTTTTTAGAGATTAGCAAAATAACTAGTGATCATCAAATAAAAAAGTTGATAATATTATCATGTATTTTTTTCTGATATTTAATCTCTCTCTAATTTGGCTTCTCAAGTCTGTCCCAATGACTACAATACCTGTCAATACATTTCTTAAATCTTTTTTGTATAAAAAAGAATTTTGAATATTGAGATAGAAAATATGTACAAATATACACTCATCATAAAAAATAATAATAATAATTAAAAATACCTTTTGGATAGTCAAGAATAGATGCAAAAGTGGAAAGAGTTGAGAATACCGCTTCTCCATATTTTCGAACAGTAATATTTGATTCTTCTGGATCTTCATCCTTTTGACTATTTTTATTGATCTTTAAATTTTGTTTTGAATCTAAAATTTATAAATATATTTTAAATATATTAATATATAACTTATTGACAATTTCTAAACGGTGGAAAAACAAATTTTGAGTAACTTAAATTATGTATTATTGTAAAAAGAAGTTTTATAATTATTAAGAAATATATTATGTAATTTTTCATACAAAATTCTAATATAACTTTGGAAAATTTTCTTTAAGTTTAAAAAATATCTAATTGGATAAACTTGAAACTAAATTACAATTTGATTAGAAATTTTTAAAATAAGGCATATTTCTTGCTGAAGTTAAACTTAAAATCTGCCCTATATAGCTTTTTTATAAGTAAAATAATCATATTGATATTAATTTTAATTTTACTATTAAAAAATACAATGACTAAAAAAATTGAATTTTTCAAATTCAGGGAAGGCGCTTGCTATGGATCAAAAAAATTAAAATTAAATTTCTTTTAGTGTTCATTAAAGAAATGTAATATATTAAAATAATAATAATAATAATAATAATTGACAAATATTAAATATTGAAATAAAAATAAGAGTTCTTCATTGTTAGGGACCATGAGATTTTTCTCTTGAAAGTGAAGGACGCCCAAAAAGCGCTAAATTTCTTGTATTTTTGTATGGAAAATTTTAATTTAATAACAAAAAAGAATAAAAGAAATTTTATTTGATCAGAATTATTGAAGAATAACATACTAGGTTGTTCAATAAGTATATGGAGCGATAAGATATGGTATTGGAAGATCGTCGATTGACGGAAAGAGAGAGTCAGAGTCTTTCATTGGGCACAGTGAGCAATATTTTGAGTGTTAATTTGGGTTTCAAAAAACTATGTGTAACTATGGTTTGGATTCTTCATTTCATTTCAGTTCCCCGAATTTATTGAACAATCTATTAATTTGACAACCCGCGATTAATTAAAATAAAATTTTTTGTTACCATAACATGTGTCACAAACGCGTACAGGATCATTCCAATTTCTTTCAGGTACTGGCATCGTTTTCTTTGAACATTCATCACAAAAGCCCTCGCCACATGCACGACAATGATGTTTCGAGTCATTTAAACTCCCAAAGTCTTTTTTACATTTATGGCATTCCTTGAAGAAAGAAAGCACACACAACAAGAAAGAAATCATAAATAAAACCAAATTTATTTTTATTATAATGAAAAATATAAATGTTTATTACTTTAATTTCATGGTTTGGTCGCCAGTAAGAGGGGTTTATTTGATCAGTAAACCACGATGAAACATATTTCGCCGGTGGGCTACTAATATTAGCAACCGTCTCTGTCAGGTAACTAACACCATCAATCACTTTTTGGGCTGCGTTTTGACTTTGGATAGCACATTCATTAGACTAAAAATTAAAAATTTAATTTAAATTATTTAAATTATTATTTTTATTATTAAATCTAATCTAAATCTAAAAAAAAATATGATAATATTTTTTTATTTTAAAATAATTAAACTGATACTCACTCCAGGCCAGACATGTTGTATTTCAGTTCGAACAGCATGATCTTCGGGTTCTTTATTTCCATACCAATACTGCCTGCTACGATAAATCTCTCCACATTCGGGACACTCAATAACATAACTAAAAATGTTAAAGTATTATAAATTTGATTATAAATAATAGAAAGAGTGAGAATCAAAAATAAAATTTTATGATTCATTTGTTTTTTTGTTTTTATAGAACTGATTAC
Organism: Labia minor; assembly: GCA_963082975.1. Lineage (NCBI taxonomy): Eukaryota > Metazoa > Arthropoda > Insecta > Dermaptera > Spongiphoridae > Labia > Labia minor. The sequence continues at coordinate 17,532,961 of OY720344.1, read as the reverse complement.
AATCATATTTTCCTACATCTATAACCCTGAAATATAAAAATTAATTTTGACTAGTTTTAGAAATAAGTCAAATGATTACAAGAGGATTCAATTATTTATTTAAATGTAATTGGATACATTTCGTAAAGTACTTTATAATATGATGTAATCTAATTCAAATTTGTTACCCTCAGACATATCCATGATTTCTCATACCACCTGAAAATTATGTTCTTTTATTACAGTTTCTTCCTATATGTTCTAATCCTTATTGAAATATTTTTATAACAAGTTAAATTAGAAAACACAGCCTGTTCTACAAACAGAAAACAAAATATAGAAAAAATAGTTTCTGAAAATTGTATAAAAATTAAATATTTTTATTTATTTATTAATATTAAAACAAATAATACTAGCAGAGTTAACATTCATTGTCTAGAACCCCAAATTTTACCATATATTATCATTCGCTTATTAGATTATATTTTATTTGAAATACCTACCATTGTTTTGTCATATATGTACTTATATGTATAAATAGATTCAGATGAATAATAAACGTACATACATTTTAAATTAGTAAAATGTCAAAGAAATATATTTAAATGTTAGTAAATGAGTATAATAAAATAAATGAAAAATTATTTTTTATGAAGATTTTTATTTATACCAAAAAACAAAAATAAAGAGTTAAATGTAAATATAAATTAATGACAATACTAAAGTATAAATAGGTATAGAAAAATTTTGAATAGAATATTTAGGAATAAGTAAAAACGAGATCATTGAAATGAACTGCAGTTATGGAACAAATAACAGTATTATTATCTCTTCTCCCCTACGGTGGTTCAAAAATAATCCAAGAGATACGTCAAAATTTATTTATTATAAAAATTATATTAGTATTAATATTTGTTATATATTTTTCAAAAACCTATCAATTAAAATAATTTGTTGGTAAAAAATAAAAATAAATCCAATCCCACCGTATTAAATCTGTATTAAAAACCACCATAGGAGATAAGGATTAAGATAAGAAAATATTCTATAATATAAAGATATCAGTAGAATAAATTTGAATAAATATATATAGACATAAAAAGGAAAAAAATTAAATGTACATGAAAAGACATTGGTAATGGTTCAAGGTTTAGATCAGGCTGATGATTTCGAAACCTAAATCCTGTTTTCAAAAAAAGTTTCTATCAATTTTATTATATACAAAATAATAAAAAAAGGTATCAACATTTTTTTTTATAATGCATTCAGGAGTTGACACCATTAGGGTTGTCAAGGTAATAGACAAATTTTTAAAAGTGGTGAGGGAGAAGGAAAATATCACGGAAGGCCAAATAATTCAGATTCTGATTTTTTTTCTTTTTGTTTTTGTAAAAAATGTAATTTAGGTTCCTGTTAAGAAAAAGTGTGAGGGAGCTCTCATATCTTTAAACTTATAATAGTTATAATTTGAAACACTATGTTTTTTTTGAATAAAGATTTAACACAAAAAAATCTGCATAAAAAATAATTAGAATAAGAAAAAAGATGAGAGCCTGCTTCTTTTTATTATAAACAATATAGTATAGTTAAGAATCATTTAGAGATAAATCATATTTATTTTTTACATACCAGAATATATTTTATTAAACTATCATGCCTATAAAATAATATAGCTAGAACAAAAAATAATATTAAAAAAATCTACTAGTGGAAATAATTCACTAAAGAAAATTAATATAATAAAAATATTTTGATTTCTATTAAATAATAAATAGATAAAAATAATACATTTTTATAGAAAGATATAAGAAGAAAAAAATTAGTTTTATTTAATAAAAATTGTTATTTTGTAATTTTTATCTATACGGATCCAATTCAAAAAATTCATTCAAGAAATAATATGAATTTTCAAGTTAGTAACATTTATATTTATATAATGCATATATATTATATATCAAACAAAACAAGAAAACAAACAAATAAACTTACTCTTTGGGAAAACTGTAATTTGGAGATGTCATTTCATATATATTTTTTTTAAAAAAAATGTAATCGTTGCACATAGATTCATGTCGATGGTACCCATAAAATGTAGATAAAGAAATATGCAAAAATAATTATTATATGCATTGCATTAATATAGTATGTTTAGAGTAATATTTATATATAGAAGGTGCAAAAGTATAAATATAGTAAACTATAACAAACGAATATATTTTTTAAGGAGTCATGAATAATAATAAAAATAATATTTATTATATTATATATTATTATATACATTTATTTACAAATGTATTTTAAATAAATAAATAAATTTAGCAGAATTTCTTGGATATAATCATATAATATAATTAAATGTATATAATATAATAATTTGTAATAAGTTAAATGAATAATATATCGAATAAACTTTTGTAAATTTGAAATTAACAGTTTTTTTGTCGGCATTAATTCACATCCTCGTGGTCCCGGAGAGAATTTCAGAATACCCGGCCACCGGAATGGGGAAGCTACTTGATAAAAAGTAGTGCCTTCGATTAAGAAAATCAATGTAAAGGTTGATATGAACCGTTCTCCTGATCATAGGACACCTAACCCATATATAATATATATATATATATATATCCATATATAGCATAACACAGAGGTTCTTAAACTTATGTACTCCGCGGACCCCCACTTGGAGAAATTTTTTTTGACGGACCCCATCCCAACTTTAGGTACTTTACGTCATTTTATTAGTTAATTTCTGGCTTACGATCTCATAAGAACAAGGATATATGTTGAATATTTCTAACAGTGATTGGTGAATAACGATTTTTTTGCATATTGTAGAACACATTTTATTAGAAATTATAATATTGAAGAAAGAAAATTCAGCTAAATATGAAGATGGAAACGGTAGCAATAGTTTTCTTGCACATTTCGTTGAATTTGGGTATTTGATCTCTGTTTCCTCACAAAGCCATGCCATACCTCCTTTTATATTAAATAAAGTTTTAACTGACTCATCATTTTCTCGTGCACCTATACGATGGCTTTGCGGACCCCCAGTAAAGTCTTCGCGGACCCCCAGGGGTCCGCGGACCACAGTTTAAGAACCTCTGGCATAACAGAACTTGATAGGCACTGACCTTGTGTATGATATACAATAGTCAGAAGTTCATCCTGAATTATGAAATATATATGAATAGAAGTAATCTATAAGCAGTATTTGCGAAAGTTAAAATAATAATCGTTGCTTTAGAATATTCATATTTGATCAAATTGTTGAATTATCATTCAATCAATCAATATTTTAAGGTAACAATATAAGGCAACAATATACTATAGTACTATACTAAATTCTGATGATTATCTTTTAAAGATTATTACTAAAAATTTATAATATGTTTATAAAGTACTATTTATAAAAGACTAAAGAAATTAATAAGAATAATTTTTAAGGTTTTCAAGGTATTGTAGTAAACAATTTAAGCCATTAGCTTATGAAGTGGTTAAATGTTTTTATTTGTGAAATAATCTAATGAAAATTTACTCTAAAACCCTTGAAAAGCAAATATAATTGTTTCTTAGAACATGTATTTTGTAAAACTATTTGTGATCCTAATGTCTTTAATTTTAAATTGATTTTATTAAGGTAACTATTTATTGTTTTATTTTTACACGCTTTTATTTAGCTTACACCCGTTTCCGTGTCGTCAAATCTTGCAACGTTAATTTGACCCACTTCCCTATGTTTGAATGAGATGAAATTTCGCATACATGTGTAACTCCGATGATAATGGAATATTCTGATTCAACTTAGGTCATAGGTGACCTAGGAGGTATTATATTTATTAATTAGTAATTACATATTGCATCATATTGATACAAAATAGTAAGTACATATTGCATAATATTGAAAAATAGTAATTAAATATTAATATAATATTAATTTAAATCATGTTTAATTATTTTGTAAAAATATTTTTAAATTTAAATGAATATCAATTAAAGTAATGGCGATATTGTTTTTGAAGAGATATATGTATATATAAACCAATAATATAATAATAATAATAATCAGCCCCTATACCACCGATTTGATATATAGTATTTTGAGGTGAAGGATCGACTTGAATTAGATTCTTTCAACATTCACACTATAACCTCAAATAAAAAACCGGGCGAAATTTCTATCAAGACTAAAAATTAGGAAATAAAAAAAAATAAAAAAAAACTTTTTAAAAACACGCTTTTATTTAAATGCACTAAAAAGGAGAAAATAATTTCTTCACACACACCACAATTTCCTTACAATTAATCATATCTAAACAATGAAGGCTTGGGCATCAAACATGCAGGGAAAAACGTAAATTCTACTTCAAATAGACATAGTTATCAATTATAGTAGAAAAGGAAAACAAACAGAAAGGATTGTGGATATACAATATCGTATTCTTTTCCTTTCTCTGCATGTTTGGCGTCCACGCTTTTATTTTTACCGACCGACGATAGTAAGGGAGGTATTGTTTTCACACCAAATTTCACATGTGGAGATTTTTACATATCTCCACGAATCATGCATTTTCTTAACAGAAAAAAGTATTTTTAGCATGATGTCTGTCCGTCCGTCCGTATAGATGTGTACAGCCTGAACGGCTCAACCGATTTTGATGAAATTTGGTATATTTACTTAATGCATCAGTGGGATGAATTGATCAACTTTTGGTGCAAATCCGGAAACCGGAAGTGGTAGTATTAGCGATCGACGATAGGAAGGGAAGGGTTATTTTCATACCAAATTTCACATGAGGAGATTTTTTACATATCATCACGAATCAATCACTTTGCATTGGTTTTATACTCGAGAAAAATCATCTTTATTAGTTTTTTCTTGATTTAAAATTATATGACGTCATCCAGCCATTCATGACGTCACAGCCTGGTCTTACATATATATTATAAATAAAATAAAATTAAAAATATTTATGTTATATCCATATCTGTTTTTTATTACATTAATAGATATATTAAAGTTATTTGAAATTGTTTCTGTAGCTGTAAATTAATTTATTTCAAACTGTCGGTCGGTTCGGACCTGGCCACAGGTCAACTTATTTAGATATGATTAATTGTAAGGAAATTGTGGTGTGTGTGGAGAAATTATTTTCTCCTTTTTAGTGCATTTAAATAAAAGCGTGTTTTTAAAAAGTTTTTTTTTATATTTTTTTTAGTTATAACAACTATATAATTACTTTTGCACCTACCTAAAAAATACCACTTTTGTGGAAAAATAAATTAATTAAATAAAGACAAGAGGTACCTAATATGTAATAAAAGTTAAACTTTAGGGAAATTGAATAGATGTAAGATTTTAAAGGAAAATTTTTAAATAGTTAACCGCTTCTCTTTATATATATATATATATTAATCTTAAATAAGTTTATTAATGAGTATATATGGGTATGTTTATTTATCTTCAAATGAACTCTATACTTTCTTTAATTATTCAGTACAATTTAATCAACTTTTATATCTTTCTTTCATATATATATATGTAATACTATTCCCCTCTTTCCCCCTCCAATATGATTGTCAAGTATTTATGTAGTGTCTGAGATGGGTGGGATTGAATAGGTGTTTCGTGTTTGTCCTGATCAGTTGTCGAAAGGAACACTTATTTGATTCCACTTATTTCAGGTAAATAATATTAATTTATTAACTAATGTAAATATGTAAAGTGTAAATAATAAATATCCACTTATTTCAGAATCATTTAAGGTTTCATTTACGAGAAAACACCCTTCCTCGTCACCTTGTTACAAATCAAATAAAATAAGTATGGCCGACAAAAATTTTTTTATTTATACATATTAAAAAAGTGGATACATATAGCTTTGATATTATAGGATTGTCCACGGATAAGGATACATGGTACAAGTTACCAAAGGAATATCGAAGTCTCAGTCAGCATGAGAATTTACAATCCAACAAAATAATTAAAAATTCAATAAAAGGAATAAAATCTATTGATGGCTTCAGAAGAATTTCTGTACCAATCAATGAACAGATAAAAAAAGAATATTTTGATGAAGGTGATAATATTTGTTTTAAGGATATACCGTTGGAAGAAATACTATCCAATGCAATAGAAGTGAAAAACTTACAGGATAAAATTATGAAACTAGAAAATGAATTAAAACAAAAATCTAACGGTATGGAGGATATAAAAAATTCTTCATATTGGAAAAATTTGATAAAAAAATACATAATGCTGAAAAATGGTTAGATGAATTTGAAAAAGAATGTATAAAACATATAGTTGAAAAAGATGAAATTAAAATAAAAATACTAAAAATTTTTTTACAAGATATTTCAATGATTTGGTATGATTCAAATACAAATAATATAAAATCATCTGATTGGAATGAATGGAAAAATTCATTTTTAAATCATTTTGTGAATAAAGGATGGTCAAAAGTAAGAGATGCATTCAATTATAAATATTTAGGCGGTTCAATGGTGGATTATATTCTACTAAAAGAGAAATTATGTTTGGAAACAGATCGACTTATGTCCAAAATTACATTGATTAATCTCATTGTTCTAGGATTTCCTTTATATATTCAAAATAGATTAAATAGAGAAAATATATCATCAATGGAAAATCTTGTGTCGGAAATTTAAACCCTTGATGATTTGTCAATGAATACAAAATTCCGAGCAAAAAATAAACCATCAATAAATAAAAAACCCTGTGATATTTGTGTGAAGTTAGGTTTTAATAATAGATTCGATACAATGGAAAATTGCTGGAATAAATCTAAATTTAAAAGAAATGAATCTAAAATAAAAATTTTAATATTGAGGAGATTATAAATTCATCGGACGAGGATAAAAAAAACTAGTGTTCCCGGAAAAATCCACTTCAAAGTCCAAATCAAAGTCAGCGTGAAGAATTAGGATTAATTGAACAGGCATACGACAATCCACATGAGGCCCTTTCTCGGATTAAACGTCATCTATTGACTCAACGTGCTTTTAAAGAGGTTGGAATTGAATTTATGAATTTATATAGTCATCTGGTTCCTGTTTACGATGTAGAACCCTTAGAAAAAATTACTGATGCTTATTTAGATCAGTACTTATGGTACGAAGCCGATAAGCGCAGACTATTTCCACCATGGGTGAAACCATCCGATACGGAACCTCCCCCTTTATTAGTATATAAATGGTGTCAAGGAGTAAATAACCTCCAAGACGTATGGAACGTCACCGAAGGAGAATGCAACGTTCTTCTTGAATCCAAATTTGAAAAAATGTATGAAAAAATCGATCTTACACTATTAAATCGACTTCTACGACTTATTGTTGATCACAATATTGCTGATTATATGACTGCCAAAAATAATGTTGAAATTAATTACAAGGACATGAATCATACCAACAGTTATGGAATAATACGTGGTTTACAATTTGCTTCATTTATTGTACAATATCATGGCCTTGTTCTTGATTTACTTGTCCTTGGTTTACAAAGAGCAAGTGAAATGGCTGGACCCCCTCAAATGCCTAACGACTTCTTAACTTTCCAAGATGTTGCTTCTGAATCAGCTCATCCTATTCGTTTATTTTGTCGTTATGTCGATAGAGTTCATATGTTTTTCCGCTTCAATGCTGATGAGGCTCGTGATTTAATCGAAAGATATCTTACTGAACATCCTGATCCGAATAATGAAAACATTGTTGGCTACAATAATAAAAAATGTTGGTCACGCGATGCCAGAATGCGTTTAATGAAACATGATGTTAATTTAGGAAGAGCTGTATTTTGGGATATTAAAAACAGGTTACCACGATCAACGACGACTATTAAATGGGTGAATAGCTTTGTGAGTGTTTATTCTAAGGATAATCCTAATTTACTTTTTAATATGAGCGGTTTTGAATGTCGAATTTTACCTAAGTGTCGAACTATACATGAAGAATTTACACATCGAGACGGGGTCTGGAACTTACAAAATGAAGTTACTAAAGAAAGAACTGCTCAATGTTTCTTAAGAGTTGACGAAGAATCCCTTCAAAGATTTCATAATAGAGTGCGCCAGATACTTATGGCTTCGGGATCTACTACATTCACAAAGATTGTAAATAAATGGAATACAGTACTTATTGGATTAATGACCTATTTCCGAGAAGCTGTTGTTAATACAAAAGAACTTCTAGATCTTCTTGTGAAATGTGAAAATAAAATTCAGACCCATATCAAAATTGGTCTTAATTCCAAAATGCCTTCAAGATTTCCGCCTGTAGTTTTTTACACCCCCAAAGAATTAGGTGGACTGGGGATGTTATCAATGGGACATGTATTAATCCCAGTCTGATTTTCGATGGTCTAAAGTTTAGACTCTAAACAAACTGATGTTGGCTTTACACATTTTCGATCCGGAATGAGTCAATTGATTTTCAATCTCTATCGTTATATTCAACCTTGGGAATGGGAATTTATTGATTCCCAAAGAGTTTGGGCCAAATATGCATTAAAGCGCCAAGAAGCTGGTGCTCAAAACCGAAGATTAACTCTCGAGGATTTAGAAGACAGTTGGGATCGCGGAATTCCAAGGATTAACACACTTTTCCAAAAGGATAGACAGCGGGTCAACGTGCTATTTAATAAATAAGAAATTAATAAAAGCGATTAAAGCCAAATTATATAATAACAAAAGCATTATAAAGTCTATAATGGGAGTGGATTTTTACAGAATAGGGAGTGGGATGTAATACTATTCCCCTCTTTCCCCCTTCAGGTATTTATGTAGTGTCTGAGATGGGTGGGATTGAATAGGTGTTTCGAGTTTATCCTGATCAGTTGTCGGAAGGAACACTTATTTGATTCCACTTATTTCAGAATCATTTAAGGTTTCAATTACGAGAAAACACCCTTCCACGTCACCTTCTTACATATATATATATATATAATAAATAAATTATAATAAATTTTGTGTTTATTTGTTATATCAAATGAATTTTTTATCTTTCATATATTTAATAGAAACGTAAAACAACCAGATCATTAGTTAAATAAAACAAAAAAAAGCAACTAGTAAATAAAAGTTACGAGTTTTTAAATTATATTATAGACGATTAAAAAACGTTTATGAAACTATAAATTTTTAAATAAACGATTATAAAAAAAGTTGTAACAAAAGCTAAAATACAAAATAATTATTTTAATAAGCCACTAGTGTTATAGTGCCAACGAAATTGCCAAAAAATTCAAAATTATATTATTAACTAATATAAAAAACCTAATAATAAAATTAATAATTCACTAAACATTTGCTTATATATAAACATTATGTAAATTTTTTTCTCTTTTAATTTCATTAGATTTATCTCTAAATATAGAATTTAATCATTTTAATTATTAATTATTATTTATTAATAAAATAAAATGAAAAATCTTCAATATTTAATTCGTTTTTTATTATTTTTTTTTAATTTTCATATCAGGCAGGCATGAATGAATTATGAATTGAAAGCATACCCTGAAAGCGCATACTTAGCGAAGCCCAGCCAGGAGGTGTCAGCTGCTGATGTTACACGTGGTGCCACTTTAGTTTCTTTGCCCATTGTATGACACACTTTACAAATGTATGTACAATTGTTGAATTGATGTTGAAAACTTAAACAAAAATTCAATTATTATTTTTTTAATTATAACATAAAAATATAAGTTATTAAATTATTTCAAATTTTAATGAGATATTTATTATATTTAGGTTATAGAGAGTATCAGTTATAGTAAAAGTTGATGGACAATTTAATGGTGGTAGATGAAAATAAATGAAAATCTTACCGACACCGCTTTGAATTAGAATGTGGTAAGCCATCTTTTAAATGACCCATAGTTGCTTGGCATCTTTGTTCACAGGACAAACATTCAACAGAACATGTGAAATATTGGTCAGGAAGAAAAACAGGTACTCGATCTACTAAACGATCACTAAATTTTTCATTAAAAGCCTAAAAAACATAGAAAAAGATAATTTAGATATCATAAGATATTATAAAGTTCTATTTTACAGTCATGCAATTTTATATATTAATAATACATTCAATAAGAATTGAATATATTTACTTTTAAAGTATTATAAATAATATGTGGAGAACGAGCTGAACGGACAGAAGTATTCTCCAATTCAGATTTTATAACTTCTTTTAATTTACTAAAATCGGTTTTTTCATTATTTGTCTTAATTCCAACATAATGTAACGAACTAAATGCATCTAAATTATAATTTTGTTGTTCAAAACTTCCTCTAAGTATTTCTTCTGGTGTTTCATTGTTATCTATAAAAATAACATATTTTATTATCATTTTCATTTATTGAATTTAAAAACATACCATTAGATATGGGTTGTGTATTTCTTGTTTCATGAAAAATAATTAATGATGGTCCAAATCCTGAATGCATAATGGAATATTCATTTTTGTCACTATTTACTTTATGTAATGCCCTTTGGAAATGATTGCAATATGCTTTTGATGCAGTCCCAATAAACAAAAACATATCACTGAGTAGTCTTTCCGCTCTAGTTCGGTAAATTACGATGTCAGAAATTGCTAAAATCTACCACATACAAAATATTAAAATAATATTATTTTAATTTTATTATAAATAAATATTTAAATTCCAGACAATTTACCTTTAAGAGTAGTCGTTTGCGATGGCCTTCTTGTGAGTGGATCCCAAGCATGCCTTCAGTGTCAATGCAAATAATTCGATTAATATTATCATAGGCAGCCCAAGCACCAATAGTACAAGAATCTTGTTTTTCAGAGGTTTTAAAAACATTAAAACCCCGAAAGAATGTGTGATTCAATGTATGTGATTTGCCATCACCCGTGTTGCCAAAAATTGATATTACTTTTACTTTTGTATATTGATCACATTCCAATTTACGATAAAATGATTCTACATTTGATACCTAAAATAATATATATATATATATATATATATATATAGAATTATAATTCTATTTAAAAAACCATGTACGTGGAAAGAAAGAAATTTACAATCACTTAAAAGCTTCTTTATGCAAATGTTTGTGATTTTGAACAATTAAAAAATAATATTAATGATTCAAAATTTTTGGAGGGCCATATTAAAGTTAGATATTTCATTTAATAATTTTATTATTTTATATTTATATTAATATATTGAATGTTTTAAATTTAAAAGATAATTTTTAATTTATTATCTTTAGGATTAATTATTATTTCAAAAAATAATAAATAAATAACAATATAAATAGATATTAACAATTTTCCAAGTTAATGACTAGGGTAAGCCGTAAGAATTCTAAGAAATTTACAAATCAAAAAGAATTGTAAATGATTTAAATTAAATCCATCTTTTATAATAATTATATTTTAATTTTAAAATATTGCTTATAATTATAACAATATATAACAAATAATGAATTACCTTAAGATTTTCATTTTCGTCAATTAGCAAGAATCCACCGATGGGTGAATTATTACTATTTGGTTCTAACACTAATGAAGTATATTCAGTTGTTTTGGTAACATCAGGCTGATTATTTGGCTCTTCGCCACTTGAATTTAATGATTGAAAATTAAAAGATTTCATGATAGGTGAGGTATCGTGAATATATCGTGAATAATTTGAATTCATATTGTTATAAATTAAATTTTTGGATTATGAAAATAAAATAAAAAAAAAATATGTGATAATATTAATAAATGGATTGACTATAAAACGTGGATTTGAAAATAATTTGTTAATGTTTTATATTTTTGATTATTATTTTATTCATTTCATAAATGACGTTCCATTTATTTACACTGAGAAAATCACGTGGTTTATCGTTTTTTTTGTCTTTATTATAATTGATTTCTGAAATATATGGAATAATAATTAAGATTAGAATATATAATGGTGATTAAGTTAAAATTAGATTATCAAAAATATTTTTAAATTATGAAATTGTTTAAGAAATCTTAATAAAATTTTATTCACCTTAACATTTAATATTTGTAGTAAGAAATAAATAACGAGATAGATATATTGAAAAGTATATATATATCAAAAAAAACATTGGCACAAAAGAACATTCGAAAATTGAAATATGTATGATATAAAAAGTGACTAATAGATTAAATGACTGAAAGTAACCTTTCTTTATTTTATTACCATTTTACTGAAAAGTTGACATATAAAGTATAGAGAGCGCTGCATGGCTTGCACTTTTTTATATATACAAAATAAACAATTTATAAACAAATTAGCTTTTTGAAGGCCAAGTTCATTATTTATTTTATATTAGAGATAAGATTATTTAGACATTTATTTATATTAAATAAAGAAATTATAAAAAATAAATAATTTATTTCATAAAGATGCAGCAAATCAATGTTATTAGAGCGAACATAACGATAAAGGCATTGTTTTTTACCGACCGACGATAGTAAGGGAGGTATTGTTTTCACACCAAATTTCACATGTGGAGATTTTTACATATCTCCACGAATCATGCATTTTCTAAACAGAAAAAAGTATTTTTAGCATGATGTCTGTCCGTCCGTCTGTCCGTCCGTCTGTCCGTCCGTCTGTCCGTCCGTCTGTCCGTCCGTATAGATGTGTACAGCCTGAACGGCTCAACCAATTTTGATGAAATTTGGTATATTTACTTAATGCATCAGTGGGATGAATTGATCAACTTTTGGTGCAATTCCGGAAACCGGAAGTGGTAGTATTAGCGATCGACGATAGGAAGGAAAGGGTTATTTTCACACCAAAGGAGATTTTTTTATATATCACCACGAATCATGCACTTTGTATTGGTTTTATCCTCGAGAAAAATCATATTTATTAGTTTTTTCTTGATTTAAAATTATATGACGTCATCCAGCCATTCATGACGTCACAGCCTGGTCTTGCATATATATTATAAATAAAATAAAATTAAAAATGTTTATATTTATTATTTATGTATCCATATCTGTTTTTTATTACATTAATAGATATATGAAAATTATTTGAAATTGTTCTGTAGCTGGAAATTAATTTATTTCAAACCGTCGGTCGGTTCGGACCTGGCCACAGGTCAACTTATTGTTTTCTTGGCTACAGTTAGTCTTTCTTATAAAGATATTAGAAACATGTTAGAATAATTTAATTATATATATATATATGTACTTTATTCACATTATAACAATTAATACCAATTTTTATTAAGTGGCTCTCACACGGTCATTGAATACTGAGAATAAATTACGATTTTTAATATTATTGAATGTTAATATATAATTTTTAAAATTTTCAATCTGGACAACAAATATTCAATTTTTTAAGAACAAATTATCATTATTATTTGTGTTGTTTTAGTATTGTGCTTTCACAACAGGTCTCCCCAATAGAAGTTTCACGAAGTTTACGAAAGTTTTTAGTTAGATACGCGGACCTCTTCAAATAAACTCATGTATATACATAACATGTTATATCTAACTATCTTTAAAACTCACTCACCTGACAATATTCAATTTTTCTTTCAATATCTTATTGATTGAACTAAAGAAACACTGTTTTTGGAAATTTGGTGGCATCTTTGACTCCTATAAAGTTAATATTACATATTGACCATACAAAGAAAATACAATTTGTCAATTGTGTGTAAGGACCGCCTTAAAATAATTAAGCCTAATTTAAGGAAAATACCTAAAATTTGAACCGATGATGTTATAATTAAAATACCAAAACTATTCAACATTATATAAAACAAAATCTACACAAGTAACGCAATACTATCGTCGCAAGGGTTATAACCATATATTTACGTACATGTAGGTTAAAAAACAAAATGTTTAAAATAAGGTCAAAATCATACAAATATAAAATTTTCAAACAGATGTTTCAAAATTTGCTAATTGTTCAGGCCCACAATGAGCAAACTGGGCAAACTCACCAGACTGTCCATAATCAAAAGAAAGATAGAACGATGCAATAAAACATCACAATCGAAAACAAGGAACCCATCTTCACCTGTTCTTAATTAAATTAATTTTCCATGTCTACATAAACAAATTGTCAACAATAAACATCAATAAACAATCCCTATCATCACTCTCTTATTGCAAAAAAACATCACAACAAAAAATTCAGATTCTGATTATATTCTTAAATCGATAATTGATTTCATTAGTTCCCAGTACTTGTAATAATCTCAATTATTGGAAAAATTACTGAAATCTTTGTCACAAGCAAAAGATGGAGCGACTGCAATTCTTTCTGGCAATAAAATCATATCTACATTCCAAGCAATATTATATACTAAACAGCGCGATGACCTTGAAGCAATTGGAGCAACGATAGAGACACATCCTGATAAAATTTTCATTGTTGCTGTATATAACTCACCTTCTCAAATTTTCCCATTGTAATATGGATAGAGGACTAAATTGTTGTTGTTTTAAATATAAATATTGTAAAATTCGATAAAGCAATTTGATAAGCGTGGGGTAAAAATACATTTTATTGAATATTCAATGTATGAATTAGTAAGAGGCAGAAATCACTATACCAGTGAATTATATCTAGTAAATTAAGGAGAGAAATTGATAAGTGTAAGAGCATTTATTCTAAATTTATAGTTTAACCACTTGTATTAACAGGATTAACTCTTATAATTGACATTTTCAAAAGCAAAAATAATTTGAATTAATATGTAGTTTTATTCAATTTTTATATTTTATTTATTTTCCTTTTATTTTGACTCACAAATTTACCATAATTCGAGCTATGAAAATCCTAAGAATTCAAAATATTACGTTCATAATAATTTGGTGTAGAATTCTTAAAATATAATTCTAACTTTAGTGCATTATAATATTAAAGGAGTTATAATTATTTTTATTTATTCAAATTAAATTTTAATCTTTTTTATATATTTAAAATAAATCAAATATCAATGAAATAAACTTTTAACTATTTTATTTTTATCAATTGAACTTTAATTAGAAAATCACATTATAATCTAAATTAATATTTTGGGAGATTATGGAAAAAGCAATATTAGTAAATCAATAGCTTTTAATTTATATTTATTTATAATATATATATAATTTTTACACATAATATTATAAGTCATTTGCTTGAGTAATAATAAGCGGGAGAATTCAAATATCAAATCTTCTGAGAGGGAATTTTGTAAGTTTTCAAATCGGGATCTCATTGGCAGCGCTTCGGTTCAGGTGGAATTTTTTTCAACCAAAGTTACCCCCACTTCCTAAAATCACTTGCAATGATTCAAAAGATTTTGTGAGGGAAAATGATAGATATAGATAGTCGCATGGGAGACAGAACGATTTTATCCGATTAAAGCCGAAAGTACACGAAAGTACATCTCTCTTTTTCTAAATAGATAATTTTTTAAATTGTTTAAAAATAAAATCATTTTCATATGATAGGATTACCAAACGTAGTTTTTCCGGGATTGTCCGGGCGTCCCCAAAAATGTCTTCGGGACAGCCTATTCTCCCGTTTTTTAAATATTTAGGACATTTCGTTCTTTTTTTTCAAAATTTTTTCAGTTTGGTTCTAAAAAAAAGGTAAACAGTTTGTCCCGGTTTGATGTTTTCGAAATATGGTCACCCTATCATATGATCGATTATGATTGAATTCTCCAGCCTTTTTAAATAAACAAATGATTTAATATATATATATATATATATATATATTTATTTATTTATTTATTTGTTTAAAATTTTTACACGATTGATTTACTTTTCTCTTAATTTCTTGAAGGATTTAATTTTGAAATAATGACTTTATAATAAAATTATTTAAAAATCTCAGTATAATAAAAAAAAAAAAAAATTAAAACTCAAAGAGAAAGAGAGTTGTTAAATAAACACTTTTATTCTAAGATTTTTCAATAAAATTTTATTTATATTTATTTATTATTTTTAGTTCTATTTTTTCAGAAACAAATGATTTTCTTAAAAATTTAAAAAGTATTGGTATTTTGACATTTTTCATTATTCGAACTCCTGGTTATTTCTTTATTAAAATGAACATTAGCATCCTGAAAACTATCATGGGTAATTATAAATTTTTTTATTTTTTAAAAATGAAGGCGCTTACAAATTTATCAAGTGATCAAGCTAAAATTTATTTTAATTGTTTCTTTAATTTAAAATATAATAATTTTTAATTTTTTTGTAAATAATGGCAATCTTTTTAGAAAAATTTATAATTTTTTGAAAATTCAATGTATATATTAGCGTGAGGGCGGCAATTGTGGCATCTACCCCGGGCGGTAGGCATTGGTATGCTCCATTGATTGAGGGTTATCTTAATAGATGTTTGTTTTTCTTAATCATAGATGTATTTATTATCTTTAATTCTATATAAATAAAATATTTTTAAATTTTATAATAATTTAAATATTTAGATTATATTTATTTTATTTATTTATATGTTTATATACTATTATAATCACACAATTGTATATTTTTCATTTTGATTTGTTTTATTTAATTATTTTCTTTATAACTATCTAGGTAGATATGATATTCTCATATTTTTCAAGTCCCTATGAACCGGAATAATATAAATTTCAGAATAATGAAGTTTTTTCTTTCGATTGTAAAATTTGAAATATTTAAATTCTATTAAATTATCATAACATATATATATTCATATATAATTATATTCTTTAAATTTTCAGGTTTTCACCCAGTGCCGCCAGGTGGCTTACTTTCTTTTCTTTTCTTTATGGACGCCATCTCTTCGACAATCAGTGCAGCAGTGGCAGTCGATGAATGACTATATGCTGTACAAAACAATCTTGTTTTTTTACTCACAATTTTAAAGGTGTAAGCGTGTAAAAAGACTAGTGTAGACAAGTAGACAGACAGTGGCCAATACGATGAACTTTGGATTACCATTCTAGTGAACATTCTTGATTGTGTTATTTCATGAAATGCCATGACTTCAGTTAAAATTACGGTAATTTCAACATATTTATTTCTATCTTTTATAATTAATTTTTATTTTTCGTTAGTCTTTTTTTCATTTGTATCATAAATGAATAAAACAAATAAATTTATTTTCTTTGTTGATTTATTTTGCTGCAATCTCGTCTCCTGCTTCCACTCTTCAGCCTACTGGAGACTTGTTCAATTTAAAAATAAACATTCCCGTAGAGTTTTCATTCATTTTAGGGGAATGAATGGATTTTTTTTCTTGTCATTATTCGGCGGGACCAATGCTTGCCTAAAAACGATTGTCTTACAATTTAATTTGACGGCCAACGAGGAGAGATTTCATTTTCTCTCTCCCTCTCTCTCGCTCACTCTTTCGAATCAAGCTGACCGGACGGACAAACTAATCCACCTGTCGGAGTGGTTTCCATTCTTTCTTTATATTTTTATTTAAAAAAAAGTATAATAATCACATTATTATTTTATTTCTTTTTTTAATTTGCATCAATTAATAAAACTTATTTTTAACATACTCTTAAGAAAGTGTTGATCTCTTCATTAGATCACTCACAGCCTTCTTAATCTTTGTTTATTGATATTTTGTCATTTATTAATTTGAGTTTATTTAGATTAAGTAAATAATCCAAATGGGTAACAATTTCATTCACTATCCATACCGGTCTTTATATTTACACTAAAAATAAATAGAATAATGAAAAATACGTGATCTTTCATTTTAAATATATTTGATGAAAAACATGAAATAAATGTATATTTAATTTATATTAATTAAACAAATAAACAAAAAGGAGAGAGTTCAATCCTTATAATTTTTTTTTCTTCAGTGGAATGAATTATTTATACTAATTCATATATTCATTTTAACTCTTAACAAACTATAGAATTAATATTTGTATCTTATAAAATCTTATGTATAATTCCATAAAATTTTAAAATTATTTTCTTTTTTGAAGTGATTTTAAACTTGCCAATACACAGGCAACTTGTGATGGGTATATTAAATAATCAGTAAAAATTAAAAATTAGAATCAGAAAAAATTGCTGAAATCAATTCCATATAAAAATAAATTAATTTATTTAAATATACGTAATATACATTAAATATTTAATAAACATGAAATGAAATGATATGATCTATTTACTATTTATTTCTTATTAATAAAGATACATATTAGTGAAAAAGTATATATGTATATGTACATATATCTTAATAATTATTTTCAAAAATTGATCAATATTCTTTTTAAACTGGTTCTTAGTCAGTTTTTACTATCTCGCCAGAGATAGTATTGCGATCACGAAAATTTTTGATGTAGAGATTTTGATGTTTTTATACGTGTTGAAAGCTCCTGAGTCATTTTCACTAAGGTTGAGAAAAATGTCTGTATGTGATTTTATGGAATTATACATAAGATTTTATAAGATACTAATATTAATTCTATAGTTTGTTAAGAGTTAAAATGAATATATAAATTAGTTTAAATAATTCATTCCATTGAAGAAAAATAAATTTATAAGGATTAAACTCTCTCTTTTGTTAATTTGATTCAATTTTCGATGTCGAGATTTTGATGTTTTTATACGTTTTGAAGGTTCCTGAATCATTTTCACTAAGGTTGAGAAAAATGTCTGTCTGTGTGTGTGTGTATGTATGTATGTATGTAACCACGATTAAGCAAAAACGATTTGAGCTAGAATGATGAAATTTGGTACATGGGCATTATTCAAAATTCATAGTTTTCTATCAACTTTTGAGAAATGTAGCTCAACCGGAAGAGGGTCATTACCTACAACGTTTTGATTTTTTTTCTTCTAAAGTGACCGTAAAAATAAAGATATATGTTTGATAATTTTTCACATGATTAATAATTGTATAAAACTGCTATATATAGAATTTCAGCTTGATTTAATCGCTGAAAGTACCAGAATTAATTTTTTAACACTGCAAATCTCACGCGCCAACACGTGACGTGGTGCCATCAACAAAGAGCCAAACATGCGCTGGTTTAATAAATATTATTTATTAATTTTAATTTATAATTTAATTAATTTAATTTAACTTAAATTAATGTATGTTAATTAATCTAATTCAAATTGCGAGATAGTCGAGTGGAGACACTCCATTTTTTTATTTTTTAGTACCTGAAATCTTATTTATAATATTTTTATCGGATTTGGATAATAGATAAATAATAAAAATATCCAAATTTTAATTTTTTTTTTTTTAGGTTAATATTTATTTATTTTTTTTAATATATTTGAACAATCCTAATCTGATTATTTACAATATATTATAATTTGTTGGAACCATTCAATTAACTATAAATAATTCCTGTTGATATTCAATTGAATTAATTTCATTATTCAATTTTCATAATGATATTTGATGATTACACGAAAGCGATAGATATTAATTGTCATTTAATTTAGTCAACCGGTCTCCCACTTCATTTCCCTGTCTATTCTCCTCCCCTCTCTTTGTCTAATATACGTTTCGAATTGATAATCGGGTTCTGTATGTATGCATGTGTGTGTGTGTGTTATTATTAATATATCTAACTATTCCTATTTATGTTAGGGTGTTGTTGTTCAATAAAAATAAAATAAATGTACATTTCATGGATGTTTTCGATCATTTTGAATGTCGATTGATTGGATTCTTCACGTTAAATTTCCAAATTGGCAACAGTTGGCTTTCCATTTAAGCGATTGCCGCCTTGCTATTTTTCTCCTCTCCCACGAGACTCATGCTCGTGTTTATGTGTGTGTATAAGTTTATGACGCCCACCTTACTCTCCCTCTCTCTCTCTCTTTGGTATGACCCTCCATCTAACCTGTTGCACCAGGACAACAACCAACAACATCAAGAGCAACCATTCCAAATCGATCCTCGAACATTCTTTAACATTACCATCCTTCTCTTTCTTTTTTCCTCTTTTTTTTTGTTTTGTTTTCCAGCTGATTCGCTGTGTTTCTTTTACTTCACACAGATCTATAGAAAATGCATCAAGCATTTGTCTTTTCCTAAGCATACCAGAGAAATTTATTTTAAATTTTAACTTCCATCTTTAAATTAATTTTGTAAATTATTTCTTAACATGATTATATAGTACATGGTTCACCGGTCGTCTCTCTTTGTGATTATGAAATAAACGACAAAATATATAAAACAATTTCAAATAATTTCAAAGAACATAAATATAAAAAAAAAAAATAGTCATAAAACATACAGCCCTAAAATTAATGCACTGAAAGAGAGAAAAGTATGGCCTGTGGATATAACATAATATATATTTCGTAATTTGATTACAAAATATTATTAAAATAAATATTTTTAATTTTATTTTATTTAGAATATTTTGTATTTAAGAAAGCGCTGTCCGGCGTTGCCTGGCGTCATTTTTATTATTATTAAAATTCCTATTTTAAATTAGGAAAAAACTAACAAAGATGCTTTTTCCCGAGAGTATAAAAATTATTTATAGTGTGAATTTCAAAAAATCCTTCGAGCGGTTTAATATTTCAAAAATGCAAATATATATACAAAATATATATATATACAATTTTTGCTAGTATAATAAGATAAGATATATATGTATTTACTCTTAGTTTATTTTTGTTTATTTTCACTGTCATTCCTGCCTTTTCCTACGCCATCCTCTTCACCTTCATCTATCTTAAAGGGAAAGCAAATAGTTATAGGAAACACTTTTCATTTGATTCTATTCTTTAGAATCTTTTTGACAACCTGTCATTAAATATCCCATTATATATACCTATATATATATACAATAATTTTTTTTTTTCAATTTCTTTCCAAATTTTCTAAAATCTATTCTACCATTAACCTCTTCTCTCTCACTTCGCAGTTTCTTTTACTTGTTTATTAAAACAAATTTATTTAACATATATGATTAAAAAATTATCAAAAGGATGTTGTTTGTGTTTATTTGAAAAATAATTTATTATAAAATTAATAAATTAATTGTTTATTTTAGAAAAGAAAATTATTTTCTTTTGAAGAACGCATTAAAATCTCTTTTTGTTTTTAAGTTATCTTTTGTTAATTTCAATTTTTAATATATTAATTGAAGGGGCGGAGGGAGGTTTTATATTTCTTTTTAATAAAATGAATTGGAAATGAAAGTGAGGTGTTCATCAGCAGACAGTCTCTCTTCTCCTCCCCCCTTCCACCACTCCTCTTTTCCTCTCTCAGCAGGCCGTTCGGCTGGATTCCTTGCCGCTCACGTCAGCAGCAGCAGAAGCAGCCCTTCTACTAGATTTCAACCCTGCTGCCTAGACACTTTCTGTCAAAATGGGCTAGACATTTTCCAATCATTCCAAAAGATACATTCATAACTTTTAATATATTATTCAAAATGGTTTTTAATTATTTTTTTTTTAATCCATCGAAATAATTTATTAAAAAGATAATTTTATATATATATATAAGTATATATTATATATAAATTATATAATTATTATAATGATGATGCTAAAAATATTATTCACAAATTAAATAAAAAATTTGAAATTTCATAATTTCAAAAAATTCTAAATTTATAATTTAAACTCATATGGAGTTCTATATTTCATTTATCTACAACATCTCATTCGAATATGATCCAAGCTTACAAAATTACATTTAAATTTTAAAATTCTCAAAATTTTACTTTAAAAGAATATGAATCTTTAGGGAAGGAATCTGTTATTTTCAAAATCATAATTCTAGTGATTTGAAACAATTGCACTTTCTTTAACTCTAAAATGAATAAAGAAATGTATCTTTTAAATTAATATATCTTAAAAATTAATTAATTTTAAGGGTCATCGCGCGCGCGCGCGGAATCCAAGCCAACCTTTCTTAGCGTTTATTAATAAATAATTTTTTTTTCATTTATTTGACTCCTCGACCTCAAAATTCTAAGCTACGTAGTCATTAATAATTTTAGATGGTTATCAAAATAATAATTTTTAAAAGTGGTTTACTCTTTCATAATCAACAATCTTAATTTATAATATGATTTTTACTGAAATAATAATTTAAATGATTGAGATAAATGATCTTTATTTTCTGCTTAATAATATTCTATTATTAAATAGATGAAGATAATTATTTTACTTTTCTAATTTCCAAAAAATAAAAAATATATATATATGGGTGGTTTTAAATAAGGAGATAAATTGATAAAAATCATTTGTTATGATTAATTTCAATAAATGATTTGTTTTGGGTTTCTTTCCCTTCTACTCTCACGTCATCCCTTCTCCAATCAAAATTGATTTCTCTTAATAAGCAAAGTCGAAAATTTACTTTTATCCGCTCTGTTTAATAAACAACATGTCACATTGCCTATCGAATTGATTGCTATCCGTTTTAGAGCTCTAGTTTTGTTTACAAATTGCGGCTCTTTTTATGTGAAAATAATTATAGTAATAATAATCATAATAATAATCCGTGAAGAAAGTCAAGAGTAAAGCAAAGGGCAGGTAGCAAAAAGGTCGAAGGTAGAGGAATGCAGTCAGTTATCAATGGAATCATCGCGCATGATCCACCCTCCCGTCCTCCTATCTACCTTTCACTACCATTTGGGGATTCCACTTCACATTCACAAAATTGACTACTCATCTGTAGATTCTAAACACTTTTCTCTACTTTTCTAATCCTTTTCATATCTTTTGATCCCTTTCCTACTCCCTCCTCTCTTAAACATTTTTTCTCATATATATTTTTCTCATAATATTAAAAATTAAAATTACAAATCTTTTTCTTTCTCTCTTTATTTTCTTTATTTAAATTTATCCATATAAAAATAAATATTTAATACATTCTACACGATTTTTTCTCTTAACCGCGCTTATTTCTCTCCATCCTATTTCTGTTCCATCCAGACATTTACTTTTTCAAGAATTAAAACATTTTATATCATATACTATAATTTCTTTGTTTGCTCATTCCTCAATAAATATTTACCTACTCAAAAAAAAAAAAAAAAAAAATAATAACTGAAATTGTAAAATCATTTTTTTCAATAAAAATAAAAAAATACCATTAGTTAAATTTCCATTTTTTAAAAATTATAATTTATAAGTTATAGAAAAAGGAGAAAAAGAATGTTTTTTATTTTTATTATTTATCATAAAGTATATTTGTATTATATTATCATATGTTAGCTTATATTTTGTATTATCTTGCTAATATTTGATTATATAATAGATCTTGTTTCATTATAATCACTAAATAATAGAGGAAATTAAAACCCGAAGGATACAATTCATTCTCCACGCCATTTTAAAATTGAGTATCCAACAAAAAATTCAGTAAAATAAATCAAAAACAAAAATTATCAAATATGTGATATTAATAAATTAATTTAATTTAGTTTAAGTATTTTATTAAAATTCAGTCTAATATATCTCATAATAATTATTAAATAATTTATAAAGATATTTTGATTTGACATTATTAATGAAGTGAAGCAAATGTGTGAAAAATTAAGGGAAGAGTGTTTGGCAAAGGTAGTTTTATTACTACTAACATTTTATATCCTACAAGTACTTAGATCTATAAACTTCCAAAATTTCAACCTACTACAAGATTTAACATTAATAAAATGAGTTAATATAATATTATTTAGTACCATTCGATATTTTGATAATTTTGCATAACTATATTATTAATATTTTATTATGAATTTGTTTTAATTATTCATTAAAAACAGTTGCACAGTGTTGGTTTTCTAGCCTCTCACCCATTCACAAATTGAATTTTCAATCAAATTTTATTTTAGTTAAAATCTTAAAATTTAAAGAATATTAAGTAATATTGAATTTAAATATAAATTTAATGGTATTTATTGAAAATCATAAAAAAAAATTATTGAAATTTCTGAATAGTGTGAAATAAATCGTTTGTTCAATTTTTTTCCTTTTTTTCTTTTATTTTAAGTTATAATACTTTTTAATATTTTTGCCGCCCCTATCTGAGTGCCGTCAGGAGTAAATGACCCAAATACCTCCCTCTTTCCATTTCTACTGCTACTATTGATTATAAAAATTAAAAAAATGCAAGGGCAAGGAACTAAACAACGCAGATTTGGATGCTGGAGGGCCAATAATGTGAAGAATACATAGCAAATCTTATATGTATTTTGAAAAAGGCAATTGCTGATTTCTCAGACTTAAAAAAGTTTTTATTAAATCAATATTGGTTTACTAAACATGATACTTTCATTGATTAATTCTAGCATGTTTTTAATTTTATTTAAATAAAATTTTATAGAAGGACGAGCGGGTATTACACTTTTACTTATCATTTATTCGAGAAAATAAAATAAAACCTAGCAAAATAAAATAAAATATTACTTAACCATAAGATAAAAAGATACGAATTTTGTTATTTGTTTATCATAATTTCAAATCGAATCAAAAAAATATTAAAACTATTTTATTTATTTTTTAATTAAACCACACACTATAATATATTTTATTTATTTTCAGAAATGTTTTTTTTTTAAATTACCTTAATTAAAAAGTAAATGTAAGAAAGAGGGAGAGAGAGTGTGAGTTATATGTAGGGAGAATGGGAGGGGGTCATCGCGAGGAGATGAAGTGTTCCCCAAGGTCGGATTCTTTTAAAAAGCCATTGGCGAAAATCTTGGTTCCCTCCAGGTCGACAACTTAACAAGCTTCAAATGACTGCCGGCTACGTTAATACACACACACACACACACACATAAACACATACAAATAGACTCTGACAATTACACAATATGAATAGAATAGTTTTGATGGTTGATGTATTTGAAAAAGAAAAATTAGGGTAGTTTAAAGAAACGATTTTTTTTCTCTCTTTCTCTGGAAATTGTATATAATACATGGGGGCGCCCCATGTGAAATAAATTGTGACAGTTTAGAAAACTATTGGTGTGTGTATATGTGTCATGTTACGTTTTTTTGAATCTCTTGAGGAAATAATATGATAATAGTTGTTACAGTTTTTCACAAAAAACGATCTTATCTTTTCTTCTCACCTGAATGA
Source organism: Labia minor (assembly GCA_963082975.1). Taxonomy (NCBI): domain Eukaryota; kingdom Metazoa; phylum Arthropoda; class Insecta; order Dermaptera; family Spongiphoridae; genus Labia; species Labia minor. The sequence goes on along the minus strand of OY720344.1, from coordinate 17,507,924 downwards.
AGAATGGAAAGACCATCCCTTTTACTTATATATATAATATATATATATATATATATAATTCTACAAAATAGTCTATTATATTTTTAGGTAAGATCGTTAATTCTTTGTTTTGTTTTTATATAAAACTACCCTTCGGCGCTCTTCACATATAGCTAGGGGATCTTCCCTCAGGATTCCCCGAAGTTTTGTTTTGTATTTTGTGGAAAGTCTCCATTTCATATTTTATATATTTTTTTCAATCAAACGAACCTCGTGAGAAAATAATCTATACACCATGAACTTGTTTTAAGTAAACATAAAATTTGGATTCTAGCATAAAAAACTGTGATGACTAAAGCACTTATTTAAATGCCAATATTTCACATTTGAAATGCCACTTCTCGCGGTTGTGATTATTAGGATGCCAATATTAGACGTTATATTGTATAATATTTCATATAATGGGTTGCAAAACTAGTTATTATTTAGTTAATATGTGTTATTTATATTAATTTGACTTTCGGAGAAGTACAAATGATGAATAATAATGATCAATGATAAAGTAACAAAGTAAAAATTGAAAATTATAAGATTTGAGTATATATTCCCCCTATGTTTAATTAGAAATAAAAATTAATATTAATTTCATCTTTATTTGTTAACTTCCCTAGGATTTCATTGTATTGACTAATATTTCGAAATCAGAGACCCCCTCAAAATGATACTAAAAGAATGAAAAAATTGAAATTGTATCAATTTCTATTATATGTCTAAATAAATATAGAAAATGCCCATTTTTTCAAATTATTTATAAAAAACTACTTTAAAAACTATTTTTTTATAATTTCTTTTTTCAATTGAAATTCATTTGAGTTAAAATACCGCAAAAGGTTTTTTTAGAGGTTTATTTTTGGAACCGTTTAAAAGATGATTCAACCTCGCTAACAACAACAACATCAACAAAAAGAAAAATACCTTTTCAAAATATTATGGCCCACTGAAATGGGAAATTGGTAGATGGGATGGGGTAAAAGGAGGGGGTTGTTTTTGTCGGTCGAAGGGATATAGATTGTGGAGAGGGGGGAATTGAAAGCCATAGCAAGAGGCTGATTGGAATGTGGTCCATTCAGCACCAGGGGGGCAATTGGTGTGAACAGGCTTGAGAAGGCCATGAGGATAAACTTCCCAAGGATTAATATTAAGCTTTTGACTAGGAATCTTCGATTTACACACAACTAGGGCAGGATGGGCTGAGTGAGGGGCAAACAATAATCAATCAGATCAATACAATCGGCATTTAATATCAATGCCGCCTCTTACTTTTCATTCTTTTTTTCTTCAATTCATTCATTCACCAAAATATTTCCTTTATTATCAATAATAAAGACAAATCACAATTTTTCTTTTTTATTTTATTGAAATTAATAACTTGGTAAGAATATTAAAATTTAAATTATTATAAATATATACATATACATTTGGATTCTTCTAATTCTATGTAGATAATATTTAATTTCTAGTTACTCCAAATTGATAATTTTTATCAAGATTTAAACAAGAAGATAAAGAGTTGAAGAGAAACTGTTCATTTAGCTTCTTCTGAAGAAATATCTTAAAAAACAAACAAATTTGACAATCAAACAAACATCCTGTCTTTCCATTCATAATTCGGTGCTTATTTCTTAAATTTAGTTTTCAATTTAAACAAAAATATCATAAAACCAAAATATAAAAATAAAAATAATAAATTATTAAAACTTTGGTGGATATGTTTATTCTTCTTCTTCAAGTGCCTTGTCCGGTCTCCCTGACGTCGGCGATCACTCTGGCGAAAACGTCTCTATTTTCCGCCGTGCGGAACAGCTCTCCCACGCTCCTTATGCCGGTCCATTCCCTGATATTCCCTAACCAGGATTGGCGTCTTCTCCCGGGTCCACGTCGACCCTCAATTTTCCCTTTGAGGATTAATTGAAGGAGTTGATATTTATTACCTCTCAAGATGTGGCCGAGGTAAGAGATTTTCCGGCATTTGACAGTGTTGAGGAGTTCTCGCTGTGTGTTTGCTCTCCTCAAGACATCCCTGTTGGTAACTCTCTCGACCCAGGGAATTCGCAGCATTCGCCTGAGGATCCACATCTCAAAAGCCTCCAGGCGATTCATCGTACTGACCTTGAGTGTCCATGCTTCCACACCATATAAGAGAATGGACCAAACATAGCATTTGGCCATTCTCTGTCGTAATTTAAGATTTAGGTTGTCATCACAGAAGAAGGATCTCATTTTATTGAAGGTGGACCTCGCAGCCTCAATTCTGGACTTAATTTCGATATCCGGGTCTAGCTGGTCATTTATGATACAACCAAGATATTTAAAAGATCTTACTCGTTCAACTTGTTTGTTATCGAGGTGGAGGGAGGCGTTTCCATGTGGCTGGCGGCTAAAGACCATAAATTTTGTTTTGGCTATATTGATGTTTAAGCCCGCTTTAATTCCAATTTGAGAAATTTTATTTAGAAGTAGTTGAAGGTCTTCAATGTTTTCAGACAGGATCACAGTGTCGTCGGCATATTTAATTGTACTAATTGGTACGCCATTTACTTTCACCCCCATATCCAGTTCTTCCAAGGCCTCCTTAAAAATTCTGTCAGCATAGAGATTAAATAAAAGGGGAGAGAGAATGCATCCTTGTCGGACTCCTCTCTGGATCTCAATTCCCGGTGTTGTGGATTTTCCTACTCTGATTACGGCATATTGCCTCCAGTACAGATTTTTTATAATCCTGATATCTTTTTCGTCCACTCCAGCATCGCACAGAAGTTCAATCAGTCTAGTGTGTTTTATTCTGTCAAAGGCTTTTTCGTAGTCAACAAAACATGCAAATACATTTTTGTGTTGGTCACGACATTTTTGAAGCAAAACATTGAAGCCAAATAATGCTTCTCTTGTACCGAAGGCGTTTCTGAATCCAAACTGCGAGTCATCTAAGTCTAACTCACATTTTAATCGGATGCGGGCGTGTATTATTCGAAGAAAGGTCTTTAACATGTGGCTCATAAGACTGATGAGGCGATAGTCACTGCAATTCTTAGGGTATTGTTTCTTTGGGATAGTAACAAATGTTGATTTCAGCCATTCCTCTGGAAGCACACCGCAGTTATAGATATTGTTAAATATTTTCAATACCAGGTCTATATTGTCTTCATTGATGAATTTGATTAATTCCATTGGGATTCCATCTGGTCCCGGCGCTTTCTTGTTCTTAGCAATTGAAATAGCGTGAATTAGCTCTGATTTTATTATTTTTGGTCCTTCAGGATCGCAATCATCAATTTCAACTTCCTCTCTGGAATCTTCAAAAAGTTTTGCTGCGTACAATTGCCAGGCTTTCATGAGTTCAGCTTCGTCCGTTACTAGTTTTTTTGGCTTCATTTAGTATTGACATTGGTGGTCGACTCCTGAATTGTCCAGTTATTTCCTTTACCTTTACATGTATATTAAACATGTCAATATGTTTATTCATAAGGAAATTTAGTAAATAATAATACCAAATATTAATATTTTATTCTAATTTTATTTTTTGAATAAAAATAATAATCTTATTTTAATTTATTAATGAAAGATCGAGCATTTTCAGATTCATTGGGATTCCTACGAGGTTTGTTCAAAAGAATGAATTATTTCGAAAAGTATTTATTTATTCATCAATATCCATTTTGTCCCCTTCAAAATAATTCCACTCAGATATAATTACTTATGCCAGCGCTTCTTTCGATCGTCGAAGCACTTCTGAATTGCATTTTCGATTCCGACTTTTTTTTTATCAATTGTGGCAAAACGCTTTCATTGGTCTCTTCAAGTTTTGGGAATAGGAAAAAGTCGTAGGGAGCCAAATCTGGTGAATACATTGGTTGAGGCATGATTACGGAGTTGTTTTTGGTCATAAAATCACGAACAAGAGCAATGATGTGTTAGCTGGTGCATTATCGTGATGCAGAATCCATGATTTGTTTTTCCACAATTCCGATCGTTTGAGCCGTATTGCTTCACGCAAACGTTGCATAACCTCCTTATAGTATTCCTTATTAACAGTACGACCTGTTGGCAAGAACTCATAATGCACCACGCCATTGTAATCGAAGAAAACAGTGAGCAAAACCTCATCGTCATCAACATTTTCTCGGCCTTCTGTAAACCGCTTGTATCACTTATAAACATTTTTTTGAGACAAAGCAGACTCGTCGAATACCACAGTCAACATTTCAAGTGTGTTGAAACACTTTATTCCATTTTTAACGCAAAATTTAATACAGATTCTTTCATTCATCTTTTTACTATCTCGCCAGAGATAGTATTGCGATCACGAAAATTTTCGATGTTGAGATTTTGATGTTTTTATACGTTTTGAAGGTTCCTGAATCATTTTCACTAAGGTTGAGAAAAATGTCTGTGTGTGTGTATGTGTGTATGTGTGTGTGTATGTATGTAGGCAAGATTACGCAAAAACGGTTTGAGCTAGAATGATGAAATTTGGTACATGGACATTATTCAAAATTCATAGTTTTCTATCAACTTTTGAGAAATGTAGCTCAACCGGAAGAGGGTCATTACCTACAACGTTTTGATTTTTTTTCCTCTAAAGTGACCGTAAAAATAAAGATATATGTTTGATAATTTTTCACATGATTAAACATTGTATAAAACTGCTATATATAGAATTTCAGCTTGATTGATTCGCTGAAATTACCAGAATTAATTTTTTAACACTGCAAATCTCACGCGCCAACACGTGACGTGGTGCCATCAACAAAAAGCCAAACATGCGCTGGTTTAATATTTATTATTTATTATTTATAATTTATAATTAATTAAATTTAATTTAGATATAATATATTATGTTATTTAATCCAATTCAAATTGCGAGATAGTCGAGTGGAGACACTCCAGCTAATTTAAGTAAAAAATCGAAGAACACAAAATCGTGACTAACTTTTTCAAAAAAAAAACTAGTAATCCAAAATGGCTTATAATGTCAACATATGAAAAACATATGGGTACCAGCATTACAAAAAATTTCGATAATCGAATGTACTCAACCCACAAAAATTCAAAATTCACCTTTTCTTTTGAACAGACCTCGTATATAGGACCAGGGTTCCAAACCTTTTTTCCGTGTCGATCCCTTTTAAACTTTCTTCCCGTTTAATAGTCCCCTATTTTTTGATATAGTAGTATGCATAAATATATTAAAGAAGTCTAACATAGAACTACGACCCTTTAATAGAGTTTATTTTTAACACTTTTACAACAAACTAAACATTTTTATTACATCAGTAGTAGTAGTACTAGAGCTAATACATTATTATTTTACAAAACTTACAATTCAATATTTTATAAATTAATAATTTCATAAACGATTAATATATAGGCAATCCTAATTAAAAAATTAAACATAAACAAATATGTTTTCTTATAATCTATTAATCTACCTATTTTTAATTTTTCTTATTTTAAAATTATATATATTTCAATAATAAAATTCATATTATAATGAAATTGGTACGATAACTTTTATATTAAATTTAATTTGCCCGAAATATTCGAAATATTTCTGAAAATAATATAATAATATTTTCTGCAAATTAAATAACCAGCTTATAAAATGTTTCATAATTTTAAGAGATTATTTCTTAATAAATAACTACAAAATTGAAATTTTCCAACAATTTTCTAGACAATTCCTAATTAAAAACATCATCCAATCGTTGTAATATTTATATTTTTTTTATTCATTTAAATGAATAAAAAAAATATATGTAAATCTTTTATAAATTATTTAAAAAAAAAAGAAACAAAATAATAATAATAAATAAATAAATAAATATCGCTCTCGACGAGCAGGTTTCTTTCTTTCCCTCTCGTTCTTCTCTCTGCGCCTGAATTGTTATGATTAATTCCATGTTGATTTCATTAAATTTATGGGCTTAAAGGGCAGTTGTAGAAATGTTTTATTTATCTCTCTGAAATTTATATGACTCTTTAGCAATTTATTTAGAGGAAAAAATTTAATTCTTAGTTAGTTAGGCATATAAAAGTTATTTTATATCTGTATCGATGGAATGTCTGAATTCCAAATGGAAGTTTACGATGTTTTTATATATATATTATCATTGATGTAAAATAATTTCACTCCAAAGGATTAAAATAAAGTGGATTACCATTTGAATTTAGAGAATGTAATTTATTTAATTTTTTTTTATTTCTTTTTTTTTTTTTTTGATTGGTTGGACAAAAGATAGAATTAAGTAAACCGGTAATCGGCTCTCTTAACTAAATTTGGAGAGATTGGATCAGTTTTTATTTTCTTTTATTTTTGATGATTAATACTTAAAAATAATACAGTGAGATTTTGGAACTGGATTGGGAGGGCACACCTCTTTCTATTAATCACCAACGAAATTGAGAGAGAGAGAGAATGGTACAAGATTCTGAATAATAATTAAACAAATTAAAAACAAAATAAATGAATTGATTTGAAAATACATGATATTTATTTTAACTGCTATCTAAATTGCAATTAATTAAAATAAATAAATCTATAAAATATGTTAAATAGCTTTAATAATTAAAAATGAAAGATTTAAATGATTACATATATGTCCCACCATATTGCTTATTAAATTGAAAGGTTTTTTAAAATTTTTGAACTCAAATATTTGATAAAAATGAGCTGTGGCCAGGCACAGAACCGACCGACGATTTAAATATAATTAAAAACAACATTATATATATATATATTATTTCATCAGTTAGTTTAATGTAATAAAAAATTTCCGACAATGAATATAAAATTAATACTTTTAAACTACCACTTGCAGTTTTCGGATATACACCAAATGTTGATGGATTCATGCTACTGATAAATATATTAAATTTTATCAAAATCTGTTGAGCCGTTCAAGCATACACGTCTATACGGATACACAATGGACAGACGGACGGACAGACATCACCCTTTAAGATTTTTTAAATAACCTTCATAAAAAACATCTAAAATAAATATAATTTAATTTTATTAGAAATGTGTAATCAACTATTTATTGTAATTACCATTTTAGAAAATGATGGACATTTATAACTTAATTAATTTAATTTAATGTTTGTATCAATTAAATTCTCCTCAAAGATCGAATTATATAAATTGATTCTACTTTATGTATTAACTTTTATAATAAATTAAAAATAAAGATAATCCTCTTAGAGGTGAAGGGGACATAAGTCACTATTTTAGATCCTCCCCATTTGTGATAATATTAGCATTCTTTAAATCTCCATCTCCCCCTCTCTCTATGCTAAGTTTGTTGAAGTCGAAACTTCTCACGTTTTGAGGCTAGAAAATTAACATATTTCTAGTGTTGTTGTTGTTGTATCTTGCTAAGGTTGGACCAATCGCTTCAAGTGATTTATACATATTCCAAAATGATTATAATAGGTTTTCGAATACGTATCGTATCGAAGAAAGGAATGTAATACAGCCTTTATCAGGCACGCCTGATAATCACAGACACAGATTCACCATATTATGCATAATGCTATTCTTTAACAACGAAAATTTATTATTTATTATACTTATTTCTTTTCTTAGCTAAAATGGCATTCCATTTTTTCTATACATATATTCTCAAAATATATCAAATAAAAAAAAAATACAAATATTTTTCATTAGTTAATCATAATTAAGAAATAGCTATCGATAATATAATAGTTATCCTTTATGATTATTCTAAACAGTTAATATCTGATAGATAAGAGTTGGATAATTACTCTATCTTACTATAATTAATGTAATTATAATCATAATTATATTTTTTATTATTAATTTCGTAAATTATTGTTATTTCAAAAAAAATCCTTGAATGATTATCAATTATTAAAATTTAGGATTTTTTTTAAAATTTTATTGACCTTTTGGGATCTATGATCGATTTAAGATATTTATTTTAAATTAATTATTTATACTTAAATCTAAATCAACTTGGCGAGGTTCGATCCCTTGACTTAAGTTCAATGGACCTGGCCGATAACCACAATAATATGTTCTATAAGAACACACGTAAGATAAGTTACAATAATTTCAGGTTCAATTGTTATTTAACTACCAAATCGTTTTTCAAAATTTTATATTTTAAATTTAATATACTGTTATTGCAGTTTAGTGTTTATCAAATTCACCAGAAAAGGCAATTTAAAAAAAAAATCAGATTACGAAGAAGGGAAATGCAAAGGAAGTAATTATAAATTTATTTTTTTATGATACATTACTCTTTTTTGTTTGTCATATATATATTATATATATATATATATATATATTATTATATATATATATTCACAGAGATATACAGTAGTGATATATATATATAATCTATCATTTTCTTTTCTTGTAAGCACCCTTATTTGTCAATCTATATGAACATGACTGATGGAATAAATCCAGTAATTGAAGTTTTTTTTGAAATATTGTTCATTTTGTAAGATTAACCAGCTGATCAGTCTATTAGCAACCTGTTCGATTTGACAAAAAAGGTTTCATATTAATTATAATATAAAGCAATCGATACGATTTACATTCGCTTCGTTGTATATCTTTTCATTACTGAGGTCATGACTATAACCAGAATTTGCTGATCTATATCTTTTAAGGCAAGCTCTCAAAGTTTTTATTTCAAATATCCGGTTTTGCTCCAAATCAGAGGCACTCTGGTTAAACCATACGTTACCTTTGCGCCTTTGCTAGTTGAGTATGTAAATTCATGTATGTAAAATAAGTCAATAGCTGTAGTAGTAATAGTGTATAGCTTAAATGGCTCAACTGATTTTGATAAAATTCGATAAATTTACTTAATGCATCAGTATCATGAATTCATCAACTTTTGGAGTATATAAAGTAGTTTATAAAGCATTAATTTTATATTCATTGTCGGAAATTTTTTATTACATTAAACTATATGGTAAAATAAAAAATACATATATATATATATATATATAATGTTGATTTTAATTATTTTTAAATCATCTGTCGGATCTGTGCTTTGACACAGCTCATTTTTAATTAATAAATTTTCACTAATTTATCAATTATTTAATTGATTTAATATTAGTCAATAAATTAATCTATTTTCAGCAAAAGAAAAACAAGTAAGAGTGTAAAATTTGAAGTTAAGCGTTTGATTGATTTATTCGAAGTTAGTTAAAATTTGAGTACAAAATTTCATTCAAATAAAGAGTATTTGAGTTAATATCTAAAAAATCTATCAAGCATTAATTTAGATTTATTTTCAAATTCGATAGTAAAATCAATCAAAGAGATTATTGAATATTTTTAATTAAACACACACATGCGTATTTCTTCGGGTTTCCATCAGGGTAAAATTAATTATTTAATAATTGAAAAAAGCTATTTTCATTAATTTAATATATGTAAATATATGTTATTCTAAATTTATTTATTTTATTAGAAATTATTTATTGTAATATTTTTTTTTTGGTTAGGTCTGTGAATTCAGCATGTATCTCTCCAAATCTCTTGGCAAAGTTTCTTGTTTTTGCTTGCAGCCATACTTATAAAACAAAAAAAAAAAAAAACAAAAAAAACAAACGGTGTGAATTAAAAAAAAGATTTGAAAAGTAGTAGGAATAATATTTATATGAAAGTGTAGGTTTGATCTTGATTAGAACATTCCAATGGGATAGATCCCCTCAAGTGGAATTTGGTTCGAAAAAGCCCGGTTTGATGGTACATTTAAGAGAGAGAGAGACTAGTGTGTGGGATCCATTATATGAGGATTGGATGGATGGAGGTGGGCGAACGCCGCGCCCATCATACCTTTACAGAGAGACCGTCAAAGATACTTTGCGCCTCTCCCCCATCTCTTTCCCTCCCTCTCCCAAATATTTTTTAGGTAGAAGCTATTTTCAATATTTAAAACCTACCTACCTATCTATTTTATTGATTCTCACTATATTTATAGAATATTGTCAGATGGAAATATCAAATCTTTTACGCAATCGTGGTAGGTCTGCTGTTTAAGTGTGTGTCATAGTGTAATAGAAATAGAGAGAGAGAGAGAGAGAAGGTGGGGATAATCCCTTCAGGAATGCATTTTATTCAAAATTTAAAATTCAAATAAATAAACTTGCATTTATTTTTCACACAAAATAATTTTAAGAAAATATATTTTTATATTATTCATTATATTTAGATCTAAATTAGATCCTAATTATATAGATGAAGTAAAAGTACTTTTGGCCTTTATTACTTGAAGTGACATCGAGCAGTTACCACACTCGACATCATCCCGCTCAATGTTGCTCAATTTTGACAAAACACCACTTCCGACTATCACTATCACAAGTTTGGAGTCACCCTCTGAGTAAACAGCACAACATTTACTTTTTATAGAATTGAACAAATAGATATTTTAAAATTTTGTTCTTCGAATGCTTAAGGAGGCAAATCACTAATTTTTATTTTTATTTTTGTTTTTACCGACCGACGATAGTAAGGGAGGTATTGTTTTCACACCAAATTTCACCTATGGATATTTTGGTACATATCTCCACGAATCATGCATTTTCTTAACAGAAAAAAACTATTTTTAGCATGATGTCTGTCCGTCCGTCCGTATAGATGTGTACAGCCTGAACGGCTCAACGGATTTTGATGAAATTTGGTATATTTACTTAATACATCAGTAGGATGAATTGATCAACTTTTGGTGCAAATCCGGAAACCGGAAGTGCTAGTATTGCCGATCGAAGAGAGGAAGTGAAGGGTTATTTTCACACCAAATTTAACATGAGGAGATTTTTTTATATATCACCACGAATCATGCACTTTGTATTGGTTTTATCCTCGAGAAAAATCATATTTATTAGTTTTTTCTTGATTTAAAATTATATGACGTCATCCAGCCATTCATGACTTCATAGCCTGGTCTTGCATTTATATTATAAATAAAATAAAATTAAAAATCTTTATATTTATTATTTATGTATCCATATCTGTTTTTTATTACATTAATAGATATATTAAAATTATTTGAAATTGTTTCTGTAGCTGGAAATTAATTTACTTCAAACCGTCGGTTGGTTCGGACCTGGCCACAGGTCAACTTATTTAGTATTGACATCAATATTAAATATTATTAATTGAATGTTCATATTATCTATTTTTAAGAGAGTCAACTGGTGCTTTTACATGCTAATGTTAAAAATAATCTAACAAATCTGGAGTGTCTCCACTCGGCTATCTCGCAAATTTAAATTGGATTAAATAACTTATATTATATTTAAATTAAATTTAATTAATTAAATTATAAATTAAAATAAATAAATAATATTTATTAAACCAGCACGTGTTTGGCTCTTTGTTGATGAACCACGACACGTGCTGGCGCGTGATTTGCAGTGTTAAAAAATTAATTCTGGTACTTTCAGTGATTCAATCAAGCTGAAATTCTATATATAGCAGTTTTATACAATTTTTAATCATGTGAACAATCATCAAACATATATCTTTATTTTTATGGTCACTTTAGAGGAAAAAAATCAAAACGTTGTAGGTAATGACCCTCTTCCGGTTGAGCTATATTTCTCAAAAGTTGATAGAAAACTACGAATTTTGAATAATTCCCGTATACCAAATTTCATGATTCTAGCTCAAACCGTTTTTGCGTAATCTTGTCTACACCCCCCCCACACACACACCCACACACATTTTTCTCAACCTTGACTCAGGGATCTTCAAAACGTATAAAAACATTAAAATCTCGACATCGAAAATTTTGGTGATCGCAATTCTATCTAGATAGTAAAAATAAAAGAAATAGAAAATTGGATTGGTTTGCAGATAAATTCTTCATTATTAACTCTAATGATTCATAACACCCAAAACTGAAATTGATATCTGATAAAAAATAGAAGATATCAAATTTTTTTCATAAATTTGTCGTTATAGTGTCAACTACTGGTACATTCACCTTAATATAATATTTTTAAACAATGTTAGTTATGTATATTATTATGTTATTACACCTATTCCGAATGTTTAAGTTTCTCTTCTTTTATTATTACGTTTAATACAACTTGATTTGTTTTTTCAACCCCTTCTCGTTGGGAAACCGGATATGATGGCTCTGTTCAATTGGCTTGTATATAAAAAAAATAAAACGAAAACCTTAACTGGTCCCATTAAAAGAGATAGATGATGGGTTTAGTGAGCGAGAGTGTAAGCAAAAGTTCCAACGGGAAAAATAAAAATTGTTACGATTGCGAAGCACGTAATCCATCCCACTCATTCATTAAAAAAAAAAAAAATAATCAGCAATTTTTACCAAATCTGGACATTTTCATTTCCAATCAACTTTGAATGAAGTTTTTCGAAGTTCTTTTCATTATATATATATATATATATTTGTTTTTTTCTCATTCATTTACTTTTTTTCAATGAGAATTAAAAGTATTTCATGAAAGAAACAAAAGAATTAAAAATTGATTTAAAAGTATTCAATGAAAAACAAAATTGTCTTTTTTTTAGATTTCATTCATTGTAAAATTGAACTCACTTAAACATCGATCGTTAATTAACAGTTATTTCATTGATTTTTTTTTTATTATTTTTTTTTGTTCACGAACTTATCGACCAGTTTTTACTTTCTAAGCAAAGAAAAGAAAAATTTTTACATCAACCGAATGTAATTTTACTAAATTTTTAAAATGTATTTCTTGCATTTTTCTCATGATATTTCTGAATATATAAAGATGCTAGTAAGCTTCAAACTCAAAAGAGGATTGCGACCAAATAAAATACGGGTACAGGTCAATAAGTCCGTAACTTTTTGAAAGAAAGATCTTTTGTTAAAAAATTATTTTAATGATCAACGTAGTCTCCTTTGAGCTCTATACACTTTTCCCAACGATTCTCCAATTTTTTTATTCCTTCCAAAAAATAAGATTTGTCGTGACTTTCTTTGGTGTCGTTTCACTCCGAAAAACCCACTGTATTGACTGCTATTTGGTCTCTAGTGTATTGTGGTGGATCGTCGTTTCATCCATGGTTACATAACGTCGTAAAAACTCGTAAATATTTTGATTTCAAAATTAATAAATGAAACAAATTGTCTTAAAATTTCTTCGATAAAGAATTCTACATACATGACTATTTTATAAATATATATAAATTAAACAAAAAAAAAATCTCAATTTTTTTTTATTTAATATTTTTATAATTTTTCTGTATCTATTATCATATCTATTTTTACTATCTCGCCAGAGATAGTATTGCGATCACGAAAATTTTCGATGTGGAGATTTTGATGTTTTTATACGTTTTGAAGGTTCCTGAATCATTTTCACTAAAGTTAAGAAAAATGTTTCTGTGTGTGTGTGTGTATGTATGTAACCAAGATTACGCAAAAACGGTTTGAGCTAGAATGATGAAATTTGGTACATTGGCATTAATCAAAATTCATAGTTTTCTATCAACTTTTGAGAAATATAGCTCAACCGGAAGAGGGTCATTACCTACAACGTTTTGATTTATTTTCTTCTAAAGTGACCGTAAAAATAAAGATATATGTTTGATTATTTTTCAGATGATTAAAAATTGTATTAAACTGTTATATATAGAATTTCAGTCTGATTGAATCGCTAAAAGTACCAGAATTAATTTTTTAACATTGCAAATCTCACGCGCCAACACGTGACGTGGTGCCATCAACAAAGAGCCAAACATGCGCTGGTTCAATAAATATTATTTATTAATTTTAATTTATAATTTAATTAATTTAATTTAATTTAATATATGTTATTTAATCCAATTCAAATTTGTGAGATAGTCGACACTCCAGATTTTTTATAATTTCTAAACAATTTTTATTTATAAAAATTGTATATATATTTATATTATGAATAAAATAATCAATAGGTAAGTGAGACTTATTAAATTTATTCAAAAACTTCGAGAAAGGTTTTAAAAATTTTTTTATATGATTAAAAAAATAAACCATGTTATCATGAAAGAATGAAAATAAATATTAATGATAATGATGATAATAATAATAATAATAATACATCTACCACTGATTAACAAGTCTGTTATTCTTCAAACTTGCAACATAGTGCGTAAATTCCTAATGATGAGCTGAGAGCCAGGTTATTCGTGAAGTTAGGGTGAATTCCCTCTCCAAACCGTCCGAACCCAATCCCATACACCACTTAAAGGGATGGGTGAAAGTTTTCCAGGAATTTGCTGAAAAAGTGAGCTAAAATCGGATAATAATAATAATAATAATAATAATAATAATAATAATACAAGAGGTAATGAAGCTAAAAAATATATACATGTTGGTGGGAATAGAAGGTATGCTGACCAACTAATTAATAAAAGCTACCAAATTTTACCCATTGATATTTATTGACACCTGTTGATAATTATGTTAATTAAGGTTCGAAAGAACATTAAAATAATTTTCCCCAAATGAGTTTTGTTTTGTTAGACTTACCAATTTTCCACCTCCTCATAATAATCCCAGAACGATTTTCCTAAATCAGAACTTCATAGATATGTTCATCGATATATGTTCTATTTACATAAATACAAGTGTGTTTGTATAGTCAGTTTAGTTTAGATTTATTTCAATAAATATTATTCTAGAATCTTTCAACACTTCCAATGTTTGTCAAAATTAATCAAACGGAGATCTACTTTTGTTATTATCGATAAAACTCAACTTGATTATAATAAAATATTTTATTAATGTTGTTGTTAATAATAATTGTAATTGTATAGAGTGAATTTGTAAGGTAGAAATGAATGAATCACGACAGGAAGAAAAGCTCGGATATCGGGCGGACGTGCACACCTAAGGATTGGTTTGCCACCTGATCATCCGAGAATAATCCATACAACTACCATCAGATAATTGGATAATGGAACATGTATGGCAAAAAGAAATCGAAGAATAATAAAAGGATGACAGCAACACAATTGAGAGTTAATGAGCAAGCCATAGGGTGATAGTCAGAGAAGTGGGAAGAGAGTTGGTGGAGGGAGGAAGAGAAGAGGGGGGGAGGGCACGTGGCAACCGTGCCAGACGTGCTAAGAGTGTGTGACACGTGCCACTTGACTTGACAGCTGCAAAGCAAAACAGGCGACCCATCCATCAATTACACTTGCAATCGTACACATTTTTAGTTTTATAATAAAAATAAACCTGACAAAATATTTTCTAATCATCATTTATACTTCTTATTTAATATTTATTTATTATTCATGTCACAACAAACTTGAATACAAGTCACTCAAATTATTTGTTTTTCATTTTTATTATTTTTACTATCTCCACAGAGAAAGTATTGCGATCACGAAGATTTTGATGTTTTTATATGTTTTGAAGGCTCCTGAGTCAAGTTTGAGAAAAATGTCTGTGTGTGTGTCTGTGTGTGAATGTGTATGTAGACAAAAACAAAATTACGCAAAAACGGTTTGAGCTAGAATAATGAAATTTGGTTCATGGGCATTATTCAAAATTAATAGTTTTTTTTATCAACTTTTGAGAAATGTAGCTCTTTCGGAAGAGGGTCATTACCTACCTCGTTTTCATTTTTTTCCTCTAAACTGACCGTAAAAATAAACATATATGTTTAGTAGTTTTTCCCATGATTAAAAATTGTATAAAACTACTATATATAGAATTTCAGATTCATTGAATGGCTGAAAGTACCGGAATTAATTTTTTATCATGTTGATTGCCAATCACGCGCCAGCACGTGACGTGGTATCATCAACAAAGAGCCAAACACGCAAATTAATTTTGTAAAATGTTTAAATTTTGACTTAAAAATGAAGGAAAGGTTTTAAATTTAAATTTAATATATATTATGTTAATTAATTAATTTAATTGAATAACAATACTGTAAATTTAAATTTTTAATTAATTAATTAATTCAATTATATTTAATTTATAATTTATAAATAATTAAATTTAATTTAAATATAATATATGTTAATTAAACCAATTCAAATTTGCGAGATAGCCGAGTGGAGACACTCCAGATTTTTTATTTTACCTTACTAGAAAATATTTATATTTAAAAATAAAATTAAAGAGAAGTTTTTTTTTTACAATTTCATCTCTTTCTGATTATAGGTAACAGAATCGAACTATAAAAAGTAAAATAACTTTCTGTTTAACTATTTGGTATTTTTTTAAATATAAGTATATAAATTAAGTTTCCATGTCTATACTATTTAAATCAGAATATTATAGTATTTCCTAGCGAGTGTGATAAGTTATTAAGTTATATATATAAATATATCGGCCTCTAGAGTACTTTAAAAAATTATTCTTTACGAACTTCAAATAGTTTAAGAATATTACGAGAGATTGTCTAGGAATGTTAATAAATTCTCTGAGGCGTTTATATATAATCATTTGTCTCTTTTTGTACACAGAAAATATCAATAAATTTCTTTTTTGAAAAACTCACAAATTTTATTTTAGGTATAAGACATTTTATAAGAATTTATTAAAAGCCCCGCGACGTTCATTCGGTGTATATCTCGGTTCAGTAAACCTGTCCATACATGTTCGAGGTTAAAAAACTTACCAAATAGACATAAAATTTATCATTTAATCGCTAAATTCTCAAATAAAACCGTGAACTGACTTATATTTTGGAGGCTAAGAAAAATAATAAATTCTCCATTAAGATGAATACACTTTTGTATGCGTTTGGACCAATTTTCCAAGCCCTTTTTTCCTTCTTTGAAGGCATCCACCATTTCAGGCTCATATTCATATATCCATGAACCTTTACACTGCATTTCATTTATTTATTTACATGAGCCTTCTTTTGAGCATCCAACGTGAAAAAATCTTTGTTATGGCCAAATGCAATATATTGTCATACTAAAACTGTCCAAAGTTGCTTCAATCACACGGTATGCAACGTATGCAAGTATGAATTGATCTTAATAAGAAATATTTTAAAAAATAATAGAACCAATTTCGATCTTAACTCTTTGTTTTGTTTTTAATTATCAAAGCCAAAAATATAACTAGCAACCCTCATATAGATAAATGGAAGAAAATTAAAAAAAATGTTTTTTCGTTTTTTTATTAAATATTCTAAGATTTTTTTTTATGAATGAAATTTTAGCTTTCAATATAATTGTCGGAAATCATTATGATTATTTTAAAGGAATTTTTTTTGGGCGCATGTTATATTTAACACAAAAAAAAATCTTTGAATAGATCCAATAGTTTTCTTCCACTCTGCCGTTAGCAACGTGTTTAAATAATAATAATAATAAAGAACCTTAATATAATACAAAATAAAATATTTTAATAGTTTCGACAGATCCAGCCACAAACATACAAAAAAAAAAAAACAAAAAAAAGAGAAGCAGCGAGGGAGGAGGTGGACCGAATGGATGGAGTGAGGGAAAAAACAACTCGAATGGAGATAGGATAATGACGGTGCAGGTATGCAACAGGTAGACAGCGATGGCCTGGGAACCTGGCTGGCCTAACCAACCGAATCTCTTCTTATACGATTACATATAGTTACATATGTATATAATATAATAGGGTATATAATTCAAATAATAATATTAATCATATTAATTTTTTCATAAAATAAAATAAATACAGAATAGTCATGTTTTAAAAAAAAAACATCTTTTTTTTCTCTTTATACAAACACATATCTATATGATTTAACCAAAATAATTATAGAAATTCGATACTCTAGGTTCAATCTTTAAGGTTGTTATTATAGATAATTTGTAATTTATTCGAGTTTTGGTCAATTCATTTATTAAATATTTTAAAAAATCATTGAGAATGTGTGAAGGTAAAAAAAGGGAAAACAAAAAACTTTAAAGATCTCGTCAAAATTATAATTACGATTTTAATATTATAATACTATTTTTAAAAACAATTATTATTGTCCTTATTTAATCTTTATTTATTTATTTATTTTTCAATCTAAGTAAATATTAATTATTTATTATCTGATTTTATTCAAAATTACTCTAAAACTTTAGTAATCTACAATATAATTTCAAAAAATAAATTAATCTAACTTTGATTATGATCAGTATTTGCATTTGTGTTTCACAACTATTTTTTTTTTCCACTGACCTATAGTAATCATTACCAATTTAATTTTGATTATTATTTATTCTTTATTTTGGAATTTATGAGATCAATTATAAATTTATTTTATAGAATTGTCTTATTGATTCGGACTACAGGCGGGAATCAAGTTGACCTCTACGCATTATCAAAGTTCATAAAATCTAAGAGATTAAGATGGACTGGACACGTGACTCGAATGAATGGTGTAAGACTACCGTGAAGTTTGTTTACAGGGAAACCAATTGGGAATAGACCAATAATTTGGTGAGTTGATAATATCAGGAAGATTGAAATTAGAGTAGACTTAAGAAATGAGGTTACTGAGATGGGTCAAATGACTGACAGTGGGATAGAAAACATCTTTTATGAGATAAATTATAAATTTATTTTTAAAATTATAGAAATTGTCTTATTGATTTAGACTATAGATGGCAATCAACTATCATATAAATTATAATTCGAAACGGTTTAATTCAAGGGAATCACATATATATATATATATATAAATTGTATGTATACGTATTCACATATATACAAATATATATATTCTATGTAATAATTACTATAAATCAAATTTTGGTAATAGTCGACGATATTTGTCACCTCTCGGATTTTGATGAAACTTCGCCAGTTTATTCCTTGATTAATTCTAAGAAACCCTTTCCTTAGACAATTATGGGGAAAACTTCTAGTTTTTAAGATAAAAAGGAGTAAAGTTTGACAGATTAGTTGGTTATGATCGTCGAAATGCGCAGCCTTTAAGTAATGTTTAATTAACTATAATTATTCACTAATAATCGTCCCCTATTACCCAAATTTGAACTAAATTTGATAGATGTTTTATATATAATCCATGTAATTATATATATATATATATATAATAAATTATAATGGAATTACAAAATCTAAAATCTAACCTATTTGACAAATTCAACTCAGAATTTAAACTTTTTTGCATATTTGAAAACTTTATTATATATGTATATATTATATATATTATTAATTTTTAATTAATTTTTCTATTGATCATTTGAAGTAGATTTTTCATTCCATTAATTGACTTGATTTGAACTATACTAGAGGTCAAAATCATTCTAGATTGAATAAATTAAGATTTGAATTTAATTTTTTTTTATGAAATGCAGAGACAGGTAAATGAAGAAGCCACACCCCATTCATCCACCAATGTACCAATACTCTCTCTCTCTCATTCTTTGGGAGATTGAATATAATAGATATATGGTTAATTAAGAGAGAGGGATGGATGCTCTTTTAAAAATATGAATCCTATTGTTATTATTATTTTTATTATGATTGTTATTAATGTTAATGTTCTCGTATCTTTTGTCTTTTATAATACAATCTTATTTATTCCATTCCCGATATTTATTTATTTAAAAAAAGTATATATTTATGATATATCCTTCCTCATGCGTTTGCTGTCGTTTCCATTGGCTCTGGTATCTCAGATGAGAGAGTGTGGGACGATTGGAAACCTAAGAGGCAGAGAGATGGAGAGAGAAAAGACGCGTAGGCGATATTCGAATCTGGGCGGATCTCTTAAGGCCCAAGGGCACACTATTCCTCACTAACACCACCAACCATCCAACCAACCCAATCGATTGATCGATTGATCTATCTATGGATTATTATACTTTCACTTACCTATTATATTCTATACAATCTACTATCTTTATTATTTGCTAATAAGCAATACAATTGGTCAGTGAAATTTTTAATCTTTGAATAATTTTACCAAATTTATAATGTCTATTTATAAAGAAAATTTGTCAAAATTAATGATTTATTTATAGGTATTTTTTTTTTCTTAAAGAATGAATCATTTGGGTTTTTATGTATTACCTATTTATCTCTCCTATTATGATATCATTTATATGAATATATTACAAGAGAAAAGAGATTTAATAGAATATTCATTGCTCTCTATTTTTTTTATTAATAATAAAATTTATTAATTAAACCAATGATTCGATGACATCATTAATTTTCAAGAAACTATTTCTCAACTCTTATTGAAAAATCAATAAATGCAATACTAATATGTATATTTTATAATTATAATATATTTTGTTATTTCAAATATGAACATGATAATTTAATTTTATAATTCATGATATATTCTAATTTAAAAATTAATCATTTATTATGTTCTACAAATGTTTTGGTATACAGTGAACGCTCTATATAAGCAACCTCTATACAAGCAACTTTTTTTTAAAGCTAAATATTTGAGTTGACAGCTGTTCACAACAACATAACCTCAAATTGTAAAAAAATATGTTATTTGAATATGTTTTGGGTTTGTACTGCCAGTATTGAAGTTAATTTCTATTATTTATAATTCTTCTGACACAGTTTAGTTAGTAAAAGAAATAAGGAAAAATATTTTCCAGACGGTAAGTATCTCTATACTCCTTTTTTTCCCTATAAGGAACTTTATCAATAAGAAACTTTTTTATGGAAATTGGTTCAAATTAGTTGCTTATATAAAGCGTTCACTGTATTTTGGTTTTCTGATCTGTATTAATCAGTCGCAGGGTCGTACGAGAAGATTATATATCAGCGAATTTTTCCACTCACAAAACTGAAATGAAATAGGTATAACAATTTGACTGACTTACTATCAGGAAGTTTTGTTACTTTATTTTGTTAATAAATTATATATTTTCAAATAAATTATATTATAATATAATTATTTCGTAGTCAGAGTTCTTCAACGATTTATATCCAAATTTTACAAAATATATAACTTAGTTGATTTACGAATTCAAAAAGATTTTAATGCAAACCAGTTTTGTTTTGAAATTAAATACAAAATTTTGTAAAGGAATAATAACAAAATACTTTTTTTCAAAATTTTTCTTATTTTAAAAGAATAAAAACCATTACATATTTTTTAAGGCTTTCATTTTTGTTTAATTTTGTAATCAATTTAATTCGAAATGAATTTAGCTAAGCACAACAATGGTATCTATTAAGTTATCAATCATTGTGTGTATTTTATATATCAAATGTATTTTTAATCAAATGATCCCGTCCATAGAAACAAGCATATGTTGCGACTGATATGAAGTATCGGATTCGAATGAATTTTGCACATATGGTAGTTTAATACTTCGTCTTCGAGTCATCATATCTTATTATTTCGAAAGTTTCGAAGGGAATAAATAATTAAACAAAAACATTTCTTTGTTTAGATTCAATTATCATGATATGATAAATGTTTTCCAAAGCCACCATGATAATGTTATTATTTGGTTTTTTCTTATCTCCTGCTATCAATTATTTTAATTAAAAAAAAAATATATTTTTACCCTTATAAAAGAGACTGACTAACTAACTTTTTAACTAATTCTTAAATTTCATTTAAATCTTGGGAATAGTTTTCAAGATCAGAATAAATAACTAATTTTTCCTAGTATAATAAAACGAGATATGTAATATATTGTATTCAAATTTATTTTTAATTATCTATATATATGAAAAGTTGTTTTATTTCTTCTTTTTTTAATGCTATTTTAATTTTCATATGGTTTCTAATAATTTCATTCATTATATATTAATATGATATAAAAAATAGATAAAATAATAAAATGATAAAATTTTAATTGTAATTTGTTTAAAAAATACAGATTTTTCTATTGAGGATTTTTTTTTAATTTAATCTTTCTCTTCTTTTTACATACTCAAGTCAGCTTCGATTGTGTAAAGGGACAGGGAGGTGTAGGAGGAGTAAGGTGATGGAAATTTGAAACTTTGCCTTCCTTGAAAAAAAAATTACTTTTAAAAGATTAAATTAGGAGGATAAGTAAGCAACTAAGTACGTGTTGCTTCACGGTAACCCATTAACAATTTAGGATGTTTGAAATTAATTGCTATCAATTTTGGTTCATGAGATTTTTTCTTATGTATCGATATGATATTTAATTTAAGGATAAAATAATATGTATTATATATAAATATATAAAGTGAATATTATAATACAAATAACGTATATTCTCATTGAATGATGGAGAGAATAAGACCTCTTTAATCTACCATATTATTTTAAATAAGCTTTAATTAAATATAGATTTCCTTTTTTTGTCAAATAATTTGATAAAACTAGATAATTTTTTGTGTTTTAAGAGGAATGATCATGAATAGAAATACCTTCAAAGCTAAATATCCTTTATATAGGTATATACAGGTGTAGAAGTATGAAACCGGAATTTCCATATAGATGGTATTTGATATCAGTGTAAAGACCGTAAGACCGCTTCTGTAGCACCATCTTCTCCCTCTAACAGCTGACGAAGTTTGTCAACACACAATAACCTAAGTTTCATACACCGGTATATTTTTTTATAATCTCAAACATGTTGAGTTTTGTGCCTACGAACTATGAGCATTGGTTTTCTGCTATCATTTGAAGAAAACTGCTGCAGAATCGCATAGAAGCATACGGTGAATATGCTCTTGGCAAAACTCAATGCTTTGATTGGTTTAAAAAATTTAAAACTGGTTATTTTGACGTGAGAAACGAGGAAAGTGGGAAACCACCGTAAAGGGTATAATATATTATGAGCTACTAAAACCTGGTGAAACCGTTAACACTGATCGCTACCAACAATGGATTTGAATCGATTTTGTATAAAATATTTTTTTATGATTTTAAAATAACAGACGTCCAATTTTTACAAAAAAAATTCCGGTTTCATACTTTTACACCTGGTATATAAGACCCATATATATCAAAGAATTTATTAATTCCTATTTTGTATATTTAGCTTTGACAAAATGAATTTATTTTGACTGCTATCTATTGTACCAAGATGTGTTTTCTTCATATTTAATATATTTAAAGTATTTAACAATTTATTATTTCTTAAGTATCATTGTTAGAAGCTCTTTCGATTTTTCACATATATGTCCACCATGGGACAGATTCTGACAGTTTTTTTTGTTTATGTGCAAATTTTTGGTACGGATAAACTTGGTAAAAATTTAAAAAATAATTACAAAATTTGTATTAGTATTATTTAAAGGTTTAAAATGATAATATACCTCAAAGTTTGGTTTCATTATTATCATTAATTATATTTTTTAATTAATTAATATAATCTATCTATCTATCTCTATGATAGTACGGAATTTGAAGGTTCCTGGTCGCAGCAACCACATTTCACAGTGTCTTGAACTATAATCATCTAACCCCTATTTTCCCTCATGTTTCTTACGTCCCTTCCAACATTGTCCACACTTGGTTATCTAAGCGGACTTTTTCCAATCGGTTTCCCCATCAAAATATTTTCGCCAATCTTTCCTCTTCCATTCTAGCCACATGCCCTTCCTATCGCAGCCTTATCGATTTTATCACCCTAACTATGTTGGAGATGCATAGAGGTCATGCAATTGATTAATATAATCTTTTCTTATAGAGATAAATTATTAATTTAACCAACTAGATTTCTTATGTGTTATTTTTGATATAATAATATTGTACATCTTATAATGATTCCACTAAATATATCTACAAAAATTTGAAAAATATTCAATGAAAATGGATTAAAAAGTTTAATTTTGAGAGAAATTTTCAACCATGTTTAGAGGGAGGATTGCATATTAAGGTGGGTCTGTGAATAAAAAATATTATATATATAATAAATACTTTTAATTTTAGAATAATATCAATTTCCTGACTTGTTCTACCATAATATAATATATTCGTAACTTTACAATATCAATAGTTTTGGCCTTAACCATATTATATTGTTCAGTAGATTATAAGAATGATTTGCTTTTCTAATAGGTCAGCAAAACTAATCATCTCTTTAAAAGACTGATTATAGAATTGTATTTGTGCTATTATAAAAGGTGTTAAAATATAATTATCTCGTTTATATAGTTTGCAGATTTAATGGAATCACTTTCATAATTATTATGGATTACTTGACACTCTTTAAATTTTACAGAGAAAGAGAAAGGGATAGAGTATCTCTAATCATTTAATTAATTCAAGTATGATAGAATAAATATAATATTCATATATACTCGTATTTTATATTACAACTATTCTAACTTTTACGAATTTATATTGAAATTAATCTTTTTTACAAATTTATATTTCAATAGAAAATACATTTTCATGTTTTCTTTATATTAAAAATATAATTTCATTAAATAGTATGTGTGTCGTCACAATATTATAATAATTATAATATTATATGTTTAAAAAATTGGTATTTATGTTACCAGAACCAACTTTAAAATTATTTTAACAATTTTACGTAAATTTTAGAAGGCGCCATTGGGTGTGTGGGTAGCTAATCTGAATCACATTCAAATGGTCCCGGGTTCAAGTCCCGGGCCTGACAAGGGAATTTCCCTAGCTGGAGTATATGAGACGGAGTCAACCCAGCCTCCGGGAACAACCTTGGGGAAAAGCTACTTGATAGCGCCTCCGATCAAGAAAATCAAGGTAAAAGTTGAGAGGACCCGTTCTACTGATCATAGGACACCTCATTGATATAACCGGCTTGAAAGGCGTTGTCCTTGCGTAGGACGTACAGAGTCTGAGGTTTTTTTGTTTTTTTTACTTAAATTTTAAGAAAATATAATATCATAAACTTTATTCATTATTAAGAATACTATTATTAAATTAAAATTAATTAAAAATTCAAATTAAATTATTATTATTATTATTGTTCATTTATTTATTTTTCTTTTTCATGGGCTAGGCTCGGACGATACGGAGAGGGAATTCACCCTAACCCATATGTCTTTGGAGAATAATTTTTATTTAACTGAGGAACTTCCGAACAATATGGCTTGTTTTGAGTATAAGTGCTCTTTGGCATGTTCTTAAGATCTTTATTATTATTATTATTAAATAATTTAATTAATGGATTGTGTCTTTTATGTTGTTCATGTCTTTTATTCCGGGGATAAAATGGTGGAGGATATTGTATACAAATAAATTTTGATAATCGAATAAGTATATTTAAAATACAATTATAATCCTTGAAAAAAATATTAATTTTTTTTTCAATCTATTAAAATATATTTTACATCTTTCGATTAAAGAGTGGATTATCTCATTGATTCGTGTTACTCTGAATTTTTTGGCTAAGTTATGCACTCCGTTGCATTTTGTTGGTTTGGTTGTTGTATGATTGTGAGGCCCTTCTTGGCAAGTGAGGCGGGGCCCCCGACACTAACGAGGCTCCGATGAGGTGTATGGGTGAGTGTGTATGTGTGAGTGCATTCGCAGCCTCCAATTAAAGCCAGACGCCGCCGACGGCCAAACCGAGCCACATATTTTTCCCAATCATTTTTAATGGCAGAGTGAAACATCCTTTCTCGAATTGTTAACTGATGCTCTGTTTCACAAATTAATCGCCACCTGATTAGACACACAGACATTTTTACCAACGCCTCAATCATTATCATGATACCAATCGGACTTAACTCATCATCCCCCTCTCACTTCTTCACCCAACCCACTCCATCAATCACACCATCCAATTCGATCAAATAATCATTACATGTATATCAGCCATCAAGAAAAATGTATTTTTTCCATTGTTAACTTCTTATCAAAAATTTAATTTTCCATGAGTTTTTTGATATAATTCTTTTACTTAAATCACTTTCATCTTTTTTTTTAATTATAATTATTTATAAAAATAAAATTTTTAGGGGATTTTTTTTGTTAACTTTTTTTCTTTATTTTGTTTTTATGTTGGAGAAAAAAATCCTATATTATATGTATTAACACTTCATTATACGAATATACGAGGTCTGTTGTACGAGTTGAATTTTGAATTTTCGCGGGCTGTGTACATTCGATTATCGAAAAATTTTTTTGTTATGTTGGTACACATATGATTCTCACATCTTATGTTGACATTATCAGCCATTTGGATTAGTAGTATGTTTTTGACAACTGAAAAAGTTAGTTACGTTTTTGTCTGTTCTTCGTGTTTTTACTCAAAAAAGAGGAATACTACAAGGAAGTTATGCAACGTTTGCTTGAAGCGATAAGACTCAAACGATCTTAATTGTGGAAAAACTAACCATGGATTCTGCATCACGATAATGCACCAGCTCACATATCATTGCTTGTTCGTCTTTTTATGGCCAAAAACAACTCCGTAATCATCCCTCAACCACCTTATTTACCAGATTTGGCTCCCTGCGACTTTTGCCTATTCCTGAAACTTGAAAAGACCAATGAAAAGAAAGCGTTTTGCTACAATTGGCGAGATAAAATCGGAATCGAAGAACGAGCTGATGGCCACACCGAAAAGCGCATTTCAGAAGTGCGTCGACGATTGGAAGAAGCGCTGGCATAAGTCCATTATATCTGAGGGGAATTACTTTGAAGGGGCAAAATGGATATTGATAAATAAATAAATACTTTTCGAAATTATATATAATCGTATATATATTATTAGGTCGAGTCATAAATAACTTCCGCCTAAGTAGTGTGCTTCTTTTGGTATTGTTTGTACACAATGAGATTCCCCTTGATAAGGGATTTTTGTTTTCGCTTAGCAAGTATAAACTGGTCAGTCTCTAGACAACCTCGTTTCGGTGCGCACGTAAATATTTTTTTATTTATACCTTTAACATGGATAATCAAAAAATACACTTTCGACATGTGATGCTTTGGGAATTTAAACAAGGCAATAGTGCTACAGCTACGGCTCGAAAACTTTGCAGTGTATATGGTGAAGGAGTGATAACTGATCGGGCAGTAAGAAATTGGTTTGTAAAATTCCGTTCTGGAGACATGACCTTAAAAGACGAGCCAAGGATGGGTCGTCCTTCTGACTTTGATGACGATGTTTTGAAGTCAGTTTTGGTAGAAAATCCACGCCAGTCAACTAGAGAGTTATCACAGAAGCTCAATACATCCCAATCAACTGTTAGAATACATTTTAGATTAATTTTTATTTGTTTTTGTGTTATCGAAAAATAAATGTATGAATAAAAAACGGAAGTTATTTATGACTCGACCTAATATATATATATAGAGAGAGAGAGAAAGAAAGAATTAATTGAATAATTTTGCAATTTCATTTATTTATTTATTCATCAAATATTATTTATGATCTTTTTTAAATGAAATTAATCATGTTTGAAACATCCTACAACCAACAATTAATAAATATTATAAATAAATGTTCAAGATGGTTGAAACCAAAAATAATTGCCGTACATTTTGAGATAAGCTTGTGGCTTTTTTTAAATAAACAAATCTTATTCTGCATAGTATTGAATGCTTAAATAGAATTATATGAAACCAAAATGTTTTAAAAAAAAAATGTTACTCTTACTAATAAATTCGTAAATAGCCATGAGGATAAATAAATATTTAATGTTGTTTCATCACACACACATACACATATACAAGGGGAGAGAGAGAGTTAGCTATTTATGCAAATGCATTTCTAATTTAATTAGAATAGCATAGCTGTGTGCTAACATTAATGAGATGTTGTTGATTTATTTTTATCGAACAAAAAGGAGGAGATTTCATTCTCTCGCCTCCCCTCATCTTCTATCGTTTCTACTCACCTTCTTTATTCTCTCATAACCCCCCCCCCCCCCCACCAACTCCACTCTTTGGACACTCACACATTCATCCCATCGAGTTTTTCTTTTAAAGGCAGCAATCATGGAACGAAAACATGTTTTGGGTGGAAGGATTTTTTAGCCTCGCCTCTCTCCTTCTACAACGCTTACACAGACAGACATACGTAGACTTTAATATTACATATATATATATATATAGCCAAGATCAAAAAACAACGAGAAGCTACTTATTCTGGAAAACAACACTTAAAATCAATATCAATAATTTTTTTTAAATAGGTCAATTTTTTTTCATAAAATATGATAATTAAGAAAATAATAATAAGACACGAGGTTCTGACATAATATATATTTATGTAAATGATCTAAATTTTATCTAATATCTATTAAAGTCATGGTAGATATTGAAAGATAATTAATGTTGCTTTTTTGATTAAAAATTGGTATTCAATTTCAAACTCAAACATTAATTAGTTTAATTTAATCAGTCACCAATTGAAAATTTAGATTACACAAAAATGAAAACATTCTGATTTCTTCAATGTAATAAATTCGAATAAAAATAAGTTGATCTGTGGCCAGGTCCGAACCGACCGACGATTTGAAGTAAATTAATTTCCAGCTACAGAAACAATTTCAAATAATTTTAATATATCTATTAATGTAATAAAAAACAGATAGGCATATAACATAAATAATAAATATAAACATTTTTAATTTTATTTTATTTATAATATATATGCAAGACCAGGCTGTGACGTCATGAATGGCTGGATTACGTCATATAATTTTAAATCAAGAAAAAACTAATAAATATGATTTTCCCGAGGATAAAACCAATACAAAGTGCATGATTCGTGGTGATATATAAAAAAATCTCCTCATGTGAAATTTGGTGTGAAAATAACCCTTCCCTTCCTATCGTCGATCGCTAATACTACCACTTCCGGCTTCCGGATTTGCACCAAAAGTTGATCAATTCATCCCACTGATGCATTAAGTAAATATACCAAATTTCATCAAAATTGGTTGAGCCGTTCAGGCTGTACACATCTATACGGACGGACAGACATCATGCTAAAAATACTTTTTTCTGTTAAGAAAATGCATGATTCGTGGAGATATGTAAAAATCTCTACATGTGAAATTTGGTGTGAAAAAAATGAGCTGTGGCCAGGCACAGAACCGACCGATGATTCAAAAATAATTAAAAACAATACCTCCCTTACTATCGTCGGTCGGTAACAAGATATATATATATATATATATATATATATATATATATTATTTCGTCAGTTAGTTTAATGTAATAAAAAATTTCCGACAATGAATATAAAATTAATAATTTGTAAACTACCACTTCAGGTTTCCGGAGGGACGGACAGACAGACAATTTAATTTAGATATGCTAAAAATACATTTTTGTTAACAAAATGCATGATTCGTGAAGACATGTAAAAATCTCCACATGTGAAATTTGTTGGGAAAACAATACCTTCCCTTCCTTTCGTCGGTCGGTAAAAATAATGTGGCTGAAGTAAAAATATTCTTACTTAATTAAATTCCTATATATTATATTTTACATAGAATCTTTCGTGGCGATAGCATTGCTTTTTTGGTAACCAGGGATTGTCATGAATTTTTGATTTTAGTAGTTTTATACAGTTTAATTTCAAAATAAGCTATTTTATTGTATAGAAAGAAACAAAGATGTATATACACTTTAAAGGTATACTGAAAAATAAATCAATTTCTTTACAAAATCCTATCGATTTCAGAGAAGTTGTAATTTTTTATAATTTAGATATGCAATTTACTTATATCGTATATAAAATTAAAGAATAAAAAAAAGAATAAGATAGAACTCAGAGTCATTTATAATTTTTGGCTTTGTTATTTGAAATTGTCAAATTATTGTATGGCCTCCGACCTTGACCCTCGGGAAGAGTACAAATATACCTCTTCCAAAAACAGATCGCGATTTACAAATTTTGATTGAATTTTACTCTAAACTTTAAATATAATTATACTATAATTTATTAATTATAAGCTATTAAGTGGAATTGTGATTTTCTACCTCCTACTAGTTACCTTCCACTCCTGAATGTACAACTAATATTATAATAATTATAATACATTAAATTAATTCTTAATATTTATTTAATTACACAGGTACTTATTTAATTTATTTAACTAAAATTGCATAAAATAAATAATTAGACATAACATCATAACATAATTATTAACTATAAATTTATTACGGTTTATATTTTTTCTAAATGTTTGTTTTGAAATATAATTTTAACGTTTTAAAATAATTATGTGTGATATACCTAAATTATAAATCTAAATGACGTTTCAATGATAATATTTTTAACTTATTTCTTTAAATCTTTTTTTAAATCATTTTTTATAATAAAATGATTATTTTTTACTTAAATTAAATTACAAATTACAAATACATGAAATTATTATTATTATTATTAAATTATCATATTATATTATTATTTTATTTTACAATTTTTTTTTTATTTTTTCAATTTTTTTTCACATTCCTTTCTAAAAAATTATTACAATAATATATTTTTTTACAGTTTTAATACTATTATAAGTTAAAAATTCAAAGATGTTCAAAGATGGCAATTTCAAATGAGAGAAAAATTATCATTGATAAAACTAATTTATGAACTATTATCTACAAATTATCTCGTAATAAATTATTATCATTCAAGAATATGAAAATGAAAAGTGATTTTAATGCTGGATATGAAATGAATTTTTACTATCTCGCCAGAGATAGTATTGCGATCACGAAAATTTTCGATGTTGAGATTTTGATGTTTTTATACGTTTTGAAGGTTCCTGAATCATTTTCACTAAGGTTGAGAAAAATGTCTGTGTGTGTGTGTGTATGTGTGTGTGTATGTGTGTGTGTATGTGTGTGTGTATGTGTGTATGTGTGTATGTGTGTGTGTATGTATGTAGGCAAGATTACGCAAAAACGGTTTGAGCTAGAATGATGAAATTTGGTACATGGACATTATTCAAAATTCATAGTTTTCTATCAACTTTTGAGAAATGTAGCTCAACCGGAAGAGGGTCATTACCTACAACGTTTTGATTTTTTTTCCTCTAAAGTGACCGTAAAAATAAAGATATATGTTTGATAATTTTTCACATGATTAATAATTGTATAAAACTGCTATATATAGAATTTCAGCTTGATTGATTCGCTGAAATTACCAGAATTAATTTTTTAACACTGCAAATCTCACGCGCCAACACGTGACGTGGTGCCATCAACAAAAAGCCAAACATGCGCTGGTTTAATATTTATTATTTATTATTTATAATTTATAATTAATTAAATTTAATTTAAATATAATATATTATGTTATTTAATCCAATTCAAATTGCGAGATAGTCGAGTGGAGACACTCCAGCTAATTATTTATTATTTTTTATTATACATTTAAAAGTTTAGTTTATTTAATTATATATATATATATATACGTAAGTACCTACATAATTTTAAATCAATTTTTATTTTCAAAGAAATAATATAGTACTAATTATAATATTTAGCTTATATAACCAATAACTTAGATATTGATACAATATAATTATATCAAATTTATACTTTAAGGTTTTTTCTTTAATAAACAAATGCTAACAAATTCAACTGATTAATTTGACGGAAAATACTAAATTACTTAATTAATAATTATAAAATCAAGATAATAAATTTATTATTAATAATTCTAATGGAAAAATAACATCTCTATAGAAAATAACTTTTTATTTTTGAATTAATTTATTCACATTTATATTTATTACTGGTTTAGTTTCAACTAAGACATTACTCAAAAAGCCGTAATTCTCTTAAATAGCCTAAACCTATCCTTGTCCACTTTTCACATCCATCTAATACGATCAACGAAATCATAAATGAAAATAATGCACCACTTGTCTTGCGCATAAATGTCAAATTTTAAATCATTCTGTCAAGAAGTGTCGGATTTGGTTTGATTTGAAAAGAACTAGTTTTGTTTATTTTGCTAAATGAAAAAAATCGAAACGCGTGCGGTAATTAAATATTAGGTAATAAATGGTTTGAAGAACAGAAATTCATATAAATATTTAAGATACATTATGGGACTCTGCTCCTTGATTTACAACTGTACTTAAGTTTGTGATAGTATTTAAATATGGTCGTGAGAGCCTAAAAGATGATCCGCTTAGTGGATGGCCATAAACTCTGATTACACCTCAAAAAGTTTACAAAATAGTTATGCAGGAATGGTGATTATAAGTCTGAAATTACTAAGGATTTAGATATCTAAGAGGAAAGAATATATCATATCTTAACTGTGAATTTAGGGCTGAAAAAACTTATTGCAAGGTGCGTGACGCGACAAAAATCTCTAGACTGGTTTAACTCGAATAAAATCGATTTTATTCGATGATTTATTACAACAGATGAAACTTAAGTTACACCTAAATACGATTTTCCACGCAAGAAGGGTAAAAGCAGCTGACGATTGCTACCACAGTGGAATTGCAGAAATCCAATTTCTTGGATGACATAATGACTAGACGAAGTGTACTAAATATCAAAAAGAATAAGCTACAAAATAAAACATATTTCAAAGAAATATTTTTTTTATTTTTCCTTCCATTTTTTGAACTTTTCATTGTAGTTTTATAAATTTTAACATTATACCCTTCTGCACAACAAAACGCGTTACCCGAATTTACAAATGCAACCTTAAGTTTAATTTTAAAATAATATTTTCCTTATATTATTTGTGTATTTACTCTAATCTCCTTTCTGCTACTAAATATTTTCTTTTCGTATCTAGTTCAAGACAATTTTCCCCCTATTTTATTTATTTATTTGCTTTTTAACAATCATTTTTTTCTTTAATAAAGTAATTTGTCTATGACTTATATAATTGAATTTTCTAAGTCTATTAATATGTATATTTAAATCGTCCGCGTAGCCTAATACTTGGATCTTGTTTGTTTGGAATTCTTTCTAAAATTTTTTTAATTTTCAATTCTTCATTAAATAAAATTGCTGATAACGTGTTCTCTTGTTTTAAATCATTTCGAATTATTTCTGTTTTCTAACCTTTCCTTTACTACCCTCTAGTAAATATATCTTTATATATATAAATATATATTATGGAGATGATAGTATAAATACCAAATTTATATAAATCATAATTAAATGCAAATTAGAGACTGAATTAATTAGAGTTAACAGTTGGAAATGCAAGATTTAGAGTTTATTGAAGGATATTAATAATTAATTTTATGCGTGTGAGTGTGTTAATAGCGTTGGCACCCTTGTTTAAAATGAACAGAGCTAAATAGCATTTTTTTTTAATGACCAAATCGTGAACTCGTGATTAGATAGATAGAAGATGCCTCTCTCTCTTTCTCATTCTATGGTCATTCTTTCTCACTGAGGGTATGTGTGTGTGTTTAACTACATACACATGTATGAACAGAACAGAAACTGAAAAGAAAACAATCATGTCCCGTAAGCACTGACTCACACAAGCACACACACACAATTTTCTCATACTCTGTCACCTTTTTTGCCGTTTTCCTTTTTTTTTAAGTTTAGTTAAAATACTAACTGTCTTCAGGTAGACAAGAAGAGAGTTAAGAAACGAACAAGTGGTCGGCATTGTTTGATCGTTTTTTTTTTCTTATTTTTTTATATATATATATATATTTAAAAAAAATTCCAATTGTCAATTTCCTTTATTTTAATATTATATATATAGTTTTTTATTTTAATGATAGGGATATTTGTAAAAAAAGGGTTCAACGAATTGACTTATCTGAACGTCAAGTTTTTTTTAACAATTAATTTAGTAAGAAAAATTTTCGGCCATTATTAATTTTTTGTTTTTTGAATTATATCTTCCCTCTCTTTCTTTATCTATGCTAACCCTTTTAATCCCGATGTGATGTATTCCTCATCCCAATCAACAAACAAAGAAAATAAAAAAAAATTCTTACTATAATTTAATTTGGCATTCATCATTGCATGTTCAATATAAAAACAGATAAAAAGAAGAGAGAAGATCTTTAGTTGTGCATGAAATAATAGACAATAATTAGTAAGCCTTTTAAATACATGTATAATAATAAAAAATAAAGTGTGGTTTATTCTTATCTTCTTATATATCTTGAGAAAGAAAATTAATGTTATTTTTTTTAAGATATAAATAAATAGGAAATATAAATATAAAAATTTTTATAAAATAATGTTTTTTTCATGAACTAAAAAGAATAAAATAATTTTTCTATAAGCCTGACAAAGTTGATGGATGAATTACTTTATATACAACGAAAAACTTTGGGCGCATTTAATTTTCATTTGCTTTCTATTTTATTTCCATGCAATTAAATTCCTTTATAGAGCTATAATTTATATATATACTTATATACCACACTAAAACACTTCAATAACAAGTAACACTATTTCTTCTAATGTAATCAATTCTTCTGGATTTGATTGATAATATGTAAATTTAAGAAAATAATAATTCTTTTAAAATTTGTTACATACTTTGATATAAGTATATTACAGTGAAATCTATCAATTTTATTGCATAATAAAAAAAAAAATTGTCAGTTTATATGTTTAATAAAATTTGTATTATTTCAAAAATTTGACTTGATGTTTCATATAAATATATCATTAATAAAAGTTATAAATACATTTGCAATGATTCAGAAAATCACTGAGTAGCCGCAAAGAAAATTTGTCAAAGTATAAAGGAAACTTTTTTTTTTCAATATTAGCTTTGTTGTAGAAGCCAGGTGTTATTTTTTCGCCTTAAAGATTAATGCAGCCTATGTATGTGTGTGTGGGGGAGAAAAGAGACGGGAATACTTCTATGTGTGGGTGGTCGATTTCAAGAGGTGTTCATTAGTAACAAGTAAGGGCTGGCGTGTGCCATGGAGGTCTCTCCATCCTCTTCAACTCTTTCAGGTTTCCGGTTCCGAAACAGATAAGCTTTCAAATACTTATAATAAAAAAAAAACAACACATGCCACTATCTATTTACAGATCTATGTTAGATTTAAATTACAATATAATATATATATATTTAATACGAACTAATAAAATAACAACTTTTATAAAATAAATTGATTATATTAAATTCCAATTGATTTCAGAAATGCTCTGAACATTCCTCTAACTGTTCGTATCCAGAGCCACCACATTTAAATCATTTCCAATATTCTCCTCTTATCATAATTGATATTATTTTAGCTTTTCTATGCATTCTTGAAAATAGTGAAAGGTCAAAATATTTAGTAGCAGAGAGGAATAGCATTATCACGCAAAATGTTAATATAGAAAACGTAGAATTTGAAAATGCAGACAAATCTAAATACTTAGATTCTGTAATAACGAAGGATAATAATATTCGAGAAGAATTTAAATCGAGGTTGCAATCGGGTAACGTCTGTTACATTGAAGTAAAGGGGTTTATTTCGTTAAAATTATTATCAGAGGGAATTAAGATTAAAATATACAAAAAAATTATTTTGCCTGTTGTATTATATGGATATGATGCATGGTCTATGACCCTGGGAGACGAGAGTAGATTAAGAATATTTGAGAATAGAATTCTTCGGACTATTATTAGGCCAAAGAGAGATGAGGTCACCGGAGAATGGCGGAGACTGCATAACGAGGAATTGCATGATATCTATGCATCTCCAGACATTAGGGTTATTAAAAAAGGCTACGACGGACAGGGTACGTGGCTAGAATGGGAGAGGAAAGAATGGCTAAAAATATATAGGTGGGGAGACTGATTGGTAAACGTTCGCTTGGAAGACCATGGTAGGAAGAGACTTGAGGGAGATGGGAGAGGGAAGGGGTTGGATAGGGTTATTTGGAGGAATGTGGTTGCAAGAACATTCGAGTTCCGTAGAGCCACAGAGATAGATAGAAGCATTCTTGAAATAATATAATTATTATATTATAGAATATTTATACATATATCTTTTACTATCAAGAAATCTTATAAAAATCCTTCATGAGGAAAGATGATGACTGAAAATCTTTTACTTCCATCACATTCTATCCTTTACTTTTTCTTATTAATAGTTATAAATAATTGGCCCTTTTATTTAAATGAAGACTCATATCTATATTCAGAAAATATCGATTTACAACATTATTTATAAATTATGATTGAATTTTTTTCTAATTCAAAGTCACTTCTATCCTGCTTTCTTCTTTTTCTCAAAAAATTTTTTTCATGAAATTCCATTATTTTTTTTTTTTGTGATGTGATTTTAATACCCCGCATATATAGATCGGATTACGATTAATAAAGAAGTTTTTTTTGCTTGTCGTTTTCATCCTCCTATTAAATATCTTACCCTACCTCTATAAAATCACTCTGTATCAATTATTTAAGCCCAGTAGTTTTTCAACTAAACCCCCGCAAAGTTGTTTTTATAATATCCATAATAATATTTTTCTATTTAGATATAAAGTAAGTATTTTTTAATTTTACTCCATAATTAAATGTTGTAGATACATGTAATGCTTTTGCATAAAAAAAATGCCAATCGGGAACGCCTGAAAGTTATGCAATCATATTCATTCCTAAAAGTAAATAATCATTTTATGTATGATATTGAAAAAATCTAAGGAATAATATTATATAAATAAATAAACTTCTTTTATAAAAGAGAACTAGAAGATTATTTTAGTTTTCAACACAATATTTATTATTAATCACGTAAAGTATTAAAAAATAAATAAAATATGTTCTCTCGGATAATTATAATTTTAAATTGAAAAAATTATGTAAAGTTAAAAAGATTCAAAGATTTTTTTGTTATATTTTAAGTGAATATCTCTACTGATTTGTTTTTCGATTTTATCTTTGTTGAAGCCACCAACAACTTTGATTTCTTTTAATGAGAAAAGAAATAATAGAAAAGTGTTATTCTTGGCTAAAAACATCACCTTTTTTCTGTTGTGGTATTTTAAAATGACATTAACACGCTGTTTCCATTTGCAGGTTCTAGTCGGTATGTGAGCAACGAAGGTGTCGAGGATGGCGATGACGGATCCCTGGTCTTTGCGGCTAGTGCCGTTACTGCTACTCTTCAATAGTCGACTTCTGACTCAGGCTGCAGGTAAAAATTTATAATATATATATATATATATATATATATTGTGGAACTCGAGTTACGAGTTTAATTCGTTCCAGAAGTCAGCTCGTAACCCGAACCAAGTTCTTCCAATGTAAATACAATTAATTCGTTTCGGGCCCAATAATATTACTAAAGAAAATAGAATCCCATTCTATAATAAATATTATTTATTAATATCCATAATAATGTAATATATGAATAAAATATTAAAACAATTGTTTATTCATCGAACTTTATATAAAAGACGCTGATGCTCTCTAATTCGATCTTCTGTTTCTCGGCGGAACACACAAAAGATTCATTCTCTTTATCACTACATAACTACCTACTAATTAACTTTTCTCGATGATGTTGGTTAACATTCATCATTAACCATAGTTTTTCTCTTAAAGAACTTTGTAATCGGTACCTGATTTTAACGATTATTTTACACGTTGAAATAAACCTTGATAAAAAAAGGAACATTGCTTAGAATTTAAAACAAATTACATATCTGCAGAATCCAAATAGAATGAATAATTGATGTATATGTGGCTCTGAATAGGGACTGATGGAAGATTGTTGTTGCTATGCCATAGAGATCAATCCAATTTTGTGATAGAGAGAGGAGTTTGGCTAGAAGATTTATATATATATAAATATCATAATATTTAAATACATCAATAATACCAGCTATCAGTGTTAACGGTTTCGACAAATTTTAGTAGCTCATAATATATTGTACTCTTTTTCGGTGGTTTCCCACTCTCTTCGTTTCTCACGTGAAAATCACCACTTTTAAATTTTTTAAACCACTCAAAGCATTGAGTTTTTCTAAGAACATATTCACCGTATGCTTTAAAAGCATTCTAAGCGATTCTGCAGCAGTTTTCTTCAAATGAAGTCCGCAAATCATAGTTTGTAGGCACAAAACTCGACATGTTTGAGGTTATATAAAAATATACAGGTGTATGAAACTTAGGTTATTGTGTGTTGATAAACTTCATCAACTATTAGAGGGAGAAGCGGTCTTAGGGCCTTTAAACTGATAGCGAGCACCATCTCTAGGGAAATTCCGGTTTCATAATTCTACACCTGGTAATTAAAGAGTTGAAAGTAACTTAATAGTATTTTTTAATTGTAAGAACATTTTCTTAAATCTTTGTTGAAATTTGTAAAGAAAATACGATACTTATGTCTACTTCTATTTCTCTCATAACTTTTATTTATCAAATTCAGCCAAATAAATATGCAACATATATTTTTTCTTAAATAATTATTATATATATATCAAAATTTGGTTGGGTAAGAATGTCCATTATTATCTATTGATATAAGACATCTCCCTTCAATCTCGCTTTATTTTCTTTATTTTATTTTTTATAAGAATTCTCCATTAGATAGGTAGTAAAGAATAGATAATATTTTTTTTCCATGTTTCAAACTTAAAAAACTGGTCTATAGTCCAAATTTAATTTCAATATAACACATTTTTATAATAATTGTTAATATATTGTTTGTCATTTTATCATTTCTTGAATAATAATAATAATTATTAAGTTATTTTTTATTTAATTAGATATATATATATATATATATAAATATATATAGGTATATATACAAGAATACTATTAAAAGATAAGATAAAAAAAACCTTGAATTTCCATTTTTATCTTGAATATTATATTATAAATAAAAATATTTCTATGGAAATCTCATAATCTTAAAACTTAATCAGAATTTCTTTCGGTAAAAAATTGTTTTCTAAACAAAAAAAAAAGTATAAAGCACAGAGACCTTAACATTCCATCTTTCTATAATATATATATATAAATATAAATATATATACAACAAATTAATGTTGACTAAATTTGGTAATGGAATTTATTTCATACATTTATCTTTTTTTTTGCCTTTCTTAAATTCTTTTTTATTTGTTTTATATAGTATATATTCTAAATATTACTTGCTTATATTAAATATTATCTCTTTTTTTAAAATAAACATTGTAGAAATATCAATTCCCTTGGAAACATGATCCCTGATAAAACAAATATTTTGAATAAAGATTGATAAACTCTCTTTCTAAAACTGATATTTTTTCTTTCTTTTTTTTTTAAATTTAAAGAAATCTTAATTAAGATAAGAATATAATAAATATATTAGCTTCAAAGTCTGAATTTGCCAGTATCCACGTGAAAATGTCCTAATATTCACCGACAACCCACCCATTGTGACCCTGACAATGTCATATAACAATCATTAGAATTCAATGAATTCATTATAAGTAGAAAGGAGTCAGACGCAAAGAAAAAGATCCAATTCGAGATATGTATTCAAAAATGAGGAGAGTTTCGGTTAGATAGTTTTATTTTATTTAACATTCATTTACGGCATCTGATAATAAAGAAAGTAATTAAATATACAAATTATATAATAATTAAATTTAGAAGTAAAATCATATTCACATCTCATTACTAGAGTATTTTATAATTTTGTAATAGTCTAAACAGAAACACTGACCTCAAAGAATCTTCATCTGTTATTAATGCCGTTGAAATCTCGAATTTAAAATTTTTTACTCACTCTTATTTTTACGTTAAAAAATTATAGCTATTTTTTAAATTATATTATATTATATAGATATTATTTTTTAAGTGGTATTTTTTTTTATGTTTATGTCTGCCTTCCTTTCTGATATTGTGTATATGTGAGTGTGTGTGTGTACAGAATTGATAAGGGTTGGAGATTGGGGATAAGTAATTCCGAAATATTATTATAACTAAATAAAGTTGTGAATGAATGAGAGAGAGAGAGAGAGAGAGAGTTAAAAGAGAGATAAAATGATTATCAATTAGTACATTATATCCTTTTTTTTGGTTTTTATTTTATTTTAATCAAGGCTAAAGTAAAAGTGTCCCGTTCGTTTGCAGACGACGACATTCCTAGGCGGTTGCCGACTTGCAGACTCGAGAGACAAAAGCCAACAGCATGAACAACAACAACAGAGCATAGTTGTTGTTGTTGTTATGCACTCGGATCAGAATCAGATTTTTACCTAACTAAATATATATATATATATATATAAAGTGCAACTGCGATTTCCCCAAGGTTATATACAACCGGTGTTGTTATAAACCATTTTAAACAATTATATAGATAAAACAATTTTAATGATTGCTATGACAGTTCGAAGAAGATTAGACTGAATCGACAACATTCGAGATCACTTAATAGGAACTTTAATTAATTGAAAATATTTGAAATTTTTATATATATATATATATATATATAAAGAATATATTTTTAATATTGATGTAATTTGGAAATCAAAAATGTTTAAAAAATGTTAAAAAAATACTCTTTTACAAATATTTTTTCTTTATTTATAAAAACTAGTTTTTTCATAAATACCAACTAAGTTATATTTATAAAAAACTAAATTGAATCTATTATTATTATTAGTTTTTGAGATTTCGTCCTTATATCAATAGATCATGGTTATTAGATGTCAATAATTTCGCTTTGATAAAACATACAAGGTCTGTTCAAAAGA
The DNA here is from genome assembly GCA_963082975.1 of Labia minor. Lineage (NCBI taxonomy): Eukaryota > Metazoa > Arthropoda > Insecta > Dermaptera > Spongiphoridae > Labia > Labia minor. The sequence continues at coordinate 17,467,397 of OY720344.1, read as the reverse complement.
AAAGGTGAATTATGAATTTTCGCGTGCTGTGTACATTATCGACATTTTTTTGTTATGTTGATAGACATGTTTCTCATATGTTGACATTATCAGCCATTTTGGATTAGTAGTTTGTTTTTGACAACTGAAAGAGTTAGTCACATTTTGTGTGTTCTTCGATTTTTTACTTAAAAAAAAGTAATACTACACACAATTAAAACACCACAATTGATGAGATAAAGTCGAAGAACGAGCTGATGGCCATACTGGAGAGCGTATTTCAGAAGTGTATCGACAATTGGAAGAAGCATTATAAGTATATCTGAGGGGAATTACTTTGATAGGGACAAATTGGATATTGATGAATAAATAAATATAATACTTTTGGAAATATTTCAAAATTCACTTTTTCTTTTGAACAAACCTCGTATGATAATAACCCAAATATTTATTTAAATAAATTTATTATATTTTAATATGAAAAAAAATAGAGTTATTTTCATTGTTCTTATTCGAAACAAAACAATCTTTTGTGGTCATGAAAATAAAGGAATGTTATTTTGAAATGAATTAATCGATTTTTATTTTATTTATTATTACTATGATTATTTTGTGTTTGATTTGTAGATTTTGGGCTGGCTTTCGTTCGTAGCCCAGAGCCGTTGGTTGCACCCGTTGGCGATAACGTCGTTTTCGAATGCGCGTTGAATATCCCAGCAGACGAGGTGCGATGGCGGCGTGGTTCTACGCGGCTTCGAATTGACGACACGCCTACAATCGCTTTCGATGAATTCGAGCCCGATAATTATACCGCCCCTTTATTAAGTCACAGGACTTCGCAAACAAGACTGAGTGTGGTCATCCAAGGCCCCGAACAGACTGGCGACTATCAGGTAATTTTATTAATACTATTACTAGGGAAACTACTAACAAGGGAAGTAAGTACAAGTATAGACAAGATTAGTTGATTACCATTACCAATGATCATGGATGGTAAAAATAAATGTAGAAACTAAAATGATTAATTTGTATATTTTATATTTAATTGGCATTGTTTTTTTAGTGTATCTGTTTGTATGGTGCCTCTGCTTTGGCCTCAGTGCCTGCCCGGCTTACTTTAGCCGAACTTGCCCCCTTTCCGAAAATGCCTTCGGCAAAATATCATGTGATAATTGGCAATACAATTGCTGTAAGTTTTCCGGTACCTGATGGTTCACCACCACCTACATTTCAATTTTTCAAAAATGGTGAACAAATACAAAGTAAGTTTTCTTTTCTTTTTTTCTTTTTAAAATTTAGTTACATACATATTGGTATTCAATTAAGAACAATTATTTTGTTAATTGAATTAATGTTTTCTATAGTTAAATTGTAATTAAATTATAAAATTTAATAAATTCTTCGAAACACACACAATGAAAATGTTAATTAAATTGTTAGTATTATTATCTAGGAAATATACATAATTCAAAATAATTTTTCAATAATTATTATCTGTGATTTATATTTGAAAATAAAAAAAGACATTTTTTTAGACATTTTAGACACAAACTAAAATAATTTTTATCAGTAAAACTGTTAGGATTAACGAAATAAAACAAAATTTAAGTTTGTTGAGGTTTGTTTGTATATTATTTATGTCTTGTTCTCCGCACTTGGTTCATCTACTTCTAGCATCAGTGTTATCGCATAGCGGTGATGAATGACAGGTCGAAAACATGCACTGCAAGTTAAATAAAAGACTTTAAAAATAAGTGAACTTTGTATAGAAATCATTATGAAATATTTAAGTGATTTGGAAATATTTATAACTTTTTTCTCAGTAATAACTAGAGATAAATAAAGTAAATTATGAATAGTTCTAACATTGTTTTTTAATTTTTTGTTTTTTTTTCAGATCCTATAACCTCGAGTCCTTCCTCATTGGTCATTACAAATGTAACTTCCTCGGATGCTGGTCAATACCGAGTGACAGCAACTAATTATATTACTGGACAAACGTCACACTCGACACACAGTATTACTTTAATTGTCCTTCCTAACCAAGGGTTACCAATTGCTCCAGTTTTTATGGGCCCCGAAATACGAAATTATACAGTTCAATCCGGTGAGTAAAATGCCAAAGAAAATTTCCTTCTGTCAGTTTGTTAGGGATAATATTACGAATAGTTTCACTTGATTCGTTTCTATACCAATTTTATATTAGATTATTTATGTAAAAAAAGGTTTTTATCTGAACATTGCTCAGAGTTAAAATTTTTTTGCATATCTTCATATTTTATGACGAGAAGAATCCAAAAGTGACTTTAGAATTTGTCATGTCTGTCTGTATGTTTCTCTGTCCAGAATTTTGTGACGCTATAGACTCAAAATTGGCTAATTAAGGTATGCTTTTTACTATGAAATTACATCACATTATTCTTATATACCTCTATTTCAGCGGCCGGGGAACTTTTTTAATCATTACCCCAAAATATTTTTGTGTAAGTTGATATTACCCCATGATGAAGAGCAAAAAAAAAAAAAAAAAAAAACGGAATCGCCTCTTTTTAGCATCTTTCCTATTTTAGCCCCACACACTCAGAAGTGGGGAGTGAGATGGCGTGGCTTGCATATGTCACTAAATTATTTAAGTTGAAAAAAATAATTTGTAAAAATACTAACAGGTTTATAAAATAGCAAATTAAAAATATATACTATTTACTCACAAAAGTTTCATTTTTACCCCCAAAAAGTTCATTTTTACCCCATTTGGGGTAATTTACCCCTGTTCCCCGACCGTTGCTCTATTTGAACATAGGCAATAAATTTTATCAATATCTAATCAAAAAATGCAGAAATTAATTTTTAAAAATTTTATATAATGTTCAGTGTTATTCCTTTAAAGCAACCGCCGGCTCAGTGAAGGTATCGATTCATGTTCGACAATTAATATAAAAATAATAATTCTAGCAGTTCCCAAAAAGAATAATTATAATGCTAATTCAACAGTCCAGACCGCCTTCGGCGCTCTTCCCTCTACTCCCTGTATCCCCGAAGTGGCACATGGTTGAAATTCTGTATCTATTAGGTTTTCATTTACCGCGCGTATTTGACGGCATATAAGAAGCACCCTTTTTTAGAAGGCCGCACACAAGGAAAAAAATTTCAATAGTCCTTCACGTATAAGACGATGAATATATGTTATAATGGGATATAATATTCCTTAATATTTATTGTGTTATACATTTCCTATTATCATTGATTTATTGAATAATTTGTATTAAAATGAAATTTAAGGAAATTTAAACTTGAGACATTTTATAAAACTAAAACTACAGGAGACATAACTGCCTGTCTAGGTGCGAAGAACGCCGAAGGCGGTCCTAGCAGCAAGTTATTTAATAAATAAATCTCACTTGAATTTAAAAATAAAAAAAAAATTTTTCAAATATATTTTACAATCATATTATAAAAAAAAAATTTTGGTTAGAAATAATATTGCTAAAATGAACACTTTAATTTTCAAAAATTTATTCTTGAGTTTCCGCAATGATATTTATATCTACATTTGAAAATAAAACAAAAATATAATACAGGCATACTTTTGTAGGATTGAATGTCACTCTGGAATGCAGTGCCTCTGGTCGGCCAACTCCCAGAATTACCTGGTCCAGGGCCGATGGGTCGCCTGTGTCCGCTCGATTTTCGGTAATCGTTCCTGGTGGACTTAAATTAGTGCATGTCACTCGAGCTGAACATGCACCAAACAGTATCCTCGAATATCGATGCATCGCTGATAATGGACAAGCATCAATTACGAAAATAATTAAATTAATTATTCAGGGTAAAAGATTATATAATAATTAATAATTGTTGAAAAAAATATTATTGGAATCTTAACTTATTTTTTCTTATTTATATGTGCAGAGCCACCTCGATTGATTAAAGAGCCTGCTATGGTGATTGTTAAAGAAGGAGAACAATTACATCTTGAATGTGCATTTTCTGGGGTACCAAAACCAGAAATTTCATGGTACCTTAATGGGGAACCAGTTCATCAAGACTATAATATTATTACTCAAGGTGAAATACATTAAAGTTATATATAAATTTGACAAATTTAATTATTAAATTAAATTTTGTCATGATTAAGAATTGCAAATAAAGATATCACAACCAATACTTATAAATTTTATAAGTAATTATTTTATAAAAAAAATTTTTTTTTTAGATGGAAATATTACAATAGAACATGTTGAAAAAAGCCACGCCGGCATTATACAATGTTTCGGAAGTAATGTCTTAGGTTCAGTTTTTGGTGCATCACTTTTACAAGTAATTCCAAAACAAGTGAATGCAAGTGATCCTAATTTCGATTTCACAGGTTTGTATTCATATTGAATTGCTTGACTAATATATTTTTTATCTTATAAGTATGTATATTTTTTAAATTCCTTATTAATCATATAAATATATGTGTGTGTATAATATAATATGCAATAATTTTGAATTATCTTCAATAGTAATTGTTACTTTATTAATTAAAAAATTGATTTTAATATATTAAATAATTTTTTTTTCTTTTAAAATTTACTTGAATTTTATTTTCATTTTGTTATAGGAACAAAAGCAATTTTCCCAACAGCAGTATCAACTATTGGAAATGGAAAGAGAAATCATTCAAATAAAAGAAAAAATCGACATAAAGATAAAAAGCATAAAGGGAATGGTAAGTTAAAAAAAATGTAAATTAATTGAGAGAATTTAATGAGAGATGATGCACACTTTCATTTAATCATTAATTTTGTTTAATTATAAATAAATAACTAAATTGATACTTTCATTAAATTCGCTAATTTTTTGTATTGCTGATTAATTTATTTTCTTATATTATTATTATTATTATGGTAAATTATTATAGTAAATTATTTTTTTGTTGCTGTTCTGTTCTAGTGATGATTCCACCAACACGTCCCAATGTGACAAGATTATCGGATTCATCTGTGATGGTACGCTGGTCAGTGCCAGTAAATCAAGGCTTGCCAATTCAATTTTTCAAAGTTCAATATTTAGAAATGCGCCCAGAGAGTGGTGGGAGTGGAGGTGGGGGTGGTTCAAGAAGAAGTGGCCGTTGGAAAACAAACAACGATGATATACCACCACATGTTCGTAGCTTTGCAATCGATGGTCTGGAAACTGATCATATCTATCGGTAAATTAATCAATTAACTTTTTTATTTTAAATTTTTACTTTCACTGATCAATATATAATATATAAATAATAACAGGAAGTATTGCGATCGGTCAAAAATTTGAATTTCCAGAAGAAATACACGTGATATTATCGTTTATCACTATATTTATAAAAATGAATGTATTGTAAATATTTTATACAGTATTTTGTAATTTTGTTTCGTTTTCATAACTATTAAATTATTATTTTGACTTCTAAGGGAAATATATAGTCTATCAGTGTTTTCTTAATAAATATTTTTTTCATTATTTTTATTTTATTAAAATTGATATAGAAATAATTTCGGCTAGGGCTAGGGGTCTTTCATTTCTTACTATTTACTTTCTCTTCTCTTAAGCCAGTTATGGCGAAACCCAGTAGCGTCTGTTCTCCAGGTTAGGGGCGGCTACGAACAGCGTCTGTACTCCAGGTTAGGGGCGGCTGAGAATCAAACCGAAGAAGGCAACGGGAAACCACTTCGGTATACCATCCCCAGGAAATTCACTATGACGAGAAACAAAATACAAATGGCCCCCAGTCCCGGGCAGCCCTTAAATGGGCAAGGGGTGCGAAGAATCTCCCGGCTCAGAATAGTGAAAACCAGATTGCGAGTGTGTACATGGAATGTCAGAAGTCTCTTCATGGCCGGAAAATTAAACAACGCTATCAAAGAAATGAGAAGACTTAAAGTTAAGTTCATGGGAATCAGCGAACTCAGATGGCCTGGTGCCGGTGTTTGTTCTCAGAAAGGAGGAACACTCTATTACTCAGGAAGTGAGAGTGGAGATAGGTTTCATCGAAACGGTGTCGGAATTCTAGTTGACTCGGAGTTCACGAGGTACGTTAAGAACTTTGTGCCCATATCGGATAGAGTGATGCTGCTACAGATTCATGGACAGCCATTTGACATAAATATCTTACAAGTCTACGCACCTACATCTGATAGTAAATACGATGAGGAAGTGGAAAAATTCTACAACACTTTAGAAAACACTCTAAACTCTCTCAAGAAGAATACCATAAACTTGATACTTGGAGACTTTAATGCTAAAATCGGTCAGGGCAGACGGGGGGATTTGGTTGGCGATTTCGGCTTGGGTGAGTGTAATGAGAGAGGAGACCGGCTCTATGATTTCTGCCAAACTACAGAGATGGTAGTAACTAATACGCTATTTAAACTTCCAAAGCGACGTCTTTACACATGGAAATCACCCAGAGACTCTATTGACAACCAAGAACCAAGTAGGAACCAAATTGATTACATTCTGATAAACAGACGTTTCCGAAATTGTGTTAAAAGAGTCACAACATACCCTGGTGCAGACATAGGCTCAGATCACAACCCTTTGGTTGCGGACATGGGCCTAGCGTTGAAGTCTGTAAAAAGAAAAAACTGCAACGTTAATATTATTGATACATCAAGATTACAATTTGAGGATGTTAGGAATGCTGTTATTGATGATCTCAATGGCAAATTAATGAGGATATCTATTGACGATCTTGACGATATAAATACTCAGTGGGCACTGCTGAAAAATGCTTTGGTGGAGACTGGTTCGCTTCACTTGAGGAGAACACGTACAATGAAGAGGAGGTCGTGGATGACGGACGAGATTTTGGATTTGATGGAAGAAAGGAGACTTCTCAAAAATAACATCGTGGAATATAAAAAGATGCAATTCAAAATAAGGAAAGGGATTAAATTAGCAAAACAAATTTGGATGACAGAAAGGTGTGAAGAAATAGAAGAATTAGTCTCAAAACATGACATGTTTAATATACATGTAAAGGTAAAGGAAATAACTGGACAATTCAGGAGTCGACCACCAATGTCAATACTAAATGAAGCCAAAAAACTAGTAACGGACGAAGCTGAACTCATGAAAGCCTGGCAATTGTACGCAGCAAAACTTTTTGAAGATTCCAGAGAGGAAGTTGAAATTGATGATTGCGATCCTGAAGGACCAAAAATAATAAAATCAGAGCTAATTCACGCTATTTCAATTGCTAAGAACAAGAAAGCGCCGGGACCAGATGGAATCCCAATGGAATTAATCAAATTCATCAATGAAGACAATATAGACCTGGTATTGAAAATATTTAACAATATCTATAACTGCGGTGTGCTTCCAGAGGAATGGCTGAAATCAACATTTGTTACTATCCCAAAGAAACAATACCCTAAGAATTGCAGTGACTATCGCCTCATCAGTCTTATGAGCCACATGTTAAAGACCTTTCTTCGAATAATACACGCCCGCATCCGATTAAAATGTGAGTTAGACTTAGATGACTCGCAGTTTGGATTCAGAAACGCCTTCGGTACAAGAGAAGCATTATTTGGCTTCAATGTTTTGCTTCAAAAATGTCGTGACCAACACAAAAATGTATTTGCATGTTTTGTTGACTACGAAAAAGCCTTTGACAGAATAAAACACACTAGACTGATTGAACTTCTGTGCGATGCTGGAGTGGACGAAAAAGATATCAGGATTATAAAAAATCTGTACTGGAGGCAATATGCCGTAATCAGAGTAGGAAAATCCACAACACCGGGAATTGAGATCCAGAGAGGAGTCCGTCAAGGATGCATTCTCTCTCCCCTTTTATTTAATCTCTATGCTGACAGAATTTTTAAGGAGGCCTTGGAAGAACTGGATATGGGGGTGAAAGTAAATGGCGTACCAATTAGTACAATTAAATATGCCGACGACACTGTGATCCTGTCTGAAAACATTGAAGACCTTCAACTACTTCTAAATAAAATTTCTCAAATTGGAATTAAAGCGGGCTTAAACATCAATATAGCCAAAACAAAATTTATGGTCTTTAGCCGCCAGCCACATGGAAACGCCTCCCTCCACCTCGATAACAAACAAGTTGAACGAGTAAGATCTTTTAAATATCTTGGTTGTATCATAAATGACCAGCTAGACCCGGATATCGAAATTAAGTCCAGAATTGAGGCTGCGAGGTCCACCTTCAATAAAATGAGATCCTTCTTCTGTGATGACAACCTAAATCTTAAATTACGACAGAGAATGGCCAAATGCTATGTTTGGTCCATTCTCTTATATGGTGTGGAAGCATGGACACTCAAGGTCAGTACGATGAATCGCCTGGAGGCTTTTGAGATGTGGATCCTCAGGCGAATGCTGCGAATTCCCTGGGTCGAGAGAGTTACCAACAGGGATGTCTTGAGGAGAGCAAACACACAGCGAGAACTCCTCAACACTATCAAATGCCGGAAAATCTCTTACCTCGGCCACATCTTGAGAGGTAATAAATATCAACTCCTTCAATTAATCCTCAAAGGGAAAATTGAGGGTCGACGTGGACCCGGGAGAAGACGCCAATCCTGGTTAGGGAATATCAGGGAATGGACCGGCATAAGGAGCGTGGGAGAGCTGTTCCGCACGGCGGAAAATAGAGACGTTTTCGCCAGAGTGATCGCCGACGTCAGGGAGACCGGACAAGGCACTTGAAGAAGAAGAAGAATAGAAATAATTTCCATAGGAATCCTCTATAAAAAAATATAAACAAAAACAATGTTATGAAACAATTCACATATAAAAATGATTCAAGTTTTTTTATTTAATATGATCACATATTTTTAAAAATGAATTTTTTGATTTTTTTGTAAATTATTTCTATTTAAATTATTATAATTGTAATTTATTTTTATTTTATCTCTATTCTTGTAATTCAATTGTCTCAAGCATGCATAAATCAATTTAAATATAATTTCCTTATTAAAATAAACATAAATTAATTAAAAAAATTATTATATAATTAAATATATTATGTCTATTATATTTTAAATATTCTATATCTTGGAATTTATAATATTAGAAAACATAGGTACCTTATCAAAATTACCAATAAATTTTATTTTTTATTTTATATTTTTAATAATAATTTCATTTCATTGGAATTAACAAACTAATTAATTGATATATGAATATGTTAGCATATTTAAATATATATTTACTCTTCTAACTTTTATAGTATACAAGTGTGTCTAATGATCTCAAAATTTATATTATTATTTATTTCTTAAGTTTTATGGCAATATTGTTAGATTTTTTCTTAGATCACTTATCAACGAAAATAACAAATCATCTTTTTACAATTATAACTAAATATTTTATAAAAAATGCCTCCACAACTGTCTACCATTTCTTTAATAAAAACTGCTTTAATGGGTAATTAAGTATCTCAAAGGTTTATTTATGCAAAAGTCGAAAGATGCATTCACAACTAATAATGCTAAAATTTTCCTTAAATAATTTTAACAAGGTCAATTCTTGGTATTTTAGATTTCGTATCGCAGCGGTTTATTCTAATAACGATAATAAATTAGGACCAACATCGTTGAAATTTCATTTACATAAAGGGACAAATTACAATCGAATTCCATCCGTTCCACCTTTATTAACAAAAGCCGAGCCTGCTAGTTCTACTTCAATACAAATCCACTGGAAGGTAAATATAAATGGAAAAATATTTTAATTAGATTTTATTGTAATATTTCATAAAAATGTTCATGTTTTTTAATTTAATATTTGTTTTTTTTAAAGCATTCCTTAGGACATGTGGAAGGTTTTTACGTATATTATCGTCCAACAACAAGTGCTGGTGAATTTATTAAAGCAACAGTCGAAGGTGATAAAACCAGACATTTTATTATTACTCATTTATTGCCTGACACTTCATATGAAATTAAATTACAAAGTTTCACTGTTGCTGGAGCCTCCAATTTTAGTCATTTCATTACCCAAAAGACATTTAGTGAGTATTATTATTATTATTTACTTTTCTATCTATTACATAAATAAATATATTATGATGATGATACTTAAATAATTTGTAATTGTTTTTCTTTATATATATATATAAGAATACAAATTAATGTTTATTACTAATCTATGCTTTTTGTTAGAATCCATTCCAGAAGTTTCTAAAATTGAAGCAACAAATTCTACCATAACAACTGGGCCCACAGAAAACAATCTACTTATTGAAATTGGAGCCTCCCTTGGTGGAATAGTTGTTCTTATCATACTTTTCCTTACTCTTTATTTGTGCAGAAGGAAACATAAAAATAGTCAAACTACTGAAGGTACGCATGAAACTTGTCTTTTAATTTTTCTTATAAATATATTAATCTTATTATAAATATTTAATCTGTTTTTATAATAAATGTTTAGATGCAAATGAACATCAAGATAAATTTAATGAATCTGTGATCCATGCAACTGACCCAGTAAATGCATTTGGCAAGAACATCATGAATGGATGTCTCAATCAAAATGGTTATATACAAAATAATAAAATGAATATTACAAATAATCCATTAGCCGAAACTGAAGGAGATAAGGTAATTATCACCAATCATACTATATTATAATATTTCATAGATAAACAATTAAAAATATGTTTCTATTTATGTTTTTTTTTCTCTTTACAATTTTATTTCATTATTACAGATTTTGTTATTTTATCAATAAATTTGTTGTTATTGTTATTGGTTTAGATTCAGAGTGGAATGGAGATGTCATATTTACAAAGTCAGAATAACAACTGTTCAAGTTCAAGTGAAGCAAGCAGCAGTTCAACAGAAACGCCGTCCAACAATTGGAATGAAACAAAATCACCACAGCAAACCGGTGAAAATTATGTTTAAAATTTATAGATAGTAAAATTCAATCTATCGTTATATCGTAAAAATCGTCTTCCAAATTTAATATAAACAATTTTTTTATTAACTTATTTATTATTTGAGAAAGAACATATTAAAAATAACTTATGACACCTCATTAATATATATATATTTGTTATAAATGAGCCATAGATAAATATATATATATATGTTATGTGTTATGGATGGTTACAGGTAAGAAGTTACCCAGAAAATGCAATCTTTTGAAAAGAACATATCTTTATGTAGAAGAAGTTTGAAAACGAAGTAGGCCAAATAAACGTAAGGGAGCGTATATTTTGGATGTATAGAAGTAGCGTAACGAGGGGGGATACTACTGGGTTGTATTCAGATAAAGTGGCAGATTTTAGAAAAAATTATAAAAAATTTTATAACTTAAGATAAAAAAAATAAAATAATTTTTTTTAAGATCAACAAAATTTTTTTGATGATGCGACTATTTGACTATTTTCGTGCTTGATGAACTTTCGCATAAATAACATGTCGTGAATATTAAATAATCAAGTTATTTTGACTTTAATTAAACAACACATAACTGGTGTAATAAATATTGTTATTGCTATAAAAAAAATTTGCTGTAAGACTAGGAAAATTAATTAATTTTGAAAATGTATTTTATTTTTATTTCTAATAGATCTATTTGTTTTTTAATAAATGTATTATAATAACCGTAATATATCATTTATTTGTAATTAATAGTATTGCAATTATTATATCTATTTACTTTTTTTTAATTTCAATCATTTTTTTATGATTTTTCAATAAATAATAAATATCCTTTAAAATTTTAAGTTTGAGGTAAAATAAAATTTTATTGAAAATTTATTGCGTGAATAGGTGAGAACGCGGGCCCTAAGTGTGACATTGGCTGCAGATACCTACGCTACGCCACTGGCATTAAATACTTAGAAAAGTAAACTATACAAATGTTTCTAATGAAAAGTTGCTTTTTCAACTGATCAACTTCTTCCTTGTGAACACATCCATATTAATAGTGATATTTTTATATTATATATTTTAGTCATTTGTATCTATAGAGAAAATTTAAAAATATATTTTTCTATGAATACAATCATTGTTAATAATACGAAAAAAATAATCATTCGAGTTATGAATGAATAAATTTTTATTCTTCTTATCTAAAGGTTTCGAAAAATTTCCGATTTAATTATTATATTATCAGAAGCAAAAAAATCTACTAGATTTATGCTCCGTTTTCTGACATTTTTGATATTAAGTGTTATTTTTTAAAATAAATTTTATTTATAAAGTATGGTATTTAATCTTTGTAAAAGTACCTTTTTTACTAAAATCGGTCCAGACGTTTCTTTTGGAACATTTTTTAAAATAAAATTCATGAAATAAAAAATAACTTTTAATTATTTAATGAATTGTATTATCTTTCTGCTTTAATGACGGCCTCTAGGCGATTTATCATTGCCCATATTATCTATTTGTTATTAGAGTATCGTTCCCATTTGCTAATTGGAGTTCCTGGTACTGAATTTCTGATTTTTGTTGGGAAAACCGACCATACACTGGTTAGCTCAGACATTATTCTCATCAAATATTTTTTATATTTATACTTTATAAATAAAATGTATTTAATATTAAGTTCTAGGGAATTTATTATGTGAGTTGACTGAAATTTTGGAACAAAATTGAAATTTGCTTGTAAAATTAATAGATTAAATTAAGAATTTGTTGATATATGTTTCTATTTTAAAATCATCACATTTACGTCGTAGATTTCGACTCTTAATAAAATAAAATATATAATAATAAATATATAAAATTATATATTAAACCAGTGGTGAGCAACCATTTTTATCAAAGGATCATACGAAAGTTCGACATTTCTTGGCGGATTGCAGACAAAAAAATTATTAAATCTTCAATATTTAATTAATAATACATATAATACATGTTTCTTTCAAGGTCTCAAAAAATCGTTTTATTGTTGTAGTAATTATTAAAATAAATATTTAAATTAACAGTAATCAAGTGGTCTGCAAAAAATTTAGGATACCAATAAAATAATATTGTACCATTAGACTTGGCGGGGGTTGCTCCTTGTATTAAACAATTAAAAAAATAAGCTATTTGAGAATTTTTATAAAATTCCCATGATATATATTTTCATGTTCTACAAAAAAAAAGTATCTGTATTCTTTAATTATTAATTAATAGTAATAATTAATATCGATATTTGAATAAATTTAAAATTTGCTTTGATTGATTAACACTTCTAATTTTCTATTATATAAAATAGAAGATATTAAGAAACTATATAATTAATTAATTGAAAGATGAGTTCGAACAAAAAAGATTTAAAAAATTTTAGCACATTTTTTTGCTTGAAATCTACCTAATTAAATATTTTTTTAACTATTGATAATAACTGTCTATTTTTAATAGTTTAATTAATTCCTGAATTTTATTGTGTCATATTTATGTTTTTTTTTAATTTCAATCATAACAATATGAGCATTTTTTTAAATTAATATTAAAACAATTTTTGTAACTTATTTAAAAAACAAAATCATTAAAAAAGTATAATTTATTGTATTATATATATCACACATTGCTATAATTACTTAATGAAAGGACAATATATTCATAATTATACATTTTAGTATAATAATTTAAATAATGGTTGTGTTAAATTTTGTTATTAAGTATTTTAATTTAATAATTATATATATATAAATTTATTTATAGGATGTAATTGAAAATTGTAGATAATTTTATAAGAACGGAGTGCAATTTGTGGATAAAATGCAAGTGAATTTAGAAAAAAAAAACATTTTTTTGACATAATTATTAATAAATTGTATAAATTTTTTTATAAATTACTTTAAGGATCACATTTGTTCCTATCTCAATCTGCTTTTTGTAAGATATTTTTATGCACTTTTTTAATTAATTTTAATTTTTCTCTTGCCATTATCTCATTTTTCTTGCCATATTTTTTTTTGTATTTTATTCTTTTCTTCAATGTAAATAGGAAACCTTTCAAAAAAATTTATTTATATAATAATTAAAATGATGAAACAATAATTAAAACAAAATAATTTTATAATTTATATAATCTTTATTATATATATTTTTTTATACAAAAAAAAAAAAACAACTTGCTAATCATTTATAAAAAAGTATATAAATTATTTATATAAAGAAAAATATTTTTTTCTTTAAAATCCTTTTTTTAGAAGTTCCTCCTTTAAAAGATTAACCCAATCACCTTTTATTTGGATTTGTCTAGCCACTTCATGTAGTTGTATTCGTATATTTCTATTTGGGTATCTTTCTTTAAAAAATTCAGTTATTTCATTTTTTAAAAGCTAAAAATTATAAAATAAATAATTAAAATTCAAAATTTAAATAATATATCAATATTTTTGTATGAACTTTTAAATTAGTAAATTTCCTTATTGTAAATATTGTTGGATGTCAATCCTGTTCTAATTTATACAAAAACACTTTACAGTTGCTTTTATTTATTAATACAACTACATAATCCAAATGTATCATGCCTATAATTTATTAAATATATTTTCATATATTAACAAATGTTTTTGTTAAAGAAAGTACACACCATTCATTTTTTATTTCTTCCAATAAGAGAAATACACAAATACAATAATTAATTCATTCCCACTTTCATGTTGTTTTGGGCAACATATTTTTCACAATTATTTTTTTGTAAAATTATCACAAACTATAACTACATATATTCATGTATGTAATTATTATAGAAACATACATCTTTTTCATAAATTGAATAAATTACAAAAATTTTCAAAAGTAATGGATTTGTAAATGTCTTTATTTGGGTATATCGAAATTCCTCACCAATACATATATATATATATATATGTTACGGTAAATGTACATTCTTGGGAAATGTATACATTTTCCGGTAAATGTGTACATTTCCCAAGAGTGTACATTTACTGTAACAAAAGTTAGGTATAAGTAAACTGAATATAATGTATATGTACATTTCCCGGCAAATGTGTACACCTGCCTTTACGTTTTGGTAAATGTATACTCTTACCTTCGTATTTTAAGGAAAGGTGGAATACAAGTAAATTAAAAATGTTGTTGCAGTAAAAAAAAATTGATTTAAATAAACATAATATATGGTAATTATACAGGAGACGGGCCCAACAAGGTAGGTGGTTGAAACTTACTTTGAGGTGTTCCTTGAATGATTCTGAACAACTTTATGTGCAACTTTTTTTAAGATCTCTTTTATTTTAATTAATAAAAAGTAATTAATTAGACAGTGTATTCCTCCTATATGAATGCTCTGTGGGTGACATATTTTGACTATGTTTTCTCTTTTTTATCTCTATCAGTACGTGTAGGTGGGTTCATGAAACTTACCTTGAAAAAAAAAAAAATTTAGAATTCAAGCTGCTGTTTATCCAACTTGCAAAAATATAATCTCATCTAAATAGAGATACCCACCACCTTGCCCCCACCGAAAAGTCGTAGGAATTCAAGGTCGGGGTAGAATTCAAGTTGCTGTTTATCCAACTTACAAAAAATATTATCTCAGCTAAAATGGAGATACCCACCACCTTGCCCCCACCGAAAGGTTGTTGTCGGGATTCAACGTCGGGATAAGTTGCAAGTCGTTGATGAAATCCAACGTCGAGAAAGAATACAAGTTGCTATATGTACTCGATTTCGTATTTTGTATGCTCACATTTACCAAAACGACATGGTCATTGTGAATTCAATGTAGATTTCCCTTATTGGAAATTGTAAATGTTAGTTGAATGCACATTACCCAAATGAGGAGGCTAATGTGCACATTTGCCGCAATATCTACTTTTACCGTAACATATACATCTAATTATTACATATATAACAATATATCAGATTTAAAATAAAATACTTATTAATCCATAAAAATTTAAATTAAATTCATTAATTGTATAATAAATTCAATCAAAGATAAATAAATACCCATTATAATAGAAATATTATCATAACTGGATAATTAACTAGAAATTAAACTACTATCAACATATAATAATTTTCAGATAGATTAATATACTATTTAAATATGTAAATTATGAATAAATATACAAGATGGGCGATGGATGAAAAGAGGATGTATTATATTCCTTATGTCAATGTTATATTGCAATTAAAACAGAATAAAATGGTATTAGCTACAGGCTCAAAGTCCATATATGAAAATCTACTAAATAATCATCGTTCAATTATATCTTATTATCCTAAATCATTACAATGTTTAATTTATTTTTTATTTATAAGAAATATGATTAAAAGTTCTTACCCATATATCTCCATGAATTCTTTTTATAATGGTAATTTTCAAAGTTCCACGACGGCTTATATCTAAATAAATTGGTAACATATGATTTTTATTTCTTTCAATAAAATATTGACAATTTTCAGGTAATGCTAAAATAAATATAATAAATAAATAAAAAAATATAAACAATTTTTAAAATTAAATTAATATTTTAATATTAATAATAATAATAATTATAATTCCGTATTTATTAAAAAAATAAATAATTGAAAAGATAGTAAGCAAACGCTTTCAAAATACTTAGAAAGAATGATTAAACAATTTATAATTATATAATAAATAAAAATATCTAATTTAATAAAATACACAAAAATAATTTATTAAAATGTCCCTAAATGTCAATTTGGAAAAAAAACTTTATTGCTTTTGTTTTAGGAAATTTGATTGTATAAAAGGAAATTATTTAAAAAACAAAAACAAATTACATTGATTTATACCTGTCTGTGGTTTCCAACCGGAGGGATATTCCGTTTTGATAGATGGATTAGGTATATATTTTTTTGGAAATAAATTTGTTACATGATTCCATTCGTCAGGTGATGAGGTTTTAATATAGCTAGGATAATTATTTAATAATGATTCTGTTGATCTCAATCGTATCTGACTTATCTATATATAATTTTTAGGAAATAATATTTTTGGAATTATATTAATAAATAATAAAAAATAGAAGAAGTTTTGAAAGTAGCAAGTATTTACCCGCGGAGCAAATATTCGCAAACATCCGCTAAGTTGAGTAGCCATTTTGATTGAGTATGGTTCATCATTTGTCCGCTAAGCTTCGCCATTTGTGTTTTTCCCTCGTCACAACATGGAGCTTCATCTACAATGCATTTAATATATTTTCTTCCACAAGATCATTGGTTTCTTTTTGTTTGATGTGATTCTATTTGTGTTCTAACAAATCAATGGATTTTAGTGAATGTTCTGATTAAATATTTTTCGATAAATTCAAATCATTTTGTATAAAATTTGACAGTTTTTTTAGTGATTGAATGACTACGTGCCTATGATGATAGGATAGGTGGCGCAAATCAGGAAGATGTTTGCGGTGAATGCGCTCACTCGATAGGCTTGCATATTCATTTAACTTTTTTTTTTTTGTAAATATTCATAATTTTTCTATGTTTGAAGAAATTATTATGTTTATTGATTTAAAAGGTATGCATGAATTTTTTCAATTTTAATTTCTTTATTTTTTTAATTTTACATTTATAATTTGGAAATGTGACCTCAATCCTTTGAACGAAAAAGATTTTTCTTTTTTATTTAAATTTTTCTTTTTTTTTAAAACAACTTTAAAATCATTTGATTTTAAATAAATTATTTTGAATTATAATGAGTTAATTTTAAATCAACAATCTTTATTTTTTTAAATAATTTGATTCATTTTTTTTGTTTAATTTGACTTTTTTTCTCAATCATCCTCCACCAACCTGTAGAATGTTTCATTTTCTTGGTTTTTGATATTATTTTATTTTTATTATTTTTTTATTTTCTTACATTATTACTTATTATGATTTTTATTTTTTTTAATTTTAGTGATTATAAAGTCAGTTGAATATAATAATGGCTGGGAGGGATAAAAAAAGTGTTATGATTAAGAAAGAAATTGTTCAAACACATGATGAATCCGCTTCGGTTGATCCATTAAAAAAAGACATTGCAAATAATAAAAATAAAAAGAATAAGGTAATTAAAAAACAAATTTTGTCTAATAAAAAAAGGAATAGTAATTCTGCTTCTTCGAATCATATGAAACGAAATAGTGAAGTGGTGAATAATTCAGATAATTCTAATTTAGTTGGCCAAATTAAAAAATCAAATAATATAAGAAAAGCTAGGCCCTTTAAATCGGATCAGGGTAGTCCATTATCTAGAAATGGCACACGATCTAGTTCACAAACAATCCGTCTCTTAAGAAATGGTAAAAAAAGACAATTAGAAGATTCAAAGGATTTAAATGATTTTGAAAATATCCAAAAGAAAAAACGAAAATTATTACCAGTAAAAACGGAAAAAATCAACAACGAAATGCCTTCAGATGATAATCCATCTTCATCGATTAATGAAAATGAGAATTGTAGTGATGTAAATAATGATACAACAATCATATCGAATGGGAAAAATTGTCCCATCGATAATACTGAATTGGAACAGAAAATAGATCTCAAACTTAAAGAAGATGAAACAATTAATTCAAATTCAGAACCTAGTCATATTGATGAGATGGATTTGAATTTAAAAGATGAAAAAGATATTTTGGGAACAACAAAAGACAGTTGTGATGTCATTGAGAAAAAAGAAACAAAAGAGGAAATTCTTACAATGATCAACACTGAAATTGAGATTGGTACAAATAATATTGATGATAAGAAATGTATTAAAACACTTGTCCATGACATAAATGAATTGACAAAATACAATATGGAAGATTCTACAACTACGGCAAAAAATGAAGAATGTAAAGATTTCTTAGAAATCAGCACAATAGAAAATGATTTATCCGATGTAGAACAGTATGATATTTCCCAAGAATTCTCAATTAAAATTGATTCTGTATTATGTGATACAGTTTTAAAAGGGGAATCTATTTCATTAAGTCACAATGATTTTATTGATAATAATAATTTATTATCAGAAAATTCTGTTGAGACAACTCAAGTGCGTAGATCAACGCGATCCTCCATTGACAAAACACGAGCTGCTCTTACAAAATGTTTTACAACTGCTCGATCAACAGGTAAAACGAACAAAGGTGATAAGCCAAATGCAAACGATACTCAAGAGACAGTGAAACCTCCCTCATCTAATACTGCCAGTCCCAATCTTACAAACGTGAAATCACCAATAAGTTCACCTGTGCTTGACTCATCGGAAGAGAATGTTAATGTGTTGACGGTGGTTTCTACAGTCACAAAAGACATCGACACAGCGAAAGTCGAGACTGATAAGATTAATGAACAAGAGGAGAATATTTCACAATCAAATTCCAAAGTGAATGGTATCCCTTCATCACTAGATTTTGCAACTCAATCAATAATAAATAGTCAAGAGAAAAATCCAACTGTTAATGGAAAAATTGATTCGACCATTTCATCTTCAACACCAAGTGAATTGAAAGATAGCAGCAACAATTCAGAGATAATGCCAGTTGAGGAAATCCCTACTAAATTATCTCTGGCATCAACAAGTCCAATTCAATCTGTGATTGAACCCCCGCCAACAATTCAGGACTCTCCCACAACATTAAATTTGCCACGACCCACCCCCCTCTCGCCACAATGTACCTCAACGCCAAACACAATCATCCCTCCTCCAATTCTACCCGAACAAGAAACCAATCAGATTAAAGATTTTGTAATTTGCGAATTAACAAAAATACAAGACGCAGAAGAATCTACTAAAAATGTACTTGCATCAATTGATGTAGCGAAATTTTATAATACAGAAAACATTAGCCGTGTTAATGGAGAAATGAATGGCGTAATAGATAATAATGATTCAGAATTTGCTAAAATTGAAAGTAAACTACCTGAAGAAGAAATTGTTCAAAATCCAATATCAAATAATGATAAAGATGAACTAATGGAAATAGATCAAGTCGTAGCACCAGAAACAGAATCCAATACAAATAATAATTCCGAGATAATTGCAGCTACAAATAATGTTTCATCTGAAATCCCAGAAGATATTGTAGGTAAGGAAATAATTTTAAAAGCTTTAGGCTTGCAATCTCTTAAAGACGCTGCTGAAACCAAGGCCGCCTTATTATCCAATCGATCCAAATTGGAAGGGAATTATACAGGCACACTTAAAACTATAATTAAACTGCATAAATCACCTGAAAGGAAGAAAAAATCACTTAAATTGGTATTAAAACAAGATCGTTCTGAAGATCAAGAACAAGATGATCAAATTAAATATTCAATCAGCAAAGAGGTAAATTTTGTTTTATAATTAAATTTGTTTTTCCCAATTTATAAAGTAAAACTATTCATATTAATGTTTTGTTTTTATTTTTCAGGCAGGAGATGAAATTGATGGTAAGTTAATTTCTATTTAAATTTTTTAACATTATTGTTAGTATATATAGAACAATTTTATATTTTATTCAATTTTTTTTTAGAAGTTAATTTAAATAATAACACTGAAGATATCAATAATAGTGAATTATCGCCTGAAAATGATGAATCAAAAAGGTTAATAATTTGTTCAATAAAAATGCATATATATATATATATTCCTTTATGAATTAGTAGTTATATTACAGTTTATAAATATAAAAATAAAAATAAACTATTTTTAAGTTTACTAATACTGCCGCACATTCATAATCCTCAAATCATGAGACTTAGTCTGATTTCGACTTCAAGGAACTCACATGATTAAATAAAATTAGGTGCTTTTCGAGAGAAAAAAATTCTAACAAATAACAATATCCAAGAATCATTGGTCCCGGTCAATTAAAAATTTTAGTAGCCTAATCTCATTCAATACTAAAGGATTATTCACATCATGTCACAGTGGAAAAAATGAAAAAAATGAAAAATAAATAAAACTAACATAACAAAGTAAATATTGAATTTTTTCAATGAATAAATGCGCGATTGCCTATAAAGTTTTTTTTTTTTGGATGGGGTGTTGCCGTCGATAGACCAACTATTAAGGCAGTCCTACTCTTGTTAAAAAAGAATTTGCCCACTTTTGGTTTAAAATGAAGTATCTCTATTCTAACAATTTTTTTAAATATTTAATTAGCCAGTGTGCCAGATGCCAAGAAAATTTGAACTGGTTGGTCCAATCTTAGTTTAAGAATAATTCTTCCTTATTTTTAAATTATGATGAATAATATCTGTTAATAATATAAATGAAGAAAATAAATACTAAATTCACAGAAATTAGAGAAAATAATACGAGTATATATTTCGTTATTTAAGAAAATCTGGAAAATTATTTCTATATTTTGTAGTGGCTTTATATCTCATAATGTAATTTTTCAGCTTAAATTTTTTTGATAATATGAGCATTGTTTATTTATAATAGGATAATTATTAAATACTAACAAATATATTACTAAATATAGCTGTAAATTAAATGTGTCTTAACCATAAAACCAATATATATCTATATTTTTATGCATTATTTTTTAGCAAGCAATTTTTACTTATTATTCCTGAAAAGAGTTCTTCGTTTTCAATTCATCCTGGACGTCTTTGTTCCGATGTATGCAGCTATTGCTTTGGAAAATTTGGTTCTCTGGATACTCCATGTCATATTGCTCAGTTAAAGTCTGTAGATAGACAACAAAAAATACTTGAAAGTAAGTAAATTTAAAATAAAAATTCAGACAAAGATTAAATTTATTTTTATTATTAATTACTTAAAAGACATTAAGACATTTTCCTGTTTTAAGATGAAATTAACTTTAAAATAAACAATTGCCATTTTTTAAGGTAAACATTATTCTTTTAACATGTTTCTTTTGAAATCTATTTACCCTTTTAATTGAAACTTATATTAAGTTAAAAAATAATAATCTGTTGAAGGAAGACTGTTAATACTTGATGCTCAAACCGTCGATCTATAATCACTGAAACATAACGAAATAAGATTGCATCATTAGACTATTTTCTACAATTTTAAAACTCATTCATTCAAAAGTATATTTTTCAAACAAATATAAATAATTGAAAATGTATATTATTTAATATATAAATATCAAAATTGCTTTCCTTTTAAAATATATATTTTAAACAATTTGTATGAAAATATGTTTACTTAATTAATTTTTTATTAGCTTTTATAAAATATTTTGATGTTTCATTTTTACAGTTGAGACACATTTAACAGCCGACTCTTGTCTATGTGATGCTTGTATAAGGCATGTAGATCGTAAAGCAAATTGTCCAAGTTATAAGGAAAATAAAAAACGTCATCAAATGAAAACCAATCAATGCAGTGCATTGGGATGTTTGAAATCTGCTCAACATTATATTCGGAGAAAATGGCTTATCAAACTTAAAAGAAGTATTGCGAAAAAGGTATCATATATTATATATATTATACACATATCACCCGCGTTATTTGTTTTACACAGTTTATAAATTAACGGATTTCAAAAAACTGGTGAAAATGTATATTTGGTTGCTAACCTAATATGCAAGGTAGGACAACTTAGAGTTAATAAATCAGAAGTGGTTCTAGTTATTTATTTATTTCTTTTAAACACTTATTCTACAACTTAGAAAATTTTATTTTCATGTTTTAAATATATTGGACAGGTGACGCTCTCCATTAGCAATGCACTGATTTGCTCGATTCTTAAAACTTTGACCGACTCTTTCCAACAAAGCAACCGGTATGTTGACCACGGTCTGATGAATATTGTTTTTAAACTCAGTAAGGCTCCTTGGGCGATCGGTATACACAATGGACTTTAGATAGCCCCATAAAAAATCGCAAGGGGCTAAATCGTGCGAACGCGATGACTATTGAATATCGCCTCTTAAAGAGAAGGGAAGTGTTTCCAAAGTGTTTAAAAGAAATTAATCAATAACTATAATCAATTCTATTATATTAACTCTAAATCAGCAATTTGTCCTACCCTGTAGATATAGTATAGTATATAAATAATTTTTGAATCTCATTTTTTTTTTAAATTCTACAAAAAATTAAATAAAAATTATATTAATAATTCACTGCTTATCTTGTAGCATATTCTTTATTAAACACACATTAAAATCATTTCATTTCTATAAAATATACACGATGTATTGATAAAGCTAATAGCAGAATTCCCCCTCTGTAAAATGAATAAAATACTAACTCTATATAATATATATATATATTATTTTATGAACTAAGTATAATTTTATTTACATTATTTCAAGAAGACTTTCTTTTCTTTTACTTTAATAAATGACTGAATTATGCACATTTTAGTATGTTTACACTGTTTTACATTTAAGATTTTGATTTTCACGGTTTTGTGCAGAATCTATCTTCCGTGTAAATCGAGGGATAGTTGCAATATAGTCTAATATAAAGCCAAACCAAGTATTTAATAATAGAACAATCTACTAAAAAAATATAAATAAAATACTTTTCCCTTTCAGGTACCTCTTGATTCTGATAAATTGCCACAAAATTTACCAATACCACTTTGTGAAGATCATTACAATTGGGTGGATTATTATATGGTATGTGGTATTTGTAAGAGACGTCTCTCTCGAAATCATATGAACGCTTTGGGTGCTGACGTTCAAGAGATAAACAAGACTCTCGCCCAAGATGGTATTCCTGTTCGTCTTACTGACAAAATGTTCCTCTGCAAGTTGTGCCGTTATTATAGCACTCTTCGTATCAAGCATTCACATAATGTTAAATTGACTGGTAGCAACAAAATGTTCATTCATGCTTATAAAAAAAGGTATTTATTTTTCCTGCCTTATGTCGTGTCTAATTCTAATACATTTTATTTAAAATGAATAATAATGAAAATAAACAAACAATATAATTAAAAACAACAAAAAGGCAATATATGTATCGATTAGAGAACTCATAAATAAATGATACTACTATTTAATATCTATAATTAGTTATTATATTCATATATATATATATAATAATAAATAGATATTATAGATAGATGATTTAGAAAGGCATATTTAAAATTATTAATTTTTATAATTGTAATATTAATGAAAGGTTATTTCATATTTTCAGAATATTATGTTTTCATGATATTGAAATTGATGCAGGTTCTGATGAATCTACATCAAATTCAAAGACCAAAAAGAAACGTAAGCGCAAAGGGAATGATCATTCAAATCAGACTAAAGATAACAATACGGTAGCAGCTATTTCTTCACAACCTAAACTTGACGACAACCAACAATCAACATCTACACAACCAGATAAACAAAAGGAGCTCCAAAATGAAATGACATCGAATGAATCATCTTCGCCAATTGTTGATATTGAATCTTTAACTGAAATTTCGATCATGAAAAAACCACCCACAAGTATCAAAGTGAAAACAACAACTTCCAATTCTACAACAACTTCCTCATCTTCCTCCTCCTCCTCTTCCTCAACATCCTCTGTTTCACATCCAATATTCCGAACAGTTGGCAACGGGAATGGGGGCACAGTAATCCTTTTGGAACAAAATCCACTTCGAAATCCAATGGATGATGTTGTGAACAGGCCATTTTATCCTGGCCTGGATCAACTTCCTTTAGAAGCCAATTTGGAATTCCCCAACACGAATATAGAAGATAAATATGTTAATCAAAATTGGGATAAATGTACAGCAACCATTCAAATGGAGAAAAACACTAAAGTTATGTATCAAAAATTACAATTACCTTATGGCAACGCTTCGAGTTTTTTTCGTCATATGGTGCTTTTAGAGAAATTTTGGCGTTCAGGTGATCTAAGTTTAACCCCATCAGCCAGTAATGAGGCTATTAATTATTTCCGAAGTGTCCAAACTCGAGTTCGTTCTTTTGAAGGATACCCTGCCGTTTCAGTTCCCGTTCAGACCCAAATTTTTCCAGCTACTTCAACGGCTTCATCCAAACCCCAAAATGAATTACCTTTCCGAAGAGCGGCATCTGCTACCTATACACCGACCGCTACCATCACGAGTAATTCTTCCAATAATACTCAAATAATTACACAAAAAAGAAAACCCGTTCCAAATCTATTACAAATGAATCCTGATGGAATTTCATTTACATTAATGCCAGGTACGATTAGTCGACCTATGACAACAACCCAATCCATTTCCACCACCACGACGATGACGACAACAACAACAACAACCGCATCAAATAATTCAAATAATCCAATCAGTACCTTAACATCGAAAAGTAACATGGTCATTTGTGATGTACGTTCTTTAGCCCCACAAGAAACTATTGAACGTTGGGACCAAAAGAAATTTTCAAGTATTGAAGCTTTGACCAATAATCCTTCATTATCAGTATCAATCGTCCCTGCAGCAACTCCTACACCTCAAAGCAATACAGTAGTCACTCCAACCGGGATTATTCTTTCCCGAAATCCTGAAATGTGTATTTCCTCTGTGACTGTAAAAAAAAAATAAGCCAAAAATGTATTTATTTTATACTAAACATTTTATATATATATATAATATAATATATTATATATTATATAATATTATTTATTAATTAAAAAAAGTTTAATTTGAAAAGGGTATATATATATATATATATATATACTCGGATTCAAAAATCTTATTAATAATTAGAATTCAACATTAAATGAATAAATCATAAATTTAAAAAAAAGCTTCTCTAAAAAGAAATAGTGATGACTTTTAAAGACAAATTTTAAACAAAAACTTAAAAACTATTTAATCAGAATAAAAGAATTTATAAAATGTTAATTATTAATTAAAAATATAATAATGAAATATTTTTATATTATTAAATTTTTTACAGAAGCACAAAGTGTAAAGAATTTATTTAATTAAGGATATTAGAAAAATAGAAAAAAAAATATAAATTTTCATGTCGAAATATATTTAAAATATAAATTTGTAAAAATAATGGATAAAATATATTGTTTTTTCATTCGTGTTAATTTTTAGAGAGAAATGGAAAAATTTATCTTTTACAAAGTTATTTACATAGACATGTGCATATATATATATATGTATATATATGCATATTTATATACATATACATATACATATATATATATATATATAATAGTGCCTGAATTTTAAAGAGAGAAAAATATAAAAATATAAATATATATCATTTTATTTCCATCATCAATATTTTTTAAAATAACATATATCACTTAATGCATACAGATATAATATCTTCACACTTGTACAATCATATTATCATTATTTTTAATATTTTATTATTACAAATAATTCTTTATGTATATACCTATAAATATATTTTATAATATTAAATGAAAAAAAATTCCCTTACTTAAATTTAGCACATTGTTAACCATTTAAGGCAATAATTATTTAATATAATAATAAAAATTTAAAAGAGAAATAATTTTGATAAATATTAATAATTATTTAATATGTTTTAGAGAATCTCTTTAATGAAAGAAAATAACTAAATAAAAGAAGTTGATTTATCTTAACTAAATTTCTTGAAGCAATATTTTTATTGAAACTTAAATATGATTAGACATAATTAAGAGAAAAAAGAAAAAAGAAATATTTAAAATTGAGAAAAATATAAGGTACATATTTTTTTTAAAAAAAGAAAAAACGAAAAATAAATTTTTTTTTTTATTATTTTTAAAACAAATATATTACATTTTTTTTTATTACATACATTCAAATCTTAATAATATCCACACACATACCTACATTAATTTATATTATTTATTTCTTAAACTTCACAATTATCTATCTTTATATAAATATATATTTATATATATATTTAAAACACGATTTTTTTTAATTTTATAAAAAATAGGGAAATATAAGGGCCTTATAATTTATAACTGAATCATGTAATTAAAAAATTAATCCAAATTGTAAAAAATTTGAATGAATTTATTCAAATTTTTTGTTTTTTTAATAATTATAATTTTTTTAAAATGTTTCTTATTTTTATTTTTTCTCATATCATTACATTTATTATCATATATTCATATATTTATGTTCGATAGTTGTGTTTTTCTTATTCCAAGTCATTTTTTTTAATACTTCTACTACTACTACTACTAATTTTTATTCTATTTTTTGAGTTCCTTAAAAGGGACAGAAAACGGAAACAGTTCTATTAGAACGTAGAAGACTTAAACTATATATATTCTACTTTATATTCATTTTTTATTTTGTCCTTTAACTACAATATAAATGTTTCTTTTAAAAGGATTCTTTATATCAATTTTATATCAAAGAAAGGGAAAAAGAAATAATTTAATTATTTATTATTCTAAAGACTAATTTCTATTTAATAGAGAATTATATAATAAGGATTAAAATAAATTCAAGGGAGCATTATTCTGTTGATAAAGAACACTTAAAATAGTTATCATTTCTGTATGGTATAGATTTATTAATTTATTATAAATATATCGGGTCACTAATTAAATAAAATTATTCATAATATAAATACATTTTTTCGAAATTACATATTAACGATTATTAATGAATAGAAATCCACACTACCAAGAAAAGTGGTTCATTAAAAAACAAAACAGTTATCTAATTTATCTATTTATATAAATCAAATGGAATATGCTCTCAATTTATTTAGGATATTATTTGAAATTAATTTATAATTTAATGAACAATTATTTTATTACTAACGGAAACATGATCTATGCAAAATTTTTCTGAAACTTTTATATTGTAGTTTCCTTGTTTTATTTCAAATTTTTTTTTATAAAAGTTTGTAAATAATTTGTATATAGTATTTAATAATAGGTGTACTATTTGTTAAATGATTATTATTATTATTATAATTTAGATTTTATGGTAATATAGATTGACTATTTTCGTTTTCGCTATCCCTTAAATTTTATTTTATATAATATATATAATTCATTTTGAAAAAGGTACTTTCAAATATATTAATATGTTATTATAATTATTATTATTATATTATACCTTCGTAAGTTAATTTTATGAGTTGATTAATTTATCAATCTTAATCTATATATCTATTTTGGAATATTTGTTTTTCTGTTTTATAAATATCAATCAACATTTTAATTATTAATATTATTATACATTTTATAAATAATAAGTTTTAACAATTTATTATTATAAAACTAGAAATGATTTTTTTTCTTTTTTTACTAAAAGCATTTCTAGGCAGTGATATCCAAAGACTATTCTTCATTAAAGATTTGCCTTAATAATAAAAAAAAAACAAAAGTGAAATATTTGTAGTTTTCAATAAATAAATGAACAATTTTTTCTTCCTTATATATATTTTTAAACTCAATCCTAAAATGTCCTATCCCATTTATTTCAATCTTTTTGTAATTATTGTAAGTTGTTCTTTAAGATCAGGGAAGAATTCATAATAAAATAAAAAATAATGAAATGAAACGGGAATGAACTAATTGGCTGTAGAAATTTTTTTTAAATATTTTCTTACTAAGTAATTGAAAGCTATAATAGATACAATACGAACAACATTTTTTTTAAACATAACTTTTTCATTTACACCGTTATTTTTATAATATTGATTGTATATTATATTAAATTTGTCTTTTTCCCTTATACATCATTTATTAAAGTTTTTTATTTATTTAATTAGTTAAAAAACTGATTATTATTTAATTTTATATATTTAACGAGTATAAATATATATTTAATATTAAATACTAAGAGAATTGAAATGTTATGTACTTATAACTATAATTTTCATGTTTTTGTTTGATATTTAATGAATATCAAGAATAGACAGGGTAAGAAATGATGATATTAGACTGTTAATGAAGATAGAATGTAATCGGACAGAAAAAACTGATTTGGTATGGACATGTCCAGAGAATGCAGGACCATAGGCTCCCCAAACTGGAACTGGATCCCGAACTACAAGAAAAAGAGAGGCAGACCCAGAATTGCATGGAATGATGGGATACAGAAAGCGATGAACGTAAGAAACCTGGACATTCGACAGTGGGAAGATAGAACGCAGTGGCCACTGGGTATCGGACAACGACAACCCGATTAATATATATATATATATATATATATATATATGTTTGATATTTGTAATTTTATATCTAACAATAAGTAGAGAGGAACAAAAAACTATTCTACAGGAATACGTAATCAAAATGTTATTATTTTAAATATATATATATACATATAAGTGAGCATTTATGTCAATTCGGAAGAAAAGGAACTACGAACTAGGTATGCCATAGAAAATTGTAAAAATAATTCAAGAAAATAGATTTGTGTAAAGGAACTTCTGTAGTTGATTATTTGATTGAATTCTGGAAAGAATATTACTGATATATCATAAGACATCTATCAAAAGACTAAGAAAGTGGTAGATGAATATAAATAATGAAGTGAGGAATGAGGAGACGGGAAGTATAGATTCTGCTGCCCGGAGCAGATACAACATTTTCCACCCTCCCATCTATTCACACATTAAATTTTCAATATTATTTAAAGGAAATTTATCGATACTGAACATTGTGAAATATATAGTTTGCTCACTGAATAAAATCATATTTAACATTCATTTTAATAAAAACAAATTAAATAAAAATTAGTATTAATTTATTTTAATAGAATAGAGGAAAAATTTTCAAAAAAAAAAACAATAAGATGTCTTATGTGTGTATCAAAAAAGAAGAGGAAGAGAAAAATAATAAAAATTTGGAAAATACTTGAAAAAGAACATTAATGGAAAATTCACTTAAAATATAAATATTATAAATTGATTATGTTACATGTTGAAACTGTAAAAATGTATATTATAATAGAAATAATAAATTTATAATAATTTGAAATCATCTCCATATTTATAACTGGCTATATAAGTTTTATAAGAGTAGCGGGTGGACAATCTCTATGATCCCGTCTACTTCAGGGATACAACCCTACTCACGCAAGCCACGACTTTTCCTCGTCTTCATTTGAGGAAGTCGCGTCCCAAACCCTAAATAAGTTAACCTGTGGCCAGGCGCAGAAATGAATTAATTTCAAGCTAAAGAAACAATTTCAAATAATTTTAATATATCTATTAATACAATAAAAACAGATATGGATATAACATAAATATTTTTAATTTTATTTTATTTATAATATATTAGAAAGCGCTGGCTGTAACGTCATATAATTTTAATTTAAGAAAAAACTAATGAAGATGATTTTCCCGAGGATAAAACCGTCCGTCCGTCCGTATAGATGTGTACAGCCTGAACGGCTCAACCGATTTTGATGAAATTTGGTATATTTACTTAATGCATCAGTGGGATGAATTGATCAACTTTTGGTGCAATTCCGGAAACCGAAAGTGGTAGTATTAGCGATCGACGATAGGAAGGAAAGGGTTATTTTCACACCAAAGGAGATTCATGCACTTTGTATTGGTTTTATCCTCGAGAAAAATCATATTTATTAGTTTTTTCTTGATTTAAAATTGTATGACGTCATCCAGCCATTCATGACGTCACAGCCTGGTCTTGCATATATATTATAAATAAAATAAAATTAAAAATGTTTATATTTATTATTTATGTATGCCTATCTGTTTTTTATTACATTAATAGATATTTGAAAATTATTTGAAATTGTTTCTGTAGCTGGAAATTAATTTATTTCAAACCTTCGGTCGGTTCGGACCTGGCCACAGGTCAACTTATTTCTGTTAAGAAAATGCATGATTCGTGGAGATATGTGAAAATCCCCACATGTGAAATTTGGTGTGAAAACAATACCACCCTTACTATCGTCGGTCGGTAAAAATCCTTTCTATTCAATATTAAAATCCTTCCCATATACTCCATCCACTCGCCAACCTGTTTAGGCAACGATGTGTTTCATGGCTACCCCCCCCTCCCATTCATTCAATGGTGTATTTTTAAAAAGCTACTGCTTCGCTTGCCACAATTGAAATCAGGCTTTTCTTAAACCAAACTTGACATTAAAATTAATGCTCTGTTTGTCGGTCATAAGTAATTTTTATTGTTCACACCATTTACAATATATACCATGTCCCCATCATGTTGTTGCCGTCCTGGGCTGGCGCACGTTGGCGCGGCGCCATCTACTTGTGGTGTGCGGCACCACAATCTCTACTTTTACGTAATAATGTAATAAAAATATTTGCTTTGTTTTGTAATTGTTAAAAATATACTCTGTTATATACTCATAGTTCTGTCAATATTTATCAATATACTGAAGTTGCATCAAAAATGAGGTCTATTAAATGAGAAGAAAATTTAAAAGAAGAGTTGACTTAGAAAAAAGTTTGGGAAACCTTGGTCTATATCTATATCTAAATGTTTTTAATTCATCATATTATATAAAAATCTGGAGTGTGTCTCCACTCGACTATCTCGCAAATTTGTATTGGATTAATGAACCTATATTATATATTTAAATTAAATTTAATTAATAAATTAAAATTAATCAATTATATTTATTAAACCAGCGCGTGTTTGACTCTTTGTTGATGACACCATGTCACTGGCATGATTGGCAGTCAACTTGTTAAAAAATTTAAAAAACTAATTCCGGTACTTTCAGCAATTCAATCAAGCTAAAATTCTATATATAGCAGTTTTATACAATTTTTAATCATGATTTTTACAGTCGTTTTAGAGGAAAAAAATTCAAAACGTTGTAGGTAATGACTCTTCCTGATGAGCTACATTTCTCAAAAGTTGATAGAAAACGAATTTTGAATAATGCTAATTTACCAAATTTCATTTTGTGAAATCTTGTCTACATACACACATACACACACAGACATTTGTCTCAACCTTAGGGAAAATGACTCAGGGTACTTCAAAACGTATAAAAACATCAAAATCCTAACATCGAAAATTTTCGTGATCGCAATACTATCTCTGGCGAGATAGTAAAAAGAGACGGTTTATTTTAAATTCTATCTACAATACAATGTAAAAGAAAAGATACATATACGGATTGATATATTTACTCAGTTTTTTTAATTAATTTATGCATATTAAATATATATATATATATAGTTATATAATACATGAAATTTAAAAAAAGAGCGGTGTTGTGTCGTTAGGAAGTGATATTCTTTCATTTTCATTAAATTTTCGAATATTCGACACTTTATGACTGATTGTGATGTTACCTAAACGAACGCACATATTATTCTTATCCACTTCATATTCATCATCATTTACATTCTCTCCATCATCATCATCATCAAACTGAAACATGAAAATAATCTTAATAAACTGGCCATTTGAAAACAAACCTATCTAAGAATGAGGTAGGTATAGATATTCTCATCACTAAATTATATATATAAACTTATTTAATATACATAGATTATTTTACAGGGTCATCAAAAAAGGTGGACGGGATTTTGAAGAATAATAAAAACCGTAATACAAATGGTAGAATATTTATTTATACATTAAAAGACACAGAAAATCTTAAACTTTTTAATGTATTCTTAAAAAGTTTTGATGTGTGCTCCCCCGGGCGGCCACAAAATAGGACTATTCCTCCCAATCCAACGGTCAGGAGATCTGTTGTCGAGAACATCTTGGACAATTAATCTAGTGTTATGGAGCTCCATCCTGCTGGAAAGTGACATGAATGGCCTTTTCCCTTTTAATCCCTTGAACTTGAGGGAACACATACATTTCCAACATATTCAAATAAATTGTGTCTGTAACCGTGTTTTCTGCAAACATGAAAGGGCCGATAATATGATCCTCCTTAAGTCCACATCAAACGTTGACTTGCCCACTGACCTCAAAATATTTATAATGCTACTCAATCTCTTGTTAATTTTGTGTTGATGACGTGTTAATTTATCGAATAGTTGTACCACAAAATCCCGTCCACCTTTTTCGATGACCCTATATTTTAAGAAAGAATACAATTATACACGTGTATATATAGAACAGTGATTCGCAAAGTGTGCGCCGCGGCTCCCGTCAATATGGATATTACCGAAACAATTGAAATTAGATATTTTATATTATCACAAGGAAAATAGTAAGTACAAATAAATAAATTTTTCGCTGTAGAATGGGTAATAGTTGACCTGTGGCTAGGCGAAGAACTGACCGACGTTTTGAAATAAATTAATTTCCAGCTACAGAAACAATTTCAAATAATTTTAATATATCTATTAATACAATAAAAAACAGATATGGATATAACATAAATATTGTGACGTCATGAAGGGCTGGGTGACGTCATATAATTCTAAATTAATAAAAAACTAATGAAGATGATTTTTCCTGAGGATAAAACCAATACAAAGTGCATGATTCATGGAGATGTGTAAAAAATCTCCTCATGTGAAATTTGGTGTGAAAATAACACTCCCTTCCTATCGTCGATCGGTAATACTACCACTTCTTGTTTCCGGATATACACCAAAAGTTGATCAATTCATCATACTGATGCATTAAGTAAATACACCAAATTTCATCAAAATCCATTCAAGCTGTCCCTTACTATCGTCGGTGGGTAAAAAGGAAAGTTTTCCAATTTTTCAAGAAAGTCGAAAATTTAGCCGCGCAAAAAATCCTATTATTTAGGAAGCCGCAAACCGTAAAAGGTTGGGAATCTCTGATATAAAACATACTTCATCGAAATTGTCTTCCAGCAGAGATACAATTTCATCATTATTCTGTGCCTGGGCAAGAGTGATGGCAGTTTCTCCCGATTCATCTTTGACGTTAATATCCGCTCCTTGGGCAACTAAAAGTTCTATAATATCAAGTCTTCTACGTAAAACAGCCACCATTAATGCTGTCTGTCGACCTGTCTATAAAAAACAAAAACAATTAAAATTAACTAAGCGTAATTATAAAAAAGATGGGCCAAATTTTAAAAATAAAATGAAAAACTTTACTGGATGCATATTTTAAGTAATGTTTTATAGTAATAAATGATTGATTTTATTTTGTATTAAAAATTTTAATTTTTTTCATTAATTATTTATTATTTTATAATTTATAATACCTTAAGTAAGTATAATTTAATTTACTTTTCTATCTATCTATCTATCACTGTAACTCTACGGAACTCGAAAGTTCTTGGCCGCAGCAGCCATTCCTCCAAGTGTCCTTATCCTGAGTTATAACCATCCAACTCCTACTTTGTCCTATCTCTCATGTTCTTTCCTACATTGTCCACCCACTCCGTCTTTGGTCTTCCAAGCGGACATTTCCCAATCGGTCTCCCCACCAATATATTTTTCCGCCAGTCTTTCCTCTCTCATTCTAGCCACGTGCCCTGCCCATCAGAACCTTCTCAATTTTATAATCCTAACTATGTCTGGAGATGCATAGAGATCATGCAATTCCTCATTATGCAGCTCTGCCATTCTCCGGTGACCTCATATTATTATTTCCTTACAGAAACTAATTATTTAAATTTTTCTACACTTTCAATTTAGTTCACATTTAATGATATTAATATATAAAGACGATGATTTCTTAAAAATACTCCTATTTTACTAACAATAAGATATTCAACAAAATCAAGAAATTTTCACTGTGAGAATGAAATAAAAATAATAATTGTGATTGTATGTGTGTGCTTATAAATATATATATACCTTGATGTTTGATTTATTGATATCATGGACTCGATTGAACATCCGTCGGAGGGTATCTCGTCCATCGGGGGTCAAAGGGGTTGGACTTAGCGACGCCAACATCGCTGGACTGTACCCGGCCCGATTCATTATGTCAAGGTCACAGATATTCGAGGAGATTAACGCATTGACACAATCCCAATGACCCAAAGATACCGCGTAATGTATTGCTGAATTACCCTAAAATAATAAATATAATAATAATTGAAGGGTCTTTGTGAAATTGTACCCTTCATCATGCATAATAAAACATAATTCACAATTTCAATTTATTCTTGTCTCCTTTATTCCCATTTGCAAAAATAGGTAGTTTTCTTTAATTAAAGAATATCTTGTGAACAATTTAATTTAATTATCAACGGACCCACAGGCCAAAACAAAAAAAAACTATAACTTGAAAAATGTTTATTTATTTCAATAACCCTAATATTAACATTTATATTATCATGTACTGACAAACTATAATAATTATTCTTTAATAAACTTGTACTCAAAATCAAGTAGGACGGATTAAATTTGAAATTTTGCTGATGATGAAAATTATTTAATTATTATAATAAAATGGATATAATTTGTTAGTAGCGAAGAAGAAGTGCTTTTAAATATTCATCAGGTATTCTTTATCTGATTATATTTTTCTTTGTATGTTTCATTAACAATATAAATATAATTTTTCCATTGATTTTGTAACAGACCAGGAGGTGGCCTCCTCTGTTCTAAACTATACTCGGGCATTCGATACTTTTTAAATATCTTCCAATCCTGATGTCTATCCAGTTAAGCAATCAAATATATAAATTACTATTCAAAATTTCTATTTATTTTATAATATTTATATATTCTATTTCATTATCTAATTATATTATTAATATACAAACAGCTAATAAGAAGACAAATTAATAACAAAATAGGCACAATTTTCCAAGACATTTACTGTCTTTGGATACCATCACTCTTTCTTGCATCTGATTTAACAAAATTTATACTATGAACGAGCCGAATTGAATTATTATAAATAGTACTTGCAGTTTTATCTTTTAAATTCACAATATGAGTGAATAACTCTTTAGAATAATTTTCTAACGTTTTCAAATATTCATTCATTTCAAATCCTTTATCTTGATTATTGCAAACTAACTAGAAAAAAAAAATAAATCAATAAATTATAAAAATAGTCCTATAATAAAATTAATAAATTTGTTTTAACTTTCACGTTTTTTTTTTCTTCATAATAATATTTTATTTAATGATTTTTATTGAATTTAAGAATCTATATGTGTAAATAAATTTCAATATTCAATAATTTTTAAGTATTGCTTTTCTTCTTGTGCAATCTGATACTCGAATTCTTTACTATAGTCAACAAAAATTGACCTAAAGATAAAAATTAACATCTATACGATAATAGTAGAACTAATCAGAATTTGGATTGGAATCTTGGACCATTACAGGAAGGACAGGAGAAAGTTAGAATCCAGTGAAATGAACTTTTTACTTTTTTGTCAAGAATGAGAATAAAGAAAGAAGAAATAAGGATCTTAACAAACAAACAGGAAATAAAGATAGATAAAATAGAAGAAAAATTGGTTGGATTTGGTCAGATGAAGAGGATAGGAGATGAAAGAATTCCTCGAAGAAAGGGGAGAATCCCGACAGGAATGGTACCTCAGCGTCCAAAGAAGTATGAAAAAGAGAGGTTAACACATCTAGGATAGGAGGGTATGGAAAAACACATCTAGGATAGGAGGGTATGGAAAATGATATGCGGGATGTGGCAGGATGCTTAGGACCTCCGCTAATATATACGAGGATCATTCAATAAATAAAGAGAGCTCAAAAAAGGTTTATTTATTTCTGACAAAATTCAGGCTATTTTTCAAAATAATCACCTCCCACAGTTATACACTTGTCCCAACTTTCTTGCAGATTTCTAAGCTGACCAGAGATAAGTTTCAAAAATTGTGTTGGGGGTCTTGTCTTATCCTGCATACAGTCCCGACCTCGTCCCATCTGATTTTACCTGTTTGGGCCACTCAAAGACGCCCTAGGTGGAAAAAGATATGCTAACAATGAAGAAGCTTATGAAGCGGTGCAACAGTGGCTTCGGAGAAAATTGAAAGTATTCTTCGGCAAGGGAATTAGGAAGCTGTAAGAAAGAGGGAACAATGCATAATTGTGAGGGGTGATTATGTTTAAAAATAGCCTTAATCTTGTAAGAATCAAATAAACTGTTTTGAGCTCTATATCTATATCCTCGTGTGTGTGTAAATATATATCTATCTCTATATCTCTCTCTCTCTCTATATATATAGAGAAAGATAGATATAGACATAATAGGAGAGGGAGATCATTTTTTATTTTTGTAAATGTTAAATCACATATTAATCAAATAAATTCAAGAATTACTTTTATTTTGCTAGAGTTTTTATTTTTAAATTAGTAATATATAATTATAGGTACAATGAATGAATATAACAAATAATCAAAGAAATATTTAGATATATAACTTATTATATTGTAATTTTAAATTTATATAATCATAATCATCATTTCACAAAAATTGAATGAATACAGGAGTTAGTCTTTAGGAAAAGTAAAGTAAGATAAGTGATAAAAGAGAGAGAGAGAAAATAAAATTTCAAACTTACTGCTAAATCAACCAAGTAAAGATAAATTAATACTAAATACTAGTAGATTATTCAACGTCGATAATCTTTTATTTTTAATTATTGAAATCAAATTAATGCACAAGTTTGCAAGAGAATTCTAATAAATGGAAAATCTGAATTAGCTAACCTGAAACCATTCTTGACGAACTGCTTGATTACATTGGCATAAAATTTGCAATCCTGTTTCAAATCGCTCTTTGCCTTGCATTTTGTATTGATCATTTGAGGGATGTGGGGCACCCCAATCCAAACATCTTCTGCAAAAAAAAAAAAAACAAAATAAAACAAAACACTCATCTACTACTATTTAGTCATAAATAGTACTTATATTTTAAACATATTTATTTTATTTTTTTATAGTTTTTACTTTCCCGCATACTTCGTATAAGGGAAGTATTGGAATCGTCAAAAATTTCGACTTCGAGATTTCGATAGATCTTGACGTTTTAGACCTCCCTGAGTCGGAAAATACCATTTTTCGAATTATGTCTGTGTGTGTGTATGTATGTATGTATGTATGTATGTATGTATGTATGTATGTATGTATGTATGTATGTATGTATGTATGTAATGTCTGTAAGCAAATTTACTCAAAAACTAATCAAGCTAGGACTTCGAAATTTGGTACACCGATATTATTGACAGTTTCTAGATTTCTATCAAAATTTCGTCAAAATCGGTTAACCGGAAGTGGTACTTTACCTACACTGGTTGCGTTTACCTTTCAAGTAAAGTACCAGTTTGCTTCGAGATATTTGCTTCATATTTTGTATATAGATTTAAAAATATGAAAAAAATTGAGATACCAAATTTCATCATGATCTGACTACCGGAAGTTAGTTTTTTCTTATTTTAAAATTATATGACGTCACCCAGCACTTCATGACTTCACAGTCAGCCCTTATATATTATAAATAAAATAAAATTAAAAATATTTATATTATATCCATATCTTTTTTTATAATTATTTCCGGGTTATTTTCACATTTTTCTCATGAGATTTGCATCTCTTGAACGCTGAGACTGAAATCTCCTAATAAAATATAAGAAAATAACTCGGAAATAAGTTTTCATAATAAATACTTTTATAGAAACCTAAATGAGCATATATATACATATAATTAAAATAAAGATTATTATTCATATAAAAACAAACAAACAATAATTATATTTTATTATATGGTCTTTATCAATTTTCAATTAAAAATAATATTGTCACTAATAAATAATAATAATAATAAAGACATATATAGTATGCCGATAATTTTTTAAATTTTATATCTATATTCATTTTTTTATTATTCTTTAAGAATGAAAATAAGAATCATAAAAATAGTTATCTTGTCTTTTGCAATATTTAGATCCCCATTCATAAGTATAATAATCTTTATAATAATATATATATATATATAAAGGTTTTGGTCTGCACATTGTTCAGAATGTAAAAACTTTTGCAAATCTTCACGTTTCATGACCTCTAGAGAATCCAAAAGTGGCTAGAATTTTTCATTCTGTCCTTAAAATTGTGATGTTATAGACTCAAAATTGGCTGAACCGATTAGTATGAAATTACATCACAATATTCTTATATACCTCTATTTGAACATAGGCTATTTATTATATCAATATCTAATCAATAATCGCAGAGCACCGAAGATGGT
The DNA here is from genome assembly GCA_963082975.1 of Labia minor. Lineage (NCBI taxonomy): Eukaryota > Metazoa > Arthropoda > Insecta > Dermaptera > Spongiphoridae > Labia > Labia minor. The sequence goes on along the minus strand of OY720344.1, from coordinate 17,428,484 downwards.
CTAGCAGCTAGTAAGAATAAAAGAATAGAGTAAAAAGAAAATTTACTATTATAATTTATCGAATTGATCTTATATATTTACATTTGTGTTTTTTCATCCTTGAGTTCAAGTGAATTTTGCGTCGTCGATGTCGTCGTTGTTGTTGTTGCTGCTGCTGTTGTGTTGCATGCCAGATTGCGCGTTTTAAACAGGTCGAGGGTTGATACGGAGGCATCACGGCAAAGAGGACTGCTCACTTCTTCTTTCTCCACATTCAACTGATAAAATCAAATCTTTACCGTCATCAACTACATTTTTATTTCTTAATAATAGAAAAAATTGATGATACCGATCTATATTAACTATATACTATATTTTTATCTTTTTTTTTAAAAAAAAAATCAATTTTACTATTATATAAATAAGAAAGGAGTAAGAATAATGACTTCTAAGTATATTTTGATGCATACAATCATATCTTAAGTATATGAGAGAGAATTAGTATTGAATGAATGATGTTGACTTAACATTTGAAGAAATGTGGTATGTTGTAGCAATAACATTTGAGTTCACCTTTTCAATGAACTTTTAGTTCGTTTATAAAATCTATGTCTGTCGCCAAAAATTTTCGATTCTTTAAATTTTGATTTTGGATTCGAGTAGAGCTTAAAAAAGTGTAAATGTAAAGTGGTCTTGGTTTTTACCGACCGACGATAGTAAGGGAGGTATTGTTTAAAATTCGGTTGGGATCATGGTCAAATCGGCGGTCAAAGTTGAAAATTTCCCATATATTATATCTATTGTAATTAGTGTTATTATAAAGTAAAATTGTAAAGAAAAAAATGTTTAGACATTATCGTAAACATTAAAAAAATGCCCGGGAATATTAGGGAAATTCCCGAAAAATTTTTCCCAATGTTTCTGGGAATTTCCCTAATGTATTTTTAAATATTTTTTGCTCTCTACATTATTTATCTAATTCTCACAATATATTAAGATCATATAAATTGGAATTATTTATGCAATTTTGTGATAAATATGAATAAAAGTTCGTTGATAGTAATGCTTCCTAGCATTTCCAGATGTTTTAATTTTCCTTGAATTAAATCATTTCACTTTTGTTTTAATATAATATGAGGTTTAGAAATTCCTTCTAGAATCTTAATAAATTTTATCTCTTAAATAAAATAAATTTTATGAAAATAGAGAATCATGTTGATTATACAAAAAACAGAAGATATTTATAATACCAGATTGATAGAGGGAAAGAGAAAGGAAAAAAATAATAGGGGGGGTGAGATAAGAAGGCCGAATTCGATTCTTCAAAATAATGAGTGAATTCCACACTTGACATACTACTTTAATCAGTGGCGTACCTAGGGGGGTGCGGTGGGTGCGGTCCGCACCGGGCGGCACTTATCTTGGGGCGGCATTTTTTATATTTAGTTATAGTTGTAAAAAGCAACCATTTCATATTTATTTTTTTTCATTCTTGAATAATAAATGATTATTATGATTATTATAAGTTTACTATTTGATTTATATAAATTATGATTAAATATATGATTTCGAATATTATTCCTCGGTGTATATAAATGCATTTTAGTGTAAATTTTGAATTCTAATTCCAAGAACAGGATAATAATTTTATTTTATTGTATCCATTAAAATTCGTTGAATTCGTAAACGCATCTTTACGAATTTGTTCGGCAATTTTTCCTAATCAAAATTTTTTCATATCAGTTTATAAATGTCATTTCTTTTGAAAAGTTTATATGATTAGATGATTACTTTGAAGTGATATACCAATATTTTTTTAAATCATCTATTTTTCTATTGAAAAGCAGGGCCGGGGGAAAAATATAAATATAAATTTTGAGAGCATTATACACGATTTTTCTAGTATGAAAGCTTGAAGAGTAAATATTATATAGATATGTATGTTTACGAGTGCATACAAATATGTGAAAAAATTTACTCTGTGTATTAATTAATATTGATTAAATAACTTAATAATTTATTTATGTGTATTAATTTATAAAAACCACTATTTGATTGACTTATAATAGAAAGGGCGGCAAAATGGAGATCGCCCCGGGCGGCAAAAGTTCTAGGTACGCCACTGACTTTAATTTACTAAACATAAACGATAGGCCAAGGGATAATATGTATATTCTATAGCAATAAATTTCATAAACTAAAATAATAAAGACGACACTCCTCCCATATTAAGGAAGAAAATAAAAAATTTATTTAAGAATTAATAAATAAATAAATAACCAAATCAGCGCCCGCTCTAACATTTACGGCGCCCCGGGCAAATGAATAAATGGTAAAATTTATTACATTCATTAACAAAATGCCGCCCTTAAGATTTTCCGTCCCGGACAAATGCCTTCTAGAGCGGCCAAATATGTGTGCATTGGAGAGGATGTATGGGGGCCACTATGGACAACAACAATCTACATTGTCCTATCAGCCACAGACAACAAAAGGCACAATCAAATAGTGGGGAAGTAGAGGATGATTAAAATAAATACGATACGCCAAGAGATCGATTTTTAACATAATAAATTATATCTTGTAAATGTTATTAATATCTTGTAAATACCCTCTCCTATTATATAATAATAGCAGTTTAAAATAATAATAATAATTAAAAAATAAATTTAAATAATATAAATAGAATGATAAATAAATTTAGATCATTTTTATATTTAACTTAATTCTTTAGAAACAATTCAATAATAATATTTATCATTAAGTTATGTAATATTTTAATTAGATATCATTTGGTTATTCCTCAAAAATTTTATAATAACTAGACCGAAATATTATAAAACAAATTAACGAAGAAGAAAAGTGTGACAGACTGTGCATTACTTTCATTTACCATATCTGATAATAAGATAATTGAGAATATCTATATTTTTATATTTATTATGTGTGTGTGTGTATAAGTAGACAAGATTACGCAAAAACGATTTGAGCTAGAAATATAAAATTTGGTACACGGGCATTATTCAAAATTCGTAGTTTTCTATCAACATTTGAGAAATGTAGCTCATTTGGAATAGGACCATTCATTACCTACAACGTTTTGATTTTTTTCCTCTAAAGTGATCGTAAAAATAAAGATATATGTTTGATGATTTTTCACGTAATTAAAAATTGTATAAAACTGCTATATATAGAATTTCAGTTTGATTGAATCGCTGAAAGTACCGGAATTAATTTTTTAACAATGCAAATCATGCGCAAGCACGTGGCGTGGTGCCATCAACAAAGAGTCAAACACGCTCTGGTTTAATAAATATTATTTATTAATTTTAATTTAAATATAATATATATTAATTAATCCAATTCAAAATGCGAGATAGTCGAGTGGAGACACTTTAGCTTATTTGGACTGTGAAATCATTTATATTTTAATTCTTATATAATTCCAATGATTATTTAGAAATTTAACTTAATTAAAATTTATTTATTTATAAATATATTTATATTTTAATTTTGATTTAAAAGATTCAACTTCTGGGAAGAAAATAGATTGGGAAAATTTTTTTAAAATTTTAATTTTAATAGAAATTTTGTTTGTATGATTATAATTTGTCTGGAAAGTAATAAAAGTAGAAAGTTATGATTATGAAAAGTTGAAGGTATGGGATTGCTGAGGAAGAATTTCCAAGAGTGAAAGAAATAGATAGATAATCTTTTCTAAGGAACGGTGCAATTATGGTCTCTAAATAGTAATACAAAAGTTGAATGCATTCTAGGTTTGTTCAAAAGAAAAGGTGAATTTTGAATAATTTCGAAAAATATTTATTTATTCATCAATATCCATTTTGTCCCCTTCAAAGTAATTCTCCTCAGATATAATGCACCTATGCCAGCGCTTCTTCCAATCGTTGACGCATTTCTGAAATGTGCTTTTCGGTATAGCCATCAGCTCGTTCTTCGATTCCGACTTTATCTCGCCAATTATGGCAAAACGCTTTCCTTTCATTGGTCTCTTCACGTTTTGGGAATAGGCAAAAGTCGCAGGGAGCCAAATCTGGTAAATACGGTGGTTGAGGCATGATTACAGAGTTGTTTTTGGCGATAAAATCACGAACAAAATATGATGTGTGAGGTGGTTGCAGAATCCATGATTAGTTTTTCCACGATTGCGATTGTTTAAGTATTATTGCTTCACGCAAACGTTGCATAACTTCCTTGTATTATTCCTTTTTTTAAATAAAAAATCGAACAACACACAAAACGTGGCTAACTATTTCAGTTGTCAAATACAAACTACTAATCCAAAATGGCTGATAATGTCAACATATGAGAAACATATGTGTATCAACATAACAAAAAAATTCGATAATCGAATGTGCACAGCCCGAGAAAATTCAAAATTCTCCTTTTCTTTTGACAGACCTCGTGCATAAATAGGATAAATCTAGTAAATTATTTTTTTTTAGTTTACAAGGATTTATTTCTGTAAAGCATATCACTGATTATCTCGGTTCCAAATACTCTTCTCTAACCGTTCGACATTGAATAAAAAAATAATATAAATTCTAGCAATTTCCAAAATTATTTACATATATTACTTATGTGTAAGTTGATGTATGATTCTTAAATGTAGATTGATAAGTTTTAAAAATTATATTAAATAAATTTCTATATAAATAATTCATAATTATAATAATTAATTGAGAATGAAACAAAAAAACAAAAAAAAACAAACAAAAAAATAGATAGAGTACTGGTGTAGGTGGTGGTATGTTGCTGATGCTTTTGTTGTTATTGTTTTTGTTGTTGTTGTTGTTATCATCCTTTATTGACTGATCCCAACCAAATATAGAATTCGTGATGGTATGAATGGTAAATAGTTGATGGACATGCTTGTCCCCAAGGGCAACATCTCGACAGTTGATTTGTTGTGTATTCATTTGGGCATCATTCATTGGAACGATGATTGGATATGCAGTGCATCCGATCGACACTTGCAATGGCCGACATTTTGTTATTGAGCTTTTATCGCTGGTTGTCTGCGTCACCTGGCAAGATACTGTACTGATTTTGGACTCGGTACTTCTTGTCGTCACCACCTCCTAAATCATATTAATAATAAATATTATAAATAAGTATAACACTTAAATTCATTAATTTCATTTCATTTAACATTATAAAAATTATAATAAAATAGTATTAAAAAGATTTATTTAAAGATTTTCTTATTTTAAAAATTATCTATGAATACATGGATTAATTACCTACAATGTTAACACTTTTATTATATTATATTATTTAATACTATATAGATATTACATTTTTTTTTTTATTTTTATTTAATAATTATTGAACTTATCGTTCTTTCATTTAACCACACTGAACACCAGTGGTTCTCAAACTTATTTGGCTTACCACCCCCTTATTAGAAAAAACATTACTTAGTACCCCCTGGATTTTTTTTTAAAATTTTAATAAAAATTGAACAGAAAGATATAATTATGTATTCATGTTTCTACCTTTTTATTTATAAAATATAGTAAAGAAAGTTGAAAATTGGAAACAATGTCTGAAATTCTTAAATTATAAATTAAACTTAAATAGAAAGGTTTGTTTAATTAAAAATAATTTTTCATAAAACGTAATGTAATGCATTTAAAATTTTGTTCACTAATATTTATACTTCTTGTTTTTTATACTAACAAAATCAATAACTATTCAGAAGTTTCTTTTATTTTGGTGAGAAGTTGACCTTATAAGAGGACATTAAAATTTTTCCAACCCTTTCTAATTTCTTTTCTACTATTTTTACTCTCTAATATTTGTCCACCATCATTAATACTCTCACTATTACTTACAATGTTGGAAAAACTTAAAATATTACTATGCAATTTTAAATTTTAGATTTAAACTATTTTATTCTTATTCCTATTTTAAATAAATTTATCATTTTTTAAGATTAATCTCAAAAAAAAAAAAAAAAAATACAAATTCTAGTGATACAAATTTTTCTCAAGAAATTTTCGAGAAATTATTTGTTTCTTAATTATATTATAATTTTCTTTTCCTTCATTCATTTTTCACATTTATTTGAATCAAATTGTAAAATCATACAAAAATTGAATCGTAGTTCTTTTATTTGTATATCAATTTATATATTTCTATCTAACTATATCTTAATTATAAATTAATTATGATGTATAAGTATATAATATATTATCTATTAACTATCATCGTTATAATCAATTTCCAATGTTATTAACAAACTCACAAGTTCAAGGTTTCCTTAAATATTTAAAATGCAACTGCCACCTTTGAACTTCTAACATTTCACATTTTTTAATCAATTTAAATACAAATGCATCTTATTTCTGTGCATAATTGGTTGTGTTTTACATTACCCTTCAATATTTCTCTAAATCGTAACAAATAGTATTTTATTAATTTATATATATATATATATATGTTTCATTAGAGAATGGAGTAGTATAATATTATATAACGTAGTATTTAATTAAATGGAATTAATTAATAAAATATATTTTTTTTTATTTTATTTAAAAAATAAAAACAATTAGGTAATCACGTGGTGGAATTTAAGGGTTGAATTTAAGTTAGTTATCAAATAAATCCATTTAGCAAATAATGATAACATAAATAATAAATTAATTTATCTTTTTATCCATCAACATACTAAAATATAAGTATTAATATTTTTAAGTATAAGGAAAAGAATAAGGAAAATAGAATTACAGTTTGTGCTGAACTTTCTGATGCTGTTAACTTATTCGTATCGTTGATGGATTGTTTTATATTGGAGGGGTTTAATGGTGTTCTGCCGTTCAGGTGTTTGAAACGCACCCACGAAGCGTGTATTACTTCATCGAGATCTTGAAATGTCAACATTTCACTCATCCGTGTATCGGTCATTGCTGACTTTTCAGATTTTCGTATCTAAAAAAAATATATATATATTTTAATTTACTTTAATAATCATTAGTTAAAATATGTGAAGTGAATCTAATTAAATAAGAGGAAGTGAGGGGTGACACCATCAAGGATTTACAAATGGAATGAAAAACAACATTGTATTAAAAAGAACATATACTCTTGTAAGTATTTGATAAATTTTATTATAATAATAATTATGTTTTGTCGAAAAAAATTAAAATATAATTGAATCTATAGTTAATTTATAATCATTATCCTTTTACTAAATCAATTTATTACAATTTTTATATTTTCTAGATTTACATATACCCTATATAATAAAAATAGGATTTTGATGAAAATATATATAGAAATATTAAAATTAGATATTCTATATTCATAATCAACTCATCAAATATTTTGATTCTACTATATTCTATAATAGTACAATATCTAATATTTTTCTCATCTTTAATTTTTGAATATTTCATTTAAAGAAGTTAAAAATTAAATCAAATAATTTTAATAGACAAAACTATTTTTTATTTATAGTTGAAGATTCTTGATTCTTATATATATATCAATCTAAAAAGCTGTACAGGTTTTGAAATTAAAATATTAAAGTATAGTAATTTTTTAGTGTCTGTCTCATTTTTGTATCAAATAATTTTTTTATCATAAAAATAATCATTTCTAATAAATCAACAAGAGGTAATTAAATATATCTAGAAAAATATAAATCTAAATAAAATTATTTCCATAAGTCAATAATAAATTTTTCCATAAATCAATAATAAATTTTTCTATAAGTTAATAATAAAATTTTCCATAAATCAATAATAAATTTTTCTATAAGTCAATAATAAAATTTTCCATAAGACAATAATAATAATAATAGATGAAAAATATCCTATACTTAATAAACTTATATATTAATATAATCATATATATATAATATATGTAGGGAAGAGAGTAGTACATTTTTCAGTTACTTTTTTATTTATAATTATAATTATTAATATTCTTATTATTATTAATTTTTGAAATTATTTTAAAAATAATAAATTTAAAAATTGTATGTTTTTCTTTAATATTATGTATATATATATATAGATATATATTTGTTTATAATTGTAAACTCCTACGAAAATCTAAAAAAAAATATTATTAATAAAAATAATAAGAACACATGATGTCCAAAATAATATAATATCAAAAATCAAGGTTAATATAATTTATAATAATAATAATAATAAGATGATCTTTAATTTTATTTGTCTTGACCCTTAAATATTTTGATCAAGTTATCAATGAATATTTACTAATGAGTAAAATGATAAAAGTTTTCCTGATTTATAAATGAATATATAAATATATTTGGAAGTTTTTTTTTCTCCCTTAAAAAAAGTGACCCTCACTGATCATCTTCTTCAATGGACCATGTACTCTGTTATTCAGACCTTGAAAGGGGTTGGATGAATTCATTCACATAATGCGTGCTTCTTTATTTTTGTACTTATTTATAGAAGAGCTTCCTCGAGAATGTAGAGTAAAAGTATTGCGATTATGATAATAAAAACAACAAAAAACAACTGACTGCAAAATTTTGATATTTTTTTTTATGTTTTCTGTTCTGATTATTTTTATTACTAATTAGGCGTAGTTTTACAACTTATTTTTTAGAAAACTGATTAGTACAATACTTAATATTTACAAAATTAAATAAGTTGACCTGTGGCCAGGTCCGAACCGACCGACGGTTTGAAATAAATTAATTTCCAGCTACAGAAACAATTTCAAATAATTTTAATATATCTATTAATGTAATAAAAAACAGATAGGGATATAACATAAATATTTTTAATTTTATTTTATTTATAATATATAGCTGAAGTAGCCGGCGTTGCCGGCGTTACCCGAGGCTGTGACGTCATGAAGGGCTGGGTGACGTCATATAATTTTAAATTAAAAAAAACATAATGAAGATGATTTTTCCCGAGGATAAAACCAATACATTCGTGGTGATATGTAAAAAAATCTCCTTATGTGAAATTTGGTGCAAAAATAACCCTTCCCTTCTTATCGTCGATCGCTAATACTACCACTTCCGGTTTCCGGATTTGCACCAAAAGTTGATCAATTCATCCCACTGATGTATTAAGTAAATATACCAAATTTCATCAAAATCCGTTAAGCCGTTCAGGCTGTACACATCTATACGGACGGACAGACGGACGGATAGACGGACAGACGGACGGACAGACATCATGCTAAAAATACTTTTTTCTGTTAAGAAAATGCATGATTCGTGGAGATATGTAAAAATCTCCACATGTGAAATTTGGTGTGAAAACAATACCTCCCTTACTATCGTCGGTCGGTAAAAACTTAGCAAACTCATTAAACCTATTAATATTAATAATTAATAAAAAAAAAATTCTAGCATGTACGAGATCTGTTCAAAAGAAAAGAATTTTGAATTTTCGCGAGTGTGTACATTCGATAATCGACATTTTTTTTGCTATGTTAGTACACATATGTTAAAATCGATATTGCCTTTATTGTCAAAATCGATATAATACTTTTGAATGCATTGAATACTGGAAAATTTTGACAAGCTTTTGCATGAGCATAGAAAAGTCTATTGATCTTGCATAGAAAATATTTTGAAAAAAAAACAATAAAACGAATTTCGTATAATTATTTATTTCTATTTTTATTTTTAGACCAAAATCTATATAAATATACAGTGGGTCATCGTATTAAGTCACATTACTCGTTAAAAATTTTGTCGGAAATTCACACCTAGTTTTCGTCGTTTATTTCAGTACTCGTCGCATTTGAAATCAAGTTGATCAATTTCGTTTTGGCCCCTGAAAATTTGGCATAGAGTCATTGACTCTTGGGTTTTTAAGGTTAATGAACATCCTGCAGTATAATAGATCGATAGACTGTTCGTTTTCCCTATTGTCTATTTTATACCGTACTGAACTTTACTCCTTTACATTTTCTTAAACTTGTTTTGATAACGAAATCAACTGTACTTTAAGTTTATTTTTCAACAAAAGTATTGAAAAAACATAAGAGTACTGTGGGACAGAAAGAAAACGGTAATATGGGTGTGTTTTTAATCAAAGAAAACGCAGGCCAGTACGCACAAGGTAGACTTATATATGCTTATATGTGCTCGATTGATTGACTTTACTTCGATTATTTATGATATTTATTATTTATTTTATCATTTATTTCTTTTTATTTTTTTTATTCATAATGTAATTTAACTTTATTTATTATAATTTAGCAATAATATTGTTAAAATCATGGTGAAAATAGCATATACTTGAATAGCATATTGGGGGATTTGGAACGAATTACTTGTTTTTTAGTTATTTCTTATGGTTTTTGTGGTTGTCGACGGTTTTCCTGAAACGAATTAACAACGACATCCGAGTATTATCCACTTTATTATATATATGGAACTCGAAGATATTTTTTCTATTAAATTCTTATAAATGAGACCAAGCCAATGAACTTTTTTTCTATTTATGTTTATTGTAAAAATTGTCTATTTGCTAAAAGAGTATTATCAAAATGTCCAAAGTTTATTTTTTTTTATCTAGAAATATAATTACAAAGAATTTCCAAAGTAACAAAATTATTAATTTATAAAAATATAAATAATAAATATAATTTTTTTTATGTCTATAATGCATATGCATATATAAATATATACAAAAAGATAATATTGAATTCCTTCAAATATATGAAATATACCAATATTAAATTAAATATTTAAATTAATTTTTTTCTAGGGGATATAACACTAACAGTGAATGTTCACCTTTAAATTTACATACACTATAAATATATATAATAATATATTTGTACATCTAGAGAAGAATATTGAAATATTATTTAATCTTATTAGATTTAATTCGCAAATATTTATTTATTTGAAATTATGAAATTTAATATGCATATTTATTAAAAAAAAATTGCGAAAAATGATAAATTAATTTTTAAAACATTTTTAGCAGTTAATCATCTCCTTTGTTTTAATATAAAAATTTATATATTTATATTTATCCATATACTAAACATTTCTAGTTAGTTGAATTAATTTTGGATGATATATTATGATATAATACAATTATAAATTAATTATTCTGGAAATTTATAATAGATTTTTGAATATTAAATAATACAAACATATTAATAATCTATATTTTAAAAATAATATCTTTCTATTTCTTTAATTTGTATAAGAATTTATCTCTAATCTTAATATACTAGTGAAAAATGATGAGAATTGTAAATATATATGTCTTTCTAATCTTCAAAATTATCCATACGATTTATTATTATTATTATTTTTAATATTAATATACGATAAATATATAGAATTTTTAAAAACAGAATATTACCGACCGACGATAGTAAGGGAGGTATTGTTTTCACACCAAATTTCACATGTGGAGCTTTTTACATATCTCCACGAATCATGCATTTTCTTAACAGAAAAAAGTATTTTTAGCATGATGTCTGTCCGTCCGTCCGTCTGTCCGTCCGTCCGTATAGATGTGTACAGCCTGAACGGCTCAACCGATTTTGATGAAATTTGGTATATTTACTTAATACATCAGTGGGATGAATTGATCAACTTTTGGTGCAAATCCGGAAACCGGAAGTGGTAGTATTAGCGATCGACGATAGGAAGGGAAAGGTTATTTTCACACCAAATTTCACATGAGGAGATTTTTTATATATCACCACGAATCATGCACTTTGTATTGGTTTTATCCTCGAGAAAAATCATATTTATTAGTTTTTTCTTGATTTAAAATTATATGACGTCATCCAGCCATTCATGACGTCACAGCCTGGTCTTGCATATATATTATAAATAAAATAAAATTAAAAATGTTTATATTTATTATTTATGTATCCATATCTGTTTTTTATTATATTAATAGATATATTAAAATTATTTGAAATTGTTTCTGTGTAGCTGCTAATTAATTTACTTCAAACCGTCGGTCGGTTCGGACCTGGCCACAGGTCAACTTATTTTTATTTTATTGATATTCATAATAAAATATTTTATTTTTTAACTTAAATATTTAATAAATATGAAGTATTGTCATTAAAATATATATAATCCTTACTTACTATTTCTTTGAATGCTTTAAAAATTTTAAAATGACCCGATTTATTTGGATTAGGCGTAACATGGAAGATTTTCATTGGTGTTTGTGTTAGTTTAGGTGTGGGCATCTTTTTTGTATTAATACCAATGGTACGGGCATTTTCATGTTTGAAATGTGCATGTTGATGCCGTCGATTCATTATTAAAATAATTTAATAAATTTTCCTCATTTTTTTTTTGTTTTTTTTTTTGTTTATCTTAAACGTTTCCATATAAATGAAATTCTTTATTGTATTATTTTAAAATCCATTTGATTCATAAATTTAAATATTAATACTTAATTAAAATAATAGAAATACGATTATATAAATTATATGAATCATCTACTTAGATTAATAAAAATTTATTAGTAATAATTTGTTTATTTATTTTCTTCATATTATTATTTGAGTTGTAAATAAATTTCTAATACTAAACCACTAAATAGGTCAAGATTAAAATCATAATATAAATATATTATCAAAAATAAAAAGGAATTTAATAGATAAAACTGTAAACACTCGTTGAAACAATTTAATATTTTATATAAACAAAAAATTCACTTAATAATTTTCAAATTAAGTTTAAACTTAGATGATATATATAATATTTTTATTTTATATCATTTTAAAAGATTAGAATAGTCTGGAGCAGTGCCGCCCTAACCATAGGGCTAAATGGGCTATAGCCCCAGGGCGCAAGCCTTTTAAGGCGGCAATTTTTTATTTGCGATATAGTAAAAATTTATTTTTCATTTTATTAGTTTTTACTTATTTTTAAATTAAAACACTTCTTAAAATATTAAACTGATTTTTATTTCTTTCAAATGTGCTGAAAAACGATAGATAGAGAAGGGCAACGCGAAATAGGAGTAACACCCTACCGATCGTACTTTTGTTTCAGTCGCACTGGAGTTAATATAAGACCACCAATCATATAATAGTTCCGATCAAGTTAATAGTTCTAAGGATTAGACTAAAAACTGATCGGAACTGTCATTATTGAGATAATCCCCTCAAATCTGGGTAAACATTTATACCCATCTTTTAAATAAGTGACTTTAAAGAAAAGTTACAATAAAGATAACAGTTTATTATAAAAGTAATAAATAGTTTTTTTCTAGTTCTGACACTTTTGTTTTGTATAACTTTTCCGACTCCCATTTGCCATTCTGTGTATTTTCTTAGGAGGAAGGGCGCATTATTTTTAGTAGCCCATGGGCGCCGAATTCCTTAAGACGGCCCTGGTCTGGAGTCTGGAGTATATTTGAAAATATTAGAGCCAATTATTACCTATAATCATACTTTGAGTAATTGTGTGATAATTTGGTTCTGTGCCTGGGGCCACAGTTTTAAAATATTATGCAAGATTGTTTTTTTGACTACATAATTCTGTAAAGTTGTTGTAAGAGAAATAAAAGATTAGGTACTTTGTACTTATCTAAATTTAGATAAGATTTTTTAAGTTCTAGGATATTTATTTTCTATTTTAAATTTATAGAATTTGGTGTAGTATAATAAATCAATGATTGTATTGTTCTTTTTACCGGCCGACGATAGTAAGGGAGGTATTGTTTTCAGACCAATTTTCACATGTGGAGATTATTACATATCTCCACGAATCATGCATTTTCTTAACAGTCCGTCTGTCCGTCTCTCCGTTGTGTGTTCGTATAGACGAGTATAACTTGAACGGCACAATGGATTTTGATAAAATTTGATTTATTTACTTAATGCATCAGTAGCATGAATTCATTACCTTTTGGTGTCTATCCAGAAACCGGAAGTGGTAGTTTCCAAATTATTAATTCTATATTCATTGTCGGAAATTTTTTTACTTAAAATTTAGTAGTAATTAATAATTGAGTAATTAAACTAAAAATAAAAACCAAGATAATACAATTTAGTCATTTTAATTCAAATTTTAAAAATATTTTTTTTGATACTTTAATCTTATATATATATCAATAAGTTGACCTGTGGCCAGGTCCGAACCGACCGACGGTTTGAAATAAATTAATTTCCAGCTACAGAAACAATTTCAAATAATTTTAATATATCTATTAATGTAATAAAAAACAGATAGGCATATAACATAAATATTTTTAATTTTATTTTATTTATAATATATAGCTGAAGTAGCCGGCGTTGCCGGCGTTACCCGAGGCTGTGACGTCATGAAGGGCTGGGTGACGTCATATAATTTTAAATTAAGAAAAACATAATGAAGATGATTTTTCCCGAGGATAAAACCAATACATTCGTGGTGATATGTAAAAAAATCTCCTTATGTGAAATTTGGTGCGAAAATAACCCTTCCCTTCTTATCGTCGATCGCTAATACTACCACTTCCGGTTTCCGGATTTGCACCAAAAGTTGATCAATTCATCCCACTGATGCATTAAGTAAATATACCAAATTTCATCAAAATCCGTTAAGCCGTTCAGGCTGTACATATCTATACGGACGGACAGACGGACGGACGGACGGACAGACGGACAGACATCATGCTAAAAATACTTTTTTCTGTTAAGAAAATGCATGATTCGTGGAGATATGTAAAAATCTCCACATGTGAAATTTGGTGTGAAAACAATACCTCCCTTACTATCGTCGGTCGGTAAAAATGATGTTTGGAAATTAATCCATTTCAAATCGTCGGTTTGGTTCTGTGCCTGGCCACAGTTTTAAAATATTAAGCAAATCAAATTAATTAATTAATTTATTCCTTTGACCTTTTGTTATTTAATATATTTTTATTTTTCTTATAGATCATAACCTTAGTTGATGTAATATATAGGGGTATATATGAATCATTATATTTAGGGTTCTTCAAAAATGTAGGTTTTTTAGAGCAAATCAAACCCAAACTAGGGCTTAGATTTTTAGATCCTTTTATATTGATTGATATATGTTATTTGATTAATACGATTAATTAAGAAAACAAACAATTAAATTAACTTTGATTCTTCACTACAAAACCTCTTTACACTTTAAATAAATTTTTGCTAATCAAATAAGGTAAAGTAAAGATAACATAACCAAAATTTATTTGTATATAACTTTGCCCTTTGGATCATAGGCCTTACCCCCAGATGCAATTGTAAAATAATCAAAAAATAAACATATAAATCTCTTTAAAATAATAAATAAAATCTTTTGAATTTCTCTTTAATATCTATTATAAGTTTATTAAACATTTTTTTTATTTTTTAGAGATATACTTACGATTTACCATTATTTCATTAAATTGAAAATTATTTTTTTAATTTAAAATTTGTAAAAAAAAAAACAGTGAGAAATTGATTTTTTTATTGTTATATATATATACTATGTCTTTTTTGTTCTTTATAGATTGAATATTAAATTCATTATCTATTGTATTAATAAGATAATTACCAAACATTTAACATTACATATAATTCTTGTGACGTTTTGAAAAGCTACATCATCCATATAACTGTATTTTATTTATCTTTTTCCGGGTCCAAAAATTGTGTCTTTGGCACATTCAATTATTTATATATATATATAAATAATGAGATAATTCAAGATAAATAAATAATTAGTAATAACTTCATTATATTAAATTAAAAAAAGTTAATGTTAAGAGAATAAAAAAAAAATAAAATAAAATTAAAATAAATCATTTCTAATCACAAGGTCAATTTATGATCCAAATGATTTTGATATTTTCCTCCTTAGATGTTTAATAAAAAGTTGGAGCGTAGAAACGGACCCATCTTGTTGATGTTATATTCATTTGCCCATCAGTTTCATTTCACCATCCACCATGATAACATCTATATTAGTCTTCTTTATAACATTGTTTCTAATCAAACATTTCGTTTTAAAACCAAAAAATTTTCCACCAGGTATTTATATGTCTTTATTTTTTTTTTTTTTTTTTTTTTATATATACTATTTTAATATAAAATCATTTTTTAAATTTTTCTAAAAGTAAATGGTTAATAGGATTTAATTAACATATCAATTTATTATTGTTTACCATTTTAATATTCTTAAAATATATTCCTATTAGTATAGATTTGAATTATTTTGATTTAAAAGTACATACTTACATATGGTGGAATAAATAAATATACATCTATACTTATGTAGATTTGTTTTTTAGATTTCTCATAGAAACCTGTGCGAATTTGAGAATTTTAAAACAAATTGATCCGTCTGTTAGATATACCCATATACATCTCCCACCACTTTCATTTAATAAAATACTATCTTTCAATTACAATTATCATTTAAAAGATTACATATAATATTTTGATTAATTCATATATTCCTTATTATTGTTGTTATTATTATTTATTTTGCGTTGTTCTGATTCTGTGTCCCAATAAAATCTATTCTAGTGTAAAATATTCTTTTATTTTTATAATTTTTTTTAATGAAGCGATCCAGGCGAGCGGTAATGGCCACAGGTGCATTTAGGGAAAATTACTTTTCTATTATATATACTATTCTTTTCTGAGATACATAAATTCAATGTTTCTAATTTACACCTTTATTTATAATTTTTTGTGAATAGGTACATTTATCTTTCTGTTTAATTGTTATTAAAATTAAAAAAAAGTTAATTTCCAAGTGGGCGCTGAGTAAATTTTTTTCTGGAAAGGGGGCGCTTGGCCAAATAATTTTGGGGTCCACTGGTCTAACTCTCTCCACCCCGGTCTTCAAACACCTCTCTTGCTTATCCCCCCCCCCCACACCTCTCATTCATATCTCGAGTTATTTAAATTAGCACAAATTGTCTTATTTTTAAAATGTTAAATCATTTAATTTCTATTTTCATTTTAATATCTTAAATAATTTATTTTCTGTTCAATATTAAAATATAAATAATTTATATTTTAACATTGAACATCTTAAAAATATTACATTAGTTTAATTAATGTTTTATTGAAATTTATATTTCAAGAAATATTTAATAAAATAAATGATAATAATGTAATAGAAACTTTTAATTAAAAATAAGCTGGAGTGTCTCCACTCGACTATCTCGCAATTTGAATTGGATTAAATAACATAATAAATTATATTTAAATTAAATTTAATTAATTATAAATTATAAATAATAAATATTAAACCAGCGCATGTTTGGTTTTTTATTGATGGCACCATGGCACGTGTTGGCGCGTGAGATTTGCAGTGTTAAAAAATTAATTCTGGTACTTTCAGCGATTCAATCAAGCTGAAATTCTATATATAGCAGTTTTATACAATTATTAATCATGTGAAAAATTATCAAACATATATCTTTATTTTTACGGTCATTTTAGAGGAAAAAAAATCAAAACGTTGTAGGTAATGACCCTCTTCCGGTTGAGCTACATTTCTCAAAAGTTGATAGAAAACTATGAATTTTGAATAATGCTCTTGTACCAAATTGCATCAATCTAGCTCAAACCGTTTTTGCGTAATCTTGTCTACATACACACACACACACACACACACATACACACACACACAGACATTTTTCTCAACCTTAGTGAAAATGATTCAGGAACCTTCAAAACGTATAAAAACATCAAAATCTCAACATCGAAAATTTTCGTGATCGCAATACTATCTCTGGCGAGATAGTAATAAATAATAAAAGATATCACTCGTTTATTGTAAATACAAATTGATAAAGTTTAATTGAAAAATAAAAAGACAAAAGATGATCTAATTAATCCAAGATGAGGTGGGATGATCCAGGGGTAAACACGTCCCCTACTAGAGAAATTAATCAATTAGTAATACTAAATATTGTGAAATTAATATTTAGAGATTAAAACAATGATTCTATTGTTAAAAAAATTATAAAATTAAGTTTTTATTTCTAAATAAAAAAAATATTGTATGATAAAGTTTCGAATTCAATTTTAATTAATTTAATTTTATGGATTTCTACAAGATACTTTTTACTATCTCACGAAAATTTTCGATGTCGAGATTTTGATGTTTTTATACGTTTTTAAGGTTCACTAAGGCTGAGAAAAATGTGTGTGTATGTAGACAAGATTACGCAAACACGATTTGAGCTAGAATAATGAAATTTGGTACACGACCAGTATTCAAAATTCGTAATTTTCTATCAACTTTTGAGAAATGTAATTAGCTCATTCGGAAGAGGACCATTACCTACCACGTTTTCATTTTTTTCCTCTGACCGTAAAAATATAGATAAAGGTTTGATAGTTTTTCACATGATTAAAAATTGTATAAAACTGTTATATATAAAATTTCAGCTTGATTGAATCATTGAAAGTACCGGAATTTATTTTTTAAATTTTTTAACACGTTTACTGCCAATCACGCCCCAGCAGGTGTCATCAACAAAGAGACAAACACGTGCTGGCACGTGTTGAGGTGTTCAGTTTCAGAAGCCAGTTTAAAATTAAATTTCTCGATTTCTTTTTCAAAATATCGAAGGATGTTAATATAATATAATAATATAAATGTATACGATTATAATAATATCACTGTTTATTACATATTCAAATTGTACTATTCATACAAATATATGAAATTATATACACATTGAACATTCCATATAATATTATATATTGCTACTTCCCTGTCAAGTACCTGGTAACGTTTTTAATTTTTATCAAATTTATGATAAAAGTTAAATACAGCTAAAATCAGTTGAAAACAAATGCTATTTCATAAATATAGAATTAAGCCAAAGTCTTCTTATTTCAATAAAATGTTATCAGTGAAAATTTTGTTAAAAATCTTAAATCCTATGATCGAATAGAATAAAATTTTAATTAATTTTCAGTTATGGAAAAAAGGTTGATTATCCAACCCAAATTTGCGAGATAGTAGAGTGGAGACACTCCAGATTTTTTATCTGACAATTTCTGTTATAATAAAATAATATATTTTTATTTGTTTGTTTTTTGTAGGTCCTATATGGATTCCATATTTGGGTTGTGGTAATGTATGGCGAAAAACAATTGCAAAGAATAAAGGCTACCTGCATAATGCATTTGTGGAATTAGCTCAGAAATACAGTGACAGGAAGATTCTTGGTTTAAAGGTGGGCAATGAAAAAATTGTGATTGTTGGAGAATGGGATTTGGTCCATGATGTTCTATGTAGAGAGGAGTTCAAGGGTCGACCAGATAATTTTTTTCTTCGTCTACGTTGTCTTGGCAAAAAACAAGGTAAAGAATTTTTTTTTTGTTTTAATAGGAATTAATCCAATAAATACAATAGGTATATTTTATTCGATAACCTAATATTAGAATATATATAATATTTCATTTATTTTTTTCTTGTAGGGATCACAGGAAATGATGGCTCCGACTGGATGAGCCAAAGAGGATTTACTGTCCGTCATTTACGAAAACTTGGATTTGGCACACGACATTTGGATGGAAAAATTTTAAATGAGGCCGAATTATTGATCAATCGAGGTGCTAAACATTTACAAAATAATCTCCAAGAATCATTCAGTCAGGCAGTTACGAATATTTTATTTAGTCTTGTTTCTGGAGAGCGATTAGAATTTGGTGATCCCAGGCTTAAAGAAATTCTTGATTTAATTAAAGAGAGGTGAGAAAGGAGTAAAAAAATCAAAATTCTTGAAATAGACTTATTAATAAAAAATTAATTTTAGAAATGTTGTTTTCAATATGGCTGGAGGAGTACTTAATGAAATGCCATGGCTGCGATTTATATTGCCAAATTGGACCAAATATAATCTTATCGTTAATCTCAATTCTAAAATGAGAAATGTTTTTGAGGTAAAATATAAAATATAACTCTTATAATAATAAATATTATTATTATTATTATTATTTAGGGTTTGGTGAGTGAACATGAAAAAACTATTCAAGATGGTGAAATAAGGGATTTGATTGATGCTTATTTACATGAAATGAAAATGGATAAACCGGAAACACACTTTTTCAATAGTAAGTATCGATTAAAATAAATAGTTTTTTTTTAATTTTTATTTAATTTTAATTGGTCATCGGTGATTCTTCTGATCGAAGCCTATCATTATTATTCTCTATTATTCTTATTTACTATACATTAATTATTCATAATTACCTTTAATTTTAATTGACTGCAGAATTTAAATATATTATTTTAATATTTAGGTTATCTTATATCCCCATTTGTACATACGTCCTCTAGAACTATGACCATTCGAGGGCCACATTGCAAATAAAAAATATGCTGGGTCGCACATAAATATCATTTTACCTTTTTTTCACACCAAATTTCACATGTGGAGATTTTTACATATCTCCACGAATCAAGCATTTTCTTAACAGAAAAAAGTATTTTTAGCATGATGTCTGTCCGTCCGTCCGTATAGATGTGTACAGCTTGAACGGCTCAACCGATTTTGATGAAATTTGGTATATTTACTTAATGCATCAGTAGGATAAATTGATCAACTTTTGGTGCAAATCCGGAAACCGGAAGTGGTAGTATTAGCGATCGACGATAGGAAGGGAAGGGTTATTTTCACACCAAATTTCAAATGAGGAGATTTTTTACATATCACCACGAATCATGCACTTTATATTGGTTTTATCTTCGAGAAAAATTAGTTTTTTCTTAATTTAAAATTATATGACGTCATCCAGCCATTCATGACGTATTATTATATCATATATATTATAAATAAAATAAAATTAAAAATATTTATGTTATATCCAGATCTGTTTTTTATTGCATTAATAGATATATTTAAATTATTTGAAATTGTTTCTCTAGCTGGAAATTAATTTACTTCAAACCGTCAGTCAGTTGTTCGCCTGTCAACTTATTTAAAAACGATTACCCATTCTACCCATTCATTTAAACACCCCTGCTCTAGATCATTAATTCAAAAATCTCAAAAAATTAATTATTGGTATAGAACACTTAAAAAGGATATATGTATGTAACCAGCAGGAGGCTTATCCCGGTTCAGGAAGCCCTTAGAGTCGGTCAGATTACATCTAACTTTCACTCACCACAAATCAATTAAACAAAATAATTGCAAAATGAATAAATTAATATATTTTAATTATTTTTTAATAATATGAGCTATTATAATAATAATTATTATTAGAAGAAGAATTTCGATCTTTGAGCGAGGAACAATTTATACCATATTAGTGATCAGTTGGTGGATGAAGATAGGAGAATTAGATATTAGATACAAGTAACTCACAGAATAAAGATCGTTGGAAGAAAACACTATTTTCCAAGTGAATTTTCATTGAATTTAATTAAATATTTATTTAATAATTTAAAAGTAATCACTTCCTGATTATCCTTTTAAAAGAATATTAATTAATGAAAAGATCATTATATTTAATTTAATAGTAATTAAGCCTATACATTATTATCTTTGTCAGAGTCAATTAATAAGGTACCTTGGAATATTTATAAACACTTGTTATTAATTATTTTAATTAAAAGTAATCTATTTTTGATTTTGGCCAATTTATTAGATGCGAGGGCAGGTCAATAAGTCCGTGACTTTTGAATTTCCTTTCTTTTAAATGAAATAGCAACACTGTTCCTACCAGAAGAGAACTATCAACTGACTCCTGTCGAAATTTGAACTAGCTGGGTCTTTTAGCTTTTGTTTGACATCCATTAATAGCAGACTACCTCGTGATTTGAGAAGAAAATGGAAAAAAGTGAATTTCCATGAAAATGCAATTGCTCCCTCATCCGCCTTATTCTTCGAATTTAGCCCTGAGTGACTATTTCTTGTTTCCAAGCCTGAAGAAATAGCTATAAAAAGATTTGACTCCAACGATGAATTCAATTCACAAACAAATACCTATTTTGATGTCCTCGACAAATCTTATTTTTTTGGAAGGGTTAAAAAAATTGGAAAAACGTTGGACTAAGAGTATAGTGCTCAAAGGAGACTACGTTGAAAAATAAAATAATTTTTTATCAAAAAACCTGAGTTTCATTCAAAAAGTCACAGATTTATTGACCTGCCCTTGTATCTAAATAAATCTCCTAAAGCTTACAATACTCATGAATTTAATAAAATTCTATATATCTACTTTTCTGTTTATGTTTTTTTTAGGAGAACAATTGATTATGATTTGCATCGATTTGTTTATTGCTGGATCACAAACAACGAGTCTTTCACTATCTTTGGCATTTCTCGTGATGCTCCTTCGACCTGACATTCAAAAGAAAATCCAGGATGAATTGGACAGTGTTGTTGGTAGAGATCGGCTCCCCAATTTTAATGACCGCGCTCAGTAATAATATAATAGAAATTATTTTCAATGCATTTTCCATTTGTTCAACTAAATCATTAATCGATTTTTTTTCTTAATTTTTTTTTGTCAGATTGCATTATATGGATGCGTTTATTAATGAAGTAAATCGATATTTTTCATTTATACCGATAATTGGTCCACGTTGGGTTAAAGAACCTACAGAATTAGGTGGCTATACAATCCCAGAGGTAACCAATCACAATTAATTTTATTTACTTATTTTATTTTTTCATTTATGTATAGTGACGGAAAAAATGTACACCAGCCTAACCCAGCACCTTTTTCAAAAGCATTAATTAATATGTGAATTAAAATTATTTTTTAAAACCAGAAAAACATAAAACTAACAATTATTTAAAATTAAATTGGTACTAAAAATTAATTTCTTTTATTTTTATTTATAAACGATATTAATGCTGTTGAGAAAGGAGCTGCCCTAGTTAGACTGAATTTCTCTTTTTTCTGTGACTTATTGGCTCCTAATTTCTTTTTATTCATATTTACAAATTATTTACAATATATTTCAATTTTATTCAATTTAACATTAACATATTAACACCATTGTGTTTTGTAATAATCTAAAATTCATTTTTTTTAATTTTTATTTATAATCTTATTTATTCTTTATCTTATCTTATTATGCTAGCTAAAATTGTATATATATATCTATCTATAGCCATGGGTTCTCAAAAACCGCTCTAACGATTTTTTTCAAATTCACACTAGATATAGTATTTATAAAGAAAAATTAAGTTTTATTGATCATATCTCTGGAAAAATACATTTTCATTATTTATTTCTTAATTTAAAATTATATATGGGTGACGTCACATGCCATCCATTTTTATTTTTTAACTGAAATTGTATTAATATTTTTTTTTTATTTAAAATATTTTGAAATTTATTATTTAATTTCGAAATAAAATCAAAAATATTTATTTTTAATAAAATATATATATATTTATTAATCTCTCTCAAAAAAAAAACAACAACAAAACAAATAAATGTCTTCGAAAGATGGTAAAAATATGTCATTTTTATTATCAAAATATCTTAGACCAGTGGTTAGAACAATTGTTTTTACTCCCCGAGTTCGAAGGATCGAAACTCGCCGCGTGCATTTTTTTTATCTATTTTCGTGATTTATTTATTCATTGTTCTTTTATTAATTAAGTTTTAGATAGTTTTATAATTTTTAATATTTTTTCAATAAAATATTATTTAATACATTTAATAATTGTAATAAATAATTAAAGAATTGTATATCAATATTTTTTAAAGGGCAGAGCGAGAGCTCGGGGTCCCAGGTATTAATATTACCAGCCAAATCCAAAAATAATGAATCATTTTTTTTAACTTAAGTACCGAGCCGAGGCTCGGGGTCCCGGTACTATTTTAAACAAGCTACTGATAATATCATCTACAAAGTACAAGCTTTAGATTTTCACATAATATAGGAATAAGTTTTTTTGTGTGTGTGTTCTTTAATTAAATTTATAAAAATAATTTATTCATTAATTAATTTTTCATTTTCTCAAATAAAAATATTTGTAATTTTGTTTTAGCGAACTACGATACTTATCTCAATCTACCATATTAATCACGATAAAGAATTTTGGAAAGATCCAGAAGTTTTCCGGCCAGAACGCTTTTTAGATGGCAAAGATCAATTTAAAAATGATGAACGTAAAGTTAATTTTGGTCTAGGTAAATATTCAATAATTAATTTATTCCAGCTAGTTATTTATATGTAACATTGATTAGAAGTTGATTCATCTTTTGCATCTAAGAAGAATAAAAATATTAAAAATAAAAGAAAGTGTTCACATTAAGAATAATAGAGATATTAAGACATTTAAAAATAATACATAATATATATACATAATAAATAGTATATTAATTAAGGGCATTTTGATTTAAGGAATAAATAATCATTAATAATTTTAATTTTTGATTAAGGTATTAGAAAAAAGTGAAAATAAATTTAGAAAGGAAAATGAGAAATCTACACGATTAACTATGAATATTAAAATAAATTTAAAATTATTTCTTGGTTGTATCATTCCGATTAGAAAAAATTACCTCATGGATAAAAAAAAAGTTAAAAATAGGAATTATTTATAATAATCAAATTTATTCAAATTAACATTGGCTTACATGATTAAACAAATTGTGGTGTAATTAAATTATGAACAAATTAATTAAAACATTAGGTTACATAAATAATTTAAATTTATTAGCAAATGTATCCAAAATACAATTTGGCCCTAATTTTTCTTTATTTTAATAATAATAATAATAAATGCAAATGGTTTATATTTATAATACGAGTAATTATTGAATTCTCAGCACTAAATAGGTAGTTTCTAATTTGTATGAAAATTGATTTGATTAAAAAGATGTTTATTTCTGGGTACTATAGGTACTGTTTATGTGATAATATATTCAGTTTTGATAATTAATAATTTATATATATTGATTGTTTTTCTACATGCTATATAAAAATTTACCAAATCTATTAATACACTAATCAAATCATTTAGTTTTCAAACTAGTATAGGTATTTTATTATTATTAATATGAAATTGTTTTTTAAAAATATTAAATTATATAGTTTAATTATCAACATTTTATTTCATCTGTTTCATATATTTTATGATTTTTTTCCTTAAAAATTTAGTATTATTTTTGTTTTTTAAAGATCTCTTTTGGTTAATATGTGTATAAGTAATAATTTTGTTATTTTATTTTTTAGGTCATCGCCGGTGTTTAGGCGAATCGCTTGCCCGGGCCTGTCAATATATCTTCTTTTCCGCTTTGATCCATCGATATCATTTTGAGAAATCCGATCAAGATACAGATCTAGATATGACTACGCGACCTGGTATTCTTCTAACCCCAAAACCCTACCATCCTATTATTACACCCAGACTGTAGTTTCTTGTTTAGTTGTTTTTTTTTTTTATATTATCTTAACATATAAAGTTTAAGAATAATCAATAATATTTATCACATATATAATTTTATGTAATATTTTATTATTATTTATTACAATAGATCTAGTATCATGATTTTAGTTTTCACAAAATTTTTTCTCGTTTGTAAATAATCATACAGAAGTGATTTCATAATTAGTTTTGAAAATTTAATCTTCTTCGTATTTTCTTCTAATATTAATTAAAACTTTCTCCTATCTTTCTCTCTCATTTACCATTTATCATTTTATACTATATATATTATAAGTAGCATATATAAAATATAGCTTTTCTATAAATCTAATCTAGTATTCAATTAATATCATGTAATTATGTAAATTTTATGTTAATGTATTAAAATAATTCTATACTAAAATGGAATTTTTAATTATTTCTCAAACAACTAACAAAAATATTTGTTAAAATCGTCATTATCATTATATTATTATAAAATATATGAAATTTAGAATAAACAATATTTTCTTTCATATTCATTATTTCAAAATTGCTCATAATTTCTTCATTCTTCTTCTCTTCTTAGTCTAATATTATAAATGATATATCTTTATCTGTATTTTTCTTTAATCCTCACAACTTTTTAATTAAATTAAAATGATCCCGAAATCAATCAAAGTAAAAAACGATATTAATTTCTCTATTTGTCTAATTCATTAATACATATTTAAAGATTTTCATTTTTTTTAAATAGATGAATTTTTAAATATAAACGATCACCTATATATTATTTTTATTAAAATTAAATTACAGTTTTATATAATTCTTGAAAAAATATGAAGAATATTTATCTAGATTTTCAAAAAATTTTCCAAATGAAGATCATTAAACTTTTCCTTTTTTTAATCCTACTACTTTATTTCTAATTTTTTTATACGAGCAAAAATGGTATTAAAGTATAATATATATATATACTATTACATGACAATATCTTTCTTATTTTTAAATATTTGCCTTCTTTTAAATTAATCTCTTAATTTAATATTTTATGGTTCTACCAGATATCTTCGTTTTCTGAAACCAAATAGACATTTTCATTGTTAGATCCTCTTTTAGCATTTAAACTTTTTAATGGATTATTTGGAACCACTTTTACTTTGTGGATTAACATAAACTAAAACGAAATAATTATAATATAATGCACCTCTGATCAATAATTAGAGTACATGAAGTTATTTTTAACCAAGGGTTCCCGATGGGGTCTATTATGGAGCTTTGGATAGAATCGACTGGACCTGAGGAGACTATTGGGGGTCTATTCCTCTTTTAATTACAATAAAAAGTATAAAGAATTATTTTACGAAATAAAAACTAAATAAAAAAGTAAATACGAACAATTGCCAACGGATCCTGCTAGTCATCTTAGTAGTAGTATTTATAAAAGTTATATTTGTTACTCTTTATAAAGGGTGTAATTTGTTTAATTTTAGTATTGATTTATTATTGTTAAATTTGTGGAATTCTGCCACTGATTTTGAAAAGTGCTGTCCTGATAGGGCAACACTTCTTGGGTTGAAGTTGGAGAGTACCCAATCTGTGTATGCCCGGTCCAGTTCTCGGTCATGGGAGCAGAGTCGGAATCAAATCCTTGGACTGATTTCTTATTAGTAGCGATTCCCCATTTTTTTTTTCTTTCTAAAACAAATCCTGAGTGGTTTATTTTATTATTATTATTATTATTATTCAAATCCAAGTTTTCATATATTTTTTGGTTATTCATTTATTTAGATATATAAATTATTTATATTATAATTAGAAATAAATTCAAACTAAAAAAAATCTTCAAGTGATAAATTAATTTGAAATTGCTCCTATCATCATCGATATCATTTTCATCCCCTAATTATTATCAACTATTATAACTTTTATATATTTATATAATCCTCCATAAAAATTCATTTTAAAATTTTTTTTAAGGAATTTCCCATTGGAATTTATGTATTTTTTTGCTGATTGAGTTATTTTTTTGTAAATTGATATTTTCTAATAATTTTTATATAATAAATTATTTGATAATATTTATTAGCTATATTATCGTAAGCGAAAGTTGGGAAATTTATTATTAATCAAAATTGAAACCTGATATCAGAAATATCAAAATCATTATCATCATCAGCATTAACTGTCTCATTATTTATTAAATTATTAATCTTACCTTATTATGCTAGTTAAAATTGTATATATATATAGCCATGGGTTCTCAAAAACCGCTCTAACGATTTTTTTCAAATTTACACTAGATATAGTATTTATAAAGAAAAATTAAGTTTTATTGATCACATTTCTGGAAAAGTACATCTTCATTATTTATTTCTTGATTTAAAATTATATATGGGTGACGTCAAAAATGGCATCCATTTTTATTACCGACCGACGATAGTAAGGGAGGTATTGTTTTCACACCAAATTTCACATGTGGAGATTTTTACATATCTCCACGAATCATGCATTTTCTTAACAGAAAAAAGTATTTTTAGCATGATGTCTGTCCGTCCGTATAGATGTGTACAGCCTGAACGGCTAAACCGATTTTGATGAAATTTGGTATATTTACTTAATGCATCAGTGGGATGAATTGATCAACTTTTGGTGCAAATCCGGAAACCGGAAGTGGTAGTATTAGCGATCGACGATGGGAAGGCAAGGGTTATTTTCACACCAAATTTCACATGAGGAGATTTTTTTATATATCACCACGAATCATGCACTTTGTATTGGTTTTATCCTAGAGAAAAATCATATTTATTAATTTTTTCTTGATTTAAAATTATATGACGTCATCCAGTCATTCATGACGTCACAGCCTGGTCTTGCATATATATTATAAATAAAATAAAATTAAAAATGTTTATATTTAATATTTATGTATTCATATCTGTTTTTTATTACATTAATAGATATATTAAAATTATTTGAAATTGTTTCTGTAGCTGGAAATTAATTTACTTCAAACTGTCGGTCGGTTCGGTCCTGGCCACAGGTCAACTTATTTAATTTCGAAAAGCTGCAAAGCACTTTTTTTGTCTTTAGTTTGTTTTATAACGTCTTGGGGCTAAATAGTTTTTCAAAAAAACACTATAGAAAAAAAATATATGTATATATTATATATTTATGTATTATGTATTATTGAAGTTCATTCATTTTAATCAGATCGATGCAAATGTGTAACATTTAATAATTGTAATAATTAAAGAATTGTATATCAATATATTTTAAAGGGTAGAGCGAGAGCTCGGTGTCCCAGGTATTAATATTACCAGCCAAATCTAATAATAATGAATTATTTTTTAACTTAAGTACCGAGCCGAGGCTCGGGGTCCCGGTACTTTATAAAATATTGAATTGTAAGTTTTGTTAAATAATATTCGTATTAGCTCTACTTAAATGCTCATATTCTATGTTAAATTTTATTCATATACTTATGTTACTTCATGAAAAAATAGGTGTCTATTAACCCTTTCGCGACGGGTATATTTCACAATGCCGCCCGCACTGGACTCATGTCACCTGTTCTTAAAGTAAATAAACAATAAATAAACAAGCGCATATTGGTGTATTTATTAACGTCAATGAGCGCTATTCGGATATCAATACAAGTAAAATGAGTCAGAAAGCTTATTGACGTTACCTGGCTGCGAAAGCGAAAACGAAAAAAAAAAGTCATGCGAAAACGCTTATTGATGTCACCCGTCCCGAAAAGGTTAAACGAGAATAAAGTTTAAAAGGCGTTGGCATAGATAAAAGGTCGGGTAACCCTGTCTTAAACCAAGTTAAACAATAATGTGTTAGGCTAAATAAAACATGATAAATAAAAAATGATATATAAATAAATGTGTTTATGTTTTTTTATATGTAATTGAAATTGGGTAGACCTATCTTGCTGAATTTATATTTGGATCTATATCATCTATAACAGTTCCAAAATCCACTTAAATTGTGATCAAACCAATTTTAAAACCAGAAAAATAAAAAAAAACATTAATAAATGGGCATCATATAACATCATAAACGTAATATACTTATTTATAGCACCATTTTTAAAATCCATTTTTTCGCAACCCTGGATATTCCATTATTAAATACTACAAAACCTACCATCTTGATTTATATTCAAGGGTATCCTTCCATGAACTAATTGGTTTTTTTCAGGTGTGCAGAAATCATAATCATTAAAATGAAGTTTACATACACGAAATTTTGTCATTCTAGCATAAGGTAGGCCAAGCAAGTCAAGCCTGCCCATTTGTTTTAACCATTGTTCTCTTAAAATATTACACCTTGGAAAAGAGAACATGTGTCCTCGTTCTCCTCCAGGTAGAGAATTTGTAATACAATTCTTATGAACACAATCTAAAAACTGCAAAATCAAAAATGTATTTATATGTACTATATTATATAACTTTATAATGAAAAATAATCATCAATAATAGTAAAATTATATTAATTATACTTACTCTAAAAACCATATTGATTGCAATTGGACGGCGTGCACGGCGTCAGATACAGTCAGATAATATTTACGATATTTAAAATGATTTAAAATGAGCTTGGTGTTGGCTGTTTTCGGCAGTTTTCCGATTGTTTCGGATAACCGAATTAAAAGATTTTTGAACTTTCCTGAGATAAACAAATGTCAACCGGGAAGTTAGCAACGATAAAATATGTTATTTCTCGATTGAGAACTTAGCAACCAAAATATAAATTCTATTCCATTCTGACTTCTGACATATACATAATAATTAACTGTAATTAACCATTCCAACCATTCTTTCATATTTAATTTTAAAGGTAAGCATATTGGAAATTGTTAAATTATTAAAATATATTTAATCTAAGAATTTAAATTAAGTTTAATCGTAAATATGAACAAATCTTATTATTTCTTTTAATCTTTTTGCATTAATCAAAATTAAAAATATCTTATTACAAACATTTAAATCCTTTTAACCTTTTAAATTTCTTATTTTTTATTTGCAGTTAATTTTTATAAGAAAGGATGATTAGGACTATTTAATGGAACAAGTTTGGTAAAGTAATTAACCTCCCTTACCTCACAGGGTTAAACTGAATAATTACCTTATATTTTATTATTCCAATCTTTTTGAATTAATCAAAATTAAAAATATTACAACCATTTAAATCCTTTTAACATTTTAAATTTCTTATTTAAAGCTTTAATTTCTAAATAAGCAAGCTCTAAGATTTGCAATTAATTTTTTTTTTTTGATTGCAATTTAATTTGGTAATTATGAACAAATCTTATTATTTCTTTAATCTTTTTAAATTAATCAAAATTAAAAATATCATATTTCAAACATTTAAATCCTTTTAACCTTTTAAATTTTTTATTTATTTTCTTTGTCTTGGTCAAGGTTTTGTTCATCAAATTATTTTTGGTACTTTTTATTTACCAACTAATTATTCTTATATTAATTGAATTTTTTTTTTTTATGATTTCAGATGTGAAAGGTAAATGCTTACTATTAATAAGGAATTTTATCCCTGGATTGCTGTTTTCATTCCTTGAAGAAAGAAAATACAAAATAATGAATGGATGCAATTAATAAAACATGTTTAATCCAGTTAAAATATAAAAATAAATACTTATTTAATATATTATACTTTTATATTAATATTTTAATTTAATACATATTTATTATTTATTTTATCCAGAAATTACAATATTTGAAATATTTTGATTATGTAACAATATAATTGCCAATTGATTTGTAAATTTTGAAAATAAATTTTTTAAATTAATATTTATATGTATATATATATTATACGTATTTAAACTTAAACAGCAAATAAAATACACTTATAACATTTAAAAGCAAAACTTTATTCCTGTTGTTTATTTATCGTGTACTCTATATAAACAGAATGCCATGATCCAACTCTCTTCATTCCATTCACTCACTGCAAACCACATAAATACATAACAATTCCTCCCTTTATCAGAATTTTAACAAACAGTTCAATAAGCGATTAGTAAACAATTTACACAAAGAACAATACTTTAAACACGAAAGTTTTTATAACAAACAGTTCAACAAACAATTAGTAAACAATTTGAACAGTCTCTGATTCTCTTTTCAGTTCTGTAAGAAGTCTTGTTATCTTTGGTTTCAAAGGTTCAGGCCTATTTAGTCTTGACAGTAGTTGACAGCCGTGGCAGGTTTTGCACCATTTCTCGATGTCCTTGTACATAGACTTCCACCTATATATATATAAATTATATATACTTATAAATCGTCTTCTCTTTTTTCTTGGATGTACTTTAGCAAAGTCTTGTCTTGCTTTTTCAAGATATTTTTCTTATGCTTCTCCTTCTAATATATTCGAGGATATTTCTTGATCTTTAATTTTTAGTTCTCCATCAGTAAATTTTTCTAAAATCTTGGCTGAATCTTCTCTTAATAATCGAACAGAAGGCTCTGCATCCCCTTGGTTAAATTCTATAAGAGCCACCTCGGCGCTATATTCTGAAGTTAACACTTCTTTGATATCTATTCGAGTGATTTCTTCTCCAGTAAATCCAGTTAAATAAATAATAGCATTCTTTGCTAAGTTTGGAACCGATGTTTGTTGTTTTCCCTTATTCTTTAGAGCATGCTTGTCTAAAGTGCGGCCCACAACCCTTTGAGATATAATTTTATAAATATTTCTATAATTCAAATAAAAAAATTATAATAAAAAGAAGTTATTTTATTTTAATAAAACTATATATACAGTAATAACTTGTGGCGTCACACAAATTATGCTCGAAGGCTCCAGAACAATCCAGACGCTTCGAGATGCTCTCAGAAACTTCCAGAAGATTCCAGGCGCTTCGAGAAGAAATAACTCCGCCCCCGGACACGCCCAATAGGGCGGACCAGAGGCGCTTGCTGGAGGTATATAAGGGCAGCCCGACAGCAGTCCGGCACCCAGTCCTATCCTCACCATCCACTCCTAACCATCCTCTCCTACACGGGTCCCCTCACTTGGGGACCCCAACGTGACGGCTACGTCCGGGTCTCATCGCCTCGACTGCCTACGGCCCTCATTGCCATGGCTGGCTCCGTCACCATCATTCCCTTCCTCACCTTCCCGGCTTGCAGAGAGTAGGCAGATAGAGACTCTGTAAGCCATACCTCCCCGGGCCCGAGCATCGTCCTCTGGGCCACGAGCATCATCCACTGACCATCCTCCGGGCCACGGGCATCGTCCAGTGACCGTCCTCCAGACCGTCGTCCACGAGTCGCCCTGCGGTCAACCTCTCATCGGCCACGAGTCGCCCTCCGGTCCCCGCACACTGCTCACGGACCATCATCCGACCCGGCCACATCACCGACCGCCCAGGGCCATCTAGCAGCACTCCGAGAGGACTTCGTACTCTGGATCCCACACCGACGATCCGCCTTCGGCCACCTTCAGCGACTTCAACAACACCGACTGTGTAACCTCTACTCCCGAACACGTCAAACAATAAATACCGATTCTACAAACAACATCAGCGTTTTATTGCCCCCCTGATCCTGCTGGCCTCAAACTCTCTACAAGGACATTCTCAAAATACTCTTAAAAACTATGTTTATTGTGAATTAAAATGAATGAAGTAACTATTAGACGTGTCCTTATAGAGAGGTTTTACTGTAGTTAATTTTATTTACAATTCTTGAAAAAATATTTATGTGGGGCCCAGCATAATTTTTTTTGCAACGTGGCCCACGAATGGTCATAGTTTAGACACCCATGCTTTAGAGCATTTTGAATTAACTTATTCTTTTCTTTTCTTTTTCTTTCTAAGCTTCTTTCCATTTTTTAATTAACTCTTGTTCATTGTATTTGATTGAATCTATTTTTAAAAATTCTTCGGCTTTTTCTTTTTCTTTAAATAATACAAAAACGGATCCTTTAAAAATAGTTTTATTTGCTGCATTATCAATTTAAGTTCGCATCTGAATATTTTCTATAGCTCCATACGGAGCAAAAAATTCATAAAAGTTATCTAAGGTGAGACCTTGTGGAAAATTATTCTAATCATTATCTCTTTGCGCCTTTCCTCGTTCCATTTTAGATAATATTAAAGATATATCTTATTTATAATACTTATGTAAAATCCTGATCAGTAATTTAGAATTTCTAATAATTTAATTAATATATAATTATTTTCAAAACTTTAATCAAGTAAAAGAAAAACAATTTTTTACTTTCCTCTCATTTTTGTATAGTTAAATTAAAGGGAGATGTATCCAAAAATAGAATAAAGGGCCCTATTGAGAGAAACAATATACATCTACTCATCACAAAGAAAATTATTAATATCAAAAATATATTTATATATATATTCAATATTTGAATTAAATCCTTAACAATTCTAATATTAGGTATTACAATTAGAAAAGAATTAGTTTTTTTGAATTAGAATTTTTTGGTTTAATTTATCTACCTAGTTGGTTGAAAGATTTTGATCATTTCTATTATATATAATTTTATTTTGTATTTAATTAAATAGTTAAAACTAAATACTTAGTAGCAAGGAGGAATAGTATTAACATAAGAAACTTTAAGAATTGTAAAATGAATAGAATAAATACTTAGGTTCAGTAATTACGAAGGGTAATAATATACGAGAAAAATTTATTTAAATTGAGGTTGCTATCGGGTAGCGCCTGATATCATGCAGAAAAGGGGCTTCTCTCGTCAAAATTGTTATCAAAGGGAATCAAAATTAATTATATAAAACAATTATTTTGCTGGTTATATTCTATGGGTGAGAGGTGTGGTCTATGACCTTAGGAGATGAGAGTAGATTTAGAGTATTTGAGAAGAGGATTCTTCGAGGCGTTTATGGGCCAAAGAAAGATGAGGTCACCAGGAAATGGCGTAGACTGCATAACGAGGAATAATTGCATGACCTCTATGCATCTCCAGTTAGGGTCATAAAATTGAGAAGGTTGTGTTGGGCAGGAGAAAAATATATTTGTTGGGAAATGTTCGTTTAGAAGACCAAGGACGAGGTGTGCGGTAACGGATGGTCTGTGGTGCGGACAATGTCGAAAAGAGCGTGAGAGAGATGGGAGAAAATACTAGTTGGATGTGTGCAGCTCAGAATAGGGACACTTGGAGAAATGATGTTACTACGGCCAAACAATTTCGAGTTCCGTGGACCCACAAAGATAGATCTTTCAATTTTTAAAGATATCACTATTAAATATAACTTAACAGTTTCTATAGAATTATCAATTAATTAATTAATAATTTTAATTAATAATTATTCTATACAAATTCAGATCTATGAAATAAAAGAACAAATAAAATTATTATATTTATTATAAAAACAAATATAATTTGAATTTAAATAATGGCACACATAATTTTTTTAAATTCGCACCTCTTGTGGATGCAAAGAGTACTAACACTAACACACACATAGGGATAGTCGGTGAGACGAATATCGTTGCTGATATCATGGACGACATTTACGTCAAATACATTGTTTATCTCAGAAAAGTTAACTATTCAAATTAGTGCCAGCAGCGCCTCTAGTGATGCAGCCCAGGTGGTGGACACGTAATGTTAAATTTTGAAACTGCGTTTAGCGCTGCTTTATAGTGTCGCCTTATTGAACTAATTGAGGTAAAAAACCGGCCTGGCACCATTTTTAAAATCCATTTTGAATGTATGGAATGAGGGGAGCGGGAGAAATGAAAAAATTATGAAATTTTTCAGTTAAGTGAAAAATTATTTATTTAGAGCTTAAACTGACATTTCAGAAATCATTTTTTTTTTTTTTCAGAAAATTGCTGAAATGTTGGTCTTATCCCCAAATGAATAATTTGTCACTTATCTGAAAAATTTCATAATTTACATGTCTAGAAGAAAAGAATAATGTAGTATGTGACATATTTATTTGAAAATAGATTATTACAAAATATCATTAACAATAATGATGTGTAACTCATTTGTAAACAAATCTTTTATACATAATTTTCTTTAAACATATTATATTAAATTTCTCACTTAAATAAAAATTACACAATTTTTCAATTATATAATTATATAAATTGCACATCTAGAATGGAAAGAATAATGTCCTATGAACATATTTATTTAAGAAATCTATATATTTAATACGATAGTGTCCGTCTGTACGCAAAAAACTCCAGAGCCTAAACTACAAGGAGTAAGGTAACCAAATTTTTCTGAGGTGAAGGGTACCTCAAATGATGAAAAATAAAAAAGAAATTAGAATCTTAGGTAACTCCTGAGCTGAGCTGCGGGTGTTCCATTTTCCAGAAATATATATAAAGGATTTGTATGTATGTAATTTGTTTACTTTTTTGCTGTCATAGAAACAGATATATATATAATTAGAACGTCTCTCTCTCCCTCTATTTAAATTTTTAAAAAATGGAGTGTTCTAGCCAAATTAAGAAATTTAAATTCCTTATGCAACATTGATAGGTAAATGAATTGGACTGGAAGAGGAGACATATGATTAGAGAAATTGGGGAAAAATCAACCGAAATGTAATTAAACAAAAAAATTCAAGACTTATGATACGGATACGACTTACATACAATTAACATACAAAATGTAGAATTTAAAAAAGTATAAATATTTAAATACTTAACATCTCTAATCACGAAAGATAATAATATTCGAGATGAATTTAAATCGACCTTGTAATTGAGTAACGCCTGTTATTATGCAGTAAAGGGGCTTATCTCATCAAAGAGGATCAAAATTAAAATATATAAAACAATTATTTTTCATGTTGATCGATGACTAGGGTGACCATATTTCGAAAACACCAAACCGGGACAAACGGTATTTTTTAGAACTAAATTGAAAAAATTTTGAAAAAAAAATTACGAAATGTCCTAAATATTGAAAAAACAGTAGGGTGTCCCGAAGACATTTTTGGGACAGAGCACCTAAAGACGGGACGTTTGGTCACCCTATCGATGACTCTGGGAGACGCGAGTAGATTTGGAGTATTTGTGAGATTAATATTGTTCTCAGCATTTATAGGCCAAAAGAAGATGAGGTCACAGGGGGATGGCGGAGATGGCATAACGAGAAATAATGTCCAGATATAGTTAAGGTTATAAAATCAAGAAGGCTGGGATGGGAAGGGGACGTGGTTGGAATTGGAGAAACTAGAAATTGGGAGAAACCGATTGGGAAACATCCGGTGGAAGACCAAGGACCAAGGTGGGTGGACAATGAAGGAAGGGACATGGGAGAGATGGGACAGGGTAGAATTTGGTTTCGGTTGTTGCTCAGGATAGGGACGCTTAGAGAAATGTGGATGCTGCGGCTAAGAACTTTCGAAAACTGTAGAGACACAGAGTTAGATAAATACAATAATAATATATAATTAATTTACTGATTAAATTAAAATATTTTACAAGAAAACAAATACATGTCTTATCTACTTATACTGATTGAAACAAAATGGATGAAAACCTTTTACATACAGACTTTCAACCAAATACTATGTATCACTCGGGGGTACAGGGGGCGCTCGGAGCAGCTAGTAGATTATTATTGTGAGATGTTTTTAAACAAAATTTGTGATAATCTCTCACAGGCTGAGATCTTGAGGCAAAGGACGTAGATTTAGGTAGAGTGATCAAGAAATATAATTAACGAAAATGTTGATGATTTCGCTTGAGGATATATCCTTCTTACATATCAATCTGTTACACATTTTAATAAAATGTAGTAACATTTCTTTATTTAAAAGAAGGCTACATCTTTTGGCGGAATCATCACCATGTAAGGAACAAAAGTCGGTGGGGAAGAAAGGATCTGAAATGGAAGGAGAAGGGAGGATATTTGA
Source organism: Labia minor (assembly GCA_963082975.1). Classification (NCBI taxonomy): domain Eukaryota; kingdom Metazoa; phylum Arthropoda; class Insecta; order Dermaptera; family Spongiphoridae; genus Labia; species Labia minor. Next base: position 17,391,296 of record OY720344.1, on the reverse strand, counting down.
GAGATGGATGATGCTAGGGATAATACAATAATTAATTCTCTAAAGGATCTTGGTTAAAAGAACTTAAAGCAAGCTCTTTAAAACCAATTTCCTTTAGAGATTTCCATAAATTCAATACATTGCTGATTGTTGCAATAAATAATTTCACAAATGGAGGGGGAACAACAATGTTGCCCTCAACCATAAATTTAATATCCCTCAAAGACAGCCTCGCATTCATCAAAAATTCAACATGAGGCGAATAATCAGTCAATTTTCTGGCTAATGGGTTTTTAGAATTAGAGTCTGTATTGAGCGAGTCGAACAGGTCGTTCATGAAATTAACAAAATCAGACGTGCCTCTTGCGTCCATTACGTTTATTCTCGTTAACAAATTGAGCAAACCTCCAACGGAGCGACTAAACACCTGCGTAGCAAGTTTCACTTGCATTTTTTCATGACTTGACGGATCCACATGGGCATTAGTGAGTTTTGTGAACCTCTTTGATCCACCAGCGTCAATCTCGTACACTTTCTGTATGTCGTTCCATTTTGCCAACATGCCATTGTACTCAATATTTTTGGTAATAAAATTGTTCCACATACATTTGATCAGATGAGGGGGATCAAAAAGATGAACAATTTCATAATCTCCAATATTGTATACAAAGGTGTCGGCTACTTTACTAGATTCATCCGAAAGCAAACGAATGGCATCAACATTCCGCGAAGCACAGTCGCTGACAGAGGCAACGATTCTAAATTTGGTCTTTTCATGAACAGCCTGCACAACCTCGCAGATCAAGTTCTTTAAAGTTAAATGGCCCGCAGCATTGCGTGTAAAGAAATAAGCTATAGGCTGTTCCCATTTACCAGCAATGCTTCGAAGCATAAACACTAAAGCATGATCAGCGAGTTTAAGCTCACTTTCAGCCCCCGAATCTACAAAATCCTGTACCTTCCAAGAAGCTTTGCTTATTTTTAACTCTAAAAATTTTGCAATCTCCATTTCTTCGAAAAGTATACAACAAAAGCGTTTCTTGAAAGTCAGATCATCGGATATGAGGTTCAAATAGGCAAAAAATTGACTGTTGATGCCTGTTGTCATTTGGAAATTGCTTAGCAATCGTTTAAGAGTTTTCACCGAAGGAGGACATAAGATTTTTTGTAAATATCGATAGCACCTAGGGCTATGTTTTATTATGGAGCAGAAAAGGGCTTTTTCTTCCTGGGAATACCGGCGGGGCTTTTTCGACAGATGGAAATTTTTAAGGTTGGATAAAACAAAAGTTGAGAGAGGAGCAGGGAGATTATGGATATCATTAATATTTTGAAATGATTTATGGAGAAGGTCTTTTGATTCCTTACATTCTCTATCAATTATTCTCTTTCTCACCCTATCTAGCTTCAATAGTCGCTTGACCTCATTTAGCCTTTGGTATAATCTTTTCTTTCTGGGAGTCTCCTCGAAGACCAAGCCCAAACCATCTGATGGAGTAATAGGTGTTGCTAAAAAAAATATTAAAAAAAATTTATAAGATTATTTTCTTTTATTATTAAATTATTTTTTAGTAAACAACAACATTAAATTATAAAACAAAAAGTTACTCCAAGCATATATATAAATAATATAGATTAAAAAAATTAAATTTTGTTTAAAACATTATAAATATAATACATACATGATCCAGGGGTGGATTCAAAAAGATCTGTCTCCTGGAAGGCCAAACTATCAGATGGAGTAACACGTGTTGCTAAAAAAAAATATTAAAAAAAATTTATAAAATTATTTTCTTTTATTATTAAATTATTTTTTAGTAAACAACAACTTTAAATTATAAAACAAAAAATTACACCAAGCATAAATATAAATAATATAGAATAAAAAATTTAATTTTGCTTGAAACATTATAAATATAATGCATACATGTCCCAGGAGTGGATTCAAAAAGATCTGTCTCCTCGAAGGCCAAACTATCAGATGGAGTAATAGGTGTTGCTAAAAAAAAATATTAAAAAAAATTTATAAAATTATTTTCTTTTATTATTAAATTATTTTTTAGTAAACAACAACTTTAAATTATAAAACAAAAAATTACACCAAGCATAAATATAAATAATATAGAATAAAAAATTTAATTTTGCTTGAAACATTATAAATATAATACATACATGTCCCAGGGGTGGATTCAAAAAGATCTGTCTCCTGGAAGGCCAAACTATCAGATGGAGTAACACGTGTTGCTAAAAAAAATGTATAAAATTTATACAACTGAGGTATTTATTCCTGTTTTTCGCAACCTTGGATATTCCATTATTAAATACTACAAAACCTACCATCTTGATTTATATTCAAGGGTATCCTTCCATGAACTAATTGGTTTTTTTCAGGTGTGCAGAAATCATAATCATTAAAATGAAGTTTACATACACGAAATTTTGTCATTCTAGCATAAGGTAGGCCAAGCAAGTCAAGCCTGCCCATTTGTTTTAACCATTGTTCTCTTAAAATATTACACCTTGGAAAAGAGAACATGTGTCCTCGTTCTCCTCCAGGTAGAGAATTTGTAATACAATTCTTATGAACACAATCTAAAAACTGCAAAATCAAAAATGTATTTATATGTACTATATTATATAACTTTATAATGAAAAATAATCATCAATAATAGTAAAATTATATTAATTATACTTACTCTAAAAACCATATTGATTGCAATTGGACGGCGTGCACGGCGACAGATACAGTCAGATAATATTTACGATATTTAAAATGATTTAAAATGAGCTTGGTGTTGGCTGTTTTCGGATTGTTTCGGATAACCGAATTAAAATTAGTGCCAGCAGCGCCTCTAGTGATGCAGCCCAGGTGGTGGACACGTAATGTTAAATTTTGAAACTGCGTTTAGCGCTGCTTTATAGTGTCGCCTTATTGAACTAATTGAGGTAAAAAACCGGCCTGGCACCATTTTTAAAATCCATTTTGAATGTATGGAATGAGGGGAGCGGGAGAAATGAAAAAATTATGAAATTTTTCAGTTAAGTGAAAAATTATTTATTTAGAGCTTAAACTGACATTTCAGAAATCATTTTTTTTTTTTTTCAGAAAATTGCTGAAATGTTGGTCTTATCCCCAAATGAATAATTTGTCACTTATCTGAAAAATTTCATAATTTACATGTCTAGAAGAAAAGAATAATGTAGTATGTGACATATTTATTTGAAAATAGATTATTACAAAATATCATTAACAATAATGATGTGTAACTCATTTGTAAACAAATCTTTTATACATAATTTTCTTTAAACATATTATATTAAATTTCTCACTTAAATAAAAATTACACAATTTTTCAATTATATAATTATATAAATTGCACATCTAGAATGGAAAGAATAATGTCCTATGAACATATTTATTTAAGAAATCTATATATTTAATACGATAGTGTCCGTCTGTACGCAAAAAACTCCAGAGCCTAAACTACAAGGAGTAAGGTAACCAAATTTTTCTGAGGTGAAGGGTACCTCAAATGATGAAAAATAAAAAAGAAATTAGAATCTTAGGTAACTCCTGAGCTGAGCTGCGGGTGTTCCATTTTCCAGAAATATATATAAAGGATTTGTATGTATGTAATTTGTTTACTTTTTTGCTGTCATAGAAACAGATATATATATAATTAGAACGTCTCTCTCTCCCTCTATTTAAATTTTTAAAAAATGGAGTGTTCTAGCCAAATTAAGAAATTTAAATTCCTTATGCAACATTGATAGGTAAATGAATTGGACTGGAAGAGGAGACATATGATTAGAGAAATTGGGGAAAAATCAACCGAAATGTAATTAAACAAAAAAATTCAAGACTTATGATACGGATACGACTTACATACAATTAACATACAAAATGTAGAATTTAAAAAAGTATAAATATTTAAATACTTAACATCTCTAATCACGAAAGATAATAATATTCGAGATGAATTTAAATCGACCTTGTAATTGAGTAACGCCTGTTATTATGCAGTAAAGGGGCTTATCTCATCAAAGAGGATCAAAATTAAAATATATAAAACAATTATTTTTCATGTTGATCGATGACTAGGGTGACCATATTTCGAAAACACCAAACCGGGACAAACGGTATTTTTTAGAACTAAATTGAAAAAATTTTGAAAAAAAAATTACGAAATGTCCTAAATATTGAAAAAACAGTAGGGTGTCCCGAAGACATTTTTGGGACAGAGCACCTAAAGACGGGACGTTTGGTCACCCTATCGATGACTCTGGGAGACGCGAGTAGATTTGGAGTATTTGTGAGATTAATATTGTTCTCAGCATTTATAGGCCAAAAGAAGATGAGGTCACAGGGGGATGGCGGAGATGGCATAACGAGAAATAATGTCCAGATATAGTTAAGGTTATAAAATCAAGAAGGCTGGGATGGGAAGGGGACGTGGTTGGAATTGGAGAAACTAGAAATTGGGAGAAACCGATTGGGAAACATCCGGTGGAAGACCAAGGACCAAGGTGGGTGGACAATGAAGGAAGGGACATGGGAGAGATGGGACAGGGTAGAATTTGGTTTCGGTTGTTGCTCAGGATAGGGACGCTTAGAGAAATGTGGATGCTGCGGCTAAGAACTTTCGAAAACTGTAGAGACACAGAGTTAGATAAATACAATAATAATATATAATTAATTTACTGATTAAATTAAAATATTTTACAAGAAAACAAATACATGTCTTATCTACTTATACTGATTGAAACAAAATGGATGAAAACCTTTTACATACAGACTTTCAACCAAATACTATGTATCACTCGGGGGTACAGGGGGCGCTCGGAGCAGCTAGTAGATTATTATTGTGAGATGTTTTTAAACAAAATTTGTGATAATCTCTCACAGGCTGAGATCTTGAGGCAAAGGACGTAGATTTAGGTAGAGTGATCAAGAAATATAATTAACGAAAATGTTGATGATTTCGCTTGAGGATATATCCTTCTTACATATCAATCTGTTACACATTTTAATAAAATGTAGTAACATTTCTTTATTTAAAAGAAGGCTACATCTTTTGGCGGAATCATCACCATGTAAGGAACAAAAGTCGGTGGGGAAGAAAGGATCTGAAATGGAAGGAGAAGGGAGGATATTTGAGAGATGGATGATGCTAGGGATAATACAATAATTAATTCTCTAAAGGATCTTGGTTAAAAGAACTTAAAGCAAGCTCTTTAAAACCAATTTCCTTTAGAGATTTCCATAAATTCAATACATTGCTGATTGTTGCAATAAATAATTTCACAAATGGAGGGGGAACAACAATGTTGCCCTCAACCATAAATTTAATATCCCTCAAAGACAGCCTCGCATTCATCAAAAATTCAACATGAGGCGAATAATCAGTCAATTTTCTGGCTAATGGGTTTTTAGAATTAGAGTCTGTATTGAGCGAGTCGAACAGGTCGTTCATGAAATTAACAAAATCAGACGTGCCTCTTGCGTCCATTACGTTTATTCTCGTTAACAAATTGAGCAAACCTCCAACGGAGCGACTAAACACCTGCGTAGCAAGTTTCACTTGCATTTTTTCATGACTTGACGGATCCACATGGGCATTAGTGAGTTTTGTGAACCTCTTTGATCCACCAGCGTCAATCTCGTACACTTTCTGTATGTCGTTCCATTTTGCCAACATGCCATTGTACTCAATATTTTTGGTAATAAAATTGTTCCACATACATTTGATCAGATGAGGGGGATCAAAAAGATGAACAATTTCATAATCTCCAATATTGTATACAAAGGTGTCGGCTACTTTACTAGATTCATCCGAAAGCAAACGAATGGCATCAACATTCCGCGAAGCACAGTCGCTGACAGAGGCAACGATTCTAAATTTGGTCTTTTCATGAACAGCCTGCACAACCTCGCAGATCAAGTTCTTTAAAGTTAAATGGCCCGCAGCATTGCGTGTAAAGAAATAAGCTATAGGCTGTTCCCATTTACCAGCAATGCTTCGAAGCATAAACACTAAAGCATGATCAGCGAGTTTAAGCTCACTTTCAGCCCCCGAATCTACAAAATCCTGTACCTTCCAAGAAGCTTTGCTTATTTTTAACTCTAAAAATTTTGCAATCTCCATTTCTTCGAAAAGTATACAACAAAAGCGTTTCTTGAAAGTCAGATCATCGGATATGAGGTTCAAATAGGCAAAAAATTGACTGTTGATGCCTGTTGTCATTTGGAAATTGCTTAGCAATCGTTTAAGAGTTTTCACCGAAGGAGGACATAAGATTTTTTGTAAATATCGATAGCACCTAGGGCTATGTTTTATTATGGAGCAGAAAAGGGCTTTTTCTTCCTGGGAATACCGGCGGGGCTTTTTCGACAGATGGAAATTTTTAAGGTTGGATAAAACAAAAGTTGAGAGAGGAGCAGGGAGATTATGGATATCATTAATATTTTGAAATGATTTATGGAGAAGGTCTTTTGATTCCTTACATTCTCTATCAATTATTCTCTTTCTCACCCTATCTAGCTTCAATAGTCGCTTGACCTCATTTAGCCTTTGGTATAATCTTTTCTTTCTGGGAGTCTCCTCGAAGACCAAGCCCAAACCATCTGATGGAGTAATAGGTGTTGCTAAAAAAAATATTAAAAAAAATTTATAAGATTATTTTCTTTTATTATTAAATTATTTTTTAGTAAACAACAACATTAAATTATAAAACAAAAAGTTACTCCAAGCATATATATAAATAATATAGATTAAAAAAATTAAATTTTGTTTAAAACATTATAAATATAATACATACATGATCCAGGGGTGGATTCAAAAAGATCTGTCTCCTGGAAGGCCAAACTATCAGATGGAGTAACACGTGTTGCTAAAAAAAAATATTAAAAAAAATTTATAAAATTATTTTCTTTTATTATTAAATTATTTTTTAGTAAACAACAACTTTAAATTATAAAACAAAAAATTACACCAAGCATAAATATAAATAATATAGAATAAAAAATTTAATTTTGCTTGAAACATTATAAATATAATGCATACATGTCCCAGGAGTGGATTCAAAAAGATCTGTCTCCTCGAAGGCCAAACTATCAGATGGAGTAATAGGTGTTGCTAAAAAAAAATATTAAAAAAAATTTATAAAATTATTTTCTTTTATTATTAAATTATTTTTTAGTAAACAACAACTTTAAATTATAAAACAAAAAATTACACCAAGCATAAATATAAATAATATAGAATAAAAAATTTAATTTTGCTTGAAACATTATAAATATAATACATACATGTCCCAGGGGTGGATTCAAAAAGATCTGTCTCCTGGAAGGCCAAACTATCAGATGGAGTAACACGTGTTGCTAAAAAAAATGTATAAAATTTATACAACTGAGGTATTTATTCCTGTTTTTCGCAACCTTGGATATTCCATTATTAAATACTACAAAACCTACCATCTTGATTTATATTCAAGGGTATCCTTCCATGAACTAATTGGTTTTTTTCAGGTGTGCAGAAATCATAATCATTAAAATGAAGTTTACATACACGAAATTTTGTCATTCTAGCATAAGGTAGGCCAAGCAAGTCAAGCCTGCCCATTTGTTTTAACCATTGTTCTCTTAAAATATTACACCTTGGAAAAGAGAACATGTGTCCTCGTTCTCCTCCAGGTAGAGAATTTGTAATACAATTCTTATGAACACAATCTAAAAACTGCAAAATCAAAAATGTATTTATATGTACTATATTATATAACTTTATAATGAAAAATAATCATCAATAATAGTAAAATTATATTAATTATACTTACTCTAAAAACCATATTGATTGCAATTGGACGGCGTGCACGGCGACAGATACAGTCAGATAATATTTACGATATTTAAAATGATTTAAAATGAGCTTGGTGTTGGCTGTTTTCGGATTGTTTCGGATAACCGAATTAAAATTAGTGCCAGCAGCGCCTCTAGTGATGCAGCCCAGGTGGTGGACACGTAATGTTAAATTTTGAAACTGCGTTTAGCGCTGCTTTATAGTGTCGCCTTATTGAACTAATTGAGGTAAAAAACCGGCCTGGCACCATTTTTAAAATCCATTTTGAATGTATGGAATGAGGGGAGCGGGAGAAATGAAAAAATTATGAAATTTTTCAGTTAAGTGAAAAATTATTTATTTAGAGCTTAAACTGACATTTCAGAAATCATTTTTTTTTTTTTTCAGAAAATTGCTGAAATGTTGGTTTTATCCCCAAATGAATAATTTGTCACTTATCTGAAAAATTTCATAATCTACATGTCTAGAAGAAAAGAATAATGTAGTATGTGACATATTTATTTGAAAATAGATTATTACAAAATATCATTAACAATAATGATGTGTAACTCATTTGTAAACAAATCTTTTATACATAATTTTCTTTAAACATATTATATTAAATTTCTCACTTAAATAAAAATTACACAATTTTTCAATTATATAATTATATAAATTGCACATCTAGAATGGAAAGAATAATGTCCTATGAACATATTTATTTAAGAAATAGATTATTATTGTGAGATGTTTTTAAACAAAATTTGTGATAATCTCTCACAGGCTGAGATCTTGAGGCAAAGGACGTAGATTTAGGTAGAGTGATCAAGAAATATAATTAACGAAAATGTTGATGATTTCGCTTGAGGATATATCCTTCTTACATATCAATCTGTTACACATTTTAATAAAATGTAGTAACATTTCTTTATGTAAAAGAAGGCTACATCTTTTGGCGGAATCATCACCATGTAAGGAACAAAAGTCGGTGGGGAAGAAAGGATCTGAAATGGAAGGAGAAGGGAGGATATTTGAGAGATGGATGATGCTAGGGATAATACAATAATTAATTCTCTAAAGGATCTTGGTTAAAAGAACTTAAAGCAAGCTCTTTAAAACCAATTTCCTTTAGAGATTTCCATAAATTCAATACATTGCTGATTGTTGCAATAAATAATTTCACAAATGGAGGAGGAGCAACAATGTTGCCCTCAACCATAAATTTAATATCCCTCAACGACAGCCTCGCATTCATCAAAAATTCAACATGAGGCGAATAATCAGTCAATTTTCTGGCTAATGGGTTTTTAGAATTAGAGTCTGTATTGAGCGAGTCGAACAGGTCGTTCATGAAATTAACAAATTCAGACGTGCCTAGTGCGTCCATTACCTTTGCTCTCGTAAGAAATTCAAGCAGAAATGAAACGGAGCGACTAAACACCTGCTTAGCAAGTTTCACTTGCATTTTTTCATGACTTGACGGATGCACATGGGCATTTGTGAGTTTTGTGACCCTTTGTGTGCAATCAGCCTCAAAATCGTACACTTTCTGTATGTCGCTCCATTTTGCCAACATGCCATTGTACTCAATATTTTTGGTAATAAAATTGTTCCACATACATTTGATCAGATGAGGGGGATCAAAAAGATGAACAATTTCATAATCTCCAATATTGTATACAAAGGTGTCGGCTACTTTACCAGATTCCTCCGAAAGCAAACGAATGGCATCAACATTCCGCGAAGCACAGTCGCTGACAGAGGCAACGATTCTAAATTTGGTCTTTTCATGAACAGCCTGCACAACCTCGCAGATCAAGTTCTTTAAAGTTAAATGGCCCGCAGCATTGCGTGTAAAGAAATAAGCTATAGGCTGTTCCCATTTACCAGCAATGCTTCGAAGCATAAACACTAAAGCATGATCAGCGAGTTTAAGCTCACTTTCAGCCCCCGAATCTACAAAATCCTGTACCTTCCAAGAAGCTTTGCTTATTTTTAACTCTAAAAATTTTGCAATCTCCATTTCTTCGAAAAGTATACAACAAAAGCGTTTCTTGAAAGTCAGATCATCGGATATGAGGTTCAAATAGGCAAAAAATTGACTGTTGATGCCTGTTGTCATTTGGAAATTGCTTAGCAATCGTTTAAGAGTTTTCACCGAAGGAGGACATAAGATTTTTTGTAAATATCGATAGCACCTAGGGCTATGTTTTATTATGGAGCAGAAAAGGGCTTTTTCTTCCTGGGAATACCGGCGGGGCTTTTTCGACAGATGGAAATTTTTAAGGTTGGATAAAACAAAAGTTGAGAGAGGAGCAGGGAGATTATGGATATCATTAATATTTTGAAATGATTTATGGAGAAGGTCTTTTGATTCCTTACATTCTCTATCAATTATTCTCTTTCTCACCCTATCTAGCTTCAATAGTCGCTTGACCTCATTTAGCCTTTGGTATAATCTTTTCTTTCTGGGAGTCTCCTCGAAGACCAAGCCCAAACCATCTGATGGAGTAATAGGTGTTGCTAAAAAAAATATTAAAAAAAATTTATAAAATTATTTTCTTTTATTATTAAATTATTTTTTAGTAAACAACAACATTAAATTATAAAACAAAAAGTTACTCCAAGCATAAATATAAATAATATAGATTAAAAAAATTAAATTTTGTTTAAAACATTATAAATATAATACATACATGTCCCAGGGGTGGATTCAAAAAGATCTGTCTCCTGGAAGGCCAAACTATCAGATGGAGTAACACGTGTTGCTAAAAAAAAATATTAAAAAAAATTTATAAAATTATTTTCTTTTATTATTAAATTATTTTTTAGTAAACAACAACTTTAAATTATAAAACAAAAAATTACACCAAGCATAAATATAAATAATATAGATTAAAAAAATTAAATTTTGCTTAAAACCTTATAAATATAATACATACATGTCCCAGGGGTGGATTCAAAAAGATCTGTCTCCTGGAAGGCCAAACTATCAGATGGAGTAACACGTGTTGCTAAAAAAAAATATTAAAAAAAATTTATAAAATTATTTTCTTTTATTATTAAATTATTTTTTAGTAAACAACAACTTTAAATTATAAAACAAAAAATTACACCAAGCATAAATATAAATAATATAGAATAAAAAATTTAATTTTGCTTGAAACATTATAAATATAATGCATACATGTCCCAGGAGTGGATTCAAAAAGATCTGTCTCCTCGAAGGCCAAACTATCAGATGGAGTAATAGGTGTTGCTAAAAAAAATGTATAAAATTTATACAACTGAGGTATTTATTCCTGTTTTTCGCAACCTTGGATATTCCATTATTAAATACTACAAAACCTACCATCTTGATTTATATTCAAGGGTATCCTTCCATGAACTAATTGGTTTTTTTCAGGTGTGCAGAAATCATAATCATTAAAATGAAGTTTACATACACGAAATTTTGTCATTCTAGCATAAGGTAGGCCAAGCAAGTCAAGCCTGCCCATTTGTTTTAACCATTGTTCTCTTAAAATATTACACCTTGGAAAAGAGAACATGTGTCCTCGTTCTCCTCCAGGTAGAGAATTTGTAATACAATTCTTATGAACACAATCTAAAAACTGCAAAATCAAAAATGTATTTATATGTACTATATTATATAACTTTATAATGAAAAATAATCATCAATAATAGTAAAATTATATTAATTATACTTACTCTAAAAACCATATTGATTGCAATTGGACGGCGTGCACGGCGACAGATACAGTCAGATAATATTTACGATATTTAAAATGATTTAAAATGAGCTTGGTGTTGGCTGTTTTCGGATTGTTTCGGATAACCGAATTAAAATTAGTGCCAGCAGCGCCTCTAGTGATGCAGCCCAGGTGGTGGACACGTAATGTTAAATTTTGAAACTGCGTTTAGCGCTGCTTTATAGTGTCGCCTTATTGAACTAATTGAGGTAAAAAACCGGCCTGGCACCATTTTTAAAATCCATTTTGAATGTATGGAATGAGGGGAGCGGGAGAAATGAAAAAATTATGAAATTTTTCAGTTAAGTGAAAAATTATTTATTTAGAGCTTAAACTGACATTTCAGAAATCATTTTTTTTTTTTTTCAGAAAATTGCTGAAATGTTGGTTTTATCCCCAAATGAATAATTTGTCACTTATCTGAAAAATTTCATAATCTACATGTCTAGAAGAAAAGAATAATGTAGTATGTGACATATTTATTTGAAAATAGATTATTACAAAATATCATTAACAATAATGATGTGTAACTCATTTGTAAACAAATCTTTTATACATAATTTTCTTTAAACATATTATATTAAATTTCTCACTTAAATAAAAATTACACAATTTTTCAATTATATAATTATATAAATTGCACATCTAGAATGGAAAGAATAATGTCCTATGAACATATTTATTTAAGAAATAGATTATTATTGTGAGATGTTTTTAAACAAAATTTGTGATAATCTCTCACAGGCTGAGATCTTGAGGCAAAGGACGTAGATTTAGGTAGAGTGATCAAGAAATATAATTAACGAAAATGTTGATGATTTCGCTTGAGGATATATCCTTCTTACATATCAATCTGTTACACATTTTAATAAAATGTAGTAACATTTCTTTATGTAAAAGAAGGCTACATCTTTTGGCGGAATCATCACCATGTAAGGAACAAAAGTCGGTGGGGAAGAAAGGATCTGAAATGGAAGGAGAAGGGAGGATATTTGAGAGATGGATGATGCTAGGGATAATACAATAATTAATTCTCTAAAGGATCTTGGTTAAAAGAACTTAAAGCAAGCTCTTTAAAACCAATTTCCTTTAGAGATTTCCATAAATTCAATACATTGCTGATTGTTGCAATAAATAATTTCACAAATGGAGGAGGAGCAACAATGTTGCCCTCAACCATAAATTTAATATCCCTCAACGACAGCCTCGCATTCATCAAAAATTCAACATGAGGCGAATAATCAGTCAATTTTCTGGCTAATGGGTTTTTAGAATTAGAGTCTGTATTGAGCGAGTCGAACAGGTCGTTCATGAAATTAACAAATTCAGACGTGCCTAGTGCGTCCATTACCTTTGCTCTCGTAAGAAATTCAAGCAGAAATGAAACGGAGCGACTAAACACCTGCTTAGCAAGTTTCACTTGCATTTTTTCATGACTTGACGGATGCACATGGGCATTTGTGAGTTTTGTGACCCTTTGTGTGCAATCAGCCTCAAAATCGTACACTTTCTGTATGTCGCTCCATTTTGCCAACATGCCATTGTACTCAATATTTTTGCTAATAAAATTGTTCCACATACATTTGATCAGATGAGGGGGATCAAATAGATGAACAATTTCATAATCTCCAATATTGTATACAAAGGTGTCGGCTACTTTACCAGATTCCTCCGAAAGCAAACGAATGGCATCAACATTCCGCGAAGCACAGTCGCTGACAGAGGCAACGATTCTAAATTTGGTCTTTTCATGAACAGCCTGCACAACCTCGCAGATCAACTTCTTTAAAGTGAATTTGTCCGTTGCATTGCGTGTTAAGAAATAAGCTATAGGCTGTTCCAATTTACCAGCAATGCTTCGAAGCATAAACACCAAAGCATGATCAGCGAGTTTAAGCTCACTTTCAGCCCCCGATTCTACAAAATCCTGTACCTTCCAAGAAGCTTTGCTTATTTTTAACTCTAAAAATTTTGCAATCTCCATTTCATCGAAAAGTATACAACAAAAGCGTTCCTTGAAAGTCAGATCATCGGATATGAGGTTCAAATAGCCAAAAAATTGACTGTTGATGCCTGTTGTCATTTGGAAATTGTTTAGCAATGGTTTAAGAGTTTTCTCCGAAGGAAGACATAAGATTTTTTGTAAATATCGATAGCACCTAGGGCTATGTTTTATTATGGAGCAGAAAAGGGCTTTTTCTTCCAGGGAATACCGGCGGGACTTTTTGGATAGATGGAATTTTCTAAGGATGGATAAAATAAAAGTTGAGAGAGGAGCAGGGAGATTATGGATATCATTAATATTTTGAAATGATTTATGGAGAAGGTCTTTTGATTCCTTACATTCTCTATCAATTATTCTCTTTCTCACCCTATCTAGCTTCAATAGTCGCTTGACCTCGGCGAACCTTTGGTACAATCTTTTCTTCCTGGGAGATAAATATTTTATTCTTGAAGAATTCTGATGGTGTAGGCGTATGTTCCGCTGAACACCTGCAAAAATTAATTAAGTTTAAAAAAAAATTCCAAAGAATTAATACAGAAAAGCCTAAGCAAACTAAAAATTTAGTTTAAATCATTATAAAAAATCTATTTAAAGTTAGGAGAAGATTAATGAATTTTATTAAAAAATATAATACATACTTCTCACAGGGCTGGATTCCTTGCCGGCCAAGCCCAAACCATCTGTTAGTGAAATATTTGTCGCTAAAAAAATATTAAAAAATTATTTTCTATTATTAAATTATTCATTAGAAAACAAGATTAAATTTTATAAGCAAAAGTTACACCAACGTACATATAAATAATATAGATTAAAATTCCAAAAAAATTAAATTGTCCTTAAAACATTAAAAATATAATACTTACATGTCCCAGGGACAGATTCCAAAATATCAGCCTTTTCCAACGGCAAGCCCGAATCATCTGATGAAGTTATATTTGTCGCTAAAAAAAATATTAAAAAATATATATTTTCTATTATTACTAAATTATTTTTTCGTAAACAACAACATTAAATTTTAAAAGCAAAAGTTACACCAAGGATATATATAAATAATATAGATTAAAATATACAAAATATTAAATTGTGACTAAAACATTATAAATATAATATACACACATGTCCCAGGCGTGGATTGCAAAAGATTAGCCTCCTCTGAGGTCAATCCCAATACATCTGATTGAATAACACGTGTTCCTAAAAAAAAATTAAAAAAAATTATTTTCTATTATTATTAAATTATTTTTTAGTAAACAACATTAAATTTTAAAAGAAAAAATCAATTATAAAATTGTAAACTCAACAAATAAATCCCAAGTTATTTTTAAAAACATCTGAGCTTTATATCTGTTTTTCGCAACCTTATATATTCCATTATTAAATATCACAAAACCTACCATCTTGATTTATATTCAAGGGTATCTTTCCTTGAAGTAATTTGTTCTTTTCAGGTGTGCAGAAATCATAATCATTAAAATGAAGTTTACACACCCGAAATTTTGTCATTTTACCATAAGATAAGCCAAGCAAGTCAAGCCTGCCCAGTTGTTTTAACCATTTTTCTCTTAAAATATTACACCTTGGAAAATAGAACAATTGTCCTCGTTCTCCTAAAGGCAGAGAATTTGTAAAACAATTCTTTAGAACACACTCGACAAACTGCAACATCAAAAATTTATTTATATATACATATATTATATAACTTTATAATGAAAAATAATCATCAATAATAGTAAAATTATATTAATTAAACTTACTTTAGGAGCCATATTGCACGCAATTGGATGGCGTCAGATCACGTTAGGTATGGATGGTAGAGATTGGTAGATTGTGGTAGAGTGGTAGAGATATTTAAAATGAGACGCGTGCAGCTTGGCCTACGTGCACAAGCTTGTTGTTAAATGTTTTCGGGAGTTTTCGGATAACCGAATCAAACCGAATTAAAATTAGTGCCAGCAGCGCCTCTAGTGATGCAGCCCTTCCATGAGACTGACACTGACTGACACCACGGACCACCTCCTGGACTCTGTGGACTCTGCTTATTAATTTATCTATCTATCTAATTATATATATATATATATATATTATAAATTATAAGAGTAATTTGGTTTTATATAAAGCTTCAAAATTGTTATTGTTATCTTTCAATTTCTCTATTATATTTTATTTTTCGAACTATTTCAAATTTCGTGGTTAAAATCTGCTCTGCTTTCAAACACGTGGTGTTCTTTTAAAATGTCAATAGAGAGTTAATTGGAGTTAATGAAAACATAAAAATAAAATAAGTTAAAGATCAATTTTTTTTTAAATTGTTACTATTATTATAAAAGAAAAAAGCAATCTAAATAAAATAAAATGTCTCGACTCCCTATGACAAGTGAAATTTTATTAAAACCAACTTCGGTTGCAAATGTAAGTTAATAATCTATTTTATAATTCTTTTTTGATTTTAATAATAATTATATTTGATTCTTTAAGGCCAATGAAGCAGAATGGGACCAAAAAAAATTCTTTCAGGTAAAAATTTTGTTTTATTTTTAATGCTTAATTTTACTTATATATATATATATATATATAAATTTATAATCAACATCTTTACTCTCATAATAGAATTTTCAAATTAAAATTATAAAGATGAATGAAACCGAAATGGAATTTGATTTAATTGGAATTTGTGCCTCAATTGCTAATGCCTTAAGAAGAATTTTAATTTCGGAAAGTCCATCAATGGCCATTGAAAAGGTTTTTATTTATAATAATACATCAATTATTCAAGATGAAATACTAGCACATCGTCTAGGATTAATTCCATTGAAGGCTGATCCAAGTTTATTTGAATATCGTGATAAAGGTAAACAAAATATTTATTTATTATTTTATTATATAAATTAAATTCAACAATATATACATTGATAAAATCTAACAATTTACTCACTTAATAAAATATCTTATTTTATTATTCTTTCTTTTAAGAAAATACAAATTCATCACCCCAAGATACATTGGAATTTGAATTGAAAATTAAATGTATAAAAAATCCAAATAATGACGGAGATAGCAGAATACCTAAGGATCTATATGTTAATAATAATGGTATTTTATTTATTCATTTAAATTTCTAATCTAATTATTTTCTATAAATTATATATTAAATTATATATATATTTCAAAATATTAAGATTCATTGATTTTTGATATTTCCATTTATAATCAATAAAATTAATATTCATTATATTTGTTATTTATCTTATTTATTTTAAAACAATATTGTATTCTATTAGTAATTCATTCAAAATGCTCAAAAAGGTAATATGTATATGTATTTTATAATGTACATATTCTGTATTTTAAATATTCATAATATTTATGTATATGTTTTAAATTCCATTATATACTTATTATCAAACATATACAATTTTATTTTTAATTATTGTTTTTGTTAAATTAATATATTTATAAATTAATTTATTTAAATAATTGGTTGCAATTATTCTAATATTACACTTAAATTTCTAATTATTTTAAAAATTATTACATTATTAAAAAATTATTTTATATATTTCCTTTTTTATGTATTACTTAGTTCGTTATTTCCATCAAAGAATAAATATTGATTTCTCTTATAGTTTATTCAAAACATATTAAATGGATTCCAATTGGCGGACAAGCTGAAATCTTTGATGCTTCTAATGTTGGCCCAATTCATGATGATATTCTAATTGCAAAAATGAGACCAGGGCATGAACTTGATTTGAAATTACATGCAGTTAAAGGTATTGGTGAAGATCATGCCAAGTTTTCACCTGTTGGTATGTATTCATAGTAATAGTAGCCTTAATTAAATTTAAAGATTGAACTGACAACTCTCGTTGAAACATTGTATTATTTGTATTATTTATACTGAAATTTTTTTTTATAACAACTTTCAATTCATAAATATAACGGAAAATTAATAATAAAATTAAAAGGTTAAAGGTAAGTTATTATTAACAACACTCCGTTTTTTTGTTTCAAAATAAATTTTTTATTCAACTTTATGGTTATTTCGACAGTAACGTCGAACTGATTAATATACCTTTTATAATTTTATTATTAATTTTAAATTATAATTATGAATTGAAAGTTGTTATAAAAAGGAAAACATGTTCAGGTTAAATCTACAAATAATAGTAGCTTTGCTAATTGTTATCATATTAGAAATTTATTTTCCTTTTATATAGGTTATTTTTGTTTTTTAATATTTACTAAATCCTTACCGTTTTACCCATGAATTTTAATTTATTAAAAATTACGGTAATATTTTTTAGCAACTGCATCTTATCGTCTTATGCCAAATATAAAGCTTTTAAAAAAATTTGAAGGAAACGAAGCAATTTTATTACAAAAATGCTTCTCACCAGGAGTAATTGGAGTTGAAGAAGTAGATGGTATTTCGATTTGATAAAATTATTTTATTTATTTATTATTTATATTCTCTATGTCATTTTAAAGAGTAATTTAATGTTATTTTTTATTTATTTTAATTTTGAACATTTCAATTTAATTTCTTTATTTTAAAATATCATATTTTTTTAGGAGAAATTAGAGCAAAAGTTTTAAATTCTCGCTATGATAATTGTTCAAGAAATTGTTATCGTTTTGAAGATAAAAAAATGAGTGAGAGTATACAAATTACTCGTGTGAGAGATCATTTTATATGTAAGTGTTATTTACTCGTATAAAATAATTTAAAATATAAAAAGAAATAATATTTCTTTAAGTCCTTTAAAGAGGGAAAATCAATTATATATTGTGGAATAATTTATAAATTGCAACTATACTACACTCAAATATAATAGACTCACTCCTCAAATGCGCGTTTTTAAAATAAGAAAAAATAATTAATTTGAAAAAATATTTGTTATGAAAAATTTAATAAGACTTTGACTTTTTTAAATTTAAAATAATCTTACAAATTTATTATATTATTGGTTCATCTGATACAGTTACTTAAACTATGAAGATTGCCTTTTTCCTTATTTGAGTTAGGTTCATTCTTTGATTATTCAGCTCCCGTTTTTCTTTTTTAAGAGATACTATTGAACATTTATGGGTGCTGAAAGTTTCCTTAATAACGTTCTGTTAGATCATGTCGTTCCATATACAGAATTTGTTAGTGAGATAATCTTGATAATGATATAGCATTGTGCACTCTTCACTCCTAAGCAGTTCCACAATGAAATTGGTATACAAATCATGGACTGCCTAGCACTCAGCCAAGACTTGTATTTTATTGAACATTTGTGTAATCACTTAAAAAGTATCTTAAAAGTAGTAGATCGATGTGCTAGAGGAATGGAAATCAACCCCAAACACAGTATTCAAAGAATTAATTAAGATGTGATTAAAGCTAAAGGAGGTAAAATAAATTATTGATTAAATAATTTTTTTTAATTTTTAATAACTTCTATCTCAAATATCCTTCCTAAATTTTCATTAATCTCTTAAGCTTAGTTCATACTTCGATGATTCAAAAAGTACTAAAGAAATGTTATTAAATATATTATTTTAAACATATAATCTTTAACATATGATAAAAATATACCTGATCAGCCGTTTGAGGAATGGATTTATTTTTTCCACCCAATATAAATTTATATATGTCCAATATATGGTGATTATTTAACTGAGCAATATTTTATTTCTTTTTTTTCAGTTACAATTGAATCTATTGGGGCACAAACTCCTGATGTTTTATTTATTGAAGCAATAAAAATGTTAAAACAAAGATGTAAAACATATATAGAAGATTTAAATAAAAATTAATTTTAATTTTTTTTTGTTTTAACTCATTTAGTACAAATCTTTTTTATGTCCTATAATGATATTTGTTAATAAAAAACAAAAATCCTATATATTTTCTACTTCTTTATTTTAGTTTTACCTAGAGTGACCATACGTACCGATTTGAACGGGACAGTACCGTTTTTTCATATTTTTTGACCGTACTATCGTTTTAATAAAAATGTCAATTTTTTCCATTTTTAACAAACTATATTAAACACTAAAATTGTATTATGTAGTGTGAGAAGTTTTTTGATAAGCTTTTAACAGATAAAAAATTGATTTCCTAAATATTCATGGTAGCATCGTAGTTAAAAACAACTCTCTAGATCTAACTAAATTTTTGTTTCGGTTCTGTCCCTATAATATTTCGTAAAATTTTTATGTTTATTTAATAAATTTTGTATCATCTTACTTTTTTTATGAATACATAATATTTTATATAATATCTTATGTAAAATGTTATAATGACAAAAAATTGTTCATAGAATCCTTCTAATTCTCAAGTCTTAATTTTCAGTTTTTGACATTAAATATTCCGTTTTTGTAACTTGACAATATGGTGACCCTAGCTTTACCGTAAAATTTTCAAGGAAATCTATTATTTTGTATAGAAAGTATATATAGTTTTCTAAATCTCAGAATAAATTTGAAATTATATATTAAAATATTTTTTTCAGTATTTTGAATTTATTATATATTATTAATCAAAGTTTTTTCATGTACATTGCTCAGAATTTAAATTTTTTTGCATATTTTCACGTTTCATGACTTGGAGAATCCAAATATGACTTTAGAATTTTTAATGTCTGACCGGGAAATTGTAAGCTTATAGACTCAAACTAGCAAACGGAAAACGGGCATGATTTTCTGTACAAAAGGTCTTCTCAGGATAACCAGGAGGAAAAAGGCCTAAAGGAAGACCTAGATTGACCGGGAGTTGTTAAGTTCTGGAAACTGAAGAAGGGCGCTGGAGAATCATTTGGAGGTGAAGTATAGAGAGGGAGAGGGCAAGGCTCGATTTAAACTGAAGAAGTAGAAGAACACACCAGTGCCGCGCATCTTCTCCAGATTTCAATTTTGAATTAATCACAAATAATCATGAGTTTATTTTATATTTTATTTTTTTTTTGATGCTCTCTCCTGAACCCACAATTTTAAAATAATTATAAACTTTGTAATAAAAAATAAAATCAAATTCAATGCTCCGATTTATCCATTAATCCCAGGCAAAATCACTCATAAGAGTTACCCCATAATTAAATTTTAGATCATATGTTCCCAAACTTTTTGTCATGTTTTTCGGTTTTGGGTAGACCCCCTAAATTGATTTTGATTTTTTATAAAAAAATTTTACCCTTTTTTTTAGAGCCTTATTGAAAAATCAAAAAATTTTCAAAAGCCATGTCGGAAAAAAGATTTACCTTTTTTTAGAGCCGGGAAAACACGTGGACCCCCGTAGACCCCCTTTTTCATTTCGTGGACCCCCAAATTTGTTATTCGCTGCCATGGACCCCCCTGGAGGTTGAAATAGACCCCAAGGAGACCACTTTGGGAACCCATGCTTTAGGCCCTATTCCAAAAGATACCCGAAAAAGGGAGTGCAATATATATAGTATATAGTGTATATATTTGTAAATATTATTTAAAATTTGTAAAAATTAATTTGCTTTTGTTCGGCAACTTTAATTATGGATATTAATATATTTTTTAAAATGTATACATTATTTTTATAAAGTGATAGAATATTGTATAAATATAAATGATGGTAGAATAAACGTACATTCATTGATTAAAATTTGTTTACAAAATAATTTTTATATTTATTAAATTATAATATCAATATTTTATTAAAAAGCCGTTCTTAATAAAACCTTTATGCATATAAAATATTGTAGTTTTATTAGTTAAAAAATATTTTATAATTTTTCTATATTCATTATTTGTTGGTTGGTTTGATTAAGTCCTACTATCCGTATCTATATTCTCCACTGAGACTATTATAATTAATTGTAATTGGTTAAATGCAAGAGCATCACACGAATTACACTTGAATCCTATTTTTTAATTTTCTAATATAAATTTTTATCTTTTAAATTAAATTTTCTCTAAATTAATTTTTAAAATGTTTCAATTTTTCTTTAATTCATACATTGATTAAAAAAAACAACAAATTTTGAGCAATCGATTAATTTTAAATTTTTTTATATAATTCATAATTATTATTTTCTTTTAAATATCTTTCAACTTAAATTGGACAATAGTCACGGTTTCTTATGTTTCTGTTAAAGAATTTATAAATTTATTATTAAAATTAATTAAAATTTGTTTACAAAATCATTTTTATATTTATTAAATTAATATCAATATTTTATTAAAATGCCTGTTCTTAATGAGACAACGCTTCAATATCAATTTCAACCAAGTAATAATTCGCATATATTTGATCCGGCATCTGAAAAACGAAAAGAGATTAAAAAAGAGAGAGAAACACAAAGAAAATATGATGAATTGTTAGCTAATCAACGTTTATTAAATAAAATCACACAGGATGCAGAAAAGGAAAAGCAAGCAATTAATAATTGTCTTATCAATCGAATGGCATATGAATTCTCCGAGGCTAATAATGAATGTAAATTTATTAAACCAAAAGAAGCAGAACAAATGTTACGAAAACATTATCAACAGGTAAAGAAATTATCATACATTATTTATTATTTTATTTTTTTTTTTATTAAATATGTTCCTGACCAGAACAGTTCCATTACTTCATCCAACACTACTAATTCATTCTGAATTTCATCATGTTTCACCCTATATATATATATATATATTCAGGGCTGGACAGTAACGCGTTACAAGTAACGTCGTACCCGAGCACATTACTTTTTTGTAAGTAACGATTTCTTCATTTTTTTGAGAAACTTGTACCGGACGTTACAAGTTCCTACCGATTTTTTTTTCAATTTCGTGTTTCGGTAATTTCCGCCAAACTTTGAAAGAGTTCGAGGTGTTATGGAAAGCGGCCTCCACGATATGAAATCATCCATCTTTCATAATGAGATGGGTTCCAGAACATTTAGATCAGGGGTGGCCAACCCGCGGCCCTCGGGCCGAATGTGGCCCACCGTAAACATTTTTGCGGCCCGCGACTTTTATATTCTGCGCCCTCATGAAACAAATATCGCACTAGTGAAATAAATATGATTTCATTTTTTTTATTTCGTTGTTTCTTTTTGTATTTTTAGTATTATATATTTTTTACAATGTGCATTCAGTATCATTATTATTATATTATATATGTTTATATGTAAAAATAATAGTAAACATAATAAAAATTCATTATTTTTCAATTTGTCACACCAAACAATATCTATAATGGGTCTAAATCTAATATGGGTATGTATAATTTTATATGCGGCCCGCGAAGTTATGATGCATTTCCAAAGTGGCCCGCAAGATCATTTGGGTTGGCCACCTCTGATTTAGATGAAAGACAAAAAAATAAGAATAAACAATTTATTTTGAATATAATTCAAAATCATAAAAAATTATTAAAAAAAGAAGAGCCTTCTGAGGAGAGTTCAGAGGAAGATTATTTTTATATATTTTCTAACCCACAAGAAGAAAAAATTCAAACAAATTCAGATTTTGAATTTGTGTCTTTTATGAAAGACAAAAATAAAAATATTAACTCTATAGAAAATTACCCGAGAATAAAAAAATTATTTGTTAAATTTAATACTCAGTTATGCTCATCTGCGCCAGTAGAAAGGTTTTTTCTTTTACATCATATATACATACCCCCTCTACACCTTTTCATTTTCAAATTGGGAATAATTAATTTGAAGCTGGAAAAGAACAATTATATACAAATAAAAGTCAAAAAACTCATTTTTTATTAAATATAAAATACAAGAATAATTATAAATTACTTAATAAAGAAAAAATAATTAAAATTGAACGTCCGTCATATTTAATGCATCAGGTATAAATCTTTGTATATGAGCGATATATCTGGTGCATTCCACAAGTGCTAGGTTTCCCATGTTTTCAATTATTATGTTTTCTAGCTGCTGTAAACGATACTCGGTTTGGGTCATGTCGACTCTTTCTTCACCGACTAGAATTTGTGGCATTCGATAAGCTAAATCTCTTTTGACATCAGATTTTAAGATTGACCAAGCGTGTTCGATAGCATTAAACATTGGGCTATATGGCCCAAGTCTTAGCAGTCGATGACCAACAAATTCATTCTCTTGGAAAACTTCTTCGATTGATGCATGACATGGTGAATTATCAGTTATTAATATAACTTTTGATTGATATGTATTTTGAGCATTCCTGAGGCAATTATGCACGAATTCATTAGCTTCCGGCTTCTTAAAAGCACCTCTTCTAATTTCATGATAAATCAAACCCATATTCCCAATACATCCAATGACATGAATATTCGCCACTTTGCAACCAGCTGAAATATGTGTACAACGACTTCCTTTTTAAGACCTTCCCTTTTTTGATATAAATAAATTAAAGTTTGTCTCATCCATGTAGATTATGGGGATATTCTCTGCTTGGTATTCCAAAAGTTGTTGAGCATAATTACGCCTTTTAATTTTATTTTCTTCACTGTTTGCTTTTGAATGATGAATATCTTTTAATGTAAATAACATACCATCTAAATGCTTCCGTAAACATTCTGAAGAAACAATAATTCCATGATTTTCTTGAAATTTTTGTTTTAATTCTTTCAAAGTTATTCTCTTCAACATACTGTTCCATAAAGACTTGATGTCCAGCTGTAATTTTAGATCTTCGTTTTCCACCACGTTGTTTTTCGGTTTCTTGTTGATTGATCCATCGATAAGCCGTAGATTTTTTCACACCTAGTGTGTTTGCAAGCGTTCTCCAGTCACCATTGTTATTATGCAATGCACAAAGTTGTTTTTTAATGTTGTCTGCTTGAATTTTTTTTATGTATGTCATTTCTCATTTACAAAGAAGACGTGTATTTATAGTTTAAGAAAAATATTAATTAGGCATATATTAAATTTATATTTTTCCCGGCTTACTTAATTTGGTATTAAGTATTCCATTTTGTTGTGTTTTTCAGCTTCAAATTAATTATTTCCAATTTGAAAGTGTTTATTCCTAATTTGAAAGTGTTTAATCCCAATTTGAAAGTGTTTAATCCCAATTTGAAAATGTTTATTCCCAATTTGAAAGTGTTTATTGCCAATTTGAAAATGTTTAGTCCCAATTTGAAGTTGAAAAGGTATAGATCTTCTTTATCTGACGAATTGTTTGAACAATTAGTATTTTTGAAAGGAAATCAAATTTTTTCCTCTGACAATATTGATTGACATCATTATTAGCCAATACTTTATCAAGATTTAAAAAAGTTTTTTTGAATTATATTTTTATTAAATTATCGTTTAATTATATTACCTTAATAAGTTTTATTATAAATGTATTTAAAAAAATTTAAAAATCGTATATAATTTTATAAATAAAAATTAAACAAATTTATATTAAATATTTATTAAGAGAATTTTTATTAAAAGACCACATTATTTGTATAAAATTATTTATTAAATTAAAATAATTGTACAACGTTTCAACTGCTTATTCTGCAGTCGTTTTCAAGTAACCGTACGCTTGCTCCGATTCAAGCGGACTGATGCATGTTGGGACACGTCACCTCTTATATCAAATATCAAATTTATATTAAATATTCTTTTTTTTTCCTAATCCTAAAAGTTTCTGTTGAGATTGTTGATATTGTGAGGGTGTAGTCCATCTCGAATATTCCTTAAAAGTAATTTATTTATGAAATAAATATGTTTTAAAGCACTTAAATCGTTTACCCAGGTATGTTCCTCGAAGCTACCTCCTCCCAGTGCAATCTTCATCCCCCTATCATCAAATATTCAATCCTCCTCAAACTTTCTTACTGTAACTAATTTATTTCCACTATTATATATATATATATATACGTTCTTAGTTTTATTATCCGTAACATTCTTATTTCTGATATATCCAATCTTTCTGGGCAATTTCTTATTTGCCAAGTTTTATTACCCTATTATAATAACAACTAACTTTAGGACCCTTAATTAATTTAATATATTCATATTTTTATTAAATCAATTTAACCGATAAATAAACGACAGTAATAAAATTGGTTCTGAATAGGTTTTCAAAATTTAAATATTTTTAATTCCCCCCCTCCCCCCACGGGGTCATTTCACCTTCTTCCCAATAATGATAATTTATAGAGACATATACTTCAAATTTTAAAATAAAATTTTCAAAATTTTAATATCTTTAAAGAAAGATAAGTAAAACTAATTTTTTAAGAAATTTTTATTTTTCTTAATAATCTAATTAGCACTATTATTTGAAAAATAGTTTTCTTCTTAAAGTTAGCACTAAAACATTATATAATGTAAATAATTTCTTATTTATTACTTAATTTTGTTTTATTTTCTTTTTAGGAAGAGGAGGTTGCATTCGCTTTACGAGAATCAAAACTTGCCAAGATAACTGAATTAAAGACCCGTCAATTAATTCATGAATCCATGAAATCGGACAAATTAAGAGAAATGAAACGTCGACTGAATCTTGGATTTATTGCGAAAGAGAATGCTGCACAACGAAGAGAGACTCAAGTGATAAGAGCCCTCCAAAATGAATACAACGCCTCCATTGATCATCAATTAAGACAATACCAGAACTTCCAAAATCAAGTGGAAAAGGTGAGATATCAAAATTGATAATTGATTTTTTTTTCTTATTTCAATTATAAATATTTGTTTCCTCAATTGATTTTATATTTAAAAGAGCGATTATCCAAAAAGAGCTCTAAGCTAAGAAAAAAAATATTATTTTCTTTCAAAGACTAACAGAAATAGTTTTCAAATTTTTTAGTGGACTCAACAAAACGATTCATTTGAACCCTATCATAATCAGGTTGCTATCAGGAAAATATCAAAGCACTAAAACTACAAGACAATGATATCTCTTCTAAACATCGTTTCTAATTTCTTTCATTGTTTATTCTGAACACCTGAAATACCCCCTTAAATATTAATTTTTAATAATAAATATATTTATGACCAATTGAATGATTATATGCTTAGTATTTATTAATTATGCATTTATTTACCAAAAGTTTGAGAGATTTTTTTAAAAAATTGAAAGAAAAATTTAAGAAAGTAAAAATAATCCTTTATATAAGATTATTACGAATTATTATTATTATTATCACTCGTAGTATGTTACTAAAAGATGTATTACTTAATTTTAGAAACTTTAGGAGATGCAATAATAATTAATTTATTATTTCATATGATTAAGGAGTATGAAATTGAAAAAGGAATTGAAAAAATGGAAGAATTACGTGAACAACAACAATCTCTTGTTTGCAAAGAAAAATTAAAACAAAAAATTTATGAAAATGAATTAACCTGTAGAGAATTAGCGGAAGGGGCCGAATTGATATCTTGGAATGAAGATTACCAAGAAATTCAAAAAAAGAAAAGATCTTATCAATCTTATCAGAATATTGAAAAAAATGCAGAGAAAACGAAAGAAATTTGGAAAGAATATGAAAATAATTTAAACAATGAACTGGAGGTAATATTTTTATTAATATCATCATTGATTTAGATTAGTTATGATTTTAAAATTTTCATTTTTATTTCGTTATTTTTAGGAATCAATAAATAAATTCGCAAGAGAGAAATATCTTTTGGAAGAACAACGTCAGAATCTGCAGCATCAAATTGAGCAAGGAAGGGCACTCACTCATGAACGACTCAGTCGAGTCCTTTACGAGGACTCGATGAAAGCTTTTGAGAAGGAAGATGTGCTGCTTGCATACGATAACAACAGATTCAAACAGCAGGTAACCTACCTTATTTCATACTACCAGTTCAGCAACTTATTTCAATTTATTCATCAATTTATTGATTAATCTAGATCATAGCAAAAGAAAATGCCGAA
This sequence comes from Labia minor, assembly GCA_963082975.1. Taxonomy (NCBI): domain Eukaryota; kingdom Metazoa; phylum Arthropoda; class Insecta; order Dermaptera; family Spongiphoridae; genus Labia; species Labia minor. Next base: position 17,363,898 of record OY720344.1, on the reverse strand, counting down.
CGTGAATTGAGATTAAAACAGCGTTACGAATTAATAGAAACAGCCCGAGTGCAACGGCAGGAGAGAGAAGAGAGAGCAGTCAAAGCTAAAGAGGTAGAGGCTGCCTATGCAGCTGAAGTAATGCACCAAGTTTTCCTCGATAAGAAACGCATTTCTGATGAAAAGGAAACTTTAAGACAAAAGGCTTTAGCTAATGTCGTACGTTTTTCTCAAATTTTTCTTCTTCTTATCCTCTTCTTGATTTTTATTCATAAAGTTACTTTCCAAAACTTTTACTTATTTTTCTATTCAATTATAGAATATTTAAAAAAAAATGCTTGTCTTGTTTAAATGAAAAGATACAAATAGAATATTATTTGAGCCGTTTATTTTGAAAGTGACCTAACTCCATTTTTCATTTTTTTGCCGGTTACAGTCAGGGCCGGGCCTGACCAGCGTTCATTGCGTGCACCGCACGCAGGCGGCCGAATTAAAAGGCGGCCAAACGTCACATATTTAGAGAAGCCAATTTTTTTTTTCATCCCAGTCACTTTGGTTTTATTTTTGTATTATCTATTTATTTTATATTACGAGCTTGCTGAAAATGTATTCGATGAAATATATTTTATATATATAATATGACTACAATGTTATACGTACTCGTATATCGATACTATGAGAATAATATCTACAACTCATATAAAAACGGTTTTGTATATCGGTCGAGGTCAATATAGTTTATATTATAGTATAATAACTTTTATAATATAATAAAGTTTAATACCCTAGACACACGTTGGAGATCAGTGGCGTAACTAGGGGGGCAGGGGGGCATATGTCCCCGGGCGCCAAATTTAGGGGGCGCAAAATTAGGGAAGCCAATTTGGGATAAAAGAAGAATTAATATTTAAAGTAAAACTGTATTTTGTGTAAGTCAATAAATATTATTTATACGCTTATTAAAATCTATTAAACCTGTTTCGTTATTCGTCATTAATATTCTTTAAAAAAAAATTAAATTAAATATATATAAAAAAGGGGGCGCTAATTTCTCAATTGGAAGCATCATAAATTATGTTGAATAAACTTGAGGATCATCAAATTTTATAAGGAATCTGGTTGTTAATTTTGAAAGTGGCTTAACTCAATTCTTGACAAGAAAACGAAAATTATTCACTTAATTGCCACTATTTTAATAGGAACTATAAATTTAACACCCTTAGATACACTTAAGCAGTATGACTCATTAGGATCCTATACGTATATTTTTAAATTCATTGAAACGAAAACACTTTAATATCTTGATTTGAAGATAAATGGAGTTAGGCTTCATTTGATTCTTTATTTATACACACTATTGTATTATTTTTATATGTGTGAGAACCAAAATTTTATTTTTCAATTTTTGAAGTATCTGAAAAGAAAGTATTTTGAAGATTTGTGAGATTGTGTGTGTGTGTTTGTGAACATCACCTTGCATGCCTCTGCTTTAAATAATAATTTGTATCTAAAATGGAATTGAAATATTAATATTTAATTATTATTAAATATTTTTAATATATAAAACAAAATTTATGAGTTTTTTAATATTAAATCTGCGTAGGCCGTCCTGGACCAGCAAGTGGCTGAGAAACGACTTCGAAAATATGAGAATATGCTGATTGAAGCGAAAATCTTGGATATTCAATTCAAAGGAGAGGCTGATCGAGTGGAAGGCGAGACTAATGAATGCCGGCGTCTTTTACTTCAGCATGGCGAGGAGATCTGCGATTATATTCCACCTGGGACGCTCGCCAGGGAGGATATCGCTCTCCTCGGGGCGAAAGCTCAAGCTCGCTTTAACAAATAACACCTTTTATATTAACTGGTAAGTATATTATTATTACTCTTGATCAATAAGAAAAGGGTTGAATTTTATACTAAGCTAATTCTAATATTATAGTTTCATATCAGATCATGATGACCAATAAGAATGTAAATAAAAAATTATATTTTAATAAAGTTTCTTTAAGAACAATATTTATATAAAAAAAAATATTATTAATATTATTAATTTGAAGATAATCTTAAGTAAGTAAGCAATTTTTCTTTTAATCATAATAAATCACTACAAAAAATATATTAAAAGTTAATTAATAAATTGATTAGTACCACAGGGTGAGAGGTTAGAGTACCTGGCTCATATTCTCGTGGTTCCGGGTTCAAGCCCCGAGCCTGGCAAGGGAATTTCTCTAGCTGGGGTCTATGGTACGGAGTCAACCCGGCCCCGGGATCAAAATTGGGAAAGCTACTCGATAGCGCCTCTGATCAAGAAAATCAAGGTAAAGGTTGATAGGACCCGTTCTACTGATCATAGGACACCTAATTGATATAACCGACATGGTAGGCGTTGTCCTTGCGTAGGACGTGCAAAAGTTAATTTTTTTTGTTTTTGTTCATACTCTGAAAATAAAATGGAATATATAAATCGACTTTGCAAATGTAATCGCTTGTTTAGTTCTTCTTGAGTAATATATTTAATGGTATTAATAAAGTAAAGGGAGATTATGAATGAGATAATAGATAATCGGTTTTTTTTTAACTTGTGTAAATATAGTGGAGAGGCCTCTTTCTCATCGTCAGCGACATTCAAATTTTCTCACACTTAATTCCATTGATCTATTTACAATTTGCCACTGATACATACATATTTTTGAATACTTGCAGAAGAAAATTAAAGAAAACGATAAAAAAAATGGCAAAAGAATAATAATCAGGGCGGGTTCTATGAATTTGAGGCCCTTTCATAGAAGAATATAGAAATTTAAATGTAAATTAAAAAAAAAATATTAAAAAAGTTAAAATAATCAAAATTATACAATTAAGATCTGTGGAAAAAATTTATTTATTTAGAAAATAATACAATAGTTATTTACTTACAAGTGATGCAATCTACTGATTACAAATTATCTTTTCAAAATAAATAAAAATAAACTTTTTAAGAGATTAAAAATCATTTGTTTGCATTAATGTTCTTTGATAAAAATTATAAATAGTTTAGGTTTCATCAGGGCCGCCCTAAGATTTTCGGCGCCCGTGAGCTCCTAAAATTTTGCGTCCCTTTTCATAAGAAATTACACAGAATGGTTAGTAGGACCGAGAAGGGTAAACAAAAGTGTTCGAACTAGAAATTGTAACTTTATTATAATTAGACCAATACAATAAACTAAAACATAAAAGGAATTAAATCAAGAAACATAAGTATTATTAATTATGAATTATGAAAATCTATATAATTCTTTAAAACAGTTATATATTTATTTTCCTAGCTTTTTCTTTTGCAAAATGATAAATAATATCACCCGTATTTAAGTTATTAAATAAATCACTCTCTATGGACAAAATACTCCAATCATTTAATTTGCTTTGTCCCAAAGAAGATCGCAGATAATTTTTTATCCTTTTCAGTGCCGAAAAAGATCTTTCACCGCTGCAATTTGTAGTGGCAATACTTAAAAAAAATGCACAGTGCTGTGGCCACGTTAGGAAAAGTACACTCAATTTTTGAGTCAATTATTGTACTTAGACTAAGTTCTACATTAGATATATTTTCTTTATTTTCTAATAAATTCACGTGTTTAAAATAAAGACACTCTTCAATAAAATTTGAAATAGTGTCATTTGTGTTAAAAACGTTATATGTCAAAATTTCGCCCGCACAACATTCTCAAACTGCACAATTATCGCTGCTGTTAGGTTTCTTATTAGAATTATTTATTCAATGCTTATACGGATATAATGAATAAGAAAAACAGAAGTGCATGATTAAAATCTTTGAAGTGATGTCACTCCGGGTTGGAGGCGACTATAAAACACTACTACTTAACAATAAGAAAAAATATATAAACCAATATAAAATGTCGCCCCCAGAAGGCTTGCGCCCTAGGGCTATAGCCCAATTAGCCCTTTGGTTAGGGTGGGCCTGGGTTTCATTATTTTTATTAGTAAATTTTTGTTTTTGTTTATTAATCTTTTGTTTGAGTTATTATCAATTCTGACTATACAAATAGTTTTCTTATAAATAATATTACAATTATTCAATCTGATGATATTAATAAAATAATTAGCATTGTGATCTTTATTAGTCGTTCGGCTTGCCCGCCCCTTTATTCGGCGCTTATAATAATAATTATATTAAAATTCTTTTAAAATTCTCTCAATCTAATTATATAAATTCTTGTTTCATTGTAAAATTTTAGTGTAATGAATTAAAATTTTTTTTTATTTGTATATATATAATATATATTTTGATGGAAAATATCTTTATAGAAATTAATTTATCTAATAATTAATTATTATTTTTTTAAAAATAAGTGGTACTCTTAGGGATATAAGATTAAATAAACATAATCTCAGTTGGAAACATTTTTTGAGTTACTCTGTTCACATACACAGACTGACTTTATACACAACACCGCTCCTTTTTTAAATTTCATGTAATATATAGCTATATATATATATTTAATATGCATAAATTAATAAAAAACTGAGTAAATATATCAATTCGTATATGTATCTTTTCTTTTACATTGTATTGTATAGAGAATTTAAAATAATCCGTCTCATTTTACTATCTCGCCAGATAGTATTGCGATCACGAAAATTTTCGATGTTAAGATTTTGATGTTTTTATACGTTTTGAAGGCTCCTTTCACTAATGTTAATAAAAATGTCTGTATATATATATATATATATATATGTGTGTGTGTGTGTGTGTATGTAGACAAGATTAGGCAAAAACAGTTTGAGCTAGAACAGGGGTGGCCAACCCGCGGCCCGCCGTAAACATTTTTGCGGCCCGCGAGATTCATCACACTTTTATATTCTGCGCCCTCATGAAACAAATATCGCACTAGTGAAATAATTATGATTTCATTTTTTTTATTTCGTTGTTTCTTTTTGTATTTTTAGTATTATATATTTTTTACAATGTGCATTCAGTATCATTATTATTATATTATATATGTTTATATGTAAAAATAATAGTAAACATAATGAAAATTCATTATACGCGAATTAATTTTTTAGACTTTTAAATTTTGACTTAAAAATGAAGGTAAAGGTTTTAAATTTAATATATGTTAATTAATTAATTTAATTGAATAACAATACTATATTCTGTAAATTTAATTTTTTTAAAAATTAATTAATTAATACAATTTAATTTTACTTAATTTATAATTTAATTCAAATATAATATATGTTAATTAATCCAATTCAAATTTGCGAGATAGTCGAGTGGATACACTCCAAATTTTTTTTTTGAACTCTGGGAACCTTAAAACTTGTATTTCCACTCAACAAACGCAATACTTTTTCTTACTATAAATATATACCAATCTATGTATATATATATAATATAAATATTATTATAAATAAATAAAAGTAAAAATGTGTGTGTGTGACAATTGACCTGATAACACGCTTTATTACACGAATCTTAAACATAAATATTAAATAAGGAAAAATAGTGTAAATAAAATTGTTATTAAGTTAATTAAATAAATAAATAAATAAATACTTAGTAGAGCATTTTACTGGATAAAAATACTTGATGGATATCTTATTAGAATGGAATCTTAAAGTGTGATTCTCTGACGAATTCTATTTGGCTCCATATTTCAAAATGAATCTGGATCGTTCTCTCTTTTTGACATTCGAATGTTCATTTGCTCAACGCGTTAGACGATGGCATTCACACATGAATATTTTTTTTTCTCTATCGGCATTGGATTTCCGGCAGTTGCTATGGAGGCGGCGGCGACGGCGACGGCCTGAACGACGTCGACGCAACAGCACCAACGGCGACTACCAACACATCATCATCATCCTCATCAACACCAACACCAACATTATCAAAAACAACAACAATATTAATATCGGGACTTTTGGTTCGACGCAATCGTACTCCGTATTTGCACAATTAAAGAGGTAGGCAATCGACTCTCTCTCCCTCTCTTTTTCTTATCTAGAGAGTTGACAACTCTATCATGATCATTTACATATATATATATTTATATATATAAACAATACATAACTATTCTTACTTCTCATTCTTCTCGGGCACCGAATTCCCTCTGAAAATTAAAAATCGCCTAAACAGAAAACAAACATTAATAAGTTTTTATTTTTATTTTATTTTGATTAACAAGTTTTAATATAATAGTTAAAAATTTTTTAAAAAACAGTTTGATTTCTATTATTGACTATAAATATCGTTTTAGGATTGTTTTAAAATAACATTTCTAACTCTACTTAAATACTTTTTTTTCCTAGAAGTATAAAAATATTAAAAAAATTAAAAATATAATAAAAACAATAATAAAATTTCAGTATTTTTTATTAAGTTTCTTAAATATAAATTAAAATACCAAAAATTGAAGAGTTTTTCTCTTAATTCTTTCCATGTTTATATGATAAATAATTTTTATTTTGGTTTTAAATTTTTTAAATTCAAATAAAATTAATAGTGAGTTTATAAATAATCAATTATTATGCTATATCTTATTCAAAATTTATTATTAATAAAATTATTATTACTATAATTTATTGAAATTAACTCTAATTCTATTCTACTACACACACTGGAAAAGAAAAATAATTTTCTTTTAGGTAGATTTTCTGTTTTTCGGAAATATTGAAATTTTTCTGATTTTTTAAAATTATTTATTCTTTGATTATTTTAGAGAGTGACAAAATTAAAATCATTTCTACTCTCTTGAAATTCATAAAATATAAATTATATATATATAATTTTCGTCGTATGTATGTATGAAATGTTTGTAACATTATGAAGTTAGTTACTAATTTAGAATTTTACAATTTACAATTTTTATAGAATTTAAAATAAAAAAAATTTGAAATATAAATTGAGATATTCTAATTTTTGATATTAATATTACTTTTTATCATAGAAGAGAATTTATTAAACATATTAAACATAAAAAGAAACTTATCAAAATTATTAATTTGTTACTAACTTCATTTTTTTAAATTTTGTTTTGTTATTATTAAATATTGAAAAAAAAAAAAAAAAAATATTACGACGATTTGAATCAAGTTAATAGTTTTATATTTAAAGATTGTGTTTTTTTGTAAGTATATGAAACAAAATTTCCTATAAATTATTATTATTTTTCAATCTCGTGCGGTTAGAAGCCGCCTGTCTCTAAGAAGTTTTATGCCGCCGGCAGCATATGATGCCGGGAACGGCTAGTATATATATAAATATTGTACTATTATTATTGAATAATCCAAAAATCATAATTTTTTTATTAGCAAGAAGATCAAATAAATGCTAAAAAACGCTAGAGCTTCTTCAAATTTCGCTTAGTCTTCATTTCACCTTCTTTAAGTTCAAGGGGTGTTTTTGTGTATTGCAGGTTGCTGTTGCCTGGCAAAAAGGCGTAGAAGAGGCGGATTCGTCCATGTCCGCCGAGTCTGGAACGTTCAGCTGTTCAGCTGCTCGATCGGATCACCAAACGGGTGAGTCTATACATCTATTATACTTATTTATCAGATGGAGAATCTTATATGTAAAAGCCAACGGATGCGGTTTGGTTAAGAACCCCCCACCCACCAGCCTTCTTTTTGTTTTCTATAAATTTCCTCTTAAGATTAATTTTTCCTAAATCGGAAACATTCCTTATTATCACCTGCAAAAAACCAATAAATATATTTAAAAAAATAACAAAGCTGGTAAAATGGTTTTATTATTCAATTTGTTTTTGATTAACAAAAAAGAGATTATACTTTTAACTCTGAAGTCACACATCTGTACTACATTCATTTAAAAAAAATATATTTTCATCCTAGAGGAAATGAAATTATAAAAAAAAAATAAATAAACATTAATCTTTCATTAAATATTAAACATTCACACATTTATAATATTTACCAATAGGAAAAGAGCCAAAAGATTAATTTAGATTCAATTTGGCGTTACATACAAAGCTATTTCGAATGAATTCGAATTCTTTATGGAAAATATTTAAATGTTCAATTTTTATTAAATTTTATTAAATTTTTAGAAAAATTTATTTATATACAATTCATTCATAAACTCACTTTGGAAAGTTTATAATTCTTGTAAATTTGCCATCTGTATTAAGTTAAGTTAAAAAAATAACAAACATTTCCTTAATTTAAAATTAATTCATAATAGGTTTTTGTTAATTATTATTCCATATTAAAGAATTAGATTTATTGAAAAAATTTCACTTCTTTGACCTGATGTCAATATAGCCATTTATTTCTCGAATTGCTTGCGTCACGTTTTTTCTATTTTAATTAGCAAATATTTCTTTTGGATTTCGATCAAAAGTTTGTCTCTCTATAGACCAATAACACACACCTATATTTTTTATCATCTTAAACTGTGCTAACATTGAAGAATAAATATTTAAATAATGTAAAGTTAGATCCGCATTAATTTATCGAACAATACTCATTCGAATCCATTTATGATTTATAATTATTTTATTATTGGTGTAAGTTACTGATAAAGTTTGAAATTAGGAATTCTATAGAATGCCAAATGAGAAAGTATGAAAAAGGTTTATCGCAGATTTATTTCGAATATCACATGGCAATGTGTCATTTTTAACACGCTCTTCAATCTAAGAGATTTTGTTTAGTTCAATTTTCATTTTTCTATACATACTAGAGCAGGTAAAATAAGTCCGTGACTTGAATGAAACAGGTTTTTGGATAAAAATTATTTTATTTTTCAACGTAGTCTCCTTTAAGCTCTATACACTTCGTCCAGAGTATCTCCAATATTTGTATTCATTCCAAAAAATAAGATTTGTCGTGACCCTCTTTGGTGCCGATTTACCCCGAATAATCCAGTGTTTTGACTGGTGTTTGGTCTCTGGTGTGTTGTGGTGGATTCACGTTAGATCCAGGGTTACGAAAAGGCGCAAAATCTCGTCCATATTGGGTTTAAAAAACGACAAACATTAATGAGCACACGAAATTCACTTTTTTCTATTTTCTTCTCGAATCAGTCTGCTATTAATGGATGTCAAACAAAAACTAAAAGACCCTGCTGGTTCAAATGTCGACAGGAGTCAGCTGATAGTTATCTGCTGACAGGAGCTGTGTTGCTATTTCATTTAAGAGACGGGAAATTCAAAAAGATAGACTTATTGACCTGCCCTCGTATTTTAGATAAAAGTTTTTTTAATACCATTTTCATTATTAATTTCGAATAATATTTGTAAATTGAAGGAAAGCACGTCTTTTAATCACCTTAACAAGCAAGACCTTTTTGGTTCTTAATGGAATTATGCCCCCGTATGATAATCATCGTTAGACTAAAGGCCCAAACTTTTTATCGTACTAAGGATGGGAGGGGGATGGGAGCATGGGAGATTCTAGGGTTTTGAACGCCCGGGGTAAAAACAAAATTTGCAGCCATTTCATACAAGAATATTGAAAGTTACTGTAAATTTATAAATAAATTTTACTATTATAATTTATACTATTATTAATTTATATTATGTGCTTATGTTACTTGCCGAAATTTATGTAATGTAAAAATAATCAAAATTAATTAATTCTACAACGAATACGTAACAAAACTATTTTATAATTTAATTTAATGCAGGGCAAGTGTTGTTAATGCAAAATGATACTGATTATAAATTATCTTTTCAAAATAAATAAAAATAAACTTTTTAGAGATTAAAATACATTTGTCTGAATCTGTTGTGTGATAAAAGCCAAAAATATTCTTAGGTCTCATTATTACTATCTCGCCAGAGATAGTATTGCGATCGCGAAAATTTTCGATGTCGAGATTTAGATGTTTTTATACGTTTTGAAGGTTCCTGAATCTTATTCACTAAGGTAGAGAAAAATGTCTGTGTGTATATATATGTGTGTGTGTCTGTGTTTGTGTGTAGACAAGATTTGAAATTTGGTACACGAGCGTTATTTATAGTTTTCTATCAACTTTTGAGAAATGTAGCTCATCTGGAAGAGGGTCATTACCTAACACGTTTTCATTTTTGTTCCTCTAAACTGACTGTAAAAAGTAAATATATATGTTTGATAGTTTTTCACATTATTAATAATTGTATAAAACTGCTATATATAGAATATCAGCTTGATTGAATCGCTGAAAGTACGGGAATTAATTTTTTAACATTGCAAATCACGCGCCAGCACGTGTCATGGTGCCATCAACAAAGAGCCAAACACGCACTGGTTTAATAAATATTATTTATTAATTTTAATTTATAATTTAATTAATTAAATTTAATTTAAATATAATATATCTTATTTTATCCAATTCAAATTGCGAGATACTCGAGTGGAGACACTCCAGATTTATTTTTATTAATAATTTTTTGTTTTCGTCTATTAATCTCTTTTTTGACTTAATATGAATTCTGACTAAAGAAATAGTTTTCTTTAAATATTATTTTTATTATTCAATTCGTTGACAATAAAAAAAATAATTAACGTTGTTAAAAAATATTTTATTTTTATATCGGCGTCCCTCAAAATTTGGCGCCCGTGTATCTCGCCCCTATATCCTGCGCTAGGGGTGTTGACGATGTTAATTTGAAAAAAAGTACTTTCTACTCGACAATCCCCCTTATAGTTAAGTTAATATAACCGAAGCGTTGGTCTTTAATCTAACTACGATTATCGTACGGGGGAGAATAATAAAAAATCTCTCTTACATCTTTTCCCACATTATCCACCCACCACGTCCTTGTTCTTTCCAGTGGACGTTTCCCACTCGGTCTCCCTACCAATATATTTTCTACCATTCTTTCCTCTCCCATTCTAGCCACAAGCCCTGCCCAAAGCAATCTTCTCGATTTTATATCTGGAGATGCATAGAAGTCATGCAATTCCTCGTTATGCAGTCTCCGCCATTACCCGGTGACCTCATCTTTCTTTGGCCCATAAATGCTGCGAAGAATCCTATTCTCAAATTCTCTAAATATCCTCTCGTCTCCTAAGGTCATAGACCATGTCTCACACCCATATAATACAACAGGTAAAATAATTGTTTTATATATTTTAATTTTTATCCCCTTTGATAATAAATGTTGACTTGTGTATTAATACTTTTCCTCTCTGTTACTAAATACTTTGTCTTAGCACTATTAATTTCCAGCCCCATCTCTTTTCCTGCTTCGATTAATTTTTCTACGCTATCCTTAATTGCAACTGCCGAATCTCCTATTATATTTAACTCGTCTGCCTAAACTAATACTTGAATTTTTACCGACCGACGATAGTAAGGGAGGTATTGTTTTCACACCAAATTTCACATGTGGAGATTTTTACATATCTCCACGAATCATGCATTTTATAAACAGAAAAAAGTATTTTTAGCATGATGTCTGTCCGTCCGTATAGATGTGTACAGCCTGAACGGCTCAACCGATTTTGATGAAATTTGGTATATTTACTTAATGCATCAGTGGGATGAATGGATCAACTTTTGGTGCAATTCCGGAAACCGGAAGTGGTAGTATTAGCGATCGACGATAGGAAGGAAAGGGTTATTTTCACACCAAAGGAGATTTTTTTATATATCACCACGAATCATGCACTTTGTATTGGTTTTATCCTCGAGAAAAATCATATTTATTAGTTTTTTCTTGATTTAAAATTATATGACGTCATCCAGCCATTCATGACGTCACAGCCTGGTCTTGAATATATATTATAAATAAAATAAAATTAAAAATGTTTATATTTATTATTTATGTATCCATATCTGTTTTTTATTACATTAATAGATATATGAAAATTATTTGAAATTGTTTCTGTAGCTGGAAATTAATTTATTTCAAACCGTCGGTCGGTTCGGACCTGGCCACAGGTCAACTTATTTTGTTTAATTCGATTCCGTTTGATTTTTTCTCAATTTGTCTAATTACATATTCCAGTACTAAATTAAATAAAATTGGTGATAATTCGTCTCCTTGTTTTTTAACCCTTTCCGAATTTCGAAAGTTTCTGACAGTTGATTCCCGCATCTTACTCTTCCTTTACTATCTTCAAGACAAATTTGAACCATACGTACTAGTTTTTTACCGACCGACGATAGTAAGGGAGGTATTGTTTTCACACCAAATTTCACATGTGGAGATTTTTACATATCTCCAAGAATCATGCATTTTCTTAACAGAAAAAAGTATTTTTAGCATGATGTCTGTCCGTCCATTCGTCTGTCCGTCCGTCTGTCCGTCCGTATAGATGTGTACAGTCTGAACGGCTCAACGGATTTTGATGAAATTTGGTATATTTACTTAATGCATCAATGGGATGAATTGATCAACTTTTGGTGCAAATCGGGAAACCGCAAGTGGTAGTATTAGCGATCGACGAGAGGAAGGGAAGGGTTATTTTCACACCAAATTTCACATGAGGAGATTTTTTACATATCACCACGAATCATGCACTTTGTATTGGTTTTATCCTCGAGAAAATTATCTTTATTAGTTTTTTTTCAATTTAAAATTATATGACGTCATTCAGTCATTTATGACGTCACAGCCTGGTCTTACATATATATTATAAATAAAATAAAATTAAAAATATTTATGATATATCCATATCTGTTTTTTATTACATTAATATATATCTTAAAATTATTTGAAATTGTTTCTGTAGCTGGAAATTAATTTACTTCAAACTGTCGGTCGGTTCGGACCTGGCCACAGGTCAACTTATTAGAATTCCAATTAATATCAAGATTTAAAAAGTTTTTCCCGGTTTATTGATTCATATGCTTTTGTATAGTCTACAAAAAATTGGTGAACAGAAATATTAAATTTGCGTTTTTTTTTCTAATATCATCCTTAATAAAAATATCTAATCTAAAGTTGATCGATTTTCCTGAACCCGCTTTGATACTCTCCTAGTATTTCCTTCGCATATGGTCGTAATTTTATTAAAACAATATTCGAGAGAATCTTATAAGATGTCGTCAAAAGAAATATTCTCCTGTAGTTATTGCAGTTGGTTCTATTTCCCTTCTTAAAGAGTGGGATAATAACTACCTCCTGCTATATTCTAATGGCATATTTTCCTTATGCAAGATCGAAAGAACTAATTTGTTCATACACTTAACAGTTTTCTCCATATTTGAATAATTCTGCCTGGATCCCATCTATTCCTATTGCTTTATTATTTTTAGATTTTCCTATTATCATTTCTAGCTCATGTAACATTGGTTCTTTGAGATTAATTTCTGCTGAAAAAGATTAATGTATTTGAATATATAAGAAATTTAACCTCATTGTGATAATTTAGTTATTTTAACTCTTGAAATATATTAGAATCATTTTTTGTTTTTTTTTCATTTTTATTCTATTTTTATTTTATCTCGTTTATTGATGATGAGTTTGCATTTAACTTTTCCGATTTTGTTCAAACTCAAAGAATATTTGAATTCATATTTTTAATTGTTAAATATTTACATTAATATCCTATATATAGTAAACAAATTATTAATCTCTCTCTCCTTTCTTGTTATAAGAATATATCACTTTTTAAATTATATATATACGCGTTTTTATATGTTGTAGATAATACTTATCAGTAAAGTTCTTTAGGAATTTTTTCATAGGAACACGATTCGAAAATAATTATAATTGAAAAGAGAAAATAAGTTTTTCTACCTATTAATGATTTGTCCGAAAGTTTTTTTTTCAATCCGATCGATTAACATAAGTGAAACAAAAAACGGAAATACTTTTATCAGTCAAATGACGAATTGCAATGAAATAAGATATAAATAATGATGGGCAATTCCAAATCCTTTTTTTATAAAATACATATTAGAATCGTAATATTTATCTAAGTTTAGAGTGTTTTATATAGAGAAATAAAACTGACTTTGTAAGTCCTACGCAAGAAAAACGCTTATCAACTCGATTATATCAATTAAGTGAACTATGATCAGTAGAACGGGTCCTATATCAACCATTACCTTGATTTTCTTGATCAGAGGTGCTATCAAGCATCTTTCCCAATTCTGATCCCGGAGGCTGGGTTGACTCCGTACCATAGGCCCCAGCTAAAGACATTCCCTTGAAAGTCCCGGGACTTGAACCCGGGACCACGAGAATGTGAGCCAGCTACGCTAACCTCTCACCCTGTGGGTCTTATATAGTGGAAAAACTTTAAATTGAAAAAAATATAGAAAAATATTTTTAAAATTCATGAAATTAGACCGATTTTATTAATGATTGTTTAGCATTAATATTTAAATATTTTTTCAGGCATATGTCCCCTCTCTGCTGTGGTGTATATGGGGAAATCTGAAAGTCCTATTTTCATGCACCCTTCAAATTAGATTGTATTTTGTTTATAATTTATTTTTTCTCTTTTTTTATTTTTAATTATTTTCCTTTAAATCTAATTTAACATTTTCCTTATAACTATTTATATTGTAATAATATTATATTTCATTTTTACTTTTTCTTCTCTTAAAAAATGAAATTATAAGATAAATTTAAACATAATATATAATAATATATTATATATCTTATTATAAAAACTTAAATATTATATATAAAATAATATTTTTAGACAATATCATATATATAAGGTTTCAAGGGCCTCTATCAAGTTCCAATAGAATTAATTATCATTCATAAATATATAAATTATCTATTGAAATTGTTATCATGTTTATTAATAATTCTTTTATGGAGCATCGTTCTTAAGTTTTTTAATGAAACACTTGTTGATTAATATACTAATGGTACAAGGTGAGGTATATATAAATTCTTTATCACAGTTTATCATTATTAATCTAATTATTTAAATAATAACTACTATATATATAATTACCTAAAATATAAGTAAAAAGTAAAACTAAATCTTTGTGTGGAGTTAGTTATACAAAGTTTCGATTACACCCCTAAATTCTCTACTTTTAATTTTAATTATACTTTCATTATAATATTACAGTGGTAGAGAACAAATTCATTTTTTTTAATAGAAAAAAATAAGTTATTTTATATTTTAAATGTTAATTATATACCAAAATGTGTTTATTCTTATAATATAATATTTGTTTAAAGTATATTAAAATAGGGATCACAATATTCAAAGGTCTTCTCTATGCCCGAATGTATACCTCCTATGGGTCAATTTTTAATTTGTTTTTTTTGTCATAGGATTGAAGGAATCTATTATTGATTATTATAATCAATATACAATCTTAGATTGAAGTTGCATGCCTATGTAGGAAATCTATGTAAGAAATCTATCTAAGAAAAATATAAAGTTTACTTCAAACCGAAAAATTTTCATAAAATATAGTTTTTAAAAAAAAATAAAAAGAGGGAAATTCTTCTCACTCTGTCTTAGTTCTTATGTAGCAGAGTAATGCCGAATTACCGGATAAAAACCACTCCTCTTCTGGTCTGCCTGTGTAGCATATCCTTCCTTTTTAGTTTAGCTTAAAAAAGTATGTTTATTAACTAATTTGTGAAACATAAAATTTTTTATTCCATATCATAACAAAAAAGGATTTACAATTATTTTTACATTCAATTGGTGACTCAGTACTAGGAATAGGCTAGATATAAAGAAAAACCTAGTCTATATAGAAAAACCTAGTCTATATTAGCATATCCTTCCTGGAACCACAATAAAGCACTATTTCAGAAGGGGGGTCCTATCTTATCATCCATTTTCTTTTTCTTTTTATTATTTTTAAATTAAAAAAAAAAATTATTATTTAGAAAATCTCAATTCTTCTTCTTCTCTTTTCTATTGCATTCATTCTTTAATATTATTTTTAAAAATTATTTTTTTAAAAATTCATGAATTCATTGATATTTAATTTAATTAAAATAAAATATCATAGAAAAGGCAGGTTAATTTTCTTTTGTTTATTTAATAATTGTTTTCTTAGTTAAGATTTTTTTTATATAATGAAAATTATAAAAAGGCTAAAGACTATTGTATATTTTATATTGATTTATCATGTTTTTCATCATTCATTCATTTTCTTTATTTTCTTCCAAGCAAATAAAAAAATTTCTTATTTGTGTTGATTAATTTTTCTAAACTGAATTGGAAACCTTACAGATATGTTTAATATCTGTATTCTCACATTTAACTGTTTTTCCTCATAAAAGAAGCTAATTTAATTTTAATTCTAAGTAATTTTTCTATTATTTTTTTTCATAAATTAAATTAAGAATTCTGAAAATTGAAAAAAGGAAAAATTTAATTTACTTTGTTATACAGTAAAAAAGAAATCAAAATATTTTTGTTTGTCCTGTGTTAGTAAGAAAAAAAAACTCAAATTTTAACATCTCAATTAAATAACTATTTATTATTATTATTGTTATTATTATTATTTTAAACAAAATATCTATTTTTTTATAATTATAATAATTTCTTTTGATACACAATCTTACACAATTCAAGTTGAAAAGTTGTTTAAATTCTTATCAATAGAGGAAAGAATGTTATTTATTTATTTATTAATTTAAACATTACTTAATTGTATAATATAAAGCACTTTTAAAATTCATAAGGAATTCCCCGCTTTTCAAGGTCTGTCTCTGTCATTTATGTATTATTGCTCAATTTCTCTTTCAACAGCAATATTTTGTTTTATTGTAAATTAAAATGCAAAGATAGTTTATTTTTCTTTTTTTTTTCTTTTTTTATTATAGTTGCTTTTTGGCATAATTCAGAGTTGATTCTCGAGGATGGCGAGTCGCCGGAGGCGGAGGTTCCCATCCGAGCAGCAACCATCTCCGGGCTTATCAGAGCAACCATTCAAATTTTCAGTTAGTATTTAAATGTTTTAATTTTAATAAATTTTCTGGGAGAAATGATGGATTCATGTAAGGTCTATTAAAAAGATAGACAGAATAATTACTCAAGAATACAAATAAATTTAAAAAAGATCAATTAATACTAGAAAATAAAAGTAATGAATAAAATACAAAAAAAATATATTGAAACGGTGTATTAAAATAATAATAAATTGTATGCGGTCCTTAGGCCCTTAAATAATTCTTAACTTCATTTTATAAAAATTCTTAAAAATTTAATTAATAATTTATAAATGAAAAAATGAAGAGAAAACTACTGCATTTGTTGAATTTTGCAGATTTGGATGGATCTGCGCTGCCTGATTGCTTATCCATTCCTAATCTTTTCTTTCAAATGCACCGCTGGTGGGATATTCCATCCTCCCAATTGGCTCAGAATTTAATTCAATTTGCCTCTGATTGTAAAGCAAATGACTCTGAAACTATTTTGAAGAAAGTCTGTTATGTATTTAGGTAAGATATCATTTTTATAGGACTTTCTTACGATTTCAAAGAAAATAAAATAAAAAACTATTAATATACCTTTGTATAAAACCAATTATTAATTATCTAAACTGATTATATACATAAAAGAAAATAAATTTATTAAAATTATTCAGAGATATTGTTTTCAATTATAATAAATAAAATTCTATCATAATAATAATAATAATTAATAATTATTATTTTATTATATATATTATATATACATATATATTTGATCACATAGTATATATCATTTTTTTTAAATTTATTTTTGTTTACAGATATTGGTTTACTACATTCCCAGATCATCTTCTGTCGGATGATGAACTTAATAATATTTTTGAGGATTTCAAAGAAACTCTTCCTTCTAATCTAAAATCCATTTTAAATTTTCCTAAAAAGGTATCCTCATTACTATACATTTATTTTAAAATTTTTGCAAATGCGTAATTTTTATTATTATTATTATTATTGTTAAATAATCAAAATTGTGAATTTTTCTGTTTTGTTTCTATTCTTTTTAGTCAATATCATTTTTCTACAAAATAAAAAAATTTAATGAATTTTTTCTTTCCTAACTTAACTAATAAAATTTATTTTTATAATTTGAAATCATATAGCTTAATTATAAAATCATAACTATGTCTAATTTTGAAAACATTTGTGAATATTTATATAAATTTAAATTTTAAAGAAACCAGGACCAGGTGTATAAGTATGAAACCGGATCATGGATGGGCGTTATTCAGTTACATGTATTTGAAATACAAGATACCAAATACAATATTAATTCGTATTTTGTAACTCGTTACAATTTTTAGTAATTGGTATCTGAAATTCAAGATACCAAATACTTTTTTTTTAAATAAGAATTTGTAATTTATGTATAAATACCTCAAAACAATTTAAAGAATGTATGAATAATAATGACAACTCTTCATCTAAAAGTGATGAAGAAGACAACTTTCTTGTTTTATTGAGCTCGCCAGAAGATAAAATCGACTCAAAAATGGACTTAGAAATTGTATCCTATTTTAATGATAAGAGCAAATATTTTACTTCTTTGAACAATCATCCTTTAATAAAGGAATTATTTATAAGATTTAATACACGTCTTTGTTCTTCTTCCCCGGTTGAAAGATTGTTTTCATTTGCGGGGTTTATTCATTCTCCATCAAGGTCCAGATTATCCGACAAAAATTTTGAAAACTTAGTTTTTTTGAAAGGTAATCATAATTACAAAGTAAATAATACTTAATATGTTTTTATGTCAAATTTCCTTTGTTTGCTTTCACTTAATCTATTATTTATTTTATTAATATATTTATTTATTTATATTTTTTATTATAAATTTAGAATAAAATATTAGTATGTGGTATTATCGTACTATTTACAAAATTCCCTCATAAATAACATTTACACATTTTTATAAATAAATGTTTTTTAATAACATGATTGTTTTCGATTTTCCAAAGGTATTTCAATATAAGTTTAGTTGCCACTTTCCTAACTAAATTTATTTAGGGTTCCAGAATAACCCACCAAAAAGAATTTTAAAATCAAGGGAAAATTTGTTTGTAATTGGTTTTTTCAATGTATTTGAAATACGTAATTGGTATCTTGTATCTCGTTACACAAACCCGTGAGTAATTGATATCTTGTATTTCGTTACAAAAATCTGAAGTAATTGGTATTTTGTATCTGATTACTCAAAATCGAATAACTTTCCCATCCCTGGCTAGCGATCAGTGTTAACGGTTTCGTCAGGTTTTAGTAGCTCAAAATATATTATACCCTTTTGATCTCACCATTTTACGTATTTGAGAGATTATTTTTTTTTTAAGCTCTATGGTTAAAACAACTTCTTTTCATTTTATAAATATATATTATTTGGAATATTTATGATGTAGATGCCTCCCCGATGCCGCAAAGAATCGATTTTAAATACACGCGGAACGAATTGCAGAGTCTCTTTAATCTTTGATCAGTTGAACCCAAAACAACTGGCAGAACACATCACTTTTCTTGAATACGAGACTCTCCGAGCGATTCCAGTGAGTTTTTCATCTTCCGATCTTTCTTATTCAATAAATTTTGATTTGGTAGGATTGATGATTATTCTGTTGGTTCAGTGGCATGAATTCCGTGACTATATCTCGAATGGTGGAGCCGCCTCAGTTCTTGTTCGCACCCCACGACTCAGTCAGGCGATCACCCAATTTAATGGTCTCACGCAATGGGTGCTCTGCATGGTGCTTAACAAAACCACTCCTGAGCATCGCGCAACCCTCATCAGCAAATATATCAACCTGGCGGAGGTATTCAGTTTAAAAGAGATTAATAGAATTCAAATCATCCTTTCTTTCTTCTAATACATTTTGGATGGTTTTCAGGAGCTTCTCGCCCTCGCCAACTTCAATTCTTTGATGGCCGTGGTAGGCGCTCTTGCGCACAGTGCCCTGGCACGCCTCTCCAAGACGCTTGCAACCCTCTCCCTTGAGGCCCGCAACCAACTCGACAAACTCGTCGAACTCCTCTCCTCGAACAACAACTTCTCTGCTTATCGACGAGCACTTCTCAATGCACGATCAGCGCCATTTCGATTTCCAATTTTGTAATCAACAAATTCTTCCTTTTCTTTTTGATGCTACATAAATAATAATATTGTATATACATACATTATTACTTTATTATATCTACCATAAATCGTTTTCATTAAATAAAGTATTTAGCTTTAAAGAGTTTTAAAAATTAACTTTTATTTGATAAAAATAAATGTATTTTATAATATTTTATATTGGGATAAATATAATGGCACACTTAAATAGGTTATTTTCACACTAAAATAGGAGATTTGCACTTTGATAAATAAACATTTAAAAAATTTGATTTAAACATTAAATTTGAGTACTTGCACATTAACCAGCTGCACATCAAATTAGGTCAAAATAAACATTAAATTAGATTCTTTGCACATTAAATTACGTTAACAATAAAAATATTAATTCGCATATTAAAATAATTTTTTTAAACATTATATTAATTTGCTGGTTATTAAAATAAGAGTTCATTATTTTATATCCGAGAGGAAGGACAATATAGATCAGTGTTTCTCAACCTTTTTGGACCAAACGCCTCCTTTCTAAGACTCGCTTCTTAATTCGCCCCCCTATAAATTTTTACAGATAAAAATTGCATGATAATCCCTAATATAAGGTAGAGCCATATTGAAAAATCGAGTTTCAGAACCTGATTGCAAAATCAACTGACCTTTTTTTAGAACCATATTGAAAAAAATTGAAAAAAAGAGGAAATGATTAAAAAGCCTGTTAGCAAAATAATCTTACCTTTTTTTTAGAGTTGAAAATGATTTCGACCCCCAAAAATAACTTATCGCCCCCCAAAATCGTATAGTCAAATAATCGCCCCCTTTAAGATGTCGATCGCCTCCCAGATGAACATTGAAAATATTTTAAAATGGAAAATGTGTAGGATCCAGCTTATATTTTGTTTAATTTTATTGACATAGGAGAGGTTGAGAAAGGTGTGTTGTATGTTCTTATTCATTTATATGGAAGTATATAAAAATAATCTGATATTATATTTTTTAACAAATTTTATATAATAAATATATATATATATATATGACATAGAGCATAGACTATTATAGATATAGGAACATTTTTATTTATAATCGAAACACACTTCCAAAATTGAATTTTTCATATTCCTCAAATGACTCCCACTTTTCATTTAATGAATTATATTGCGAGATTAATTCAGAAGTTACTTTTTGAAAATGTGATTGTGAGGAACATACAAAATATTTATTAGAGTTTTTTATTACAGTTTTATTTGATAATTCCCAGTGAAATGCATCTGTCCATAGTTTTAATTTTATAGCTGGTTTTAATGCAAAATATTTATAATTGGGACAAGTAGGATTTCTTTCTTCGGTACATTTCAAAAGAAGATTATTTAAAGCATTTAGAAATTGTCCAATGGGTAATCTTTCTCTTAGCGTATGCTCCCGTTTAATAACTGAATTCGTAACTTCTAAGCCTTTATTTGTGCTTGGATATCCATTTGTAGCACCTTCAAACCAGTATTTATTTTGCTGAAGGTAATTCAGAATAAAAGTAATTTAAAAATTTATTAATTTTATCATTATTCTTCTTTTGCCACTTTTCTAGAAATAATTTTGAAGCTTTATCGAATACTTTTTCTGTGTAACATTCTTGTAATCGATGAATGTCCTTTTTTAATTCGCTTGCAAAATTTGAGCCTCTTATTTTTTTAACAAAGTTTTAGTGTTTTAATTTTATTTTATTTTTCCTAAATAGAGAATTGTATTGTTCCTAAAATTGTTTTAGTACTCAAAGATTTTTTTAATGTTTCTAAGCTTATTTTAATGTGTTCAATATATTATATTCAAGTGAATTATTTTAAAAAATGTTCATGATATTTTTTTAGTGTTAGAGAGCTTAAATTTAATGTTCAAATACCATATTCAAATGTGTTGAAAAATGGCACCCTTTTATATTAATATGGTTGGTATATAATATTCAAATGTATATGATTAAAAATCATCAAAAAGAAATAATTTAATTATTTTTTATCTTAAATTTTATATTAATATTATATATATATTATATTATATAAATCGTATGTTTTTTAAATTTTAATTGATGGATGTTGACATTTTTCCTTGACCAGAGGCATTCAACTCAAAGACATGATCTCCCTTCATACTGCTCTGCCAGATTGCATTGATGTTGATAATAAAATAAATTTCCGAAAACTAAAACAATTCGCTAATATTTTGAATGAATTTGAATATGAAAAATGCGAGGAATACCTTTCGGTGGATGCCGATTTGGCGGATACTTTGCGAGTACGTACCACATATTTCAATTTTTACTTCATTTCATTCCTATGAATTTTGTTTGCTTATCATTTTTTTTTTCAGTTAACCCTTGATATTTCATATAGCGACAGTGAAATTTTTCAGCTTTCATTGGCTCGAGAGCCTCGAAATCAAAACACCGTAAGTTGACAATTTTTCAAATGAATCGATAGCAATTTTATAGACTAGAAAAATTGATGAGACTAATCGATGAATGTTGGATGTTTTGATGTGGTTCAGTCGCAGCCAACGGCTACTTCATCCAACTCATCGGTGCCATTCAGCTGGCAATCGCCTCCTCCTCCCAACCCTCATCTAATCCAACGTCATGTAGATGCGATGGTGGCCGCCGTCTTCCGAGCCTACGACGTCGACGGTGACGGTTTCATCAGTCAGGAAGAGTTTCAAGCTGTTGCCGGCAATTTCCCTTTTCTTGGCTCGTTTGGGGCGTTAGACACGAATCAGTAAGCCACGTACTTCCCTCCACCCATTCCTTATTTCCGTACACCTTTCTCTGAAATTATTTCTTTCAATAACGCTCTATTTACAGGGATGGCCAAATAAGCCAAAGCGAAATGCGTGAATATTTTCTGAAGGCAAATTGCCATGCGTTAAGACATGGCTTCAAACACCATTTCAATGAGACTAACTACTTCCGACCAACCTATTGCACTCATTGTTCAGGATTGGTAACAAAATTGTTTTTTTTTACTTTGTTTCTATAAATAGACATTATAGTTTACTTATTTTTACATTCTATTATTGGTAATTGTTTACAAAAACGGAAGCTTCATGGATATGTAGGAACTTACTTGGATGGATTTCTTTTTTAATTTCAAGTGATTATGGTTCAGTCACTTATATTTTTCTAGATAAAAATTATTAAAATTTGCATATAAATCAGCCATTTACATTCAATTTAGCTACCATATTTATAATGTTTTATTCATTTGGTCAGTAGAGGGCTTCACGCTTCACTAATTTTCAGTTTTTTTCAGTTCGGTTTGAATATAGAAAAATTATTTAATTAATTAATTTTGTAATTTTCCTATTTAAATAATTAATTAGGAAAATTTATTTTTTATTAATTGTTTACAAAAACGGAAGCTTCATGGACATGTAGGAACTTATTTGGGTGGATTTCTTTAATTCCAAGTGACTATTATATGTGCCACTCAGAAACCAAAGCTATTAACTCCACATTTAAAGAAACTGAGAAAATGAAGTCCAAAGTTAATATCTTGTAGAAAATTCAGGTTTATTGATTACATAAAAATATATATTGAATTGCAATATTGAGATTATCAAGTTCATTATTCATTTCATATGTTGCAGATTACATTACATTACATTACTAGCAAAAGTTTAAAAATTGGAGTTAATCGGTTTGGCTTCTGAGTGGCACAAATTAGCAAATAGTTAGGTCCCTTATAGTTTCCGAGATAAAAATTATTATAGTTTGACAGATAAACAAGTTATGAACGTCCAAATGAGCAGTCATTTAGTAATATTTTATTGAATAATTCACTAATTATTCACTTATTCAATAATTTTCAGTTTTTTTTCATTTCGGTTTAAAATTATAAAATTAATTAATTAAATAGAAAAATTAACAAATTAATTAAATAGGAAAAAAAATAAAAAATAAATTTTCCTAATTAATTAAATAATTTTCCTATATTCAAACCGAACTGAAAAAAACCGAAAATTAGTGAAGCGTGAAGCCCTCTACTGACCAAATGAATAAAACATAAATATGGTAGCTAAATTGAATGTAAATGGCTGATTTATATGCAAATTTTAATCATTTTTATCTAGAAAACTATAAGTGACTGAACCATAATCACTTGAAATTAAAAAAGAAATCCACCCAAGTTCCTACATATCCATGAAGCTTCCGTTTTTGTAAACAATTACCCTATTATTATGAAAAGAGATTATAAGAGTTAAAGTGGGAAGTTACAATCTTCATGGTTTGTTGCAGTTGTGGGGTGTGATACGTCAAGGTTATAAGTGTCGTGATTGTAATATCAACGTCCATAAGAATTGCCGGGAGTCCGTCTTAGGCGAGTGTCGTTTTACCAGTTATCCTCCAATGAATCCAGCAGGTAAATCATCTCTTTACTATGCATTTGTAATATGAAATCATTCATAGGTATTCAAATTATTCAAAAAGAAAAAAGATTAAGATTATAATATTGTATAATTCAGATA
Source organism: Labia minor (assembly GCA_963082975.1). NCBI lineage: Eukaryota > Metazoa > Arthropoda > Insecta > Dermaptera > Spongiphoridae > Labia > Labia minor. The sequence goes on along the minus strand of OY720344.1, from coordinate 17,339,454 downwards.
ATAATAAAAATATACAAGTCTTAATTATTAATTTTAAATTTTATGAAAAAATTTAAATTCATTTATATATTATTCGGATATACATTACAATTTATATTAATACATCATTAGGAGTATTAAATTTTTTTTCTATAAGTATTTTCAAAGAAAACTTCTCTAGGAAATTTTTTTCTCTTATCATTTTACCCCACTTCATTTAAATAAATAGCAATTAATTTTGTTTAATTTATATTATTTATGAAAAATTATTCATTATAAATTCTAAATAGCAACCATTAGATAATATTACATAATATATAAATTAAATTATAAATTATTTAGCAATTAATATTAATTAGTTAATGTTTTTTGGTTTATTGATTAATCAAGTTTCATTTGAAAAATGTAATATTTTTACCGACCGACGATAGTAAGGGAGGTATTGTTAAAAATTATTGTAATTATTGTTTAATTTAAATTTATTACATTACTTATCAATTAATATAATAATAAAATATTAATTATTTTATATAAGATTTTATATTATATTTTTACCGACCGACGATAGTAAGGGAGGTATTGTTTTCACACCAAATTTCACATGTGGAGAATTTTACATATCTCCACGAATCATGCATTTTCTAAACAGAAAAAAGTATTTTTAGCATGATGTCTGTCCGTCTGTCCGTCCGTCCGAATAGATGTGTACAGCCTGTACGGCTCAACCGATTTTGATGAAATTTGGTATATTTACTTAATGCATCAGTGGGATGAATTGATCAACTTTTGGTGCAATTCCGGAAACCGGAAGTGGTAGTATTAGCGATCGACGATAGGAAGGAAAGGGTTATTTTCACACCAAAGGAGATTTTTTTATATATCACCACGAATCATGCATTTTGTATTGGTTTTATCCTCGAAAAAAATCATATTTATTAGTTTTTTCTTGATTTAAAATTATATGACGTCATCCAGCCATGCATGACGTCACAGCCTGGTCTTGCATATATATTATAAATAAAATAAAATTAAAAATGTTTATATTTATTATTTATGTATCCATATCTGTTTTTTATTACATTAATAGATATATGAAAATTATTTGAAATTGTTTCTGTAGCTGGAAATTAATTTATTTCAAACCGTCGGTCGGTTCGGACCTGGCCACAGGTCAACTTATTTTATTTGAGTTATTTTTTACCTCATCTTTTATTTTTTATCGATTTTGATAGCAAACGTTAAATAAAGAAATAATGTATAAGATGCTATAATTAAGATACAAATGGAATGTGGAGAGATTATATATGTTCAAAGAATGACCATTGATTTAAGATGGTAGAAGATCCTGATTTATGTAAATCCTTTCAAATCTTAAAATGTATTACTATTACACCTATCCCCCGATTTACACGGTACTTGTTTTACACGTTTTCGCTTTTACACGGTTTTCCAAATAAGTTTTTTTTTGTTTTTATCGCACTCTACTAAATGCTACTGTGTACACATCTCATGGGGAATCCCGAGCTTATGTGCTGACTTGCTGTACATGCACACTGTGTCTGTATTTCTTCGCATAAAATTAAAGTTTTATCTACGGAAAATTGTATTTGAGTGAAAGTTTCACAGTTTCAGAAAGATTTAATTTTCCATATTCCAACCTTCGATTCCGAAAAAAAGAATGAGAGTAATTTCTGATAGTGATGAAGGATAACAAAACACCTTTGGTTTTATTTTTTGTTCTTCTGTTTAATGTATTGTAATTAAATAAAAAAACAGTGTTTCCGTAATATATTACATATTTCAACCTGTCAATGCATTTTATTTTTATTTCTGTGTACACCTAAAAATATTGAAAAAAATCACAACTGTTAAATAGCAAAATTATGCATTTTCTGCAAGCTTTTCGATTTACACGGTTTTGACTTGAAAATTTTCAATTTTCGATTTACACGTTTTTCTCAGGAAGGTATCTACCGTGTAAATCGGGGGATAGGTGTAATTGTATATCTTTGGAAGATTTTTCAACAGAAGAATTCATAGAGTTATTGCAAATGATGCATCTTATCTTATCTTATTATATTAGCAAAAATTGTTTATATATATATTTGTATATTTTTTTTGAAATTCACACCATAGATAATATTTATAAAGAAAATTCGATCTGTATTGGTTTTAGCCTCGAAAAAAATCAATTTTATTAGTATTTTCTAAATTTAAAATTTATATGACCTCACAAATTACGTCATCCATATTGAAATTTTCCTATTGCCATTCTTTTTTAGTTGATATTGTATTAATATTTTTTTATATTTAAAATATTTTAGAATCAAATTACGAAATATATTTATTAATCTCTCACCAAAAAAAAATTTAATATTTATCTTATTTGTCTTGCAAACATTGTAAGTTTAAATGATATTTCTGTATTTCTTTTTAATCTGATTTGTAGTTTAAATTTTTGTTAATTCTTATAAATTTGTATTAGCTAATTTTATGTTTGTTTTTTTATCTATTATCGTGTTTATTTTTTATTAAATTACTGATTTATATTTATTTATTCATTGCTCTTTTATTAATGAATTTTTAGATAGTTTTATAATTTTTAATAATTTTTCACTAAAATATTATTTAATATTTATTAATATTATTTATTATTATTGAGGATCCCATTCATTTTAATCAGAATGATGCAATGATGTAACATTTAATAATTGTAATAAATAACATTTAATAATTGTAATAAATAATAATGTGATTTTTTGTTATTTCCTTTCTAGGGGAAGTATCCATACCAAGTGCTGGCAGGACTCTGTTCCGACGAAAGAAAAAAGTGAGTGTTTGCGAGTCCGAGTCGTCGTCATCGACAACCCCTAGTCCAAAATATTCGACATCTTCATGTCCAACTTCTGGGGAATTGGAGCAACTGTCTGCTGCGGCAACGGCAGTTACCAATAATAGACTCCTCAATCGAGGAAGGACTGCCGATTCACTTCTCCCTTCCTCTTCAGGTGCTTCTCAGATGCCACGCCGAAAAATCAGCGACTCCCTTTTGAGTAGATATCCCTGCTGGGAAAAGGACAAGCCGCAACGAAAGATCAGCGATTCCCAATTGGAGGCATCCCGAGATAAGGGATGCAATTGCCACGCCTCGCAAGAGCTCAAGAATTGCATCCAACAACTCGGAGAGCTTCATCAAGTGGGCCCTTAAGGATGAACACGGCTTTTTCGGTTTAATTCAATCAGATGTTAATATGTTATTGTATATTATAGATGTTTATAATTTAATATTTTCTAATTGATTTCTTTATCTATTATTTATTAATAATAATATTGTTTTATTATCGGTGTTACTTTTTAGTAATTTGTTTTTCATTTTAACTTTATTTAACCAACATTTATCCACATTGGTATTGCTATCCTCACCAAAATAAATTTACATCTAAAAGGAAATTTATATGCTGTACTGTTCCTGTTCAGCTAATCTGGTCCAAAAACATAGAACTTTATCTCCTCGTCACTAATCCAGAGTCAATTAACAGGAAAGTATTGGTTCATAATCAACAAGATATATTGATAATTCTCTTCAATTCTAGTCAAAAATCTCAAAACCTTAAACATTTTGATGATTAATTGTTGATTCTAAATGTTTTTTGTTTTGAATTATTTTATTCATTTTTTCATATTTTTTTCATTATTATTTTTTATTAATAAAATTTTAAACTATTGTCTCAAATTTATTAATTAATTTAATTAATTAATTCAAATATTCAAAAGATTTAACGTAATGTTAAACTAAACTAGTAATATTCTTTATCAAGACTAGATAATACTTATAAATAATATAAAATATAAAATATAATTGAATATTTAAATTAAAAAAAAACTTGGAAGATAAATAATAAATATAATATGAATAATACATACAAAAAATTTCAAATTACTTAAAATAAATTCGAGTCGGAATCATTATTGATCATTTTAATGTCAGAATAAATAAAAAAATATTTATATATTACATTGTAATGATTTTTTTATATCTAGGTGGATTTGGCAGGGGAAAATTTTAAGAAAAAAATATAATACATAAATACAAATACAAATGTAATGGAAAAGGGTGGACTTTGAATCGGCGTGAACTGACCTGAAGATCTGGACTAAAAAGAGAGAAAAAAAAGCAAAATGTGCAGCATCGTACACGTGGCGGAAGTGAAACTTCTTACAATCTAGAGAATAAGATAAATTTTAGTTGAGAGTGTGAGTGAGAGAGAAATAGAGAAAAATAAAGGGATCATTTCGAAAGACATATAACAGTATAAAATTTTCGTAACAAATATTCGCTTTATTATTATTATTATCTACTCTATCATCATATCTACATTGCCTGTACTATTGTCGGTTGGTGATTCAATTGGTAATACTGATATTAATGGCTTGTGATAACTAAAATAAGATATATATGTTCGTGATTCGATATTTTCTATATAACGTGTAAAAACAGCATCTATTGTAGTTCCAGATTTTGTTGTTGATTCCTTGGGATCGTTATTTATAAGCAGACCAAATGTTTCTCGAAGAAAGTTGATCAACGGCAACGAATCATCAGATCCAAAATTTACATTAAAATCTCCCCCGAGAATTAGAGGGATTTTATCTTCGCCTCGTTCAAGTGCATTAGCACCTGTGTGGCTATAAACCAGTAGTGAACGGTGTATGAAATAAATAATATCGTCTAAATTTTGGTCGTTATTTTTTTTCGGCATAGTGAAATCTGTGGAGTAGAGAAAAGCAGTTTTAAATGCAATAATAATTTTAAATTGATTTAGTAGTGTTAAAGTAATGTTGAGATTCGGATAAATAACGTGAATGGTCATCGACGCACATAACTGTATGTGTTGGCGTGTGAATCGCCGACCATGTTCACACACACAATTACATGCGTCGGTATGCGTGCACGCTGTATATTTGACTTGAGAATTTTAATTATTTCACGATATATATATATATATATATATAAATATCAATTTTTACTATCTCGCCAGAGATAGTATTGCGATCACGAAAATTTTCGATGTTGAGATTTTGATGTTTTTATACGTTTTGAAGGTTCCTGAATCATTTTCACTAAGGTTGAGAAAAATGTCTGTATGTGTGTGTGTGTGTGTGTGTGTATGTGTGTGTGTATGTATGTAGGCAAGATTACGCAAAAACTGTTTGAGCTAGAATGATGAAATTTGGTACATGGACATTATTCAAAATTCATAGTTTTCTATCAACTTTTGAGAAATGTAGGTCAACCGGAAGAGGGTCATTACCTACAACGTTTTGATTTTTTTTCCTCTAAAGTGACCGTAAAAATAAAGATATATGTTTGATAATTTTTCACATGATTAATAATTGTATAAAACTGCTATATATAGAATTTCAGCTTGATTGATTCGCTAAAATTACCAGAATTAATTTTTTAACACTGCAAATCTCACGCGCCAACACGTAACGTGGTGCCATCAACAAAAAGCCAAACATGCGCTGGTTTAATATTTATTATTTATTATTTATAATTTATAATTAATTAAATTTAATTTAAATATAATATATTATGTTATTTAATCCAATTCAAATTGCGAGATAGTCGAGTGGAGACACTCCAGCTAATTATATATGACTTAACTAGCGCGCATGCGCGACATGGACTTTGGACCTAGAGTGGGGATTAGAACGAAAGACAGCACAAAAGGGAGACGCAGATAGAGGCTATCTCATTCTCACTCGTTATACCTATATCTTCTTTCTCTCTTGCGTTACGAAATTTCAATTTTTCAATTCACTCTCCATTCTCAACCAAATGTCAGGACGCCGCTAAAGAAGTTTCACTTCAAAAATTAAATTTATCATTAAGAATAAAAATTTATAAGATTTATTATATTTATAATGTTTAAATATAAACTTTTAAAATCGTTAGATTTAAATATAAACTTTTAAAACCTTTAGATTTAAATGTATATAAATCTTTTAATTATAATTTTATATACAAAAAAATTTAATTTTTCTTTATAAAAAAAATACGTTATATAAAAATTAAAGACACATCAATATTTGTTGTGAATCAAATATTTTTTTTAATTCTTTGATTAAAAAATAAAAAATAATAAAAAAAAACTCCTTGAAAACAATATTGGTAATTATTTACATGAGCTCCCCAAGCTTTATTAATTAAACTAAAAGAGATCATGCAAAAAGTCATAAGAAAAAGTTGTTTAGAATCATACAAGGAATAGAGCAGGGTAAGTTTCATGAACCCACCTAGCTGCGGGTGTCAACGAAATAATTACCAAATTTCCTATTCATTTTGACTATCTTTTCTTTTATGGTTGTTGGTGGCAACACCACGGCACACTATCCGGTGGCGCTATTGATGGAAGCGAGAATCAAATTCAAAATTTGGATTATATCAACAACCTGTATCTTATCCCAACGTTGAATTCCCACAACGACTTTTCGGTTTTTTAAATTCAGTTTATTTTATTTTAGAAAATATAAAAAGCGTTTAAATAACTTTGGTATGAATAAAACTATTTCTAAAATAAAATAAACCGAATTTAAAAAACCGAAAATGTCTTTAACTAACTTTAGTATGGATAAAACTATTTCTAAAATAAAATAAACCGAATTTAAAAAACCGAAAATGTCTTTAAATAACTTTAAATAAAATAAACCGAATTTAAAAAAACCGAAAATGTCGGTAATTATTTTGTTGACAGCCGCAGCTAGGTGGGTTCATGAAACTTACCCTGCTCTATTCCATGTATGATTCTAAACAACTTTTTCTTATGACTTTTTGCATGATCTCTTTTAGTTTAATTAATAAAGCTTGGGGAGCTCATGTAACTAATTACCACAATATTTCTTGTTAATGATGTAGCCGGTCCTTATATAAGCGATAATCAGTGGACTGGTGAATGGTGGTCTTTTTTTCCTCCAATAAAGTCTGTCCTGGACGCTAGCGACTGAACGAATCATTCTCTGACTTTCTAACAACTCGTCTCTTCAGGGGAAACGTATTACAATCATAATCCTTTCCACAAATAAATTTATTTTTAAATAAATAAATTTTATTTTTTCTTTTATTTTAAGAATTAATGATATTTTTAAAATATCTTTACAACATATTTAGAGGAGTCCACGGCTTGTTTACATTAATTTTATCATTTATTTTTCTATTATTTTTATATAATTTTGAGAGAGGTGTCTTGCTTCAAAAAATATAACTATTTTTTAATCCAAAATCACTAAAAGCCATTAAGTAAAATCGTGTAAAGATAATACTAACTAAGAACATTAAAAGCTTCCTCTTGTGACCGATGCCAGCTAACTACGATATAAATACAATAGGAAAAATATTTTAAGTAAAAAAAAATCCAAGGGACACTAAAAAATTAAGATTTAAATGCAACAACAGCCAACTAACTATTCGTTTCAAAATCATCGCCAGCGAAGCTACTATTCAATCTATTAAAATATTAAAGAAAAAATGTAAGTAAAATATTTAATAGAAAAAGGTTCTAAAAGGTTTATTTTATTCATAAATATATAATTAAACATCTGGGAATGCTACGATGCATTACTATTAACGAACTTTTATTCATATTTATCACAAAGTTCTATAAATAATTCCAATTTATATGAACTTAATATATTGTAAGAATTAGATAAAAAATGTAGAGAGAGCAAAAAATATTTAAAAATAGATAATTATTTAAATGAAATAAAATTATTTAATTTACAGAACGAATATAATTTATAATCTTTCTATATCTATATATATATAAAGGAGTGTTTGTATGTATGTAATTTGTTTACTTTTTTGCTGTCATAGAAACAAAAAATTTCTTACTTAACCGATTAAGAATTATAAAAAACGGAGTATTCTAGCCGAATTAAGAAATTTAAATGCCTTATGTAACATGGATAGGTAAATGAGGAGATAAGGAAGATGAGACATGTGATTAGAGAAATTGGGGGAAAATCAACCGAAATGTAATTAAACAAAAAAAAAATTGAAGAATTATGCTACGGATACGACTTAAATATAATAGGAGATTCGGCAACTGCAATTAAAGATAGCTTAAGAAAATTAATCGATGCAGGAAAAGAGGCGGGGTTAACAATTAATAGTGCTAAGACAAAGTATTTAGTAACAGAGAGGAATAGTATTAATACACAAAGTCTTAACATACAAAATGTAGAATTTGAAAAAGTATAAATATATTTAAATACTGAAGATCTATAATCTCGAAGAATAATAATATTCGAGAAGAATTTAATTCGACGTTGTAATCGAGTAACGCCTGTTATTATGCAGTAAAGGGGTTTATCTTATCAAAAGTATTATCAAAGAGGATCAAAATTGAAATATATAAAACAATTATTTTTCATGTTGATCGATGACTAGGGTGACCATATTTCGAAAACACCAAACCGGGACCTTTTTTTTACCGATGGACGATAGTAAGGGAGGTATTGTTTTCATACCAAATTTCACATGTGGAGATTTTTACATATCTCCACGAATCAAGCATTTTCTTAACAGAAAAAAGTATTTTTAGCATGATGTCTGTCCGTCCGTCCGTATAGATGTGTACAGCCTGTACGGCTCAATGGATTTTGATGAAATTTGGTATATTTACTTAATGCATCGTATGATGGATTGATCAACTTTTGGTGCAAATCCGGAAACCGGAAGTGGTAGTATTAGCGATCGACGATAGGAAGGGAAGGGTTATTTTCACAACAAATTTCACATGAGATTTTTTTACATATCACCACGAATCATGCACTTTGTATTGGTTTTATCCTCGAGAAAAATCATCTTTATTAGTTTTTTCTTAATTTAAAATTATATGACGTCATCCAACCATTCATGACGTCATAGCCTGGTCTTGCATATATATTATAAATAAAATAAAATTAAAAATATTTATGTTATATCCATATCTGTTTTTTATTACATTAATAAATATCTTAAAATTATTTGAAATTGTTTCTGTAGCTGGAAATTAATTTACTTCAAACCGTCGGTCGGATCGGACCTGGCCACAGGTCAACTTATTATGAAATATATTTACATTAAATTAAAACTATATCACTTTCGGCAAACAATTTTAAATTTAAATTGAACCATTTACATTAATACGCCACCTCCTTGTTTTTTTTTCAAAATATGATAATTTCATTAATGAACTTCTTACTGTGATATATTTATAATTTTTTTTCTAAATTTTCATTAAGATCTTGGAATAAAATTAAGCTTAGTGATTTAATAGAATTAATAGAATTAAACTTATTGATTCGATTTAAGATGTATTGTAAAACACCACTAATTTTAAAAATTAATATTTGTTTATTTTATTTTATTATAATATGTATTTTATTTAAAATAATTTGCAGTAGAGCGCTCACCTACCCACTCCCCGCTCGCCCCTCTCCAAGCCCCTCCACCGCCTGAACAGACCTCCTCATGCAGGAGGGCGACTCGTACGCAGTCAGTTCCCCTTCCCTGTGTAGTGTGAGACACTGGACGCCCTCTCCACTGAAATCATCCCTTAATCAGTCGCTAATCAAGAATTAATTGTAATTTTATTATTTATTTTTATGAATTAAAAGAAAGATTAGTGAACTTTAAAAAAAAAATATTTCAATAAAAATTAAATTTTATAAAGTGCATTTTTATAATTTTTTATTCATATACCCAAATAAATTTATAAATTTTTCAATCAAATCTTTGAAAAGAATTAATCTTAAATATTCTATCAGATCTCATTATTAAATTTTATTAAAAGTTAAATTAAAACTATTTAAAAATTAAAAAATCATATACAAAATTTTATTTTTCTTTAAATATATTTATTGAAATATTTTTTAAATTTCAATATATATATTAATCCTATTAAAACTTATTTATTTAAAAAATATGAAGATGTGCTGATTATTTTCAAAATTCATATAATATAATTATAAATCAAAAAAATATAAATTTCTTATATTCATATAGGAATATATAATTTTAAATATTCTATATATCTTATCTTATTATGCTAGCTAAAATTGTATATATTTATCTATCTATATATATTGGTTCTCAAAAACCGCTCTAACGATTTTTTTCAATTTCACACTAGATATAGTATTTATAAAGAAAAATTAAGTTTTATTGATGATATCTCTTGAAACATTCAGCTTCATTATTAATTTCTTAATTGAAAATTATATATGGAAAACGTCAAAATTGGCCTCCATTTTTATTTGTATTAATATTTTTTTTTATTTAAAATATTTTAAAATTTATTATTTAATTTCGAAATAAAATTAAAAATATTTATTTTTAATAAAATATATATAGATATTTATTAATCTCTCTCAAAAAAAAAAAAATAAAATAAAAAACATCAAATCTGCCTGCTAAGACAGTAAAAAAATGACAATTTTTTATCTAAATACATATAGACCAGAGGTTGGACTGATGTTTTAACGAGTGGATTTCGTCGGTTCGAAACTCTCCGGGTGAATCGTTATTTAAAAATGAAAATGAAAATAATGAATTTGTTATTTTTTTTCTTTTTATCTATTGTTTACATTTTAATAAATTACTATTTTATATTTATTTATTCATTGTTCTTTTATTAAATTTAATATTTATTAATATTATTTATTATTAATTTATATATTGATGACATCACAAATGACATTTATATTGAAATTTGACTCCCGCCTTTTTTTAAAGAATATTGTATTAATATTTTTTTTATATTTAAAATATTTTAAAATTTTTTATTTAATTTCGAAATAAAATTAAAAATATATATTTTTTTTATATTTAAAATATTTTAAAATTTTTTATTTAATTTCGAAATAAAATTAAAAATATATATTTTAATAATATTTTATAATTATAAATTACGATATATATTTATCAATAATAATGAATTTTTTTTTTTAACTTAATTACAGAGCCGAGGCTCGGGGTCCCGGTATGATCTTAATATATTGTGAGAATTAGATAAATAATGTAGAGAGAAAAAAATATTTAAAAATAGATATTTATTTAAATGAAATAAAATTATTTAATTTACAGAATGAAAATGTCTATAATAATGTCTAAACATTTTTTCTTTATAATTTTACATTATAATAATACTAATTACAGTAGTTATAATATATGGGGAATTTTCAACTTTGACTGCCGATTTGACCATGTTCCCAAACGAATTTTAAAAAAACCAAGACCACTTTACATTTACACATTTTAAGCTCTAATCGAATCCAAAATCAAAATTTAAAAAATCGAAAAACAAACTCAGAGATATATAGATTTTATAAATGAACATTTATACAATTTATTTTAATTAATTTGAAACATTTTAGGAAACAAATTTTTAATGGGTCATTTTTAGAAATCCCATTTAACAATTATAATAAATAATTAAAAAATTGTAAAATTTTTAAAGTATATAAAAATAAATTGTATAAATTGGTTAAAGGGTCGAGTGATAGTTCGGTGTCCCAGGTATATATTTTATATTAACACGCCTACTTTTCTGTATAATAAAGATTTAAAAAATCATATTTTAATTTTTATATAACCAAGAAATCATTTTTTCACTTAAAATATAGTTGTAAAGCCCAAATCTCCGATCCATATAACATCATCGACTGGGCCGCTACCAAAAGGAGTCTTCTCTTGCTCTGACTAGGGCCACCGGTATTTGCCATTAGTCTCGAAAAAATAATATTAAATTTTATATAAATTTATAAATTAGAATATTTGAATTTGTTTAAATTTTAACACCTGTAATCAATCATATGCATAAAGAATAGAAAATTTTGAAAATCAACTTGGTATTAAATTCAGAAAAAAAAATACTCATATATAGAATATATAGACTATTCGAATATAATTGAAACTCTTTCTCTCCCTCTATTTTAAATTTGAAAAAACGGAGTGTTAAGAAATTAAGATTCCTTATACAACATGGATGGTTAAATGAATTGGGCTCCCTACCTCCCTGAGAAATTCACATTAAAAATGTTTATAATATTTTAGTTTATTAAATCAAACTATTATTTTTTTATTTCAATATTTTTAATGTTAATACAATAATTTTTATTTTATAATCTATAAAATAATTTAATTATTTTTAAAAACAACGGTCTTCAATTACAATTTTTTTACTCTCTACTGACTGTTCATTTCATAACTGAAAATAGTGTCGAATAGAAATAGACGATATTACTTGGATTAATCTTATTATGCTAGCTAAAATTGTTTGTTTGTATAATTGAGGACCCCAGTTCAATTCATTTTAATCAGATTGATGCAATGATGCAACATTTAATAATTGTAATAAATAATTAATTGTAGATTAATATTTTTTAAAGGGTCGAGCGACAGCTCGGTGTCCCAGGTATTAATATTACCAGCCAAACCCAATAATAATGAATCATTTTTTTTAACTTAAGTACCGAGCCGAGGCTCGGGGTCCCGGTACTTCTTTCTTATCTCATTATCGCTAACACCGTTCCTTTCAAATCTCATATGAATATTGTTTTGTCAATTTCATATTATTATAACACTTGATAAATGAATGAAATATTCTATTACCTATATATCAATTAAACAGAATAAAATCTTCGTGAAATTAATAATATAATCATAAATAATTTTCTGATGTTTTCTAAGATATTTTTATTATATGTCTATAATAACTTATTATAATCATGGTTCTATATAGGATGTAAAATAATTTTAGTATTTTAATATTACAGAAATAAGATAATATTTTTAAAAATCTATACACTTTTTTAATCCTATTAATATTATTTATTTATTTATTTATATCTTATTTTTTTATTTCCTGTATATAATATAAATATCTAATCTTAATTATTTTTTTCTTTATCGAGGCGAGAATGATGGACATCAATTCAAGTCTACGAGCTGTTCTTCGAGTTTAATCTGTGAGAAATATCAACCCTTTATTAACTCCGAGGTCAGTATTTAATATTAATTTTATTTTTAATTCAATTTAAATTTATTGATTATAAACTAATAAGTTATTTTTCTTCTTCTATTTCATGTTTCAATCTTCGTTCCTGCTACTGAATGTTGATTTGAATTCTTGATTATCTTCCCCATCCTTCCTGACGATGAAATGATTTAAATACAGCTCTCCAAATGTAAGTAATGATCGTTATTTATTTAGCATGGCGCACTTTAAAATAGAAAATGTAAATATAATATTTAAAGTAAAGTTTAATATAATAATAATATAGAAAGTATAATTAAATTACAATGATTTTTTGCTTTTGATAATATTCATTAGGAGATTATAGAGAAATATATTAAATTATATGACAGAATTTAGTGAGATTAGGGAATTTCAGAGTACATCTTTCAAGAAGAAGCATTGATAAAGGAGGCAGAAGAGACAAAGGTATTTTTAGAATTAGTAGGTTTCGATGCGTTATACTGGGAGGGTGGCTATTTATATATATATATATATATATATATAGTTGTTAAGTTTTTTCAGGTGGTTGCCTCCTACATCCATGCATGTTCTCATCATACTAATTCATAGATTAGATTAGAATTAATAAATAAATAAAATGTGGGTGGATAAAACAAATGCCATGCTATTATTAAGGGATGGATCGCATGAATTGCATGTCAGGTCTGAATTGTGCCATTTTGTATTACTGAGAGTGTATTTGAGGTGGATTGGATGAACGGGAATTCGGGAAGGTAATTCAGCACAGTTCTGAAATGGGATTAGCCTGAACAGGAACAAATTGTTGGTTACCTTTCGAGCGCAGGGCTTTTTCGATTAGCATGGGCCTTCCATGCCTATTGATGGAGGCTATGCACTCCCTTACTAGGTAGGTTTTATTTCAGGTTGCCCCGAATGTCGCGATTTCATTTCGAAATCCAAAAAATCAAAGGCATTCATTATAATAACTTTTACTGTTTGTAAGGGTGCACGACATAAGTGGAGGGAGAGGAGATGAGGCAATTAATTTCTGCTCTTCATCATTTACTTTTGTACCATCTATTCGTGGGACTGGAGGTGATCGATTCAAGGTATTTCCCTTGAATGGATTGCAATTCAAATCGCCTGCCTGCATGATTATATTTTTCAATCAATTTGGAGGCATAAAATAAAGAACGAAAATAATAATAACAAAAAAAAAATATAACAACAATAACATTAATAATAATAATAATAATATATACATTTAAAGAAAGGAGAGAGAAAGGATTTTGGGTGCCACCGAGGCCTTTCGGGGCATTTTTGGAGAGGGAAGGCCCTAGATAGGCTGTTAGTAAGAGGGTAAAGTTAAATAAGAAATATATATTAAAATTATATACAATTTTATATACAATAAAAATTAAATAAACTAATCAGGTCAACTTATTTTAGAACTAAACTGAAAAAATTTTGAAAAAAAAGTACGAAATGTCCTAAATATTAAAAAAGGGGACAATATGCTGTCCGAATAAGACAGCACCTAAAAACGGGAATTTTGGTCACCATATCGATGACCCTGGGAAACGAGAGTAGATTTAGAGTATTTGTGAGATTAGTATTGTTCGCAGCATTTATAGGCTAAAGATGAGGCCACAGGGGGATGGCAGAGATGGCATAACGAGGAATAATTTCCAGATATAGTTAAGGTTATAAAATCGAGAAGGCTGGGATGGGAAGGGGACGTAACTGGAATTGGAGAAGCTAGAAATTGGGAAAGAACATCCGGTGGAAGACCAAGGACCAAGGAATGGACATGGGAGAGATGGGACAGGGTAGGATTTGGCTCAGGATAGGGACGCTTAGAGAAATGTGGATGCTGCAGCTAAGAACTTTCGAAAACTGTAGAGCCACCGAGTTAGATAAATATAACATATACAATAATAATATATAATTAATTTACTGATTAAATTAAAATATATTTTACAAGAAAACAAATAAATGTCTTATCTACTTTTACTGATTGAAACAAAATGGATGAAAATCTTTTATATAAAGACTTTCAACCAAATACTATGTATCACTCGGGGGTACGAATTCGCTCGGAGCAGCTAGTAAATAATAATTAATATAATTTATATAATTTATAATTATAATTATAATTATAATTATAATGATACGATCGAAGATGCGCTGAAAACATCGCTTATTATTATTATTTATACACTTTTACTTAACTCGCACTGTCCGCTTGTTTGTCCGCGGCATTTTATAATCGATATTTCAACAACTTCCCGTCATTCAATCAACTTGAAATTTTGCATACGCGCTTGCTCCTGCTAATAATACACGAATCAATTGAAAAATCCACTGAATTATTTATCTATTAGTGGTAATTAATTAACTAAACTTTCATATGCGGAATATGGAATAGTTCACTATTTCAATCATAGATGGCGATAGCAGTTCTAGACGCGCTTAAGCCCTGTTTTAAACTAAAAGTTTTTGCAACACACGTTATATCTCTAATTAACCACGTAATATTTCTTCTTCTGGCCTATTAGAAGTTCCAGGAATCGGTTGTCTTCTTATATATATATATAAAAAATAAACATACATATTATATATAAATTATATATGTAAATAAATTATATAAATAATAATAATAATAATAATAATATATATGTATATATATATATATTATCAGAAATAAAAAGTTAGTAGTTAGTCTTGATTCTAACTTGATAGTGTCGTGATATTGCGATTCTAACTTTACAGTGTAGTGATAGTGTGATTCTAACTTTCCAGTGTCTTGGTAGTGTTTATTGTTGTGTATGTAAAAAGTTCTAGAGGCGCTGAACACGACTAAAAAGTATAAAATAAATTTAAGTAAAAAGAAATCTTTTTAAAAAATACACTTTACTTAAAATTGTACTAAAAAGTAAAAAATAAAATCACTGTAAAGTGTGTGCGCTCAAATTATATTAACACCGTAAAACATTTGCTTCCACTATTGGGCGCACACACTTTACAGTGATTTTATTTTTTACTTTTTAGTACAATTTTAAGTAAAGTGTATTTTTTAAAAAGATTTCTTTTTACTTAAATTTTTTATAATTATGCGCTGAAAATATGGGAAATTTCCAACTTTGAACGCCAATTTGACCATGTTCCCAACCGAATTTTAAAAAACCAAGACCACTTTACACTTAGACTTTTTTAAGCTCTACTCGAATCCAAATTCGAAATTTAAAAAATCGAAAATTTTTGGCGACAGACACACAGACATATAGATTATATAAACGAACTAAAAGTTCGTTGAAAACTTAAAATAGTATTATATGTATTTTTCAAAAAAAACGATTGATTAGTTTGATTTGTAGTTTTATTTGTAAAAGTTAATTTTTAAAGAACTTTTATTTGGATTCTATTTTAGATCTATATCTTTTCGTATCTTTTTAATTTTTAGGATTTTTCTGCTCTCATTGATTTCAAAACTTCTAAATTTCAAATGATTTTTTCTATCTCTCCTAATCCTATTTTCCCTTTCAAACTGAGACTCAAAAGATTTTTAGCCTCTGATCCTTCTCATCTTGTGCCTCAGAAGAGCGATGTACTACATTCATGACCCTATCTTTCCAAAGCCCCTCTCCCCTCTCAAACTGAGACTCTTCAGTAAATTTTGATTGTTCTTATCTCTATCTTCAAAATAACTGAAATTTAAAAAAATAATAAATTGCAAATATTTATAAACTAAAAAAAAATTATTTAGATTTTGCTTAAAACATGCTAAACATGTTCCCTTAAATAAATAACATTTTTAGAAGAAAAGAAAACCTTTCCCCTTCTATATTAGGAGAATATCTTTAGAAAAAGAAAATATACTAAAAATAGTAGATATAGACCAAAACACATTTGAAAAAAATAACAATAACTTTGTTATAAGAAATGAAAAGGACATATTAAATTCCTTGGGCTCATGTTTCTCTCAGGTCGAAGAAACAACTATTCATATATATTTCTGTGTATTTCATTCAATTAATATACTTTCGTATATACACTATAAAACATGAAATAAAAATAAAATAATAAATATATATGGTAATAGGTAAAGATATTTGGAACTTAAACAATTAAAAAAAAATATTGGATTATGATAAAATTCATAGAAAATATTGAACTGAAAATAATAAAATAATTTATTAAACAAAACTGTAAGAGTCAAACATAATGATATATTAATAATATACAAAAGACATTATAAAATATTAGAGAGTAATTTTTTTAAATTCACTTTTATCTAATTCTCATTGATAAATTGAAAAAACATTAGTATTATAGAATAAAAAAAATATTTTAATAGATTACTGTAAATGAAATAATATCTTTAAAAAAATAAACATTTATTATTTTCAAGTTTTTCCATACCAAAATTAATAATTTGATTGATCATTTTTTGTTAGTCACATAATCTATTATTATTATAATATAATATAAGGTATAATTAGAAACTCACAAAATAATACTTTTATATATCCATTTTTTTTCCTATTTATACTTATTATTATCAATAAATTTAGATATAATTTTTTTAGACATATTTAGGAGATATATATATATAAATTTGTGTATATCTTATTTTGTTATTATTGAATGGTAACAATATAATAATGGAAAAATTTTAAAAATCTAATAGAAATGAATGTTACTCTATTTATTTTTATTATTTATTTTTTCCAATTCATTGATTGTGAATCATTTGCATTTTCTGATACAAATCAATTAATTTTTAAATTTAATAATTATATTTTATCAAATTGCGTGACTTTTCTTAAATTCCCTGAGGATTCTTTAGGTATTTATTTAAAAATATTATATTCCATAAGACATATTAATAAATTCAATAATAGATTTTTTATGGATCTTATTCTCTTTTACATTACGACAATTTAATAAATTAAATATGCCGATTTTGATTGACAAATTTATTTTTGATATTTAAACAATATCAAATCCTTCACTCCTTTTGCCAAATAAATAATATTAGGTTGGAAGGAAAATTTTGCAGGTTTTAGGGGGTATTCTTCAAAACAAAATAACTTTTTTAATGGTTATTAAAATTATTGGAATTGCCAGGTGTAGAAGTATGAAACCGGAAATTTTCTATATATGGTGCTCGTTATCAGTTTAAAGACCATAAGATAGCTTCTGTAGCGCCATCTTCTCCCTCTAAAAGCTGACGAAGTTTGTCTATCACCTCAAACATGTCGAGTTTTGTGCGAACGAACTATGATTTGAGGTCAGCATTGATTTTCTGCTATCATTTGAAGAAAACTGATGCAGAATCGCATAGAATACTTGTCGGAGATACGGTAAACATGGTCTTGACAAAATTCAATGCTTTTAGAGGTTTAATAAATTTAAAAGTGTTTATTTTGACGTGAGAAACGAGGAGCGTGGGAAACCACCGAAAAAGCTCGAAGACAAAGACATGCATGCCTTATTGGATGAAGACGAACGATACTTAGGCTCATCAAGAACTCACGAAACAATTAAATGAGTTTATGCCCCTAAAACACAGCAATCCGGGTCACGGAGGTGTTAAATTGGGAAGTACTAGCGCATACGACTTATTCTCCAGACTTGGCTCCGTCTGATTACCATCTATTCGCATCATTGGGACATGATGCACATAACACTTCGATTCGTATAAAAATGTACGAAAATGGCCCGACAACTGGTTCGTTTCAAAGGAAGAATTGTTTTTTTTATTTGAAGTGGCATTCATAACCTGCCGAAGAGGTGGTAAAAGTGTATAAATTCCAAAGGAGACTATTTTTAATAAAATACTTTTTATAAATTTCAAATAACAGACGTGCCATTTCTACAAAAAAAATTCAGGTTTCATACTTCACATCTGGAAAGTTCCGTCCGATCCAACACAATTTCACAACAAGTAATGATTAAAATAAAAAAAGTGTCCTTTTTGTTGCATATGATCAGAAAAGAACAAACCTCTAAACGTGAAGATTTTTTTTCGATCATTCAAATCATGAGGAACCCATTTATCGATCAATTTTTCACATTTTCAATATCCTTAGAACCATCGACAATAGCTGTTTGGCTAACGTTAAATCCTTCTGTGATACCTTAAACAGATATTTTATTTATAGTAGAAGAATATGTCGAAATGTACACCTGCAAATCTTACGATCAAAAATAATAATCCTTATGAAAATGAAACAAAACTATTTTCAAAGTACAGTACTTCTAATTTCATCCGCTCCCCCCTCTTCCTATCTCCATGTTTTTCATCTGGATATGATTCAGGTTGAAATAATTATATTTTCTCAACAATTTCAGGTTTCGATGAATCGTTAAACGAAATTCGTTTATTTTTATCAAATAACAATATATGGAATAGTGTAAAAGTAATTAATTCACAAAATGTTACAATTGAAAAATTAGGATGTTCAACGCCATTAATAATTTTAATGAATTTTCACAATTTTTGGTTTTCTAAATGGAACTTCTTTAATAAGGTAATATTTATTTTTCTTCACCTTGATTTACTTTCATTACATATAATACAATCATAATACAACCCATATAACAGAGGTGTGGAACCTGCGGCTTCCGCGAGTTTCTTGTGTGGCCTTGTGACACCTAGCACAAAAAGTGGTAGAATCCATTTCAAACAACTATTGTACATCAACAGATGCGCAAAAAATTCCTCCAAATACCGCCATATTGAAACAAATAAATACTATTTGACTCATAATGAACATAAATATTTCGCTTTAGAAGGTGAATCACGAAAAGCTGCACTTCAAAAGTTGAAAAATGAGAAGCATCATCAACAGGCATCTTTTAGTGTCTTTGTAAATCAAAATACCGCTGCAGTTGCTGTTATGTACAAAATAGCACAAATACTTGGTAAAAAGGGCAAATAAATAATTAAAGAATGAATTGTTGAAACAGTGAGTATGTTAGATCCAAGAAAAGTTGACAAATACAACCAATTACCTCTTTCAAGAAGAACTGTAACAGATCGAGAGCACGAATTAGCGCAAAATGTAACAGAGCAATTCGTACAATTATACAAAATGAAGATGTTTATTTTTCAATTGCTTTAGATGAAAGCACTGATAAAACAGAATTGGTACAAGTTTTATATTTTATTCGTGCTATAACTAAAGATTTTTATTGTTACGAAGAACTACTTGCGTTGAGTACACTAACTGGAAGAACTCGAGGAGCCGATTTTTTCGAAATAAATTTTCGTAATAAATTACAATTAAATGTCAGTAATTTAGTCAGTGTCTGCGACGATGGCTCACCTTCCATGAGAGACATAAAAGAAGGATTCGTTGCTTTGTTAAAAAAGGAAAACTTAAATTTGAAAAAATTGTTATCATTTCACTGTATTATGCATCAGAAAAATCTACCATTTTGCAAGACACTCTGGATAGAACCATAGCGATTGTCAACTATATTCTTGTGAATTTCGGCAAATGCTAACTTTAGATGAGGAAACGTACAGTGTTGACCTACCGTACCACTGCAAGATTCAGGTCTGGTTTTGATAAAAGTTTTGTCTTTAAAGTTTTATCAAGAACAAGGAAAACTATGTGATCTTTCAGATGAAGTATTTCTCAGAAACATTGCATTTTTGTCTGATATTATGACAAAATAAAACAATTTAAATATTTGCCTGTAAGGTGAAACGAAGCATAAGTTTAATTTCAATGTGGCCTCTAATGATAAAAAGGTTTCCCACCTCTGGCATATAATATAATACATATACGCATATACCAATATAATAGAACCCAGGTAATCTGAATAAATGGATTAAATATTTCGTAAATATGAATAAAATATTCTATACTTCCTTTTATTAATTTATTAAAACGTTCCTGCTTTTTTTATTGATAACCCTGTATTTTTTTAAATAAAATTAAATTTATTATAAGATACCAATCATACTTTATAACAGGGGTGGCCTCACTTGGTGATACTTAGAGACATATTGAAAAATCGAAAATGTTTAAGAGCCAAATCGGGAAAAATTTTACCTTTTTTTTGGGTCATGACTTTAAATCTTTTAATTGAGCCACAATACACTCAAAAAGAGCCACGGTTTGGCCACCATTGCTTTATAATATCGTATTATAATTAATAATAATAAATATATTTTATCAGATTTATCTGGGATATAAACTGATAATAATAATAATAATAAAATTCACGGAAATCTAAACCAACATATAATACGCCTCTACGGAAATGAATTATTACCAAATCCTACTCAATACTCCTTATTAAAAAAATCACAACTCCTTTGCGACCTGACCTTTCTAAAAGCTTGCCGTGATCAACTAAAACACTTACTTTAAAACACCATACCACATCAACCCGCATCTCCAACATCCACTAGCTATTCTCTCATCAAAGATTCTATCCAATCCACCTGATTTAAACTAAATATTTGCAACACGCTGTTCTACAACAAATTATCCGAAATCTCAACCTTTACCTTGATTTTCTTGATCGGAGGCGCTATCAAGTAGCTTTTCCCCATAATTGTTCCCGGAGGCTGGGTTGACTCCGTCCCATAGACCCCAGCTAGGGAAATTCCCTTGCCAGGCCCGAGACTTGAACCCGGGGCCATGTGAATGTGAGGCAGGTTCGCTACCCACACACCCACCGCCTTCATATGTATATTATAATAATACATACTATAATTTTTAATAATTTATCTTTTTAGTATTTAGTAAAAATTTAAAATTTTTTCTAATCTCTTAAAAATACTGTATATAATTTTGTTTTTATATTTTTAACTTTTCATTTTCTTTTTAGCTTTATGGTGACAAGTTAAATAAATATTATTTGAATATAAAATGGTTGTTGATAAACAAATCCAATAAATCCACTTTGGATTATTTCTCAGAAATCTATTTACCATATAATTCTGAATTCTATATAATAGAATATTATTCTTCGTTTAAAGTTACATTTACTGAATTATATCAAATTTCGAAAGATTCACTCAAATATCAAAATGATCTCTGTGAAGAAATAATAAATAATCAATGTTCTTTTACAAAATTATCATTATATAAACGCAGAAGAAATATTCATAATTTTCAATTTCAAACTCTTTCATATTTTGTAAGTTAATATTTATTCAATTACCTATGATATATAATGTTATACTAATATCATTATTTTCATTTTGATGTTATTGAAATATTGATTAGATATTTCCATTTACAACTACAATTCATAGACCCAAACATATAGAATTTGTAAAAAATGATATATTGGGAAATATAATTAATCTCTTACAACATTATAATAATTTCACGTAAGTAAAAAAACATCAATATGTTTACATATTTACATTCATTCATACACACACATATAAAAGTGGATTCATTCATAAATCAAACAACATAAATCAAAAAACAAGACAAACATATATATATCGAATATCGAAAGTTATTATCAGTTTTTTTTTTATCATGATCACAATATTTTTCCTTGAGGAAGAAAAATTAACATAAAAAATATGTATAATTTAAAAATTCCCGTAAAAACTATGGCAAGTCAATAAGTCCGTGACTTTTTAAATTTCCTGTCTCTTAAATAAAATAGCAACACTGTCAGCAAGCAACTATCGATTTAACCCTGATGAAATTTGAATCAGCTGGGTCTTTTAGTTTTTGTTTGACATCCATTAATAGCCGTTTACCTTGTGATTTGAGAAGAAAATGGAAAAAAGTGAATTTCGTGTGCTCATTAAGCATTAATTTTTTGGAAAAAAACATAACTTGCGCCATTTCGTAACGGTGGATAAAATGTGGATCCACCACAACACACCAGAGACCAAACAGTAGTCAAAACAGTGGGTTTCTCAGGATGAATCAAGATGTTCTCATCAAACCTTATTTTTTGGAAGGGCCAAACAAATTGAGAAATTTGAGGACGAAGTGTATAGAACTCAAAGAAGAAAATAAAATAATTTTTATCGAAATAACATGTTTCAATCAAAAAGTCACGGACTTATTGACCTGCCCTCTTAGATATATATACGAGGGTGGGATGAAAAGTTTCCGACCTGACCAAGAAAATCGATGTTTTTCAATTTTTTGTTTGTTTTATTTTTCAAAATTCAAGATAGCTGAGACCTGTACGATGTCAGCTGAACGTGTGCGAAATATTTTGCAAAACCATTTGAATATGGAAAGCTGTGTGCAATGTGGGTGCCGCATTTCCTAACGCTAGAACAAAAATTGCTTCGGAAAACCATTTCTAACGACAATTTGACTCTGTAGGCGTAATCCAAACGAATTTTTGCGTCGATTCATAACTGTTAATGAGACTTAAATTAAATCAAATTTAATTAATTAAATTAATTATAACACCCTTATGAGAAATGTATCAGTGTTGATGGAGATTATGTTGAAAAATATAGCAAAAAAAAAATAAAAATTTAAAAACATCGATTTTCTTGGTCAGATCGGAAACTTTTAATCCACCCTTGTATGTAGTATAATAATTTGAAATTCAACAAGCTAAATCTTAGAACTACATTTTTTAGTACATATGCACTTTATTCACTTGTATGTGTGTGTCTGTGTCTGTGTTACAATAACTCCCTATGTTATATGTTTGTGGTGTGTTAATCAACTCAATATATCTTGGCCACAAATCCACATTGCTCCACCAATCCCTATACTGAGCTATTTCTTTCAATTCCTATTTTTTCCTCAATTGGACGTTTCCCACTTGGTTTCCCCATAAACAAATTCTCGCTTCTCATTCTCTTTCCATCTCGTGTCCAATCCATCGCAACTTTGTAGGTCGTCTGGGCTTTATATATTTATTCTTTTGCATATCTTCCAGAATTAACGAAATTGATAATCCACCCAAACCAAAGGCTAATAATTTATTTTTTAATCAAAGTATTGAATTTACTTCTTCATTGTTTGTCATGTCTAAAGCTCGAACAAAAACTTCTGACTACATTATGCCTTTATTTTTGTCGAGGTAATTTCTCTTTCTATCTTAACAAGTTTTTTTCATAATCTTTTGATATTTCTGATATATTCATGTCATAATTAATCAATGATACTTAATATTTTTAATTCCTATTTTTTTAAGAGTCTAATTTAAAATTCCTTTAGTATATTAAATTATATGTATGAATTTATTTTTTCAAGACAATTTATCATTATGAGACATCCTGGCTACAAATTATTTATTTCAAATTTCGCTAAACCTTTTTCAATTGATATTTGGTGGAGTCTTATGGGGATTGTCATTTCCATGACTACAGCAGCTCTTATTTTGGACAACGATCGTAAAACAAGTTTCATATTAACAATTATAAAGTATTTATTTAATTTTTATGGAATATTATGTTTTCAAGGTAATTAATAGAATTAAAGATAATATTAGCATTTATACAATTTGTATTAATAAGAACTTATTTTTTAAAGCGGTATCTTTTTCAAAAAACCCATATAAACGATTTCTGATTTATTCTTTATATTTTTTAATGCATTTATTGGCTATTATTATTACTACAAGTTATTCTGCCTCTTTTATTTCAATGATAACAATACGTGAGGTAAATGATATGCCATTTTCTAGTATGGAAAGTTTAGTTAAAAGAAAAGATTTAAAAATTGAAATGTGGAAGACATCTGGAATTATTAATACAATAAGGGTGAGCATTAACCCACAAAATTAATTTATTAAATATCAGAAAAAAGCACAACAAAACTTAAAATTAGTAATTTTTAAATTGTTTAAATAAAAATTGACTTTGTTAAATTTGTTAAATTAAACAAAAATAGTTAAGTTAATTGTTTTTTTATTTTATTTACAATGCAACTACAAAATTATTAATTGGAACACAAACATTAATTATTATTTATTAAATTAAAAATAAAAACATTTCCATTGAAAATGTATTAAAACTAAAAAACTTTTCAATGATCATTAAAAAATAGTGAATAATTAAAATAATATTTTACAAAAGTTCTAAATCTAAATTATGTACTATATTTTTTACTAGCGAGCTTTTTATTTATTTAATGATATTTTAGCAGAAAATAAGTCATATTCAGTGGCGTACCTAGAACTTTTGCCGCCCTTTTTATTATAAGTCAATCAAATAGTGGTATTTATAAATTAATGCACATAAATAAATTATTAAGTTATTTAATCAATATTAATTAATACACAGAGAGTAAATTTTTTTATACATATTTGTATGCACTCGTAAACATTTTTATATAATATTTACTCTTCTAGCTTTCATACTAGAAAAATCGTGTATAATGCTCTCAAAATTTATATTTATATTTTTTCCGCCGGCCCTGCTTTTCAAAAGAACAATCGATGATTTAAAAAAATATTGGTATATCACTTCAAAGTAATCATATAAACTTTTCAAAAGAAATGACATTTATAAACTGATAGCAAAAAATTTTAGTTAGGAAAAATTGCTGAACAAAATCGTAAAGATGCGTTTACGAATTCAACGAATTTTAATGAATACAATAAAATAAAATTATTATCCTGTTCTTGGAATTAGAATTCAAAATTTACACTAAATCATATAGTTAATCATAATTTATATAAATCAAATAGTAATCTTATAATAATCATAATAATGATTTATTATTCAAGAAAGAAAAAAAATAAATATGAAATGAATAAGTTGCTTTTTACAACTATAACTAAATATAAAAAATGCTGCCCCAAGATAAGTGCCGCCCGGTGCGGACCGCACCCACCGCCACCCCCTAGGTACGCCACTGGTCATATTATTCTTTTTGGCCAAAAAAAAATAAAAAAATTATCAGTTTTTCTGTGCATTTTATAGCAACTTATACATAGCAGTTGATTAAAAAAAAAATTAAATTGCATTTTAAGTTAGTAAAAATTTATCTTTGATAGAGATGTGGAAAATATAATTTTTTAGATATCGCGCGCAAATACAGAATTTTATTTTTTTATGTGCTTATACCGCGAAAATCTAATAAGTGAATTAATGAATAAAAATAGTTTTAAACATATATTGTACCATGCTGGAATGCAGTCAACGTTTTAAAAAATTTAATAAAAATTAATTCCGCTACTTTCAGCTATTCAATCAAGCTGAAGCTATAGCAGTTTTATATAATTTTTAATCAGATGAAAAACTATCAAAGATATATTTTTATTTTTACCGTCACTTTAGAGGAAAAAAATCAAAACGTGATAGGTCCACTTCCGAATTTAAGTTAATAGAAAACTACGAATTTTGAATAATGCCCATGTACCAAATTTGATGATTCTATCTCAAAACGTTTTTGCGTAATCTTGTCTACACACACACACACACATACATACACACACACACAGACATTTTTCTCAACCTTAGTGAAAATGATTCAGGAACCTTTAAAACCTATAAAAAGATCAAAATCTCAACATCGTAAATTTTCGTGATCGCAATACTATCTCTTACTATATAGTAAAAAAACGTGAATTATTATTTTTTTTTTGAGTTTTATAAAGTTAAAAATATTTTTAAAATGTCAATTAAAATTACTAAACTATATTATTTTTGTTTTTGTTTTATATATTTTTTATATTTTTTTTATGTATTGGTTTTTTATGTTTTATATTTATTATTATTCAATTATTAATTACTAATTTATTTTAAGTGAAAAAAGGATTTATTGATTATATAAAAATTAAAATATGATTTTTTAGACAAATGATACAAATGAGTTGTTTTAAATTGTTGTCTTTTTAAAATTGGTTTAAAATTCGCTAAGAACATTCAATATTTCTGTACACTAATTATTATGCCTAAGTTTAAATGGTATTTAAATAAAAAAAAATATATATTTGAATTTATTTAAATTTTGTATGGCCGTGTGGGGAGACCAAATACCTAAGATAAAAAAAGTTAGTTTTAGTTTTATAAATGAAATAAATGAAAAACTATTACATACAGACTTTCAGCTAAATTAATCCGTATTAATTACGGTAGGGTGACCAAATTTCGAAAGCACCAAACCGGGACTAACGGTTTACCTTTTTTCTTTTTTTTAGAACCAAATTGAAAAAATTATTTACTTTCTTCCTCACGTTTTATCAATTTCATTTATTCATTTGTCATTTTATTACAAAGGAATATTAGTAAATTGATAATTATTTTTTAAATTTTCAAATAAATATGTATAGGTATATTCAATTACTTTTTATAAGTAATATAAATATACTAGCTGCCCCGAGCGCCGAAGGCGCTCTCCGCACCTAGACGGGGGCTCCGCCCCCTGTACCCCCCCGAGTAAAAGGTTTTCATCCATTTTGTTTCAATCAGTATATTACATAAAACATTCATTTCTTTTTGTGTTCTTATTTAAAATACATTTTAATTTAATCACTAAATTAATTATATATATTATTATTGTATATGTTATATCTATCTATCTATGTGACTCTAAGGAACTCGAAAGTTCTAGGCCGCAGCAACCACATTTCTCCAAGTGTCCCTATCCTGAGCCCTTGTCCCATCTCGCTTACGTCCCTTCCTACACGTCCTTGGTCTTCCAAGCGGACGTTTTCCAATCCAAAATCTTTTTCCTCTCCCATTCTAGCCGCATCCCCTGCCTATCGCAGCTTTTTCGCTTTTATAACCCTAACTATTTCTGAAGATGCATAGAGGTCATGCAATTCCTCGATGTGCAGTCTCCGGCATTCCCCGGTGACCTCATCTTTCTTTGGCCAATAAATGCTGGAAAGAATACTCTGGATCTACTCTCATCTCCCAGGGTCATAGACCTTGCGTCCCACCCATATAATACAACAGGCAAAAAAATTGGTTTATATATTTTAATTTTGATTCCTTTTGATAATAATTTTGATGAGATAAGCCTCTTTACTGCATGATAACAGGCGTTTCCCGATTACAACTTCGATTTAAATATATATATTCTTCTCAAATATTATTATCCTTCGTGATTACATTCAATTTTTCTACATATTCAAATTCTACATTTTGTATATAGATTTTGTTACTAAATATTTTTTCTTATCACCATTAATTTCAATCTGAATTAGAAGAAAATTATAAATTACCTCCTCTTCCAGCCCATTTACCTATCCAGGCATCTTAATTTCTTAACACTCCGTTTTTTTAAATTTAAAATAAAAGGAGATAAATAGTTTTAAATTATATTCGAATGGTCTATTATATTCTATATATCAGTATTTTTTTCTGAATTTAAAACCAACTTGATTTTCAAAATGTTCCATTCGTTATCCATATGATTGATTACATGTGTTAAAATTTATAAAAATTCAAATATTCTAATTTTTAAATTTAAATACAATTGAATATTATTTTTTATTAATATCATATCAAAAAAGAGAATTTATTAAAAATTAAAAATAAAAAAGAAGCCTATTAATAAAAAAATATAATAGAATACAATAATTTTGATTTAAAACAAATTTTAATTTTAAAAAAAAATACTCAATATAAAAAAGACATAAATTTAAAACATCTCGTAATATCATTTGTCTAAAAAACATATTTTAATTAACCAAGAAATCATTTTTGCACTTAAAATATATTTGTAATTAATAATTGAAACAAAAACAAAAATAATAAAATTTTGTCATTTTAATTGAAGTTTTGAAAATATTTTTGTATTGATAAAAGTTTAAAAATAATATATTCAGTTTTTTTAAGCTTTCACTTTCAAATAGAAAAGAAGAAATATTCAATTATATAGAAAGAATAAATAAAAATTAAGTTAAATATGATCTAAATATTTTATTAAATAAATTTAAATGAAAACTTTTAGAATAAATTATTTAATTTAATTGATATTTAAATATTAGAATTTAAAATAAAAAGTGAAATATTATAATAATTTTTAAATTCTGAGCAATATGCAGACAAAAACCTTTTTTTATATATAGATAGTCGAGCTGGGGATGGCAATATGGGTTTTTCCAAAAAGAGAAAGTTACCTCCCCCCCCCCCCCGAGGCCCTAGTAGGGATTAATTTAATTATTTATTATATTTCAAAGGAATATTTTAATATCATTTTAAATGAATGAATGAAAATTCAAATTTTATATAGTTTTTTATATATGTTTATTTATGCAGAAAAAATTAATTGACATAATTATTAATTTAATAAAATAAAATTTAATTTAATAAAATAAAATTTAATAATAAAATTAAATTTAATAAAATATTAAAATAATAAAAATTAATAAATTTAAAAAAAAAAAATATATAATACTTAAAGAAAAAAATGTCCCTTTGCAAGTTTCGAACTCAGGGTTGCACTTTGCACCCTGAGTCATAAGAAGACGCGCTAGCTCGCTCGGCCAGCAACCGCTTTTGTTTGGAAGCTTCTTATAAGGGTATATATAAGATTTCAAATTTTTGCCACCAGCGCCTCTATGAGCTAGTATGGTAACTAAATTATTTTTAATTAATTAGCATTTCCTGGACACACCTTACCAATTAGCGGTTTTCTAAAGGAAGTCTGACATGCCCTGAGACCTACTGAATATACATAAAAAATTTCATAAGAATCGGTCAAGCCGTTTCGGAGGAGTATGATTTCAAAGTTTTGTGACACGAGAATTTTATATATAAGACTAGCTGCCCCGAGCGCCTTCGGCGCTCTCCGCACCTAGACGGGGGCTCCGCCCCCTGTACCCCCCCGAGTGGTACATAGTATTTGGTTAAGAGTAGTAAAAGGTTTTCATCCATTTTGTTTCAATCAGTATATTACATAAAACATTCATTTCTTTTTGTGTTCTTATTTAAAATATATTTTAATTATATATATTATTATTGTATATTATTGTATATGTTATATCTATCTATCTCTGTGACTCTAAGGAACTCGAAAGTACTTGGCCGCAGCAACCACATTTCTCCAAGTGTACCTATCTTGAGCCCTTGCCCCATCTCTCTTACGTCCCTTCCTACGCGTCCTTGGTCTTCCAAGCGGACGTTTTCCAATCGGTGTCCGCACCGTTTTCCAATCCAATATCTTTTTCCTCTCCCATTCTAGCCACGTCTCCTGCCTATCGCAGCTTTTTCGCTTTTATAACCCTAACTATTTCTGAAGATGCATAGAGGTCATGCCATTCCTCGTTATGCAGTCTCCGCCATTCCCCGGTGACCTCACCTTTCTTTGGCCAATATATGCTGGAAAGAATACTCTGAATCTACTCTCATCTCCCAGGGTCATAGACCATGCGTCCCACCCATATAATACAACAGGCAGGCAAAATAATTGGTTTATATATTTTAATTTTGATTCCTTTTGATAATAATTTTGATGAGATAACCCTCTTTACTGCATGATAACAGGCGTTTCCCGATTTCTACCTCGATTTAAATTTTCTCAAATATTATTATCCTTCTACATATTCAAATTCTACATTTTGTATATTAAGATTTTGTTAATAAATATATTTTCTTATCACTATTAATTTCAATCTGAATTAGAAGAAAATTATAAATTGCCTCCTATTCCAGCCCATTTATCTATCCAGGCATCTTAATTTCGTAACACTCCGTTTTTTTTAAAATTTAAAATAGAAGGAGAAAAATAGTTTTAAATTATATTCGAATGGTCTATTATATTCTATATATGAGTATTTTTTTCTGAATTTAATACTAAGTTGATTTTCAAAATTTTCCATTCGTTATGCATATGATTGATTAGATGTGTTAAAATTTAAAAAAATTCAAATATTCTAATTTTTAATTTTATATACAATTTAATATTATTTTTTATTAATATCATATCAAAAAAGAGAATTTATTAAAAATTAAAAATAAAAAAAGAAGCCTATTAATAAAAAAATATAAAAAAGACATAAATTTAAAACATCTCGTTTATATCATTTGTTTAAAAAACATATTTTAATTAACCAAGAAATCATTTTTGCACTTAAAATATATTTGTAATTAATAATTGAAACAAAAACAAAAATAATATAATTTAGTCATTTTAATTGACGATTAGAAAATATTTTTGTATTCATAAAAGTTTAAAAATATAAAATATATTCTGTTTTTTTAAGCTTTCACTTTCAAATAGAAAAGAAGAAATATTCAAATATATATAAAGAATATATATATATAAAGAATTAAGTTAAATATGATCTAAATATTTTATTAAATAAATTTAAATGACAACTTTTAGAATAAATTATTTAATTTAATTGATATTTGAATATTAGAATTTAAAATAAAAAGTGAAATATTATAATAATTTTTAAATTCTGAGCACAGAGCATCCAGCTGCAATATGCAGACAAAAACCTTTTTTATATATATACATAGAAAGTTGACGCTAGGGATGGCAATATGGGTTTTTCCAAGAAGGAAGAGAAAGTTAATATCATTTTAGATGAATGAATGGATGAAAATTCAAATTTTATATATAGTTTTTTATATTTGTTTATTTATTCACAAAAAATTAATTGACATAATTATTAATTTAATAAAATAAAATTTAATATTAAAATTTAATAAAATAAAATTTAATATTAAAATTTAATAAAATAATATTTAATATTAAAATTTAATAAAATACAATTTAATAATAAAATTTAATTTAATAAAATTAATTTAATATAATAAAATAATTTAATAAAATATTAAAATAATAAAAATTAATAAATTTGTAAAAAAAATATATAATAAAAAAAAAAAAAATAAAAAAATGTGCCTTTGCGAGTTTGGAACTGAGAGATGCAAAGCATAATTTAACGCCTTAGACCGTTTTTTTTTTAAATGTGTTTATTAGCCAGAAAAAAAAGATACATAAATTTTACAATATATAAATATAAATCCCTAAACACAGTGGGATTAAGTGATGCAATTAACAAAGAGTTAATAGAAGTAAGAAAAAAAACATATTTAACAGAATGTTATGATCATGTTTATTACTTATGTAACACCACTATCTATCGCAAACTATCAAAGTGTCGCCTCTATTATTCGGCCTCTCTGATGACCGCTTGACGACGTGTTGTATTGATTGTATTAAATTGTAAATAAATTGTTAAATAAAAAATCATCAAAATTTCTTTTATTTTCCAAGAAAGAACGAACCCCCGTCACAATTGGCACCCAACGTGTGGGGCCTCTTTCCAGGAAGATTGAAACTTTTGAAGATTATAAAATTTATTTTCAAGTGTTATCGAATTAATCCAAGTGTGAAAGCGCTTAATAGTGGTTAGATAACCGAATATCTGTGTTGTTCGTCTAACCCACCTTTCACCTTATATATTGAACACAAGTGCTACAAAATTTGATTTTCATTGTTCTTTAAATAATATACAACAATGCCACCAAAGCCAAAAGTGCAAAAAAGCGAAGAGGAATCAGACAGTGAACATCAACCGGAAGTAATTAAACATAAGCTTGGTACATTTAATCAAGAGCTAATTGATGAAATCCGCGCACTTCGAACATCTCCATCAGTTCCAGTTACTCGTTCTGGTAATTTTTCTAAATGCACTAGTCGTTTTGATGGAAGTGAAAAATCCGATGTCGATGCCTTTATGGACTCAATTACAACATTTAAGGATTGTGCAAACGTTTCGGACGACAACGCTCTTCGTGGAATCTCCATGCTATTAGAAGGAACAGCAGCTACGTGGTGGAAAGGTATTAAAGACTCTGTGGAAACTTGGAATGATGCTGTTACATCATTAACCAATGCCTTTTCACGAAGACTGCCTCCTCACTTAATCTTTAGACAGATATTTTCAAGAGAGCAAAATGATAATGAATCCACCGAGCTTTTCATTTGCTACATTCGATCGCTGTTGGCTCAGTTGCCATATAAATTACCTGAGCAAGCACAGGTGGACATCGCGTTTGGCTTGATGCATATAACTATTCGTAAAAAGCTCAAAATTAAATTCGAGTCATTCCAAGATCTACTGGACTCGGCTAGAGCCGTTGAATACGCTAGACTCGACGTTAACCAACTTACCTTAAAACAACCTGCAGCCAAAGCTCCTGAAAATCGGAAGTCAGAACAAGTAAAAAAATTCCGTCTCCGGTGCGATTTTTGTAAAAATTTTGGTCATCTTGAGGATATCTGCCGCAAGAAGAAAGCCAGACAAGAAAAATCAGCGAATCAGCAGTCATTTTCCGTTCCAAGAAATCAAGTCTCAAGTCCAACTATTAGTTGTTTTGGATGTGGAACAATCGGGTACGTAAAGAGCAACTGTCCAAACTGTTCTAAATCCACCACATCCGTAAATTCTCCCTTTGTATTTTCCTCAGTCCTCTCCCCAGATGAAAACTCCGTCTGTAGACCGATGATACCTGTAAAGATTTTAGGGTTAAATGGTACAGCCTGTTTAGACACTGGGTCTAAGAAAAGTATTGCAGGGTCACAACTCTACGAGATACTGCTGAGGGAAGGAATTTCTTTTAAGGAAGAAGAAATGTACATCAAACTTGCCGATGGTAAGGAACAAAAAGTTCTTACTAGAATCTTCCCCATAGATATAATTATTAGTAATCGAGCAACAAAAATTGATTTAGTAGCGATACCCCAATTCTCAGAGTGTAAAACCCTTCTAGGAATCGATTTCATGGGAAAAAGCAAAATCATTACCGATGTTGCCAACCAGGAATGGTTTTTCAGCGACTCCCCAGAGAATAGATGTAGATTCCTACCCGAATTACTAAACACATCAACACAACTTCCAGTAGCCGTCGTCGCGTCAACCGAGCCTGAAGAATCCGGCTTGATGAAATTACTGGAAGAATACAAAGATGTGTTCTCGGCGATCAAGGAGCCAACTACTCTTGCAGAGCATGTTATTAAATTAAATGATGATACTCCAGTCGCCATGCCACCATATAGGCTATCTCCCATAAAAAGAGTAATTTTGGAACAGGAGATAGAGAAAATGTTGGCTGACGACATCATAGAAGAATGTGAGTCTCCATATGCTTCTCCCGTCGTTCTAGTTCCAAAAAAAGATGGAACCGTTCGCGTATGTGTTGATTACAGACGCCTTAACAATATTACCGTTCCTGATCGCTATCCACTTCCGCGATTGGAAGAATTATTGCATTCCGCTGGTAAATCTAGATTCATGACGATATTAGACTTGAAGTCCGGTTATTGGCAGGTACCTGTAAGAAAAGAAGATAGAGATAAAACCGCCTTTACTACACCAATTGGGAATTTCAGATGGAAAAGAATGCCTTTTGGTCTCCGCAATGCCCCCGCAACATTTCAACGACTAATTGACCGTTTCAAATCTGGACTTCGAGACATATGCATCTTCGCCTATTTAGACGATATTATTATAATTTCTCCCACTCTCGAAGAGCATCTTGAAGATCTTCGTCGTGTATTTACACGACTCAGAGAGTTTAAATTACGTGTTAATCGTGAAAAATGTCAATTTATGACTCCTGAAGTCAAGTTCTTGGGACATGTAATAACACAAAACGGGATTAAACCCAATCCTGAAAAAATTTCAGCCCTTGTCGACATGCCAAGGCCTCATAATGTAAAAGAACTACTTACCTTCCTACAAACTGGTTCATGGTTTCGAAAATTCATTCCCAATTACGCCGAAGTTGCACGCCCTCTCAGTAATTTGACTAAGAAAAATGCCAAGTGGTCATGGGGACCCGAACAGGATGTCGCTTTCGAAACCTTAAGGTCACTATTAACCTCAACCCCTATATTGAAACCAGCAGATCCGACGCTTCCTTTCTGTCTTCGAACGGATGCCAGCTCCTATGCTCTAGGGGCAGTTTTAATGCAGGGGGAGTCTGATGATCAACGCCCTGTCGAATATGCTAGTCGATTACTGACTCAAGCTGAAAGAAATTACAGCACTACGGAAAGAGAAGCGTTAGCAGTGCTTTGGGCAATGGAAAAGTTTAGAGGCTATGTTGAAGGAACCAGTGTACATATAACTTCCGATCATCAACCCCTCCGATGGTTAATGACTCTCAAGTCGCCCAGTGGAAGACTCGCTAGATGGGCTTTAGCATTACAATCATACGATCTAAAAATCGATTACTTACCTGGACGTTGCAATGTGATAGCTGACACCTTATCACGACCGCCAGCAATAGATAATGACATCACTATCTGTCATGTGAGTATGGACTTACCTGTCGATTCAGCAGAAGAAATGCGAACCCTACAAGTTGCGGACGAAAGTATAAAAAAAATTATTGAATGTTTCGAAGCAGCAAATGACTCTTCAGATTTTGCTCGCTGGACTGAAAGAGGGTATATTCTTGTTAATGGAATACTATATAAATATACCTCTGATGGAGACGACGAAAATGCCGCATTGGTGGTACCCCAATCGCAGATTGCAAAAATTCTTCATGATTATCACGATTCTCCAACAGCTGGTCATAATGGGTTGGAAAAAACCATAAACAAAATAAGCTCTCGATACTACTGGACGGGAATGCGACGTTCGATAGAAAACCATATAAAATCATGCTTGAGTTGTCAACGGTTTAAGCCTAGTAACTTAAAACCTGCGGGCTTACTCCAAACTCCAATACAACATAGAAGGTTTGAAATACTATCAATTGATCTTTTTGGTCCTCTGCCAACCACCAATCAAGGTAATAAATGGATTTTTATTGTTGAAGATACCGCCACTAGGTGGGTAGAACTTTTCGCTCTCAAAAGCGCCACAGCAGAAAACTGTGCAAAAATTCTGATTGAAGAAGTAATATTGAGATATGGGACACCTAGGCGTATCGTTAGTGATAATGGCCCACAATTTGTAGGAGAAGTAATGCAAAAGGTCGCGCATGTTCTAGGATTTAAGCAAAGTCTTACTCCTGTTTACCATCCGCAAGCCAACCCGGTCGAAAGAAAGAACAGGGATCTAAAAACGCAACTTGCTATACTCAGTTCGAAAAAGGAAAACCTATGGGATGAACATCTTGCTACTATTAGATTCGCTATGAACTCCACACTCTCACAGGCCACCGGCTTCTCTCCAGCATTTTTAAATTTTGCTCGCGAGCTAAGGACCCCGACGGATGTCGCCCGCGATTTAAGCGCTATAATTGAAAATTCTCCTTTTCTTCCTCAAATAACTCCATATCTTAGGAACTTTGCAGAAACCTTAAAGGAAGCAAAGGAAGAGCATGAACGACAGCAAGATAGAAGTAAGGTTTATGCTGACGATGCAAAAAGAGTAGGACCTACGTACAAACCGGGAGATAAGGTTCTTGTGACTCTTCACGCTCTCAGCAAAGGTAAATTTGCACCTCGTAGGGACGGACCGTATCTAATCTTAACACAGGTATCATCCTCCAGTTATCAAGTATCCTCCCTCAATAATCCTTCCTCTCCTATTGGAATCTATCACACATCTTCCCTAACACCCTTTAAGGAATCCGTTGGTTCAGTTGCTCCTATTCCCGAACGACCACTCCGGAAAAGAGGACGCCCGAAGAAGAAATCGGTGCCTCCTTTTACAGCGAGGGGAACAACAACTCCAGGATAGCATACGAGACGTACATGCTATCCTGAGGGGGAGACTGTAACACCACTATCTATCGCAAACTATCAAAGTGTCGCCTCTATTATTCGGCCTCTCTGATGACCGCTTGACGACGTGTTGTATTGATTGTATTAAATTGTAAATAAATTGTTAAATAAAAAATCATCAAAATTTCTTTTATTTTCCAAGAAAGAACGAACCCCCGTCACACTTATAAATTATTTAATAATTATTTTTTTTATTTTACTTATTCCAATTATATAACTATTCAAAGAGAATCAAATAAATTATTTACAAAAGAAGCAAGTACATTTCAATCTTATTAGATGAAAGAAACGTGACAATTTTTTAATTATATATAATTTTTTTTTTTAGGAAACTGGCTTTGGGAAAAAACCTAAAAATAACATTACAAGAGGGGAAAGATTTATATATTTACAGAAGGCAAGGAGATGAAGGGTGGGATAGGAAGAGTGGAAAGATTGAGAGAATTAATAAATTATTACAATATTTTACACTTTAGTATACACTATTAAATTCTTATATTATAAATTTATTGAAAAGCCCTAATTACAATTAATTTTCAATCCACCAGTATTTTTTTTTCGCGATATTCTCACTCTTATCTCTTTTTGAGATTGCCATATTGAAACGCCAGAATCTATATTGATCTTTTCCATCTAAGAAGGGATCGTAAGTTATGCTTCGGTCAGTACTTTTCCTAAATATATGATAAATAATTGGAATTTTGTTTGAGTCCTGGATGTAGCCATTTGCGTCCAAATAGGTGAATGCTTCAGGTGGAATAAAGCCTGAAATAAGGGTTCGTCTAAAGTACATATCGTTAGGGTATGAAGCCCCGTAGATTAAGCTATTTTCTCGAATGTTGATTATTTTACTAAAGTAATTGCGGATTAATTTAATTATAAATATGTCAATTCTGTTTAAATTAGAAAAGTTGTATATTATTTCGTTACTAAAATATTTTTTGTAATCTGATTCAGGGGATCTGTATTTACCCAGACATGCTCTTAGGCAACTCCTTTCAAATTTTCTTATTGATTCCATTACTGAGGCTGTTTGGTTGAACCAAATGCAACATCCGTATGTAATTATTGGCCGAACAAATAAGCTATAACATAAAATTTTTAATTTTGGGTCTAGATAAGGACAGAAGAATAACTTTTTTAATCCCATGAAAGCCGATCTAGCTTTATCTAATTGGTTTTTGACATGTTTATTGAATAGAAGACGTTCGTCTAAGTAAACTCCTAAGTATCTGACTAAGCTTTTGTGTGGAATATTTTGTCCGTTAATTTTAATTTGAAATTTTTTCCAATTTAATTTTGTGTTATGATTACATCTAGCAATTAGGGGCCTAAATAGAATAGTTTCACATTTATTGATATTAATTTTTAATTTCCAAGAATGATAAAAAGAAAAGATTTTGCCTACTAAGATTTCAAGATCATGTTGTAGTTGTTTAGACTTTGTGCCCGACAGATAGACGATTAAATCGTCTGCGAAGGCAATTCCATATTTACCCTTTGTTTCGTTCAGGCCATATGCAGTGAGAATATCGCTAATAAATATGTTGAATAATACTGGCGAGTTTATTGTACCCTGTTGTAAACCATTTGTGACTTGGCATTGAATAGAAGACACAGTGTCATTGTTAAATGTAACGAAAGATCTTCCTTCGATCATATTCCAAATGAATTTAATCAGGTTTTCATCGAAACCTTTTGTTAACATTTTGTAAATAAGACCTTCACGCCATACAGTATCAAAGGCCTTTTCCACGTCGATCAGACAAGCTGCAACTACTTCATTATTATTTAATGACCAGTAAATATCGGAGGTGAGTTTCGAAATAGCATGTACTGTTGAATGTTTAAAGCGAAACCCGAATTGTGATTCTGGGAGAACATTTAAACTTTCCATAGCGGAGACCAGTCTTT
Source organism: Labia minor (assembly GCA_963082975.1). Classification (NCBI taxonomy): domain Eukaryota; kingdom Metazoa; phylum Arthropoda; class Insecta; order Dermaptera; family Spongiphoridae; genus Labia; species Labia minor. Next base: position 17,300,918 of record OY720344.1, on the reverse strand, counting down.
TGTTTATCAACACTTCAAGGATTTTACCTACATTAGATAATAGGCTGATCGGACGAAGGTTTGACATAGAGGAGGGGTTTTTACCTTTTTACCGACCGACGATAGTAAGGGAGGTATTGTTTTCACACCAAATTTCACATGTGGAGATTTTTACATATCTCCACGAATCATGCATTTTCTTAACAGAAAAAAGTATTTTTAGCATGATGTCTGTCCGTCCGTCTGTCCGTCTGTCCGTCTGTCCGTCCGTCTGTCCGTCCGTCTGTCCGTCTGTCCGTCCGTATAGATGTGTACAGCCTGAACGGCTTAACGGATTTTGATGAAATTTGGTATATTTACTTAATGCATCAGTGGGATGAATTGATCAACTTTTGGTGCAAATCCGGAACCCGGAAGTGGTAGTATTAGCGATCGACGATAAGAAGGGAAGGGTTATTTTCGCACCAAATTTCACATAAGGAGATTTTTTTACATATGACCACGAATGTATTGGTTTTATCCTCGGGAAAAATCATCTTCATTATGTTTTTCTTAATTTAAAATTATATGACGTCACAGCCTCGGGTAACGCCGGCAACGCCGGCTACTTCAGCTATATATTATAAATAAAATAAAATTAAAAATATTTATGTTATATCCATATCTGTTTTTTATTACATTAATAGATATATTAAAATTATTTGAAATTGTTTCTGTAGCTGGAAATTAATTTATTTTAAACCGTCGGTCGGTTCGGACCTGGCCACAGGTCAACTTATTTAGGGATAGCAATTACATTGGCTTTTTTCCATTTTTCAGGAAAGTAGCCATTGTTAAGTGCGTTGTTGAATATAATCGTGTATATTTTAATAATTTTCTTTGGCAGGCGTTTTAAAGCACAATTAGGTATCTTGTCCGGGCCTGTCGACTTTTTATTATTTAGATGTCTAATAATATTTTTGACTTCATTGAATTGTGTTAAGAATGGGTCTTGGTGTTGGGTAGGAAATGTTGATTTATTGCTATGGGAGAAAGTGGTTATTGTTTTGTTGTTATGAGCGTCCCTTACTATTTTTTCTTTGAGTTGGTTAATTTTGGAATTTATTATGTTAGAGAGACCTGGTTTTCCCATGTCTTCGTTTTGTTTATGGGTTAGAGAAAAGTGGCAGGCTATTATGTTAAGTTTATCTTTTGTGTCAAAAATTTCAAAGTTTCCAGATGAATTTTTGTTTTGTTTATGTATGTTAATATTTGCCATTCTTATTAAATCGGAATTGTTTTTGTCAATTTCTATTTTATTGGGGAAATAGTTTTTATTTTTATTTCTAAATAATGAATTTATTTTAGGGAAGGTCTCGAGGGAGTTATTTAACGGAATAGTTTCAATTTTGTCTTTCCAATATTTGTTTATTGCAAGCGAATATTCTTTGGAAAGTTTTTGCCTCGTAAGGGAAAGTAGATGTTTCAGTTCTTTGAATTCCGTGGAATTTATGTTTAAGTTTTTGAAGTGAAACTTCTTTAGCGGCGTCCTGACATTTGGTTGAGAATGGAGAGTGAATTGAAAAATTGAAATTTCGTAACGCATTCGTAACGCAAGAGAGAAAAAAGATATAGATATAACGAGTGAGAATGAGATAGCCTCTATCTCCGTCTCTCTTTTGTGCGGTGTTTCGTTCTTGAGAAAGAGGCTATCTGCGTCTTTCTTTTGTCCGGTCTTTCGTCTTTGAGAAAGAGGCTATCTGCGTCTTCGTTTTGTGCTGTCTTTCGTTCTAATACCCTCTCGCTAGGTCCAAAGTCCACGGCGCGCATGCGCGCTAGTTAAGTCATATATAATTAGCTGGAGTGTCTCCACTCGACTATCTCGCAATTTGAATTGGATTAAATAACATAATATATTATATTTAAATTAAATTTAATTAATTATAAATTATAAATAATAAATAATAAATATTAAACCAGCGCATGTTTGGCTTTTTGTTGATGGCACCACGTTACGTGTTGGCGCGTGAGATTTGCAGTGTTAAAAAATTAATTCTGGTAATTTTAGCGAATCAATCAAGCTGAAATTCTATATATAGCAGTTTTATACAATTATTAATCATGTGAAAAATTATCAAACATATATCTTTATTTTTACGGTCACTTTAGAGGAAAAAAAATCAAAACGTTGTAGGTAATGACCCTCTTCCGGTTGACCTACATTTCTCAAAAGTTGATAGAAAACTATGAATTTTGAATAATGTCCATGTACCAAATTTCATCATTCTAGCTCAAACCGTTTTTGCGTAATCTTGCCTACATACATACACACACACATACACACACACATACACACACACACACACACATACAGACATTTTTTCTATAGAAACTATTTATTTGTGAAACGAGAAAGCTTTTTGCTTTATTTAATTTTTTAATTTTATTATTTAAATATTTATTAACTGAATTTTGATATTTAATTGGCGGAGTAGATTTGTGTAGAGCTTTCAGTATATGGTTTTCGATTAGAATTATTGAGCTATCTATTTCATCATTATTTAGATTTTTTGTCTGGGATATGTTCAGAGGAATATTTTTGTTAAGAAGATCTTGGAAATGATTCCAGTTGGTTTTATTGAAATTAAATTTAGTACTGAATTTCTCAATCAAAAAGTTTTTGGGTTGGGATAAATCTATTTTAATTAATGCTAATAAGCCAAGATGATCACTATCAAAGTTAATAGTGGGTAGTTGATTTTCATTCAATGAGTTAAGAATATTGAGACGCGAATCCAAGAATATTAAATCCAGGTATGAAGAGCATCTGGGATACGAAGGAAATTCCGAAAAAACGAATTTCATTCTGAATTTAATTTGGTTTTCGGTGAACCAATTTCTAAGGCTTTTTCCTCTAAAATCATTTAATTTATTATTCCAGAGACGATGTTTTGCATTAAAGTCGCCTGCCATAATAAAGAAGTTTTTATAATTCGAAAAATTTAGTGATTCAAAGATTGTGTTAATTTCTTTAATAAAATTACTGTTATTCCTATTTGTACTATATATTGATATTATAAAGAGATTTTCAGTAGAATTAAGTTTAATTTTGATAATAGTGGATTCAAGAGATTTGTTGACTAATTTAAATTTAGTAATTTCCGTGAATTTTATATTTTTTTTTACTAAGATAGCGGTTCCGCCTCCAAATGTGTCACCTGGTCGATCAGTTCTCACGACCGAATAGTTGGGAAATACAAGAAGGTGCTTAACATTAAGCTTAGTCTCGCATAGGATGAGAATATCCGGATTGTGAGTTGAGATAATTTGTAAGAGGTCAGTTTTTTTTTTCATTGAAATGAGGGAATTAACATTTAAGGAAATAATTTTTAGATTGTGAGAGTTTAGATCGTGTCTGAATGTGAAAGATTTAATATTTTGGATAAATTATTAATTTGAGCTGAGTGGGTTTGGAGGCCATTCAATATTTTGATCATATTTACTTCGATTCGTTGCAGCCTATCTGAAAGATCGTTGTTAACAACAGGATTTATGATAGATTGACTAGAGTTAGTATTATTATCGTTATTATTAATGTGATTGTTATTATTGCCATTAGATTTGTGGCCTTTTTTAACGTTATCATTTGCTACTTTACTTGCATAAGATGTGTTTGGGCTGACTAAGCTTTTAATTGAATTTAGTTTATTTTGAATATTGTTTTTTTGTTCTAATTGTCTATCAATTATTTTCTGGTTGATTTCAATTCGTTTAGGACATCCGTGATAAGAGGCTGGGTACCCTTTACTTTTACAGTTAACACAATATATATCAATTTTAGGAGATTCGGCTAGTAAATTGCATTCCCCGGGGGAATGCACACTATCACATTTTACACATCGGAAGTCCAAATTGCAATTACTCGCTGTGTGCGAGTATCGTTGGCAATTGTAGCATTGGGTCACTTTGCTTTTTTGAATTTTTTCCCAATAAACTTTGTGATAGCAAAGTTTATTAATAGAAGTAATATCACTGATTTTACTATCGGGTGTGAATTGAATTAAAAAGTGTGGGAGGATCCTGTTATTTTTGCGAGTCTTGGGAGTTGATAGTCTTTGGATTTTGACAATTTTTATTATTTTTTTTTATCAATATTGCCAATTTCCTCAGAAATCATTTCCTCATCTATGCCGTTATTTAGACCTTTAAGAATAAGGGTTATGTTTTTTTCACACTTTGGGGTAAATGTGAAAAATTTGATTTTTTGGTCTCTAATATGACTAAGGAATTTTTTATAAGTCTCCAAATCCTCAATATAAATTGAGGATTTGAATGGCTTTTTATTTATATAGAAATTCGCCTTTCTTTCTCTTAATTGTCTTAAGAGAAAGATAGAGTCCTCGTTACTCACAATTATTGGAGGGGGTTTATTATAATTACCACCTCTGGAGTTTGATATTTGTTGAGATGGAGTCGCATCAACATTTTGTATGTCTTCATGGGCTTGATGAGGTAATTGCAGTGTTGGTGGTACCGGATGGTGGCTCTGAGATTCCTTGGCCGCCTTTTTTGCAGATGTTTTCATCGGTGAATTTCGGGTTCTTTTACCAGAAAACGTGGTGAATCCCTCGCCTACGTCGGTTTCCATCTTCTCATTTGTGAGAATTTCAAAGGGGTTTGACGTTTCAATAGACCCAGTGTCGTTTTGAATTGAATTTTTGTTCTCTGACTCGAGTTTTTTTATTTGCTCTTTCAGAGAAACAATAATTCTGTTCAGTTCATCAATTTTTTTTTTATAAATTGAGTTAGACATATTTGGTTTTTTTTTAATAACTGGCCGCCAGGAGGGATATTTATTAGACTTAGAGATAATCTCTTTAAGAGACTCTTTAGAGATATCTCTAATATTAATTATTTTTTGAGCTCTATTTTTGAAGCTAGTTAATTGGCTAGTTGGTTTCAAAGAGTCAATGCCTACGATAGCTGGAGGTTCCAAGGCCTTACTGGCCTCTGGCTCAGTTGGGGGCGTGTCGTTAGTAGAGAGGTCCGTTATGAGTATGAAGTTTACTCTTCGGAGGCTAGAACGATACTGGCCTTAGACCGTTCACCCATGAACCAGTATTGTTTGGAAGCTTCTTATAAGGGTATATATATGATGTCAAATTTTTGCCACCAGCGCCTCTATGAGCTAGTATGGTAACTAAACTATTTTTAATTAATTAGCATTTCCTGGACACACCTTACCAATTAGCGGTTTTCTAAAGGAAGTCTGACATGCCCTGAGACCTACTGAATATACATAAAAAATTTCATAAGAATCGGTCAAGCCGTTTCGGAGGAGTATGATTTCAAAGTTTTGTGACACGAGAATTTTATATATAAGATATATATCTATATAATTAATTATAATCCTTTTTATCATAAATATCACGCTTATCGTTTTCTGAATGGATATATCTACATCAGCGGTCGGTGAACTTTTTTAATAATTACCCCAAAATATTTTTGTGTAAGTTGATATTACCCCATGGTGAAGAGAAAAAAAAACGAAATCGCCTCTTTTTAGCCCCTACAATGATAATTTTGAAAAGAAAACAATAACTAAAAATTTAATTTGTAAAAATACTAACAGCTTTATAAAATAGCAAAATAAAAATGTATATTTTTTACTCACAATAGTTTTATTTTTACCCCATTTGAGATACTTTACTCCGGTTCCCCGACCGCTGCATTAAAGTATTCATACTTAAAATAATTATTAAAGAGATAATTTACACAATCAAATGTAAAAGAAAAACATAGCACTCACTCTCCCTTTAAAAGTTCCCCCAATAGACTGACTGAGAAAAAATATTTCTATTCTATTTAAATAATAATCAGGGTCAAAAATATCCTCTTGGAAAAAAATTTTTTTTTTACTAATCGGATTTTCTTTTTTTTTTCTTTAAAAAAAATAAAGAATTTAAGTCAATTTTATAAAAATACCAGACAATTTTACTTCTTAATTTCTCTTCACATAGAGAAGGAGTGCCCCAACCCCTTCCCTTATCTCTTCAATGTTAATTAATATATAATCGAATATATTTGTATATCTTGTAAATATTCTTTACGAAAAATGTTCTACCTTTACAAGTTAAACTGAAAAAAAAAACGAAATTGCCTCTTTTTAGCATCTTTCCTATTATAGCACCCCCCCTCCCAGGATAATTTTAAAAAGAATAAGCTGGAGTGTCTCCACTCAACTCTCTCGTAAATTTGAATTGGACTAATTAACATATATTATATTTAAATTAAATTTAATTACAAATAAAAATTAATAAAAAAAGTCGAATTGGCAGTCGTGGGACTGGCCGACAGAAGTGAAAACTTGTGCGTAAGAAATTTGAAAGCAGACGGAATGCGCACCAGCTTCACGAGAAAAATGAAATTTATATACGTATATATATATATATATATAAAATTCATAATTATTTTTTTCAGCAAACTGATTATTATTACAAAAATATTAAAAATACGATGTGTATGAATATATATATATATGTCTGTCTGTCTGTCTGTCTGTGTGTGTGTGTCTGTCAAATACTCAAAAACTACCCGTCCGATTGCGATGAAACTTTCAGGGATTGTTGTGGGCGTCCCAGGGAAGGTTTTAGTGTAGTTAAATCCAAAATTAATTTATCCAAAATTAATTTAAATAGTAATATTTTGGTAAAAGTCTATTTATGGTTACCATGGTTACATTGAAAAATTTACAATAAATAAATAAAAATAATTGGAAATCTTTTCAAATTATTATTTTGATAAATTTTATTAATATTTTTAATTTTTTTTAAACTGCCAAAAATAACATACCCATAATAATAGTTGTAATAAAAATAAAAATATAAATCACAATGTAAGTAAAATATTGAATCGTTTTATTTATATTGTTTCAATTATTGTTTGAATATTTATTAAATTTATATATAGATTAATTTACATGTTTAAATGTATATTTAATAAATTTATTTATTGATTCTTAATATTAATAATTCCAATTACTTTCTTGAAAATTGTTTTTATTTAAAAGCATATTCAGCATATCTCGCAAATTTGAATTGGATTAAATAACATATATTAATTTAAATTAAATTAAATTAATTCAATTATAAATTAAAATTAATAAATAATATTTATTAAACCAGCGAAAGTTTGGCTCTCTTTTGATGGCACCACGTCACGTGTTGGCGCGTGAGATTTCCAGTGTTAAAAAATTAATTCTGGTACTTTCAGCAATTCAATTTTCGATGTTGAGATTTTGATGTTTTTGATGTTATAAATAATATTTATTAAATTATAATTTAATTAATTTAATTTAATTTAAATTAATAAATATTATTTAATCAAATTCAAATTTGCGAGATAGTCGAGTGGATAGTGGAGTGTTTGGCTCTTTCTTGATGGCACCACGTCACGTGTTGGCGCGTGAGATTTCCAGTGTAAAAAAATTAATTCTGGTACTTTCAGCGATTCTATCAGGCTGAAATTCTATATATAGCAGTTTTATACAATTATTAATCATGTGAAAAATTATCAAACATATATCTTTATTTTTACGGTCACACACACACACACACACATATTTAAAAATTAATTTATTAAAATATATATTATATAAGATATTATATATAGTAATAATTTAATATATATATATATATATATATATTCTGAAATTAATTTTAAATTATATAAATATATTAGAAATTAATTTAATATAATTTAACACATAATAATATATTAAAATATTTTATTATATATATACATAATTTAGTAATACTGATTATTAATGTAAATATAAATAATAATATTTAATATGGCAAATATGTAAAATTTCGTAAAGAATGTATCAGAAGTTTAGTGTAAACATTCTGGCGTATTGCGCATGCGTATATCGGTCGGTCGGTCGGTCGGTGGGTCGTTCGGTCGGGTCGGGTCGGTGTCGTTTTGGAATCTCACGCGAAATCTATATTTTTTCCCCATCCCGCAAAAGTGCTCAACGCCGCTAAAGAAGTTTTCACTTCAATAATATTTATTAAACCAGCGCGTGATTAGCTCTTTGTTGTTGGCACCACGTCACGTGCTGGCGTGTGAGATTTGCAGTGTTAAAAAAATAATTCTGGTACTTTCAGCGATTCAATCAAGCTGGAATTCTATATATAGCAGTTTTATACAATTTTTAATCATGTGAAAAATTATCAAACATAAATCTTTATTTTTACGGTCACTTTAGAGGAAAAAAAATCAAAACGTTTAGGTAATGATGACCCTCTTCCGGTTGAGCTGCATTTCTCAAAAGTTAATAAAAAACTACGAATTTTAAATACTGCCCATGTACCAAATTTCATGATTCTAGCTCAAACTGTTTTTGCGTAATCTTGTCTACACACACACCAATCTTCCTCTAGACCATGGGTGGGCAACCCGCGGCCCGCGGGCCAACTGCGGCCCGCGTGCACATAAAGTGCGGCCCGCGAACATATTTAAAATTTATATGATGGCCGGCCCTTATTCAAATGTTTTAATGATATTTATCAAAATATTGAGTTATTTCTAATGTTATTCATTACTAAAGTAAATATCATATCAATTTTGTCAATTGTGGTTATTTTAGGATAAATTTTTTTCATCGTTTTCTGAAAATATAATTTTCATTTACCTACAAAACCAATGTTATTGGCCCGCTTAAGCTTGGTTGTTTTCAATTTTGGCCCGCTTAAGTTTGGTTGTTTTCAATTTTGGCCCGCATTACAAAAAAGTTGCCCATCCCTGCTCTAGACTCTAGACCAGTGATTCTCAACCTGGGCGATACCGCCCCCTGGGGGCGATCGACATCTTAAAGGGGGCGATTATTTGACTATACGATTTTGGGGGGCGATAAGTTATTTTTGGGGGGCGAAATCAACAATAAAAAAGGCTTTTTAAACATTTCCTTATTTTTTCAATATGGTTCAAAAAAAAAAAAGTTCAGATGATTTTGCAATCAGGTTTTGAAACTCGGTAGCGCCCACTTTGGGAATTACTGCTCTAGAATATATTTATTTACTTTTTCATGCAAATTTTTTGATTTTTTAGAATTTAAATAATTCTACTTTAAAACAATTTTTATTAAATATCTTGGAATCTTTAGAAGAATTCCCAGTCACAAATGAAGAAGGAATCGAACGACTGTGCACCACTAATAATACGAAATATTTATACATAATCGGAAATGATTTTATGAAAATTTTTTCTTCAAAATTTAAATGTAAAATAGTAACATTTCCTTTACCCTGTTGTAATAATTTTGTTTCTATTGCATTTAAGTATGCAAGTCCATATTTATATTTATTCAAAATTGAGTAAGTATTTTTTTATTATTAGGATAAAATAAAACTTTATATATAATAATATATACTAATTCAATGGATCCATTATCTTTAGGATTGAACAACTGAGAGAAAATGGCATTCTATTTTTCCTTATGGAAGAAATAACAAAACAATCTATAAACATTAAACAAAATATTAACGATCATAAAATTAATGAAGTGAATTTTTATCAATTTCTCTCAACTTTAGAAGTTTTATTCTGTGGAATAATTATTTCCTTTTTAATTTTATTATTAGAAATTTTTTCTTATATTTTTTGGAAGAGTTATCTATTAAACAGGTTTAATGCTTTGTCAATCACTGGTGGTAGACACTGATTAGTCATTAGTATCTTGGTTAGCCTCAGTTTATCAACTAAGAACAAAAAGGTATATTAGGGGGGGGATAAATAAATTTTGAAATTTAAAATTACAAAATTACATCAAAACAAATAAAACAATTTTATTTATGGTATATATTATTATAAAAATTTTTATTTAATAAATTAAATAAATATATTTTAAATAAACTAAAATAAATTTTCATCTAAATTTCAAAAATAAGAAATTTTAAAGATAAAAAAAAAATAAATTTTATATCAATTTATTCACATATTGAATATTATAAATGGATTAAAATAAGGAGACGCATTATCACCAATTTTATTTAATTTAGTTCTGGAATATGTAATTAGACAAATTGGGCAGAGGTCAATCGGAATCGAATTAAACAAAAAAATTCAAGTATTAGGTTCGCAGACGAGATTCGGCAAAAGCAATTATAGTTAGTGTAGAAAAATTAATTGAAGCAGGAAAAGAGGTGGGACTAGAAATTAATAATGCTAAGACAAAGGATTTAGTAACAGAGAGGAATAGTATTAACACACAAAATCTTAATATACAAGATATAGAATTTGAAAATGTAGAAAAATTTAAATACTTAGGTTCTGTGATAACGAAAGATAATAATATTCGAGATGAGTTTAAAGAGCGAGGTTACAATCGGGAAACGCCTGTTATCATGCAATAAAGGGGCTTATCGCATCAAAATTATTATCAAAGGGGATATAAGTTAAAATATATAAAACAATTATTTTACTGGTTGTATTATATGGATGTGAGGCATGGTCTATGACCTTATGTGACGAGAGTAGATTTAGAGTATTTCAGAATAGGATTCTGCGAAGCATTTATGGGCCAAAGAAAGATGAGGTCACCGGGGAATGGCGAAGCTTGCATAACGAGGAATTGCATGACCTCTATGCATTTCCAGATATAGTTAGAATTATAAAATCGGGAAGGCTATACGGTGGGGTGTGGTTGCTGCAGCCAAGAACTTTCCAGTTCCATAGAGTCACAGAGATAGAGATAGATAGATAAATATAATAATAATAATAATAATATAATAGACTTAATTTTATTTACAACATTTTGAATAAATAAATATATAAGTAAATAATTAATAATATGTTGGGGCAATTTATGGGGGAATTGTTTTTGGACAAGATCGGACCATAAGTAAGGGTAGTTTAAAGAGGTGTCAAAACACATTTTATTGATTTTCTCAATAAATACCGATTTTTATGAGAATTATCATAGTATAGTATTAAATTTATAGGGAATCGAATTTACTAAAAGTTTCATTATATTCATTTTTATCTAAACTTAATAATAAAGGAGTTATTTATAAAAAACTACTTTAAAATGTCGAAAGCTTTTCGTCCGCCCGTAGTGGCAGGATATTTTGAAAAAATTAAACTAAAGAAAATTTAGAAAAAATAGATTTTATGTGAGGGAACCACCCCCCTCTCCGCCTCTTCCTTGGCTATGTGAAAAAACGAAATTCGATTTTCATATTTATATACAAATAAAAAAATTTTCCTTTTCAGTTGTGAGTTGTGAGATCAACTATTTCTTTATTGTCTTCTTCGCTATTCCTATTAACACAATCTGCTGTTTCTGAAGGTCTAATTCTTAAATGGAAAAGTATTTAAGAATTAATTCACTAATTTAAAAAAAAACTCTTCTTTCTTATTTTGAAAAAAATCTGTAATTAGTCTTCGTTTTATAATTTTTATGAAATTAGCAATTAATGTATTAATAATAAATTAGCTGGAGTGTCCCCACTCGACTATCTCGCAATTTGAATAGGATTAAATAGCATAATATATTATATTTAAATTTAATTTAATTAATTATAAATTATAAATAATAAATTTCTGTCAAGACTAAAAATTAGAAAATAAAAAAAAATATAAGAAAAAAAAAACTTTTTAAAACACGCTTTTATTTAAATGCACTAAAAAATAGAAAATAATTTCTCAACCCACATCACGATTTCCTTATAACTAATCATATCTCAAAAATGAAAGCGTGGGCGCCAAACATGCAGGGAAAAACGTAAATTCTACTTCAAATAGATATAGTTATCAAGTATAGTGAAAAAGAAAAAACCAGAAAGGTTTGTGCACATACAATGAAACGTCCTTCGTATTATTTTCCTTCCCCTGCATGTTTGGCGCCCAAACTGGCGAAAAATATATTTGTGGGGAGGACAATGTAGAAGAAAGTAGGAGTTGGATGAGACTCGAACAGAATAGGAACATTAAGAATAATTTTACTTATGATTAATAAATAAATACAAAATAACTTTTAAAAATATACTTTTATTCTCTATTAATACATTCCTAATTTTATTTTATTTATATACAAATTATAGTATTTATAAGATAATCATTCAAATATTGTTTTTATACAGTTTGTTAAAAAATTGACCATGACATTATTTTTATTTGTTTTATTTAATATTAATAACAATTTGTATTGTATGAACAAAATATATATTTTTTAAAATATTATAACTTGTTCAATTAATGAAGAAAAATGTTTGAATTTTTTTTTTTCAGATGAGATAACAATTTTAGTTGATTTGTTTTTTTAAAGTGATTTTTTTAGTTGGTTTATTTAGATAGCCAAGAAAAAGTGTTCTTTCGTTTGATGAAAGATTAAAAAGTTTTCTAGTTAAAATAAGCACTTTTTCTTATGCTCTTCTTATTTTTCTTGATTTGCATTTTATATTTATAATTTGATAATCTCGTAATGTTTAACAGTAGCGATATATAGTAGTTTATAATGATAACATTTTTACTAAATATTTACACATGATGTTTGTATAAACTAGAGTATCTTTAGCTATTTTTTAAGCTACCTGATCTTTCATTAGGGGTTTCTTCTCTTCACGCTTTTATTTTTTTTCATTTTTTTTAAATGTTTCAACAGGTTTTAACATGTAACATAAGATGATTCAAAAAAAGCCTTTCTTTCTTTTTAATGAACTGAATTTTTTAAAAATAATAATATGTTAACTTAAACAATTTATAAATTACATATGAAGTATTTTTTATTATGCTTAAATAATTTTAAGGAATATTATAACATATAAATAAAATCGTTTTCAATCTCAAAAGAAAAAGAAATGAATAAATAAGTACTTTAGTTTTTTTATTAATTAAGTAATTAGCATATGCCATAAATATTCAGTCTCTTTTTAAGTTTTAATTTCTTTATCCATAATTTATAAAGAAAATTTCATTTTTTTTTTAATTTTTTTTTAAAGTATTTTGTAAAAAAATATATTAATTTATTAGATTTTAGAATTATTTAAGAAGGGAAATTGAAATTGTTAAAGTTTTAAATTAATGCTATAGAATAAATTTTGAAGTGCTCATTATTATATTATTTTTTTTAAATAAATATAAAAAGAAAAAAAAATGATCAATATATTTATATTAATAAATTTATTTTTTTTTATTTTTACCAAGACTTAATTAATTGTAATATAACAAATGTTAATTAATACAAAAGATTAAACAAGAGAAAAAAAATCATGGATATTATTTTGTATTTTTTTTAACATTATGATTAATAAAATATCAATAGAAAGAGAGATGTTAAACATTTTAGATATGATCAATATATTGATCATTATCCTAAAGTCATATCTTGTTTAAAAAAATATACATTTAGGTAAAAAATTATTGTGTGGTTAAAAAATAGATATATTAAATAATTTTTAGTCATAAGAAATCTTATATTTTCAAATATATTCATAATATTTATTTATTTTATATTATAATTGAAAGGTATGGGATTTTAATAATTTATAGTATATATTTTCAGAGATATTAGATATTAAAAGAACCAAAAGTAAACATTTCTTGAATCACTAGCCTTTTTTTATCATTTATCGCATTACGTCCGCATGATCAATAACTGTTTTTTTTTATCTCATGATTCTTTCACAGAGAAACGTTTAAAAAAATCCCATACCACGGAAATTGAACGAAGCGAAAGTTAATGATAAGAAATATAAGAGGTGATTATTCATAAAATTGATGAAATATTTTCAAGACATAATTTACAAGTATAATATAGTATTTACATCAGACAGGTAAAGATCAATAGATTGATAATTATCATTTAAATGATAATAATAGGATATATGAAATCATGTATATATATATATATATATATACTTATATATATATATATATATATATATAGTTATATAATTTATAGATAGATATATTTAAGGTATTTTTGAATCATCTTGTATTATATTTAATGTATAGATAGATAAATACATCTACTATAATTAATAATATGGATATTTTTCTATTTCAATGGACTTTTAGCGATTAAAAATCACTTTACATTAATATTATTAAAAAAATAAAAAAAATAAATAATATTATTATTATTATAATATTTTTATAATACTTTCTACAAAGGCATTATCGAAAACAGCACACTAGTTGCAGTACTCCATTCGTTCTTAACCTAAATACAATAATATTTTAATAATATATATTGTCTAGTTCGTTGGAGTGACTAATTTTTATTAGTTTTACAGATATATTTAGTTGAAATTTTTTTTCTTTTTTTTTTTCTTTAGAGTATTTTTTTAACGGATTTAATATTATTATTATTATTATTATTATTTAAATAATTTGAGGCACGTCATTTATTCTTTCGGGACGAGAAATATTTTTATCATTTCTTATAATATATATATATATATATTATATATTAAGTTCATTCAAATTTCTTTTTTTTTCACTAAAATTATTTGAACAATATTTTCTAAAATATTTTTATTTTTATTTTGTTGTCTTATTAATTAAGATTGTTAATTAGATCGAGTCCAGATTTATTTTGTATATTTAATAAGCAAATATATAATAACTATTTACCTAGATTTGATCAGAATATTTCATTTATATAACAACCCTGTCGTTTATTTTTAAATATGATTATTAAATTTACATACCTACATTGAATGCAAAATACAATCAAACAAATTATTATTATTATACTTTAAATATAGATTATAAAAAGATTACTTTAAAATACTACTAAAAAAAATATTTGTGAAATTTTCTTATGGTAGATATACTATATAATAATTAAATATAAGTTTTCACATTTTTTTTATTCTTCAATTATAATATAATTCTTAGATAAATATTCAAACGAAATACAATTTCTATATAAATAATTTAATTAAATAAGTAAATCATACGCATTGTGAATTCAATTTGATCTTATATTCTTTCAGTTTGATTATTTCCACTTTTAACTTAACGATTTTTCTTTTCAATATATTTTACTCTAAAATGTTTCTTATTCTAATTATAAGAATTGAATAGATATTTTTTTCTAAAGTAGTTTTTCTTGATTAACATTTAATCAAAATTTCTAAATTTCATTTATAACATTTATTTTTATCAATAGATGAATTTACTAATATAAATATTTATTATTATATTTTTGCAAATAGGTTTATAAAAGTTTTTAGAATTTGCAAATTGCAAGCTTCTATATATTACATTTGTAATGTTTTCGTTTATACTAATATTTTTAATTAAAAAAAAAATTGCATTAACTCTTATAAAGATTTCTAGACATGTCATTCTAAAATGTACTCTAATTAGTAGTTATTTATTTTAAATAATTAATTTTACTAATTATTTCACTAACAATATTAAATTTTTTTTTATATATAAAAATATTAAAAAAAAAATTCTTTATAATAAGTATTTGAGTATATTATTTTCGTTATAGGTAGTTAAAAATGTTAGCATAGTGAGAAAAGTAATTTTGAAAGCGGTGACGAATAGTTTGGCAAGATTCTGGCACTCGCTGGACATCAAATGGAAATTATTCTATTAATTTTTTAAGTTAATACAAAAATTAGCGCAGTCTTTTCTCAATCTATTGATTTTTGTTTTTTGCTTTTACAACAATTAAAATTTTATTATTTACAGATTTATTTTAATCAAATAGTATTATTAAACTGTAAGTAATGAATAATAAATATAATAATATTTTTATAAAACTCACTAAAACTGTTACTATTGTATGAGTAGCATATATATATATATATTACTATGAATTATTTAATTTCAATTAAACATAATATAAATTTTTTAAATAAAATAATAATCTGAGAAACTTATTTATAATTGTAAATATATTGAATAACTACACACAATTAATTGTTTTTTATTTCTAATAAGTAAATTATTTAATTAAAACATTTTTCCTTATAAATAAACAAATTATTAATGACAAGTTTAAATCTATTAGTAATACAAACTTTACAATTACAAAATATACAAAATATCTAAATTTGTATTTGTAGCAAAACTGACATAAGTGGAAATTTACAGAAATTATGTTTATTTTTCACTTTGAAAATTTCACTTCCGTTATTAAATATCAAAATAAATCTGGATGGTTAGTTAAGATATTTTTAGACATCGATCTAAATAGTTAAACGTGAGATCTAATATATCAGAACTATATTTTAATAAATATTTTTGGTGATATAGTTGATTGCAAAGTATAAAAATAAAAACATTAAAAAAAAATTTCTAGCATATAAAATATAGTAAATAGTAACAACTAATGAGAGTATAATAAGCGATGATTATATTATATATTTTAATATTCTTGAGACCATGTAAGTAAATAAAAATTTAATTCTTATTAAAAAAAAAATTATTTAAAAAATTAATAAAAAGAAATGAATAATATTTAATTATTATTCAAAGATGAAAAATATTAAGTTTGTTGTAATATATTATGTAGAATAAAATATTTAATTTTTAATTTTAAAATATAATATATAGATAATAGTTAATAGTATATACCTATTTAAGAAAGTACTAGTTGAGTCTATATCAGGGGTGGGCAAATACTTTTAAGCGCGAGCCAAAATGAAATTTTCAAAATATTCCCCGGACCGGAGGACCATATTTCGAAAACACCAAACCGGGACATTTGTAAAATAAATTTACCTTTTTTTTAGAGCCATATTGAATGAATGAAAGATCGAAATAAGAGTCAAACTTTTTCAACGGGCCGGCGGGCCGGATAAAATAAGCAAAAGGGCTGGATCCGCGGGCCGGCTTTGGTGTAAATGAATTTTAATATTAATTTATTTAGATTTATAAGGTTCGAATTGAATGGATTCTGATTATGAATATATTTTAAAAAATTAATTTAAATTTCAAAATTTTTCAAAAGTTGTTAAGTAACTTGACCTTTAATTAATGTCTAATATTAATTATTTTAAGTTTAAAAAATAAAATAATCAAAACAATCTATAAAATATTAATCGATCAGGAATCAAATTAAAATATTATATAATCATTACTCTCTCTTTTTAAATAAAATAAATTCAAATTAGCCTCAAATTCAATATACACATTCATGTAATTTATATAACAAAATCAAAAAAATTAAATAATTTTTTATTTGATTTATTTTTTTTTTAAATATAAATTCTGTTTTTTAAATAAAAATTTATATTTATATTTATAACTTAAAATAAATAATAAATAAATATAATTATGATTATAGTAATTTATTATTTTGGAATCAAATATACAATAATTTATCTTTTTTAATAATAAATAATAATTAATTTGATTCTATTGCACTATATTAATAATTATATTAATACTTTCTCGTATTTTAAAAATGTCTTAATAGTTAATTAAAATTTGATAAATTAAAATAATTTCTTTTTATCTATACTCTCTATTTTGAAAATAAGTGAGGATGATGATTGGTGGATGATCATGATGATAATGATGATGATGATGATGATTCTTTGGCTTGTCTATTGAAAGAAGGGCATTTATTTAGAAAATATTGCTTGTGGATGATTTTGATTACCTCCAAGTAGTAACGGAAGACCAAATGCAAAAATAGTTAAGATTGGCAGATGGTATTTTATTTAAAATATTTTTTATTATTAATCTTTTTTCGTTCTTCTATTTCTGGCCGATCCTCTATGCTTTCCTCATCGTCGTTGCTTGAGCGGCCCCAACCGAGGTCCGTCTCCTCGGGGATTGGCAGTTCTAGCATCGATCCCCGTCTTGGCGCCGAACCAACACTCCTCCTTGCTAAACTCAATGTCGGAGGAGTGCCTTCCTCAATGAGAATGAGTGAGGAATCCAGGCCGGCTCCAAGGGATTGCTCCGAACCCGATCGAGAAGATTCCCTTTCAGGATGTACAGACCCGGTACTCTCCCTTCGGAACAGTCCAATTACCGAGGGCTGTTTCGGTTGTTCAATTCCACCTAAAAAGAAAGAATAAAATTTATTATTAGATCATTTGAAAGAAAGAAGACACAACCATAGGGCCCGCTCTAGAAGGCGGCAAACCGGGCATTTGTCCGGGGCGGAAAAACTGAAGGATGGCATTTTGTTTATGAATGTAATAAATTTTACGAATATAGGGGCGCCAATTTATTCATTTTCCTGGGGCGCCGTAAATGCTAGAACGGGCGATGCACATCATTGTATTAAAGAAATACAAAAATAATACACCCGATTAATTGCACTAAAATATGTTTTCAAAATAAAATAATAATAGTAATAATAAATAAATAAATAAATAAAAAAAACATTTGTTAAAGTAACTCAAGAATGCTTGTAAGTATTTGCTATATTATTCTATTTAAAAATTAGATCATAGTTAATTTGAATAAAAAAAATTAGACAAACTTATAAGAAATATTTGTACATATATAATTATAAATATATATATATATAATATATACAAAACATTCACATTGTTAAATAAAATAAAAAGATATAGTCTTTTTTTTAAATATTAAATAGAAAAGCTGTCTTAAAGCTTTTTTTGGATTACCTCTCTGCATCCTATGCTATCAAATACTTTCACAAATACATTTTTATTTATAATCCTGTATTGGAAATCCAACAGACCCTTGAAAATAATAATTATTTAAAAATTATCTTTAAAGTTATTTGACAAATAATTATTTTAAGAATAAATATGTCACACAAACTTTAAATATAAAATAAACTAAAAATACAATAGAATTTTTTTTTAATTTTATTAAAATTAAAATATCCAATTTAGGTATATATTTATATTAAAAATATGTATTATCACTATAGTGCTATTAAACTCGAAAGTTGTTGAATGCAGAAACTAGATTTGTTCATCTATTTTTATTGAACGGAAACATTTTTGTTCTTGCTCATCCCTATAAATATTGTTTTTTAATTTCTTCCGTAAAGTCTAATTATTTTTTTTTTATTTAATTGAATATAATATAATCGAAAATAAAATATTGTTTAGTCTAACTCATGTATCATGAATTTGCATAAAACTTGACCAGTGGATTCCTTTTTTAATTCCACAGAAACTTTCCTTATGCAATATTTGTCGGTCGCTTCTAGTTTACAAGATAAAAGTTATTAAAGTTTGTATATAAATCCATTGATATTCTATTTAGCTCCATGTTTTATTATTTGAACATCAGAGGGCTCCACTAATTGAGAATAATAAGAAAATTAAAAAATTAATTAGTTAAATAATTTTCTTATATCCAAACCGAACCGAAAAAATCGGAAATTAGAGAATAAGTGAATAATTAGTGAATTAGTCAATAAAACATTATTAAATGGCTGCTCATTCATAACTAGTTTATCTGTCAAACTTTAATAATTTTTATTTCGTAAACTAGAAGCGAACGCCACATACTTCTTAAGGAAAGTTTGTTTCGAATCAAAAAAGGAATCTACTGGTAATGTTTTATCCAAATCCATGATATATCAATTAGACTAAACAATTACTTTATAAAATTTAATTTAAAATTTTACTAAATTTTCTATAGATTTGGATCACATTTATTATTATGTTGTTCTTTTTATATAAATAGAAGAATAAAGAAAAATGAAAAATTAATTTTACCTAAAAAGGTAGCGGAAGGAGAACTATAAGCAAGATATTCTTTATTGGAACACCAGGCCGGAAATTCACTTTGCTTTAATGGACAGGACATTAATTCACCATCATCATCCCTTTTCCAAGGGAGCATCGTTTCGGTCGCTGTTGGTGTCATTACTCGAGAAACCCCTAAGAAGTGTTTTCAAGTCATGTAAAATAGTTGATATTTATCATAGATTATTTGTGAAATCGAATGAATCTGATGAATAGAGATGATACCTGTAGCCGAATCGGAATCTGGGGATAATGTTTTGGTGAGATCTGCGATGCTGCCCTCGCCGCCGGAGTTGCTCACTTCCTCTACGGGATAAACTGTTTCGGTCGGAGATTTCCAACAGAATCAGACGCACACAGACACAGGACATCAGGTTAGTTACAAATTACAATCAACATTCACAATTTTAATCAAGCGTTTACAAACATTTAAGTATTTTAGAAACAAAATTCTAATATCATTAAAACATCATGCTAATAAATGATATATATATATATATATATATACCTGTAATACTCTTTTAATTAACTTCACAATCATTTATTAATTACTCTAACATCTACTAAAATATTAATTTAATTTAATTAAAATCGAGACAAGCAATTGAAACATTCAACTATATTAATATATATAATATATATATATATTATATTCTATATTAATAATACTTATGAATATTTCTAAGTAAAATGTATCAGAAATTAAATAGAACAATTCGAAAATAAATGTTCCACTGATTAATAATAAAACGATAATATTAATAAGAAGAAATGAAATGTCTATGAATGGTAAGAATAACTGCGTCTATTAAATCAAAACAAAGAATCTAAAAAAAACTAAGAAAATTTATATTAATTAAGTAGGTAAATGTTTTTTCTTTATTTTTCAATTTTAAAAACGGATAAATATTGTTTTGTAATTGTTTTACTAGTTAAATTATATTTTAAAATTGAAAAATTGAATTTAATTGTTCTGAATTTATTATTATTATTTTTTCATTATTATAATATAAGATTGATAATTATAAATTAGGGTAATTGTTCAGATAAGTTGTCATGTCATTGTTTTGTATAATACTTTACCAATGGATTCTTAGTTAATTCCAAAGAAACTTTTCTTATGCAATATTTCTCGATCTCTTCTAATTTACTGGATAAAAAATATTAAAATTTGCATATAAATCCATTGATATTCTATTTTCTATGTTTTATTAATTTGACCACTAGAGGGCTCCACTAATTTTCTGTTGTTTTTTTTAAAAGATGTAAGAAAATTAAAAAATTAATTAATTAAATAATATCCAAACCGAACTTATAAAAACCGAAAATTAGTGAATAACTGAATAATTAGTGAAATTACCTAATATCTGTACATTCCGACATTCATAACCAGCTAATCTGACAAACTTTAATAATTTTTATTTATCTAGTAAACTAGAAGAGACCGAGAAACATTGCATAAGGAAAGTTTCTTTAGAATTAAAAAAAAGAATGCACTGGCCAAGTTTTATACAAATTCATGACATGACTACTAATCTGAACAATTAGAATCAATTCTTGTAAATGTGATTAAAGAATAATATACGCATATTATTATTAAACACATTTTTAAAGTATTTTAATTACTGTGATGCTAATCGATTTATAATATATATGGTAAATGAAAATGAGAAAAATATGTACATGTATATGATAGAACAAATGAAGAATGATTAAAATAAACTTTTAAACGATTAAATGATTTTTTAAAATATATTAACATTGATTTTCTAAAAAAATATTAGTTACTATTATATAAATAATACAAGTAAGAAATGAATAAATTAAATTATATAGATATCTACTATTCAAGCCAGTCAAGAAAAATTATCATAATGCATATAGAAACATAATAATTATGATTTCTTTTTCTTGTTTTTATATTAAAGAATAGCATAAATTGCAAATTTTCAATAATTATTTTCTAAAAACAAAATTATTATTTTTAATGATTATAAGGGTGTTGTAGTTTGTGCATTAATAAATAAAAGCATGGGGAATATCAGCAAAGCAAAATTTCTCATAAACTTTATATATTTTAGGTATTTAAAATAGAAAAAAAAAGAAAAGATGAAAACATTTATTCAAGTTTGGAAGCGCCGAGATCCATGTCTTCATTAAATGTTTTCCTTTAAAAAAAAAAAGAACAAGAAAAAGAAAAAAAATAAGAAAGAAATCTTGTTTGTAATTAATGTTTGATTGGAAGATGGGTGAAGATGAAATAATGAATGAGAATGAATGAGAGATGATGATGGATGATGCCGGCTGGCGGTAGAGCTTAAGGCCCTTACCGTTACTGGCGGTAATGCTGGTAGGAGTGGTGGCATTAGTGGTGGATCTTCGCCAAGGAAGAGAAACTTCCGCTACAGTGGGGAGAGCTGCATCGGGACTCTGTTGTAAAAGGAGCCTTGCTTTCCTGCACGTTGGTTGCACGGAAGCGCCGAGTGCCGCAGCGGCAGCGGCCACCGCTGCAGCTGTGTTTATGGATGAACTCGGCGAAGTCTCAGGCGAGATGGAAGGAAACGAAGGTGCAGATCCGCCAGCTACAGCCATTGGATCAGTTCACGATTACCCCCGATACCTTCCCCCCCATCTTATTAAGCCATTTCTTTCCCTACATTGATTGATTGATTGATTTTTGGGATTACCAAATTTTACCTATTAGAAAAATATTTTATTAAAGAAAAAGAGAAGACATTTTCCCAAAACAAGAAAATTAAAATTTATAAAGAAATTCCTATTGATTTAAATAGAAGAATTAGAATAATCATGAAAACACAAGCAAATCCAAATATCATGTTAATAGAAAGCATCAATTATTTTGAATTAGTTACACCAATTTCATTAATTCTCATGCTAATGCTCAGATAAATTAGAACCATGCTGTTCTCATCTCACATGGTTTTATTTCATGAACCAAACACCCGAACCAATTTGAAAATTTTTTCAAACAAAACTCACGCGGAGTTCTTGCAGTAAATGTGATACCAGTTTCCCAATCTTCTTTTGTCGGACGAGAATTTTCATTTTCAGACTCTTGTAATACTTCATTTATATAATCTAAAATGAAATATAAGAAATATTAATAATAAACAATGAACTGAATATATCAAAATGAATATTCAAGTGTATATATACAAATAAGTAAGTGAAAGTATATTTCAATGATATAGAAGAAGAAAAATAAAAAATTACAATAAAATTTTAACAAGATATAGTTCAATCATAGGCAACGAGAAATAGAATATTTTTAATTTGCTTGGGAAACCAAAAAAAACAAAAAAATATTGGGTTCAAAATTTTGGGTAATTGTTTACAAATCGGGAAGCTTCATGGATTTGGATGAAACTTTGTCAGTGGATTCCTTTTTTAATTCCAAAGAATATAAACTTTAATAATTTTTATCTCGTAAATTAGAAGAGACCGAGATATATTGCACAAGGAAAGTTTCTTTGGAATTAAAAAAGGAATCTTGTGGGAAAGTTTCATCCAAATCCTTGAAACTTCCCGGTTTGTAAACAATTACCCAAATTTTTTTATTATCTATAATATAAAGATCAAGTGTTGATAAGAATGATAAAGAAAAAGTTTCAGCCAAATAATAGTTCCAGGGAAAATAATTGAACAAGTAGTGAATAAGAAAATAAAGGTGGAAAATTTGAGTGAGGGTGCGAGAGAAATAAAGTGAAGGAAATTGTTCAATTTTAATTGTGAATTCCATTTGTTGGGATGTTAATGAAAAAAAAAATATTCTATGGTCATAGATATAGATAGATTAAGGGGAGAGGTGATGATAATCATCAGTACTAAAATTTAAATAAATAATTTAAAAACTTGGTGCTTATAAAATGTTGATCTGTTTCATTGAATATACATTAAAACTCTCGTCCCCATCCCTCTTCCCTCTTCATTTTTATTCATATAAATTTGCTTACCATGTGTGAATTGTTTAGCGGAACCATTTTGGGTGATTCCAGGGAAACTGACATGGTTTTGTTTTCCTTCCTGTAATTGAAAATAAAAGAAGAAAATTAGTTGTATGTATTGATGAAAGAAAATTTCATAAGGCAATGACATTCTAAAATGACAGGTTACCTTTCCCAGTCTTTTGCTTCGTTTGTGATGTTTCCGTTCACCGACCATTCGACGAATATTCATGTGCATACGGTAATTTACTTGTGTTGAAAGGTCTCGATCATTCACAGCATGCCGACTATAGCTTAAACGACGATGCTGAAATTTCAATAAATCGATTGAACAATTCTTAAACGTGAATTTGTATAAATTTTATTGTAATAAATTATTATGAATTGTCTTAAAGATTTTAAATTTTTTGGATTAAGAAATATACAAATTATATATTTGAAAAATAAATATTATTATAAATTTGTAAATTGCATAAAATTATTTACATTTTATCATAGAAAAAATCTTTAATTTGGCTGTTGTGATTCATTATTTGGATATTATATTAAAGATTAATATTTATCACTAATATATGATATGAAATAGAAAGCTAATTATATTTAAAGCAATTTTTAATATACCATTTAATATAATGGTAATTGTCCATATTAATTGTCATGTTATGGATTTGTATAAAACTTTACCAGTGGATTCCTTTTTTAATTCCAAAGAAACTTTCCTTATACAATATTTCTGGGTAGCCTCTAGTTTTCGCGAAAAAAATCAAAATATGCATATAAATTCAATTATTTATCATATTTATAATGTTTTATTGATTTCGCCAGTAGAGGGCTTCACTAATTTTCTGGGTTTTTTTTTGGTTCGGTTTTATATAGGAAAATTATTTCATTAATTAATTTTTTAATTTTTCTATATCAAAACCGAACTGAAAAATCCGAAAATTAATGAATAATTAGTGAATTAGTCAATAAAACATTACTTATAATAGCTGCACATTTCGACATTCATAACCAGCTAATCTGATAAACATTAATCATTTTTATCTTGTAAACTAGAAGCGACCTGGAAAAAATGCATAAGAAAAAATTCTTTGGAATTAGATCCACTGGTAAAGTTTTATTCAAATCCATGACATGACAATTAATCTGGACAATTAACAATAAAATAATTAAGACCTGATAATATCAGAACAAATTTTATTATTTTGAAAAACACGTTATTAAATTATGATTTTCAAGTTTTTAAATTTTGAAATAAATGAGAATTATATCTTTGAAAATTTTATTTAGATTAACAATAAATTTTCATCTAGGATTGAAGTGGCACGAATGATTGAACCAACAAAAAGCGAAAATCACATGCAAATTAAAACAAAACTTACCATCCCACACACAGTTAAGTTAAATTTTGTCTAAAAATAAAAACTCCAGTTAATGAATCACCCCACTAAATCGCAATTCTCATATATTAAATTAATTATTTATATAAAAAACATTCTATCTTAAAAATGTTAAGATTAAATAATAAAGTACCCCTGCCTTTGGCAACAACGTAAATCTCTGGTTCAAAATTATTAAGCTAATCATGCTCTTCCATTTATTTATTGTGAATAATAAAAATTAAATTATTATTATATTCATATAAAGGTTTAGGTATATTATGTATATACATATAGTTAAATATTAAATATATAATATAGAATAGAAAACATATTTTAATATTTTAATTTAGAAAAAAAAAACCTAAAATAATGGACGTCACATGGCAGGAAATTTAATAAGGAAAGGAACAGCCCTGAAAGCACTCTTATTTAAAGCTTATATTAATTAAATTTAATAAATTGTTTAAATGCATCTTCATTTTTTTACAAATTCATTTTAGAAATGCTATTATTAATTGAATTAAAATTTAATTAAAAAATTATATTTTATATATTAAAGCATTAGAAAAACAACATCAAAACGATAAACAGGCATTGTGCTTAAAGGGGGTTAAGTGCGAAATAGAAAGTTAAAATCGAATCAAGAAGATTTCAACAATTTAGTATAAGAATATCTATTTAGTATTACATTTATAAAAACATCAAAAATACATTTTACCATAATAAAATTCATTCAAGCTTTCTCTAATCAAAAAAAAAAATACGATAAAGAAAATGAAATAAATGCTTTAGAAGTCTCAATAATATAATTTTAATGAAAGTATATAAATAATATGATGTTTAAAACTAAACAAATGAACTAAATTATATATTAAAATGTAAAAATGAAATAATCAAAATGCGATAGTACCTATTATACAATAATTTAAAAAACTTGAATTATAATTAAAAAAAAAAGAAAGAAAACTAAATTGTTCAAGTTTAGAATAAATTCTAATTCAACTAATAGATAAGAAATTTTATTTTAATTCTGATGCATATTTATCAATTTTTAAATTGGAAATAATCAATATTGTAACTTTAAATGTTTAAAAATATTAAAATAATCAATTTATTTTTTAAATTTTTAAAATTTTGATTAAACAAAAAAAATTCTTTATTTAATAATTTCACAAACAAAATTAATTAAAATAATAAACAAATTAAATGAAAATAATAACACAATAAGGTATATTTTAAAATTGTACAAAGTACATACGATATATTAACATAAATAAATAAAATTGCAGATTTATTAAATTTTTGTTTTAGATCAATTGCTGGTGATTTAGTTAATTAGTTAATTGAGTGATTGTAAGTGAATATCTAAACATCTAAAGAATGTGTCTAATGTAGAAATCTAGAAAGCCAATGAATGTAAATATATTTGCTATATGAATAAAAATGTGAAGTTTTTATATTTAATTTTCAAGAATATTTAGCCCGAAAAATTATTAGAGAATTAGAATCAAATCACCCTCAATTCTTTTGAAATTATTATATTTCAATTTTGAGCCTCTTATGTAGAGAGAGGGAGAGGGAGGGTGGGAAATGAGAAATTTAAAATTTATTCTAACATCTCATTTTTTTGAACACTGAACCTTTAAGATTTTATCAGATAATAAGAAATAATAATGTTTTTTTAATTTTATTTATAATTAATTAATTTATCAAATTATTATAAATGTTACGATCAAATTAATTAATATCGTACGGAATATTTTGTTTAATAATTTTTTTTATATGAATAAATTAAAATATAAAGAATATTATATCATTGGCATTTAAATTTTGAAAAAAATATTTTATTAACTTTTAAAAATCATATAAAATAATTGAATAATAAATAAATAAATAAGAAAAAAAAAACAAGATATATTTTTTGATGAAAAATAAGTTGGTAATTAATTGAATTGAATTGATATATTTTAAATTAATTGAAATGAATAACATTAACAACGTTCACTAATCAAAAATCAAATTAAATCCAAATTACTTTCCAATTTAATCGCAAGACAAAGAAAGAGAAAAAGAGATCAAAATAAAATAAAGGGTAGGGGAGGGGTTGAAGTATGTGAAGTGCTTTTGAAAGGCTTCATTCCGTCACTAGATGCCTCTAAACATCAAGCGATGAATAAAGGAGCTTTGAAGCCATTATCGATTATGTTGTGCCATACGAGGTGGTAGTTCTCCGGATTGTCATCATGATGGTGATGATGGTGATGGCTACATACACGTCGGTAGGGCTTGCATAGCTCTTCAGCGAGGAGATGATGAATTCTGGCGTCAGTCAGATCCTTTTTGGACGGGTTATATTCGAGTTCTTGCATATCGATGTTCCATGTACTCGATTCCAGTTGACTTAAACTTGTACTAAAAAAATATTATTTAATATTAAAATTATATCATAATTAATAATTAATTAATTGAATTAAAATGCCAATTTATTTAATTTTTATTTTTATGAAAATATAAATAAATTTTATAAATATATATAGGGTGACCATATTTTGAAAACAAAAAACCGGGACATTTTACCTTTTTTTTAGAACCGAATTGAGAAAAATTTAGAAGAAAAAAATTTGGAAATGTTTAAGAGCTTAGTTCAGAAAACGTTTTACCTTTTTTTTAGAACCAAATTGAAAAAATTTTGAAAAAAGTACGAAATGTCCTAAATGTTTAAAAAAACGGAACAATAGGTTGTCCCAAAGACATTTTTCGGGACGCCGGGACAGAGCACCTAAAAACGGGACGTTTGGTCACCCTATACATATAAATCAATTAAATTATTTTTAAATATTTTAATTTAATTACACTGACCCTCCCCCTCAAAAAAATATTTCTATCATCGCCTCCAGAAAATTTTCATATTTTATCTATGTAACTAAAATCCCAACCTTTTTTCTACGTCGACCCCTTTTAAATTTTCTTCTTATTAATAGATCTCTATTTTTTGAATAAGTATAAATATAGTATTAATATATTAATACATTTTAACATAAAACTATGAACAATTAATAGAGTATATTTTTAACAATTTTACAACAAACTAAACTATTTATACTGGATACTAACAGGATCCAAATGTTTGTATTTACTTTTTTACTTATTGATTGTTTTTATTTAGTTTTTTTTATAATAATTGAAAGAGGAAATTTCCCCATTCAACACTTAAATCAATTTTTGAGATAATTATCCTAACTCTATAATAAGCATATAAATTATAGGTAAATAAAATATAATTAGTTATTAATTTAAGTAATCATTTTAAGATTTATTTTATCAAAACAGTATCATTTACTTTTTAATTTTACTATCATATATATTTTATAGTTATGTATTTACAATAGAAAAAAAAGTCAATAAATTCATGCCTAGATATATAAAAAAATATTTAGAAAGTTTTTAAGATAAATCATTCCAATACATTCTTAAGATTTAAAAAAAGAAATAATTAAACAAGTCAGGGAAGCAGCAGGCCATTTATTTATATAAAATTTTATCACACAATTCATAATATATTTCATTTATATTTATTATCTTCTAATTAATTAAGGATTAATAACAGATTTATGATACTTTATTTTATTTTATATATACCTACATCACTTTAATTGTAGAAAAAATATTCTTATTGATTAATGTGCAAATTATAATTTATTTCTTTAATTAATAATTTTTTTTAAAATAGATTTGTTAATAAATATTTGTTCAATTTTTCCTATTAATCTATTTATATAACTCTTTGAAATACATAGATAATAATTCGGTTAGTAACAATATATTAAGTTTGAAGGTGGTTTAAATTTAGACTATAATATTAAAATAAAAGGTAATTGTTTACATAAACGGAAGCTTCAGGGATTTGGATAAAACTTTACAAGTAGATTCCTTTTTTAATTCTAAAAAAACTTTCCTTATGCAATATTTCTCGGTCGCTTCTAATTTCTAAGATAAAAATTATTCAAGTTTGACAGATAAATTAGTTATGAACGTCTAAATGAGAGCAGCCACTTAGTAGTGTTTTATTGACTAATTCACTAATTATTCACTTATTCATTAATTTTCGGTTTTTTTCAAATAAAAAATTAATTAATTAAATATTTTTTCTATATTCAAACCGAACTGAAAAAAATAGAAAATTAGTGAAGCCCTCTATAGGCCAAATGAATAAAACATGGTCAATTAAATGTCAATGAATTTATATGCAAATTTTTATAATTTTTATCTCGGAAACTATTGAAGCGACTGAGAAATATTGCATAAGGAAAGTTTCTTTGTAATTAAAAAAGGAATCCACTAGTAAAGTTCTATCCAAATCCCTGAAGTTTCCGTTTTTGTAAACAATTACTAAATAAATTTACAAAAACATAACAAAAAACAAAAATATTTAAAATATAAAAAAAAATTAATTAAAATTTAAATTAATATAAAAATAAA
The DNA here is from genome assembly GCA_963082975.1 of Labia minor. Taxonomy (NCBI): domain Eukaryota; kingdom Metazoa; phylum Arthropoda; class Insecta; order Dermaptera; family Spongiphoridae; genus Labia; species Labia minor. Next base: position 17,271,422 of record OY720344.1, on the reverse strand, counting down.
TAAAAATTTTATAAATCTGTTATCAAATACTACGTTTTTAATGTAAAATATTTAATTACTAAAATTTTTTCTTTATTTTATTTAAAATATTTTTATTAATAGGAATACTTTTAAATTCAAAAGTTTGATGTATTTTTTTCTTTATATAGAAATGTATAAACATGCTTTGTTTGTAAAAGAAAAACCATTCATAGGGGGTTCTAATAAAATATTTGAGAATATGAGAAGTATTTGAAGAGTTTGAAAATAAATAAATAATAATATATAGAATAATAAATAAATAGAAGAAAGACTAAAATCATAGAAGATAATAAAAGATTCATAAGAAAATTGAAGTGCTATCTAAAAGAAATAATGAATAGAGTGCTTGTAAAAATTGAAAAAAGTGATTAAAAATTTTGCAAGTGATTGAAATCATATATCATTCCAGGTGCTTGGAAAAATTCAATAGAAATTATAAAAAATTGAAAATGGATAAATAAAATGCCTGCTGGGTTGATTGTGACCCACGACTTGTGCATACATTTCTGACCTGCCATCCATATTCCCGGAAGTATAATTTCGGAATATGGCTGACATGCTTTCTGTTCCGCTGATATTTCCAATGGTGGACGCATTTCGATGGATCCGGTCAAGAGCGTCTCGCATCGCTAATTTGCTATACGTCTCAAGAATTTTAGGTTCAGCACCGCCTGCGTCTCTCAACAAAATTGGCCGAATGAATTTCGTGTCGAACCGTTTAAATCTAGAAGATAAGAAAATGAAAGATATAAAAATCTGGAGTGTCTCCACTCGACTATCTCGCAAATTTGAATTGGATTAAATAACATATATTAATTTAAATTAAATTATAAATTAAAATTAATAAATAATATTTATTAAACCAGCGTATGTTTGGCTCTTTGTTGATGGCATAGATCTTAATATTTATATAAATAAAATAACTTTTAAAATAAAAAAAAAAAATATTACTTAAAGATAATAATATTAAATATTTTTATAATAAATTTTAATCAAATGATAATTGTATAAACAAAATCAAATGCAAATGGATTCACAGAAATGAAAGAGGGAGAGAATTTTCTTTGATTCCCTTTTCAACACTTACTTATCTCGAACATGATGATTTCCATGTTTACCCAAAATATCTTCAATTCCAGCCATCAAATGATCCATGAACTATAAACAAAATTAAAAAGATAAATTCAATTGAATTAAATTCGAATTGTCTTAATGTTTAATTTTTTTTATTGTTGTTGATGTAGTGGCATGAAATGACGGTTTTAATAATATTATTCAAATAAAGGATGCCAAGAAGCTTTGTTAAGTGCAATGGACTGAGTAAAATCGTAAAAAAAAGGGAAAAACGAATTAACTTATTTTAAGATAAAATCATGAATAAATATATTTTTATTTCAATTTTATAAAATATTAAAGTTTATAAAAAAAGCAATTATAAATGATTAATAATAAAAATAATAATAATGATTAATAATAATAATAAAAAAATACGATCGATAAAAAAGATGAAGAGATTAAGAAATTTCATTAAAAATAAAAATATTACCAATTTTATTTTATTTTATTTGAATGACTGAATATATTAGTATTTATTTTAATTTTCTAGTATATATTTCTAAAATATATATTCATTTGATATATATATTAAAGTTTATAAATTATAATAAATTATTCGATTATTAAATATATTATGAAAGACGAATAAATTTTCTTAATTTTCATAAGAAAAAAATTGATTCTATATGGGCTAGCAAAGATAGACGATGGGTGTGTCTAAATAAGAATCAGTAAAAATCAATAACGTATTTTAGTTTTTTTGCATACTTAAAATGGATATTAACATATAATTAGTATATGATACAAATATAATACTTTTACTATTTATTAAGAACATTTCAAAATATTTAAATATTATAAAATAAAAGATTGCTAAATGTTGGAACATTTTTTTTTCTATAAAAATAAATTTAAAAAAAGATCATTTAATGAGGATACTATGAATAGAATTTATTTATTTGGTTTATGCGCATTTCAGCATGCCTGAGGAAAGAATCTTTGATGGAATGTGTATAAAGTAAATAAATATATATATATATTTTACAATTAGTTAGTAGTATTGATCATATAAAATAATTAATATAAATAATATAAAATTGATTGTTAAAAATATTTAATAATATTATAAATATTATTAAATTAATATTTTTATATCAAAAAAGGTACTAATTTATTTTCAAAAGAAAAAATACAAGAACAAACAAAGTAAAGAAATTAAATATTTATTGAATATATATATATATCAAATTAATTAACAATTTTTATTATCTATAAAAATAACTGATTAAAATTAATTTCACTGATTTTAATTTTGATTAATCTCTTATTATTATTATTCAATTATTCAATTATTATTATTCAATTATTATTATTCAATTATTATTATGTTGTAATATAATTTTTTGAATCAACCTAATTTTTATTTAAATGAAATATTTTTTTCTAATTTCTTCGCCTTGCAAGCCGCAACCAGCGTTGCCTTACTGTTAATATGGAAGAATAACAGAAGAAATGATGGGGAATTTTATAGCTTTCAAAACAGAGAATAGTTTATTGATGAATAGAATTTTTAAATACAAAAAAAATCAAACATTTTCTTATGTCAATTTCATTAAAATTTAAAAGAAATTGATTCTTTTTTTTTAAATTACAAAAAAACTGTTCAAATGTAAATATTTAAGAAAAAGAAAAATTTTATAGTAAAATTTAAAATTTTATTATAGTATTTTTAAAACTAAATAAATTCTATCAGAATTTTAAAATAAATTTGTAAGATGTAATTTCTTAAAATAAATATTTGTTTTTCTTATTTATAATCGATCCCATAACCTTTCTAATATTGATCTTCGAAATAAAATAAAAATGAATCTTTTAATTGCTTATGTATTGAAAAAAAATTTAATTAATATATCTATAGTAAAGCATGATATCTATAGTAAAGCATGATATATACCAAAACAAAATTGAAACTTATTTAAAATTGGATTTATTATCAAAAATTCTAAGTGTTAAATTAATGTATGAAAAAAACCCTTAAAAATTTATTTTTTAAATTTAACAATATTCAATATCAGAACATTTATTTTTTATTACTTATTTTAAAAACCTTTGTAATTTTTAAAATGGATTGATATTTAATATCTAATTAAAATAGAAAATAATTTCAGAAATGATTCTCTTTTTATTGAAATAGGTAAATTCTCATACTGTAATCAACTATAATATTGAATATTTCTAGTATTCAATTAAAATTAAAAACCGTACCAAATGATCAAATTTTTTTACTGGCGAAAGATTTTGGTGTCTGATATCATACAGTATTCCTCTTCCCTCCAATTATTTTTCCAATTATGGACTTAACTCGAGATCGAATGTCAATTTTCAGAGAATATCACAGAAATTTAACAGATAGTAATAGAAATAGCTTTGGAAATTAAAGCCAAATTGCGTAGGTATTTCAAAGAACAAAATAAATTGAACATTCCAATGGAGATGTTTCGACGAGACTTGACTTCCTAATGTAACCGCGCATCCTTTTTGTGGATTATCACGGAAAGGGCGATAAATCAAATTTATTTATTGATTTGTTGTTCTTATTGTATTATGATTCTTTATTCTCATAGACTTATTTTTTATTTTATTTTATTTTTTTGTTTATTTACCAATATTTATATATTTATTTTCTTTAAAAGATCAAATAAATAAACTTTCCTCTAAGCTGCGTCGGGACATGGCAGTATACAAATTTTTCAAAAATTAATCAGCCGTTTTTATATTTTGCAATTTAATGAATGAATGAATGAGTTTGTTTAGTAATTTTTTTCATTTCTCGTATTCTAAACTATTTACTATACTAGATATATTAGGTTATCGATAGACAAATAATAAACATGAACACATTATAAATTAAAATAAAAAATATCTTATAAAATAATAAAAATAAAAATAAAAATACTTACACGTTCATGTATTCGTTCATTCATTGTGGGTTTTCGTTTTTCAGCTCGTTTCACATTAAGTATTTTAACCAATGGTTTAATTGTAATACCCTAAAAATAATTTAATTATTATTATTTATTAATATATTTTTATGATATTGATTATGAAAAATTCGTTTTAAATTGAATTGTTTGATCTATTTATTATGTTTCACTTTAATTTAATAATAAATTATATTAAAATAAAATTTAAATTTTAAATGAACATTAATCACGAATAATTTTTAATAAAAATAATATGAAATGTCATTACTCTAATAAATACGTATTGAATCGTTGAAATTATATTAATTAAGTAGTATATTCAAAAGCTCAGACTTACACAGCACAACAACACTCATTATATATTTTACATTAAAAATTATTTTTTAAATTTACTTATTCATTCTTAACTATATTCGCGTTTATTTGAATATTAAAATAAATAAATAATTATTCTCGAGAAAATATAAATTTAATAATAATAATAATAATAATAAAAATTTAATTTTTGCGAAAAAATTTCCTCTTGAAGAAAGAAATGTACATATTTATTTGTTTCATGATCCTAATAAATCATTGTAATATCTCATAAGAGTTAAAAAATAAAAACCAAATCTTCCAAATAATATTATTGAATCAATCATAATTTGTCAAATTATGGTTAAGTTGAAGTGGATTATAATTAAAATCTGCCATCTTCTCTTCTTCCTTTTTCTAAACTTTCCTATTCCTCTTGAATATTGACTTGTAATGTAATGATTATGATTTAAAATTTCAATTAATTGAAATAACCATTTTAGAGATTGTACAATATATTTTTGACTAAATATTAATAAAAAAATGCCGAAAATCTTCGTTGAATGAAAATTCTTCAAATTTTTTTTTTTTTAAACTTCGTCAAATTCATAATTAAGTAATTAGAAATTGAGATATTGTATAAAAATGATCACAGCATACCTGAAAAAAGACTGTAAAGTAGATGACCGCGATTGTAGTCGTTACAAACATGGGTTGTAATTTTACATGCTTAGGATTGATTAGTAAGACAAGGGCAAATGCAACGGCCCCTCGCAGCCCACCATAAGACATTACAAATTTTTCAACCTTGTTGAGTTTATGAAGACGAAACCGATTTGCAATTGCAGTTAGAAAAATAACACCTTGAAAATAAATATAACAATAATAATAATAATAATAATAATAATACAGGGTTATTCAAAAAGAAAGAGCAGATTGCAAAGAAGGAAAAGAAAAGATGGAAACATGATTATAACATTAATGGATAGAGAAAAGTTTACAATGTATTATTAGTACGGGTAAAGGTTACAATCATGGCAGTATTTGCGCATTGGCGCTGTTGTTTTTTCTAGTATTATTTTTCGGTTGCTAGTCTGTAGTGAAATGCCCCGGCGACACTACAGAAGAAGTCTATTTGTGTTCTACAATTGGCAAAACTAAAGTCCATTGTTGTAGTTCAGAGATCACATTTTTATTTCTGGGGTTACATAAAAGAGTGTCATATTCCTGATACTCTTGAAGATCTACGACATTAAAGCAGTGAATTCGATAACCAAAGACCAGCTGATTCGTGTATCGCAATAAATGAGCCACCGTTTTGACATTTATTTGCTGATATTGAATGCATACCATAATTGTAAACTTGTAATTGTAAACTTTTGTAGTTTGGAAGAAATACATGTTTGAAATCTGCTCTTTCTTTTTGAATAACCCTGTACTTCTTTCAATTTTTGATTTTAAATAATTTTATGTATAATATAGAGTTATAGAGTAACAGATACAGTTTTTGCTACTTTAATGGTCATTGCCATTTTTTCGACAAGTTTAAAATATAAGGTTCAAGTGAACGAATTGGGAGGATGAGATTTGATTTCGGTGGTTTTATGGTGGAAACGTTGCTAACACTGTGACTTTATTTAGTCAGTATGCCTCGGATGCAGGCCTCCTCAACTCTATTCTCCGTGAAACAAAGTTTTTGGCGCCATCTGGTTATGCTGGCATTCGAAAATATAATAAAAAATCGGACTTGTGTGTGTATTGCGTGTATGTGTTTGGTCTTTGCAAATACCAAACACACAAGTCCGATTTTTTTTCAATAAGTTACTGCCAGCATTCGCATGGTGGAGCCAAAATCTTTGTTTCATCGAGAACATAGAGTTTAGCAGTCTGTTAGATGGTCTGTGCTCGGGTTATAAGTTATAAATGTATATTTTATCATTTTATTTATATATTTTTATGTGTATGTATGTGTAACAAATTAATAAAATCCTTGGTTATTCTGAAAGTAGATCCTTTCTTGATGATAGTCATTGTGAGTAATTAGGATTAAATGCAATTCTAATGTCTGAAATTACTATTAAGTATAAATGAATGGTCAATTTCGATTAAGGGTGGCAATAACTGTATTTGTAATCCAAATTATTTTTTTTAAGTAAAAATTTATAAAATTGCATTTTACTTAATATATGGTAACATTTATTAAAATGAAATAAGATTTTTTTGTCCTTATTCTAAAGTAGTTTAAAAAAAATTATTAAAAATATTATAAACTTTCCAATAACAACACTTTACAACTTTTTTTAACAAGGTCCTTAACAAAAGAAAAATATTCTTTTTTATTTAATTTATCTATTTTTAATAATGTCAGTTTGATATTAAAATAAGAAAATAAATTAACTTTATTTTTTTAATATTATCAGATATATCCTTTCATTATCAAAGCCCTTCAATTCTTATGGCTTTTAATTAAAGCGAATCCATCATGATTAGCCAATACTTTCAATCAATGTTTGCAACGCCAACTAATAACTTCATAAATGTTCAATTTTATAACATCCTTCTTTCAACTTCCCTTAATTGGTAATAACATAAGATATGCATTAGCCAATCTTATATGCCTTGCTCAGGGCACCTTCAAAGAATTAAGAAAGCAATCAATAATATTCATTCATGATGGTTTCTATTTATCGACATATGACGTAATTAAGCAATGTAAAAATTTTGAAATTACAATACAATTATATTTTATTTATTATTATTATATCAATTAAAATTTTTATTTTATTTTAAATTCAATAAAGATGATAATTGTATATTTGGGTATAAAATGGGGTTTTAATTTTTTTCAGAGAAGTAAGTAAAATTCTCTTTTAAAATTATAACCTAAAATCACTCATCAAGGCACGTATATTTTGTAATGGAAAACGAAAACAGAAAACTTTAGATTATTACTAGCTGCTCTTCACACCTAGACGGGGGCTCCGCCCCCTGTACCCCCGAGTGGTACATAGTATTTGGTTGAAAGTAGTAAAAGGTTTTCATCCATTTTGTTTCAATCCTTATATTACATAAAACATTCATTTCTTTTTGTGTTCTTATTCAAAATCTATTTTAATTTAATCAGTAAATTAATTATATATATTATTATTATTGTATATGTTATATCTATCTATCTATGTGGCTCAAAGATACTCGAAAGTTCTTGGCCGCAACAACCACATTTCTCCAAGTGTCCCTATCCTGAGCCCTTGTCCCATCTCTCTTGCGTCCCTTCCTACGCGTCATTGGTTTTCCAAGCGGACGTTTTCCAATCGGTCTCCCCACCAATATCTTTTTCCTCTCCCATTCTAGCCACGTGCCCTGCCTATCGCAGCTTTTTCCCTTTTATAACCCTAACTATTTCTGAAGATGCAGAGAGACCATGCAATTTCTTGTTATGCTGTCTCCCCCATTCCCCGGTGACCTCATCTTTCTTTGGCCAATAAATGCATGGAAGAATCCTATTCTCAAATACTCTGAATCTACTCTCATCTCCCAGGGTCATAGACCATGCCTCCCACCCATATAATGCAACAGGCAAAATAATTTTTTTATATATTCCCTTTGATAATAATTTTGAAGAGATAAGCGTCTTTATTGAAAAGATAACAGGCGTTTCCAGATTGCAACCCCTATTTAAATTCTTCTCAAATATTATTATCCTTCGTGATTACATTCAATTTTTCTACATATTCAAATTCTACATTTTGTATCTTAAGATTTTGTATGTTAATACTCTTCCTCTTTGTTGTTACTAAATATTTTTTCTTATCACTATTAATATCAAACCTCCATTAATTTTCCTCGCTCTCTGCAATTGCAATTTCCTAATCTCCTATTATATTTAAGTCGTCTGGGTAACCTAATATTTTACAATTGATTTCCGCATCTTATTCTTTCTTTACTACCTTCAAGACAAATTTGAAGATCAAAATTTGAAAAAGTTTATGCTGATCTATATTGAGTCATGTGTATGTTTTACTAAAGTCTACAAATAATTAGTGAACAGAAATATTGAATTCGCAGTTTTTTTCCTAATATCTGTCATAATGAAAATATCTTAATTAATGTTGATCGATTTGTCCTGAACCCGCAATGATATCTCCTAATATTTCCTCCGCCTATGGTTCTTAAGTATTTTCTGTTATAATAGTGAAATAGAGTATAATATTTCTTGATCATTACATTTTGATATTTTATTTTCATTGCTAGATTATTATTGAATATTTTTAATTTTAATGAAACTTGAGAAAATGCAAAAATAGAGACTTGAGACAATTTATAAAAATTAACGGCATAAAACTATAGATAAATTACCAATATATACATTCATAAATAGTATTAATTTAAATTAATTGATTTATTTGTTTTTTTATTAATTTTTTTAGATCATAGTTATTTTCCTCCCTTAAAAGAACCTTTCTAATTCTGTGGTGCTAGGGGATTTGAAAATTATTAGTCGCAATATGAAGATTTCGCTTACAGATTCTGTCATGTCCGACCTCCGTCCAACAGTTATATTCTCTCAAGTTTCTTGCTTTTATTAATCATGTGATCTATATATTTAATTTTTTTGATTCATTAAACAAATAAAAATTTTCACTTTGTTAATTTATATAAATTTCAATTTACACTGATTGTGAGTGATACGCTTTGCCAATACTCTGAATAATTTGTGTATAGAAATATTGAATGTTCTTAGCGAGAGATTTTTTAACCTTTCACTTTTAAATAGAAAAGAAGAAATATTCAAATATATAGAAAGAATAAATAAAAATTAAGTTAATATAAATATGATCTAAATATTTTATTAAATTAATTAAAATGGGAACTTTTAGAATAAATGATTTAATTGAATTGATATTTAAATATTAGAATTTAAAATAAAAAGTGAAATATTATAATAATTCTTTGATTGGGAATAGCTATGATAATTCATTGTTTGAAATGATTCCGCTAGAGCCAGTGGGCCACGCCAGGCTCTTGAATGAACAACACGGAGAATTATATAAACTTTAAAAAATTAATTTCTGCGGTTATTGTTTAGATATAGATAAAATTTATAGCCTATGTTACTCTAGGGGTATATAAGAATATTGTGATGTAATTTCATAGAAATCGGTTCAGCCAATTCTGATTCTATAAAATAGTAATTTTCCGGACAGACAGACAGACCGACAGACAGACCGACAGACAGACATGAAAAATTCTAAAGTCACTTTTGGATTCTAGAGGTCATGAAACGCGAAGATATGCAAAAATTTTAAATTCTGAGCAATGTGCAGACAAAAACCTTTTTTTATATATATAGAAGATAATCTGGTGTTTCGGTGGGAGTAGCGCCGAATTAAATAAAAAAGTTATTTAGAAGTTATTTAGAAATATTATTGGTTATTATTATTATTTAATAATATTAAATAAACGTTTGTTCACAAAATACATTTTTTATTGTAGGAATAAAAAGAATATGTAAGATAAATGACAGCGCCGTCACAGCGGATGGTGATAATAAAAAGATCAAGAATCTCACTGATAAATTTAAAAAAAAGTGAATAATAAGAAAGTGTTGAAATTTTATATTTTTTTAAAGAATAACCATTTCTACAAGTTAAATTCAATTAATATACACGATTATATTGTATATTTTTAGTAAACTTTTTTCTTTACTATTACATTTACTATTATTTTATTTTCAACAGGAGCAGCTCGATGATGTTAAATTTCATTTAAATTTTCAAAATTTCATTAGAAATAATGTTTTGATTATCATTTAACTAAATTATCTAATAATTCCATTTGTTTATTTTTTTTCTTTTTACATGAATCATGCATTCTTATGAAAAAGCATTTATTTTTAAATGACACATCATTGACTGAAACACCTCGTAATATTTCCAAGGAGGAAACATGGAAATTGACTTATTGTCAGTCAAGTTAAATTAATAATTCCTTAAATAATTTTTCAGAAACAAAATATTTGATCTGATATATTTCAATAGTTCAAAAGCATTTCAAAAGCATTTTAAGTCGGTTATATAAATTAGGTGTTCTATGATCAGTAGAACGGGTACTATCAACCTTTGCCTTGATTATTTTTATCGGAGGCGCTACTTTTTATCAAGTAGCTTCCTAATTTTAATCCCGGAGGTTGGGTTGACTCCGCCCCCATCTAGAGAACTGTTCTTGCCACGAGTAAATTTAAGTAAAAAGTTTAAAAACAAGACTTGCTAGTAAAGCATTCAAATTTATGATCTTTTAGTATGAGTGTGCCTCAATTCTCGTATTTATATTTTAAAATTAAATTTATTTAATTATAAGTATTAAATATCTTTATTAAAATTTTTAATGTGTATTTGTATTTCAATTATACTATAAACTTTAATCTTCTTCTGATTTTAACATTTGATTCAAATGACAAAATAAAAAAAAATTGATAAAAATATTTTCTTACTTATTCAAATATAAGATATATTTGCAATAAAATTCTTATTCAATTCAAATATTGTCAATAAAATTCTTTATTCTGAAATCTCTACCGTACAATTTCTTACTTTACCTTTAGAACAAAAAAAAACATATAGCAGGGATGAAATTCTTAAGTCTATATATATATTCAAAGTATATATATATATATATTCAAACCAACTAAAATATTTCAAAATTGGGGTATACATTTTTATTATTAAATGATACAATAATGGTTGAAAAATAAATTAAATAAATATTGTAATTTTAAAGTTGCTTAAGATTATTTAATTAATTCTAAGTTAGAATGCAATGTAATATAAGAAGAAGATTGATAAAATATCAATTATATTTGTTTGAAAATTATATTTTTTTCTCTTATTATATGAATGTAATTATTAATAAATTTTTAATTGCTAATAAAATAAGATATATTATAACTTGCAATTTAATGTAAATTAAATTTGTTTATAAATATTTTTATCTATTAAAAAATAAAAAAAAAATACATTGGTAGGAAGAGAGATTGGTTTTACTTACCAATTGTTCTGTATACGGAACAGAAAGTGATTGTGAGGATGACAAACCAGGTGTTCCAATCGTGTGCGTCGTTAACCGTCGCCACCCCCAGGAACATAAAAATAATCGTCTCCGAACCTGAGCTTAACATCTTCATTGCGTATTTTACAGTTGTGTGCGATTTATGCGAAATATTTGCTTCCACATAATTTTTCATTGTAATCCCACAGAAAGTTATTCTAAAATAAAAAAAATATATTATATAATGTATAAATAACGTAGATGTGTTTATAGGTAGAACATGAATGAATTATATTTAATTTAGAAATAAGAAAATTTTCTTCATATACAAATTCAACGTACGGAATTAATAAAAAAGCTGGAGTGTCTCCACTCGACTATCTCGCAAGTTGAATTGGATTAAATAACATGCATTAATTTAAATTAAATTAAATTAATTAAATTATAAATTAAAATTAATAAATAATATTTATTAAACCAGCGCATGTTTGGCTCTTTGTTGATGGCACGTGTTGGCGCGTGAGATTTGCAGTGTTAAAAAATTAATTCTGGTATTTTCAGCAAATAAATCAAGCTGAAATTCTAGATATAGCAGTTTTATACAATTATTAATCATGTGAAGAATTATCAAACATATATCTATTTCTTTAGAAGATAAAAAAATCAAAACGTTGTAGGTAATGACCCTCTTCCGGTTGAGCTACATTTCTCAAAAGTTGATAGAAAACTACGAATTTTGAATAAAGCCCATGTACCAAATTTCATCATTCTAGCTCAAACCGTTTTTGCGTAATCTTGTCTACATACATACACACAGACAGACATTTTTCTCAACCTTAGTGAAAATGATTCAGGAACCTTCAAAACGTATAAAAACATCAAAATTTCAACATCGAAAATTTTCGTGATCGCAATAATATCTCTTACGAGATAGTAAAAAACAATACAAAAATTCTAAATAAGACAATCAATTTTTTTCTATCTTCGTACCTGCTTAACAGCAATTTGATATATTTATCTTATGGAAAATATGCAATTTTGGTGTGATCATTTTTCGACGTGAATTATTATTACCGATCACGTTGAGATGTAGCAACGTAGTATGGTCAATTCTGAATGGTACAAGACCATTTTATTGTCAGAAGTATTCGGAGAAATTTGAATAAAGCAGAAGAAGAGGAGAATCGTTCTTTATTATGAATTCGGTTCAAATAAAGCAATTATGGACTGGTCAAAACTTCGAATTGATGCGTTGTCTTGTTTATTTTCACCCATCAAAAATAAATTACGTGATTAATTCTTTTCGACACTCGAAGAATCAATTAATAGATTCAAAAAGTAAGTGGAAAATTGGTTTAGATGCAAAAATGTAGATTGAGAATATGCTGAAAAATCTATAAAAAATTGTTTTATAATTTTTAGCATTTTTTATAAATAGCAACGCTCATATAAACCGCATACACCACCTCTAAATTTAAGTAAAAATAAACCTCGGACTTTTGTACATCTTACGCAAGGACAACGCATTTCAAGTCGGTTATATAAATTAGGTGTTCTATGATCAGTAGAACGGGTATATCAACCTTTGCCTTGATTATTTTTATCGGAGGCGCTACTTTTTATCAAGTAGCTTCCTAATTTTAATCCCGGAGGTTGGGTTGACCCGGGACTGGACCACGAGTAAATTCAAGTAAAAAGTTTAAAAACAAGTCTTGCTAATAAAGCATTCAAATTTATGATCTTTAAGTATGAGTGTGCCTTGTATACCGTTTTTTCGATTTAATTCAAATTTTGTATCTTTCATAGTGTTTTTTAAAACACTTCCTATTCTTTTAACAATTCTGACACACTCCATTTACCTAATGAACATATTGAAAGAAAAAAAAATTACAAAAAAATCGTTTATTCTAATTAATGATTTTATTTTATTAATCGATATAAAAAATAAATAAAAATAGATGTGAGTGGATTGGAAAAGATACGAATTGATTGGAGGTAGTTCTGGATTTTCAGGTTTGAAATATTAATAATTCAATTTGATTAAAAAAAAAGACTAAATTACTAATGAATATGTAAAATCAAAAAATAATCAATAATAATAAAAAATTTTATAATTTCTTTACAGATTATATTGAATTTAAAACAAAAAAAATAATAAATAAATAATTTTATAAAAAATAATTAATACTCTTTGATGTGATTATCCGTGAAAAAAAAGACTAGAAAATATAAAATATAAAATATAAACCTAAATAAAATGTAATTTAAAAATTGTAATTATGATCATATAACCAATCAGAAATGAATGATATTTATACATATTTTTAATTGAATCTAAAATTATAAAGAAAGAAAAAAAATAACAAAAGTTATAATTTTAATGAAATGGTGTTAATCAATTCGTTTTGGTAAAATTTTTTACTAAATTCTATTTATGTAATAAAATATTAATTGATGTTTTTTCTATTCCAGCTGGAACCCGTTTCAATTATAACTGATGAGAATGATGACAAATAAATTTAATGTTTTTAATTAAAAGCAGAGACCCAACATTTGACAAAAAGAAGCTGTCTATTCAACATGGACAATGTTAAATTAATCTTTAACCTTTAAAAATTGCAGATGTAAAGCACCTCCCCTCTCCTTTCCCCTACGAGAGTGCTTCATTCTATTTTGTTTAATGAAACATTATAAATATCAATCAATTTTAAAAGGAAGCTATAAAAAAAATATTGAATTATTTAAAAAAATCTATAAAGGCATTTTCTTAATCAAGGTAAAATAAATTTAAGTAAAAAGAAATCTTTTTAAAGAATACACTTTACTTAAAATTGCACTAAAAAGTAAAAAATAAAATCACTTTAAAGTGTGTGCGCTCAAATTATAATAACACCAAATGGAAGCAAATGTTTTACGGTGATAAATGTTTTACGGTCTTATTATAATTTGAGCGCACACACTTTAAAGTGATTTTATTTTTTACTTTTTAGTGCAATTTTAAGTAAAGTGTATTTTTTAAAAAGATTTCTTTTTACTTAAATTTATTTTATACTTTTTAGTCGTATTCAGCGCCTCTAGAACTGCTATCGCCATCTATGATTGAAATAGTGAACTATTCCATATTCCGCATATGAAAGTTTAATTAATTAATTACCACTAATAGATAAATAATTCAGTAGATTTTTCAATTGATTCGTGTATTATTAGCAGGAGCAAGCGCGTATGCAAAATTTCAAGTTGATTGAATGACGGGAAGTTGTTGAAATATCGATTATAAAATGCCGCGGACAACCTTCGTACAAACGGAACACCCGCGAAACCGGACAACCCGCGTACAACCGGACAGAGTGAGTTAAGTAAAATTGTATAAAAAACGTTTATAAACATATTTTATAAGGGGAAAATTTAGCAAATTATTTTTTTTAAAAAAATAAATAAATAAATAAACAATTAAAGGGTTTAAAGAAATATTTCGTTTTATTTTTGTAAAGTTTAGGTAGATGTTGAAACTTTGGTGGTTCTGTTTATTCATAAGGGAATTTTGTAAATAAAACCACATATTAAAATTTTATTGTAAATTTATTCAAAAACACAAAAAAATATACACATTATCAAGCGACATCAGAAAGAGCAATCGAAAGGTTGTGCATATTTTTTTATGTTTTTGAATAAATTTACAATAAAATATGTGGTTTTATTTACAAAATTTCCTTATGAAGTTTAGGTAGAATTTTAATTATTATTATCAATACCCTAAATTAAGAATTTCTCTATTAATGAAGTTAAAATTTAAATTCTATTTAAAAAGATTATTATTTAAATCGGTTATTTTTCAAAAATTTATGAGACATAATTGGTATTGTTTTTTAAGAAATTTGAATGAATATTTAAATATTTTTATTGGTTATTAGGGTAGATAAAAATAAAAGTGCAATAGATAAGACTTTTTTTTTTGTTGTTGTTTTGAAATAATTTAAATATTAGATTAGATTGCTTTTCAAGATCAAACGAACGAATAGCCTTGGGGTGGGTGTGAATAGGTTCCTGATGCCACGGGTAGAATATTTGAAATGTTCCTTTTCATGTCAAAATCTGTCCGAAGAAAATTTGACTTTCATCTTGAGCTCTTTCTTTATTTATTTAACAATTATTTATTCAAACGAGAAAAAATGTGGGTATGTGTGTGTCTGGATTTTTCTTTACAAAAACGATGCTTTTTAAGCATCTTTTTCTATTAAATTCAATTCACTATCATGTCTAAGAAATAATTCTTTTAATATAAAAAAAAAAAAAAAATAAAATTTAATTTTCTTCCTAGGTTCTTATTTACCCTTTTATCCCTCATTGAATAAATGAGTCAAAAATTTATTAATAAAAACCAAAATATTTGCTTAAATCCTAAATAATCAAATTAATATCTATTAATGGAACACAAAAAATGTCGGTATATCAAATATTATAGTATATTGATTTTCAATTAAGCTTTTGTTTATTTTTCTATTATATTTATTCTATAATTGCATGAAGGAAGAGAAATAAATTTTATACATGATAGTTTACAATATTTATCAAAATAGAAATAATTAAAATAGATTTTAATTTCTAATATATATTATGTATTATATATTATAATATTATGATAGATGGAAATCAGGCAAAAACAAGTTACCATGAGAGATTTTAGATGAATGAAATTGCCAGTCTATACAAATACTAAATTCTACCATTAAATCTGAGAATAAGACCAGAAATTCAATAATATCAAAAATAGATGATAAACTAATCGGCACATGCATAAATATTGGTGGGATAAGATTTTAGCGAAAAGAGCAAAATTGAATTTAAAATATAAGAGGAGTAAATATATATATTTATTATATCTCATGATTTATAAAAAAAAAATAGTTTATTTTAAAATAAATATTCAGTATTAATTTTTATATTATAAAAAAAGGTGGAATTACGAATATTTTAAATTGGATATATTTTTATTATATTTAGTAATATTATTATATGAGATTGGTTACCGCATATTTATTTCCTAACAGGAATAAATCGATAAAAATAAAATGAACTTCAGAAGTTCATTCATAGAAAAATACAATTGAAAAGTTTTATAATATTATTAATATATATGTATATTATATTATTTTCCGGTTATTCTTCTTATTCAGTTATGATAATTGAAAATAATAATATAATTTGAAATTTTATTCCATTTAAGAAACAATTGTGAAAAACAAGTTGTAAATTTAGCTAAGGAATATTTTATAATGAAAATATTAATATTAATAGTAAATTAGATTTTGCGTCAGTTATTTATTTACCTTAACTTATATATCTATATTAAATTGTTATCATTATTTATTCAATGACATAATACAATATATTATAAATTGATTAAATATTCAAATTAATAAATTATAATTTATCTTGAAATACGAATGAAGAGATTAAATGGCTTAACTTGTACAATCATCGAAGTTTAATAGGAAATGTTCATGAAAAAAGATTAAATCAAATTCTTATAAAATAAATAATAATTTTTATCATTTAAATTTTATCATAAAGGTTATTTCGAAGGAAAGGAATTATAAAATGAATGAACGGAATCAACCACGAGAAACGGGAATACAAGATAAAAATTATAAGTGTCTTTAGTAATTAAAAAGCCTTTAAATAAAGAGTTGAATTAAATTAGACTCAAGATAAATTGAATTTCTTATTTGAAAAATCATTATCCTATCATATATAATTTTATTATACCAGAATCGTATAACGGAGTCTGTGGTTAATGAATTCGATTGCAAATTTTAATGAGAATGAATTTTTTTCCCAAGATTTCAAATGTTAAATTTAATAAAGAATAATGTGGGAATGTGAGTCAGAACTGTTCTACATTTCAATGTATGATTTCAGGTTTTTTTTTATAAATAAGTTTTGAACAAAAAGCATGTCATCAATCAACATTTCAATTCATTTATTTGTCATTTGCTTTTTATAAATGTTGTAATGAAGACATTACTATTTTCATTATTTATCAAATTTATATTTTGATATCTCACTATTTAGAATAGAAAATTTAGAAAAGATTTAGAAATTAATATAATATAATTATTAAATTATTCATATCTATTTTAATTATTTTAATCCAAATTTCATGATCTTATTAAATTGTTAGGTTTGAAGAATTAATTTCATACTTTAAAAAAAAATTATTTATTTTGTTAATCAATACAAATTTCGAATTTAAAAAATTTCAATAATCTTAAAAAAATATTTATTTTTTCATGTTTATTTTAATATTCACAGTTAAGAAAAAAATATTATCTTTGAATGTTTGAAAATATAAATTTTAGGAATAGAAATTAGATAGATTGTTTTTGCGATTTTTTAAATTTCTTATTTATATTTACCACAAAACAATTTTAATGTTTTTACAATAATAATCTTACAGAGAAGACGCTTATCCATTTAGTCATTAAAATTACATATTTACAGTCCTTTTCATACATTCTAATGATTATGCAAGTGAAAGAATGAAATAAATGGCATAGTATGTATAAATGGTAAGAATGGATATTTAGTAGAATCAATACTAAAATAAATGGATCCTACTATTTCATCCTTTTCAAATTTTCTAATTAAGAATTTTCTAATTAAAATTTTCATTGGTTAATCAAATATAATTTATTTGTATGATGTGTATAATAAATATAGGATTTAAAATAATATATCGGCACAAATTAACAGGATAGGTAATGCAAGTATATGATCTTTAATGAAATCAGTTATTAACATAAATAATGAGCCTAGAATAGAGTCAGATAAGATTAATTATAACAACATCATTAAAAGCAAAAAGTGATTGTATAAAAAAAAATTAATTAGTGCTAACTAAATGACCTCAAAAATAAATATAAATAAGGGAGTATATATATAAGTACAAGAAGTACAAGAAATTCGTCTGATAAAGGGTAAAAAAAAAGAGATATTTCGAATTGTTTCTTTACCATTAATTACTATATCCATATATGGTTCCAGTTAATTATTATTAATACAATTGTCGTTATTTTTACATTTTAATTACAAAATTATACGAAAAATATACTGTATTTAGAATCTATTCTTTTTTCTACATTAATAAAAATATTTTATTTTTGTTAATTATTATCTCGCTAGAGATCACGAAAATTTTCGATGTCGAGATTTTGATGTTTTTAAACGTTTTGAAGGTCCTTGAGTCATTTTCACTAAGATTGATCAAAATGTCTCTCTGTGTGTGTGTGTGTGTGTGTGTGTGTGTGTGTGTGTGGACAAGATTACGCAAAAACGATGTGAGCTAGAATAATTAAATTTGGTACACGGGCATTATTCAAAATTCGTAGTTTTCTATCAACTTTTGAGAAATGTAGCTTAACCGGAAGAGGGTCATTACCTACAACGTTTTGATTTTTTTCCTCTAAACTGACCGTAAAAATAAACATAGTTTGATAGTTTTTCACATGATTAAAAATGGTATAAAACTGCTATATATAGAATTTAAGCTTGATTAAATCACTGATAGTACCGGAATTATTTTTTTAAATTTTTTAACACGTTGACACGTGGCGTATGACGTGGTGTCACCAACAAAGAGCCAAGCACGCGCCTATTTAATAAATATTATTTATTAATTTTAATTTTTAATTTAATTAATTAAATTCTATTTAAATATAATATATGATAATTAATCAAATTCAAATTTGCGAGATAATCGAGATTTTTTTTATAATATTAAATCTCTGGTTTATCGAGCAGTACTTGAAAATTTGTATTCGGTATGACGTATTTTTAAGAATATTAGGTAGAATATTAATAATTATATCGTCCATTACCTTTTATTTGATCAATCAAAAATGAATAATAATAATAAAAAAATATAATAAATTCAAAAATTAATTAGATTTTTTGCGAAGGTTCATAACAGTGAATATAATGAACATGGAAAAATATAATTTTTTAAAATTATTGAATTCAAAATTTATCCCACAATAAAAACTTTGAAAAATAATGCAAATAGTAGTATCTTTCATTATAAAATTATATATTTATAAATATAATATTTATAAAAGCAAATGAATTTCTAAAAATGAAGTCAGATTGAATGGTATGTATATACCTACATACAGTTTCTAGTTCTAACTGATTCACACATTCCCACTTTTTTCTTTATTTAATTCAACATGTGAATTCGCACGCAACTTTGGAACCGTTCATCATTTAATCTCGATCAGTGATCTTGTTTAATTATTTTCATTGGAGAAAATGAATCTTAAATTGATCGCATAGATAGCAAGTAATTTTATAGGTGTGAGAATTTTTCTTTTTTCGCTTTTTTTCCTCCAAATTATGGTTTATAAATCTTAAAACAAAACATTACTAATATATTGTTCTATAATTTTGAAAAATCGCTAAATTAATTAAATATCCGTTATTGCTTAGAAATTAATATATTTTTTGTGAATTATTAGTGGTTATACTCGTATGTAATGTACATATATATTTTTTCCCATAAAGTTAAATTATAATTTTAATTTCATAGAATTGATTTATAACGTTGGTTAATTTAAAAAAATATTACTAATGTATCGAAAAAACTTACGCAAGTATTCCGGAAAGATGGAAGATTTCAGCATTTAAATATGCGAGGTAGGCCATAACAAAGATAAAGATGGGCTCAATCACGCGCACCTCGTGGGTGTATTTGGTGACGAGGCCAGTGAGGAAGCCCCAAATCACGCCAATGAGTGTGCCACCAAGAGCCACCACGAAGAAGGAGACGAAGCCACTAAGGACATCATTGTACTCGATGATTATAAATTCTAATTCTGTATACGATTCAAACATATGGTACAAAACCTGAAAAAAAACAAAAAACAAAATCTTAATAGAAATATTATAAATAAAAAAAATATGTTATTTGTGTTATATATATGATTATTATCAAATAATTATATGTAAAGGAGGCAGCTAGCCGAGAGTGTAGCAAAGCAATTTTCTACGCAAGAAGTCGGCGTTCGATTTCATCTAAGAATAAATTTTTCTAATAAAATTCAATTTAAGATCAGCTGCCACTGTAAGTTCCTGGTTCTATACATGCGGAAGGCAACGGGAAACCACCGCATTAATATACCCAAGAAAAATCGTCATGACTGAGCAACTTCTAAGACTATCCTGATAGCCAAACTCTGAAAGGGAGGCGTACCTTAAGAAGAAGAATTATATGTAGACTAGCTGATCAGAGCGCCTTCCAGGCGCTCTTCACACCTAGACGGGGGCTCCGCCCCCTGAACCCCCGAGTGATACATAGTATTTGGTTGAAAGTCTGTATGTAAAAGGTTTTCATCCATTTTGTTTCAATCAGTATAAGTAGATAAGACATATATTTGTTTTCTTAGAAAATATATATTTTAATTTAATCAGTAAATTAATTATATATTATTATTGTATATGTTATATTTATCTAACTCTGTGTCTATACAGTTTTCGAAAGTTCTTAGCCGCAGCATCCACTTTTCTCTAAGAGTCCCTATCCTGAGCTACAACCAAATCCTACCCTGTCCCATCTCTCCCATGTCCCTTCCTTCATTGTCCACCCACCTTGATCTTTGGTCTTCCACCGGATGTTTCCCAATATTTGCATGTGTGTCTGCATACATATCTACGTATATGATAACTGAACACTTAATAATAATAATAATAATGTATTAAATGAATATAATTGAAATTTTAGTTTTAATTGCACTTTTTTTTTTGGTTTTTATTTTTATTTATTTTTATTGGAATTATTACAAATAATAATAATAATAATATACCGTTTAATACGTGAAAATAATAATAATAATAATAATAATTTATTAAATTAATATAATTGAAATTTTATTTTTTATTATTACATTTTTATTTTTATTTTTTACCGACCGACGATAGTAAGGGAGGTATTGTTTTCACACCAAATTTCACATGTGGAGATTTTTACATATCTCCACGAATATTTCTTAATTTAAAATTATATATAAGTCACCCAGCCATTCATGACGTCACAGCCTGGTCTTACATATATATTACAAATAAAATAAAATTAAAAATATTTATGTTATGTCCATATCTGTTTTTTTATTACATTAATAGATATATTAAAATTATTTGAAATGGTTTCTGTAGCTGGAAATTAATTTACTTCAAACCGTCGGTCGGTTCGGACCTGGCCACAGGTCAACTTATTTTGTTAATAATTTATTTTTATTTTTTATTTTTTTTGTTAATAATTATTACATTTTTATTTGTTCGAAAATTATTTCTACTTTATTAATTGTTAATAGTTATTACATTTTAATTAACAGTTTTCGGAATAAGTATATTCTCTTATTTTATAGAGATTTTTATTGTTTGTCTCAAAAGTCTACCTACAATATTTCATTACCATTGTATGATTCAAAATAAAATTCAAAATATTTAATAGAACATGACATGATCTTAGTATTTTTCCCATACCAGAATATTTGCTAATATTACATGTTGGAGTTCCAATTACCTGCATATTTAATGGCAATTTCAATGCTGAATATACTTTTAAATAAAAAATTAAAAAAATTTGAAGTAAATGGAATTATTATACTTAATAAATCTATATATAAATTTAATATATATTCAAACAATAATTGAAACAATATAAATAAAACGATTCAATATTTTACTTACATTGTGATTTATATTTCTATTTTTATTACAACTGTTATTATGGGTTTGTTATTTTTGACAGTTTAAAAAAAATTAAAAATATTTGAATTTTTAAGTTTATATGTAGCGCCATCTGTCGATAGTTTTGTGACACTACAGACTTTTACCAAAATATTACTAATTAAATTAATTTTGGATTTAATTGAAACAATATAAATAAAACGATTCAATATTTTACTTACATTGTGATTTATATTTCTATTTTTATTACAACTGCTATTATGGGTATGTTATTTTTGACAGTTTAAAAAAAATTAAAAATATTTGAATTTGGAAAATTATATGTAGCGCCATCTGTCGATAGTTTTGTGTAACTACAGACTTTTACCAAAATATTACTAATTAAATTAATTTTGGATAAATTAATTTTGGATTTAACTACACTAAAACCTTCCCTGGGATGCCCACAACAGTCCCTGAAAGTTTCACCGTAATCGGACTGGTAGTTTTTGAGTCTATAAGAGACAGACAGACACACAGACACACAGACATTGCCTTTTATATATATAGATAGATAGATAGATAGATAGATAGATAGATGCATCATATATCACATTTAACATATACATATTTAATCTATCCATCTCTATGGCTATTGGCAACTCAAAATTTCTTAGCCGCAGAAACCACATTTCTCATCCAACCACATTAACCTTCCAAGTCCTACCCTCTCCCATCTCTCTCACATCCCTTCCTACATTATCCACCCACCGGGTCCTTGGTCTTCCAGGAGGACGTTTCCCAATCGCTCTCCCCACCAATATATTCTTAGCCATTATTTCCTCTCCTATTCTAGCCACGTGCCCTGCTCATCACAGCATTCTCAATTTTATAACCCTATGTCTGGAATAAATACAATCGCGAATATAGTAAATATTTTTGGTTTTGTTTTAAAACAATGGTTACAAAACAAAATCCAGATTTTTTTTTTTTTAAATTTTTAATTTTCCATTGAATTTTTATTTTATTTAAAATATATTAGAAATTTTATTGTTTTATATATTAATACAATTAAGTATTTAGATTAGTTCCCTACGTGTTCCTCATTTCAGGAAGGTGAGAAACATTTGAGTTAATGAAAGATAAATTTTTTTTTCCGATTATGGCTCTAAAAAAAGGTAAAATTTTTTGCTCTTAAACATTTGCGATTCTTCAATATGGCTCTAAGTATCACCAAGTGTGGCCACCCCAGATTTATTCTATATAATAGACATACTAGATATAAATATCTATCACTACGAACAGTTTCATTTAAATCATTTGATTATCCCCACCATGACCACCTCTTCTTGGAACATTTATCTGCCTCTCGCCTGAAGATAGCTCCATTTATTTTCAGTCTTCTTAAAAGACACTTTTAATCAATAAATTTCCACTATATAATGAATCACTTTTTTAGACAATTTCATGATTAATTCATGTATTACCATATAAGAATCCAAAATTTAAGAAAAACATACAAACAATCATTGTTTACTAATATAACTATCTATAAATTATAATTAATTATTTAATTATATAATAAATCAAAACTCGTTTGAAGAAGAATAAAGTGAATAAAAATTATGCTTGTTCTCAATTTTGAAATTAAAATTTAAAAATATTATTTTATATGATAATATATTATTATAATACATGTAGGTATTATTATTTTTCAAAAAGCTATACTTAGGTAACAATAATAAATTCATAAATTTATTAATTAGTATATTTCTTAGTTAGCATAATCAATTTAAAATAAATATAGAAATATTTAATAATTGATTCTTAATAAAAGAATAAACAATCAAATTAATAAAAAATTTGAGATCACTAAAAATAGAGAAATTTGGTTCTAAAATTTATAAGAAATACATTTAACATTAAATCTCAAAATTAGATCATCCTAAAAATACAGATTCTAGTTGATAGAAAATAATTTATTTATATGTAATATTTTAAATACATACAGTTTAGTTGCAGAAGAAATTTAAATCATCTTTTTGTTTATTTACATAAATCTAAACTTTTTTTTGTAAGTATACAAAATGTAACTTGTTTTTGTAAGTTTATAAATAATCAACTAATGTTTCAGAAACTTTAAAACACTTAGTCAGAATTGCTGGTGGAGAGGTTTGAAGTAGAATGAGAGGTTAATAAAATAAAAGTTCATATATGGTTCCTTTTATTAAAAAATTTAAGAAAGATTAGAACTTAAAAAAAGAAAGAAAATCTCACTAAACGAATCAACACTTTTATTAAAATTGATAATATTGTAGATAAAATGGAAGAGATTCCAATAATATATTCTTCAAATGAAAAACGCAATAATTTTATTTTGTTTTGTTATAAGATATGCAAATGAATTAGTTTTGAAATTATTATTAGAACTATATAAAAAAGAGATATTTAAAGTTTAATTAACGCCTACGAAAAATCATTAAGTTATAATTTTTATTTAATTTATTTTTATTTTATTGAATGTTAAATATAGTAAAGAATTGATTTCGATTGATTTGTAAAGAAAATGAAATTATTAGAAAGTGTTCAAAAGAACGATTACTGCCTGTTCTTGTCATTTTTCAATTTTTCCATCATTTCATATTTATTCGTGCTTTGATTCATGTTTATTTTTTATTTTAATTTAGAAATGAATTTCTTTCCAATTATGATTCATGATGCAGATGTTTCTCATGCTGTGAACGATTGGGGTGAATAAAGAGGTGGATATGGTCCCCTCTCTTGTAACTCAGAAGAGGGAAGGGATTAAACTCCCTTGTGCCAGATGTTAGTTTCACAGTTACATTCAAATCCGTTTGTCAAATAATACTAATACGTTGGGATAGTTTTTTTTTTTTTAATATTTTAGAAATTTATATTTTAATATTTTGAAATGTATTTAAATAGATATATTTCAATTATATATTATATTATTATATAATATTATATAATATATTATATTATTATATAATATTATATAATATATTATATTATATTATTATATAATATTATATAATATATTATATTATATTATATAAATATATATTATCAGAAATTATTTCTGGGTTATTTCCACGTTTAATTGTGATATTTGGTTCTCGGTACGTCTCGACACCCATTTTGGCTCTATTTTCAAGTGAGTTTATTAAGGAGGGATTTTTTTTTGGGATTCTGGGTCTTAGTTTGTGTGACCAAGAGTCGATGAGATTTTGGGTTGAAGGCACATAATTCCAAAAATTTCCTTCCTAAATTAATGACAATGACTCCAAAAAGATCACCGAATCGTATGAAGACCCAAATTTCACATTTAAAAGTGAAAATAACCTGGAATTAATTTCTGATAATATATATATATTTGTATTTTTGAAATATTAAACCACTCTAAGGATTTTTTGAATGCACACCATAGATAATATTTATAAAAAAAATCGATCTGTATTGGTTTCAGCCTCGGAAAAAATCATCTTTGTTAGTTTTTTCTTAATTTAAAATAGGAATTTTAATAATAAAAAAAATGGCTTCCTTAAATACAAAATATTATAAATAAAATAAAATTAAAAATATTTATTTCAATAATATTTCTAATAAAATTACGAAATATATATTATGTTATGTCCACAGGCCATACTTTTCTGTCTCAGTGCTTTAATACCTACATTTAAGTGATGTATGTTTTATGACTATTTTTTTAAATTTATTTTCTTTTAAATTATTTGATATTGTTTCATATATTTTGTCGTTTATTTATCTTAAATATTCTTAGTTCATAAGGAATAATTTGTTTAAAGTACCGAGCCGCGGCCCGGTAAACCAGGTATTATATATAATATTATATATTATATATATATATATAAGTATATTATAAATATGAATTATACTAATTAAAAGAAATTTTAATTTTAAAATAATAAGACAAAAATAAAATCTAAGTTTATATATAATATATATATATTATAATTAAATATTTTATTATTCTTTTAATATAAATTTCACTAAATTTTTTCTTTAAATAAATTTAAACGTAAAGAAGATAATGGTTTAATCCATATTAAACACTTAAATATTATTTCAAAAAGGATTGAAGGGAATAAAATATAAGTATAAATGGATGTGTGTGAATTCACTTTACAATTCTTAATTGAAACTGCATGTTGAAATAAAAAAGTGAGAAATAAATTGATTTGTGAAATAATAGCGGTGTGTCCCTATTAGGAGTGATTAGCTTGATATTGTTAGTCTGTTTCAATGCAATTAATTAACCCTAATCTACGTTATAAGTTAGAAGTTAGCTTCTGTCTGAATCCCTGAAACAGATTAAACCCTTAAATTGAATGGGTGATTATGGTTTACCAAGAAAAAGAGGAGTTCAAATGAAGATTAATTATGAAATTCATTTTCATTCTAAAGATTGCCAGTTACCATATGTATGAGCATATGGGATTTTAATGAAATGACCATTTTTATTTGATAAAAGGGTTATTTGAGCGTAGTATAATTACTAAATATAAAAAAAGTATCTACTTACAACAGTTACAGCATCATTGAGCAACGATTCACCAAAGACAACAATATAGAGAATTTCATTAACATGGATCTCTTCAAAAACAGCGAGGACGGCGACTGGATCCACTGCAGAGATGAGTGCAGAGAAGAGGAGCATGTCAAGAAGTGGAGTCTCGCAAGAGAAGAGTCCTGACTGCCCCACAGCCCACAACGATACCCCTACAAAACAATAGTCCCAAATAGATACTAAAATGGATCATTTCAAATTATTATAGATAACAACACAATAATAAATATAATGATTAAATGTTTATATTCTACTAATTAATATCGCGTAATATGTAAATCATTAAAACAATAAAATAAAATAAATAAATAAATAAAAATTTATCAAATTGAAAAAATTAACTTACTCTTCAAAATTAATATATTTTATGAAAATAAATAAAGTTAGTGAATAATTTTATATTTATAAGATAAAAATATGTAACGAATTCAAGTTTTTGAAATTGAAAAATATTTCACGATGATGTATAGTGATGGAAAAATCTGGAATGTCTCCACTCGACTATCTTTCATTTGAATTGGATTAATTAACATATATTATATTTAAATTAAATTTAATTAAAAAAATAAATTTACAGTATAGTATTGTTATTCAATTAAATTAATTAATTATCATATATTAAATTAAATTTAAAATCTTTACTTTCATTTTCAAGTCAAAATTTAAAAATTTAATAATTTAATTTGCATGGTTAACTCTTTGTTGTTGACATCACGTCACGTGCTGGCGCGTGATTGTAAGTCAACGTGTTAAAAAAGTTAAAAAGTTAATTCCGGTATTTTCAGCGATTCAATCAAACTGAAATTCTATATATAGCAGTTTTATACAATTTTTAATCATGTAAAAAATTATCAAACATATATCTTTATTTTTACGATCACTTTAGAGGAAAAAAAATCAAAACGTTGTAGGTAATGGTCCTCTTCCGAATCAAAAGTTGATAGAAAACTACGAATTTTGAATAATGCCCGTATACCAAATTTCATGATTCTAGTTCAAACCGATTTTGCGTAATCCTGTCTACATACACATACACACACACACACACACACACACACACACACATTTTTCTCAACCTTAGTGAAAATGACTCAGGGACCTTCAAAGCGTATAAAAACATCAAAATCTCATCTTCGAAAATCTCTCGGACGAAATAGTAAAAAGAGAGCGCGAGTTAACTAATTTAATTTTGAATGATTATCCGTTTTATGTTACTATGATATTAAAAGCTAATTTCATTATTTTTGTTTCACATATTAATGCTGTTGAGAAAGGCGCTGCACTAGAATAGATGTTCTCCAAAAATGAAAATGTTTCTAAAAATGGTATACGGTAAGATTATTAGAGGGAATTCCAATGATAATGGAAGTGACGACATGGAGATGATTAGGGTTGATTGAAATTCTATAGAATTCGAATATAATATCATTACAATAGGAATAATTGGAGAATATTTGGTTAACTAATTTAATTATTTAGAAACACCAGAAAGATAAAGGTATTATTTTTATATTATGTAGACAAAAATTAAATTTGAAAAATACATTATAAAATTTAAGAAGAAAATTTTTTAATTAAATTCTCAATGATGTTTCAAGTTTATATGATTAGTATTTGCTTTGTATTATGTGTTATTTCAGTTGAATCATTTAAGAACAAGACTGATGATATAACAGATGAAATGCGCATAAAGCGTAGAATTTTTCAGGCGCGTAATGCGCATAATTCCATCGATAGTTTAATTAAAAACTATTCTTAGAAAATTGTATATTTTTTAAATTTAATTTTAATCCATATCATTTAATAAAATTTTTAAATTAGTGCCTAATATTTTAATAAAATTATTAAAGGAAATATGAGAATAATAATTAGGAAGTTTTAGTTCAATAGTTTTTCCAGTCTTTCTGAAGCTCACAGAAACATAAACGTATAAATTCACATTCATGTATGTTCATTATACATGCCTCGAAGTTACATTTCATCATGTTTAATTAATTATTATAAAAAATATATAATTAAATAAAATTTTTATATTTTTATATAATACATTAAAGAAAATCAATATTTAAATGAAATGAGATAAAATTAATGAATATATACATACATTACATATGTTTATATGTATGTAATGGACAATTAAACTTTTTGGAAGGGCCGAATTTCAATTTCACAAACCATTGACTTTTTATTTTATTAACTTTCCGAGCGTTACTAATGTAGTGTAAAGGAAAATATTGGACAATGAAGTTTTAATATTTCTATAAATTTGAAAGTCTCAGAAATTAATTTCTTGATCATTGATTTTTTTTTCTCCAAAATCGTATGTTTGTATAATAAAGGTTGTGAATGTGTGTGTATTATTATTTAGTACATACGTGTGTGTTTGTCTGATTGAATTTCAAACTGGTGGGAAAGTAATAATAAATCACCAAGAAAACGGATACTAATATTTTAGGGTAAAAATGAAAATTCAGAATTTATGATTTTATCTATCTTCTGCTAACATTATTCCTATTAAATATTTATATAAAAGTATTTAACAAATAAAAAATATAAAGAATGTTTGTTTTTTATTTGTTAAATAAATAATTTTTATTATATTTATTTTGAAAATTTACTTAGGTAAATATTAAAATATAGGCTAATCATGAATTTTGAAAAATAATAGAAATATTATGGGCAGTGGTGTTGCGCTAATTTTGTTTTTTACCGGAACGCGTTCCGGAAAAACAAGCCGGTTCGTTCCGGTTCGGGTTCGGTTCAAACCCTCGTTTATAATAATACATATAAAAATTCGTCAAATATTAGAAAAAAAAAATCAGCAATTCTTTTTAATTTTTTTTTTCAATACGTCAGCCAATTCTTGTTATCAGAAATCATCTTTAGTTCCGGAACGCAAAAAGGAAGTACCGAAACGACGTTCTGGAGCGTTCCGTGCGTTCCGGGCTCGACAACACCACAACACCACTGATTATAGGTATGTAGATAAAGAAATTTTAATTTTTAAAAAAAAATCAAAAAATTTTAGCTGTAGTCAGACACAGAACTAACCGACGATTTAAAAATAATTAAAAATAACATTATATATATAAATGGATTTTTTTATTTCACCAGTTAGTTTAATGTAATAACAATGAATTGGGGTCGAATTAAATTTTAGGTCATTTTTAATTCGACCTATACATATGTATATATATATATAATTATTATTTTATTTAAGCCCCGGCCGGACGCATTGGATTCGAGCGCCAGGTACATAGTCGCAGCTCGCACGCTGGCTGTGTCATTAGAAAATTAAGTATATTGCCCGAGTTTAAAATTTTTAAATTTTTAATTTGTTTTTTCTCTGAGTTGATTTTACGCTGAGCGCTAGTATATTACAGAAATATTACAAATATCGATTTTTTAGTAAACATAATTTTTGTGTAGAAATTATCAAAAAAAAAATATTTTTAAAACTTGAATTAAAATGACTAAATTATATTATCTTGGTTTTTATTTTTAGTTTAATTACTCAATTACTATATTTTAAAGTGAACAATTTCCGACAATGAATATAAAATTAATAATTTGTAAACTACCACTTCCGGTTTTCGGATATACATCAAAAGTTGATGAATTCATTCTACTGATGCATTAAGTAAATATATCAAATTTTATTAACATCCGTTTAGCCGCGCGAGTTCAAGCTATACTCGTCTATAAACACCCAATGGACGAACAGACAGACTTCATGCTAACAAAATGCATGATTTGTGGAGATATGTAAAAATATGTAAAAATTTCCTCATGTGAAACAATAGTTTCTCTTCCTATCGTCAATCAGTAAAAACATCATCTTATTGATTTGATGGGTGCTGTGACCATAAGAACATAACATAAATTTATTTGAATAGATTTTCATTAAAAAAAGATAATCTCAACAATAAAATTCATTAAAAAAAAAATGATTTAATTAAAAATAGATTATAAATGAAAAGTTTATTGACAATATTTTTTTATAATATATTTTAAGAAAGCGTTGATGAGAATGTAAATCGATAATTTTTAAATTGAGTTTTAAAGAAGCCATTAAAAAAATTACAACTTAATTATAACATGTGATATCGAAATCTTAAGAGTTTTCGTAAATACAAGGAGAAAATTTATTCTTTTTTACCTTTAAAATCCTTTTAATATAAATTCATTTATTTTTTTTATGAATTTATTATAGTAGGTATAATTTATAATAATTTAATTAAATGAAATAGGGTTTCAAGGAAACAAAGAATAATGGCGTAGGATTAAATCTTAGTTTGAATTTTACGTGGAAAAAATTTATTGTCATTAAAAGAAAATTCAAAAGAATTTCTATGTTGTGAAATTTAAAATCAAATTTCATATTATATGTTAAACAAACATTACTTTATCGATTATATTTTAAGAATATGAATCAATACCAATTTTAAGTTGTGGTATGAAAGAAAGTATTTTAAAGGAGATTTTATAGTGTTAATTCGAATATCTAAACAAAATTTAAATGTTTTCTAGGTAAAAAATGTAACCTTATAAATGACTCAATTCGTGGATTATAATTTTACAAAGTTTTCTTCATGTTACTAGTTAAATTAATTTAATTTATTGTAATTATAATTATTTTGTATAAGACTTAAATTTAAAGCGTACTGAAGGATCATTGAGAATAAATTTAACTCCTATTTTTTATGATTTATGAGATACATTAAAACTTTTTGAACAATAAGCAAAAATATTTTGCAAAAGTATATACCTCCCTAACTTATAAAAGAATGAACCTTATTAAACTTTATAGTAAAATTTTCATTTTTTTTTAATCGCTAAATTAATTTAAAAAATTTATTTATGCATTTTGACATTTATAAAAAAATTTTTATAGAATATTTATTTTATAAATCGTGAAAAAGTAATGACTAATAAAGAATTGAAACAATATGAGAGGAAAATAAATTATATTAGTACAATAAACAAAATTATTTTTGTTTAATAATTATTATGAATTATGAAAATTTTTTAAAGTTCATGTATTTTATATAAGTTTAAAGCAGGGATTCTCAGCGGGGTTCAGGTTGGCCCCTTGGGAGTCTATGGAGCTTTGAATAGGATTGACAGAACCTGAGGTGCCTAAGAGATGGCGAAATTTCATTTCAATTACTATAAAAAAATAAAGGATTTTTATAATAACTAAATAAAAAATTAGCTGGAGTGTCTCCACTCGACTATCTCGCAAATTTAAATAACATATATTAATTTAAATTAAATTAAATTAATTAAATTAAAAATTAAAATTAATAAATAATATTTATTGAACCAGCGCATGTTTGGCTCTTTGTTGATGGCATCAGTTCAAGTATTGGCGCGTGAGATTTGCAGTGTTAAAAAATTAATTCTGGTACTTTCAGCAAATAAATCAAGCTGAAATTCTAGATATAGCAGTTTTATACAATTATTAATCATGTGAAAAATTATCAAACATATATCTTTATTTTTACGGTCACTTTAGAAGAAAAATGAGATGAGCTACATTTCTCAAAAGTTGATAGAAACAACGAATTTTGAATAATGCCCATGTACACATAATTATTAATCATGTGAAAAATTATCAAACATATATCTTTATTTTTACGGTCACTTTAGAGGAAAAAAAACCAAAACGTTGTAGGTAATGACCCTCTTCCGGTTGAGCTACATTTCTCAAAAGTTGATAGAAACTATGAATTTTGAATAATGCTCATGTACCAAATTTCATCATTCTAGCTCAAACTGTTTTTGCGTAATCTTGGTTACATACATACACACACACAGACAGACATTTTTCTCAACCTTAGTGAAAATAATTCAGGAACCTTCAAAACGTATAAAAACATCAAAATCTCAACATCGAAAATTTTCGTGATCGCAATACTATTTCTTTCGAGATAGTAATAAACACAAACAATTGTCAACGTTACCTGCTAGTCCCCATAGTTTTAGTATTTATTAAAAAATAATATTTATTACATTTATATACTCGTATATTTATATAATCGTCCATGTTTTAAGGTATTTTTTTAAAAATATCTTATAGAATTTTTGTTTTAAAATTTCAATCAAAATAAAATATCATTTAACTTAAATAGTTTTTTTTTTGATTGAGTTAATTTTTTGTAATTTAATATTTTCCAATAATTTTTATATAAATAATTAAAATATTTGATAATATTTCTTATTAATCGAAATTTGAACTTAATATAAAAAAACAGTATCAAAAAATTATCAGTTTCAATCGCGAGATTAATTTTTACCGACCGACGATAGTAATAGAGATATTGTTTCAGTTAGGAATGCCTATTAATCATTTATGAAATTAATAATTGATAATATATTTAAGTTTTATTAATAATCTATGTATTAGCTCTATAACTACTAATGTAATAAAAATATTTACTTTTTTGTAAAATTGTTAAAAATATACTCTATTAATCTACAGTATTTACTTGAATTTTTTTTTCTGTTTTTGTTTTTTTTTTTTTTGGAAGTTTGTATGTTTAATTTTGTTTTGGGTGTAAGTTGTAAAATCTACCACAAAAAGGGTAATAGAAATATTATATAATTTGTATAAAGATTCCTCCAATAAATAAATAATCTTATCTTATTATGCTAATTAAAATTGTTTGTTTCTATGTTTGTTTAGCCATGGGTTCTCAAGAAAAAGTGACATTTTACCTATACAAGTAGCGTTTCCTTTTTACTGACCGACGATGGTAAGGGAGGTATTGTTTTCACACCAAATTTCACCTATGGATATTTTTAGGTACATATCTCCACGAATCATGCATTTTCTTAACAGAAAAAAGTATTTTTAGCATGATGTCTGTCCGTCCGTCCGTATAGATGTGTACAGCCTGAACGGCTCAACGGATTTTGATGAAATTTGGTATATTTACTTAATACATCAGTAGGATGAATTGATCAACTTTTGGTGCAAATCCGGAAACCGGAAGTGCTAGTATTGCCGATCGAAGAGAGGAAGTGAAGGGTTATTTTCATATCAAATTTCACGTGAGGACATATCTCCACGTGTTATGCACTTTGTATTGGTTTTATCCTCGAGAAAAATCATATTTATTAGTTTTTTCTTGATTTAAAACTATATGACGTCACCCAGCACTTCATGACGTCACAGCCAGCCCTTATATATTATAAATAAAATAAAATTAAAAATATTTATATTATATCCATATCTATTTTTTTTTACATTTAAAATATCAGTTAACAGGAAGTAGCACTTTATTCTATATATATATAAATGTTACCAAATATCAAATTTGACACCAATAAACTAATACGAACTGGCTCTTTGTCAATACCAAGTTTACACATTCTAAATATTCATTCACAACTCTTTATACCTATTTATATGCGGGAAAGTCTAGGGGAGGACACTCCCGCTTATTTTATATTTAAAATATTTTAAAATTTTTTATTTAATTTCGAAATAAAATTAAAAATATATATTTTAATAATATTTTATAATTATAAATTACGATATATATTTATCATTCTTCCAATAAAAAAAAAATATTCATGTACTTAGAAACATACCTAATAATCCCAAGTTTCATTCATTTTAATCAGATTGATGCAATGATGCAACATTTAATAATTGTAATAAATAATTAAAGAATTGTATATCAGCTCGGTCAATCATATGCATAAAGAATAGAAAATCAACTTGGTATTAAATTCAGAAAAAAAAAATACTCATATATAGAATATATAGACTATTCGAATATAATTGAAACTCTTTCTCTCCCTCTATTTTAAATTTGAAAAAACGGAGTGTTAAGAAATTAAGATTCCTTATACAACATGGATGGTTAAATGAATTGGGCTCCCTACCTCCCTGAGAAATTCTCATTAAAAATGTTTATAATATTTTAGTTTATTAAATCAAACTATTATTTTTTTATTTCAATATTTTTAATGTTAATACAATAATTTTTATTTTATAATCTATAAAATAATTTAATTATTTTTAAAAACAACGGTCTTCAATTACAATTTTTTTACTCTCTACTGACTGTTCATTTCATAACTGAAAATAGTGTCGAATAGAAATAGACGATATTACTTGGATTAATCTTATTATGCTAGCTAAAATTGTTTGTTTGTATTATTGAGGTTCAATTCATTTTAATCAGATTGATGCAATGATGCAACATTTAATAATTGTAATAAATAATTAAAGAATTGTAGATTAATATTTTTTAAAGGGTCGAGCGACAGATCGGTGTCCCAGGTATTAATATTACCAGCCAAACCCAATAATAATGAATCATTTTTTTTAACTTAAGTACCGAGCCGAGGCTCGGGGTCCCGGTACTACTCTATTAAATGGTCATTGTTCTATGATAAACTTTATTAATATACTTATACCTTATACTACATCAAAAAAGGGACCGCGCGCGCGCGCGCGAGATTAAACGAGAAGAAAGTTTAAAAGGGGTAGACATAGAAAAAAGGTTGGGAAATCCTGGATTTATGAAAATAAAGATAAAAAATATGATAAACCACAAATAATAGAAACAATGAAGGGTCGCTTAAAATGGAACTAACAAATATTATCATTCGAATTTTATCTTTAGAATTAAGGAAGTTATATTCCATCCAAGATAAGTTCTTGTCATGTCCATTTATAATACCTCAAAAGAATCAGATTTGGTTACACGCGTCATTACAAGTAAAACAAAGAAAAGTTTTTGTCTGTCACTCATCTCGAATGCAACATCTCCATTGAATACCAAAACCTTTATTAAATAAATTAATTCATTGAATAATATTCGTTTATCTAATGCAATTTCAATTAAGTATGAAGTATTATTCATTCATTTTCTATATGTCCCCCATCTCATCTATTTTAACTTATGACTTTGCATTTTGTGTAAAATTTTATCGTGACTGAGAATTTATTTTTTTTATTTTAAAGTAAAATTATTGTAATGAAATTTGCTTAGAGAATTTTATTTATATTATAACACACACATTTATCAGTTTCGAATTAAATTTTATGAATATAGAATATGTTTATATTTATATAAGAATTGTATGCTGCCTGATAAAACTCTTTTATTATTATTTATATAAAATTCTTTTCATATGATAATTATATATTTATAAAAAAACCTCTGACTTTTGTACATCCTACTTAAGGACAACGACTATCAAGTCCGTTATATCAATTAGGTATCCTATGATCAGTAGAACGGGTCCTATCAACCTTTACCTTGATTTTCTTGATCGGAGGCGCTACTTTTTATCAAGTAGCTTCCCAATGTTGATCCCGGAGGCTGGGTTGACTCCGTCCCATAGACCCTAGCTAAATTCCCTTGAATTAATTTTCTAAATTATATAGATAGACCTCGTAAAAATATTTTACAAATGTCAACTTTAATTTCCAATACAATTATTAACGTAGAAACCTATTGTTCTATTTTTGTGAATAATCAAGTTCCATTTTCTTATTTTATCGATACTTGTCATTTGTTGAACAAAAGTTTTATATTTTTTATTTTATTATTAATTTTCACCTATATGTATAGATAAATACATTTCCTTGAATTTGGTGACCCGATCAGGAGATCTATGATCTATTCGATATATAAAATTCAATTTAATTAATTTGTTTATTTAAAAGAAGAAAGAATGAAATGAGATATATATTAACTTAAATTTAAAAAGAACAAATCTATAAATGAAATGATACAGCAATCAGTAAAAAAAAATCAATTAATAAATGGAAGAGAAGCTTTCAACGCATCAAGAATAAATGAAAATATAATAATTGGTACTTACCAATACTTAATGTATTAAATATGGTGCCAACTACAGCAAAAAGTAAAATAGTCCCAAGATGGTCAAAGAAGAGTCGATTGGGCATGAAATAACCAGCATCAAGAATAATTGGGGGGAGCATATAAAGGAAAAAAGTGTCTGGAGTTAATGGAGAGACATGAACTGAAGAGGTGACGTAGAGGAGAACTCCAATCACGACACCGACGACGATAAGAAGACACGACTCGGGGAAGATTCTGCTCAGTTGCGGGGTCATATGAAAACCTAAAAACAAAACAAAAGAAATTGTTTTTTAAAAAGAGGATATTTTTTTT
Source organism: Labia minor (assembly GCA_963082975.1). Taxonomy (NCBI): domain Eukaryota; kingdom Metazoa; phylum Arthropoda; class Insecta; order Dermaptera; family Spongiphoridae; genus Labia; species Labia minor. The sequence goes on along the minus strand of OY720344.1, from coordinate 17,234,529 downwards.
CCTTCATTATTAGTAAAGATATTTTTAATTTTACATTTTTTTTTTGAGATATTGAATATTAATTTTTTTAAAATTATTTTAATTATAATGGGAAAGAAATTAGCATCTTAAAAATTAACTAAAATCTTCTATTGTCAATTTGTTTATTATTTTTTATTTTAAAATTTAATATTTTTATTGTATTTATTACTTTTATAACAATTTTTAATTAAAATGTTTCGTTTTATTAAATAAATCATTAAATTATATAAAATTATTTTCTATAAAAATAATAATAAATTGAATCATCTTTTTATTTTTGGATGTTTTAAATTAAAGTTTGTTTGATTCCAAATCTCATTAATGAGATTAATAAAAAAAATTAAAAGGTCATTTTAATTTTTAGATATTTCAAAAGAACTTTTTTTATTCTTGGCTTATGCTCACATAAGCGTAGAATATTTTTATTTTTGGTTTTAGGTAAAAAAAAAATTAAATCTGTCTCTTATGTTATATTTTTTCTTTTTCAACTTACCTACCTATTAATTATATAAAGTATTAAATCACTTATGGATAAAAATATTAAAAATATTCTATTATATAAAAAGAAAAAAAATCTATAATTTTCGATTTAAATAAAAATGCAACATTCTTCATGGAAAATTCATTAATGGATAATTAATTATGTATATTTTGGAAGACCAAGAACGCGGTAGGTGGACAATGTAGGAAGGGACGTGAGAGAGATTGGAGAGGGTAACGATTGGATGGTTGTGGCTCAGGATCGAGACACTTGGAAAAATGTGGTCGCTAGGACAAAGAACTTTCGAGTTCGGTAGAGCCACAGAGATAGATAGGTAGAATTATATATTTTAAAAATTATTTTTTTAAATTCAATTTCAATGCCATCAAGGGAACATTTTAAAAGACTATTTCTTCTTTATATAATTTAGTAAAATTGATAATTCACTAAAGAAATCAATTCGATATACTTAGAAGAAAATTAAAAGTTTTTATACCATATATGAATTCAAAAGATGAAAATAATAAATCGGAATTTGAAGTCCATAATTCGATTATTATTAATTAAATGCATTCGATATACTTAGAAGAAAATTAAAAGTTTTTATACCATATATGAATTCAAAAGATGAAACAATAATAAATCGGAATTTGAAGTGCATAATTAGATTATTATTAATTAAATGCATGGCATTTACTTGTGTACAGGTGTACATTTGTAGATGTATAGTGGCGGAAAAAGGAGAACACCAGTTCCTGCACGGCCTTTCTCAACAGAAATAAGATATGAATCAAAATTAAAAGAAAAAAAATTTAATTTCAATTTAATTTCGAATGATTGGCAGTTTTATGTATTTTAAAAATAAATTTCTTTAATTTTGATTCACATATACATATTACATAATGCTGTTGAGAAACGCCCTGCGCTAGTGGTAGACTAGTATTCTCTTTTTTTTCACAGCACATACTTTCATATTTAAATTCAATTTAAAACGACCAAATATTTAGTGTGTTTTTAAAGGCTTTTACATAAAAATACATTCTTTCGTTAATTATCTATTAAAAGTATCTAATGATTGTAAAAACTTGGTTATCAACTTGGCTAATCAACAACGACCGAGAGTTGCGTGTCAACCTTTCTTTATCAAAAGTGAGTCAAGGTCGCCCTTGATTTAGATTATATTTACAATAGGATATTTTTTCTTTAAATAGGAAAATTATAATTATTTCCTTCAATATAAAATACAAATGCAATTATATAAAAATATTAATCTGCATTTTTTTAAAAAATAAATAATATTTTATTTCACTAATTAAAAATAATATTAATCAAAAAGATATTAATGAAAAATTATTATTACTTTTTCTAAATTGATAAATAATCTCATTAAAAAAAATAGATAAATTTATTTAAATCTATTCTAAACTCTTTTCTATGTTATATAAATTTAAAATAGAAATTGTTTGATTCATTTATTCTAATGCATTTTAATTTTCAATAATTATAATATTTCAGTTTAATTCAATTATCAATAAAATTCAGTAAGTAAATAATCTTATAGAAAATTTATACTTCAAGAATGAAATAAATTTTAAACAGAAAGAAAGAGTAAAGTAAATTCTTGAAAGAATATTTGTTAACTTCTCTAAAATAAAGTTAAACTATGTTCAAGTAATTTTTTTAATATAGATAGATATTCTCTTATTTGTTGAAAACTATAAAATATTATCAGTAATGTCCTAAAATATCCATTTTTATTTTTATAATATTCTTAAAGATAAAAACTAAAAACAAGAAATTAGTTCAAGGAAAATATAACATTGATTATTTCTTGAATCTTATAATTTTTCGAATCAATTATTCTACTATATTTACTTAAATATACTTGAACTATTAAATAAAAACTATTATTATATACAAGTATAATCACAAATAAGAAAATTACCAAAGTTATCTATCGATCTATCTGTGTGGCTCTACGGAACACGAAAGTTCCTTCCTGAGCCACAACCATCCAATCCCTACCCTCTCCCATCTCCCTCACGTCCCTTCCTACAATGTCCTACCGCGTCCTTGGTCTTCCAAGTGGACGTTTTCCAATCGGTTTCCCCACCAATATATTCTTCGCCATTCTTTCTTCTCCCATTCTTGCCACGTATCCTACCCATCGCAGCCTTCTAGATTTTATAACCCTTACTATATCTGGAGATGCATAGAGGTCATCCAATTCCTCGTTATCCAGTCACCGCCATTCCCGGTTACCTCATCTTTCTTACCGTATCTCATTAAATAATTTTAAAAATTAAGTAAATATAACTTATCTTCTCGGTAAATTCATTTAAATCATATTAAGAATTTAATTTTTTAAAAGATTGAAAATAAAAATAAATAATAATTTATTGAAATACCAAATTTATACTCGCATTTCAATTCAATTCAATTTGAAATTTACTATAAACTTGATTTAGTATATTAACTTTTAATAAAAAATAAAAGTCTACAAATTACAAATATTATTTATTTATGATTTATTTTGATATAGATGATTTAAACAACATACAATTGCACTTTGTTTTTAATTTGATTATGAATTTTGGATGGTTTCACATTTATGTTTAAATTAGAATTCAGAAATATCATTAAATATTTAAATAAAATAGTGTCTTTCATGAGAGAAGAAAAAAAAAGAAAATATTTTAAATGAAATTGAAGATGAGAATTTAAATATTTATACTCGAAAAGTTTAAACATTGGGATTTGATTTCAAATTGTAAATAACTTGTTAAGAGTTAACACAAGCACAAGTAGTAAAGAATCAAATGAAGAAAAATATTTGATCTCATATAATTTAAAGAAAAATATTTTAAAAATTCTTTGTTTTACATTTACAATTTCAATAAATAATTCATTAATCTATATCAGAGATTCCCAAACTTTTTTGTGTCGTAGACCTCTTGCCATGTTTTGTCGGTTTTGGGTAGATATTGATTTTTTGTAAATTTCTAACCTTAGTGAAGTTAAGTGTTAAAAACTTAAAAAAAAGCACATGTTTTATACATTTATTAATTGAATTTAAATTAAAACTACTCAAAATAAAATTTTGTATTTGTTATATAAAACAGGTGATACTTAGAACCATATAGAAAAATCGAAAATGTTTAAAAACCAAATCAGAATAAAATTTTACCTTTTTTTAATTGAGCCACAATAAACTCAAAAAGAGCCACATGTGGCTCGTGAGCCACGGTTTGGCCACCGTTGTATTTATTATAAGATAGTATAATGTAAGTAAATAGGTACTATCAGTGTATGTTGAGATTCACTATCAAGGACTCCTATTTTCACTTTATGGCCCCCCAAATTTTTTTTCGCTGACATAGACCCCTTGCAGGATGTCAAAGACACCTGGGGGGTCGATATAGACCACTTTGGGAATCACTGATCTATATATATTTTTAAAAAGTTTTTATCTGCACATTGCTCAGAATTTAAAATTTTTTACATATCTTAACATTTCATGACCTCTAGAAAGCTCCAGAAGTGATTAGAATTTTTTTATATCTGTCTGTCCAGAAAATTGTGACGTTAGACTCAAAATTGGCTGAATAAATTACTAGGAAATTCCATCACAATATTCTTATAAACTTCTATTTGAACACATAGGCTATATAGTATATATGTATTTTATCAATATCTACAATTTAATAACCACAGAAATTAATTTGTAAAAATTGTTGTTCGTTCTATGCTGTTTATTCAGACTTCGTCGTCTCATTGAAGGTGTCAATTCATTTCCGAAAATGAATATAAAATTAATAATTCTAAAAAAATTATTAATTATTACTATATTTTAAGTAAAAAATGATTTATAAATTTTAAAAATATGATTATTTTAAAAAATAATATAAATTGTTTTAAATTTTTTTGTCTTTGTAAAGTTGGGTAAATTTTGTATATTTTATTATTTTATTAAATCCAAATAAATATATTCTGCAATATAATGGATAAGTTTCTAAAACAAAATCGAAAAAAGAAAATAAATTTAGCGCCTTGAGCATCTATTGAATACAATTAATAAATTTGAAATTTTGAAATTAAATATATTAATTTAAACAAATTTTTTCATAAATCTCAATATACTAAACAAATAAATCTAAAAAAAGTATCTATTTTATTTTTTATGTTTAATAATTAAATTCTCTTTTATGATTTTATATTATTAAGAATTATATTAAAACGTACATAAATTAAAAAAATGAATATTTTAATTTATTTAATTTTTCATGCTAATATTCAAATAAATGTAAGTTAAATATAAAATTTTGAAGATCAGCTTGCTAATAAAATCATAATAAGGGGTTCAATTATAATATTTTAAAATGTGTATATTTAACTATAAAATTAAAATATAGATATTATTCGAAAATATTTAAAATAACAATAATTAAATATTGATTCTTATTCTCAGACCTTTGCTCTTCGAGAGAGCTTGATTAAATTATGTTATGTGTTGTTTTCCATGCAACTCGGTCTTGGGCCATGTGGATCGAATGTTGCAGTATTGATAAATAAATAAAAACAAAATTTATAATAAAAAGTTTTAATAATATATTCACTATTCGCGCGTATATTCCTATAATTATAATCTCTATTTTAAATTTTTCTTTACAAATTTTTAAATTTAGATGCAACTTGGATGGGTAACTGAATTGGGCTGGGGTAGGACACAATTTAATAGTTTTTTCTTAACTTAGGAGAATATCAATGCAGATTAAGGCCAAATCAGACAACATTAGGTGAAATCTAATCTTGTTAAGACCATATATGACTCAATACGTTTAAATTAGATCGTATTTAAATATATATATATATATATATATATATATATTAAATAATGTATATCTGAATTTATTTATACTTTGTGTGGTTGTGGGGAGACCAAATGTTTAACTAAAGATTTCCCTAAATTTCATTATAATAAAAGTTATTTAATAAACACTAAATGGGAATAAAAACGGATATAAATATTAAGGAATATTATAAGCAATTATAACATATACAATAAATTATTTAAGTAATTTACTGATTAAATTAAAAATAAATAAGAACACGAAAAGGAAATGAATGTTATAATATACTGATTGAAATCAAATAAATGAACTTTCAACCAAATACTATTTATCACTTAGGGGGTACAGGAGGCAGAGCCCCCTGCCTAGATAGATAGTAGAGTGCCAACGAGGTCTGAGCAGCTAGTAATTAAATATAAATAGGATTGATTAGATTTGCTAAGAAAATCTTACTAATTCGATCGCACCCAATTTTATATAAATTACTAATTTGGTGAAAGCCCTGACAAAAAAATTATATTTTAAATATAGATTTTTTATCAAAATAAGCTTTTTAATTTCAAATTAAGCACGGGATATCGATAAATACCAAAAAGAACCTCTTCCGGATTGCTTAACAATGAAACAGAGAAATCAAAAAGCTTATTTTGATAAAAAAATCTATCACATGGTCAATAACTGGCACAGTGGTCAACGGTCAACTACTGGTACGTTTATCCTATTTGTTTTGATCTTGGTTTATTATTTGATTTCTTTTGATTAGATTAATCTTTTTTTTTAATTCTCCTGCAGGAAGATATTTGTTATTATATTAAACATTAGTAAAAGTAATAGAATAGTTTTAAATATTCTTTAATATCTAAAAATACAATTTCTTAACATAAGTATATATAATTTAATTTAGAAAATGGGATAAGATGATTTTTGTAAATTTATACGAATGAAAATAAAAAATTGTGAATTTTGAAAGCCACCCTGAGAGGCCCCACTTGTGGACTAATATTGATTCGGCCTAGTCCGATGGTCTTACAAGGTCGCCTGGCGCCCACAAACACCCCATTTCTCGAAAGATATGCGCCAATTGCAAAGAATTCTTATTAATTGAAAACTCCCTAATTTTAACTAACACATCCAATATATTATAAATCTTTTCCATTTTGATATATATATATATATAATAATTAATTAATTAAATGTAGGTATATATTAGTATTTACAGAGATTGCCAATTGAATACATCTTTGAATTGAATTGTGATTGCCTAGCTATTAGGTGCACTATTTTACAATTAATTTGCTTATCTTATTGTTAGTAATGTTTATCTTAGTAATTATAAATGATATTATATATTATAACAAAATATTAAAATAGATTGATTTTTTATTGAGAAAGACTTTTAAAAAAGGAACATTTTTAAAATTCAGATCGAATATCACAAAATATGCTTAAAAATATAAAAGGATATTCATGGTATGTAACCAATTAAAAAAAGAAATATGAGACAAAGGGTTGTTAATTAATTATGTGGGATACAATGTTGTGTTAGCCTAGATGGTATTTTGCTTAGAATATAAAAAGAGAAAGTTAATTTAATATATGCATTATGGAGATATCTAACTAATAAAACTATATAAAGATAAAATATATCATAAATGATTCTGACATGAAACTGGTAACAAAAGGTATTCCATTAAATTATAAAATAATAATAACGATAGTATTTTGAAATTTTCAATAAAACAGTTTAAAGATTGGAAAATATAAAAAAATACTATAAATTAACAAAACTACCACAGTAAATGTTTATCCGTATAAAGGTATTGGTGAAATTTTAATTCATTTTTACAATATATCAGATATTCTCAAAATTTTTAGCTATTTTTTTTAACATTTGTATATTAGAAATATTTTTTATTATATTATATTAGATAATTATTATTTAGTATATACGAATATCCAATGTGGGACGTACGTCTCACTTGTATTATAATTTCAGAAAAAACTCTTTTTAAACACCGTGAAAATCAAATAATCAACTATATTAATCAAATCAAGTAATCCTTAATAAGATAATCTTCAATAAAATGTATGTTTCATAGGAAATGAAGCTCTCCTTCCTGAAGTTAAAACTTTGTATTTTTAGAATCACTTCAGATTAGAGATTGCCAATTTTTTTATACCATTCCCCACCTGAGCTTCTTAAAACTTAAAATTTCCCCTCATGTTACATTTGCATAATTTTTAATTCTTTATCTATCTCTGTGGTTCTACGGAACTTGAAAGTTCTTGGTCGCAGCAACCACATTTCTCCAAGTGTTCCAATCCTGAGCCACCTCCATCCAACTGCTAACCTCTTCTATCTCTCTCACGTCCCTGCCTTCATTGTCCATCTACCGCGTCCTTGATCTTTTTCTGAATCATTTTCACTAAGGTTGAGAAAAATTTCTGTGTGTGTATATATATGTATGTAGACAAGATTACGCAAAAACGGTTTGAGCTAGAATCATGGAATTTGGTACACGGGCATTATTCAAAATTCATAGTTTTCTATGAACTTTTGAGAAATGTAGCTCAACCGGAAGAGGGTCATTACCTACAACGTTTTGATTTTTACCGAGCGACGATAGTAAGGGAGGTATTGTTTTTCTTCTAAAGTGACAGTAAAAATAAAGATATATGTTTGATAATTTTTCACATGATTAATAATTGTATAAAACTGCTATATCTAGAATTGCAGCTTGATTTATTTGCTGAAAGAACCAGAATTAATTTTTTAACACTGCAAATCTCACGCTTCAACACGTGACGTGGTGCCATCAACAAAGAGCCAAACATGCGCTGGTTTAATAAATATTATTTATTAATTTTAATTTATAATTTAATTAATATAATTTAATTTAATTTAATATGTGTCATTTAATCCAATTAAAATTGCGAGATAGTAGTGTGGAGACACTCCAGCTTTTTTAGTTAAAGAATTGTTAAGTTTTTATGACTTATGAGATGAATCAAAATTAGTAATATTTACATTTGATTCATTGAGAATGATTAATTTTCTCTTCTTATTACAAAAAGTTTAATAAAAAAAATTTCTAATCTTAATTTAAATTTTTTTTTATTTTAACGGAAATGTCGATAAGCAGCATGGAGAAATATATGAATGAAGAATGTTTACCATATGGATCATGTTGAGAAATATTTATACCAATTGAAATAAATCTGTTGAACTATATTGAGAGTTCTGTTTCATTTGTTATCGGATAATATTAAACAAAAAGAAACGAATTGAACTCTAGTCATCAATATAAATAATTATATTAAGTGAATAATCAGAAGAATTAAATAAATATATTGAAAATGCAATCAAACAAATTTTGATTGGTTGAAAATATAATATAACTAATTATACTTATACTTATTGTTACACCAATGCCTTGTTTTGCGTCGTTTCGTTTAGCGTTTTTCGAATATGTGTCACAGTAATTTTCACTGTGCGTCGTTAGATTTTCGAGGTTGCGTTGTTTTGGGTTCGAGTCTTTCATTTTTATTTTTTTTTTTAATTTTTTGAAATTTTCTTTTTTTTCTCTAGAAGGATATCCCAGAATGTACATCAAGGTGATGTTTTGTGGAAAATAAAGTGGAATGTTAACTGAAAAATTAAATAATTAAATACAATGTATAACAAAACAATATTTAAAAAAATTATGTTTACTAGTGAGATCATCATAAATTTTGTAAATAGTATTTTGTAATTTTAATTAATTTGTTTATTTTATTTATTTATTATAATTTATTTTTGATTATATATTAATTATAAATTGAATTGCTCGTTTCATCTAGATGTGTAAATTCAATAATAAAATGTTCAGCAAACATTGGACCGATTTTTGGTCGATCGATATTGAAAATCTTAATTCACTTTTTGCCGTTTCAATTTGCGTCGTGTATTTTGGAACGTAACCCCGACGCCAAGTGGGGTATTGGTGATTTAATTACATAAAGGAATATTAATACTACATTATTTTATTACGAATAATAATATAGAAAGGGCTACGGGAAAAGAATGAGAAGTGAGATGTTAAAAGATTAACTTTGGGTTGTTTATTATCACCTCAAGCCACCCTCTACTACTCGAAATTCAATTTATAAATTGTTTTTTTTTCCTCTATCTTCTCAGAGTTGAATTATCGAAAGTAGGAAAAACATCACATTGAAATAATATCGAACTATTTTAAAAAATAATCAATTCATGAATTGTATTTTATATTGTAAGTGGAATTTAGTAAATTAAACATTGTTTTTTTACCGACCGACGATAGTAAGGGAGGTATTGTTTTCACACCAAATTTCACATGTGGAGATTTTTACATATCTCCACGAATCATCCATTTTGTTAACAGAAAAAAGTATTTTTAGCATGATGTCTGTCTGTCCGTCCCTCCGTATAGATGTGTACAGCTTGAACGGCTAAACATATTTTGATAAAATTTGGCATATTTACTTAATGCATCAGTATGATGAATTGATCAACTTTTGGTGTATATCCGAAAACTGGAAGAGGTAGTATTACCGATCGACGATAGGAAGGGAAGGGTTATTTTCACACCAAATTTCACATGAGGAGATTTTTTATATATCTCCACAAATCTCTCATGCACTTTGTATTGGTTTTATCCTCGGGAAAATCATCTTCATTATTTTTTTCTTAATTTAAAATTATATGACGTCACTCAGCCCTTCATGGCGTCACAGCGAGCTCCTACTTATATATTATGAATAAAATAAAATTAAAAATATTTATGTTATATCCATAACTGTTTTTGATTGCATTAATGGATACATTTAAATTATTTGAAATTGTTTTTGTAGCTGAAAATTAATTTATTTCAAACCGTTGGTCGGTTCTGCACTTGGCTACAGGTCAACTTATTTGTTAATAATATTATTAATAATTTCTCTACACCAATATTAACGGTTACTCAAACTGGGGTAAAACCAAATGAAAACAATTATATTATTTACTGATTTTTAAAAACAAGTGACAAAAGGAAAAAGGGACGTCCTAAAAAGACGGATCCGGAAAGTCCGAAAACCCGAGTCTTTCTCATAAGCAGACTTAAGTCTTCTCGAAGTGTTAACAATTCTTTCTAATCCAAATACACTCCCTTCTTATAACTGGAAATAGGAATTTAAACTATTTTCTATTTTAAGGAATAGGGGCTACTTTTCCATTATATTTCCCCTCAGTTCCTCAAATTATCTTACGATAATTTCCCTTAATTGTATAATTAATGTAATTATATTCCTAGTGTATATTTTTCTTTTGTAAATACAATTTCATTATTAAGAAGACATTGTATCACATTCTTCCCCTTCTTCTATAAATTTATTATTAATCATCATTCGTCTCCTTTTCATCTATTCTTTCCTTATTTCGTTCCTCTTGCTAATTTAGAAAAATGAGCTGGCGCTTAACAGAATTTCTTTCTATTTTCCCTTTCCTCTTTTCCCTTATATGGACTAGACAACATCTCCCCCCCTTCAAATTGGTGCATCGAGGAACTCGTTGGTGTCATCTCGGCTCCTTACACTGGCACCCAACGTGAGGTCATTTCACCTTACAATATGAAGATTTTTTTATATACACTTCTAATGAATTGATTTGCAAAACAAATCAATATTTAACATTATAAATTAAATAATTAAAAATAAATTAACATTTTTTTTGCATATTTATTTATAGTGATATTTTGAGTATATTCACAAATAAATGAATCTAAAACTTGTACATATTTATATGCATAAATTTTATATTAAAATTAATTTGTTTGTATTTTTTTTTTGTTAAATATTAATTTAATGACATGGATAAATTGATGTTTTTTTACTTTTCGCGATTGAAACTGATAATTTTTTGATACTGTTTTTTTATATTAAGTTCAAATTTCGATTAATAAGAAATATTATCAAATATTTTAATTATTTATATAAAAATTATTGGAAAATATTAAATTACAAAAAATTAACTCAATCAAAAAAAAAACTATTTAAGTTAAATGATATTTTATTTAGATTGAAATTTTAAAACAAAAATTCCTTAAAAAATACCTTAAAACATGGACGATTATATAAATATACGAGTATATAAATGTAATAAATATTATTTTTTAATAAATACTAAAACTATGGGGACTAGCAGGTAACGTTGACAATTGTTTGTGTTTATTACTATCTCGAAAGAGATAGTATTGCGATCACGAAAATTTTCGATGTTGAGATTTTGATGTTTTTATACGTTTTGAAGGTTCCTGAATCATTTTCACTAAGGTTGAGAAAAATGTGTGTGTGTGTGTGTGTGTGTGTGTGTGTGTGTGTGTGTGTGTGTGTGTGTGTGTGTGTGTGTGTGTGTGTGTGTGTGTGTGTGTGTAGGCAAGATTACGCAAAAACGGTTTGAGCTAGAATGATGCAATTTGGTACATGAGCATTATTCAAAATTCATAGTTTTCTATCAACTTTTGAGAAATGTAGCTCAACCGGAAGAGGGTCATTACCTACAACGTTTTGATTTTTTTTCCTCTAAAGTGACCGTAAAAATAGATATATGTTTGATAATTTTTCACATGATTAATAATTGTATAAAACTGCTATATATAGAATTTCAGCTTGATTGAATCGCTGAAAGTACCAGAATTAATTTTTTAACACTGCAAATCTCACGCGCCAATACTTGACCTGATGCCATCAACAAAGAGCCAAACATGCGCTGGTTCAATATTTATTATTTATAATTTATAATTAATTAAATTTAATTTAAATATAATATATTATGTTATTTAATCCAATTCAAATTGAGAGATAGTCGAGTGGAGACACTCCAGCTAATTTAGTCTTACAGAGTAAATAAAAAAAAAAATTAACATTTTTTTGAAACTGGTAATTTTTTCTCACCATACAATAAACATACAACCTTGACATTATGACTAAAATATTTTTGATTGAAATTAACTAATTGTGAGTCAAAGTTTTACAAAAAGCTCATTATAACATGATAGATTGTTTGTTTATCTTTGGGAAATTTGGCTTATTCCTATGGGTATATATTTCTCTCTCTCTCTCAGTTATTTATTTTTAGAATCGAAGGTTTACCCATTTATCTAATCATTGAATTAACAGGAAATAGAAAACTACGATTAGGATGAGAAAAGCAAGAGGAAAATACATGATCTTTTGTTTTTAATGTAAGCGATGAACAGAAAATCTTATCCTGAAATAGAAATCATCTTTACAACAATTTACCACCCCCTCCTTTATTTACGCTATGATTTTATAATAATCTCGATAATAAATTGAAATTTTCTATAATCAGATTATTATAGGAAAAATTATTGATAAAATAAAGAAAAAGTTAAAAAATATCTAATGTAATTAATGATTAACGGAATATAATCAATTCTCAATTTGAAAAATAAAATTAATTTGCTTTAAATGAAGAAATTGATAACAAATCCATTAAAAGATATATATAGAATTTATATATTTTATATAAAATTCTTGTAAAAACAATTAATTGCTTTAACTTAAACGTTTTATTTAATTAATTTTGTATAATTTTTTTCTACACCTCTCTTTATGTTATTTACTGATCTTCTATTTCTATTAGTATATTTATTTACTATATATCAATATATATAATTTCCGTCATATGTATGTAATATCTGTAACATTATGAAGTTAGTTACAAATTGTCAAAATTATTAATTTGTAACTAACTAAATTATTTGTTAAATTAAATAAGTGTCAAATAAAAAAAATAAAAAAATTATTACGACGATTTGAATAAAGTTAATAATTTTATATTTAATCTGTGTTGTTTTGTGTTTTAAAATGTCCCTCTAACAATAAAAAGAGTTTTATGCCGGAACGACTAGTATAGTGATAATGATAATAAGAACTTGCTTTTTCATTTATTTTTTTTTTAGTTCTTTATCTTTATCTATAATTTAATTCATTGTAAATATTATAACAAATAAATAATTTAATTTAATAAATAAGCTCAACTATAATGTAATGACTTAACGAGTCAAGTATAAAAATTATATAGGTATATTGAAAATCTTTTTTACCAAGTAATCTTTCTTTTAATAATTTATGAAATGCGAAGTGATAATTTAAATTTAAATTTAATTAATATCCATGAATAATTTCAACATTAAGTCTATAAAAAAAACTTCAACTGTAAAATGTTATGATATTTAATTTTCAATTTCCAATGTAAATTGAATTGGCAAGACAAAAGGAAGAGAGAGGCTGATGAATCTTGTTATTATAAATAGGTTAGTGAGGTGAGGAAGATTATTTTGTGACAGAAAGTTCCTTTTTGAATGAATTCCATATTTGAACGCGTCAGCGGAACTGTCGCTCATTTATTTTTAACTTTCGATTTATATATATAATAATATATAAATATAAATGTATAATATTTTAAATAAAATTTAAATAAAACCAGGGGAAAAAATGTATTTCTATATTACTATATTAAAAGATAAAATATAATAACCGATAGGAGGAATAAAGAAAAAATAGATGATGAAATGAATTGGTTTAAGAAAAACAGTAAGTATAATAGTAATTTATAATGATAGACATTTCGACATTTTAGCCAAGTAAATGATTGTCAGCCAAAAATTCAAAATTTATTTCTGAACCTGTCAAATGGTGAGGCCTTGAATTTCTTTTTCCCTAAAACAATTTGATTCAAGAAAGAAACAAGATATACGAACAAAATAACATCATTAATATTAAACTTGATAAAGATTTAAAGAGATGGTAAGATATGTCTTAAAGATTTTATATTCGGAAGTATCTTAAATGTCATTCATTTACAAATAATTTTTGTTTCTCTAGAAAATATAAATTAACTTAAGTTTAATATTTTGTCTTTTGTTGTGTATATACTTTACATTTTCGTCATAATCTATTTGAATATATATATATATGTATATAGAGCTTGAAAAATAAATATCTATACCCTCGTTAAAAGAGAAAATTTTGATTTGATTTCGATTTAGATTACATATATTAACCTACAATAAAATAATTATTATAGATATTCTGATATTCCTGAAAATATAATATAGTCTATTGTTCAAAAAACAACGACGAATCGATTAAACATAAATATTCAAAATATCCTAAGAAAAACTTTAACTTATGGTATTTGAATATTTTTTTTTTGTGATTTTTGTCACTAATAGATTAAATGGAAGGGCAGTTCTTATCAATTTTGGCGCCCTGTGTTATATAACCAATTAGCGCCCTAGGGCCTAAGCAATAAAACTTCTTAAATATGATTTCTAAATATTTCATTGTATAAATAAAATTATATTGTTAAATGAAATTCCCATGAACTTACACTTCATTTTTATAATTTAAGCATATTTAAAAATTCCTCAATTTTACGTTAGTGGCGCCCCTTAAGTTACGGCGCCCTTAGGTGGTAGCCCAAACAGAAGTTAGTATGGCCCTGTTAAAAGGAATGTATGGAAGTTTGTAATTATTTCATAAATAATAAATATCTATGCTAAAAAAATTGAATTATAATTATCAGTTTTAAATTAGTTATGTTCACTAATTAATTTAGAAAAAATGTACAAAAATAAAAAATTGCACACATTTACAATAAATCAATTAAATTAATTGGAATTTATTTAAAATATTTTTTTTATTAATTTGCAAATGAAATAATTCAAAGTTTATATAATAATTCGCCTAATCAAATTAAAAAATTTATGTCATATGACAACTAATATTTCGAAATATTTGATAGTACTTAAATAATTATTATTTATTATATTTAATGATAAGTTACATTATTTATATTTAGTTTCAAGGTCAAGAGCAAAGATAAGAATAGAAAAAATTGAAAAATTACAAGAATGTATGAAAATTGCAAAAAGTATGTTTTTAATAGATAATATATTTATTTAAATTAGGCATCTAGGTATATATTTTTTTCTTGAATGATTATTTTCTTAAATATCATTTGAAGTGACCCTCTTTTGGAGTTCCAAAATTCTAGCATATTTTAAAATTTTTAACACCTTCTAGGAATAAGTTGATAGACAGTTTACATTTAGAAGCTTGAAGGTTCCTACATTTCTGGCATAGTACCAGGAGCGTGGCGAGAGGGGGAGGGTTAGGCCCGATTCACACACAAGTGGCGTATAGCACTGGCGTGGTTCTGGCGTGGAACAGGTTTGTAATGTAATTGCATTAGCTTATGACTCAATACCCACAGATATGGCGTGTTGGAGGCGTGGAAAATGGCACGAAGACCACTCCGCTCCGACTCCACCGGTGGCTCGTAGGGACTGGCACGCCACTTCTAGACCATTTGGAGTGGTCTTCGTGCCATTTTCCAGGCCTCCAACACGCCATACGCCATATCTGTGGGTATTGAGTCATAAGCTAATGCAATTACATTAACAAACCTGTTCCACGCCAGAACCACGCCAGTGCGATACGCCACTTGTGTGTGAATCGGGCCTTAGAGGGGACATTTGCCCCGAGTGGTACTCTGATAGAGGTGGTAGAAAAAAATATATAAATTTTACAATTTAAGATAAAAAAAAAACTAAGATAAACGATTATTATTCGATGATTTGTGACTATTTTCATGGCTGCTTGATCAAGCACATTTGCATAACAAAATGCAGAGGTTCTCAAATTTTTTAATAAAAATCTTTAATAAAAAAGTTCAGGTGTCACTAAAATGATTTCGTTACTAAAAGCAACTGAAGTGTATGTGCCACCGTGAGGTTATAAGGTACCACCAGTGGTACATGTACCACAAAGTAATCTAGTAATCTTCTTATATCGACTATTATACGAGAAGTAATTGATGCAAAAGTTGTTGATAATCCTATAAAACAATTTCTTTCAAGATTTTGAAAATTAAATTTTATTTTTGAAAATTTATTTTATTTTTATATTTAAACAAGTTTTTTTTATTCTGTCGACTGTTATCAAGGGTCTTATTTTCCTTTAAATATTTTTTTTTACACTAATTTAATTTTGTTGCAAGAAATATTTCATTTGTTTGCGAGTTATTGTTAAAAAAAAGGTGCCATAGAGTGAGATGTTAGCGTAGCTGCCTCACCATCTGGTGGTTCCGGTAAGGGAATTTTTCTAGTTTAGGTGCATGGGACGGAGTCAACCCAGCCTCCGGGATCAAAATTGGGAAAGCTACTTGATAGCGCCTCCGATCAAGAAAATCAAGGTAAAGGTTGATAGAACCCTTTCTGCTGATCATAGGACACCTAATTGATATAACCGACTTGATAGACGTTGTCCTTGTGTCTGAGGTTTTTTTTTTATTGATTAAATTAGAGGTGTCCAAACTACTCCCGCCCGGACAGAGTTTTGTAAAATATTGTTTTATGTACGAGTATATCATCAATTATAATAAAAATAGGATTTTTAAAAGTAATTTTTATCCAAGAATGTATATCATTCTAGAATTATCTTTAATTTAACATGTTTTTTAAATAAATTTTAATTCTAAATATCATAATGAAATTTTACAATTTGCAAATACATGTGACCCTCAGCAAACGGCCCCAGGGCATAAAGTTGGACACCTCTGGTTTAGAAAAAAGTATTTTTTTTCAAATATTATGTTTTATTTTTTTACTTAAAACATTTTTTTTATTACATATATTTTTCTATCAATATATATTATAAGTAAATTTGGTAAATTAAAATTTTGTTTTTCTATAATATTTATTTGTGAATAAACTGTGAATATATTTAATGTTTGTTTAAAATGAAAATTAACATATAAATATACAATTTAATATAAATTTTAACTTAAAAATAAATATAAACATCGAAATAATTATTTAGGTAGAATTTAAAAATTTATAAAGCACAATTTCAATATTTGCATTGATGTATATTTTATTATAGATAATCCCTGAATATGTATCATTTATTATTCATTATACATTTAATTAAAATGAAAAGTATAATAAAATATAATTCAATATTATTTATGGGTGACCGATCTAAAAATTTGACCTTTTTAATATCTCGCTAGAGATTGTATTACGATCACGAAAATTTTCGATGTCGAGATTTTGATGCTTTTATACGTTTTAAAGGGCTCCTGAGTCATTTTCACTAAGGTTGACTATATATATATGTATGTAGACAAGATTACGCAAAAACGGTTTGAGCTAGAATTTGGTACACGGGCATTATTCAAAATTCGTAGTTATCTATCAACTTTTGAGAAATGTAAATCATTCGGAAGAGGGTCATTACCTACCACGTTTTCATTTTTTTTTCCTCTAAACCAGGGATGGGCAACATTTTTATAATGCGGGCCAAAATTGAAAACAACCAAACTTAAGCGGGCCATTAACATTGGTTTTGTAAGTAAATGAAAATTATGTTTTCAGAAAACGGTAAAGAAAATGTATTATAAAATAACCTCAATTGACAAAAATTATGTTTTTGGTATGTTATTTACTTTAGTAATGAATGTCATTAGAAATAACTCAATATTATGATGAAGATCATTAAAACATTTGAATAAGGGCCGGCCACCATATAAATTTTAAATATGTTCGCGGGCCGCACTTTATGTGCACTCGGGCCACAGTTGGCCCGCGGGCCGCGGGTTGCCCACCCCTGCTCTAAACTGACTATATAAATAAAGATATATGTTTGATAGTTTTTCACATGATTAAAAATTGTATAAAACTGTTATATATGAAATTTCAGCTTGATTGAATTTTAGAGATAATAAAAGAGATAAACATGCGAAAAACAATTTTAAAATTTTTAAATTTTGACTTAAAAATGAAGGTAAAGGTTTTAAATTTAATTTAATATATGTTAATTAATTAATTTAATTTAATAACAATACTATACTGTAAATTTAAATTTTTTAATTATTAATTAATTAATCCAATTTAATTATACTTAATTTATAATTTAATTAAATATAATCCAATTCAAATTTGCGAGATAGATGAGTGGAGTCTCTCCAGATTTTTTTAATCAATTTTTATTATAACTATTTACAATTTTTTTTATTACACATCTCACATGTAGCTATATAGAAATAATTTTCTCTTGTAATTTAACAATCTTTTTTGTAATGACGCGACTGGCGAAATTCCACAATATGAAAGAGTTCTTTCTTTCTTAAACTGGATGGTTGTTTATTCTTTTCATCTGTTTTCTCGTTTAGTGCCCCAAGGGATCATCAAAACAATTTTGTGACTTTTCCTCTTTTTAAAAGATCTTCTACCTTGTTTTATAAGTATGAGTTATATTATGAACATATATACTTGTGCCCTCTCTATTTTCAATGAAATGTCTTATCCGTATGTTACTTTTTTCTTTCTTCTTTCTTAATAATAATTAATTTTATTATTAATATATTAATATATTTCACAAATTTACATAGATATAGATATTCATTTATTTAATGTTTATATTCGTGCATTCGTGCTGGATATATTCTATTATTATATTATAAATGATTATTAAATTTTAACATAATCAATAATTTTGTATTACCATAAACATATTATCGTATAGGTATACTAGTAAGTATAATATTGAATTATTGGTTATATATGTTTGACTTAAATAGAATTTTATTATGCTTAAATGAGAATATAAGTGTATGATTGAAATATTATATCCTACATTTAACTAAAATTTATTAATAAAAAATGTGTAAAACTCATAAAAAATTTTTTAATGAGTTTATTTATTTGATTTGTAAATATTTGTACTAAATAAATAAATTTTAAAATTGTAATCCCACCTTTACTATGTACATTCAACAAATAAATTAAATAATACTAAATGTTTGTTTAACCCTTTGACTTCTTATAGTAACTCTTAATTGTTTTAAGATTCTCATCGTTCCAGACGTTTATTTTCCCACTCTAACAAAAATATATTTTTTTTCTTATCCAAGTAAACCAGTTATAACTGCTATTGTTATTTTCTAGTGACCTAATTTCTTTTATAACATATAGGATTTTTTTAAAATTTTTCTATTATATATGGTTACTTGTATAGGAAACAATTGTGTTCTTTCTTATTGCAACGATGGAATATTCAATGGAATAGAATTTAAATTTTAAAATAAAAATATAATCTATTAAGTTTTTTATCTATAAGAATTTGTAATTCTTTCTTAATATTATAGTTTTAGTTTTAATAACATTGTTCTCCACATAATTTTCCAAAGTATCAACCCTGGTGATTATTCTGTGAAGTCACCTTCGATAGGAATTGGGGACAGTCAATGAAAATCTTTTTCAAACACATAACTTTACATTAGTTAATCAAAATTTAAGTATAATCTAATATTTATGGTAATTGTTCAGAATAGTTGTTAATTCCAAAGAAACTTTCCTTATTCAATTTTTCAGGGTTGCTTCTAGTTTACAGAATAAAAATTATTAAAATTTTCATATAAATCCATTGATATTCTATTTAGCTACCATGTTTTATCCATTTGACCAACAAAGGGTTCCACTAATTTTCGGGATTTTTTTCAGTTCGGATTGGATATATAAAAACTAAAAAAATAATTAGTTAAATAATTTCCTTATATTCAAACCGAACCAAAAAAACTCGAAAATTAGTGAATAATTAGTGAATTAGTCAATAAAACATTACTTAATGACTGCACATTTCGACGTTCATAACCAGCTAATCTGTCAAAATTAAAAAATCTTTAATTATCTAAGATACTAGAGATCGTAAAATATTGATTAAGGAAAGTGTCTTTGGAATTAAAAAAGGAATCCACTGGTAAAGATTTATAGATTTCCATGACATGATAACTAATCTGAACAATTACCATAATTAATTTTGATAAATTATGTATGTTGATTGTTATATTATTATAATTTAATTGTAATATGGTGTTTTTATATTTTCAGAAATCATTTGGAGTAGATGGAATCTGCATGGAATTTGAACAACAGCCAATAATCATAAAAGCAACCTTTCCAGACAATCACCCACTCAAGCATTTCAAGTTGTTTTTATTTTGAATTGCTTTTAAAGATTTAGCTTTTATATTTTCAGTTCTATTAACTGGTCAATAAATTAATATATTTATTAAGGATACTAAGATAGTTGAAATTCCCTTTTGGTATGCGATAGAAGAACATATAGAAACGTTGGTTTGAGTATTGGTGGTTGTTTTTTACGTTGTTTGGCATCGGAACGACGGTGAGGGGTAAATTCAGGGCTGCTGCTCGAGAGGTCGAGCCTCGGCCCCGGAATCGACCGGAGTCCCGGGGCTCTCAATTCTCCTCTCTTGTTCCCAATTCGGCGATTATTTAACAAGTCTCTTAGGCTAGATTATTTTTCTTCACCATCTTGATAAACTAGGCTAATTATCAATTCAGTCATTTATTTTTAACAACATAAAATCTAATTAATAGACTCAAATCTATATACAACTAATACTACTTGAATTGAATGAAACCTAATTATATAATATTATAATATAAAAATTATTTATTTATAAGTTATATAAATATGTATGTGTATGTGTATGTGTGTGTGTATGTGTGTGTGTGTGTATGTGTGTGTGTGTGTATGTATGTAACCAAGATTACGCAAAAACGGTTTGAGCAAGAATGATAAAATTTGGTACATGGGCATTATTCAAAATTCGTTGTTTTCTATCAACTTTTGAGAAATGTAACTCATCGGGAAGAGGGTCATTACCTACAACGTTTTGATTTTTTTCCTCTAAAGTGATCGTAAAAATAAAGATATATCTTTGATAATTTTTTACATGATTAAAAATTGTATAAAACTGCTATATATAGAATTTCAGCTTGAATGAAACGCTGAAAGTACCAGAATTACTTTTTTAACACTCCAAATCTCACGCGCCAACACGTGACGGGGTGCCATCAACAAAGAACCAAACATGCGCTGGTTAAATAAATTTTATTTATTAATTTTAATTTATAATTAATTAAATTTAATTTCAATATAATATATTATGTTATTTAATACAATTCAAATTGCGAGATAGTCGAGTGGAGACACTCCAGCTAATTTTTAGTTCAGTTTGGATATCTGAAAATTAAAAAATTAATTAATTAAATAATTTTCGTATATCCACACCGAATCGAAAAAAAAGAAAATTAGTGAATAAGTTTAGTCAATAAAACATTACTAAATGGTTGCTCATTTGGACGTTCATAACTAGTTTATCTATCTAACTTTAATTATTTTTCAAGAAATATTGCATAAGGAGTTTGGAATTTGGAAGTTTGGAATTAAAAAAGGAATCCACTGATAAAGTTGTATTCAAATCCCTGAAGACTCCGTTTTGGTAAACAACTACCCTTTTTGTTAAATAATTTAATAATAAAATACTATATATTAACTAAAATCGAAAAATTAATTCTATTTTTAATTATTAATTTTTTTTATTATTAAAATTCCTATTTTTAATTAAGAAAAAAACTGAAACCAATACAGATTGATTCAAAAAAATCCTTAGAATGGTCTAATATCTCAAAAATACAAATAAATATACAAATTTGCTAGTATAATAAGATAAGATTTAGAAAAAGTAAACAATAAAATACTTTATATAAAAAAAAAACTTTTTTAAAAAACCACGTTTTTAACGCACTAAAAAGAAGAAAATAATTTTTCTGAAACCCCATAGGTACTGACATTACAAACAAGAGATATGATTTGAAGAAAATTTTCTATAACGTAAAACGTGGGGCGCAAATAATAATAAATTTTTTAAATGCAATATAATTTCTTTGATTAATTTATTTCAATATCCATGGATTTATATTTTAAGTTTTATATTTTTTACCAGACTTTTTGTAAAAGGGAATATTATTAGTAATCCAACAGAATACTTTTATTAATGTAAATTTTTTTTGGAAAATTAATTCCTTAATATTAAATAAACATCTTCAATTTACACTTTAGAAATTTTATTAACATAAATATTAAATATTTGCTAGAAGTTTTGCAGTAGCAAAATTTAGTTTTAGATTTCTTCAAGTTAAATTTCTTATATTATTTACCAGAATATTGTTAGGATGTCATTTTTTATCAGAATTTTTTAAAAGTGAATATTATTAGTAATCTAAAGGTAATCTTTTCATAAATTAAATTTACCTCTTTTAAAAATTTCGATAAGTTATAAGCTTTACTTTTTGAAGCTAATTAAAATATGAATTCATTTATCCTATTAATTTGTACCTAATAACATTTATTTATAAATTTTTATACGATACAGAATATTTTAGCCATAGTTGCGCCCCACGTTTTACGTTATAGAAAATTTTCTTCAAATCATATCTCTTGTTTGTAATGTCAGTACCTATGGGGTTTCAGAAAAATTATTTTCTTCTTTTTAGTGCGTTAAAAACGTGGTTTTTTAAAAAAGTTTTTTTTTTATATAAAGTATTATTTTCTACTTTTTAGTCTTCATATATTGCAATCGATTTCACTTGACCTATACTACTTTTAAGTTTTTTGATTGACTTTAATAGTCATGAAATACTATTATCCTGAAAGTAATAAATTTAAATTGAATTATAAAGAGAAATTTTTAAATTTGTCATATTTTAATTCTTTATTGCCTAAAACTCATAAATTTAAATTTTGTTTTCTAAATTACAGTACAAAACATTAATATACCTTCTTTCAAATTTATTTACATTTTAAATATTATACATATTATATTATTCTTTTAACGGGTTTTTAACGGTTTTTTCAAATTTAAATATTTACACTTTTTGTTTTGATTTTCCCATACAAAATTATATTCATTAATTATGCTCTAATTAAACACTTGCAAGCTACGAATGTGTTATTTTATTGTATTGTCATCCAGAATACATAACTCTGAAAAGTTTCAGAGCGATTGGATGACTGGAAGTGGTCGAAATTTCGATTGCAAGATTTGACCCGAACAGATAAATAAACAAACAAACAAACAAGAAAGCAAGCTAAGAAAAACGTGGTAAAATACACTCAGTTAGCAAGAGTGCTAATGATGACTTGGTGAGATGCAGAGAGCAAATGATAGCTGAAGGAAATTGAGGGTGGCGTTTAAGTCGAAAAAAGGTGTGTCGAAACAGGCAACCAATCAGAAGACCCGTTAAGTAAAAATAAGAAGAGGGGAGTTTGAACCTTTTTTCTACCTCCCTATTATATTTTTTCAATATTTTGATTTTATTAATTTTTTATCTCTCTTTGTAAAGACGAAATTATAACTTTAAAATGATTTTAAATGTAATCAATCAAAAGTCAGAAATTATAATTTAAAAAAATCAAAATTCTTCATAAAAAAAAAATGGCTTTTTATTTTTTCTAATACATTTACCGTGTATATAATATATAGAGATTCTTTATTTCATTAGATTGAATATTATTTATTAGTAATTCATTTAATAAATATCTAATCGTTATTTGAAATTTATTTAATTATTATTTTAGAATTTATGATGCTTAATCCAAATTTAATTCGCAGCATGGAACATACGATCAGGACTGTCATTTAGTTGGAGGGGAGCGACCTGAACATTTTTTCAAACTTCTTATTTAAACGGATTTTAATATTTTGATTATTATTATTAATTAATGTATTATATTTGCATCCCGCCTCGTTTTTGTATTAGATATTGTATCAATATTTTTTATATTTAAAATATTTTAAAATTTTTTAATTAATTTCGAAAGAAAATTAAAAATATATTTATACAATTTTTGCTAGTATAATAAAATAAGATCTAATGAAATATATTTATTTTTATCGTCAATTCACAATGTGTCATTTATTATATTATTAATTTGTGAAATGATTACAAATTTTATGTAAAATCCATTCTCTATTCGTTTAGATCAAAAATAATATATTTAATATTTAATATATTGAATATATTTAATACATACTAGAATCAACTCTTGAATATTTTTTTAAACAAGCGGACTATGGACATCTGTATTATTTATTTTTAATGTTTTGACAAAGTCCCTTTTGTTGTTTTCTTCTTTTGTATTATGTATTGAGAAAGGTAAGTTTTGGAAAGGGCCTTTTGTTGTATTATTATTGTTTCTCCTTTTTAAGTTAACAAAATACAAATATTCATTAATTATGCTCTAATTAATCACTTGCAAGCTACGAATGTGTTATTTTATTGTATTGTCATCCAGAATACATAACTCTGAAAAGTTTCAGAGCGATTGGATGACTGGAAGTGGTCGAAATTTCGATTGCAAGATTTGATCCGAACAGATAAACAAGAAAGCAAGCTAAGAAAAACGTGATAAAAACAGTGAAATTATCAACTAATATGTAATTTAGTAAATAGATTGAAAAATGAATTACTCTCAATAAATATAAACATTATATTATGAAAATGAGTATATTCGTTAAATTTATTGACATATTTTAGAAAAAAATTAAAACGATTAAAGAATATAGTATTTTTTTTATATGTATTAAATAAGTAGTTTATCTCTTTATTTTTTGCAGATTAATTCAAATGAGATAATTGATTAAGAAGATTATAATATGGTTTAAACGATTCGAATTTGATAATAACTGTAAATAACTAAAACTTATAACGATTAGATTTTATTGGAGATGAAAATAACTTTTATTTTCTTAAAATTAAAAAAAAGAGATACGTTTTAAATAGAACATTTTACTATTATAAAAACAATATTACTTTATAAAATAATTGTATTTTTTACTATCTTGTCTGTGTGTGTGTTTGAAATTCGGTGCACGGGCATTCAAAATTCGTAGTTTTCTATCAACTTTTGAAAAATGTAGCTCATCCGGAAGAGGGTCATTACCTACCACGTTTTCATTTCATTTCTAAACTGACCAATTCAAATTTGAGAGTTAGTTGAGTGGAGACACCCAGATTTGTTACTATAAATTTGTCTATAAAATTATATATTAAAAAAAATTTATATTTTACAAATTTTTATTATATTTATATATACCTATTATTCTAATTTGTATTTTATTAAAAAAAAATATTATTGATATATTCTAATTTTAATTTAATATTATACTTCAATTTTCTTTTCTAATAATACAATCCAATTAAAATATGTTTAAAGAGGTTACTGATTGTTAGAAAAAAGATTTTCAGCCCAAACCACTATAAATAAGTAAAAAAATCCGCTCCGATCCAGATTTAAAAGATATTTCCTGAATTTACTTAAATGAATTTCCGCTTTTAAAATAGAAAGAAAAATTAACTAATAAGCCAGTAAGATAAATCAATTTCTAAATAAAACAAATATTTCTTTCCCATGGTTATTTATCTCAATGAAAAGCACAAATCAATTAGGATAAGGATAAGAAAATATGACGGAATTGACAAAAGCGAGAAAATCTTATTAGATGGAAAGGAGATGGACGCCATGGGTTAAGAAATGAGATTATAGTAAATAAAGATTATTTAATAAAAATCTCTTAAATCAATTAAAAACGTTTAATAAATATAATCTAAGATTCCACATTTATTCAATCAAATTTATTTGAATGTAAAGTTTTAATAAATAAATTTTGAGGTTTTTGTCAAAAATTGAGATTTTCAAAACCCCTGAATATGTGTATGGCAGATTTATTTATTGAATCTAATATTAATAAATATTAATATTAATATTAATAATTGTATATTATTATATCTTATTTTTTTCATCACTTAAAAAATTTAGAATATTTAATAAAATAACTTTTTTCGAATTTATTGAGTTATTATTAATATTATTTACGTTCATATAAATTTATAAAAATAATATAATCTTAATAAAATAATAAAAAGATAAATGACAATTATGAATCTAATACTTTAAGTAGTAATTCCTAATTCTTCAACATAGAATAGAGATATGTACGAGAGTCATTCAATAATTAATAAGAATAAGTTGATCTGTGGCCAGGCACAGAACCGACGGTTTGAAATTAATTAATTTCCAGCTACAGAAACAATTTCAAATAATTTTAATATATCTATTAATGCAATAAAAAACAGATATGGATATAACATAAATATTTTTAATTTTATTTTATTTATAATTATAAGGAGGCCCTGGCTATCATGTCATGAAGGGCTGGGTGACGTCATATAATTTTAAATTAAGAAAAAACTAATGAAGATGATTTTTCCCATAAAACCAATGCAAAGTGCAAGAGATTCGTGTAGATATTAAAAAAATCTCCTCTTGTGAAATTTGATGTGAAAATAACCCTTCTATACTACTCTAATACTACCACTTTCGGTTTCCGGATATACACCAAAAGTTGATCAATTGATCATACTGATGCCAAATTTTATCAAAATCCGTTGAGCCGTTCAAGCTGTACACATCTATACGGACGGACGGACGGACTGATGGACAGACGGACAGACGGGCGGACAGGCATCATGCTAAAAATTATTTTTTCTGTTAATAAAATGCATGATTCGTGGAGATAATACAATAATAAACAATACCTCCCTTACTATCCTCGGTCGGTAAAAATGGTTTATTTGATTGTTACAAAATTCAGACTATTTTCAACATAATCACTCCTCACAGATATGCACTTGTCTCATCTTTCTTGCAGTTTACTAATTCCCTTGTCAAAAAATTCTCTCGATTTACCCTGAAGCAGCTTTTGCACTAGTTCCTTAATCTCCTCATTCTCTCGTTAGCAAATCCCTTTCCACATAGAGCGTCTTTGAGTGGACCAAACAGGTTAAAATCAGATGGGGAGAGGTCGGGACTGTAAGCAGGATGAGATAGAACTTCCCAAACTAATTTTTGAAATTTAATACTGGTCAGCTTAGGAAATTGCAAGAAAGAAGACAAGGGCATAACTGTGCGGAGTTATTATATTGAATTGAATGATCCTCGAATATACAATAGTATGTTTGTTGAATAATCTATCAATCTATATTATACAATATAATATAATAATTATTTTTTTTAATTATTTCATTTTTATTTTATTTATTATAATATTATTGTGTTCCTGGTATGTCAAGGTACTGTAAAATTCTATAAAAACAAATTATTCAGAAACACAAATTCTATTTTTTTTTTCTATTTACCTTGAATCGGGAAATTATTGAGGAGAGATTTGAATTCGTTGTCCTTCTTCTTCTTCTTTTCGATAAATATCATTAAAGAGTTACAATTATATTATTGCCCTTTCAAGTAAGTCAGTGTAGCCATTATATAAATATATAACTAGTTCAGTTATTTTTTTAACATTTATTTATTTTATTAATTTTTTATGTTTATTTAAATTTACAAAGAAAATATGTAAATAGAATTTTTGCTGTGAAAAAATAAACGGAGGTAATTGACCTCTTATCGTCCTTTTTTAGCTCGCTTCATTTTTTTTATTTGGGTGAGTGACCTCATCTAACTCCAGGGTGAATACATATAGTTAGTTATATCGTTACATGTGGGTGAGTCATTGAAATGAATTTAATAGGAAAATCCCTTCTGCTTTCAATTTATTTTTACTTCCATATCAATTTAATGATATTGCTAATGATTGATTTAAGAAATGAAAATGAAATACAGCCGAAATGCATATTAATAATAATATCTGAAGAAATATGAATTATTATATATAAATATATATCATTTACTATATATTTATGTATGTATGAAACAGTATGAAATGTCTGTAACATTATGAAGTTAGCTACAAATTTAGAATTTTACAATTTACAATTTTTATAGAATTTAAAATAAATTTTGAAATACAAATTGAAATATTCTAATTTTTTATATTAATATTATCTTATAAAAGAGAATTTATTAAACATAAACTTAAAAAGAAAAAAATTATTAATTTGTTACTAACTTCATTTTTTTAAAATTTTGTTTTCTCATTATTAAATAATTGAAAAAAAAATAAAACAAATATTACGACAATTTGAATAAAGTTATTAATTTCATATTTAAACATTTTGTTGTTTTGTAAGTATTTGAAACAAAATTTCCTATAAATTATTACTATTAATCAATCTCGTGCGGCTAGAAGCCGCCTGGCCCTCTAAGAGTTTTATGCAGCCTTTTCTTCAGCATATGATGTCGGGAACGGCTAGTATATATATAAATTACTTACTGTTCTATGGTCTTTTCATCTAATAGAAGGGTTAATATATATTAATAAATATCAATAAAAAATATAATAATAATAATAATAATAATAATAATTCATTATTTAAATTTTTCTGACCTTACTGCGTTACTTTTGAATAGATTAGTAGTTATTATTTATTTATTTTATTTGAATTCCATTATTTGTTTATAAACAAATCATAAAAAGAAATAACAAAGATAATGAAAAAAAAAATAATTCAATGTTTAGTGAATAAATAAATAGAATTAAATAAACATTTTTAAATCCATTTAATTAGTCATATGATGCTAATATATATCAATCAATTGATAATATTATAAATAAAAATATATGTAGATGATAAATATTTTTAGAAAATAAGTTTTATATATGAAGTATTTCTCAAATGTGTATGTGATATGGTCGATCGTCATTGGCAATTCCATTCTCGATTGATTTCTTCAATTCATTGTTATATTTATGATATAATATGTGAATATTGAATTTATAAATAATTTGACAACTTTAATTAAATATGTTAATATTTTTTATAAAAATAATAATTTTAAAGTAAAAAAATTTAAATTAATATATTTATTTCGTAATACTTTTAATAATATTTTATTTTAGAAATCTATATTATTTAATTCAATAAAAAGTTTTGATTTAATTGATGATTCGTTTATCATATAAACAATTATGATTCTTGCCTATAATGTTCAATTTTTGGTACTTATTTATTTATTCTATTCTATTTATTTATTCTATTGAAGATTTCTTTGGATAATTAAACAATGAAAGACAATAATAATTAGATAAGGTAGTTATAATGAATTGGATATTACATTAATTAATTGATTAATTTATTTATTTATTTATTAAATGTAACCATTACATTGGTAATCGATTAATTTTGTACATTAAATAATTGAACATTAAACTCAAATGATATTATAATTATTTTAAATCTACAATTAACAATGGATCCTGCTAGTACCCATAGTAGTAGTATTTATTAAAGTTATATTTATTACATTTTTATATATGTATTTAAATAATCATCCATGTTTTAGGGTACTTTTTAACAATTTTTATTGGAATTTTTATTTTAAATTTTCAATCTAATTAAATCCTATTTAACTTAATTTTAAACTTTAATTGTTTTTGTAAATTTATATTTTCCAAATAATTTTTATATAATAATTAAAATATTTGATAATATTTTTTAGCTATATTATCGTAAGTGAATTTTATTATTAATCAAAATTTGAATCTAATATCAAAAACATTATCAAAAAATAAATATACCAGATTAAATGCTCATAGTCATAGTTCTATGTTAAACTTAATGAACCTTTATTATACTTATACTGCATCAAAAAATCGAGAGGAAAGTTTAAAAGAAATCGACCAAGAAAAAAGGTTGGGATAAACATACTGATTTATTTATATTTGGAAGGAATAAAATTATTATTTATGATTTATAAGTAATATCAATTTGATACTAACTTTATAAACTTTGTGAATAGGAATTTTTAAAATAGGAAATCATTTCTAAAATATCGCTCCCTTTGAGTGGGTCAATTTAGATAAAAATTTAGGAATGCAGTTGAAATGTATAAAGAGAATTTTCATATAATTTAATCATAATTTTTAGAGAAGTTATTAAAAGTGATTTTTAAATTTGAAGAATAAATCGAAACATCTTATTAATGAAAAACAATCCATTTAATGTTTTTTCTCTAATCCGACCATTCTAAAACAAAACAATTGTTTTGGATTTGATCGCCTGAGGTGTAGACTACCTGACATTCTCCTTCCTCTGATTATGAATGAAATTTTAAAACTAACAAGAAGAAGAATTGAAAAATTTAAACTCAGTTTTCATTCTTTTTTTATAAGAATTTTATTTATTTATTGAGACTTTGAATTATTTTAATTCAATGAATATGTTTAACATATTTAATTAGTAAATTAAGCATGTTTCGGTATTAAAATATATTTTTAGTTAATTATATATATTTAAATTTTTGAAGGAAATAAAAGGTTCCAAACAGAAATTAACTGAATTGATATTTTAAGAGATTTACAGTGTCATGAAAGATTATAGTTTGATTTTGTGTCAATAGTTTCTAAGCTAGTCTTGCCGTTTACAACTTTATTAACAAAGTTCAAATAGATGTTGGAGAAAGTTGATTTTCCATATTTTATCGTGTAATACTTTAGTACAATCTTCTTCCTTTGACTTTGATAAAATCTTATCAAAATGATATTGTCTTAAATATTTTATATATATATATATATATAAAATTTGTAAAATAATTTAAAAATTAAACTTAGTTTAATATAATCAACTTTAATATTCCTAATCATAATATATTGATTTGAATAGTGAGAAAATAAAAATTGGCTATACAAATATCTTTGATTGAATACTCTATACCAGGGGTGGCCAACCCGCGGCCCGCGGGCCGCATGTGGCCCGCCGTAAACTTTTTTGCGGCCCGCGAGATTCATCACACTTTAATATTCTGCGCCCTCATGAAACAAATATCGCACTAGTGAAATAAATATGATTTCATTTTTTTTATTTCGTTGATTCTTTTTTTATTTTTAGTATTATATTTTTTTTACAATGTGCATTCAGTATCATTATTATTATATTATATATGTTTATATGTAAAAATAATAGTAAACATAATAAAAATTCATTATTTTTCAATTTGTCACACCAAACAATATCTATAATGGGTATGTATAATTTTATATGCGGCCCGCGAAGTTATGATTCATTTCCAAAGTGGCCCGCAAGATCATTTGGGTTGGCCACCTCTGCTCTATACTATATTTAAAAAATATTTTATTCCAAATCTGAAAAAACCTTTTCTAAAAAAAATTATTATTATAATTTTTATAGAGTGAATAGAAATAAAATTATATTTTTATTTATTTATTTATTTGTTTAAGAAATAAATGTACATTCATTTGTATGTTATTTCACCTTTTCGGGTGATGACAAAAAAAAAGCAACAAAATCAACATATTTACATATTTAGGTACATAATACATAACACTCTGTAATCGACGGCCATAAATGCCCTTATTGAGGGCATACACATACATAACCATCTAGAAATTAGTATTATTTCCATCTTTTTAGAAATATGTATACAAAAAACAAAAAAAAACAAAAAAAAAAAAAATTAAACATAATGTAAAAACAAAAACAAAAATAAAATTCTATAATTTTACTAAATTTAATAAATGAAGTATATACTAAAATAGAACTGAATTCATTATTATTAATAGAGAAATTTTTTTTAGCATAAAAAATAATTTTTAAAACAAGTAAGATTGAAAAAGTCTCCAACTAATTCAAATTTTAATACAAATAATATAAGCGAATCTTGAATGTAATCAAATTTTAATAAAAAAAAATGTATAAATGATATAAATAGGGATGTATAAGCTCTTTTAAGAGACTTTTTTTTAATTTTTGAAGTCTTGCTTAAAAAAATACAATTAAAAATAAAAATAAAGAATTGATATTGATATAAGGTTTGTCTTTGGTACGAATAATAGTTCTATTTAAATAAAATAGAGAGCACTTTATATTACTTATTGGTAGTATAGTAGAGATAGAATGTCTTGGATTTGAGATTTCGTGTGTCATAACACTCATTTCATATTATTTTTTTGTGAGTTATTCTAGTTATCGAGAGTAATAAGAATCCTATAATATAAATTTAAGTTTATTTTTATTTGTTTGGAAATATACAAATATAATTTTATCTGTAAAGTAAATATAATCGGCGAATATTTGGTAGTCGAGAGATAACATGCTCACATGTAAATAATCTTTTTTTTATTGTGTCTAGAAATAGATTATAAATTAATTCTTTCTCTGCTTATACTATTTGATTAATATCCCATCAATTCATGTCCTAATTTAATTATAATTATGATTATGATAGAAAATTCAACTTCTATCTCAATATACATAAATAATAGGTATATAATGTATATATAAGCTTTATTCTCTCTCCGTGTACGTCTTAAATCTTAAGTGTGATGCTATTTTTAAATTATATGCTGTTTGAACTTTTTTTTTCCAAATAGAACTTTATTTTCAACTACTACCTCTTAAAAATGATTTATATTTAGAATATATAGAGAAACTTAACAGAAGATACTATTAATAATATTAATAGAGTAAATATTAATAAATTAAAATTTAACTCCCGTTTTAACATATTTATATATATATATATATATGATATTTCCTATCAGTCACTAATTTTAGTACTTATTTAATTAATTTTAAGTATTCTCATGTTAATATTTTTATATCTCTATCACTTTTAATTTTATTTTCTATTATATTAATTTTTTTTATTATTAAGAATAAGAAACTAAATAGTCAACAAAGACTTTATTAATTAATTTATAAAAAGATATAATAATTTTTAATTACCCTGTAACAAAATCTTTTTATATTTTATATTAAACAACTTTGGAATCTCTTACGTATTTTACAACCGGTGGACCATCTTCACGACAACTGGTACCCGCCGAAATCTCATCAAGACAACACGAATAAAATAAACTTTCTTTTCTTTAATTCTATAAATATAAAAATTGTTGTCCTAATAAGAATTTAATTTATTTAAAGTTGTAATATTATAAATGATAATTAATTTCATAAAGGAACAAAAATATTTGCAATTAATTAAAATAATATTAAATAAATTACTAAAATAAATTAAATAAATTACTTAATTAAAATTTTAATATCAAATTATTTTCACAACTAATTAAAAATATTTAAATTAATAAAACCTAATTAATTTAAATACTGGTTTTTCCCTTTTTTTAAACTCAAATTTATTCACAACCCTTTCTTTTTTATAAAAATAAAAATTTTACCCAACTATAAAAAAACCATTTCAATATATATATTACTTAATTACATATTATTAATTATATATTATTATAATATACTCGTATATACGAGGCCTGTTCAAATGAAAAGGTGATTTGAATTTTCGCGGGCTGTGTATATTTAATTATCGAAATTTTTTTGTTATGTTGGTACACATATGTTTCTCATATATTGACATTATCAGCCATTTTAGATTAGTAGTTTGTTTTTGACAACTGAAAAAGTATCTGTATTAAATTTTGCGTTAAAAATAGAATAAAGTGCTCCAGCGCACGTAAAATTTTGACATTCGGCGAGTCTACAAACGCTTTACAGGAGCACGCTAGGTTCGATCAAATGTGAAGGTTTGTTGAAGGTCGTACTGATAATAAGGATTACTACAATGAAGTTATGCAACGTTTACGTGAAGCAATACGGCTCAAACGATCGGAATTGTGGAAAAATAAATAATGAATTCTGCATCACAATAATGCACCAGCTCACACATCATTTTTGGCCAAAAACAACACTGTAATCATGCCTCAACCACCGTATTCAGCAGATCCCTGCAACTTTAACCTATTTCCAAAACTCAAGAGACCAATGAAAGGATAGCACAATTGCCACAATTGATGAGATAAAGTCCGAATCGAAGAACGAGCTGATACTCATACCGAAAAGCGCATTTCAGAAGTGCTTCGACAATTGGAAGAAGCTCTGGCATAGGTGCATTATATCTGAGGTGAATTACTTTGAAGGGGACGAAATGGATATTGATGAATAAATAAATACTTTTCGAAATAATTCAAAATTTACCATTTCTTTTGAACAAAACTCGTATTTTCGATAGATATATTTTACATAAGTAAGACTTATAATATAATATATTATTCTTAAGTTAAATCCGTTTTTGTTTAACATTAAATAAAAATGTTTTTAAAATTTTATCTGGAACAAATAACGTCATTTTAAATGAGTTTTAGAAAATGATTTATTTGAATGTGGTTACAAAATAAAAATAAAAATCCAAGTAAAAATAACATAATAAAATAAAAAAATATATACATATACTTGATATATAAGAATAAAAAAAAATAATAATAATTATAGAAATTTATTTTTCAACTGTTTTCCAGTATTAGATGAATCTAAAACAATACCTCCCTTACTATCGTCGGTCGGTAAAAAAATTGATGAGTGAATTTGTAAGTTTTTATTTATAGTTACCTACATATTAAGTTTATCTATATTTTATAAAATCAAATAAATATGAAATTATATGTAAAGTATAATTTTTGCTTGTCTAAGCAGGTCATTTGCCTATTACTAGACGTATAATAATAGTTGACTTGCATTTTATTTTGTAAAATTATTTAAAGTTTGAATTAATCACTATCCATTTGATCATCATCATCATATAATAATATAAACTTATAAATATTAAATCTAATATATTTATATTAAATCTTAGTAAAAATAGAGAATATACCTATATATATTTCAATTAAAAATAAAAATATCAAAAATAAAATTATAAATGTTACCAAGTGCAAAATGTAATATTAATTTTATTTATATAATTAATTTTGCAACGTCAACAATTATA
The DNA here is from genome assembly GCA_963082975.1 of Labia minor. Classification (NCBI taxonomy): domain Eukaryota; kingdom Metazoa; phylum Arthropoda; class Insecta; order Dermaptera; family Spongiphoridae; genus Labia; species Labia minor. Next base: position 17,199,471 of record OY720344.1, on the reverse strand, counting down.
TAATATTGTATATTCAATAAAGACACAAAATAAATTTTGCTATAAATATCCAATAGATCTACCGATTCCATGTTACATGTATTTTTAGCTGAATTTATATTTAGTTTGCTTTTCATTAAGAAATATAAATATGTATCTGAGTTTGTTTTTGTTTTGTTTTTTTTTGTTTTTTGTTTTTGTTTTAATTAGACATCAAAAAGTCTAATTTTGTATTTTCTCCGAATTGAGAACATTAAAATAGGACACTTGATGGGCTTTGATCTCTAATCAGAAATATATTGATACAAAACAAATTGAATGAATTAATCTATTTTCGCCTTAAATTTTGTATCAATGGGATTTCGAAAGTACAGGAAAGTATCGGGAATTATTTTATTCTTAAAATGTTACTAAATGAAAAAATGAACAATAAATGTTCAATGTCATGATCAATTTTTATTTAAAGATTTTATTTATAGATTGACAGATCCGAAGAATAAAAATTGATCAGATCCATTAATATTAATCAAATTGGTAATATTTCGAAAATAACTACATATTTAAAGATATTAAAGCAATTAAATTTTAAAAGTCAAATCACTTTTATTTTGAATTCTAAACATTTATGATTATTCATTATTGATTGATTTATTATTTTTTTTAGTACAGATATGTATATCTGTTATTTAATTTAGATTCATCTTTTTAGCTATTTTCATTTCAAGTGGCTTGCATTTATTTACGGTTTCCCGATTGTGGGAGGCCCCTTTATACATTCATATTTATATTTTTCAAAGAGGAAATTATTTTAAATTTAAAATTAATTGATATGTGCTAATGAAGCTGATATTTATATTATTCTTTTATAAATAAGTGAAGAAAAGATTGTTTTACAATATTTAAAAAAAAAAATTGATATTTCATTATAAGAATAAATCATTTAAGTTTATTTTGTTTGTTTTTTTTAATATTATTAAAATAAATATAATTAATTTTAAATTATTTCGAAATTAAATAAAAATTAATACAATATCAATTAAAAAAGAATGGCGGGAGGAAAATTTCAATATTGTTACGTAATTTGTGACGCCATTTAAATTTACTATTTTGAATTAAGAAAATATTAATAAAGTTGATTTTTTTCTGAGGCTGAAACCAATACAGATCGATTTTTCTTTATAAATATATCTATGGTGTGAAATTCAAAAAAATCCTTAGAGGGGTTTAATATCTCAAAAATATACAAATATATATAAGATATACAATACATACATTTGCTAGTATAATAAAATAAGATAAATAATTTAAATTTACTTTGTTTGTTTATTTCTTAATCTTAAAATATTCAAAGTGTACTGATTTTTTATTTGAACATTTAAAAATCAATTAAATGTTATTATATGACAAACACTTATTTTTTTATATAAAAACAAAATCAATCAATAAAAAGAAAAATAAGTAGATCTAATATGTACCATATAGGTATTATAAATATCCTCATAAAAGAGAGTCAAAATTTATTTAGTAAATAAATTAATCTCTTACTTTTTCTCTTAAAGATATCAGAAAATTTACATTTACATATTATCTCGAACGTGCTTAACAATTAGAATAAGTGTATTATAAATTGACATAACTCATACTGTCCATCAACCTTTAGTCTAAAAATTTGATTTCACACAAACCTGGGTCTATTTTAATTGTCAAGGCGACCCAAGGGTCCTCTCTATACAAAATTGTTCTTGGAAAGGTAAGATTGACAATGTATTGAAAGAATTCAAAATTCACATATATAATATAATAGACTATTATACTTGACCTTTTGGAAAGAAGGTAATTTTCCTCACAAGAGTTCACACCCTTGAAACTGACCCCTCCCCATCATCTACCCCTTAACTTAAATTAATATAAATAAGTTGTCGTTGAGACGGACTTCAGATCAGACATGATATAGTATAGTAATAGACTGAGGTACCTTTTTTCCTATGATCAAATATTTCCTATTATTCTACCTTTTAATTACTCATTATCCCAGCGAGTAAGGTAAAGACATAACTTATTCTTATATTTCTAAATAATGGCACAGAATGATTGATTTTTTCAAATCTTTCAAGTACAGATCCAGATATCTTCTTTATTTGACAGCAATCAATCGTTTATTATTATTATTATTATTATCAATATTCTCATTCATCATATTTTTCTTTATAGGTGCAGATGCTGCTTTTTCCAGCCTCTCCCCCATCTATCCAACTACTTATTCAAATAGCCTGTTTTTTTTTTCAAGTACTTTCATTAAGACAATATTATTATTCTCATTCATTTAATTATAAATAAAATACAAAAGAATGTAGCTATTTTATTAAATAAATATCTAATTTCAAAATAAAATAAACCAAATTATTTTCAATAAATAAGAGATTGTTTAAGTAATAGTAAATAATAATAAATGTCAAATTAAAAAAAATGATTTAATTTATTTATTCTTGCTGTAAATATAATATATAACTACTATATACATTTTAACAATTCATAAAGATTTAAAGATTTGTGAAAAATAAAAAAAATAAAAATAAATAAAATAAAATTTATTAATATTTTAACATTAATTTTTAATGTCATATGCCATATCCATATTGTTTTGAGTAATTCAAATGTATTTAATTATAACAGGAGTGTTTAAAAATGTTTATAAAATTTAACCTAAAAAAATACAATGAATTTCAAGTTAGTTTAATGAATACTTAGACAAAACAACCAGCATGCTTAAGATTGTTATTAAATATTCAATTGGAAGAAATTTTATAAAAGAATTGTTTGTTTGTTTTTTCAATCACATTTTTCATTTAATCTAATGAATTGAATTGCTTATAAATCCTTTTATCTTCATTCTCTCTAATTTTTAATATAATATGTCATTTCGAGTTCATTTTTCATGTTATTGAATTCATCTTAAAAAAACATTCAATTAAGATCATTTCTTCAACAGTTAATATTAATCATTTAACTAAAATGATATAAGAATGTTTATTTGGAGGGGGTAGTAGAATTATATTTATAAATAAGATGTTCAATCCGTCTCTCTACGGTGTTATTTCTAACATCCTTTGGACACCCATTTTTACCGACCGACGATAGTAAAGGAGGTATTGTTTTCACACCAAATTTCACATGTGGAGATTTTTACATATCTCCACGAATCATGCATTTTCTTAACAGAAAAAAGTATTTTTAGCATGATGTCTGTCCGTCCGTCTGTCCGTCCGTATAGATGTGTACAGCCTGAACGGCTTAACGGATTTTGATGAAATTTGGTATATTTACTTAATGCATCAGTGGGATGAATTGATCAACTTTTGGTGCAAATCCGGAAACCGGAAGTGGTAGTATTAGCGATCGACGATAAGAAGAGAAGGGTTATTTTCGCACCAAATTTCACATAAGGAGATTTTTTTACATATCACCACGAATGTATTGGTTTTATCCTCGGGAAAAATCATCTTCATTATGTTTTTCTTAATTTAAAATTATATGACGTCACCCAGCCCTTCATGACGTCACAGCCTCGGGCAACGCCGGCTACTTCAGCTATATATTATAAATAAAATAAAATTAAAAATATTTATGTTATATCCATATCTGTTTTTTATTACATTAATAGATATATTAAAATTATTTGAAATTGTTTCTGTAGCTGGAAATTAATTTATTTCAAACCGTCGGTCGGTTCGGACCTGGCCACAGGTCAACTTATTACTTTCCCGCATACTTCGTATAAGGGAAGTATTGAAATCGTCAAAAATTTCGACTTCGAGATTTTGATAGATCTTGACGTTTTAGACCTCCCTGAGTCGGAAAATACCATTTTTCGAATTATGTATGTATGTATGTATGTATGTATGTATGTATGTATGTATGTATGTAATGTCTGTAAGCAAATTTACTCAAAAACTAATCAAGCTAGGACTTCGAAATTTGGTACACCGATATTATTCACAGTTTGTAGATTTCTATCAAAATTTCGTCAAAATCGGTTAACCGGAAGTGGTACTTTACCTACAATGGTTGCGTTTACCTTTCAAGTAAAGTACCAGTTTGCTTCGAGATATTTGCTTCATATTTTGTATATAGATTTACAAATATGAAAAAAATTCAGATACCAATTTTCATCATGATCTGACTACCGGAAGTGTCATTTTACCTATACAAGAAGCGTTTCCTTTTTACCGACCGACGATAGTAAGGGAGGTATTGTTTTCACACCAAATTTCACCTGTGGATATTTTTAGGTACATATCTCCACGAATCATGCATTTTCTTAACAGAAAAAAGTATTTTTAGCATGATGTCTGTCCGTCCGTCCGCTGTGTGTCCGTAGAGATGTGTACAGCTTGAACGGCTCAACGGATTTTGATGAAATTTGGTATATTTACTTAATGCATCATTATGATGAATGGATCAACTTTTGGTGCAAATCCGGAAACCGGAAGTGCTAGTATTGCCGATTGAGGAGAGGAAGTGAAGGGTTATTTTCATATCAAATTTCACGTGAAGGCATATCTCCACGTGTTATGCACTTTGTATTGGTTTTATCCTCGAGAAAAATCATCTTCATTAGTTATTTCTTAATTTAAAATTATATGACGTCACCCAGCACTTCATGACGTCACATCCAGCCCTTATATATTATAAATAAAATAAAATTAAAAATATTTATATTATATCCATATCTGTTTTTTTTACATTTAAAATATCAGTTAACAGGAAGTAGCACTTTATTACATTCTAAATATTCATTCACAACTCTTTATACCTATTTATATGCGGGAAAGTCTAGGGGAGGACACTCCCGCTTATTTACTCTTCGATTTAAACAAATTTAAACTGGCTGAGAGAGGGTGCCATGCTCACTCTTGCAAGGGTGAAAGTTATAATATCAACTCTCTATTATAAACGTATATATACGATAGGTTTAATGTTTGTATTTTCATGATAATCTGATTAAGAAAAAAATAATATGATTTTTTTTAAATAATTGATTATTATAAGTGATTATTATAATTGATATTTAATTAAACTCAATAACTTTATATATTAATATATTTTGTTATTCGTTGTGGATAGAATATCTATAAGTATAAGTTAAATGGGTTTTATTATTGTAGGCTTAATACGAGGGTTGCCTTTTAAGATTTTACAAAAAGTGAAACAGAAACGAATAAGTTGGAAATAAGTGTTTTATTGGTTAACAAAATATTTTCGCCTTTAAGGGCTATACATTTTGCATTTGTTCAAACCAATTCTGGGAACATTTTTACATTCTGAAGTTGATATCGCTGAAACATGGTTTTGAAAGTCTTCAACAGCTTCTTGAGGTGATGAAAATCGCTGTCCACGCATCTTTTGTTTGACAGTGGGGAACAAGAAAAAGCCATTAGGGAAAAAATCGGATGAATGCCGGCAATGAGACATTAATTCGATTTTTTTATCTTTCAAATATTCATTTGTTTGACGTGCTTTATGGGATCTGACATTGGCGTGATGAAGAATAATGCGAAGTTTTTTGTTGTTTTTCCTTATTTCTTCAAAGTCCGTTGGCAAACAAATTGTTGTATACCATTCAGAAGTAACAGTTCGTGGATCTTCTAAAGGAATGATCTCGATATGTCCAGTACAACCGAAGAAACAAGCAATTATTTTCTTGGAAGTGCTCCGTGACCGAACAACTTTAGTGGGATTAGGTTAATTGTCCAACATCCAAACAGTAGATTGTTGATTGCTTTCAGGTTCTTACGAATATATCCAAGTTTCGTCTCTTGTAACAATGTTGTATACAGATTTTGAACGCCCTCGGTCGATTTTTTCACTATTTCGTGACACCAATCAACATTTGGAGAAATATGGTTGTTGAGGCTAAGAACTTTCGAAATTTGTAGAGCCACAGATAGATTTATTATTATACAATAGATAGATTAATGTATATTTGTTATTATATTAATTTATTTATTATATTTTAAGTGAAATCCAATCTGTATAATATTACTTTTTATTTTTAATGATTTATTTTAGAATTAAAAAAAAACTGGAATAGCAATTTTATTAGGTATTTTTAATTCAAAGTCAAAGTAATTATTTTATAATTCAAGAAATTTGACCTAAAAAAAGCATTTGCTGCAACATGTATTTTGATGGTCGTTTGATAAGCGGTTGGATGGGGGTGTGGATGGAAAGGGATGGAGAGAGCAGGGGTTACGAGGAGTAAAGGAGGGAATGCGTCGGGCTCAATGCCAGTCAGCAAGGGTGGCCGGAGAAGGTCGTCTGATTTCAGGGTTGGAGAAAAACAAGGTCGGTCTTCACTGCACCCTGTTTAAAGCATTGCACACACGACAGACCAAGAGGGTAGCTTTAGTCGATACAAAACTCGCCCTTTGACGCCGTTCCACCGACATCCTTTCTTTATCCCTTCATTTCTGAAATGAGGGCGAATGCACAAACGAGCTTATGCATGTTATTTAATTAACAATCAATACGAGATATGGACGATTTGGAATTAAAATAAAAACAAACTCCATGAGTCAGCTGATGACTAAAGAATGCATTTCTAAGCACAAGCATTTGAAATAGAAAATAAAAATGAAGTAAAATTAAAAAAAAAAAAAACTCATACAATTATCTCAACGTACCTAATTTTTCTATTATTCTAATTATCTATTACCTTTAGATGATCTAAAAAAAAAATATTATTGTTTTTTTACCTAATAATAAAACTTTTTTGAAAAAGTGAATTTGAAAGGAAATTTATAGGTACCTATGAATACCTCTCAATGTCTCAATTCTAAGTACATTTAAAATAATATTTTATAACAGTGGTTCTCAAAGTGGTCTATATCGACTCCCAGGGCTCTCTGGCGGCCTGCAAGGGGTCTACTCCAGCGAATAAAAAATGTGAGGTCCAAGAAATGAAAATGAGGGTCTGCGATAGTGGATCTCAAGCCTATTTACTTGCATTAATAAATCTTATTCAATTCAATATGACTCTAAAAAAAAAAGTAAATTTTTTTTCCGATATTCCGATTTTCGATTTTTCAATAAGGCTCTAAACAAAAAAAATCTGGAGTGTCTCCACTCGACTATCTCGCAAATTTGAATTGGATTAAATAACATAAATTAATTTAAATTAAATTAAATTAATTAAATTATAAATTAAAATGAATAAATAATATTTATTGAACCAGCGCATGTTTGGCTCTTTGTTGGTGGCACCACGTCACGTGTTGGCGCGTGAGATTTGCAGTGTTAAAAAATTAATTCTGGTACTTTCAGTGAATCAATCAAGCTGAAATTCTATATATAGCAGTTTTATACAATTATTAATCATGTGAAAAATTATCAAACATATATCTTTATTTTTATGGTCACTTTAGAAGAAAAAAAATCAAAACGTTGTGGAGCTACATTTCTCAAAAGTTGATAGAAAACTACGAATTTTGAATAATTTCCGTGTACCAAATTTCATTATTCTAGCTCAAAACGTTTTTGAGTAATCTTGTCTACATACATACACATATATACACAGACATTTTTCTCAAACTTAGTGAAAATGATTCAAGAACCTTCAAAACGTATAAAAACATCAAAATCTCAACATCGAAAATTTTCGTGATCGCAATACTATCTCTGGCGAGATAGTAAAAAAGGTAAAATTTTTTACAAAAAATCAATTTCAGGTTGTAGGGGGTCTAGCCAAAACCGAAAAACATTTTATAATAAATGTAATAAAAAAAAACTATAATATAATTTATTTATATTTATAAGTATATACAATCCATTAAATTTATTTTTAATATTTAATTTTAAATTTAATTTTTAATTAAAGAAAGAATGTACAAAAATATTTAGAATGATTTTAAAACATTATTTATGTAAATATCCCAATAAATGTTGGATTCTTTTATGAAACTTTGAAAAAACTTTTTTATTTATTTATTTTTTGTTATTAATGTAGTGAATCTTTCTAATTGAAAGTAAATGTATTTATTCTCTTGGTCAAATAAATTTCAAATCTTTAATTAAATATCATCCTTGAATAGAATGATAAAAGTTTTAATAAAATTCATCGATCTTTGTTTTATTTAAAGAAATCTCCTGTTTTAATTTTCTTGTCTTTAAAATGGTACTACTTTTTCTTTTATTATTAATTTCATAATAATGATTGAATCTGGTATGTAAAAATTAGATTGATTTTAATAAAAAATAATAAGTAAAAATAGAAATAATGAGAACAGTGGTCAGGCGGTTACGCTAATAGTAGAGTGTTGCAATAATAGATAGCCTATTTTATGTGCAAATATTCATCAAAATTGTAATGAACTCAGAGAGTTGTGAGGATTACAGCTACCTCACCTTGCTTTCATTCTCCGATCGTTCAATATCCTTCCAAAGATAGCGTGACGGCCTCTTTTGGACGACCTGAATGTTTGGCGTCAGTTATACTCACAACGGTATTCAGGAAACCACTTCTTTAATCATTCAGAATGTGTGTGGATGGTGCATTTATCAAACCATTCTAAATTTTGGTAATGGTTCGATAATGACATACGAAATTCACGAGGTTCACTGCTTTCCATGTCTTCCAACACAAACAAAATGATACAGTTTGCTTAAAATTTGATGCTCGTTGATAGATGAAATGTTATATTTAAAGTTATTATACTATACAGGTAATTAAAAAAGTAACTTCTCTCGTTAACCAAAATTCGTCTCAAAAATTAACATTAAAAAGAAAATAGTTATATTACATTACAAAAAAGATATTTTAAATTTTTTTTTACTAAATAAAAAAAGGAGAAAATTTGCTCATAAATAATAGAAAAAAAGTTAGATTTAAGGGAGGATATTATAAATTTCTTGAAAACTCAGTGGGTACGATACAAAAAATGATATATCTTATTATAGTAGCAAAAATTGTATATATATTTGTATATTTTTGAGATATTTAAGGATTTTTTTTGAAATTCACATTATAGATAATAATATTTATAAAGAAAAATCAATCTGTATTGGTTTCAGCCTCGAGAAAAATCAACTATATTAGTATTTTCTTAATTTAAAATAGTAAATTTAAATGACGTCAGCAACTACGTCATCCTTAATGAAATTTGCCTCCCGCCAATCCTTTCCAATTATTATTTATTATTATAAAATTTATTTATGGATGATTGATATTATTTAAACAAGTGTTAACATTGTTAACCTGGATAAGAAACGGAGAATTTCATTCAACCGCAGTTCTGGGATTTGACTTACAAGGGAAGATCTTAAATTTTGAAAGCTGAAATTAATAAAAAAAACAAAAATTTAAGCTTTTATTATTATATTAATAAAATTTTATTACAAAGAAAAAATGCATCTTATTAAATATTTATTTTTAGTCATAAAATTTGGAATGGTTAATAAAGTGTGACTCTTTTGCATACTTTATATTTAAATATAAATAAAAAAATATTTATTGATTTATATTATTAAAATAGATATTATATAAATACTTATAATAAAATATGAAAAAAAAATAGTAAAAGCAAATTGTCCTAAACATTTTCGTCTGATAATTTAAATATATAAAGGTCAATTCTTATGGTTTAATGATTAACTGACTAGGATGCTTTCGTTGATTGGAGAAATTCATAGAGGCTATTGGTAATGTGATATTATTGACCATAACCAATAACTGAACCGAAATTGCTGCATAAATTAATTCAAATTGAAAATTTATATGCAAAACAGAAAACCTATGTCATTAGTCATAATAAACGGTACAATATTTGTTTGTCATAAGAAAAAAATGTACTTCGTACATGATTAATAAATTAATTAATTAAAATTAACATTTTAACCAGTTTAGGGCTGTTCACACTAATTCTTATGGGTTATATAATTAAACCACTGGAAGCTTATAAATATATATCTATATATTTATATATTTCTTTGTAGAGTCAATTAAGCATATATAGGCACATCTTAAATAACATTTTAAAATTCTTTCATATTTTAGATGAGATCAAAGAGAAAATAAATGAAGTGTTTAATAATAAGGAAAGTGTTATAATATTTTTTTATTTGATCATTTTCAGGTGTGAGTTAAGAAACATTTTACCATTATAACATTTTAAAAGGAAGATTAATGAAGAATTGAATACAGACATTTTCTGTATATTCTATAAATAATAAAAATCATTTAAAAAGGAAGGAACATATTATATGTATATAATATACAATATAATGTAAAAACATGATTAATATCATACTCACTCTTAATATCGAAGAAAACTTTATTATCAAGAGTTAATATTATTATTATTATTATTCAGAACATAATAAAAATTACCTGATGTGTTTAGAAAGTAAAAATCATAACATTATATCATTATTATCATTAGTTATAAATAAAAAAATAAATAAAAGAAGATTGAATAAAAAGAGAGATTGAACAAACAAATAAACAGTTTTTTTTGTATACTACAATAATATGTACATAATTATTACAATTATCTGGGAACAGTGAATAGAATAGATATGAAGCATAAAGATGTCAGGTAACTTCAATGAATTTTACGAGTCTTGACAATTTATATATTTATTTATTTTTTTACGAAAAATTGTAAAGTTCATAAATAATCCAATTATTATTTCATCAATACAATAGAAATTTCCATTGAAAATAAGAATTAATCACAAGCTATTATATTCATATTATACCTAATATTTAAATAATTTGAATTATAAGAATATATACTAGTGAAAAGAAAAATATTTTTATTATGAATTTATTTTTAAAAAAAAAATAAATAGATATTTCAAGTATTTTTTATTATTATTAAATTATAATTAAAAATGGTTACATTAATATCTTATTTATCAATAAATATTAATATTATAAACCTATAATATTAATTACAATATTTAATTTTGAAATTCGGTAATTTTTTTGAGATTTTTCTTTTTCTCATCATCCAACCAACCAATTGGTTATTCAATATATATATATATAATTAAATATACATTTTATTTAGTCATTTATAAATTATATTCGTAGAAGCAATGTCTAGCGCATTCTTCTTTTTTTATAAATCCTCCATGACCCCGTCTGACTATTGATTATGCGACGTGGGAGAGAAAAATGAGACAGTAAAGTTAGATGATATGGACCAAAACACGATTTTATTTAAACAGGTATACCAACTTACATAAATCTCTTCAAAATATAATAAAAGAGAATTAATAGTTGTTTGAATTGAAAATGCAATGATGAAATCTTACTGAACAGATATTTATGATAATGTTTTACTAATATTTAAAAAAAACGAAAGATAAATCCAATAGAAACATGAGACACTCTATTCAAATCAGAGAAGAATCTTATGTTTTTTTATTAAATATTTCCATGTTTACTGAAGATAAAAAGATAGAAAAGATTGTGATCATAATAAAACATTTTCATCCAAAATTCCATGTTGACATCTTAACGATAATAAAGTAGAGAACAACGTAATAAAGGGTATTTTTTGCAGGTTCACAACTTTAATTAAAATAAAACAAAAATAAATATTTTTAATTTCAATAAAACTGACTTTATTGGAAAGATAATTTTATGTTATTATTGTTTGAATGTGATTTCCACCACCGCCTCCGTCACAAGTTTTATTATAAAATTTATTATAAAATTGTATCATATAATATAAGATTTTGTTCAGCGATGAAGTTCACAATTATCGCATTTGGAGCGAAAAAAAATTATATCAAGAGAAAGTAAAACGGTTTTTTACATGTATCAATTTATTAGCAATTAGCTTGCCGGCATATGGTTCTAGCAGGTAAGAGAGAGCCACAACGCGTAAAACCATTAATTGCCTCAAATAAACTTTTAGTGAACAAATAATTTCTAGTAATTGTCGTGTAATTAGTTACCAAGCTTGTGTAATTTAACTATCTATTTATTTTCTTTGTGGATATGTCAAATCACTTGTTTATGTCAATAAACCAGAGACGATTGAATGGGACACAATTCAAGCGTGATTGATGTGAAAATTGTGAAAAATACTGGACATCCAGATTAGGCCATCTGCCTGCTTGATGCAGTGACTGAATGATCGAAATCAAACACAAAATTATTTTTTCAATAAAACTAGTTTCATTAATATGAAACATAGGGTAATAGATTACAGTTGTTGCCACCCTTAATCGAAATTGACCATTCATTTAGTATAATATCAGGCGTTAGAATTGCATCTAATCCAATTACTCCCAATGAATATCATCACGAAAGGATCTACTTTCAGAATCAACAAGGAGATTTATTAATTTGGAACATATACATGCTCCAGAAATAAAAAGATAAAAATAGTTATTACCACCTTAAGCATATTGACTAGATAAAGTCACACAGTGTAAGCAACATTTCGACCACATTTAAAACCACTGAATTCACATCACATCTCCCCCAGTGTGACAAGAACTGTATCTTTTAATCTATTTTCCATTGTTAGAATGTTGTTTTAACCTGATAAACATCCTTTAGTTTAGTAAGTACATATTAATAACTACATTTGTTATCTAGTGGAACTCAAATATTATATGAACGAATATCATTGATCCTAAACATAGTAATATTTATGATTTCTTTAGAAGTATAGTAGAAGGATTATATTATTTATAATATTATCTTTCTATTCAGAAACAAATTAGTGATTGAAGTGAGAAAAACATCTCAAAATTAAATAAATATTTATAAATTGTCTCAATATTGTCTCAAAATTAATGCAAGATTTAAATTAAATATAAGAGACGTTTTAGCCTTTAGATTTTTATTTTTTATTGAATCATAAAATAAAAACGATACGGTTATTTATGTTTTATGATATCGGGCAAATGGCCTTCACGGCTTTGCTGGCACATAGGGATCCTTTCGAGGAAATTTTTCATTATATTTCTGCATAATTGTGGCTGAATTTCGTTGATGCAGCGTTTTATTTCCTCTTGTAATTAGAGAGTTATTCCCGGGAATTTTCGGGAAAATTCTTTAGTTTTTATTTCATTGGAAAAAACAAAACATTTCCAGGGAAAAAAAAACATTATTTTTTATGCTGATTACGATGCCGAAATTTTTGTTTGTTAACTGAAATAGTCGTAATAAAAATATAAAATACAAGTGTACATACATACATTTGTCTTTTGTTATATTTTTTTTCTTTTCTTTCTTTTTCAGCCTTTAAATTTTTTTCTTTATAATTTTTCCTTTTTTTTGTGTTTTTTTACAGTGCACACTGGCAGACGGCAGTTGCCATTGCCAAATTATTTTGTTTTTAACTTTTTTTTTTGTATATATATATAGTTATATGTCTGCACGTGTATTAGAAATTACGTATAACTGTCAATCAACCCTTTATACTTAAAATTCTATTTCACAAGTTTGGGTCTGTTTTAATGACACCTTGGAAATGGCTTTTGAAGAGGTAACAATAATAAAATACACTATTGCACTTGACCATTTGGAAAGAATTAATTCTCCTCACACCCTTGAAACTAACCCCTCTCCATCACCTACCCCTTAACTTAAATTAATATAAATAAGCTGTCGTTGAGAGCGAGTAAGGTAAAGATATAATTATATTTTTTGCTAAATAAATAAATATTATTATTATTATTACATTGTAGTATTATTTCAGTTAAAATAAACCCAATATTATTAGTCTATTGCGAGATTGCCACCTATGAATGATCCATGATTGAGGACTTTTAATCAAGTAAATAGTTTTTAATTGATTATTATTATTATGATAACTATAATTGACAAAAAAATTAACTATAACTTATGACATCAGCTGTATTTGTAATTTTTAATATTATTAATTTTTCTTGAAGAGAATAAAAGTAACAAGGCCATGGCAGATTCTTTGTGGACATATTTCACAAAAGAATAAGACTGCGAAATAGCAAAATGCCTAAAGTGTGCAAATAAATATTTAAGTTGTAAGGGATCGTCAACTAGTGGTCTGATAAGACATTTGAAACATGTCCATAAAATAAATATATTAAAATGAAATGCAAAAGATGATCAAGCCGCTGGTCCAGGCAATAAAGGAAATTTTTCCACAAAATCAACAAATCAACCGGTAATATCAACTTTTATTAAAAAGCAAATAGTTGCTTTGTCTGAAATAGTAGCAAGACTTGCAGCTGGATGGATTTTCAATTCATAGAATTTGCAAAAGCGAATTTATTCGTCAAGCGCTGTCTGATAGACAATATCATTTACCAAAAAACAAAAATAATGTAATGAAATTAATTCACGAGTATTACAAGTTTTTCAAAAAAAGATAGTAAATGATGCTTCCTGCCCAAAACAGTGACACCAATCACACGTGGGTTCTCCGAATCCCAAATACGTCATTTTTGGGGATTCACAAAGGCATCGAGGTGAAAATGTGCATCATCGCTAAAGATTATTTTACTACTAACTACTGCGGCCAAACTTTCATTATTTTCAACATATTTTTCGATAATGAAAACACGTTGAATAATGGTTCATTTTCCACTAACTCTAAACTCTCAATTATACCGCTCATCACACCTTTTTTGAATGCTCGCGATTCATTACAAAACAGAGGACTCTTACAACCAGCGTCGGACCTGTAGCACCGGATTCTATTATATCCGTAATGCTACAGAGCAAGGATAAATGGAAAGCTGTAGCTGAATTTGTGGAGGAGGTGCTACGAACAAAGAGACATGAAGGGTGCTTAGATTAAGAAGAAGCTAAAATGCCCAAAGCTCGGCCCAGACTGATGTCATCCGAAAGGGTTTCGGTCTGGGATTCTCAGTGGCCCACAGGAGAGTGTTTTTAGTGAGGTAAAAATCCCACATAACCAAGAGGGGCGCATCACTGCTTTAGACTAAGCATTCCCCACTGGTACCTTATGAAGGTTTTTCAACACTACACACACACTCCTGTACAAAAAAAAACTCTCAACTATACAACTGTTCTTTTTTCAGGGTTACCAGCAACTTTTAGCAAAAATAACCGCAAATTCAAATCTTGCGTTAATTTTAAGACACCCTATATATATATATATATTGTATACATATTGTATATAATTGTGTGTCGACTTATAATAATAATAATTAGTTAGTGAAGCAAACAGGGGGCGGAGCCTCTTATTATTCCTTGACCTTGACTGTTAGCATGCGTTTTTAAGTATCATTTGGATGAGTAATGAATAAAATAATCAATTAATAGAAAGAATATATATATGTATTCTGATCTCGACATTCTAAGGTCGATGATGCTTTTAGAAATCGTCACTATGGCCTTCAAAAATATCATGTGCATCGACTTGAATAGGAAAAAAGGAAGTTGAAATTATATTCATATAATCTAAGTGATTAATATTTTTTCTTGAAAAAAAAAAATTAGTATTTGAATATTTTATTGATTTCCATAAGAAAAAGATTCATTCGTTGAAATCAGGAAGTTATTAATTTCTAACTGTATGAATCAGAAAAGAAGACTTAACATTCACTGAAGAAAATGTGTTATAATTAATAATATAACTGTATAATTTTAATTCACTCTCCTCTCTCTCTATCTCTATCCCTTTTCTCCTCTTCTCTGTAAATTTTCTTATGTTTCGAAAAGTATATATATACCAAAATGTATTTCAATAATTTCTATTCAAATATAAATCAAATATTAATTATTTAATCTTTTGTTTCTAATTAAATAGATTTTCTTGATTTTGATTGGGTAATATACGATATTTATAGCTTTAATATTCATCATTTGTTTGAAAATTTCTTTAAAAATTGAAAGGTTAAATTGAATCGAAATATTATCAAATTATAATCGTTTAAAACAAATATTCCCATAATGTTACTTAATATAATTAGAAATAAATACAAATACAAATGATGAAAGAATTTTAGTTCTAGTAATGTAATATTCTCGTTAAAATTATTTTGTTGTCAAAAAATTCTCAAAAAAAATATAAATATTCATATTCTTATTTATTGTATTAATTATAATTTCAATATATAGATAATAATTAATAGATATTATTTATTTTAAAATAATTTTATAAATATAAAAAATTTCAATATAATTATTACAATATTAGCGGTATCCGGCATCATATGCTTGATTCTGGGTCAATCCGATACCCCGCATAAATCAGTAAGAGTGACTAGAATTTTTCATGACTGTCTGTCTGGAAATTTTGACGTTATAGTGTCAAAATTGGTTGAACCGATTTCTATGAAATTACATACCTCTATTTTTTCGATATCTATTCAATAACCGCAGAAATTAAATCTTTCTGTCGGGAAATTTTGACGATATCTACTTAAAATTGTACAGATTATTTATGGAGGTGCTGAATGACGAAATTGAATCTTCTAAATGCTGTGAAACAATTTAAAATAATTTAAATGTATATATTAATGCAATAAAAAACAGATTTAGATATAACATAATTATTTATAATTTTTATTTATAATATATAAGATATAAGATCTGATGAATAAAACTCGATTTTTCTTTATAAATACTATCTCTGATGTGAATTTCAAAAACATTGATCTAGAGGTTTCTGAGAACCCATTTTCAAATATACAATTTTAGCTAGCACATAAGATTAGATAGATAGATAGATAATGAAACTTCATATATATTTTAATAGTGATAAACATATTAAGAATATCAAGAAAATGAATTTTGTATAATTTTTCTACGCTATCTTTAATTATTGCCAAATTTCCTATTATATTTAAGTTGTCTGCGTAACCTAATACTGAATTTTTTTGTTTAACTGGATTCCGTTTGATTTTTCCCCAATTTGTCTAATTAGTAATTACATATTCCAGTACTATATGTTAAATTTATCAAATAAATGTTTCTTTTTCTTTGCCTCTTGGCTATTCATAATGAAATGTTATCAATCTATCATTCTATTATTATCCTAATACTTTATAAATAAATGAAGACATTTATTTTTGTATATGAATATATATTAAACAAAATATTGTTTTATAGGGTGGTTTCGTTTTTTTTTTTAATTTAAATTTATTATCTATTACGTTTTTGAAGCACATAATTTATTTAATGAGAGAAATTTGTGGTGTCTAACTAAGAGATAAGAAATTTATAGTCGAAACAATAATCCCGTTAAATTATTCTATTTCATTATTAATTTAATATTTATTACATAAAGATAAATATATATAAATTAACAACTAATCTAAAAAATAAATTATTCAGTGGTAGTAGAAATTTTATTTGTTTTTTTTATAAAATAACCAATATACAATATTAGATGAATTTATTTCGAATTATGTGAATTATTAAATGATGTCATTAAACTATTCATTTTATCATATTAATCTTTTGCACAAACATTTTAAGGGTGCTTGCACATGAAGCAGCTTTTGTTAGTGGGAAGGAACCTGGTTGACACAACTCGGGTCCTTAGAATTCAAGTACACATATCTTTATGTAAACTTTTTAAAAAGTTTTGTTTAAATACCTATCTCTGTCTATATAATCAAAACATTATAATAATTCAAATGACTTTAATAAGTAATAATAATAATGTTGTAAGCAATTTGTTTTTCTTCCCTTCCATTGATTTTTATCCAGTCAAATAATTATGTATATTTATTAATTTTAGCTCTTATAATATATATTTTATCTATTTATAATTTTTCTTTTAATATTAATAATATTATATAATCATAAATGATGATGAGGATGAGAGCATTGAATTAGTAAAAGGAAATATACTCCTATACGTATCATTGAAAATCAAATAATTTAACAAAAAAAAAACGAAACATAAAAAAATAAATATTTTAAACTATATAAAAAACAAATAAGTAATTATAATTTTAATAATTAAAAATAATTATTAGAATATATATTAATTATCATTAAATTATCTAGCTTTATGGTTTATTCACTTCAAAATTATTTTTTATTTCATTTAATTGATTTTTTTTAATCTATTTCAAGCAAATTGGCCGAATGGCTTATCGTCTGGTCAGACCCAATCACTTCTTATTTACATCTAACTGACGTGACTACTATTCTCATCATCATTTTATACAATAATATTACACATATCTATTAATAATAATTATTTTAATATTAAAAATAAAATTAATATAAATGAATATTAATTGAATATGTTAAAATAGATTTAGTATAAAAATGAAAAGTAAAGACAAAAATTCCAAATTATTTTATTGAATGTATATGTATATCCGGCAATACAGGTTTAATTATAATGATTATAGACTTTAATTTTATATTTCTTTTAATATTAAAATGAATTACATCAAAATTAATATATCACTCAGTTATAATTGATTTATTTATATGTATATATAAGATAGACTAACTATGACGTTAATGAAAGTATAGTGAGTAATACTTTTGCATTATATTGATATAGTAGCTGGTCACTGAGCCGCAGTTCAAATAATTCAAAAAAAAATAAATTAAAAAAAATAGTCTTAAAAAATACACCCCTTAAACGAACGTATTAATGCACTGAAAGACAGAAAAGTATGGCCTGTGGATATAACATAATATATATTTCGTAATTTGATTTTATTTATATTTATAATATTTTGTATTTAAGAAAGCTCTGTCTGACATGGTTGCTGACGTCATTTAAATTTCATATTTTAAATTAAGAAAAAACTAATAAACGTTCTGAAACAATTACAAATAATTTAAAAGACAGATAGGGATATAACATAAATATTTTGTATTTAAGGAAGCGCTGTCTTGCGTAGTTGCTGACGTCATTTAAATTTCCTATTTTAAATTAAGAAAAAATTAATAAAGATAATTTTTCTTCATGCTGAAACCAATTCTGATCGATTTTTCTTTATAAAAATTATCTATAGTATGAATTTCAAGAGAGCGGTTTAATATATCAAAAATACAAATATATATACAAATTTTGCTAGCATAATAAGATAACATATTTATATATATACACGTATATATTAATTTCTTAGGTGTTGATCTCTAATGATTAAACAAGTATGTTTATTTATGGAGACTAAATTAAAATTAAAATTTGTTTTTCACTATTGAAATGTTTAAAAAAAAAATGTTATGTTTTTCTTTAAAACAATATGAATTGATCTACTTTAAAGATCTAACTTCATATACTCACCCTTTTGCCATTCTCCTTTCTTTTATCCGATGCCCAAACCAAATTAACTTAATCTACTCTATCTTATATTAGTTACAGAATCCCAATCTTACATGGTCCCCCAAGGTTCTCGTTAACAAGAATATCAAAGTAATTACATAAATTTATACACGAAATGAGATCCAAACGTTTGATATCTTCAAACTTATTGGATTAACATTTTTATTGATTAAAAATCTTGACAAAAAATAAATTTCAATATGCTTCCTGTCTGAATGATAAAAAAATATTAATTTCCCTGGATAAATAATCCAGCTCTCAGATAGAAAATGAAATGAAAGCACGTAGTTCTTCAGCAAACAAACATACAAAGATAAGATAAGAGTGAATTTTAATTTAATAGGAAGATCACCGTAGATTTTCACCAGTTAGATTCCTGCTTTGCAAATGATTTAATAATAATCTATACCTGGATAAATATATATTAAAAATAAAGTATATTTAGGATTGATAAGATATTATATATAAGACAAGGAAGGCCACTCATATTAAAATAAAAGTCATAAATTCAAGAAACCAATAGGAAAAGGTCTAAATTAAAAAAAATATTCATATAGGTAAAATATTAACCTAAAATTCGAGAAAAATATATCAGAAATAGTTCAAATAAAAGAACCGAAATAGTAATAATAATAATAATAATAATAATAATAATAGATAATTTCTTTAAAAAAATTCCAAATGAATTAAATTAAATTTTCAAACAGTCAGAGAATAATTTTAGAATATCTTTATTTAATTTAGTAAATGGAAATGATTCATTCCATCCGGAGATTACAATACCAAATGATTAAAATTGATAAAGAGAATTTTCAATTATACATATATATATATATGTAATACATTAAAATATGACAAGAGAAAAAATTATTAATATTTCAAGATTTAAGATCTCAATGCTGACTGGCGTAGTTGGACCTGATATGTTTGGTAGTGGAATTACTAAAACATTATTTTCCAATTGTAGTATTTGGAATAAAGGATATATTTATTAGGTATTTATTTATTTATTTGAATATGAACCAGTTTTCCATTGAATTTATAAATAATAAAATTCCTGCCAAATGGAAAGGTCAATCATAGAAAACTTTTTAACTTTTATTAAATTAGAAATGATACTATTACTTATGTATTATAGTTTCACAGTTTTGGTTTAAAATTTATGTGGATATCTTGAAGAATTATAATATAACTAGCTTTAAATTTTACAACGGAAAATTGCATAAAAATACTGCAACAAACACACATTAAATGTACACACAACTTTATAAATACAATATTACATATAAATGTATAATGTATAATATTATTATTATTATATTTTTTATTATGTGCATTTTGATAAATAGGATCATCTATGATTATTTTGATTCATTTGACCCTTGCTATTACTACATTCTTACAATTGTATATGTAAACCTCTGACTTTGTAGGTCCTACGCAAGGACAACGCCGATCATGTCGGTTATGTCAATTAGATGTCCTATGATCAGTAGAACGGGTCCTATCAACCTTTACCTTGATTTTCTTTTTCTCTCGGAGGTGCTATCAAGTAACTTTCCCAATTTTGATCCCGGAGACTAGGTTGACGCATAGGCCCCAGCTAGAAAAATTCCCTTGCCAGGCCCGGGACTTGAACCCGGGACCAAGAAAATGTTAAGCAACTTCGTTAACCACTCACCCTGTGGCGCCTTTTTATATGTAAACAAAAATTGGAAATATCTATAAATAAGTTTTAATCCGATTATATTAAGTAAGTCCATTAAGAAAATTTTAAAAAAGTTTAATATTTTTTATGAAATAAATAATTTATTTATTATTTATTAAAATTTCGATAACAAGAAAGGGCAAGGATGAATTCAATGATAGTCGCATTCAAATTTAAATTACTATGGTTATATATTTCACACAAAACAAATGTGTAATTTAATGAAGTATATCTATGCACATATCTTATTTAGTTAAATATAAATATAAGAAAATAAATTTCAAAGAGAGAACTGTCATAATTTTTATATTAAAAATTTTATCTGTAGTCAAAAGAAGTGTAAATGAGGCATGAAAGAAATATTTTTAAATAAAATATTAATTACATAATGTATATATTTTATTCAATGAGATTCAGATAAAAAGCAGTTATTTGTTTTCCATTCTGCTTTATTTTTCTACCTGTCACCTTTCTATGGTAATGACATCTCGAATATATACCGAACAAAACAAAAACAGAACAAACTAAACTACCAGCATCAATAAATGTAACTGAATAAATTCTTTATCCATACATATCATCATTATTATTATTATTATCATCAACTGAACTAATTCACACTAAACTATGGGAACGTTATCGTTAGCTTGTTGCCTGCACAAATACTTTCAACAGTTACTGATTTATGCGGGATATCGGATTGACCCAGAATCAAGCGAGTGTCCCCTCTCCTAGGCATCTAAATTTTCAAGCTATATAAATCTTTCTTTATATATTTAAAAAATAAAATAAATTCTTATTAATGAGAATTCATCTATTAATAATTAATTCACTTTTAAGATGAAAACACTCAATGCCTGAAAATTAAAAAAAATTGTCTATAATAATAATAATTGTGTAAATTAAAAAAAAGTTAAACAATTATGCAAATTTTAATTACGATGAATAATTCATAATAAAACAAGGCATATTTTTATTTAAAGATCCTTCCTTTTATTTTCTTATTTCATTTGCTAATATGATTTTAAAGTATGAGAAGTTAATCAATTAATTAAAACAAAATACTAAAATATATTAATAGGCTTAGGAATATTAAGTTCTTTGTTATATAAAAGGCTGGAACGGAATAATAAGAAGAGGCCATAGACATCATCCTCTGTAGAAGGTAATACACAAGTTCTAAGACTATTATCTCATATGAATGAATTTTTTTTTCTTATTTTATAGGTTTTTTCTTTATTATGTAAAGTTAAATTCATGCTACTAGCCATATATATAACATAAACATATTATTAAATGAAAGTAATGAAGCTTTTTAAATTGAAAACAATAATAAATTAACTTTATAAGATACTTTATTAATTATATACACTATTATTAAAAATTTATATTACTGAAGAATATCTTTTCTATTCTAAAAATTAATTATCTAATTATAAAAAATAATATGTATATATATATATATATATATATATATATATACGGTAAGTAAATGACAGATATTAATTTTCTCATTAAGGTGTTGTTACCTCGAAGTTATTGCAATTTGATTAAACTCAAATGTTTGAATGTTATAAATGTCCATTATAATTTTTCAACTTTTTTAAATAGAAATCTATATATATATTTAACTTCTTATTTTAACTAAATATATATAATATAAGATTCTGGACTGACTTATATGGTATATATAAGGACTTTCTAACTCTCACTCCCCTCTCATTTGTTACTTGAAAAAAATATAGGTGAAACGTAGAAAGATGTAATAATTATAAAATTTTAATGAATGTGCAAACATATCCTAGAAATACCTGTTATATATAATATCACTTTAAAATAAGAGTAATTAAAAAAAACTATTTATTT
Organism: Labia minor; assembly: GCA_963082975.1. NCBI lineage: Eukaryota > Metazoa > Arthropoda > Insecta > Dermaptera > Spongiphoridae > Labia > Labia minor. Next base: position 17,176,644 of record OY720344.1, on the reverse strand, counting down.
TAACTTCAGATATGTTTTACAATTTATAAATTATTATGAGTAATAAAGTAAAAATTTGAAAAAAAAATATTATACTTATAGTTACTTAAAAATTGAGATGAACATAATCTATACTTGAAATGTTGCAAAGATTGAAGGAATATTTCAAGAACTTGTAACTCAAGAGGTTTAAAAAGGTCTTCATTATAAATATGTTTGAAATAGGCTAAAAGCATCCAGAAAAATATCAAATAAAGACCAAATGCTATAAATATGTTCTTTTTTCGGATCTCATCTGAAAGTCAGTAACTCTTTTTGAAAAGAAACATACATCTTATTAAATAAAATACAAATTAGATATATTGAAATTACCACAAATATCTTAAAATCACAACTCATTCATCTATAATTTATCATTAAACATCTATTCAAAGCAAAATATCCCTTAATTATTAAATAAATAAATGTAATATTTCCCAAGATAATATTATATATATATATATCAAAGATGTGTTATTTTTATAAAAGATTTGAAATTATAATTTTCAAAGATATTTGAATAAAAAAACATAATCGTAAATTTATTTGAATCGATCAAATATTATTGAACACCTTTTTTGTACTACAAACATATAAGGTTATAAAGAGAGTTGTATTTAATTTTAATTATTGTACTATTAAAATTCTCTACTAGTCCTTGAATTAGATTTGATATTGTATAAGATGTAAGTTTTACTATATAACTAATAATAGGAAAAGAGAAAGGAAGAATATGGAAAGAGTCTGATGATTATAAGAAAACAAAACGACGTTGTTAAGTTTGGTTAGGATATTTCAAAATTTGTATAATAATAATGAATCGAAGAACTATTAATCATGTTTTTAATTTTATAGTTTGTAAAAAAATAATTACTTTTAAATATCTAAAAGAAGAAATCAATCAAATCATTATATAATTATAAAAAAGAGAAAAACTATGTTAACTAGTTTAGTAATGATTATGCCCTTAAAAGTATAACATTAATAGGTTCAACGTTAAATAACTGAAAGTGTATTTTGAATTAGTAATAAGTTTATTTAAAATTTCAGTATGTAATGTATATATAATATTTATTTGATTTTCTGGAAATAAATATGGGACAAAATTGAAAAATTAATTTAAATAAAGGTATTGTATATTTAATTAATGAAATTTCCAAAAAAAAATTTTATAAATTTAAAATTAGAATATTAATCATTCGTTATTCTAAATTAATAATTCAGTTCTTTATTTTAAATAAAATATATCCATTTAATTATTTATTTATTATATAAGATAAGCAACTATAAATGGAAAAAATAAATAATAATAATAAATCTATAATATATAGTAGTTTCTTAAATTATTTATTATAATACTCTTTTTTTTCTTTAAATTTAATAAATTAAAATTTAAAATATTGAGTTTTAAAATACATTTTTTTAAAATATGTTTTGGAAATATCCCAAATCTATTTAAAAAGTATTTGTAGGTAAATTAAATAATATAGCGCAATTCACATAATCTAAAATTATAAATATATAGTGAGAATTGCAAAAAAATAGTTCGTATGATTAAGATTTGTCTCAAAGTTAGTAAAGGAAAGGTAAGATGCAAGAATCAATTATCAGAAACTGTTGAAATTCAAAATGGGTTAAAAAAAGGAGTCGCTCTATCATCAATTTTATTTAATTTAGCATTGGAATACATGAGTAGAAAAATTAAGGAGAAATTGAATTAAATCCCATTGTTCAAACTAATTCAAGTATTAGGTTACGTGGACGATTGAAAAAAATAATAGGAAAATAGGAGATACGGTAGAAAAAATAATAAACACAAACAAAGAGGTTGGGATTGAAATTAATAGTGATAAGACACAATATTTAGTATCAGAGAGAGTATAGAACTATTACTCAAAATCTCAACATAAAAATATAAAATTTGAAAATGTAGAAAAATTTAAATATTTAGGTATTCTAATCACGAAGTGTAAGAATATCCGAGAAGAATTTAAATTAAGGTTACAATCGGGTTGACCCTTTTATTATATAGTAAAATGGCTTAACTCATCAAAATTATTATCAAAGGGAATCAAAATTAAAATATATAAAACAATTTTTTTGCTGGTTTTATTATATGAGTATGAGGCGTGGTCTATGATCTTGGGAGACGAGAATAGATTTAAAATATTTGAAAATAGGGCTCTTCGCAGTAATTATGGACCAAAGAAGAATTTAGGGACCGGTTGGAAGACCAAAGACACGGTGAGCAATGTAGGAAGGAACGTAAGGGAGATGGGAGAAAATAGGAATTTAATGGGAGTAGCTCAAGAAAGAGGCATTTGAAGAATGGTTGCTGTGGCCAAGATCTTTTAAGTTCCGTAGAGTCACAAAGATATATAGGTTCTTCAAGGGGACATATTATTACAAATTTATTAAATTATTCTTCTATTATTTTATGATTTTATAATATTACATATTATACATGCATTAGGAATATTTTTTCATATACTCCCGATGGTATCGTAATAAATAATAAAGTAAATAATAATATAATAAAATTACCCCATATTTATAATATCTACAAATCCTTGTATGATCCCTTTAATAAAATAATTTTGAATATTATAAAATTAATTGGTTTTTAATAATACAATTATTTTCATTATTTTTTTTAAATATAAATATATTTAAAATTCTTTAATAGAGATAAGAAAGAAAATATATTAAAATGGCTACGATTTTTAATTAATAGCCAATAAAAATTGCTTCTTAGATTGTAGTTGAAAGTTTTACCTATTGTACTACTATAATATAACCACCTATCGTATCCATAGACATTATTTCAAAAGATGTTTTCGCTGGACCCAGTTTCGATAGTCGGCCTATAAGTCTTATTCTCCTTGTCTTGTTCCTCAAACAAATTTCACATTTATTGTAATAAACTCTATCATTTTGTCCATGTTCTTAAAAAAATAACAGGGTCTTAATTTTTCTGCTTATTTCCCATATGACCATAATATTTGTGGATCTTATCTATTGACTGTAAACCTAACTCTTTTGATATATACATTCTCTTCCTGTTTTTTAAAATAATTGAAGTTAATGTTACCTTCTTTCTCTCTTCCTTTAATTTGATTCTTTATTTTTTATTGATCTTCTATAATATCTTCTAATTGTTTCATGTTCAGTATCTTTCAACTATCTTCCTCATTTTCAAAGCTTTCCAAACCCGGATGTCTCTATAAGGCGTCAGTCTCTACATTATCTTTACCTTTATTATAAACTATCTTGAAGTTATATTGAGATAAGTATAATATTATATCACCTAATGCCTCATCTGACTCTGTGTTAAGGTGATGATAGATGTGCTTAATTTAGAGATTAAAACATTATTGTTATTGTAATTATTATTATTAGTCACCCCAAATAAAAGTACTTATATTCTAATATTGTTTTAGGTATGTTTTATAATCTTATAAAATTATTAATGTATAAGCTACCTTATTAATAAAACCTAAAATTGATTTAGCATAAAATAAGTTGTTTTATTTGCATACACACTTACATATATATAAGATGTAAAATTTCGATTTTATTTATATGGAATTGACAAACGAAAATTTAAAGGATTCATTTTTTAAAAAAATTCTACGATTATTTTTTAACAAATTAACATTACATTTAATTTTGAATACTTATATTGCAAAACTTAAAATTGTTGTAAATTAAAAATAAAATTACGAAACTTGGATGTTGAATTCGCGTATCATAAAAAATGAATTGTTTTGATTCTGTAAAGAAGGAAGTGAAGTTGTTAACAAATTTATCTATTCTTTTATATATTAAAAAATAGGTACTATATATTTTTTTTATTATTATATTCCTGTTTAAAATTATGATTATAATATTATCTAACAGTTGAATAAATAAATAAATATAAAAAGTTAATTTGTATATATATAAAGAAAAAATTAAATAACAGATCATTTTAATTTTGTTACATGTAACCAAATAGATAACACTGTTATCCCTAAAGTATTTTTTTCTTTTTTCTTCCATACATGGTTTTTTAATAGAAAACTCAATTATACTCTGAAAATAATTTTGATTTTAAAAACTTTAACTTATTTTATTGATCAAAGTTATATAAAAGAATATATAATATCAGAAAAATTGGTTAATAAATATATACAATAATTTTTAAAGGTAGTATGTATGTATATGTATACCAATGATAGGGTAGAGGGGTAGAAAGAGGAAAGAATTTAAGTCGGCGGGACAAATAAATAAATAAAAAAAGGGTGATGACTTATATTTATTAATTTATTTCTTAAGAAATGTATTAATCTTTGTAAAAAATAATTATAATAATAATATAAATAGATTCGTAAATTAAAATTGATATTAATAATAATAATAAAAATAATAATATTAAAAACAAACAAAAAAAACAAATATTATTTATTTATTTCTATAATATTAAATTATAAGTATATAAAGGAGGAAATGATTCTGTTTGGTTGATTTACCGATTTTAGCAATGCTAGCAAAGAAGATCCAGAGGCCAATAATAAAGGGTGTTTCAACCCGGTTAAACTCCACCGAGATGACAGCTCTTCCGGCATGTTGACTGTCGACTGGTGCCTTTTGATTGGCAGCCTCGGTGAGGGGTTGGAAGGCGTCTTGGGTGCTGATTGCCGGCGGCGGTAGATCAGTGGGCGCTTGTGAGGAGGCATCGTTTACCGAATCGCCGGATCGTACGGACCAAGCGGCTGCTTGTGCCCGTGCAATCACTGCAGTGACCGTCAGCACCAACAACAAATGAAGCAAGAGGGACCGCGCCATCACTGCCTGGACGGGCACCGAATGAACGTTTGCGACAAGTCGCCGAAAACGTAGACGACCACGATGTCAGCGGTTTCTCGCATGGCACAATAACAAGGATATCTCGCGGCAACACGCGCACCACTGTGCTTCACGTCCGCCTACAGTGTTGTTGTCGACCCTCCAAGCTCACGCATGCGCATCCACAACGTCGATATGGTAGCCGGCGCTGATTGATCGTGAGCACCCTCCAACAAACCCAGAGATCGACAGCGAAGGGCAGCCGACCTCGTGCAGGTGACTCGACGCCAACTCCCTACTCCCTATACGATTTTATTTATTATTACTCAAGTATAAATGGAAAGAAAACATTTCAAAATTTACCAATTACAATTACAAATCATTTTGAAATTACATTATATTTATTTGCTTGTTTTAAAAATTTCCTTTTTCTTCAATCATAATCAATAAAGAAATCATTCAATGTATAAAAATAATTTTATCAATCAATATAATCTAGGAGAGAGTATATTATGTTAAACGTGCCTTAAAGGAACATTATATAAAAAGTGATTGAAGAATATTTTCTAATGGTTGTGAATGACCAATACTCCAAAATTAACAAAATAACTTTAATTATAAATTTATTAAATTTGACATACATCTCTTTTGTTTATTTATCATAAAAAAAGAAAATACAACAAATCATTATAACAACTACAAAAAAACATTTAAATTTGAATAAATAATTTTAATTCTAATATAAAATACAACTAGACAGTGTGTTGATGAAATTTTCTAACAATTCTTAATGGTTTTAAGTAGATTGAATCCTCTTTCTTGTATATACATACTTTTCTTATAATATAAATTATATTATTTTTAATGTATGATTAAATCTAATTAAAATTTCATAAAGTTTTTCTAATGAAAGTTATTTTTTATTAAAGTTTATTTTTTGTATGAGAACTTTTAATATGAATCTATTGAAATAGGGGAAGCACCCCACAGAAACCCTTCCAATAATGATTTTTTTCATTTGTTTACCCTCCATTTCAGATATTGAAAGTGATAGAATGAAGGAGATACTCAAAGAGAAAACATAACATAGTTTTGTACAATAATTAATTCAAGGTATTTTATAAAAATAAAATATAACTTGTTATATAAAAATTCAATTTGTATTTAAAATATGAAATTTTATATTGATTATGTGTTTCAATTAAGAAGATGTTCTAATAAGGAAGTGAAAAATTTTAAAAATTTTGAATATTAAGTTGAGAAAATAAAGGAAAAGTATTGAAATTGAAAATCAATAAATAATTTTTTATAAATAATTTCTTAATAAAAATAGCCTGTTTACCTCATTTTTAAATCATTTTTTTTGATCAAGTACTTTTAACATTGTATTGAATTAAAATGCAATCTTAAAATAAGTGCTTACCAAGCGTTCGTTCATCCCAAGATGCATCAATGTGGAATATTCTAAAATGAATTCGAAAAGGACGATATTATCAAACTATTTAAAAAAAAATAAATATATATATTATCTATATATTTCTATATAACACATAGTATATGCTTTACACAAAATATAATAATAATAATACAGTATTATATTACATAAATACTAATATTAATTTTAAAATATAGTTTTTGTATGCCCCTAAAATATAGGCACACTGTGCGGCCACTCGGTAAAATTTTGCTCTAAAACACGGTGTGGACAATAACCAAGGTGACTGATGCTGTAACTCCTTTTCACGGCGCTACACCTAAGATATCAAAACATAATTAAATAGGTATACGAACCCTCGATAACCAAAAAAAAATTCAGTTTTCTAGTGTTGATACTTTTTCAAAAATCAAATTTTTTCAGAGCAACTTTTTCTACCTTGTAACAAAGAAACCATCAAATTATGTTTCAAGCTTGGAAAAACAGCCACAGAAACATTTGATATTATTCAAAAAGCATACGGAGAGGAAGCCATGAGTCGTAAGAACATTTTCAAATGGTTTGCATGAAGAGAAGCGACCCAAAAAAGGCCGGTTTCAAAAGAGTCGAGTCAAGACCCTTTTGACAGTTTTTTTTTTATGGTAAAGGCATCATTCATCAAGAATTCACTCCCCAAGGGCAGACGGTCAATTGAGAATACTATTTGAAGATCTTGGATCGTTTGCTGAAGAGAATCGCTCGAATTCGCCCTGAGTATCGCGAGCAAAGCTCATGGAGGCTATTGACAACGCTCCTGCCTAATTGTGACCGAGTTTTTGGCGAAAAAAGGCGTTGTTCTTATCGCCCATCCTCCCTATTCCCCTGATCTAGCCCCAGTTGACTTTTGGCTATTCATTAAACTAAAAATGGCCATGAAGCAAGAGCCTTTTTCATCGGTGGAAGAAATCCAGAATTACGTAACCGCGGCTCTAAAGGAGCACCAAAAGAATGACTTCTATTTATGCTTCAATTCATTTTACAAAAGATTTGAAAGATGTATCAATGAGGATGTATTTTGAATAATCTGAAATAAAATTTATAAATTTGTACCCGTTTTGTTTTTATGGTTTCAGTCACCTTGGTTATTGACCACACCGTGTATGTATACATATATAATCTCTACTATCCTTCTATTGAATAATAAAATTAATTAATGATTATTTTTCTATACCTGAAATATATTATTATCCATAATATAAAATATATTCATCTTTTTACTTTCCCGCATACTTCGTATAAGGGAAGTATTGGAATCGTCAAAAATTTCGACTTCGAGATTTTGATAGATCTTGACGTTTTAGACCTCCCTGAGTCGGAAAATACCATTTTTCGAATTATGTCTGTGTGTGTGTATGTATGGATGTATGGATGTATGGATGTATGTAATGTCTGTGAGCAAATTTACTCAAAAACTAATTAAGCTAGGACTTCGAAATTTCTATCAAAATTTCGTCAAAATTGGTTAACCGGAAGTGGTACTTTACCTACACTGGTTGTGTTTACCTTTCAAGTAAAGTACCAGTTTTCTTTGAGATATTTACTTCATATTTTGTATATAGATTTAAAAATATGAAAAAAATTCAGATACCAAATTTCATCATGATCTGACTACCGGAAATGACATTTTACCTATACAAGTAGCGTTAGGTGTAAATTATAAATATATATAATAGTGTTAAACCATTTTACTTTATAATTTAAATTAATTAGTTTGTTTATTTTTATTGTTGTTAAAACATAATAATAATAACCTAATTACCTATTTATATGCGGGAAAGCCTAGGGGAGGACACTCTCGAATTTTTTATTTAGATCTTAAAAAAATATTCTCAAATAATGAAAAATGACATATCAATTTCTTGATAACTCCACTAGATCATTTTTTATTTGAATAAATAAATATCATGATTTATATACCATAAGATAAAGTAATATAATTAAACAATGTTCAATAAAAAGATTTATATATAATGTTATAAAATCATATCCATTTGATAATAAATTATAACTTAAAATAAATAACAAATATTTAATAAATATAATTGGAAATGTGTCTGTGACTTATAAAAATTTATAGATTTGATTAAAATGAAATTTACTAAAAAAAAATTTGTGAAATTTATGGAAAAAAATTAAATTTAAAATTTACTCAAAAAGAAAATAAGATGGAGTGTCTCAACTCGACTATCTCGCAATTTGAATTGGATTAAATAATATATATTATATTTAAATTAAATTTAATTAATTAAAAATTATAAATTAAAATTAATAAATAATATTTATAATGTTTGGCTCATTGTTGATGGCACCACGTCACGTGCTAAAGTGTGATTGCCAGTCAACATGTTAAAAAATAATTCCGGTACTTTCAGCGATTCAATTAAGTTTAAATTCTATATATAGCAGTTTTATACAATTTTTAATCATGTGAAAAACTATCAAACATATATCTTTATTTTTACTGTCACTTTATAGGAAAAAAAAATCAAAACGTGGTAGGTAGGTTGAGCTACATTTCTCAAAAGTTGATAGAAACCTACAAATTTTGAAAAATGCCCGTGTACCAAATTTAATTATTCTATCTCAAACCGTTTTTGCGTAATCTTGTCTACATACACACACACACACACAGACATTTTTCTCAACCTTAGTGAAAATGACCCAGGGACCTTCAAAACGTATAAAAACATCAAAATCTTGACATCGAAAATTTTCCTGATCGCAATACTATCTCTGGCGAGATACAGGGCCGCCCTAACCACAGGGCTAATTGGGCTATAGCCCTAGGGCGCAAGCCTTCTGGGGGCGGCATTTTTTATTAGTTTATATATTTTTACTAACATTCTGTGTAATTTCTTATGAAAAGGGGCGCAAAATTTTAGGAGCCCACGGGCGCCGAAAATCTTAGAACGGCCCTGGCGAGATAGTAAATATTAGAAACTTCAAACACTAAAAAATATCACAACTCAACTATAGATATATAATTTTCAAAAATTAATAAAAAAAAAATATAAAAATTAATAATTTACACCCAATTATTTGAAAACAATTTGATTATAAAATTAGTGTAAAATCCAAGAAAGCTAAAATGAAAAATGATTTTCATATTAACCTTTATTTTAAAAAAAATGCTAACACATTTAAGATTAGATTTAACCTGAACAATTTTAAAAGATTTTATTAAATAATAAGTAACCAAATTGTTATAAGTTTTAAAAATTTAATTAAAATAAAAAAGGATTTATAATTATAATGGAATATAGTGGAATGGAAATCACAATTTTTTATGCAAACAAATGGGATAATCGCATATAAAATTTATATTATTATTTTTTTTTTATAAATTTATATACGTTCATTATTTATTGAAGCTTAAGAAGCTTAAGAAATGAAGAAAATATTTTCAAAAATAATCAACTTAATGAAATCGTTTTTTTTTTAGTTGTTCATACAGCTCAAAGTGATATAGGCACGTGTAGATCAAGACAGATGCTGTTCTTGTATCTTTCTGAGCTTGGAATGGTCACTTCACGCAATGGAATGGAAGAACGTCGCAATAATGGAAGTTTTGAGTCTGCATAATAAAACACTTCTGCATTCGGATTCCATTGAACTTTTTTCCCTCTTGGAAATCTTCTAGAGTTGCCTAATTTCTGTTCGAAGATATATTCTTGTCCAGGTTCCACATCACCACTACCTTAAATAGCAAATTTGATCATTTATCATTAATAATATTCATATAGTTAAAGAAATATACTTTTTAATGGGAAAAATTTAATTAGAGTAATTATAAAATTGAGACAGTAATTCCTAGGAGTCCGCGGTTTTGTTATTACGGGATTTTTTCATTTTCAAAAAATATTGCTTAAAAAACTAATAAATTTTTTAAAATTTGGTAAACAAATTGACCAAAAAAAACAATATGGATTCTGATATAGAGCTTGGTTAAGTTCATTAAATTGCAGAAGTGATTAAAATTAAATTATACAAAAAAATCCTATTTACAAAACATTTCCTTTATAAAATATTAATGTTTTTAATGTATAAATTTAATAATTAAATTGTTGAATTAAAATTATTTTAATGTTCAAAAAGAATTGTTGAATAAAATTTTTTTTTTATTTATTTGCAATTTTTCAATTATTTGAAACCTAACCAAATAAGTTGACCTGTGGCCAGGTCTGAACCGACCGGCGGTTTGAACTAAATTAATTTCCAGCTACAGAAACAATTTCAAATAATTTTACTATATCTATTAATGTAATAAAAAACTGATATGGATATAACATAGATATTTTTAATTTTATTTTATTTATAATATATATGTAAGACCAGGCTGTGACGTCATGAATGGCTGGATGACGTCATATAATTTTAAATTAAGAACAAACTAATAAAGATGATTTTTCTCAAGTATAAAACCAATACAAAGTGCATGATTCGTGGTGATATGTAAAAAATGTATGTAAGAAATTTGGTGTGAAATAAACCCTTCCCTTCCTTTCGTCGATCGCTAATACTACCACTTTCGGTTTTCGGATTTGCACCAAAAGTTGATCAATTCATCCCTCTGATGCATTAAGTAAATATACCAAATCTCATCAAAATCGGTTGAGCCGTTCAGGCTGTACACATCTATACGGACGGTCAGACGGACGGACGGACGGACAGACAGACATCATTCTAAAAATACTTTTTTCTGTTTAGAAAATGCATGATTCGTGGAGATATGTAAAAATCTTCACATGTGAAATTTGGTGTGAAAACAATACCTCCCTTACTATCGTCGGTCGGTAAAAATATCAGACTATTTTTGTGAAATGTAACTACCGTGCAGTTGGAATATTTATGTATTTATTTAGTTTTATTTTATTTTCACCTATTTTTCTTTTATACATGTGATTTGCGAAATTGAACTAATAAAATTAGAAAATTGAAACTAAACACAATTAATTTTTGTTTTTAATTAAAATGAGAATATTTAATAAATCATTTATTATCTATTATAAAAATACAACATTAAAAACTATACAACTTATGTTATCTATTTATTTTTGATATACTTTCTTACACAAAAATGGTTAACAAGTATGTATGTTTATTAACATCTCAAGTATATTGCTAAATAATTAATTATCTATTCAAGGACAAATTGTGGTACCATTTCCTTAACTTAAATATTTAATGGCTCCGGTAGTCTCATTCATTCATTTCATTGATTTATCTTTTTGGTAAACATACTACTTATTATAAAATAAGCTATTCGGTATCACGAAATTTTAACTTTCTACTATACTTGATAAAATTACATAAAAAGATAAAAGTAATGCATGCAAATAAATATATAGATTAAAAAGATTTTTTTATAAAAAAAATATAATATAAAATTCAATAATAATTGACAAATAATGAGAAGTTCAATAAAAATTAAATGAAGCTATTACATCTAAAAAGAATATTTAATTTATATAGAAATACTAAAATTTAAATAGCATATATATAGATTTACTTTTTTCTAGTTTATTACTATTCACAAATACATTTGCAAAATATCAAAATTAAATTTTGAAAAAAGACTTTGATTAAAAAACTTAAAACATTTGAGTTGATCATTTTATTTTCAAGAACTTACTATAAATACCTCTGACTTTTGTTCATCCTATGAAAGAACAACGTCTATCAAGACAGGTATATTAATTAGGTTTCTTATGATCAGTAGAACGAGTCCTATTAACCTTTACCTTTTTCTTGATCATAGGCGCTACTTTTTATCAAGTAGCCTCCCAATTTTGAACCCAGGAGACTGGGTTGACTGCGCCCAATAGACCCCAGCTAGAGAAATTCCCTTGCCAGGCCCGAGACTTGAACCCGGGACCACGAGAATGTGAGGCAGCTTCGCTAACCTCTCACCCTGTGGCTCCTTCTGTAAAGGTAAATGCATTGCAAAACTTGCACAGACATGTATAGTGACGGAAAAAAGAGAACGCCAATCTAGAAGCATCTTTCTCAACAGTATTAATATTTAAATCAAAATTTAAGAAATTAACTTTTAATATCATAAAAACTAGTAATCATTTAAAATTAATTTCGTATTAAAAATTAATATCTTTAATTTAATAGACGCTGCGCTAGCTAGACTGGTGTTTTCTTCTTTCCCCCTATGTACCTTATGTTGCCTCCTACCCTGTGTGGTGCCTTATTACTATAAATACTTATATTCAAAATTATATGATATAATATAATAAATATATTGGATATATATATTTTATTATATAGGTTATATAGAGGTTATGTAGGGGTTATTATATAGATTGATGAAATATTGATGTATTACCTATGATAGAATTGTTATTAGAGTTCAAATTATTGCTCAAATCGGTATCCAAAGAATTTTTATATGTGCACTTTTTAAGAATAGATTTCTTGGATGTTGTTTTTTTAAGAATTTGATTGTCACCTCTTGCTTCGTTAGCTTTAATAATACTGCATGAATTAATCGAATCAGTAGAATCCGATAAATAGTTTTTGTTCATATTTTCCAAATTTAAAGGTAAGGAATTATTTGATGGTGTTAGATTCCATCTTTTTCTATTAGATAAAATAAATTAATTAAATTTTGAATAAAATTTTTAAAAGCTTTTTCGAAACACAAACTTGATCTGTTTTCCAGCAATATTTGTCCAAGTTCTAAGAACATGATTTACTTTCAAAAGAGAGGGTGTACGAAAAAGAGAAGATCTGGCAAGAACGGGTTTTTGTGGAAAAATAATTGAATCTTGAGTTGTAATTGAAGTAGAGTTTATCAACTGTGATTGTTCATTTTCAGCAATTGTTTTTACATTTTTTAGAAATTTATTGCTATTAAAACGTTTTTCAGATTGTTCTCGGACCTAAAAATAAATAAGAATTTTTCATTTTGGCAATAGATTACAAATATTGATTTACTCTTAATTATAAGACAGAATTAAAAGTAAAGAATAAATTCATATCAAGAGATTATTTCAAATTTTATTTATTAAAGTTGTAAGAGGGATTCCCTTTTAAAGGAAAGCCGCCAGTACGGCCGACTTCAATAACACTTTTAATCTCTTCCGCTGTACTTTGTCGGCAAGCGGCTAATATAAAAACAGACTTGAAACAAAGTTTGAGTCTCGTCGCTATGTTTTTGTCTACAACCAAGTATATTCAACCTCGAAATAACGCGTGCCCAAACAAGTCAGTCTACACCCGGCGCTCCTCACTAGCGGTCCGCGCGTGTCGTACTCCCCATCTTATCCTTACCTCGGGTTCTTGGTGTGACTGTCCACCCAGATAAGCTTACCATCGACACCCCTACTGAAATCTTTAATCTTTTCCATTTATTTATCCTTTCTCTTTCCGTGGATTACTATCCAGTAATCCACTAACCTTTAAATTGTACATTGATTATACGGGGGACCGGATCAATTATAATTCCTTGCCCCACTGGACTCCTCACTGGACAGTTGGATTGTTTTTTTTGAAATACACTTGTTACTTGGAAAAGCCGAGTTATTTCATTTCTTCCCCTTCTCCTTTCATCCCTATCCCTTCTGTATCTATCTCTTTATTATCTATTTCTTTACAGATAATATCTGTTGGCGCCCAATCGTGTTTTCACCTCTCTATTATCTCTAATTACCCCCTCTCCTCGCTCCTTTGGTACCGAACAACTCCCACCCCTTATCTCCCTTCCTTTCCCGCGTGTGGTTAAAGAGGGGACGACCGAAATTCATCTCCCTCCTTATCCACACCCCAACCATATCCAACCCCTAGTCATCCACCCCTCCCCTCCAAATACCCACCACCTCTACAAAGTGAATTAAATAAAGTTTAAAATCACTATATAATAAATATAGGATCTGAAAAAATGAAATTTATTTTATTTTATTATTTTCCCATGAAGATGTTCTCGGAGCGACTAAGCAAATTCGTGTTGCGCCGGGACATATATTTAAAACCTCGCTACCCCCTCTTAGAAGCTTACGATTGGCTATAATAAGCTGGCCATCTATTGGCTCTTCGTTCAGCGCCTAGCACGCTATTGGTTGTCGAGAGTCCTCACCACCCCACTTAGATGTCGCCAGCCGGGTATAAAAAGCCGTGAAGCAGGCTAGCTTGCCAGTAGCAGCAGTAGCAGTTGTGATTCAAGACGTTAAGAAGAACATATCCGAAGAACGAAGAACGAAGAACCGAAGATTTCCAAGACGTTTATTTTTATCTGTGTATATATTTTTTGCTAATATTTCTAATCAAAAACCATATATTTTTTGCTACACTTTTCAATAAAAACGATATATTTTTTGCTAATACTTTTCATCAAAACCGATATTATTTTGCCACCTTTTTCTTCAAAAACGATATTTTTTAATACATCTGCTTCACTATCGAAGCCACCAACCCTACATAAATATAATGCAATTTTCATTTTATTGGAAAAAAAAATTAAACTTAATTTATTAATAAATGATCTGTGTATAAAAAATTAGGAAATCATTTTGGTGTTTTATTTATTTATCAATTAAGACAATTATAATTATTAATTGGTTTAAGTCAAAAGATTGATTAATTTAGAATTAATAAACTAATGATTAATTCAATATTTAATTTACCTCTTCTAAAAGTTCTTCAAGTGCTGGCGGATTAATTTTTGCAGACATATTAGCTAATTCTATTGCTTGTTCTTTAGATATTTTTTTTTCGAGAATTGAATTTGTTTTTGTATAGTTAATTTCATCTTTTACATGTTTTACCCCTTCACTGTAGCAAATAATATTATAATATAATAATAATAATAATAATAGATAATAAAATTTACGTTTCTTTAAACATATAGATAATAATTAAAATAAAAGTTGGTATTTTTTAAATTTTTTTCTAAATTTAAGAATTCTATACTTTTCTACTAGGTTTAAATAAATTTTTTTTCTTCAAAAGACATGGACCTACTCTTAAGAGAAAATGTTCTTTTATCATTATTAAAGAAAATATGAGCTGTGGCCAGGCGCAAAACCGACCGACGATTTAAAATAAATTAATTTCCAAACAACATATACCAAATTTATATATAAAGTATAAAAAAAATATTTTTAAAACTTGAATTAAAATGTCTAAATTATATTATCTTTTTTTTTAATTACTTAATTATTAATTACTTCTATATTTTAAGTGAAATATGTTGGGACAATGAATATAAAATTAATACTTTTTAAACTACCACTTCACCAGTTGATGAATTCATGCTACTGATGCATTAAGTAAATCTACCTAATTTATCAAAATCCGTTGAACATTTCAAGCTGTCACACGTCTATAAGGACACACAATAGACAGATGGACGGACCGACAGACATCATGCTAAAAATACTTATTTCGGTTAACAAAATGCATGATTCGTGGAGATATGTAAACCTCTCCATATGTGAATTTTGGTGTTAAAACAATACCTCCCTTACTATCGTCGGTCGGTAAAAAAGAAAAACAATAATATCTTTTGCTATCTTTTTATTCTAAAAAATTAGAAATAATTAATAAAATTTAAAAAGTTGTATTTTTAGACAAAATAATTGTCTCTGAACAAACCTATAATTGTTTTTTCGAATGAATATTGATTTGGAATCCCTTTTAGTTTTATTTCGTTTATTCGTAATTGAAGGGAAAGGCTGTAATATGGCTGGAGAAACTCGAAGGCAGTTATTCACGAGACGACCTCGATGGGAGGGAAGAATACGACGATTTGGCCTGCATTCTGTGATAAAATAAATATTTAATTATAGATACAGATATTTCATTTACTCTTCTCATTATTGAAATAATAAATAAGTAAAAATTTTAAGAAAAACAGGATTTTGATTATTATTGATCTTGGAATCTCTCAAACATGAAAGTTCACTTATCCTTTACCAGCTACATCTTCAAAATACGAGGTATGTCTAAAAAGTTCGGTGAATGGTGTGATAAAAACATAAAAAGAGAATGTTAATTGTAAATACCTTTATTATCCTTCAAAATAGTCCCCACGAGCCACAACACACTTCTGGCAACGTTCGTATGACGCTTGAAAACTGTTGGAGAAGTCTTGATGTGGAATCGTTCTTACAATAGCCGTCACAACGTTCAGGCCGGCAATCCACAAGGACACCAGCAAACACTTAACGTGTACGAGAGATGCTAACAAAAGATCGGCGATTGACTCTGCGACTAATAGCCGAAGAAGTGGGTATTAGCAAAGACACAGTAAGTAGTGTTTTCTGGTGTACGAATCGTTTTCAAGCGTTATACGAACGTTGTCAGAAGTGTGTTGTGGCTAGTGGAGAGTATTTTGAAGGTTAATAAAGGAATTTACAATGAACATTCTCTTTTGATGTTTTTATCATACCATTCACTGAACTTTTTAGACACCTCGTAAGTAGTTTTTCATAGGAATGGCCAAATTATCCAAATACTTTAGAAAATATTTACTAGTGATTCTGTAAAATCCAATAACATTTTTTTTGAAAAATCGAACACTAGGTTGATTTAAATGGAAAATTTTTCCTTATTATACCAAGTGTAGAAGTATGAAACTGGAATTTTCTTTGTAAAAATGGCACGTCTATCATTTGAAATTTATAAAAAGTGTTTTACTCAAAATAGTCTCCATTGGAATTTATACATTTTCCCCACCTCTTCGGCAGGTTATGAATACCACGCCAAAAAAAAACAATTCTTTCTTTGAAACGAACCAGTTGTCGAACTATTTTTGTACATTTTTACCAATCGAAGTGTTGTTCGTCGAGTAATGTCCCAATGATGCTAATAGATCAGACGGAGCCAAGTCTGGAGAATAAGCTGCGCTAGTACTTCCCAATTGAACGCCTCAAATCGATCATTTGTTGTTGGTAGCTTTCAGTGTTAACGATTTCGCCAGGTTTTAGTAGATCATAATATATTATACCCTTTTTTTACACTTTTTCGGTAGTTTCCAACGCTCTTCGTTTCTCAGGTCAAAATCACCACTTTATTTTTTAAACCAGTCAAAGTATTGAGTGTTGCCAAGAGCATGTTCACCGTATGCTTCGACAAACATTCTATGCGATTCTGCAGCAGTTTCTTCTTCAAATGATAGCAGAAAACCAATGCTGTCCTCAAATCATAGTTCGTAGGCACAAAACTCGAGATGTTTGAGTTTATAGAAAAATATACAGATGTATGAAACTTAGGTCATTGTGGGTTGACAAACCTCGTCAGCTGTTAGAGGAAGAAGATGGCGTTACAGAAGCGGTCTTACAGTCTTTAAACTGATAGCGAGCACCATCTATAGGAAAATTCCGGTTTCATACTTCTACATCTATGTATATAAAATGTTATAAAATACAATATTAATATTAAAAGAGAAAGAGAAAATTCATATCAGACTAATTTAAATGATTTGTGTATAAATGTAAATTGTTGAATGCAAGTATATACCTAAATTAGCTGCTGCGACATAGGATGTAAGTAAAGGATGATGTCTGGCCATGGTGTGGATGATATTAGTAGACGACGACGTGGAGGCGCAGAGAGCGCGCACCCGACGAATATTTTCCAGGGAGAGAAAAGCCAATAATACGATTGGTTGCAAACCATTGATTTCAATAGAATTATTTCTTACTAGTGAAAGACAACAATTTTAATATTTTAAAAAATGACACCTTTTTAATAATAAATAAGAGAAAATAAAAGATAAAGTGATATAAGAAAATCTGAAAAAATGTACTAAAATAATGAAAATGATTTTCAATTTAAAGATATAATATTATATAGTTCAGTTTATTTTTAATAGTATAAACATTTCGTATTTTTTTATAATAAAAAAAATAATAAATTTGTCTCCCGGGCCAGAGAACCATATTTCGAAAATACCAAACCGGGAAATTTGTAAAAAAATTTACATTTTTTTTTACTTTTTTTAGAGCCATATAGAACGAAATTGAAAGAAAGATCGAAATAAGAGCCAAACTTTTCAACGGGCCGGATAAAAAAAAGCAAAAGGGCCGGATCCGGCTTTGCCCACCCCTGATCTAAAGCAATGTTTATTTTAAAGTTAGCCATAGATTATTTGAAAAAAACATATGAACTATTTATATGATCATTCTCTTTTTAAATTTATTAAAATTATATTAAAATTTCGTTTAAATAATTGATTATGAGATTGTATTAATAAATAAAAAACAAAATGAATTTGGGAAACGAAATAATTTATTCTTAATTTGACAAATGGAATTGTTTACTTATTGACACCTTTTGTTAAATATTTATAAATTTTACTAAAAATATTATCAAATATATATCTATTGTTCTTGTTTTCTAAAATAACTCAATCAATATAAAAGCTTTTTAAGTTATATAAAATTTTCGTTTATTAGTATATATATGAATATATGTATATATATTATATATAATATATATATATCACTTACTTAAATCTTTCAATTTGATTGTATCTGTGTTCATAATATTTATCTTCCTAGGTGATTATTTTAAATTTTCATTGAGAATTAAGATTAAAATGAATGGAATCTAGAAACATTTTTGAAAAAAAAAATTACGAATATATCTATATCTATATAATATAATATATCAAAATATTTATAAATTAATGTAAATAAAAACAACAAAAAATATGCTACATTTGATTACAAAAATTATTATACTAAAGTTTAAATATCATTAAAAAAAATTGTATATGGTATGAAATTAAGATATTTTTATATAATTTTAAATGATATGTTGATATTTTCTTCTTTCTACTTATATTTTATGCCACAGTTAATAAATATTGTATATTATATAAATTAAATAATTAATATTGATATAATTATCCATGTTTTAAAATCTCTATCCTTTGAACAAAATATGAATATGAACTATCTTTTTCCATCGATAAAGAGTGAGTATCTCTAAAAAGATCAATATTTTAAACATTTTTTTATTAAACTTATGAATAAGTTGACATTAAAATTTTTAATAATATAATATAAATTATAAATAAAATTTATCCCAAAAGAAATTTTAAAAATAATTTGAATATTAAAGAGAAAAATAAATATTTAATTTAATGTGTTGAGGAAGAGTTGTGTACTTTTTGCATTTAGAATTAAATAGATAGAGTAAATATATATAGGAATTATTCGGAACATACACTCATAAAACCCAATATATAACAATCCATTTACCTAAATTGATTACTTATATTAAATTAAATACAAGCTCGATTTTCTGAGAGAGGAAGGAAATGAGAAAAAATATATTTTGTAAAACTTTTCGACTTTAGTGAGTATATATGCCATTGGGATAGGTCGCAACTTGCAATTGTAATGGCTGAAATGGGGGGGGGGGGGTGTTGAGTGTTTTTCTTTTGTCTTTCTTGTTCTGTCAAATGTTTGAATTCTTTATTATGTGAAAAACAGGTCTAATGTAAAATTCAATTTTTAATAGTGCTGTTATTGTTAATGGATTAATGTAAATATAAATTGAATTAGAAATCATTTTATTTATGTAATCTACCCCAAAAAAAGGGAAAGGAATCTAATATAAAAATTGTATCCAAATTTCTTGATATAAATAAAATAAAAATAAAATATAAACATATTTTGTAAAACTAAATTTTAAAAATTTCTTTTTTTTAAATTTTTATTATAAAAATTCTATTTAATAATAATTTATATTCCTTTCATTTTCCAGAAATATAACGTCAAATAGTATCGCCCAGTTATTAAATAGCCATACACACTTTAGCTCTTTTGTCTAATTTTAATTATTTGATAATGAAATAATATTGTTTTCATGAATAGTTTTATTTTTATATATTGTTTTAAATTTAAGCATTTTTTCATGATAGGAAGTTAGAAAGCCATCTCATGGCTAAAATTGTAAATAATTTTGATTAAAATATAGTATGAGAGGTTAAACAAAGCAGGTTAAAGATTGCTTCAATGCTTGAATTAAAATTCTATATATTAATTTAATTTAACTAAAGAATTTAATAATTTATTGTTATTATATATTTTACTTAGGTTTTAAATCAAAATGGCCCATCATTATGTCGTAACAGCCCATAAACCTACAGCCGTTACAGCTTGTGTAACAGGTAAATAAATAAGTCTTCTTTCAATTAACTATTCAATTAAATAATTATTTTTATAATTTTAGGAAATTTCACATCTCAAAGTGACCTTAATTTAATTTTGGCTAAAAACAACAGGCTAGAAATATATCTTGTAACTCCTGAAGGACTCCGGCCAATTAAAGAAGTCGGCCTTTATGGAAAAGTTGCTGTTTTGAAGTTTTTTCGACCACCAGTATGCTAAAATTATTAAAAATTTCTTTTCTTAAATTGAAAATTAATATTATATATATTTCATTTAATTTTTTCTAGACTGATAAGAAAGATTTATTGTTCATCGTGACATCACGTTATAATGCTATGATATTAGAATGCAAAGGCGAAGGAGAAAATTTAGAAATTATTACTAAGGCACATGGAAACGTTGCAGACCGTATAGGTAAACCAAGTGAGACTGGAATTATTGCAGTAATTGACCCTCAAGCAAGAGTAATTGGTCTTCGGCTTTATGATGGGCTTTTTAAAATAATTCCTTTAGAAAAAGACAACAGTGAATTAAAAGCTTCAAGTATTAGGTATTATTAATATATAAAATACCTTATATACTCAAATATAATAATATAATTGACTCTTCAGTGGTTTAGTGCCACACTGAAGACTCGGGGCATAGGAAATTCAATAATTAATCATTTCTCTTTAAAGCTCTGTGTGATCCTGAGGGTCTATCCAAAAATAATAATAATAATATTATTAAATAATTAAATATGAGATCAAAAAGAATAATCAAATACTAATTACTCTATAACAACATTAATAATAAAAATTTTAATTCATCAAATATAAATCTTTTATTTATTTCTAGGATTATATAAATAAATGTATATAAGTTTCTTATTATAAAATTATTTTAAATGTTAATTATATTTATTTTAAAAATTATTGCAGAATGGAAGAATTGCAAGTACAGGACCTTGATTTTCTTCATGGATGTGTTAATCCAACTGTTATTTTAATACACCAAGACCAAAATGGCAGACATGTCAAATCACATGAAATTTCGTTAAGGGATAAAGAATTTGTCAAAGTATGTTGTATTAACTATTGAAATGTTCATTCTTGACATTTTATTTTAATCAAATTTATTTTAATACAAATTCAGATCGCATTTTTTTTATTTTACATTTACCTAATGTTCATTTTTAATTTTTAACTTTAAATTTTAAATAATTTTTAAAAAATCTCGACGGATCATTAATTTATTAATCTAAATATCTCTCTATTATTGTATGTAGATACCTTGGAGGCAAGACAACGTAGAAACAGAAGCTTCCATGGTGATCCCAGTCCCAGAACCTATGGGCGGAGCTATTATTATTGGTCAGGAATCTATACTTTATCATGATGGAATTGCTTATGTAGCTGTTGCTCCGCCAGCCATTAAAGTAATTATAATTTTTTCAAATTATGACCAGTAAATATATTTTTATTAAATAATTTTCTTTTAGCAAAGTACTATAGTCTGTTATGCACAAGTAGATACAAATGGTTTGCGTTTCCTTCTTGGAGATATGGCTGGACATTTATTTATGTTATTATTGGAACAAGAAGAAAAAATGGATGGCACACTGACAATTAAAGATCTAAAAGTATACTTTGTAAAACAATATATAATTTATATATAAAAAATTTAATTTTTTTTTAATTTCAGGTTGAACTTCTCGGTGAAATATCTATTCCTGAATGTATTACCTATTTGGATAACGGAGTTTTATTTATAGGCTCTCGTTTAGGAGACAGCCAACTTATAAAGTTAAACACCTCTGCCGATGAATCTGGATCTTATGTGACTGTAATGGAAACTTTTACAAATCTTGCCCCAATTGTTGATATGGTTGTTGTAGATCTGGAAAGACAAGGACAAGGGCAACTTGTTACTTGTAGTGGAGTTTATAAAGAAGGTTCTCTACGCATTATTCGAAATGGAATTGGTATCCAAGAACATGCCTCAATTGATTTACCAGGAATTAAAGGCATGTGGGCACTTCGAGTAGCGACTAATAATAAATTCGATAACACTTTAGTTCTTTCTTTTGTTGGACAAACAAGGTATGTTTTCTCTTACACTTCTCTTGAAATTTATCAATATAAAAATATTTATTTCCTTATTTAGAGTGTTGACATTAAATGGAGAAGAAGTTGAAGAAACAGATATTGTTGGATTTGCTTCAGATCAACAAACATTTTTATGCTCTAATGTTGACTTTGATCAAATTATTCAAGTTACTGCAGTGTCAGTTCGATTGATATCTCTAAATACAAAACTATTACTAAATGAATGGAAACCACCCATGGATAAAACGATTAGCGTTGTTGCTTGTAATACATGTCAAGTTCTGTGTGCAGCTAGCAGTGAACTATTCTATCTAGAAATAGTGGAGGGTGAACTTCTTTGTAAAGCAAACATCACTTTACAGCACGAAGTAGCCTGTTTAGATATTACTCCTTTAAATGAAGGAAATTCAAAAGCTGAATTAGCAGCTGTAGGTCTTTGGACTGACATATCTGCGCGTATTTTACGCCTCCCCTCTTTAGAGGAACTAAATAAAGAATTTCTAGGAGGTGGTAAATATCCAAATAATTAAAAAAAAAATTCTAAATTAACATTTATTTATTTATTTATTTATTTATTTTTTATTTTTTTAGAAATAATACCTCGATCAATATTAATGACATGTTTTGAAGGTGTAAATTACTTATTAACAGCATTAGGAGATGGTTCTATGTTTTACTTTTCTTTAAATAAAATAAATGGGATGTTAACAGATAAGAAAAAAGTTACACTCGGTACACAACCGACTGTATTAAGAACTTTCAGATCATTATCCACTACAAATGTATTCGCTTGCTCTGATCGACCAACTGTAATTTATTCATCTAATCACAAGCTCGTATTTTCAAATGTTAATCTGAAAGAAGTTAGTAAATTTTGAAATACCTTATCCCTTGTTGATTTTTATTTAAATTAATTTTTTTTTTAAGGTGAATCATATGTGTTCTTTAAATGCTGAAGCTTATCCAGATAGTTTAGCCCTTGCAACGGATAGCACTGTTACAATTGGTACTATTGATGAAATACAAAAACTTCATATTAGAACTGTACCTTTAGGAGAATCTCCTCGAAGAATTGCTTATCAAGAAAGTTCTCAGGTAATATTATTTTTTTAGTTTAAAAACTTCTCTGGTACTATAAATAAAATAAATTTTAAATATATATACATCAAATTTATAAAAAAATGAATATATTATTTTTTAACAAATATATATTAATTTAAAAAAATTTAATATAACAAAAACTTATTTTTTGTTCTTTAATTGACTTTTTAGACATTTGGTGTTCTTACACTTAGAATAGATATTCAGGATGCAACAGGATTAAACCCATCCAGACAATCTGCTTCAACACAGGCACAGACAACTTCAACCTCATCTAATATGGGATCTCTTTCATTATTAAAACCAGGTGCTATAGGACAAATAAGTGGAGGAGTTATTGCAGATTTTGGACAGGAAATTGATATTCATAATTTACTTGTAATTGATCAACATACCTTTGAAGGTAAAGATTTTTATGATAATACATTTTTGATGACAGGTTTTTATTGTGCTTTTGTGTCCAAAAGAAATATTTGTTTCAATTAAAAATAAAAAATTATTACTGGTTATCACAAAATAAAAACTTAAAATTCATTAAATTTCATTTATAAAAAAATAAAAATATTTTGAATGTGCAATGATTCTAGTTAATTTAGATTAATACATAAATATTAAAAAAAATATTTTTTTCTTCCAGTACTTCATGCTCATCAATTTATGCAATCAGAATATACTGTATCTCTATGTTCTACAAAACTGGGTGATGATCCCAATACTTATTTTATTGTTGGAACTGCCTTAGTAAACCCTGAAGAAAGTGAACCTAAACAAGGTAGAATAGTAATGTTTCATTATACAGATGGGAAATTAACACAAGTGGCCGAAAAAGAAATTAAAGGAGCATGTTATTCACTTGTCGAATTTAATGGAAGACTTTTAGCCAGTATTAATAGCACTGTAAGTAGTTTAATGTAACAAATGATATCCTTATATTCAAAAATCGTCGTTTGAATTATCTCCAAAACAATTCAAATGATGATTTTCACTTTAGTTAAGAATTCAGGACAATTAAATATTTTATCTATAATTAAAACTGATTTAAAAATATATTGTACTAAATACATTAAAATTAATTTCAGGTTAGACTTTTTGAATGGACTGCAGAAAAAGAACTTCGATTAGAATGTAGTCATTTCAATAATATCCTTGCTTTATATTTAAAGACAAAAGGAGATTTTATATTAGTCGGTGATTTAATGAGATCAATGACATTACTTCAATACAAAACATTAGAAGGAAGTTTTGAAGAGGTTTGTATAAATAAAAATGTATTTATCACTTAATTATTTAATTTTTAAAAGGAATTTAATTCTTAAAAAATTTATTTCTATTTCTTTTCTAACATATTGCTATTTTACATATTATATTAAATCATTTCATTAAAATATATTGAGATTTAATATTTTTCCATCATCATTTAGATGGCTCGAGATTACAACCCAAATTGGATGACATCAATTGAAATATTAGATGATGACACATTTTTAGGGGCAGAAAACTCATTTAACCTTTATGTGTGCCAAAAAGATAGGTAAATTAAATTTTAATTCTCTTTTAATAATTAACAATATTTTAAATTTGTTTAAATAATTTACAAATAAATAGCATGACATATTTTCCAAATGAATATTTTAGTGCTGCAACTACAGATGAAGAAAGACATCAAATGCAAGATGTAAGCCAATTCCATCTAGGTGATATGGTAAATGTATTTCGACATGGATCCCTTGTTATGCAACATGTTGGTGAAACATCTACACCCACCCAAGGATGTGTACTGTTTGGAACTATCTCAGGGTCTATAGGTAAATAAACTAATAAGAAAATCTATCGGCTCAAAAATTATTTTTCTTATGGTAGTTCTCCCTATCAACAATTTTTTTACCATTTGGATACCATAGTTTTATCTATTAATTAACTCTTCAATAGTATAAATGAAAAATTTTATTAATATGAAAATTGTGGTTTTAAAATTTTTTTTAACAAATTTTTATTTATACCTTTGGTCTAAACTCAAATCTATTAAAAATTCTTACATTATGGTGATGCATTCATAGGCTAATATTTTTTTTTTAATTACTAGTTTTGTACAAGGAAAACTTTCGATAATACAAAAACTTAATGTTAATATATTTTGCAATTTGTTTTAGGACTTGTAACACAAATTCCCCAAGGTTTCTATGATTTTCTACGCGAACTCGAAGAAAAATTAGCTCATATTATTAAATCTGTTGGGAAAATTAGTCATAGTTTTTGGAGAAGTTTTAATACTGATAATAAAACTGAGAATTGTGAAGGATTTATTGATGGCGATCTTATAGAAAGTTTTCTTGATCTTTCTCATGAAAAAATGAAAGAAGTTGCCATGGGTTTACAAGTAAGTTTCATGGTAATTTTATATATCAATTCATTAAGTAAATATAGAGTATTTTATTAACATCAAAAATTATCTTTTATCAGATTGATAACGGAAGTGGAATGAAACAAGAAGCTACTGTTGATGATTTAGTAAAAATAGTTGAAGATCTTACAAGAATTCATTAGGTTATTTGAAGATTTGTTTACTAAATTTAAAATTTAAGGAAATTGATAACAAAATATTATTTTTTTATTAATAGAAACGAATAGTCTTATCAATTATTATTGTTAATTAAACACTTTTATTTGAAATTGTAATATATATTCTTTTATTTCACTTTCTGTTAATATCCACATTTTAATAATTGATGCTTGAATAAACTTAAAAATTATGTCTTTAAACCCAAAACAATTTATAAAAATTAAAATACCTTCATTCCTTCAAAGGCTGCAAAACAATATATGATACAATAATACAAAAAAGTAGTAGTTTTTTCTTTCATGATAATTCTTTTTTTTATTGATTAGATTAAATTTATTAATTGAATTAAAGCCAATGTGAAATGAATATTGTTAATGTTTTCCCAGTGCTTGAATTATTGGTTTATCTTCAAGCCAAGCTATTATCTGATCCATTCCTAATCCATTTCTTGCACTCGCTTCTATAACAACTAATTCTTGAGTGATTTCTTTTTTCATGCGTTCATATTGTATCATAAGTAAAGCTTCATTACGCATTTGTCGATAAGACACATCCATCTTGGTTAATACTAAAAGAATCTAAAAAAATACACAATTATCAATTAACATATAATTTTGGCTCAAAACTAATTATTTACAATCATGTTTGTAATAAATATATTAAATAAATTTTATTTATTTATAAAAGTAATTAATATCCCAATGTAATTATAGAAAATATACATATTTATGTAGATTTGTATATTATTTTAAATAATAACACATTAAAATGAATATTTTTCTATATTATTAAATTATTCCATCAATAAAATAAACTTTCAAACTTTTTTAAACAAAACCTACAATTATTTTAGTAATGTTGTGAAAGTAATCATATTCTCAGTATTATACTATGCTAATTTTCTTTACTAATTCAAATTATATACTTAAGCAAAAATGAAATAAAATATGTGCTTGCACTAATATTTAAAATAGAAAAAATTTACAAGCGATATGATATTACTTTTGTATTTTTTAAAGAAGGCTCTGCTAGAATTCCATATAATAAAACACCTGCAGCTGATATTTGGCATAAATTACTTGCATCTATTACATAAATAATTTTTTTAACATTATTATAATAATTCTTCCATATAGGTGCCATTTCACCTCCTAATTCTCGTATTAAAATTTTTGTCATATTATTTTTTAATTGAATCTCTGTAATATTAGTCCCTATCGTAGGTACAGTAACGGTTGTCAAATTAATTGGATCCAAATTTTGTAATTTTCGAAGTAATAAAGTTTTTCCTGAACCACTAGGACCCAAGCACAGACACATTTTCTCCCAAATGTTTACGTAGAGCGTTTGGTCTGTGATAGCCGGTGGTTTGTTTGGTTGTTGTTATGGAAACACTTATTTCAAAATAATTAAAAGTTATCTAATTTATTTTAATAATTTAATTCCAATATGAATTAAATAATTAATTAAGTATTTTGATAATTATATGAATATATAATCAATTTTTTTTAGTAGAATAAATGTTGAATTATTATTATTAGTATAAAATATGTTTTGTCCTTATTCAGTTTTTAGGTGGTACATTTACACATTATTAATTTTGTAAATATATCAAATTATAAAATATATTGATAATTTTTATATTTAAATATATTTATTGCTATATTGAAATTTAAAATATATATTTATACATGATGTATAATTTGACATGAATAAAAAAATGTATTCTTACATATATTTATGAGCAGAGATATACCTTATTATAATACTTTTTCAATCATATTAATATTTTAATTCTTATAACTTCTTTATTTATATCAGAATAGATGGTCTGTGATTTATATGAACATTTATTCATAATTTTAAAATAAATTTTTAAATTTTCCCAGAATAATACATAAAACAATATTTCTATCTTAACTAACATCTAACTTTGTAATCTTGATTTTTGAATTAATTATTAATCTATTTGTTCTTAAAAATTATATTAGAAGCAATTAAAATGATATTTATAAAAATTATGCTTATCAAAAACTCCAGGTTTAAATTCTCTTAGAACAAGGTAAAATATTTATAATCTTTTAATATGAATACATTTTTTCTTTCAATTTTTAGGTTAGTTCAAATTGACATATATGTCAAATTTATTCTTCAAGGCTATTATATATATTAAATATTTGGTTTAATAATTATTTTCCTTTGATAGAAGAATATTCGCTATAATTACAAACTCACCTAAAATGTTGAATGAAATATTACATGGTTCCATGTATTTATTTAAATAAATAAATTGAATTAACCAATTTTTTTAATTCAATACGTTTACACCTTTACAATATTTTCATTTATATTTTATTTATTTTAAGGATGGGTTGAAAATTTTATTTATTGATATTTTAAAAGTCAATTTCTCTATTAAAAATGTCCAACATTATCCCTCCAATGGTGTCTTCAACCCCTCCGCCCATGGATGACAATTTAGATGACGATGAAGATGATGAATTTGGCGATCACTTAGAAAATTCTATGTCTTATGATTTAGATGGTAAATATTTGAGATTTTATTTTATCTTATTCTTAAATAACATTAATTTATTTATTTTTAATTAAGGATATTCTCCTACTCGAGTAAACACAAAACATATTTGGGAAGAAGAATTAAAAAATGACGATTGCAATATTAGTATTTTTAATGGTGATTCTCATAAGACAAATGGAGATGAAAAAACAAATGATATTTTAGAAAATTTAGTTTTAAAAAATTCATATTTAAATGAAAAATTTATCAATTATGAAATTTCCCAAGAATTATCAACATCCAAAGTTGAAGGAAATGATGATGTAGAAGTGATAACAATATCACAGCAGAATAATCAAGATAATACAAGCCAAGATTCTGTTATCTCGGGAGCAACAGATTCAGGATTATGTTCTGCTAGTCAAAACAGTGAAATAGCATCACCACCTTTTCCGAATCTCTCACATAAAGATGAAATGATTACTCAAGATTTCGCCAGTTTTGATAAACCTCACGAGGAAACAACTAGTCGAATATTGGATGGGACCACGCATTTAGAAAATTCTTTTAGAACTTTACCGGTAGTTAGTTCTTGTACAAACGAAGATTCCGATAGTACAGTAGAACATAAAGATGAAGAAAATACAATAATTCTAAGTGATCAAGGCGAAGATGACTTTGGTGATTTTTTAGAATTTCAAACAAATACTGCAACTGCAGATAAGATCTCGACGTTAGAAGATAATGATAACATTCCAATAGTTAAAGAAAATGTAGAAAATATTGAGAATTCACTAAATATAATTTCATACAAAGGTTCCTTAGAAGAAGATTGTGACTTTGGAGATTTTACAGATTTTCAAAGTAACAATGTTAAAAATGATCAATCGGAAATTGTAGAACAATCTACTTTAAGTACCATTCCTAATTATGGTGAATTTCAAAAATGTGAAGATTATTCAAAAGGAAATTTAGCAAGTGAAGACGATAGTGATTTTGGAGATTTTGCAGATTTTAATACTGCGTCTGAACATTTCCAAGAAAACCAGACTTCATCAATAGACTTTGCTAATTTTGAAAATTCATCAAATTTTGCAAACTTTAATGATCAAATAGACACTAAAAATAATTCAAAAGAATCTAAAACACGGCCCAATTCATCAAAATTTAATTTTGATAATGATATTACTTCTGATGATTTTAATGATTTTGAGTCTGCTTTACCTATAAACGATATATCATCTCCAAAAATAGATTCCAAACAGGTAAAAAATTTAATTTTCATTCCTCTTTAATTATAAGCTGATATGAAAAATTATCAAATTATCAAAATTTGAATAATCTATTTAAATTTATTATAATTATTTTTCTTTTTTTAGATGTGTACTAAATTTTCAGAGGTAATAGAAATAGTTTTCCCAATTATTGATTCCAAACAATCTGATGAGGATAATGTAAAATATTTAAATAATCCAACATTGTTATATATATTAGAAAATACTAACCAATCTTTATGGTCAAAATTAAAAGATCTAGAAACAACATATGCTTTGACATATCAATGGACTAATTCAACATCGAATAGAAATTTACTTAAGGCCTTAGGAATTAACACATTTAATATTGTAAGTACATTTCAGAAAATAAAACTATTAAATTAATTTAAAAATAAATATTTAATAAAACTCTTTTAATAAATAATGTCATATTTTCAGATTTTCGGTCCAAAAGGAAATTTTGGAGTTCCACGATTTGCATCTAATCTTGGCTCAAATCCTCTAGAACCTATACGCGCCGGGCAAATTTCTACTTCTTCTGTAAATTCTAATGTACCTTTGACAAATCTAGACAAAAATATATTGCCATCAGAGAAAACTATTCAACCAACTATTTCGTGTGATAAATCTACATTTAATGAGGTAATATTTAAAAAAAATATTTCATTTTTCTACATTAAAACATTCGTTTTTACATTATTATATATGATTTAAATATTTATTCTAGCCTACAGTGCCTGATCCATTATTTGATTGGCAAAGTAGTGGTTTAATCAATCCTCTTGACAGTGAGTACTTTTTTATGCTAAAATATTTTAAGTTTTTATTTACAAGCACTCAAACTTTATTGTTTTTAAATCTTTTCATTCTTCTACAAAATATTCTATTTTTTTTAAATTTACCTCTTTGAAAAATATATATTATTACCTTAATTAATATGGTTGTGGTCTCTTGGGAATATAATAATAGTTGATCTTTAGTAGCAAATACAAGGAATTTTTTTCACGGTAGAAAATCTTTTTAACACAATTTACTTTTCAACTTTATTAACTAAGGTGATGGAGCTGGACATTCAAGTCTTCTTGATTTGGATTACTTCAACACGTTTGATCACTTAGATACAAACACCACTTCTTTCAATCCATGTTGGACATATAACAAATCTAGTGAGTTTTTTCTTTCTATTTTCCTCTTTATTTAGCTTTTCTTACCTAAATACTCTAATAATGGTATTAAAATAAATTTATTAAATGAAATATATTTCATATATATATTTAAATATTTGCAATGTATTTCAGTTAGAATGATTGAGAAGGGTGTAAGTTAAACAAGTGTTTCTTTCTAAAATTATAAAATATAAAATTAGAATAAATGTTTTTTTTAATATTTTTCATAAATCCAAGAAAGATAGACAAACATGAAAAATAGAAATAGGAAAATAATTTTTCCATTCTATAATTGGTAATGGGTGAAAGAATATTAAAATCTTATTGTTTTAACAAATCGGTATTATTACTATAACAAATAAGCAAGGATGAGGGAGCACAGGTGTGCTTTTAAACATTTCACTATTATTACTAATTTCTAAATAAAATAAAAAATTTAAATATACTTTTATTTTGAATTTAATTTTTATTTTAAACTTTTTTATTTTAATTGTTTTTGCTTCTATGTTAACAATAACAAATCATTTTATTTATTTTCTTTTAATTAATAATTTTTCTTTTATTTAGGTCAAACTAATCCTTCAATATCAAAGGATTTAACTTCTTCAATTGCAGAAACATCACATTTTAATATGCCTGTACAAAAATTATCACATCAACACGATAGGCTTAGTTGTGAAGCTACACGAATTTTAAATCAGCTTCCAAATTTGAATTTTATGCAAGCTAAAACTCTACTTATTCCTAGTGAACCAACTCATACATTAAAACATTAAACAATTTGGTGTTCATAAAATTGATTATGCATATATATTATTTAAAACAAAAAGATAATTTTCTTTTATTATTAAATTTCTCAAAAATTTTAATTTTTTTTATAATATAATTATTTTACGGTTTTATTAGGCTGAAAAATACAATAATATTTATATATGTTCTTTTTTAACAAAAATATTATCTAAATAATATTAAATAAATCTTATTAGTACTTATTTAAAAATTCTCCATTTTACAAAATTATTTTATACAACTTTGATTTTAGAGCTTAATCTTTATCATAAAATTATATAAAAATTAACAAAGAAATCATTTCTTTGGAATTAATAAAAAAAACATAAAATGTAATAATCAATTATAAAACAAGTGCTCTTTTCAGCATTGGAAAATAGAAAAAATATTTATATATAAATGGAATTTTAAATTCTTCAGAATAACATATTTTTAAGCGAAAACAAAGTCAGCTTTTTTAAATTTTTTTAATGTGAATGAGAAAAATTCAGGAATTCATAATACTCACTTTTCTTGAATTTACACAAATAAAACATTAAGTAATTAGTATCACAAAACAAAAGGATGAATTTAATTGTTTATTTCATTATTAAAGAAATATTCATTATTTTTACAATACTATTTTTCGTGTTATTTCTTATGAATAATTATGAATAGTCAAATAAATTGAATCTCCAATATAACTAAACATGTATTAACAACATATTGGAAATGATCTTGTAAATGTTTTCTATTTTAATTTAATTGATATTTTGTAGATACTCTTATATTATTTGGGAAATGTTTAGAATCAAATGTATTATAATAATAAAGTATTACATATATAGGGTTGTGGATTGTTTTTCTTGTGTATGTTTAATTTTAAATTATTTCTAATTTTAATATTTTGTATATATAGATTTATTATATTGGAAGATGACGTAGATTATTTAATCCAATTAAATAATAAAAATATAAATGTTTATTTATTAGACTTATATAATTATAATTACAGATAGACATTATGTGCAGATGTTTTTCCTATTAACAATAAAAGTATTATAATTTGGTCTTTAACTTTTTATTTGATTTTTCCACTTCTTTTTGTCGTTTATTATTTTTCATTAAGTCTTCATTTGAAATGGAATCTAGAACCAATATTTTTGTTAATAAAAATATTGGTATTTCAAGGGTTATATATGACACTAAAACGGCTTTATATACCTTCGTTTAATTTCTCAAGATCTTTTTCTACCATGGTTGTTAGTAAGGCATTAGATTGTTTTTGTAGCTCTCTTACAGATTTAATTAGAGAATCCAAAGGATTTTTATCTTTATCTGAAAGAATTTTAATTTCACTAACCAGTTGACCGTCTTGATTATGTATTGTAAATACAGGATCGAGATTTTCAGAATTTAAAGACATTTTTTATATTTTTTTTTTAAATGTTTAGTTTAAAGAACAAACACATGATAAATTAATTGATTCTTTAAACTATTTTTAAGGTTATATCTTTTCTAATATAAGGGTTGTTTCTTATAAACTCAAATAGAGGACGCTTCATGTTTTCGAGGACTAACTAATTTTAAATATTTTTGAAAATTAATGATTAAATATTCTTAAAATCTATTGTTTTTTTTTTTATTTATAAGAAACAAATAAACTCGATTTATTTAACACATTTTACATTTAGAAAATTAATTAAAAATAATTTTCTTTATATATTTTGAATAATAAGACAATTCTAGTAGGATTTTAGTTTGAAATATATAATCAATTAGAAAATATATATATATATATATATATTCAAAGGTCAATTAACTATTAGTAAAATTAAAATTCTTTTAAAGTGTTTCGATTGCTCCCCTTATGTTGACAATTAATACAATGACGATTTACTTACCTTCATTTACATTCAGGGAGGTTGGAAGGCAACTAACAATAAGTATTAAAATTGACGTACATTTTTTGTAGTTTTTTATTTGAAATTAATACATTTTTTACACTGTTATATATGAATATAATTGATGTTGAGTTTTGCATTAACATGTGGGGCCGTATTCCATGTGAGAAGTTTCTTCAATCGGGACAAATGCTATTACTGGACGGCACAGAATCGAATCGATTTTTTATGTGACTAGACTAAATAAAAATTTCAACTGGATGAAATCACATTTTTTTTCAAAGTAGTGCAGGACTCCTACCTGCTAAAACCTCCCCTAGGCTTATATATTGTCCTTCCGGCCAGTGATGTATTGGTAAAATAAGAAGTAAGGGAACGCATAGTGGGAGCCTATTTTCTATTTTCAGCAAACTATTTTTTCCCATATAAGTTTTTATTTTTTCTTATTCTTACTATACAAAAAAAGAAATTCTAACAGTAGATTTAAGTTGGAGTTGTCGGGACATGAAAAAGTACCGGAACGCGTTCCGGTTCTGAAAAAAGGTAAGGGAACGTCGCTCCCCCGCGTTCCCCTCCCAATACACGACTGCTTCCGGCACCGTAACTAAATATTACTACAGCGACAACCTATTTCCTGCATATGTTCTGATTTTGCCTATCTTTATGATAGGCAAAATCATTCTATCTTTATGATAGAATTTTTCTGCAACTATTTTCTATTATTTTCCATTTTTACCGACCGACGATAGTAAGGGAGGTATTGTTTTCACACCAAATTTCACATGTGGATCTCCACGAATCATGCATTTTCTTAACAGAAACCAGGTCCGAACCGACGGTTTGAAGTAAATTAATTTCCAGCTACAGAAACAATTTCAAATAATTTTAATATATCTATTAATGTAAAAAGTATTTTTATCATGTCTGTCCGTCCGTCCGTATAGATGTGTACAGCCTGAACGGCTCAACGGATTTTGATGAAATTTGGTATATTTACATAATGCATCAGTAGGATGAATTGAACAACTTTTGGTGCAAATTCGGAAAAGTGGTAGTATTAGCGATCGACAATAGGAAGGGAAGGGTTATTTTCACACCAAATTTCACAGATTTTTTTATATATCACCACGAATCATGCACTTTGAATTGGTTTTATCCTGGAGAAAAATCATCTTTATTAGTTTTTTCTTAATTTTAAATTATATGACGTCACAGCCTGGTCTTACATATATTTTATAAATAAAATAAAATTAAAAATATTTATGTTATATCCATATCTGTTTTTTATTACATTAATAGATATATTAAAATTATTTGAAATTGTTTCTGTAGCTGGAAATTAATTTATTTCAAACCGTCGGTCGGTTCGGACCTGGCCACAGGTTAACTTATTTTAAATTTGATATCGTCAGAGAAAAGGTCAAAAAAGTCAAAAAGTCAAACCCAAGGCTTCCTCTGTTCAATTCTAATGTTTTGTAATTTTTACATCGGAATAACATGTGTTCCGGTGACTCACTTATGTCGTACGGCTCACAGAGAACTTTTGATATTAAATTTAAATATACATATTATAAAATTTGATTGTATTCTTAATTATGAGATTATTGTAAAACACTTCATCATTAATCCACTTCCGAAGATCACTGCTTTTCATTACTCATTCAATTTTATTATTTAATTTAATTTTATTCCATAATCCGATTCTTTTTATTAATGGTTTTTAATGTCCTCTTTAATAAATAATTGTTATTTTACTTCTTGGATAATATTAAAAATATTGTTTTTTAACTTTTATAACTTAAATAATACCAGCTGGTCAGAGCGCCTTCGGCGCTCTTCACAGCTGGACGGGGGCTCCGCCCCCTGTACCCCCGAGTGGTACATCGTATTTGGTTAAAAGTAGTAAAAGGTTTTCATCCATTTTGTTTCAATCAGTATATTACATAAAACATTCATTTCTTTTTGTGTTCTTATTTAAAATATATTTTAATTTAATCAGTAAATTAATTATATATATTATTATTGTATATGTTATATCTATCTATTTATATGACTCAAAGATACTCGAAAGTTCTTGGTCACATTTCTCCAAATGTCCCTATCCTGAGCCCTTGTCCTATCTCTCTTACGTCCCTTCCTATGCGTCCATGGTCTTGATTCCCTTTGATAATAATTTTGATGAGATAAGCCTCTTTACTGCATAATAACAGGCGTTTCCCGATTGATACCTCGATTTAAATTCTCAAATATTATTATCCTTCGTGATTACATTCAATTTTTCTACATTTTCAAATTTTACATTTTCTATATTAAGATTTTGTATGTTAATACTGTTCCTCTCTTTGTCACTAAATATTTTTTCTTATCACTATCAATTTCAAACCTCCATTAATTTTTCCTCGCTATCTATAATTGCAATTGCCGAATCTCTTATAATATTTAAGACGTCTGCTTAGCCTAACTTTTCAATTTTTTTGTTTAATTGCATTTCGAGTG
The DNA here is from genome assembly GCA_963082975.1 of Labia minor. Taxonomy (NCBI): domain Eukaryota; kingdom Metazoa; phylum Arthropoda; class Insecta; order Dermaptera; family Spongiphoridae; genus Labia; species Labia minor. The sequence goes on along the minus strand of OY720344.1, from coordinate 17,140,319 downwards.
ATTTTTTCCCAATTTGTGTAATCACATACTCACAACATGCAACATATAATTGGCCGTGGGAAAAACATGGAAGAAACATCAAAGAATATGTATATTTTTTATTATATTTATAATTTAATTTTTTTAATTTATTGGCCTTTTTAAATAAACACTGAACACATTTTCAAGATTATATTCATAAATAATTTTAATTTTGATCTCATAATTGGATTTTCATTTTCAAGTAAGTAAGATGGCTGGAATCACAATATATGAAGGGACATTTACAATAATAATATATAATTAATTTACTGATTAAATAATATATTAAAAATAAGAACCCAAAAACAAATAAACGTTTTATCTAATATATAATAATTGAATATTTAGATATAATATTTTATAATATTTACCGGAGTATAATAAATTGATAACGTCATTTAATTCTCCTATATATCAAATCGAATATAAAGATAAATCTTCTACTAAAAATTGTGTAAAAAAAATCAAATATGAATATAATATAAATATTTTTAATTTTATTTTAAGAATAGATATATATATATCTCACAGGCGGTGGTTGTGACGTCATCCATATATAAATTTAAATTAAGAAAAACTAATAAAGATGTATTTTTCCAGAGATGTGATCAATAAAACTCAATTTTTCTTTATAAATACTATCTCTGTTGTGAATTTCAAAAAAATCGTTAGAGCGGTTTTTGAGAACCCATGGCCAAATATATATACAATTTTTACTCGTATAAGAAGATAAGATTAATTCTGTCCCTATTATATCTAATTTAAAAAAATAAAATTATAATTATTCAACTATTGTATATATCCATTTAAAAGTTATGTGGGGAAAATATTAACTTTTTTTTTTGGCTTTTTTGACTTATGTTTTGGATGTGGTCACCAGAATCTAATTTTCTTTTAATAAATATACCTATATAATTGTTTATTTTTATTTATATTTTTACAATTGAATTATTACAATTAACCATCAAATTTAGTTACTCTTCTTAACATTTCAAGACCTGCTTGAGGATTATCTTCAGGTACCTAAAATTAAAATATGTATTATAAATTTATATATATAAACTATTAAATTTATTAATGCAATGTTTTGTTTTGATTATAACTTGTTAGTATTTTTTTTAAAAATAAAAAAATTTAATAAAAATATTTTTTTCTTGTATTTCTTATTTTATTTATATCAATTCTCGAATCTATAATATTATATATTAGGTAGTTCGGAGATGTGATTTCGTTTTTCCGCAAATTATATTACACAACTTCACACCTTAGCTGCATAATCATTATGTTTGGAGAGCTGATAGAGAGCTGCTTGTGTGTGAAAATGTTTAATTAAATCTATGCTAGTTTTATGGTTGGTGCCCTTTTAAATAGGAGAGCAATAAGCGGTATTTAATTTTACTTTTTACTTTCCCGCATACTTCGTATAAGGGAAGTATTGGAATCGTCAAAAATTTCGACTTCGAGATTTCGATAGATCTTGACGTTTTAGACCTCCCTGAGTCGGAAAATACCATTTTTCGAATTATGTCTGTGTGTATGTGTGTATGTATGTATGTATGTATGTATGTAATGTCTGTGAGCAAATTTACTCAAAAACTAATCAAGCTAGGATTTCGAAATTTGGTAGACCGATATTATTCACAGTTTGTAGATTTCTATCAAAATTTCGTCAAAATCGGTTAACCGGAAGTGGTACTTTACCTACACTGGTTGCGTTTACCTTTCAAGTAAAGTACCAGTTTGCTTCGAGATATTTGCTTCCTATTTTGTATAGAGATTTAAAAATATGAAAAAAAATTCAGATACCAAATTTCATCATGATCTGACTACCGGAAATGACATTTTACCTATACAAGTAGCGTTAGGTGTAAATTATAAATATATATAATAGTGGTAAACCATTTTACTTTATAATTTAAATTAATTAGTTTGTTTATTTTTATTGTTGTTAAAACATAATAATAATAACCTAATTACCTATTTATATGCGGGAAAGTCTAGGGGAGGACACTCCCGAATTTTTTCCTATAGAAAAGTTAAAAATGCTTTACAAGCCAGAATGAAATTATGGAGAAGATGATTTGACAATACGCCATTGGCAGAAGGGTTTTTCAAAATTTAGGTTCGGCAATTTTGATGTCGAAGGTGCACCATGTACGGGTAGGCCGATTGAAGCTGATAAAAACTTAATAAAAGCATTGGTTGATTTTTTGGACGGTCAAATGTTTAATTCAAATGAAGAGGTTATAAAAATCATCTGGATCAATTTTTTGCCAAAATATTTATTCATAACATAATTAGAAAATTGTCTTTCAGTTTAAAAAAAAAACGAAATTACTTTCCGGACAACCTAATATATATGAATAGTTATATTTAAATAGGATTCATCTTACCATATGACCAGAACGATCGATCCAGTAAAGAGCAAAATTGCCTGATTCTTTAACATATCCTTCAAGGACTCCATCGACGATCAAAGGCTCTCTATTTGAATCAAGCCACTGTTGTTTCTCACTCCAATTCATTCGTTCCACCCAATTTACAGTACCTTAATATTATCAGATTTAAAATATATAAATGCATGTGTTATTAGATTGGAATTTTTTTCTAATATTTAATTATTTTAAAACTAATTCGAGTACAAGAATAGTTAGGATTGCCTATATTTAAGGGGCAAACTATTAATAATTTTTATAATTAATTCTAAAGACCTAATGTTGTACTTTTTATTAATTATTTAAAATTATTTCACACATGGTGTATACATACCGGGTGTATCTACTATTAAATCCAATTGTCCAGTAAATACAACAACTTTAAGATTAGTTGTATTTAAGACTTCTTCAACTAAAATATTAAATTAATTAGTTAGTTAATTTTTATTATAATTAAATTATTATTATTAATAATAATTATAGAAAAATTAAATAATTCAATTTTTATTTATTACTAGCCGTTCCCGGCATCATATGCTGCCAGTGGCATAAAACTCTTCTTAGAATATAAAATTATTAACTTTATTCAAATCGTTGTAATCATTTTTTATTTATTTTTTTCAATATTTAATAACAAAACAAAATTTTGAAGTTAGTAATAAATTAATAATTTTTATAGGTTTCTTTTTATGTTTATTATGTTTAATAAATTCTCTTTTATGATAAAAAATAATATTAATATCAAAAATTACAATATTTCAATTTGTATTTCAAATTTTTTGTATTTTAAATTCTATAAAATTTAAATTGTAAATTGTAAAATTCTAAATTTGTAACTAATTTTATAATGTTACAGAGATATTTCATACATATAGACATAGGAAATTATATATATTGAATAAATAAAAACTTACCAACAGACGTCACTGGTTTCATGAAATCTTCACTAAGTTTATCAAAAACTGAACCGCTTTGTTGACCGAAAATTAGATCATCAGGAATTTCATCTCCAATAATATTTCTTACACTACCACCGGGAGCCAAAATATCTCCTGCTCTTTGCGATTCCAAATTAAGACGACATATTCCAACTAAAAAAACATTTTATAATATATTTAAAAGGAATATTTATTTATTTATTTATTTTTGGTAATACTAAACTAAAAATTCTACTCTTTTATTTGATTTTATTGTGAAATTTGATATTCTTTAACATTATCTCATTAATAGACTAATTATTAACTTCTATGTTAACTCACCGCATAATTTATCTTTTCTTTTTTTCACTAGAAAACCTGATGTTTTTGTTAAAATATTGTAAAAATCAACTCCATTGGTTTGATCCAAGACAACACCTTCAGTTGAGCCCCAATAATCTGTTGCTGTTAACCAGTTATTATTATCAACAGCTTTTTTCGTTAATAATGCAACTTCATTTATGGCATCATATCCGCGTTGATCAACTAATCCCTGGGTATTAGAAAAATTGAATTTCTTATTAATTAACTGGCATTGATTATAGAAAGAAATAATAATTTATAGAAACATTGAAAATAGTATAAATATAACAGATGAAGATAAATAAATAAGAAGGTGTTAACTAAGATTGAAAAAATAAATAGAAAAAATTTAGTTTTTAAATTATTCAAAATTAATAATATTATTTGATTCGAGGTAGAAATTGTCGATTTTTCTTGCTCTCCTTCATGTTTAGTATTTTACTTCAATGATATTTATATATGCACCAATACCTCACTTTGCGTCGGGGATACGTTCCAAAAACGACGCAAAGTGAATCAAGATTTTCTATAGCAGACCACGTATAGATCGAAGATATGTTCCAGGGTTACGAAAATACTTATTTTTAAAAAGAAAATTGAACAAAGTAAACGTTTAAAAAACACAAATAATATATAATTTTATTACATACATACATACAAAAAAACAACAAAAAAAAACGTATTAAATTAAAACAAAATAAACTAAATATTGTTTTCTCACTTGTTCAATTACGTGAAAATTCGACAATTTTTATATTGTTGTAATATATATTGGAGAAATATTGTCTTGGTGTGATGGAAATGTATTATATTTGATATATTGAAAATTTATTATCTTAGTGTAATGGAAATATATTATTATGTTATCTTTAGAATGTGTGGGAATAGATTATATAAAATATATTATGTCATAGATTAAGAATGTGTTAGTATAAGAAGAAGAAAGATGAATTAGCATTTCATAAGCCTGGGAAATAATAATCGCTGCCCACACGTGTAAGGCGGCTGGGGGAGGATGGAATTTGCATACGTTAACGTCTGAGAGAAAATGAGTTAACTAATTAAGTTAAGAAAGATTATAATAGGTGGAAGTGAGATAGAGATGCTGGAGGGGTGAAGGGGGTGAGCAGCGACAGGAAAGGAGACAGCCGGAGTAATGCGAATCGTGTGGGAAGAAATGACTACCAATGTCCACACGGCTGGTCAAAGAGAGAATTTTGTCAAGAAAGGCGTGGGAAGATGTGTGCGTTGGCCATTCGTTCAAGGCTATGATTTTGCAAAGATTTGCATTACTTAGAGGAGCGACACTTGCATACGGGAAGAGAAAATATGAGTGAGAGGGGGAGAGGCACGGCGGGGGGACTGCAACAAAAACTCGGCGCTGGAGAGCCTCGGGAGTCAGAAAGTGAGAAAGTTACAAGGGTCGTAAGATGTGATACACGGAGGCCCCCCGGCAGGGGAAGAGTGGGGGTAGGATGGGAAGTGTGCAGTGTATGATATATTATAAGGGAATGAATTATTGTTAAGTGATTGTGAATGTTTATGTTAATATTTTTAATTATATCAAGTGTTAATATTTTTAGTTATATCAATAATGAGTGTTCGGCCGACACGACAACTAATTGTGAGTCTAATAACATGTATTTTAAATAAATTAAGTAAATTGTTTTCAAAAGATACTAATATCAAATTGAATAAAGTAACATAAATTTGAATAAGTAACTTATAATTAAATTTTGTAAATTATAAGTGAATGAATTTCTGACTTGAAATAAATTAAATGAAAGGTTTTCAAAAGATATTAATATCAAATTGAATAAAGTAATATAAATTTGAATAAGTAACTTATAATTAAATTTTGTAAATTACAATTGAATGAATTAAATGAAATATTTATAGATGAATTATAATTAAATGGATCAAAATAAAATTAATTAAATAAACAAATTAAATTATATGAATTATAATTAAAATGAAATTAATTAAATAAACAAGTTAAATTAAATAAATTGTATGTGAACAGATTAATGATTTAAATTCTATTTATATTGGTAACCTTATTAATTGAACAAAATAAATAGATTGTGTTTGAATATATTAATGATTTAAATTTGATTTATAATTGTATCCTAATTAATTGAACAAAATAAATAGATTGTGTTTGAATATATTAATGATTTAAATTTGATTTATAATTGTATCCTAATTAAACGAACAAATTAAATAAATTATATTTTGACTGGATTAATAATTCGAACTTAGTTAATAATTGTATCTTGATTAAACAAATAAACTAACTTAAGCTAAATGATGTTTTTAAATAACCAATTGGACCCGCTCGTTGACCTGGGTGGCATGATCTTGTTCCTTCCCTTCTAGTATTATGTACAAGTAAATGCTCGGCTAAAAGTAAGTACTCGGCCCTATTTTACAACTGGTGTCAGGTGTGGGGTCGAGGGTTTAGGGTTGGAGGGTTAACTAATGACGCTCGGAAAAATTATTGGACGCTATCGGCTAACTGGAGGATAACAGATTTTCTTTCTTAGGTGAGGGAGAGTACGGAAAATTAAAACCCTAGACCTGGTGTTTGCTCAATAACAAAGTTGAAAACACCCCCCACGAGAAATGGAGGAACAGATACATAATTAAAGGTTTACGGGAGGTTTACATAGGCGAAACATGGGAAATAGAGGAGCGAGATAAGCAGGAAGGCAGGACAATGGAATAGTGGAGGGGATGTCGCCCTGGGCGGGGATGGGGCCAATGGACCTATTCTTCAATAAGTTTGAGCAGCTGGTCAAAATGGTTAGCATACCCGACAACCAGAAGAAGGAGGACTTGGAATGAAAGATGGAGGGAACGGCGTTGAGGGTCGTCCGAAGTTACCCAGCGACATCACTTGGGAATGGGTGAAGAAACAACTAAGGGCGAGGTTTAAACCGGAAGACACGGCTCACGGGTAACCCTGCGAGTAGGGGCAGGTGTTACGAAGATAAACGGGAGGGACACAAGGCTCGGAGGTGCCCCATAACAATACCTTTGGGGGTACAGAGAAGAGAGGAAGAAGTGCAAGACGACCTGGAGGAGTAGTTGGCCCTGAACACGCTGACACGAAATTTGGAGCCATTAGTGGCATTTCGTCGGTCACCGAGAGAGAAGAAGGGCAAGAGGAGGTCGTGAGAGGACGAGTCTTCAGCACTAAACACGATGACACGGAATTTGGAGCCATTAGTGGCATTCCGTCGGTCACCGTGGTAGAAGAAGTGCAAGCGGAAGACGGGGGAGTGAGAGTAGTCAGCACTGAACACGATGACACGGAATTTGGAGCCATTAGTGGCATTCCGTTGGTCACCGTGGGAGAAGAAGTGCAAGAGGAGAGCGAGCCAGAAGGGGAGGAGGAATCCCGCAGGGTTGATGGAGGGGATTCGGAGTCTCGGCGACAGGAGACCGAGACTGGTGAGCGAATTAGTCAAGGGGAAACAGAACAAGCCTCGCGGGTAGGAAGAAGGAACAACGCGACTACGAAGCCATTGACGACCCTCACGAAGAAAGACCAGAAGTTCCAATATGGATGCCACGGTTAGGGGTGGCGTAGAGGTCCAGCTCAACACCGGAAGCCCGAGAACAAGCACTTCCCCAACAGCTGGGGCGACAGGGAATATTAGTATTCGTGAACCACCCGCCGGGGTCCCACCCAAAAGAGGGGGTAGGGTTTTGGATGAGAGACTAGCATGGGTTGATCAGTATCGGTTACTTTAATTTGGTCTTAAAACTGATCAGTATCGGTCTTCTTTTATTTACATACATTGGAAGTTAGCTTTCATGCTGTCTACTTGATGTAACGCATTCGCGTCGGATTTCTATATTATGTTCAGGAACCGTGGTCTTCTTTTATTTGCATACATTGGAGGCTAGCTTTCATGCTGTTTACTTGATGTAACACGTCGAATTGCCATACTATGTTCAGGAACCGCGGTCTTTCACGTGTATCAAAGAAATTACGCCCAATTGGACTAAAATTAAGAAGACCCACTGCTTGTCTCATTAAAATACAACGGGAGTAATGTATCTTTGTTCCTTCCCGAATAGGTCAGAATAACGATGCAATGGGGAAGTAGGCGAGGGAGAGGGAAGAGGTAATGCCACTGGGAATTTATTTTGAACAGGTCGACATATAATAAATTAAAGAGAAGGTATCGGTCATCAGAGAGTCTCTGGAGAAATTACCGGATGACCGATACGCTCTCTTCGAAGGAGAACCGTTGAGGTTGATAGATTTTAAGGAGGATATGCCATATGTTAAACCAGTTTCGAGATGACGGAGGGAATTATTTCACATTTGAGTGAAATGCTACCCTGGCGCGAAGTCGACGTGGTTTGGTAGACGCGGGGGGCACGTTCTAAAAATTCGTTTGTTTTTGACACTCTAGATAATGAAGATCTGGTGGAATTGAATGCCAGAGTATAAAATTTAAAGGAAGATAAAGACCAAAACACGACGCCTGGGGCAAGCAGTAACGTCAGTTCGAAACTGGTTAGAGGATGTCCTCGAGATTGTTACTAGGATTAATTATAGGTATAAGTAGGAAACTCCTCGAAGGACGGGAAGGGATGACCCCGCTGGAATTACGGTCTTTTGATGGAAGAAGCGTGCACGGAAGAAGAAGGAGGACGGGAAGCTGCAGAGTTCACGGAGGAGGGGTGGTGCCGTGACCAGGGACAAAACGGAGGAATTCATGGTCACAGCACCATCACGCCTTAGTGGGACTTCTGGTCTCAGGGACAAAACAGAAGAAAGGACGAACTGTTGAAAAGGATTGTTTCGTGAAAAATCTTTATCCCGAAACAATCTTTTTTAAAAGGTGGTGGAGTGTAATATATATTGGAGAAATATTGTCTTGGTGTGATGGAAATGTATTATATTTGATATATTGAAAATTTATTATCTTAGTGTAATGGAAATATATTATTATGTTATCTTTAGAATGTGTGGGAATAGATTATATAAAATATATTATGTCATAGATTAAGAATGTGTTAGTATAAGAAGAAGAAAGATGAATTAGCATTTCATAAGCCTGGGAAATAATAATCGCTGCCCACACGTGTAAGGCGGCTGGGGGAGGATGGAATTTGCATACGTTAACGTCTGAGAGAAAATGAGTTAACTAATTAAGTTAAGAAAGATTATAATAGGTGGAAGTGAGATAGAGATGCTGGAGGGGTGAAGGGGGTGAGCAGCGACAGGAAAGGAGACAGCCGGAGTAATGCGAATCGTGTGGGAAGAAATGACTACCAATGTCCACACGGCTGGTCAAAGAGAGAATTTTGTCAAGAAAGGCGTGGGAAGATGTGTCCGTTGGCCATTCGTTCAAGGCTATGATTTTGCAAAGATTTGCATTACTTAGAGGAGCGACACTTGCATACGGGAAGAGAAAATATGAGTGAGAGGGGGAGAGGCACGGCGGGGGGACTGCAACAAAAACTCGGCGCTGGAGAGCCTCGGGAGTCAGAAAGTGAGAAAGTTACAAGGGTCGTAAGATGTGATACACGGAGGCCCCCCGGCAGGGGAAGAGTGGGGGTAGGATGGGAAGTGTGCAGTGTATGATATATTATAAGGGAATGAATTATTGTTAAGTGATTGTGAATGTTTATGTTAATATTTTTAATTATATCAAGTGTTAATATTTTTAGTTATATCAATAATGAGTGTTCGGCCGACACGACAACTAATTGTGAGTCTAATAACATGTATTTTAAATAAATTAAGTAAATTGTTTTCAAAAGATACTAATATCAAATTGAATAAAGTAACATAAATTTGAATAAGTAACTTATAATTAAATTTTGTAAATTATAAGTGAATGAATTTCTGACTTGAAATAAATTAAATGAAAGGTTTTCAAAAGATATTAATATCAAATTGAATAAAGTAATATAAATTTGAATAAGTAACTTATAATTAAATTTTGTAAATTACAATTGAATGAATTAAATGAAATATTTATAGATGAATTATAATTAAATGGATCAAAATAAAATTAATTAAATAAACAAATTAAATTATATGAATTATAATTAAAATGAAATTAATTAAATAAACAAGTTAAATTAAATAAATTGTATGTGAACAGATTAATGATTTAAATTCTATTTATATTGGTAACCTTATTAATTGAACAAAATAAATAGATTGTGTTTGAATATATTAATGATTTAAATTTGATTTATAATTGTATCCTAATTAATTGAACAAAATAAATAGATTGTGTTTGAATATATTAATGATTTAAATTTGATTTATAATTGTATCCTAATTAAACGAACAAATTAAATAAATTATATTTTGACTGGATTAATAATTCGAACTTAGTTAATAATTGTATCTTGATTAAACAAATAAACTAACTTAAGCTAAATGATGTTTTTAAATAACCAATTGGACCCGCTCGTTGACCTGGGTGGCATGATCTTGTTCCTTCCCTTCTAGTATTATGTACAAGTAAATGCTCGGCTAAAAGTAAGTACTCGGCCCTATTTTACATTGTAATTATTGAATTTACACATCTAGATGAAACGAGGAATTCAATATATAATTAATATCTATTTAATATCTATTTAAAAATAAATTGAAATTAATAAATAAAATAAATAATAATAAATTAATTAATTAAAATTACAATATACTATTTACAAAATTTGCGATGATCTGACTAGTAAACTAATAAATTATTTAAATATTGTTTTGTTACACATTGAATTTAATTTTTCATTTAACATTTCATTTAATTTCCACAAAACATATCACCTTGATGTACATGCTGGGATATCCTTCCAGAGAAAAAAAGAAAATTTAAAAAAATAAGTTGACCTGTGGCCAGGTCCGAACCGACCGACGGTTTGAAATAAATTAATTTCCAGCTACAGAAACAATTTCAAATAATTTTAATATATCTATTAATGTAATAAAAAACAGATATGGATACATAAATAATAAATATAAACATTTTTAATTTTATTTTATTTATAATATATATGCAAGACCAGGATGTGACGTCATGAATGGCTGGATGACGTCATATAATTTTAAATCAAGAAAAAACTAATAAATATGATTTTTCTCGAGGATAAAACCAATACAAAGTGCATGATTCGTGGTGATATATATAAAAAAATCTCCTTTGGTGTGAAAATAACCCTTCCCTTCCTATCGTCGATCGCTAATACTACCACTTCCGGTTTCCGGAATTGCACCAAAAGTTGATCAATTCATCCCACTGATGCATTAAGTAAATATACCAAATTTCATCAAAATCGGTTGGGCCATTCAGGTTGTACACATCTATACGGACGGACAGACGGACGGACAGACATCATGCTAAAAATACTTTTTTCTGTTTAGAAAATGCATGATTCGTGGAGATATGTAAAAATCTCCACATGTGAATTTTGGTGTGAAAACAATACCTCCCTTACTATCGTCGGTCGGTAAAAAACAAATTAAAGATTCGAACTCAAATCAACGCAACCTCGAAACTCAATAGAGTGAAAATTAGTACTCATTAAGCAGCGGCGCAACTTTGAAAAAATGTAAACGAAACGACGCAATGCGAGGTATTGGTGTATATATATATATACATAAAAATAAGAATAATAACAATGTCAAATATATTCTTACATTATTCAATAGATAAGGTGCCCAGGTCATCACGGAATCGATTGGTGAGATCCAAGAGTCCCCTAAAGCCACTCCTTTGAAAGGAGCGTTAATTTCACCGGCCTTTATAGCCTACGAAATATGATAAATAATTAAAATTAAGATATTTTTAATAAAAATAATAATAAAAAAAATATTTTAAAGGTAATACATAAACATTACCTTTTCCAGTTGTTTTGCAAATTCAATTGTCATTTTGCCTCCATAGGATTCACAAAAAACCCATAAAGGATTTTTAGTGTAGGTTGGATTTTTATTATAAAATCCTTTCAAAAATGTTACTAAATCAGCACCTATTTCTTCATTAGTTTTAGTAAATTGGTCGGAAGAATCAACATAACTAAATCCGGTTCCAACTGGATTATCAATAAATAAAACATTTACTTTATATACCTGTAAAGATGTTATAATTATATTAAGGAAATTCGATCAAATAAAGTTACAATTTTATTTATTTATTTTTAATAACTCTAATTTATTTTTAGAACTAATTAATTATTTTAATTAAGACAATAATTTATTAAAAAATAAACATATCATAAATAAATAACATTTTTCTAGACATAGAATCGTCTTTTATTGAAATTCATATAACCTTATACGTATGAGGTTTGTTCAAAAGAAAAGGTAGAATTTTGAATTATTTCGAAAAGTATTTATTTATTCATCAATTTTTTCAATATTTTGTCCCCTTCAAAGTAATTCCCCTCAGATATAATGCACTTATACCAGCGCTTCTTCCAATTGTCGAACCACTTCTGAAATGCGCTTTTCTTATGGTCATCAGCTCGTTCTTCGATTCCGACTTTATCTCATTAATTGTGGCAAAACGCTTTCCTATCATTGGTCTCTTCAATTTTGGGAATAAGAAAAAGTCGCAGAGAGCCAAATCTGGTGAATATAGTGGGTGAGGCATGATTACGGTGTTGTTTTTGGGCAAAATATCATGAACATGATCATGATCGTTTGAGTCGTATTGCTTCACGCAAACGTTGCATAACTTCCTTATAGTATTCATTATTAACAATACGACCTGTTGGCAAGAACTTATGATGCCCCATGCCATTGTAATCGAAGAAAACAGTGAGCAAAATCTTCACATTTAAACGAACTTGGTTTGATTTTTTTGAGACAAAGTAGACTCGCCGAATCCCACAGTCAACATTTGAAGTGCGTTGGAGCACTTTATTTCGTTTTTAACGCAAAATTTACTTCAGATTCTTTAATACATTTTCTTTAAATCAAAGAACACACAAAAAAGTGACTAACTTTTTCAGTTGTCAAAAACAAAATACTAATCGAAAATGACTGATAATGTCAACATATTTGAAACATATGTGTACCAACATATCAAAAAAAAATTTCGATAATCAAATGTACACACACCGAGAAAATTAAAAATTCACCCTTTCTTTTGAACAGGCCTAGTATACGTTAAAGACTGTTAATCGATGTTATTTTTAGAGTATTACAATCTTGTTGAAATTTATTTTTTAATCAATTCATTTAAATTTCAAATGTGTAAGTATATTAAGAAAGGTAAAATGATGAAATTTTTTATTTATTAATTTTGAATATTAGATGAAATGTTCTATTCTTTTAAATTTGAAAGTTCTTTGTTTCACATAAGTTAAACCCAACAACAACTTTTCGCTAGTCTTTTCTCGTTAGTAACAGCCACTTCTCAATTTCCTTGATTTTATAACTCTTACTAGTTTTAAGAATGCAATTTCTTATTATTCTTATCTTATTTCATCTGTTTTCATAAACATAATTTAAAATCATCTCTAATTTAGTATCCTCGATTAACGCAAAGACTTTAGCAGCTTCTGTTATGCTAAACGGCATAATTTTGATGTGTCTAATCGAAAAGGCACTCAAATAATGAATTAAATATAATATATTATTAAAAGAAAAATAGGGATTAAAAAATTATATAATAAAGATATTAGATTTCATTAAAAATCAATAAATATATAATTATACGCTTTTATTTTATTTTAATTATAATTTTGAAATAAAATATTTTAAATTTATTAAGAAATATTAAAAATACATCATATTAAAGTTTATTTTTAATTAATTATTTTTAAAAAAATTTAAGTGTTGTTGTGCTTTTTGTGGCAATGTATTTAATCACATATATAAATTAATTTATATTCTTTTCCAATATCAATATCTCATTTATTTTTAATATTATTAATTATTTAATTTTAATTTTAATTCATATGATTTTATAATATTGCTAGGAAAAAAAAGAAAAGTATATATATATATAGATTTGTTTATTTTAAAATAATTATATAGGTTAAATTGAATAAGTAATCTAAAAAGATAAAACTAGTATAATATAATTTATTTTATCTTAGAGGTATCATAGGAAATTTTAATCGTATCATTGATTAAACATTTTAGCATTTTTTATTATAGCATCTCTATTACTTTCTAGATAAGATTATTTGTAAATACATTAAAAATATGATAATAATTTCGTTAATTAATATATTGTATTGTCTAATTAAAATTCTAATTTTAGATTTCATTAATCATTTCCTTTCAATTAAATTATTTAATTAAAATTTGGAAAAAAGTACGAAATGTTCAAAAGCTTGATCCAAAAAACGGTTGAGCTTTTTATTTTAGAGACAAAACATTTCAAGTATTAGGAAATTTTTTCGCGGCTCACAGTTTGGGAATCACTGCATTATATTTCGATTTTTTTTTTTGTTATGTTGGTACACATATGTTTCTCATATGTTGACATTATCAGGCATTTTGGATTAGTTGTTTTTTGTTTTTTTTGATAACTTTTGTGTTTTCTTCGATTATTTACTTAAAAAAATACTATACTACAAGGAAGTTATGCAATGTTTGCGTAAAGCAATACGGCTTAAACGATCGGTATTGTGGAAAAACAAATCATGGATTCTGCATTACGATAATGCACCAACTCACAGCTCATTGCTTGTTCGTGATTTTTTGGCCAAAAACAACACCATAATCATGCCTCATCCTCCGTATTCACCAGATTTGGCTCCCTGAGACTTTTTCCTATTCCCAAAATTGAAGAGACCAATGAAAGGAAAGCGTTTTGCCACAATGGATGAGATAAAGTCGGAATCGAAGAACGAGCTGCTGATCATACCGAAGAACGCATTTCAGAAGTGCTTCGACAATTGAAAGAAGCGCTGGCATAAGTGCATTATATCTGGGGAAAATTACTTTGAAGGGGACAAAATGGATATTGATGAATAAATAAATACTTTTCGAAATAATTCAAAATTTACCTAGTATTTTTATATTTCAATACTAACACCTTCTGTTTAAATATTTTGATTTAATAGAAAATTGTATCGAGAGATATTTATTTCGTTAAAAATTACCCTGTGGATTAAATTATATGATATATGATAAAACAGTAGATATAAATTTTAATTAAGATTTATATTTTTTAAATCTAAGGAAAAAAAATGAAAAATTTCTTGCCCATGAGTTTGATCGAATATTGAGATCCCAATCAAAGATACCAATTTCTTCAAAAAGACCATATTGAATACTGGACGCTCCTGGACCTCCTTGAAGCCAAATTACTAATGGTAAATTTTCTGGATTAGGGGCTAAAGATTCAAAGAGCCAGTAAAACATATGAGCTCCCGGTCGCACATCTACATATCCCCATTCCTCGGATCCTGGGCCAACTCCTTTTCTTCCTGATTCAAATTTAAATAAAACTCAATATAAATTTCAATTAATTTTAATAAATTAATTAATTATTAAAAAAAAACTTGATTTAATTTGAATATATATTTACCTTGAATTGATCCGAAAGTCAAAAGAAGAAGCCCGAAGGGAATTAAAAAGTTCAGTCCACTCATTTTCAAATCTTTTTTAAGATTAACTCTGAGATTTTATTTAATATTATAAAATATATCCTTATCAATTTTATTTCAATTTTTTTTTTAGTTTTAGATAAAAAAAAAATTAAAACTTCAAAAGAAAATTAAAACAAAAGATAAAATCAAATACTTATATTTAGATATCTATTTGTTTTATCAAATGTAGACTATCAATCTTGAAATGATCGATAACTTATTAAGATAACTTCATATCATCAAGCGATCTTTCGTTCAAGTCCATCAAATACAGTTCTCAAAATTTATGATTCAGACCGACATATACATTATTATACGAGAATATATTTGTACAATTTATTAAATATAGTCGATACGATAGCAATAAGAATTTTTATTAAATGAAAAACATTTACAATTTTCCAAACAGGAAGCTTCTAATTAAGAGTGCAGTGGCCTTTTGAACTTCTAAAATCCTCTAATCATTTGAAAAAAACTTCTGTAACTTTTCTAAGCTTTAAGAAATAATATTTAAAAATTCAAAAATATATAACTGAAATATTATTTAAAATATTTCAAATTGATATTTTTATCAGTGTTTCTAAAATACAGGTCCTATGAACTACAATTTGAGACAATTTCATTGAATAAAGGCCAATTTAAAAATTTAAAATTTTCTAAAAGTAAAAGAAGCAATTGTTTACTTTATTATTTATTTAATGAGAAATTTAGGACTGGTTGATACATAAAATATTGTAAATAAAATAAAAAATGAGAACATTAAATTCACTCTAAGATTAATCATTTTAATCTATAGACTTTTTTATTCAAGATAGTATATTTACAAATTACTTTGAAATTTTAACAAAAAAGAAAATTCTGGAGTGTCTCCACTCGACTATCTCGCAAATTTGGATTGGATTAATTAACATATATTATAATTTAATTATATATTTAATTATATAAAAATTATAAATTGAGTATAATTAAATGGATTAATTAATTAATTAATTTAAAAAAAATTAAATTTACAGTATAGTATTGTTATTCAATTAAATTTATTAATTAACATATATTAAATTTAAATTTAAAACCTTTACCTTCATTTTTAAGTCAAAATTTAAAAAATTAATTCTGGTACTTTCAGCGATTCAATCAAGCTGAAATTCTAAATATAGCAGTTTTATAAATTTTTAATCATCTGAAAAAATATCAAACATATGTATATCTTTATTTTTACGGTCAGTTTAGAGGAAAAAAATGAAAACGTGGTAGTAATGATCCTATTCCGAATGAGTTACATTTCTCAAAAGTTGATACAAAAAAACAAATTTTGAAAAATGCCCGTGTACCAAATTTGATTATTCTAGCTCGAACCCGTTTTTGCGTTATCTTGTCTACATAAATACATAACCACACACACACACACACACACACGAATAATAAATAAATAGAAATATAATTTTTTTAAATAAATTTAATAATTTTCATCATTTAAGAAAGTATAAGTTAATTCATTTTTCACTGAAAACTTTTTTTTATGAATTAACTTTTTTATTTTTATATTATACTAGCTGCTCAGAGCTCCTTCGTCGCTCTTCACATCTAGACGGGGGCTCCGCCCCCTGTACCCCCGAGTGGTACATAGTATTTGGTTGAAAGTAGTAAAAGGTTTTCATCCATTTTGTTTCAAACAATGTATAACATAAAACATTCATTTCTTATTGTGTGATTATTTAAAATATATTTTAATTTATTTAGTAAATTAATTATATATATTATTATTGAATATGTTATATCTATCTACTCGAAAGTTCTTGGCAGCTACAACCACATTTCTCCAAGTGTCCTTATCCTGAGCCTCTGTTCCATCTCTCGTACGTCATTCCCTGATGTACTCATCTTTCTTTGGCCCATAAATGCTGGGGAGAATCCTATTCTCAAATACTCTGAATCCACTCTCATCTCCTAAGATCATAGGCCATGTCTCACACTCATATAATATAACAGACAAAATAATTGTTTTATATATTTTAATTTTCATTCCCTTTTATAATAATTTTGATGAGATAAGCCTCTATACTGCATGATAACAGGCGTTTCCCGATTGCAACTTCGATTTAAATTCTTCTCAAATATTATTATCCTTCGTGATTACATTCAATTTTTCTACATATTCAAATTCTACATTTTGTTTGTTAATACTGCTCCTGTTTGTTTCTAAATATATTTATTTATCATTATTAATTTCAAACCTCATCTCTTTTCCTACCTCGATTAATTTTTCCTCGCTATCTGTAATTGCAATTGCCGAATCTCCTATTATATTCAAGTCGTCTGGGTCACCTAATATTTTACAATTGATTTCCGCATCTTACTCTTTCTTTACTACCTTCAAGATAAATTTTAAGATCAAAATTTGAAAAAGTTTATCCGGATCTATTGAGTCATGCGTAGGTTTTACTAAAGTCTACAAATAATTAGTGAACAGAATTATTGAATTCGTGGTTTTTTTAATATCTGTCATAATGAAAATATCTTAATTAATGTTGATCGATTTGGCCTGAACCCGCAATGATATCGTCTAATATTTCCTCCGCCTATAGTTTATAAGTATTGTATATGTTATAATAGAGTATAATATTTCTTGATCATTTCATTTTGATATTTTAATTTCATTGCTTGATTTTTATTTAATATTTTTAATTATAATAAAATTTGAGAAAATGCAAAGTTAGAGACTTGAGACAATTTATAAAAATTAATTTATAAAGATTAACGGTATAAAAGTATTGATAAAACTAAAGATAAATTAACAATATATACATTCATTATTAGTATTAATTTAAATTAATGGATTTATTTGATTTTTTATTATTAAGTTCATTTATTAATTTTTTTAGATCATAGTTAATTCCCTCCCTTAAAATAAAAGAAGTATTCAAATATAGAAAGAATAAATACAAAATAATTTAAGTTAAATATGATTTAAATATTTTATTATATTAATTAAAATGAGAACTTTTTTAGAATAAATTATTTAATTGAAATGATATTTGAATATTAGAATTTAAAATAAAAAGTGAAATATTATAATAATTCTTTGATTGGGAATTCTTTTTTGTTTGTTTCTATGACAGCAAAAAAGTAAACAAATTACATACATACATACATACATACATACATACATACATACATACATACATACATACAAACACTCTCCTTTATATATATAGATTAATATCTTGAAATGAACTTATATTTTCTTATTTTGACCAGAGTTGTTGGTGGGTTTTATTGTTGAGATCCATAATTCATAAATGTCATTAAAAATTTTTTTAATATTATCAAAAATTATATTCTCCTGAAAGTTATATATCTAACAATAAGATTAAATACATCCGTAATTATTTTAATTAAAAATTTATCTTCAAGTTTATAGGAAGTATAATAATAATTAAATGATAAATAAAGTGATAGGTGAAGTTTTTTTAGGTATAAATAATTAATGCGTTAACAAATACAATGTTTAGTTATAATGAGGAATAATCTTAAATATTTGGGACTCGCTCCTTGTGTCTTTATCGTTTGCCTCTTGATTGATCATATTCATGTAAGTTTAACTTTTTTCATTTTAAAAATAATATATATTAAATACTCAGAATGAATATTTGTTTTTTTTCTATTAATAAAGAAGGATTATTGAATAATACAAAATAAGGGGGGAAAACCCAATTGCAAAAAAAAGAAACACTTATCTTATAAGTAGGAAAAAGATAAGAGGGTTGATGATAGGACTAATAACTATATCTAAAAAAAAAATTTAACATCAACGGTGAAATGTAGATATTACAATGAAGAAAATTGAACTGCCTTCTACATTTTAGGAATGCTGAGAAATAAAATATTGGGAAATCAAAAACCCGACAAATATCTACAATCGATTATCGAAATTTTTTTGTTATGTTGGTACACATATGATTATCAGTCATTTTGGATTAGTAGTTTGTTTTTGACAATTGAAAAAGTTTTGTGTTGAAAATGAAATAAAGTGCTCCAACGCACTTAAAATGTTAACTCTGGCATTCGGCGAGTCTACTTTGCCCCCCCCCCCCCCAAAAAAAAAAAAATGTTTATAGGTGGTACAAGCGCTTTGCAGGAGACCCAGAAGATGTAGACGACGAAAAGCGTCCTGTAGTTGCAACCACATAAAATGTTGGCATCTCAATTGGATCATGCCATGCAATTTTCTCGGATATTTTATGCATGAAATGCGTGGCCACAAAGTTTGCTGCATGCACCAGCTAACACATCATTGCTTTTTAGTAATCATGCCTCAACCACTGTATTCGCCAGATTTGGCTCCCTGCGACTTTTTCCTATTCCCAAAATTGAAGAGACCAATGAAAGGAAAGCGTTTTGCCACAATTAATGAGATAAAGTCGGAATTGAAGAACGAGCTGATGGTTATACCGAAAAGCGCATTTCAGAAGTGCTTCGACAATTGAAAGAAGCGCTGGCATAAGTTCATTATATCTGAGGGGAAGGAGACAAAATATTGAAAAAATTGATGAATAAATAAATACTTATCGAAATAATTTAAAATTTAATTTTTCTCTTGAACAAACCTCGTAGATATAGAATAGGAAAGTAGTCATCAAATTAAAGAATTAAATAGCTGAAAAGTCTAACCCAATATCGAGGAGTAAAAAGCATTTTATTTTTTCATGAGAACAATTTCTAATGTCCTCTCCCTCTCTAAAATATTTATCTCTATTCTAACTTTATTTAGGTATATTCTACTGATTAATATTTTAAATAATTTATTTTTCAAATGATTAACTTTTGAAGAAAACCAATTATAAAAAACAATTTTTATCTAATTACATATTACATATTTTTTATTTAATTTGATTCACTTTAACTATATATATATATATATATATATATATATAACATTTCAATATATTTTCAGGGTCGTGGAATTGAATGGAATCCACGGAATGATTTTTTAATCATTCAGAAATGCAATCGATCTCATCCAATACAATTGAGTAAGTGTCAAAAATAATATAATCATAATATAATCAAGATCTTAACAAATGAATGAAATGAAGTTAAATTATCGTCATGATTCTTGTATTTATATATTTATAACATAAAAAACTTTATGGTCAACTTACCGTATTCTCTACTATGATCATATTCATACCTACTATATACTATACATACAATATAAGTTTAATATATAGAGATTATGTAAATAGATTATATTTTATTATATTATTATATAATTAAGTGAATTAGTAAATAATACTTTTGACCAAATGATAAAACTTTATTTATGATTAAAATTTTAAAAAAATAGTTACATGATTCAATACATAATATAAATATGATAATTATATTACAGATGAATTGAATGAATTTCTTATAACGAAGAAATGGTCTGGTTTAAGTGGACTTTCATTTAAAGTAAGAATCAATGTTTTTATGATTTTTTTTTTTAATTTCTCTGCAGCTACTGAACATAAAAGTTATTATTAGGGAATTTTTATTAAAAGACCACATTGTTTGTATAAATTATTTATTAAATTAAAATATTATTAATAATATTTTAATTTATACAAACAATGTGGTCTTTTAATAAAAATTCCCTAATAATTATCAAAATAACCACAAAAGCTTTAATAAATATAAAAGTTATTTTTAATAAATATTGCTAGTCATTGATTCCAAATTGAAAATTTATAATCTGATTTTTTCCCTAACAATCATTTTTACCTTCATAATTATAGATATCATATATTCAACAATTTCCCTAATTCACATGAAATATTTTCACTGCCGGTTAAAAAAACGTAATATTAAGATTTCTTTAAAAATAATTAATAAATTATAATTTTAATGTAAGAGATGAATGACCGTTCTCTGATCATCTCATGTGTTGAGTTTTCGGAATCGCTTAACTACCTTAAAAACAGTTGTACAAATAACATTAGCTACGTTCTTGTGCGCCCATTCTCGACTAACGTTAACGGTTTTAGCAGAATGTTATGCTAAGCGTCATAATTTTAGTCGAAAAGACACTAAAATAATGAATTTCAAGCATACTTTTAAAATAAAAACAGGGATTAAATGATAATAATTAGTTGTTACCTAATAGTTTTACGAATATAATTTGATTGCAGACAAAAAAAAAAATATTAATATAAAATATAAATCAACAATAATTATTAAATATATTACAAATAATAAAAAATATCTAAATATTTGATTTTCTTAATTTTTGTTTTTGCCATACATTCCTTTAGAACACCTTGAAATTCTATATATATTTACAGTTGAATATAAATATATATGGAGTCCCTAAAAAGCGAGAAGCCCATATGCAATTGCCTACGCCGACACTTAATATATTTATGATGTACAGGATGTACTAGATATTTATTCTTAACTATAGTTTAAGATGTTAAAATATAATAATAACCTATGCATTATTTTAGATAAAATCAATTAATAAAAAAATTTAATTTTCAGTGTTTTTTAAATTGTCTCTATGTGAATTATGATTGGGTAAGTTTCATTTTTAATATTATGCTTACATTTGAGATTAATTAATTAAAAAATTGAATATATTTTAATATTGTTTTTAAAGTTTATACATAATTCTCCTTCGAGTAGTTAGTGGTTTTCAATTTTTGTTAGGCATACCCCTAACTGGTCGGATTTGGGTATTCAACAATAATATTATATCTTATTTTATTATACTAGCAAAAATTGTAAATATATATTTAGGTATATATATACCTTTGTATATTTTTAGATATTAAACCGCTCTAAGGATTTTTTTGAAATTCACACCATAGCTAATATTTATAAAAATAAATCGATCTGTATTGGTTTTGGCCTCGGGAAAAATCATCTTCATTAGTTTTTTTTCTTAATTTAAATTTATATGACGTCATTAACTACGTCATCCATATTTGCCTCTTGCCATTCTCTTTTAATTGGAAATGTTTTAATATTTTTTTATATGAAAACATATTATACATATTATTTATATTTTAAAAACAATTTCTTTCTTTAATTAATATTCATTTAAAATGATAATTAAAGAATATCTTATTCAAAATAAATTATTGAATAAATATGATCTACTTAATAATATTAAATACATATAGAAAAACATAAATAAATAAATTTTTAATTCCTGTTCCTTTAAAATATTTGAAATTTTTTCATTTATCTTTTTAATTATTAGTTAATATTTATTTTATTAATTAGCTAATATACTTTTTAATTATTTTTTTCTCTAAAATATTTGAAATTTTTTAATCTGTTTTGTCATTTAATTTTTTGATAATTCTTATAAATTTTTACTAGTTAATTTTATTATTTATAATTATTGTGGACCTCAAGTTCCAACCATTAATCAGATTGATGCAATGATGTAACATTTAATAATTGTAATAAATAATTAAAGAATTATCAATTATCAATATTCTTTAAAGGGTCAAGCGATAGCTCGGTGATCCAGGTACTCATTATAATAGAATAAAAATACTATCAAAAGCAAATAAAATAAAAGTAATATAAACTATTTTAATTTAATTTTGCTAAAGATTAATAAAATCTTATAAAAATGTCTTAGATTAATTTGGACTATTTAAGAAGATATTAAAAAGCAGTTTTTTTAAGAAGTTAAAATTAATTAATGTTAATGAAAAACTTCAAAAATAAAAATTAGTTTTTTTAAAAGGTGATTAAAAATGTTTAGTGTGTTTTTTACAATTATATATATAAAATATAATATTTGTATTTGTGAAAGAAAAATATTGAAATATCAAATATTTTGTTTAATTTTAAAGATGAATGAAGATGGTGAATTTCTTGTGGAAAACATGCGATCAATATTAACTGAAAACGATCTACTAAATCCATTTCTCGCTGAAATTGTTCTTGATAAATGTACAAATAGACGTAAGTCAAAATATAAAACAACCTATACAGATAGAGAATCACTCAACATTAAAGATATATTAATTAATTGGATGTTAAATCAATTTCAGATTATTCTAATTCTTGTATAAATGCCTATGAATTTACACAATGTTTCTGGATTGAAACAAAAAATGTAAGTAAAAATAGTTGTGAACCTTTCTTATAGTGGTCATTATTACTATTTACAATTTTTTTGTTGTTTGTACCCCTCATCCATGAAATTTTATTATTAATGTAAATATTTAATAAAAATATGTTTTTTATTTACTCTAACAAGTTTTGCAAAAAAAAATACATATTTAAAATTTTCAAAAATGCTTAATTAGTTCTAAAAATACTTTTCAAATGATCGTTACTTGTCAATAATTTAAAAAATATAACACAAATTTTTAATATAGTATTCTATTTACATTACATTTTTGTTTAATAATAAATTTTTTCAGGTAAATCATAATCAATTTTCTAGAGGACAATATGAAGAAGAAAACTATTTTAAATTATGATTATGTAATTAATTACTATAAAAATATTAATATTTTAATAAATTAAAAATTAAAAAAAAGGTAAATAGGAAACATCTATTGTATAAATAAAATTTAATTTAAGAAGCTATTTATTATTTTCATGTACAATTATAAAACAGATTTTTGTAAAAATTTAGGAATTTGTTTAGCCCTAAGTTTTGGTCTCTTTCCAATAGTTTCTTCTAAGAAATAAGTATTGTATTTTTTCCATTTGGATCTCAATGTGGGGTCTTTGTTACTATATGATGGATTTATATTAGGCATTAAACCTACAATGAGAGATAATAGATAAAAATAAATTAAAGATTTATATTAATTAATTAGTGATCATTTATTTATTAATTTATGAATATGTCATAAGTAAACTACATATAATAAAAATATAATTTAAATAGTAATTACCAGCTTTTTGAGCCATTGTCACCAAAATTCCCATTCGTTTTTGTTGCATCCTACATAATCCTGTAATCCTTCTCGGTAACATACAACCATCACTTCTTAAAAATTGACTTAATATTAAAACGTCCTAAAAGTGAATAACATTAAAAATTATTATATTAAATTATTAAAATTATTTAATCGAAAGTAATTTAATTTAAAACAGGCTTGTCTAAAGTGCGGCCCAAACGCAAATTACGAAAATATTTAAATTTTTAATTAATTTTTAAAAAAAAGTAAAATGATATTTACGGACCATACCACATATTTTTGTTTTGCAATGTGGCCCTCGAATGGTCATAGTTTAGAAACCCCTGATTTAAAATAATAATTTAAATAATCTTAAAAACAATGAAAGTATAAGTAGAAATTTATAAATTAATTTATGTATTTAATTGGAAAATTGTTTTTAAACAAGCTATTACTAAATTGTTTTGCTTATTTTATTGATTGTTTATAAACTTCTTTAAAATAGATTTATAAAATTATTTAATTTTTTTGAACTATCTACAACTATCTAGAGTCAAAGTATTTCATTGAAATTAGTTGTAATTGTACATATTATCATAAATAATAATTTGAAAATTTTATAAATAGATATTTATAATCACCGTATGCTTAATATCCAATTTAAGTGCACATACTGGGCAATCCCCAGAATGTTCTTGAGTATGTTTGAGAAGAGTAGGTACTCTCTCAGATGGTTTTATGACACCCTCCAAAATTAAAAGGTTTCCTTCTTTTACTTCTTGAACTAAACATAAAATATTTTATTAATAAATAATTCAACCCTTTAAAAATATGTGAAACTAACTTTCTTTTATATAATTTATTTTTGATGTGTTAAATTGTCTTTTTACAAATGAAAATATTCCATTTGAAAATATAGTGTTTACAGAATTTAAATTATAATATGATATTTTTTTTATATTAGATAGAATTAAATTTCTTAAAGCCATTGCCCGAAATTTGATAAATTAAATTAAGTGTGTGTCTGTGTGTGTCACTGACAATCGTGTGTATCTTCAATATTATTGTGATTAAGGTTATAAAATCTTTTTGAAATAAAATACTTTAAAAAAAACTATGTTAAAATAAAATAAAGTATACTAAACTATATATATATATAAAATAAAATAGATAATTTATTTTAAAATAATTTATTTGAACATTTTATTTGTTTAAAACCAGAGCTAACTTCATTAAAGATATATTTATTGACTACCTTCATATAAGTGTGGTGTATGTTTATTTCATCCAATTTCATCAAAGTTAACTATTCATAAAATATTCTTATAATAATTTTAGAATATTAATTTATTTATAATGGTTTTGTTAGATAATGATATTGTACGTATTATGTGATAAATTTTTGAAAAAATATATATTCATACAGTTTTAAATAAATTTAATTTTCTATATATTTTTTCAGTTTCTAACAGAGCTTACAAGATTATTTCAAAGAGCAAAATATAAAGGTTCAATCACAATTACAATGAAAAGATGTAAGAATTTTTATTCTTAATCAATATTTTCAAAAAAATATTTTAATTTATCAATTTTATTTGGAAAAAATAATAAAAAAAGATTTTAAAATATTATACCATATGGCCAAAATTATATATTTTTAATTAAAAAGAGATTCATTAAAGCAACAAATATTTAAATATGAAAAGCTTAAGTTTTTTTCATTTTAAAATAATATAAAATTCATTATTTTTTATGACTTGAAAATCAATAGTTATATATTAATCTTTTTATCATTTTTACCAATCTGGAAAGAAATAAAATCTAATTAATCATTTACAAACAATAGACGATGGAAGAAAGACTCCTTATCCAAGACAAGGTCGTCCTCCTTTGCCTGAACCTTCAGAATATTTGTGTTTATTAAGAGCAGTTCATAAGAACAAGAAAATATCAACAGTGGTAAGATAAGATACATATTTTAGAATATATTGATTAGTTTATTTTTTACATTTTACAATTCTTATGTGAAATATACTATTTAGAAATTATGGTAATTATATTGAACGGTCATCCAGTCATGCATTTGGATAAAACTTCCTTTTTTAATTCCAAAGAAACTTTCCTTATGCAATTTTTGCGGGTCGCTTCTAGTTTACGAGATAAAAATGATTAAAGTTTTCAATAAACCATTCAATATAATTATCGACATATTAATACGACCAAACTCGTTAAATGAATTAAAAATTTACTCAAAGTTTCAATGACAGCAACATATTTTTTTATTTAACAGAAAAAACCAATTGGAAAGTATATTATATTAATATATTTTTACACATAATATATATATATGTATATTATATGTCGCTTAGTTATATTCCTGCAAGTTGATCAAACTTAATTGACATCTTTTTTTTTTAAACGTTTCAAACTTTTTTTAAAATTTTTTATCTTAAATTTTCTATTTTATATATTTCACTTTTAAAAGTAACTAATTTATTTTATCTTCCAATTAAAATTATGTTGAAATATTGATTCTTTTTCTATTTTTTTTAGATTCACCCTAAAGATGTTAATAAATTTCAATTTGCATATTGTAAATTATTACAGGGAAATATAGATGGTTTGAAGAAACTTAAAAAAATTAAAACAAAGTCAAAGGCTACGCAATAATTTATATTTTTTTAAATCTGTATAAATAATCTTTATATATTCTTTAAACATAAATTCCATTTAAGAATATATAGTTAAATATATTTTTTAAATTAATAAATTAATTTGTTTTTTTATTAATGTTTGATTATATGGTTTTTCATTTTATATTTTTAACCTTGATTTTTTATTATGAATTGTACAAATTAGTGTAATCAGGGATATAAAATATATGAAAATTTTTGAATTTATATTTATAATATACAAATCAGCATGTCAGTTTTTAAATTTAATCTGTATTATAGTAATTAATACAAATAAAAATGGCTCGAACGATGGATTACTGTTTATATTAAGAAAAAAAGTAAAAATAGTTATATAATCGCATTAATTTCAACATTCTTTTATAATGTATAACAAAATTTCTTTTTGTCAATATATTGGAAAAAAGCAGCATATCTTATTTTTTAATATTCTTTATTATATTATATTGATACTTAAATATTTATTTTGAAACTCTTAAAATAATATATCTGAAATAAAGATTAGACTAAAGGATGAAAAAAATCGTAAATTTTGAACTCTAGTAATTTTTATGTATATATTCTTTATACTTGATACATAATCAAAATCACAAAAATCTATTTTAAACTATATACAAATATTTTCAAATATATAGAAAAAATGCTAATAATTTTTAAAATAAAATAAAAATATGTACACATCAATATGACTAGTAAACTTTTAAACAAAACCTTTTTAAACCTGAAGAGATATCCAGTTTATTTTAATGTTTTTACATATTTCTCTGAATGATATGATATTAGGTATGAATGGTGAATTATATTGAAATATGTATATTATTTAAATAATTAGAAATAAAAAACAAATATACTCTAATCCTTCACATCTACTCTTTTTATATTTTCTTGTTTTTTTTAATATTACTTTAAATTAATTTTTAAAATTTTAAATAATTATAATCACAAAATTTTTTTTTCATTAATAGTATATATTCATATCTGTATATATAATTTTAGCATTTCTTATTTTTCAAAATACAAGGGTAGTCCAAAATACGGACATGTTTTTAACCAATCATGATGCATGATTCCATCTCTCATCAGACATTCATTTGCACACCTTATGAGAATTTCTCCCTGAAACAAAGTTAATATTTTAAATTTTAAAAAATCACTAATTTTTTATTAATTTAGATATTCATTTATGTTACAATGTTTAGTACATTGTAACTTGTAAGTAAAACTAAGTAATTTAAAATAAATGATGGATATATATACCTGATAGCAATATTCACAGGTGAATAAACATATATCAGTTGGTTCCAAATCAGGTTGCATTGGTTTGCCTTTTACCAATGATAGGATTATTGTGATCATTAAGATTCGCATACTTGCTGAAATAATATATAATCATATTAGTTAAATTTTCTTTTTTTCTATTTTATGAAGTTTAAATATATATGGATATATATAGTATAATATATATATAAAGAATGTAATATATAATATATAAATATATCTTTATCAGGCACTGCTGGATATTCTATTTTCCAAAAAATAATACTGAGTGGGTTCTTATAATTTATCTCCAAAATTGAAACTCGACCGTACAAAGAGAAAAGATCTTATTAAATTATGTAATTGCTAGGAGACCACTATTTTACCCGAAGACAAAATGACAAATTACTAAAAGAGAAAATGTCATAAATCGATTCATGGAATATTAAAACAAAGGAACTCGAAAGAAACTCCATCTCGAAGAGTAAAAATTAAATTTCATTTCATTACTATATTACCAAAATATAAAGAAATTATTTTTGCAACTTATTTGCAATTGAATAGCAATTGAATCCTTTATCAGACCATAAGAGATTAAAAAGAGAATTATATTCAACACGGCTAAATTTTATCCTCAATTCTTTGTAAATTAACTTAGATCTAAAATTCTATTAATGAAATTTTTAATTTATCTATTAAATTAAATTACATGTATTAAATTAAATTCATTAAATCTATTGATTTGAATTTAATTAAATTGGTTAATTTATAAATAATTAAATACTGTAATCTTAAAGAATAAATTCAATAAGTCCCTTTGACGTTAATTTATCATTTTCGATGGATAAAATTTTATTAAATATTATATTAGGTAATAAAACGATCATCTTTTTTACGTTTATGACGACTATCGGTAAAACAATATGGTTGATTAAGCCCCGCGAGAAACAACTCCAGCTGATATTATCAATCATCTCAATTCAATTTGAATTTTCTCCTTAGGAGCTTACCTTCAGCTTATATCTATTTCCAATTAGTTGACTAATTGAATTTGGATTAAATTAATTTCTCTTTTTCCTCTTTCTGCAATATGATTTATATATTTTCATGTTTTTCAATTGAAACAAAAAAAATAAAGATTTTTATTTGGTATTAATTCAAACATGTTTTTATTAATTAGATGAAGATAATAAATTCATTTGTATGATTTATATAAATTGGTCTTTATTTCAATCTTGTCTTTCGTGGTTTTATTAATGAATGGAAAAAGTTTCTACTTTTCATCTTTTTAAAAATAATATATATCAAATTATAAAAAGATATAACGTTCTAAATTATTATCATTTTAAAAGAAAGGTTTTTCTCTCATATGAAATATTATTCATTTATTAAAATTTTGTATAGTGATGGAAAAAGAGAACGCCAGTCTAGCGTAGCGATTTTTTCAACAGCATGAATATAAGAATTAAAATTAAAAAAATTAATTTGTAATAACAATTTAATTTGAAATGATTGCCAGTTTATGTTTATATGGTATTAAAAATTAATTTCTTTAATTCTAATTCATATATTCATGCTGTTGAAAAAGACGATGCACTAGACTGGCGATCTCTTTTTTACGTCACTCTACCTATAGTATTTTGCTATATTTATTTACTAGCGTAGGATGATCTTTTATGTTGGGCAGGTCCGTGGGCCTCCCCAGAAAAAATTTTGACAAAATAAATTATTTATTTATTCATAACGTTTAGATTATACCTATACGTAATTTAAAGATGTTTTTTTACTTTTAGGTTCTCAGTTATCAAACAATCATTTTTAAATTTATTTTTTGCACAATGTTTGGGGGGCACGTGTCTCCCCACCCCCCAGCGCGACGCCACCCAGCATAAATATTATTTCATTTCAATCTAGAGGTGATAGAAAAGAATACACTCATATCATTTAATTTATAAAAATATTAAAAATTCATGCGGTTTCGAAGTTAATTAAGAACCAATTAAGAGAATACGAGGTATAACAATAAAGTAATGAGACTGATTATATTACCGCGATTGTGGTAACCCTGCGATCTTGAAATACCCTTTCCCTTCCCCTCTCTATTGATATATTTGCCATCGCTCTAGCTTGTTTAGTTCGCCAGCTGTATCGTGTTGAGTAAACGTGTGTTCATGGTGCTCGTCACGAAAATGGAAAAACGAAATCAAGAGCAACGCGTCGCGATCCATGAAGATCGGCGTAAATCAAGTCTACTATCGCCAAGTACTCTAAAGATTGCGAAAACGAGTCAACAGGGTGCGCCCAGACATCGCTCGTAACTGGATCCTTCATCACGACAACGCGCCGTGTCACACCGCCCTCAACGTGTCCTAGTATTTGGCCTCTAAAGGGATCGCCATGTTGCAACAACCGCCTTATTCGCCCGATATGTCACCCTGTGACTTTTTTTTGTTCCCTAGAACAAAATCGGTGGTCAATGGAACCCATTTTGAGTCCATTGAGGACATCCAGGAGGCCGTGACGAGGGAAATCGCGGACATCCCAGTCGAAGCGTTCTAGAAATGTTACGAAGCATGGAAAACGCGCTGGAATCGTTGTATAGCTGCCCAAGGGGATGGCAGAGTCGTAGAATAATTTTGAAAAATACGGTTTTTATGGAATCAGTCTCATTACTTAATTGTCACACCTCATATAATATTGGAAAAAACAACAGATCAATTATTTTCGGTTGAAGGGGAGCCTGAAAAGTTTGGCTATCGAGTATCGTTTCTAAAACTAGAAAATAATTACATCAATCAAAGCATACATATAAAGGTTGAGATTTTATTAAATTAGTATCATCCCTACATTCAAGCTTAACAGAAGCGGAAAGATGCATAATTAATATACGAGGGCAGGTCATTAAGGCCGTGACTTTTTGAATTTCCCGTCTCTTAAATGGAATAGTAACAATGCTTGCTTTAGCAGGCAACTATCAACTGACTCCTGTCGAAATTTGAACCAGCTGGGTCTTTTAGTTTATGAATGACATCCATTAATATCAGATTACCTCGTGATTTGAGAAAAAAAAGTGAATTTTCATGAAAATCCATGAATTGGGATACGAATTGCCCCCTCATCCGCCCTATTTTCCGGATTTAGCCCCAAGTGACTATTTCTTGTATCCAAACCTGAAGAAATGGCTCGGCGGAGATTTGACTCCAACGATGAAATTATCTCACAAACAAATCTATTTTGATGTCCTCGACAAATCTTATTTTTTATAAAGAAATAAAAAAATTGGAGAAACATTGGACGAAGTGTATAGAGTTTAAAAGAGACTACGTTGAAAAATAAAATATTTTTTTTATCCAATAATCTGTGTTTCATTCAAAAAGTGACGGACTTATTGTCCTACCCTCGTATATCTTCCACCTTCTAAAATCAAATCAGAATATTATGCTTGAACCTCACTCCTCTCTTTTCTAGCAAAATATTTTTTTTTAAATATTATTATTAAAGAAAATATTAGAAACAAAATAATTAAAAGATCAAATTATTTTATTTTATAGAATCAAATAAATCTTAAAATTATGTTTTTAGTATTTATCATTAAAAATAGTATAAATTTCCATTCTATAAAGGAATCTTTAGAAGTGACAAAAACATTCAATAACCTGTATTAAATCTTGAGTAAATGCCAATTTAAAAAGGTAATATAATAATAATATTTAAATTTAAATGATTAGATTATTTAAATTATTAGATATTTTTAAATTCTAATTTTCGAAATTTTCTATCTTCTATTTCGTTATATTTATATATTTTATAAAAAAATATTTTAAATATTTATTTTGGTAAATTACTTCCTTTCAATATTAAAAGTTAACGAAATTTTAGGTCTGATAATTTTTTAATGGACTTTTGGAAAAGTTTTGAAAAAAAAACTACAGGAAAGCGTTAATTAATTTCAAGACTTTGAAAAACAACTGTTTTTTAGTTGGATAGAGTTTCGCTAAAAAAATTATAATATAATTATAAATATCTACAATTACTATTAAATGATATTTTTCAATTTTAAAGATCCATACAGACCAATAATAATAATAAAAATCATCAAATGGTATTCAGGGAAACCCCAAACCCAGATATATTCTTAATACTTTGTTTTTTCATAATTATTATAATTTATACAAAATTAATACAATTAGAAATATGCAAATAAAATAAAATGTTTGACCCAAACATATGTACATTCACAAGTATTAATCAAAAAATGTAAATTAATTAATAATTATAAATTTCTCTATAAAATTACAATTCCTTTAAAAACATAAATAATTATTATTAATGCGTCAATTTAAAATTCTATATTAATTAAATAAAATTAAAAAAAAAATTGAATATTTTTTAAATTAAATAAAATTAAAAAAACTAACGTTCGATATTATAATAAAATATATAATAATAAAAATTTAATAAATAAATAAAAAAATAAATAGATTGAAAAAATTTAAGATTATTAAAAAAAAGAGAGAGAATTTTATTGATGATAATATCAAATTCTAAAATTTAAAAAAAAAAATAAATAAGAAAAGAAAAAAATTATTTAAATTGTAAAATAACAATGATGATGATTTTGAAGAAGGTCCTACCTCCGCCCATTGTTCCCTGTTTAAAGGGTTTGTTTGTCCGATAGGACGATAGGATGATGATGATTGCAATGAATCCTGATGAATGAGCCTTTTCTTGCCTCTCGCGCTTTTTTTATTCAATGATCGATCGTTTTACGTACCCACTCTCACTACCCCAACTACACCCACGACTACAAATCAAACGCCTCCTTTCATCATCCCTTAAAAATTGTTCTTTGCATTTTTTACTATTACAAATATTCTTTCATTTCATTTGGACAATTTTTATATAATTAATATTTTTATAGATTCAATAAAAAAAAATTATTCAAAATTGTTTCATAAAGGGTTTCTAACATTCAAAATGGGTTATATTGATAACCTGCCTGAATGATGTTTGATAAAATGTTTCAAAAATTATTAAATTATACACATACATATATATTTAATGATGATTTGCCAAAAAATAAATATAAAAATTTTACATAAGGTAAATAGCACCTTTAGTGGGCACCATAAGCCTAATTTTTCAATGTTTTTGTTCACAATTATGAATAGAGAAACTTATGGGATGGGAATAATTATTATTATATATTGATATTATTTCTTTATTTTAATTTTTTTCTTTGTTTTATTTGAGGTTCATAGATAATTCTCAAAGATGGCAACGAATATCCTATTGCTAGTACATTAAATTAAATTTTTAATTTTAAAAAAATGGAACTCTTCTTCAAGAAGCAAGGAGGGCGCTGAAAATTTCAATGGGACCTAAAAAGAACACGTGGAGAACCTAAAGCATCCCGGACATTAATTTAAACGCCTGGGTTTCACATTAAATAAATTAAAAATTTAATTTTCAATATTTTATTATAAAAAAATAAATTATAAATCACATTATATATATTAGCTATTAGCTTTGTCTTTCGTGCTTTTCGAACCTAGACAATTAATTTTAAACTCAATAATTATTATATATTGATAATATAATTTATGGCCTATATTCAAATAGGGACTTATTATTTATCAGCCAAGCCAATTTTGAGTCTACTCCGGACAATCATTTTCACATGAAAAATTCTAAAGTTATTTTTGGATTCTCCAGGTCATGAAATGTGAAGATATGCAAACAATTTTTAAATTCTGAGCAATGTGCAAACAAAAACTTTTTTATATATATAAACTTTTTTGAATGTAAATATATGAACTTTTTTTTTTAAAATATATACACTGTATTTTGATCTTAATAAAAAATACAAAACACAAACAAAATTCTATTTGTCTTGGGACATTCGTCGTGAAGTGATGTTGTTCGATATCGACGCTCTTGCTTTCTCTAATCATGCTTTGAAAAAGGAATCAAGTTCGCTGTTTTTTATAATCAATTCTGTAAAATTACGAAAATGCGTATAATGTAGTTGAACTTCGTTATCTGACGAATAGGTGCAGTCTACGAGCAGGAAGGCATTGATTACATGCGGCAACACTTGGATTTAAGCATATGTAATATTAACAGGACGTTTTTAATTTTTTAACATTTGACCGGATTTTTATCCGAAGTCCGTTAAATAGAGGACAGTTATATCGAGGTTTTACTGTATATATAAGTGACAGACTCAGATTCTGCAACGCCAGCAGAATTCATGACGTCATGAATTCTGCAACCTCATCACTAAATTGATTATGAAAGACAGCGGTTCACGACTATATAATCAGTTCTTTGTTAACTCACGTTACAGCCGGAGGCTCTGCCAGATTGGTCAGGGATTCTTTAGAATCATTTGCACAAGCTCACCTAGGGATAGCCATTTGGTTGTAGCATCAACAAAAATTAGGTATTAAGTTAAAAAAAGATGTTTATCTGTGATATATATTGAATTCTTATATTGAAAAATTATATTAAATTAAGAAAGCTATAGGACTGAATTAATTTTTTTTTTGACTTTAAGAAAATTTAATGCTAAATCTTACTGATTACTTCGATTATGGTAATGGAATGGAGTTTCTATGATGGTTTTAACCTTTCAAATGTTAGGAATTTAATGTACCAGAAAAGAAACGTGGAAAAAGCACGAAAATGTGAAATTGATTTGTATAAATTAAAAACTAGTGTTAAAAGAAGAAGAATAAGAATTATATAAATACCATAAAGTGTGGGAGTTGGAATTTTATTTTTAACTCTATTATCTCCGTTATTTAAAGTTTTTATCAATAATCTTTGCCAGAAGCGATGGGATACATTTTATTTATTATAAATATATAATATATATCAAAAGGATTATTTGATATTTGTTTATTAACGATATATTTGGTAGAAGAACAAACATTATTTTATTTTTCTTTTAATATTTATTTAATGGAAATTAAATCAATCATTTACATTATATTTCTATTCAAAAATATGAGTGATTACTTTTTAAGTTTATATAAATACTTTTTGTGTAATTTATTTTCTTTGAAGTCTAAAAGCAAGGCGACTATCGAATAAAATTATTTTCAAAAAAATTGCCATTTTTGAGATTCTCTACTGTTATTTTGCCATAATATACAACATTCTGATGATTTTGATAGTAATTTACAATATACCTTCCAACTCTTATTTCTCCTTGGAACGAATATTAGCTGAATAGAAAATTCCGAGAGAAGAAAAAAAATCACTGTAGGTGAGTTACTACTAGGTTACATTATAAATATTTTTGCAGGTGAAAAATTCTTTAAAGTGCATTTTTATCTAATTATTCATGCGAAAACAACATTAGAAATTTTACAGATAATGATGATTATGATTTAAGTGTAGATGTAGATATATCTCTACCTGCAATTTTTTCTCTAAAGAGAATTTCAAGTTTATCTACTTCAGATATGGACGATGGTGAAGAATGGTCATCAGAAAGTCACACACCGGTCTTGGAAGACATTTTAAGACTACTAGTAATCAATATTAAAAGCTTTCCAGATTGTGTAGCGGAAGCTGTAAATTTATTGGTGAGGATTTTTTTACATTCTTTATACAGGAGCCACATAGGTATTATCATAAAAATGTGGATAATTTCAAAAAAATATAAAAAACCTGAAATGGAAAGATATAAGTATAAAATAAATTTTTTTTTATTACCCTTTTTATTTTACAATCTGTCGATTTGACAATGTGTAAAAGTTATATATATATATATATATATATCTTATTATACTAGCAAAAATTGTATATATATATATATATGTATGTTTATATGTGTATATATATTTGTATATTGTTGGATTATTTTATTAATTAACCGTTCCAAAAGGATTTTTTTGAAATTCACACCATAGATCATATTTATAAAGATAAATCGATTTGTATTGGTTTCACCCTGGAGAAAAATCATCTTCATTAGTTTTTTCTTAATTTAAATTTATATAACGTCACAAATGAAAAAAAATCACCAAAAAAAAAAATCTAAAATTTATTTGTCTTGCAAACATTGTAAGTTTATTTATGATATTTTAAAAACAATTTTTAAATCTGTTTTGACTTTTAATTTTATGTTAAATTATAAATTTTTATTAGTTAATTTTATGTTTTTTTTTTTATCTATTTCGTGTTTATTTTTTATTAAATTACTAATTTATATTTATTTATTCATTGTTCTTTTATTAATTAATTTTTAGATAGTTTTATAATTTTTAATATTTTTTCACTAAAATATTATTTATTATTATTGAGGACCCCTTCATTTTAATCAGATTAATTTAATTTAATAATTGTAATAAATAATCAAAGAATTGTATATCAATATTTTTTAAAGGGTCGAGCGATAGCCCGGTGTTCCAGGTGCTATATAATTATATATGTACAATATTTACAGGTATTTTTAAAGAAGGTTTCATTAAACTTTTAATGTTTGGTTTATTGTCAAAAAATTTTAATTTATAGTTTGCAATAATATAACTTTCATAGATACACACACACACATTCACACTCACAGCGCACACCCGCATATGGTATGTCCTCAGACTTCCCCAAGCGCTTTATGTTTGAGTCTTTGTGTTGTCATAGGTTTTAGTAGGTCATTTGCAATTACATTTGGTAAGTTAGTTAGTCTTCTTTGTATTTTATGTTCCATTTCTTTCACTCGTCAATGTTAAGTACTTGATTAATTTGGTCATTGGTCATAGATTCATAAGTATAAAAGAAATGAAAAACTTTTATATGTATGAAACAGGTACGTAACGACCGAACAGATGATTATTGGAGCATAGATACATGTATAGAAACACCATAATTTCAAAAACTATTAGAAGAAACAGATTTAGTTAATTATAGAGAGCCCGGTAGTTCTACTATAATGAGTATACTAAGATAGGCTTTTCAAAGTTGTAAAGAGTACTTAGAGAAGTTTACAATCATATTCAGCAGTTGGTTATAGATGAAGGCCTAGTACCGTGGAGGGAAAGATTATACTTGAGGATTTATATTGCAATGAAAATTATAAAATATAGGATTCTTGTCCATTTGATTTGAGAAAGTATATACAATAATTTTAAATATATCAAGGGAAAATATTGCTTGAAACAAGTTAAACAGATTTTGAAACATCATCTAGTATATGTGAATCATTATTATAATAATAGTGAATAATTATTATTATAATAGTGAACGAAATAGTGAGAAACATTTGTGAAAAGAAAATTAGAGTTTGTACTACTATCCAAAAATAGAGGTCTTCCAAATTTCTTAAAAACAGTTTCACTGAAAAAGGGGGAACAACTTTCAGGAGACAAAAGATGTTGTGCTGCAAGTCTGGCAATCGAAAAAAATCTCTCATATCCACAAATATTTTGCAGAGATAAAATAAGGCCACAATATCGATAAAAGTACAAGGCATAAAATTATTAAATCTATTGCTCTGATTGGGTTTATCAGAATTCGATTTTTCGAAAAACATCTAAATGCACCATAAGAGTTGTTATGTATACTTTATAATTTTGTACATTATACAACTCATTTTTGGCTTATACAATTCCACAAAAATTACTAAAACTTACTTTAGATCCCGGTGGGAACTGGCAATAATTGAAATGTAAATATTATCATATAGATTATAGGATATATAAGAAAATTTTTAATATGAATGACTATTTTTTTAGTTTTATCTAGGTTATAGTGACTTCAAAAAGTTTAAGAAGTACTGATCTAAACAATAATTAATATTATACTTTTTATTATAAAGTGAAAAACGAGTATACAAAAATTAATAAAAAAAAACTTTTTAATATAGAAAATAAAATATTATTTAAACCATAAATATTATCCCTTACATATGCCCAACAAGCATACGAACATAAGTAGTAAGTAAAGAATTTAATATTATTATATGCGTCCCACCCTTTTTTGTTGGGCATATGTAAAGGATAAAATTCAAGGTTTAATAAATCTTTTATTTTCTATTTTTATGGCATTTTTGATTAAAACCGTGTATATTAATAAGTCTTTTCTATGAATCAACACTCCTGTACGTTTACCCTAAAAATAAAATAAATTATACATGTTATTAAAATAAACATTCAATTGAAAACATTTTTTTTTAAATTGTTTTATAATTTTTTTTTTTATAATCAAATGCTCACTTTTGATTTTGATTATGAAATGAAATAAAAGAGTAATAATTTAAAAAGAAAAAGATTATTTAAGAAATTGAAAATTAAATTGACGGAGAGAGAATTGAAACGAAACATTAAAAGAAATAATCTTTCAATTATAATAATAAGATGAAATTTTTTTCATAATTACTCAATAGAGACCAACAAATTTAAAAAAATATAAGATAACATCTCAATCGTTATATAATTATATAATTAATCGTTTTCAAACCTTATATTTAGAGTCATCCAGCATCCATTCTAGTGATAGTGTAGAAAATTAAAAAAAAATACTTTCTTTTCAGAACCCCCATTTGATTCATTCAAAAAAAAATTAATAAAAAAACTTTTGAATATACACGCTTTTTAATCAAAAATGCCCTAAAAATAGAAAATAAAATATTTATTAAACCTTGAATATTATCCTTTACATATGCCCAACCAAAAAGCGTGGGACGCATATAATAATATTAAATTTTTTACCTAGCTTAAGTCAGGGGTGTCAAACTCACAGGTACACTTGGGCCAAACAAACAAGGTTTAACTTTAGACAGGCCGCAAAAAAACATTTTACCTTTTTTTAAAGTCGAAAGTGGTCGCGGGCCGAAAATTTTTTTTAAAAAAGTCGAAAGTCTGGTCGCAAAAGACATTTTACCTTTTTTTGACAAATTGAAAATTTTTTAAAAAAGTCGAATGTGGTCGTGAGCCGCAAAAATAGTTGTCGCGGGCCGCGAGTTTGACACCCCTGACTTAAGTTAATATGCGCCCACGCTTTTGTTGGGCATATGTAAAGGATTATATTTAAGGTTTAATTAATATTTTATTTTCTATTTTTTAGGTCATTTTTGATTAAAACCGTGTATATTAATAAGTTTTTTTTTATTAATATTTTTTCAAGTTTTTAGTTTATTTTTTTTATATTTTTTTTTTTAATATTTTCTTTTTTCTTGCAAGATGTAAAACATTGCACTATTGACTACTATTTAAATCTGTTATTCCCGAACATATGTTAGATTCTTTGTGAAGTTTCTAGGCCTTTTCTAGATGACATTGATTATGCAAGTTGCACACTGCCGTGTACTATGCGGCACTGAGTCCTTTTCAGAATCACAGAACACAAGCACATTGTATAGAAAATATAAAAAAATTGTAAATATAAATGTATTAACATCAATCATTTAAATTCACAAATTTTTAAAATCCGTAATCGCTCAACTAGAAGTGGGTTAAAGTCCAATTACAAATTACAGAAATGTCAAGTTAATAAAAAGCGTTTAATAGAAAATTAGATTATATAAATACAAGAGATTATCCTAATATCAAGTTCATTAATTTTCATTCTTCATCTTGTTTTCATTTTATGAGTTTGGAAATAGAAAATTTAAGGGCTAGTGTGTATGACTCTATATCTATGAAATTTATTATCATTTTCATAGCAATTTTAATTAAACTCACCGAAACCTAAATTCTCTGTTGTTCTATATATTTTTCTCTCTTTAATTTATTTAACATTCTTTCATTGAAGTGAAAGAGAATCCTTTTTATCCCTTTTTTCTATTTGCATAGGCTCTTTTATTGAGACAAATTGCACACCCTTTGGATAAAAAAGGAAATAAAAAGATAATGTTTGTTTTCCTTAAGGGTATAAAACTAGAATAGAAAAATTCATTATATCAAAAAATAAATAAATAAATAAATACATATAAAATAAAAATGAAATAATAAATAAGTAATAATTTTTGAAAATATATTTAAGAAATATTTAGGCAAGAATTAGTCAATAAAATTTTAAAAATGAAAAAAGTTTTAAAATATAATATTAATAAGAGTATACAATTATTATTAATTATTTTTATAAGAACGGGTTAAATTAAAATAAATCATGTAAAAAAAATTTAATTACATATTTAGGTAAGTATTTATTTAAAAAAATAATTTAAAATATTTTATCAAGTACTATCCTTTGCATTATCTGCAAATTGAAATTGTAATAAAATAACTAAATATGTAGCTACTGCACCACAAATCTGTAAAAAAGAAGAAATCAAATTAGTTAATGAATTTCTAAGAAAATATCTTTGTTTTTTGCATGTTACACACATTGAAGAATATTTTATCAATAAAAAAATTCAAATTTATTAAATTTTATGTAAATTAACTTGTTTGTGCATTACCATAAGAATTTATAATTAAAAATTTTAAATACACCAATAGAGAATTTTATTTATATTTATAATAACTAATCAGTCAACCATCTTATAGAATATATGAGAATAATATTAAATTATTTTTGATTGGTAGAAATAAATTCACCTAAACCAATCTATTGTATATACATTCAACATTTAATTAATTTTAATTTCCATTAATAAAAAAAAATTTCAAACATTTATTAAAAGAAGCAGGTGATTTTGTATGTGTGCAGAAAATTAAAATCAGAAATATTATTATAAATAATTTTAATTACCGAATATAATAAAGTAAAATCAATTATGAAGAAACCACAAGCAGTAAATTCTATTTTTCGATGAATAAGTTGAAGTGAAAATAATTTCAACTAAAACATAAAATAGAAAAAATAACAAACATCAAATTTAATTAAAACAAATTAGAAATGATTTTTAATTTTGACATTGATTCATTAAATATTTGTTTTTCTAACCATTGATAATATATAGGTAGTTTATAAATAATGGTAATTGTCCAGATTAATTGTCATGTCATGGTTTTGGGTAAAACTTTACCAGTAGATTTCTTTTCTAATTCTAAAGAAACTTTCCTTATGCAATTTATCCAGGTTTACTAGATAAAAATTATTAAAATTTGCATATAAATCCAATTTATTATTATTTATTTATTTATAGCTAATATCATATTTATAATGTTTTATTGATTTCGCCAGTAAAGGGTTTCACTAACTTTCGGTTTTTTTCAGTTCGGTTTAGATATAGGAAAATTATTTAATTAATTAATTTTTTAATTTTTCTATATCCAAAGCGAACCGAAAAAAACGAAAATTAGAGAATAAGTGAATAATTAGTGAATTAGTCAATAAAACATTACTTAATGGCTGCACATTTCGACGTTCATAGCCAAACTTTAATAATTACCGACCGACGATAGTAAGGGAGGTATTGTTTTCACACCAAATTTCACATGTGGAGATTTTTACATATCTCCACGAATCATGCATTTTCTAAACAGAAAAAAGTATTTTTAGCATGATGTCTGTCCGTCCGTCTGTCCGTCTGTCCGTCCGTCTGTCCGTCCGTCTGTCCGTCCGTCTGTCCGTCCGTATAGATGTGTACAGCCTGAACGGCTCAACCGATTTTGATGAAATTTGGTATATTTACTTAATGCATCAGTGGGATGAATTGATCAACTTTTGGTGCAATTCCGGAAACCGGAAGTGGTAGTATTAGCGATCGACGATAGGAAGGAAAGGGTTATTTTCACACCAAAGGAGATTTTTTTATATATCACCAAGAATCATGCACTTTGTATTGGTTTTATCCTCGAGAAAAATCATATTTATTAGTTTTTTCTTGATTTAAAATTATATGACGTCATCCAGCCATTCATGACGTCACAGCCTGGTCTTGCATATATATTATAAATAAAATAAAATTAAAAATGTTTATATTTATTATTTATGTATCCATATCTGTTTTTTATTACATTAATAGATATATGAAAATTATTTGAAATTGTTTCTGTAGCTGGAAATTAATTTATTTCAAACCGTCGGTCGGTTCGGACCTGGCCACAGGTCAACTTATTTTTATCTCGTAAACAAGAAGCGACCCGCAAAAATTGCATAAGGAAAGTTTCTTTAGAATTAAATAAGTTAAACATTTTTAATTTTATTTTATTTATAATATATATGCAAGACCAGGCTGTGACGTCATGAATGGCTGGATTACGTCATATAATTTTAAATCAAGAAAAAACTAATAAATATGATTTTCCCGAGGATAAAACCAATACAAAGGGCATGATTCGTGGTGATATATAAAAAAATCTCCTCATATGAAATTTGGTGTGAAAATAACCCTTCCCTTCCTATCGTCGATCGCTAATACTAGCACTTCCGGTTTCCGGATTTGCACCAAAAGTTGATCAATTCATCCCACTGATGCATTAAGTAAATATACCAAATTTCAATTTTTTCATTTTCATGGAAAGTTAACTTTTTATGGGATGGTTTTTTAGCGCATCATCAAAAATGGCTGACTGCCTTACCAAGGGATTTAATCCCACTTGTTCCTAAATTAGGGTTAATTTTTAATTATTTTTATTGCCTCTTCTCTACCTATTTAACTAAAAAACTATAACAAGAAAGCACTAAAACTATATAAAATTAAAGGATTTATAATAGTTATTAAAATAGTTATTACTTAAAAAATTAAAAGTTATGTGAACTAAAATTATACTAAAAAATATAGAAGCTTAATAAAAATAATTTTTAAAATAATTAAACATTCAGTATAGATTCAATGCTTTATGCCCATTTCGGTTATTACACCATCATTTTTTTCACACCAAATTTCACATGTGGAGATTTTTACATATCTCCACGAATCATGCATTTTCTAAACAGAAAAAAGTATTTTTAGCATGATGTCTGTCCGTCCGTCTGTCCGTCCGTATAGATGTGTACAGCCTGAACGGCTCAACCGATTTTGATGAAATTTGGTATATTTACTTAATGCATCAGTGGGATGAATTGATCAACTTTTGGTGCAATTCCGGAAACCGGAAGTGGTAGTATTAGCGATCGACGATAGGAAGGAAAGGGTTATTTTCACACCAAAGGAGATTTTTTTATATATCACCACGAATCATGCATTTTGTATTGGTTTTATCCTCGAAAAAAATCATATTTATTAGTTTTTTCTTGATTTAAAATTATATGACGTCATCCAGCCATGCATGACGTCACAGCCTGGTCTTGTATATATATTATAAATAAAATAAAATTAAAAATGTTTATATTTATTATTTATGTATCCATATCTGTTTTTTATTACATTAATAGATATATGAAAATTATTTGAAATTGTTTCTGTAGCTGGAAATTAATTTATTTCAAACCGTCGGTTGGTTCGGACCTGGCCACAGGTCAACTTATTTTTAGAAGCTTTCTTTTTTTCACCTCAGAGCTTTTCTTCTCTTTATATATAACACTATACTTTATTTTCATGGAAAGTCAACTTTACACTATCTTTTCTTTATATATAACACTACACTTAAATATTATTTACCTCTTCCCTTTCTTCTAAATCTTTAGAAAAAATGATCAAATTATGTATTATAGCAGCG
Source organism: Labia minor (assembly GCA_963082975.1). Lineage (NCBI taxonomy): Eukaryota > Metazoa > Arthropoda > Insecta > Dermaptera > Spongiphoridae > Labia > Labia minor. Next base: position 17,096,575 of record OY720344.1, on the reverse strand, counting down.
GTCCGTTTACCCTATAAAAACAAATGTTGACTATTAATAATTTGTTAGTTTCAAGAAAACATTATAGCATGATACTCCCTAATTATGAAATGTAAAATGAAATTTAATGGTTTAAATTTAATTTTTTGGTTTGATTTATCCATTCGCAAAAGAAAAAATATCAAATTTACATAATACATATATAATATTAACTATTTTATTAGAGAAAATAATAAAAAAATATTTAATTTTATTTATTAGATGTGTAATAATCAAATGAATTATAATTTGAAGATAAATGTAGAGATAAATAGATAACAGTTTAAGAAAAAAAAATAATATGTATAGGAAATAAAATTATTTCTATGACTGGCAAATAAATTTAAAAAAATATTTTAACGCTGTCTATGTTGATTATTAATATATTTTATTATATATTACATAAACATTTTCAACGCCGTCCTGATATTTTTTTATTTTTTTTATATTACATACACCATCCTTAGAATTTTTATAATAGTTTGGGGAATAAGTTTGTTCGGTTTTTTCCATGGTTGCCAAACAAGTAGTGAATTGGCCGAATAAATTAACTGCAATCATAAGACGAATCTCACTCATCTTAATTCAATGAGATTTGCCGAAAAACTCGAAACGAGCGTGCCTTCTGACCTTAACTTAATCAACAAAGAAAGTCGTCTTCAAATCGCTGCTCAACACGTGCGCCATTAAGCAATAGGCGGTCATAGACCGTGTAAGTCGTAAAAACCACACTCCAAGAGGTCGAATGGAAGGTTCTTCAGCATCCACCCTACTCCCCGATCCTTGCGCCAACCGATTATCACCTTTTCTGCTCCATGTCAAATCAGGGGTGTCAGGACCTTAAAAACGGGCTCAACAACTTCTTCGAAACCAGTCCTGGCGATTTTTGGCAGAACGGCATCAAAAAATTGGTCGAGATGTGGGAGGAAAACATTAAAAGCGAATACATAATTGATTTATTTATTGTTATAAATATTTTTTTTTAAATAAAGCACTTTGAGAAAACCGAACGAACTTATTTCCCAACCCAATATATAGTTGAAATTTAATTTAATAAATATTTTAATATGTATAGTTTATAATATTTTTTATTCAAAACAAAAAGGTATAAAATAAGTATAAATCTCTATTTATTTATTCTTATATGAAAAATTTTGATTATAAAATACTGATTCGATTTAACGAGATTATTTTAATGTAAAATTAATAAATTTAGAATCTAAAAAATGAAAAATAACTAATTTTTTGTTTAAGAAAATTTCAAATGAAGTATGTATGGATTGATAGTTAGAAATACCTCACTTGATGCTTTGTGGCATATTCCAGTTGTACCAATTATAAGAAGACTAATAAATATAATCCATGGTATAAAATCTGTGATATTAAAATAAGAATGTTTAAAAACAAGGTAAAGACAATTGTAAATCGTCCCAGTAAGTAAAATAAATCCAGAGGTAAAAAATGCAAGAATAATTATTGAGAATAATGAAGAAACTTCTTCACACAACTCCACAATTTCAAAATAACGTTGACTTAATTTATTAATAATAGACGACAATTTTGAGTGATCATCGATCAGTGAAATCATTTTTGGCTTAGAATTTCCCAACATGTCATTTAAATTTTGATTCACCTCACTCAACTTAATATACAAATAAATGATCATTATTAAATACAGATATAGAATATGATAAGTGCCTAAATTTTGTAATTCTTTACAGAATATATAAACAATTGTAAACAAATATTCATAGAAATCAAAATCAATTATAAATGCAGTATTTACTAATTCTGGGACAAAAATGGATACAAAAAATAAAATATAAATTAAAATAATGATTACTGATAAATAAATATTTATTTTTTTATAATTTAAATGAGAATCACTTCCATTTAATCCATTTAATTTTATAATTAGTTTAGTGAATGATTTTCTTTTAAATAGAATATATAAAAATGTCCCGTGCTGGGATATATCTCTAATCATACCCCCAAAAATCAAGATTAATGACACTATTTTACCGTCTGGGACTAACAAATAATTAATTAAAGAAAAGATTAAATTGATTAAAATAACTAAGAAAGTCCATATGGAGGCACAAATAGACGCGTTCACTTTCCTGTGGCAATGTTTCCCTCGCATTGTCCAACCGGCCACCCCTAAAAAACGGCCAATAAAATGCCACAGCGAGAGAAGTGATATGAAATCCATTATTCTACTAAAGTACAATAACCATATCCGCGAAACAAATAGGATGAAATATCATGGACACACCCAGTTATTAACTTAATAAATATTATATTAAATTTAAAATATATATATACTAACTTAATAGGATGAAATTAATTACAAAAGATCAAAGAGATAAACTTATATATAGTATAATTAACCAAATGAAAAAAGAAAAATAATTGTTTTATTCCTATTTAAGAATGATCGATTTAATTGCTCCCTTTCTAGTGTGGGGTAACAAATGAAAATTTTATTATATTATTAAAATTTGAATAAATATTATATTTACAAAAAATTATAATGTAGGTCAATTCATGTGTTTTAAATTTTGAACAATATACTAGAAAAAAGAAAAAAGTAAAAATGAGATAAGTTTCTATTATTTCAATTTATAATTTATCTAAAGTCGAACTAAAATGTTCAAACTTATATGGAAAAAAAAAATTGGCGAGTATACCATATGTATGAGGTTTGTTCCAAAGAAAAGGTGAATTTTGAATTATTTCGAAAAGTATTTATTTATTCATCAATATCCGCTTTGTCCCCTTCAAAGTAATTCCCCTCAGATATAATGTACTTATACCAGCGCTTCGTCGAAACACTTCTAGAATGTGCTTTTCGGTATGGCCATCAGCTCGTTCTTCGATTCAGATTTTATCTCATCAATTGTGGCAAAACGCTTTCCTTTCATTGGTCCCTTCAATTTTGTGAATAGGAAAAAGTTGGAGGGGGCCAAATCTGATGAATACGGTGGGTGAGGCATGACTACGGTGTTGTTTTTGGCCAAAAAATCATGAACAAGTAATGATGATGTATGAGCTGGTGCATTATCCATGATTTGTTTTTCCCCAATTTCGATCGTTTGATCCGTAGCACTTTACGCAAACGTTGCATAACTTCCTTGTAGTATTCTTTATTAACAGCACGACCTGTTGGCAAGAACTCATGATGCACCACGCCATTGTATTTGAAGAAAAGTGTGAGTAAAACCTTCACATTTGATCAAACTTGGCGTGCTTTTTTAAAGCTCTTGTTCCACTTATAATCATTTTTTTGAGACAAAGTAGACTCGCCGAATGTACAGTCAACATTTTAAGCACTTTATTCCATTTTTAACGCAATATTTAATACAGATTCTTTAAAAAACCGAAGAGAACACAAAAACGTGACTAACTTTTTCAGTTGACAAATATAAATTGAATTTATAACATAAATGGAAAATATTTATCTCGGATTTTAAAACAAATGATTTCCCTCAGACTGCAAATTAATGATCACTAAGTGAATCTATTTTCTTGTGGTTGCCTTAATTATAGTAACACTAAAAATATGAATATCAATGAATTAAAATTATTTTTTATTTTTTCATAGATAAACACAACAAATTAATATTATAATATATATAATACAATAGAATAATATAATGTAAAAATCGAATTAGAAATTTTCAACTAAAATTACAATTTAATTTAAGTTTGTAGTCCATCGGTGATTTGATGATTTGGCTAAGATTTCATAGGTATACATTGAAAAAAAACTTTCAATATTTAGTAGAGAAATAAAGAATTTATTAGAAAAATTAGGAAAATCGTTCCAGTTTGTCTAAAGTATGTTCATGGCAACCCCTGAAAGTAGACAATCCGCTTAACGAGAAACAATACGTCAACCCACAAGTTGAAGATTAACCAATAATTGATATTGTGATATATATATATATATATTGTAACATTAATTATTGTAAATATTGATTATATTGCGCCAACCGATTATCACCTTTTCTGCTCCATGTCAAATCAGGGGTGTCAGGACCTTAAAAACTGGCTCAACAACTTCTTCGAAACCAGTCCTGGCGTTTTTGGGAGGAAAACAGAAAAAGCGAATACATAATTGATTTATTTATTGTTATAAATATTTTTTTTTAAATAAAGCACTTTGAGAAAACCGAACGAACTTATCTCCCAACCCAATATATAGTTGAAATTTAATTTAATAAATATTTTAATATGTATAGTTTATAATATTTTTTATTCAAAACAAAAGGGTATAAAATAAGTATAATTCTCTATTTATTTATTCTTATATGAAAAATTTTGATTATAAAATACTGATTCGATTTAACGAGATTATTTTAATGTAAAATTAATAAATTTAGAATCTAAAAAATGAAAAATAACTAATTTTTTGTTTAAGAAAATTTCACATGAAGTATGTATGGATTGATAGTTAGAAATACCTCACTTGATGCTTTGTGGCATATTCCAGTTGTACCAATAATAAGAAGACTAATAAAAATAATCCATGGTATATTATCTGTGATATTAAAAAAAGAATGTGTAAAAACAGGGTAAAGACAATTGTAAATCGTCCCAGTAAGAAAAATAAATCCAGAGGTAAAAAATGCAAGAATAATTATTGAGAATAATGAAGAAACTTCTTCACACAACTCCACAATTTCAAAATAACGTTGACTTAATTTATTAATAATAGACGACAATTTTGAGTGTTCATCGATCAGTGAAATCATTTTTGGCTTAGAATTTCCCAACATGTCATTTAAATTTTGATTCACCTCACTCAACTTAATATACAAATAAATGATCATTATTAAATACAGATAAAGAATATGATAAGTGCCTAATTTTTGTAATTGTTTACAGAATAGATAAACAATTGTAAACAAATATTCATAGAAATTAAAATCAATTATAAATGCAGTATTTACTAATTCTGGGACAAAAATGGATACAAAAAATAAAATATAAATTAAAATAATGATTACTGATAAATAAATATTTATTTTTTTATAATTTAAATGAGAATCACTTCCATTTAATCCATTCAATTTTATAATTAGTTTAGTGAATGATTTTCTTTTAAATAGAATATATAAAAATGTCCCGTGCTGGGATATATCGCTAATTATAACCCCAAAAATCAAGATTAATGACACAATTTTACCATGTGGGATTAACAGAAAATTAATTAAAGAAAAGATTAAATTGATTAAAATAACTAAGAAAGTCCATATGGAGGCACAAATAGACGTGTTCACTTTCCTGTGGCAATGTTTCCCTCGCATTGTCCAACCGGCCACCCCTAAAAAACGGCCAATAAAATGCCACAGCGAGAGAAGTGATATGAAATCCATTATTCTACTAAAGTACAATAACCATATCCGCGAAACAAATAGGATGAAATATCATGGACACACCCAGTTATTAATTTAATAAATATTATATTCAATTTAAAATATATATATACTAACTTAATAGGATGAAATTAATTACAAAAGATCAAAGATAAACTTATATTTAGTATAATTAACCAAATGAAAAAAGAAAAATAATTGTTTTATTCCTATTTAAGAATGATCGATTTAATTGCTCCTTTTCTAGTGTGGGGTAACAAATGAAAATTTTATTATATTATTAAAATTTGAATAAATATTATATTTACAAAAAATTATAATGTAGGTCAATTCATGTGTTTTAAATTTTGAACAATATACTAGAAAAAAGAAAATAAGTAAAAATAAGATAAGTTTCTATTATTTCAATTTATAATTTATCTAAAGTCGAACTAAAATGTTCAAACATATATGGAAAAATAATACTTTATAAAAAAAAATTTTAAAAAACCACGTTTTACTAACGGACTAAAAAGGAGAAAATAATTTTTTTCTGAAAATCCATACTGACATTACATACAAGAGATCTGATTGGAATCAAACTGTCCATAACGTAAAACGTGGGGCGCAACAAATTATAATTTTTCTATTCAAATATGATTTCCTTTATTAATTTTTATTTAGCATCAATCGTTGTATTTTTTAAGGCTTAAATTTTCACCAAAATTCTTGTAGAAGGGAATATTATTAGTAATACGATAGGATAAGTTTCGTGATATAATTTTTATAAATATTACCTATTAAGTATTTAACAGACTTTTTGTAAAAGGGAATATTATTAGTTAATCATTAGAAAATTTATCGTATATTTAATATATTTAAAAATTGTTTAAGATACTAACATATACTATCAAACTTTTCAAATATCAAATTTTTTATCAGACCACTTGTAAAAGGGAATAATATTAGTAGTCCAATAGATTATTTTTAATTTAAATTCTTTCGAGCATTAAATTTAATATTTTTGATAAAGATCAATATTTCGTCAAATTATATTATGCGTGGTTTTAATGTTTATTTTGAGATTTATATATTTTCTATATTTTTATTAGAAACAGGATATTTTAGACATATTTGCGCCCCACGTTTTACGTTATGGACAGTTTGATTCCAATCAGATCTCTTGTATGTAATGTCAGTATGGATTTTCAGAAAAAAATTATTTTCTCCTTTTTAGTCCGTTAGTAAAACGTGGTTTTTTAAAATTTTTTTTTATAAAGTATTATTTTCTACTTTGTAGTCTTCAAATTTTGCAATCGATTTTAGTTTACTCATATTAATTAAATTTATGAAGTATAATTTAAGAAATGAATGTGTACTAAATATTTATATTTATAAAGTTGGGGATTTTATTTTTTTGTTTACATTTTTTTTGTTTACGTCCGACATTTTGAATTTTTATATATAGGAATAATTTTGGATTATTTCATTCAAATTGTAGCAATTAGAAGCTCATAGAAATGATAATATTGTATTGTCATCGAGAGCAAAGCTGTTGGTGAAGTTTCAAGAAAATCAGATGATTGGAAGTCGTCGAAAAATCGATTGCAAGATTTGACGCATACACACAGACAAGAATACAAGTTAAGTAAAACGTGATAAAAAATTGGCGAGTATACCATATGTACGAGGTTTGTTCAAAAGAAAAGGTGAATTTTGAATTATTTCGAAAAGTATTTATTTATTCATCAATATCCGCTTTGTCCCTTCAAAGTAATTCCCCTCAGATATAATGTACTTATACCAGCGCTTCGTCGAAACACTTCTAGAATGGGCTTTTCGGTATGGCCATCAGCTCGTTCTTCGATTCAGATTTTATCTCATCAATTGTGGCAAAACGCTTTCCTTTCATTGGTCCCTTCAATTTTGTGAATAGGAAAAAGTTGGAGGGGGCCAAATCTGATGAATACGGTGGGTGAGGCATGACTACGGTGTTGTTTTTGGCCAAAAAATCATGAACAAGTAATGATGATGTATGAGCTGGTGCATTATCCATTATTTGTTTTTCCCCAATTTCGATCGTTTGATCCGTAGCACTTTACGCAAACGTTGCATAACTTCCTTGTAGTATTCTTTATTAACAGCACGACCTGTTGGCAAGAACTCATGATGCACCACGCCATTGTATTTGAAGAAAAGTGTGAGTAAAACCTTCACATTTGATCAAACTTGGCGTGCTTTTTTAAAGCTCTTGTTCCACTTATAATCATTTTTTTGAGACAAAGTAGACTCGCCGAATGTACAGTCAACATTTTAAGCACTTTATTCCATTTTTAACGCAATATTTAATACAGATTCTTTAAAAAACCGAAGAGAACACAAAAACGTGACTAACTTTTTCAGTTGACAAATATAAATTGAATTTATAACATAAATGGAAAATATTTATCTCGGATTTTAAAACAAATGATTTCCCTCAGACTGCAAATTAATGATCACTAAGTGAATCTATTTTCTTGTGGTTGCCTTAATTATAGTAACACTAAAAATATGAATATCAATGAATTAAAATTATTTTTTATTTTTTCATAGATAAACACAACAAATTAATATTATAATATATATAATACAATAGAATAATATAATGTAAAAATCGAATTAGAAATTTTCAACTAAAATTACAATTTAATTTAAGTTTGTAGTCCATCGGTGATTTGATGATTTGGCTAAGATTTCATAGGTATACATTAAAAAAAAACTTTCAATATTTAGTAGAGAAATAAAGAATTTATTAGAAAAATTAGGAAAATCGTTCCAGTTTGTCTAAAGTATGTTCATGGCAACCCCTGAAAGTAGACAATCCACTTATCGAGAAGCAATACGTCAACCCACAAGTTGAAGATTAACCAATAATTGATATTGTTATATATATATATTGTAACATTAATTATTGTAAATATTGATTATATTGTAATGATTTTTTTAATTAGGCGTAAATATGGGTTAAAAATTATTGAAAAAGATGAGTTTAATCATTTTTGGGTGGGGTAAAGGAGGAGAAAATTTCTTGGAAAAAAATAAAAAAAATAATTTCTTTTTTTAAATATTAAAAATAAGGGATGGTCTCAGATGTCTAATGAAAAAGGTGGACTTATATATAAATTTGGACTTAAAAAAATTATTCTTTTATATATATAGAAAATAAGTTGACCTGTGGCCAGGCGCAGAACCGACCGACGCGACGGTTTGAAATAAATTAATTTCCAGCTACAGAAACAATTTCAAATAATTTAAATGTATCTATTGATGCAATAAAAAACAAAATGGATAGAACATTAATATTTTTAATTTTATTTTATTTAAAATATATAAGTAGCTGGCTGTGACGTCATATAATTTTAAATTAAGAAAAAACTAATAAAGATGATTTTCCCGCGAATAAAACCAATACAAAGTGCATGATTTGTGGAGATATGTAAAAAAATCTCCTCATGTGAAATTTGGTGTGAAAATAACCCTTCCCTTCCTATCGTCGATCGCTAATACTACCACTTCCGGTTTCCGGATTTGCACCAAAAGTTGATCAATTCATCCTACTGATGCATTCATCAAAATCCGTTGAGCCGTTACTGTCGTCGGTCGGTAAAAAAAGAAATATAAAAAACCCAATCCTTGTCGGAAAACAATTTTTATAATTCCGTCTCCGGGAAGAAGGAGTCCTTTCTTCTTGCCGGTCCTTTCGTATGATGAACAATCTTGGATTATAAGATTTTTTAGGGAGGTCCAAAAACACAAATAGTTCTTTCAGTGAAATGTCTTAAAATAATCTCTTCATTGGAATACATTTATATATAAAAAAAATTTATGTTTAAGGATTATATTTCTAGAAATATCATTACAACATATTAAATATCAATATCAACATATATATATCTTATCTTATTATGCTAGCTAAAATTGTATATATGTATTTATCTATATATATTGGTTCTCAAAAACCGCTCTAACGATTTTTTTCAAATTCACACTAGATATAGTATTTATAAAGAAAAATTAAGTTTTATTGATGATATCTCTTGAAACATACAGCTTCATTATTAATTTCTTAATTGAAAATTATATATTATATGGAAAACGTCAAAATTTTTAATACTGCCTGCTAAGACAGTAAAAAAATGACAATTTTTTATCTAAATACATATAGTCCAGCGGTTGGACTGATGTTTTAACGAGTGGATTTCGTCGGTTCGAAACTCGCCGGGTGAATCGTTATTTAAAAATGAAAATAATGATTTTGTTATTTTTTTTTCTTTTTATCTATTGTTTACTTTTTAATAAATTACTATTCTATATTTATTTATTCATTGTTCTTTTATTAATAAAGTTTTAGATAGTTTTATAAGTTTTAATATTTTTTCAATAAAATATTATTCAATATATTTATTAATATTATTTTATTTATTATTATTGAGTACCCGAAGTTCCATTCATTTTAATCAGATTGATGCAATGATGCAACAGTTAATAATTGTAATATTGTAATAAATTTCTATCTTGAAAATTGTTACATATTATTCAGGATATTTTAAAAACTATTTCTTTCTTTAATTAATATTCATTTTTTCTATAAGTCAGATATATTTCCAAATATTAAATAATTTTTGAAGTGAAAACTTCTTTAGCGGCGTTGAGCACTTTTGCGGGATGGGGAAAAAGTATAGAACTCGCGTGATCGTGACCAACACCATGAAACCATCTGCTTTCAAATTTCTTATAACAGAGCGCGAAATTTGAATTGTCATTAGAACTGTTTTATAAATTATCTCTAACATATAAATATATATTTATTATGTAAAGTTCATTTCATATATACATATATAATCAAAATTATACGAAATGAACTTCACATAATAAATATATATTTTATGTTAGAGATAAGAATTATAAAACAGTTCGTATTGCAATATTTTAAACAAAGTTGTGTATTTATATATATATAAATATAAGTTACAAATTTGTTTAAAATATATGTTTAAAATAATATATAAGTTATATATATATACATGCATATGAAATTCATCTTTCTCGTGAAATAGCGCGAATTTCGTCTGTTTTAAAATTTCTTACGCAGAAGTTTTCACTTCTGTCGGCCAGTCCCACGACTGCCAATTTTGCTTTTTTAATTCCGAAAAGCTGCAAAGCACGTTTTTTTGTCTTTAGTTTGTTTTATAACCACTTGGGGCGCTAAACAGTTTTTCAAAAAAACACTATAGAAAAAAAATATATGTACCTATATATTATATATTTATGTATTATTGAGGAGCACAAGTTCATTAATTTTAATCAGATTGATGCAAATGTGTAACATTTAATAATTGTAATAAATAATTAAAGAATTGTGTATCAATATTTTTTAAAGGGTAGAGCGAGAGCTCGGTGTCCCAGGTATTAATATTACCAGCCAAATCCAATAATAATGAATCATTTTTTTTAACTTAAGTACCGAGCCGAGGCTCGGGGTCCCGGTACTATATATTATTACTATCAGTTTTATCAGAGATATAATCACGTATTTTTGTGAGATTGTTTTCTCGACGTTTCGGCACCCATTTTGGCGCCATTTTCAAGAGATTATTTAGGTGGGAATATTTTTGGGATTCTGGGTCTTAGTCTGTGTGACCAAGGGTTAATGTCGGGATTTTAGGTTGATAGGTTGGATGGTTTTGTACTCACTGCGTTGCTGTGAAAATGGCGCCAAAATGGGTGCCGAAACGTCGAGAAAACAATCTCACAAAAATACGTGATTATATCCCTGATAAATCTGATAGTAATAATAACAATAACATTCACGGAAACCTAAACCAACATATATATATTTATTTATTTATTTATTTATTTATATATATATAAAAGAAATGAAATTGGGATATTTGTAATATTTATATTATTTAATTCAATATAATTGCATACAAAGTGAAATCAGGAGAAAACGCAAAGAAAACTCGTTCTTTTTTAAAATATATTTATTATTGTAAAAGATATCATATCTACACTTATAGATGTTTTCTTAAATAAATTACAATACAATAAAATTGTTTTTCCAAAAATATAATAGTAAAAACATTAGCTCAATTTTTAATCTATTTTCTTTATTTTTAAGTAAATTTTTTAATATTTTAACGCGAGGTATAAGTAGAGAGCAGAATGGATTTTGATTAAAAGCTAAGATTTAATTTGGTGAAATTAAGAGACTAATTGGTATAAAGAATGATGATAACATTATCTTTTATACGAGTATAATTGAATTAAATATTTGGATAAACCCCCACGGGGGGACAATTTGATTGTAAAGAAGGGCAATTCGAAACAGGACTCGATACGAATTTAATCCTTTTGCTCTGGGCCATTTAAATAATTGCTGTAAATGATTTACTGGTAAAAACAAGTAATCGTCTGGATTTAGCAAAACGGGGATCAAATAAATTGGAACCTAACACAAAACCTCTGTGCAGCAAGCATCAAGCGCAAGGATCTCACTAAATAAAACTATTAAATTATTATAGAAAAATTTTTATTATTTCGAATTTTAATTTTAGTTTTTCATTATGTTTTGAAAATTGACTTACAATGTTTCATTAACAATTTTCTAGTGATTTCTTTCTTTCTAAAACCTATCATTTAAGTTTCAACAATTCAATTTTTTAATATTAAAAATTAAGTTATATAGGGGGGGGGGGCATAAGAAATTCAGAAGGGGCATAGCATAAAAAAGTTGGGAAACACTGGTTTAGAGGGTATAATATTTAGATAATATATATAATTAATATAATATCAAATTAAAGATTCTTATGATTGAATAATTACTATTCTATTAATATTTTTTTATTTTATTAAAATAATTCTTTTTAAAATAATATAAAATTATTTTCAATAATGTTAGGTAATATTATAGAATAATAATATATAGAAAATCGATATTAAGTTAATAATAAAAAATAAATTTTTAAACATTAAACATTTTTTTAAACAAATATAAATTCAAATAAAATATTATTGAAAAATTAATTAATTATTAATTTAATACATCTAATTGTAAGGTAGAGGTATAATTTGAATTTTTGGTAGAATTATTATAATTAGGCTCACGAAATTGGATTAAAATCACAAGATATGTTGTAATTGTTCCAATCATCTGAAACAAATGAATCAGTTCATATAATTCGTAACAGATAAATAGCTTAACGATTTCCTTACATTCGACAAAAGGGTTAAATCAATATTGAAAAATCCACAAGCTGAAAATTTGATATTCCTTTGCAATAGTTGCATTGAGAAATAATTGAGCTAAAACAAAAGATATTTACTTACATTGTGCACATGCATTTGTATTTTAATAAAAATATTAATTATTTTAAAAATAATAAAATATTACTCAATTAAATGTTTATTTGTAAAAAAAAATCTACATATTTCTAGGAGGGTTTATTATTATTATATTATATTTTTTATATTTCAATGATACGTTTACAAAAATAACATTTTTTTTATTCAAAATAAATAAATATATTTATTTATTTATTTTGATTTAAAATTTGATGAAATAAAAATAATTAACATTTAAAAAAAGATTAAAATTTAAAAACAATTTAATAATATAGGTAATAGTATAATATTTATAATTAGATTATTGCATTTTTAGTTATTTGTTATAATTACTATATTTATAATTAATCACTATTATTTTATATTTAATTATTAATTTAGGATGGGGGAAGAAAGTTTCAAACCCTTTATTCATGTTTGTGCCCTGAATAATTATTTAGAAATTGTTACTTATAAAAGTAAAAAGGAACAAAATAAAGCAATTATTGATTAGATCTCAATGTGTGTTTTCTAAAAAAAATATACTACACCGTATACGTATATATTTGGTCGAAGGTTAAAAAGAGAATTTAATTGCTAAAGTTGTTTGGAAACTGAGAAAATATAATAAAAGCAATTTCTGAAAATAGATAACTAAATAAATTAGATTTATTAGAGTGAATATTTGAAATAAAGTCGTTACCCACGATGATAGAAATGAACTATAATCATAGATCTATTACTCGTGTATTCTATTCATATTTACATTAAATTTCAATATAATATTATAAATAACATACGATATATATATTACCTTACCTAGTTTTTATTAAAATTTATTGTTATTTATCAACTAACATGTTTACTATTTTTTATTATAATATATAATATACTCACATTCACATGGTCCCGGGTTCAAGTCCCGGGCCTGGCATGGGAATATCTCTAGCTGGGCTCTATAGGAAAGAGTCAACCCAGCCTCCGGGAACAACATTGGGGAAAAGCTACTTGATAGAAAGTAGCGCCTCCGATCAAGAAAATCAAGGTAAAGGTTGAAAGGACTCGTTCTACTGATCATAGGACACCTCATTGATATAACCGACTTGATAGGCGTTGTCCTTGCGTAGGTCGTACAAAAGTCAGAGGTTTTTTTTTACATAATATATACATATATCCATTTTAAGAATATCTGCTACATCATAATTTCAACGCGATTTGTTTGAATCAATTCGTTCAGTACATTTTAGAAGGGATTTTTTGCTAACTTTTTCTAAGAACGGAATGCAAAGAAGGCAGACAAATACAATGATCGTGTGTCTTGTTTATTTGTCAACGGATCAATAAATTTCCGACATTTTTTGAGCTATTTCCTAGTCAAATTGAAATAAAATAATAGTTAAAACTATTTTCCCAACAAAGATTCAGCCAAATGATTTTTGTCTAGGCAAATGCTATTTTCCTAGCCAAATAGACAATAGTTGAAGCTATTTGGCAAGGTATTTTCTTAAAATTGCCATTTGGCTATATATATATATGAGTGTGTGTGTGTATTTATCCTCAGTTCAAATTTTCTCTTAATTTTCGCCACTTCTTGGGGTTGTAAATGATTAAATTAAATGATTAATTAGAGAAATAATTAGAATAGTTCAGATTTCGATGATGTAATTTTATTAAGGGTTAATTATTTTATCTAAATATTATGTTAATGCTTTAGGAGCTGTGCGAAATAGAAATATCTCTCCGGAAGAAGAACTTTTGAAGAAAAATGATCAATTAATATTAGAGCATTCAAAATGATGAAATGTTAAATAAAGTTATGAGATACAATCTGAGATGTTAATATTTAATATTAATTTTATAGTGAATTTAGTCAGATCAATAAGAATAAATTAATGAAATTCTCATAAAAAACTAAATTACATATAAAGTGATTTAAAAATCATCAACTATACCTACCTCTTGCCTGATTTCAGGGGATTTTGTTGATAATAAATGTTTATGAATCAACACTCCTGTACGTTTACCCTAAAAATAAAATAAATTATACATGTTATTAAAATAAACATTCAATTGAAAACATTTTTTTTTAAATTGTTTTATAATTTTTTTTTTATAATCAAATGCTCACTTTTGATTTTGATTATGAAATAAAAGAGTAATAATTTAAAAAGAAAAAGATTATTTAAAAAATTGAAAATTAAATTGACGGAGAGAGAATTGAAACGAAACATTAAAAGAGATAATCTTTCAATTAAAATAATAAGATGAAATTTTTTTCATAATTACTCAATAGAGACTAATAAATTTAAAAAAAAAATAAGATAACATCTCAATTTTTATATAATTAATCATTTTCAAGCCTTATATTTAGAGTCATCCAGTATTCATTCTAGTGATAGAGAGTGTAGAAAATTAAAAAAAATTAATAAAATAAAATACTTTCATTTCAGAACCCCCATTTGATTCATTTAAAAAAAAATTAATAAAAAAAACTTTTTAATATAGACTCTTTTTAATCAAAAATGCCTTTAAAAAATAGAAAATCAAATATTTATTAATCCTTGAATATTATCCTTTACATATGCCCAACAAATGCGATAATATTCAAGTTTTAATAAATATTTTATTTTCTATTTTTTAGGGCATTTTTGATTAAAACTGTGAATATTAATAAGATTTTTTTAATAAATGTTATCAATAAATAAATATACCGGGACCCCGAGCCTCGGCTCGGTACTTAAGTTAAAAAAAAAATAATTCATTATTATTGGATTTGGCTGGTAATATTAATACCTGGGACACCGAGCTATTGCTCGACCCTTTAAAAAATATTGATATACAATTCTTTAATTATTTATTACAATTATTAAATGTTGCATCATTGCATCGATCTGATTAAAATGAATGGAACTGGGGTCCTCAATAATACAAACAAACAATTTTAGCTAGCATTATAAGATTAATCCAAGTAATATCGTCTATATTCTATATATCAGTATTTTTTTTTCTGAATTTAAGGCGGTGGTTGTGACGTCACATATATACATTTAAATTTAGAAAGAAAAAAAAACTAATAAAGATGAATTTTTTCAGAGATATGATCAATAAAACTTAATTTTTCTTTATAAATACTATCTCTGATGTGAATTTCAAAAAAATCGTTAGAGCGGTTTTTGAGAACCCATGGCCAAACAAACAATTTTTACTCGTATAAGAAGATAAGAAGATTAGATAGATAGATAGAGAGATATTAAACAACTGTTTGAAACATTCTAGAATTTATTATACATTTTAATATTGGTGTAGATGTATGTGAAAAAAATATGAAAAATTTCAATTTAAAGCAATTTTAAATTTTATAAAAAAATGATGAAATTATTAAAATTATACGTTTAATAAAATCTGATTGATTTCAATGTATATTTATATATAATTAAATATGATTAAAAATAAATTAATATAAAAATACTTAAACGATATATTAAATCTATTATAATTTACCTCATCGGCTGTCATTGAAGGAACATAACAAATAAGTGTCAGTTTAACGATTAAATAGCAAATACAAGGTATAAAATTGTTCAACGTCCCTTCTTCATAATTTCCTCGTATATATTCCGAAATAATCAGAAAAAAAATAAAAATGAGAATTACTACTCCAAGGATAATGGAAAGGAGGGCTGGAACGGAAAACAATTGGCTCACTTGTTCAGATAATTCGGTCAAAAGAAAAAATTTCGAACTGAATCTATTTATTTCGTTAGAGAAATTAGATGAAGGTTCTTTGAAATTTTCAAATTCATCATTGAAACATTGAAGCTGTATATAAATAAAATAAATGATAGAAAGATAGAAAATAATTATTTCAAATAGAATGAAATCATAGGCGTACAAAATAATTTCCCGAATAATACCATCGATGTTATAAGAATCCAAAAAATTACTACCATACTCGATTAGGTTACATAAGAATATAATTAAATAAATAGAAGTGAGAAAAAGCGGACCAGCAAATGTGAATAAATAAAACAGACATTTCATGTTTTGATACGGAAATTGATTCAATTTTTTTAACAAATCAACAAGACAATTGATTTTGAATGAAAGAAAAATAGTAACTATTATTTGTACTATATTACAAAGTAGATTATTGAAATTATAAACAATTTCTAAAAATCTATTATTAAAAGGAGGTTCAATCGTTATATATATAAAAATCACTTCTAAAATCACAGCCAATATACTGCCTGCTATATAAAATTTAGAGATAGTCAATTGTCTTTGAAATCGGGGTCCTTTAATATCAATGGGACACATCCCGACAAATCGGCAAAAGCCCAGAGAATATCGCAGTGTATCAATCAAATCCATTTCAGCAACTGAATGTTTACCAGCCAAAGTTGAAGAGTGGGGATAGTCGAGGGCAGATTACAGATAGCCACTCAATCTTGCTTATGTCTAAATTTACCTCCTTCACTTCAAATGTTGCGACTGAAAATAAATATTCGACTAAAATTCATTTCATAATTAAAAGTTTTTTTTCCTATATGTACTATATAATATCCATTTAGAAAATTAATAATTAAGGGCGTAAACATTTTAATGTTGAAATTAATAATTTAATAATATCTAATAATATCATAGAATATATACATGTATAATACAAATTATAAAATTTTGTTTTTAATTATTTTTAAAGTATTTACTTGTATAGATATAAAAAGATGAAATGGTAACCTTAAAAAAAATAAATATAGCTTCAATGAAAGCCAGCAGTAATGAAAATAAAATAAATTATAAAATTCATAAACTTATTGTAAGATTCTAAATTATAGATTTACAAATGAAATTATTAGAAAATTGTTTATTAAAGTTTTTACAATAGTTAACTTTTGCACAAGTAAGGTAAACGTACCAGTGGTGGACCACTGTGCCATTAATTGACCATTTGATAGATTTTTGATCAAAATAAGCTTTTTAATTTCAAATTAAACTCGAGATATCGATAAATATCAAGAAGAGCCTCTTCCGGATTGTTTAACAATGAAACAAAGAACAATCATTGCATTTTAAGGTTAGTTTCTTATGTAAAACGTTAAGAATATGCTTCACTTTATTTTCAATATATTATGTTTTATTTAATAATAATTTCAATCCAAAAGTGCAATTCAATAGTTGATACTACAAATTATATTAATCAATTATAAATATTTTCTAAATGTAAACATTAACAATTAGCGATAGCACAAGGGGTGATCCATTTCTAAAACAAATATCACATTTTTTTAAGAAATTGATCGGGGAGGTCAATTACTTAAATATTCGTATTAATATAATAATAAATATATTTTATTAAATTTATGTATTATTTAAATAAGAAAAAAAGAAAGAATAATTAGAAAAGACTAAAAGGAACGATTAGAAATGCAAAGGAAAAAAGAAATGAAGGAAAAGGTTGGATAGCGAAAAAAATAAAGGGAGGAAAAACAGTTTGTAATAAACGAGTTAATAGTTCTGAATATTCTGACTTCAGTTTTAAAATATCATACAGATGAAAATAATTGTCTTGAAATCAGTGATGAGGATTAGAAGGCTCTAAAATTTAATGGCTGCATGATCGAAAAAAAATAATACTTGGTGTTTTTTATAAGGGAGATTACTTTCACATACAGAAGATTTGTCCAAAAACTGCTGACATCCACAATTACAAATGGAATAGCGTAGTAGGCACCTCGAGCACTTAGCAAAACAAGAAATGTTAACTAATTCCCGATATGAACTATAAATATAAAGAATAATTAAAATAAATTATAAGAAATTAAAAAAATATTAATAAAACCAATTCTTAATGCATTATTCCATTTATTTATTTTAAAACCCATTTTAGGTTGATGGTCCATTAATGGATCAAAAGATGGTCAACTACTATATAGAACAACAAATAAGTTTAGAAAAAATTTTTTAAAAAATATTTAAATATAATTTACATTAACCGAATATTTGTGTTATAGTGATAATTAAAAATAGTTATACAATATATATTAGCACTTGTTTTGTTATTATTCTCACTTTTGTTACAGAATAATTGTGTTTTTATTATGAAAATTTATCTTAAGGCGGTCAACTACACTGGTACGTTTACCTTAATATCTTTATTTCAAATATATATATATATATATATATACATTAGTATCTCTATTGAAATGATTTAATTAGAAGAGACGATGGTTTAGATGGGTTTGATATTAGTCTGATAAAACTTTGGGGCTCTTTATTTATAACAAGTATAACAAAAAATTTTTAAAACTTTAAATTGAATGATTACATGAAAAAAGAAAACAAATTTTCATTATAAACAAAATTAAAATAATTTCCGTACTTTTTAAATCATAAATTATAGAATTATATATTTTTATTCCTTTTAAGCACAAAGGAAATAATTATGTTTTTTTTTAGGAAAAGAACACAAACAAATAAATATTCACATTAGTTCCAAAGTTAAAACTTTTAATGAAGAACCCTAAATCATTTATTTCATTTCAATTATATTTATTGTTTTTACTAATAAATAAATGAAATATTAAAATAAAATCTTTGCCAAAAGAAAAGATATGCACTTAGTCCCCAAAATCATAATCATTATAATTTCATTTTCAAACAGATATTTGCTTTAATATTTAATAATTTATTATTTTATAGAAATATTTAAAATATGGGAATAAAAAAAGGATAAATAACAGAATAATAAAATAATATCATTAATAATTTACAAATGTTTTTAATTAAAAAACAATAAATTAAAAATTATATATTTAAATACAGGAAATTTAGTTGAAAATTTATATTTATCCATCACAGAGTATGATTAGCTTTCTTCTTAATACTATCAGTTTGATTTAGTTATTCTTCTGCAAAACTTGTTCTCTGTATTTGGTTGATGGATGGAACAAAAAAAAATATGGTTTAGAATACAAATAATAATTTGTTTACCAATAAATATATATATGAAATTAAATTTAAAAAGAATATATATATATAAATAATTAAGTAATCGATTTATATAATAAATGAATTACTTATTTTATAAAAAATGGGAATATAAATTTTTTTTTATGACGATCACTATCTAATAAAATTTGAGTACTTTCATTATTAATCTCCTCGTTTTCATTGACAACATTTATATGACAATCATCATATTCATTCACCTGATTATTATAATCTTTACTACAATGACGTTCAGTTATTATTGTCATCGGAATATTTTCATAAATTGGTTCAGCAGTGGAGATTTTACCTAAAACATATAAAAATAATACTTATCAAAAATTATATGAAAAGTTAATATTAGAATATATTCTATATTTGATAATTTGGAATCGCCAGTTTCAATAATTATTGCACTTTGTTTAATCGAAAAAATATTTAGATTTTATAATATTCAGTTTATTTCAGTTTATTATTTTTTATGAAAATAATGTTATATTTATATAAAAAAATAAGATTCCACCAGTACTTTTACTTGTAGACAGGGCCGTGTTAAGATCGCGGGCGCCATATTTTAGTGGGCGCAGCATTTAAAGCAATTGTAAAAATTGGAATGAAGAGAAGGGGCGCACATTTTGTTTATCGCTTCGGTCGCAGTTTTATTCTGACACCGTTCTGCTTGCAGGTATACATATTACTGAATTTTTTTTTTAGAATATTAATATTAATTTATTTTCTATTTTTATATATTATTAATAATATTAAAATATTAAATTGGATTTATAATATATACATTTAATTTTTTCTGAATTTTATTTTATATATCTCTAAAATTGTAAATAGTTTATTTTAATTAAAGATTTATTATATTGGTACATGCATTTCGTTAATAGATATATAATTAGGAATTAAAATAATAATATATGTAACTTGTAATGAAATCCCTTGTATATATACATATTAAAAATAATATAAATTGATTGATTATTTATTGAATGTTTATTTATATTTACATGTTATATTTCGAAATTAGATTTTAATTCTCTCACTTCATTGGACTGTTTTTGGATTTTTTCTTTTTATTCAATCTAAATATTAATGAAATAAAATGAATTTTGAAAACAGAGTATTTTAGCTTAATTAAAAAGTTTAATAAAGTTTATAATAGTAAAAGTAGTAGAAGCATAATTTACATATTTGTTATTTTTATATAGGAAATAAATTCTTTAAAAAAAGTGTATCTTACTGTTATTGGTAAATTTTCCATTAGAAATGGCATCTTCTATGCATTTATAAATGTAAGTATATTGTGTCTGAAAAACATTAATTCATTTGAATTAAAAACTTTTTTTTTTTTGTTTTAATTGAATTGTCAAAAAATTATCAAAGCAGATTAATAAAATGGATTGGAGGACAATAACTTACGTCTGTCTGGACCATCATCATTCTCTCATGTCGTAGTCGAAATACAGTTCCAAAAACATCAATTTTCCTTGCTTCGGCTACCGCTTGCAAAAGAATGTCTACAGTAATAAAAGTGCCTGTTCTACCGACTCCAGCACTGCAGTGAACCAAAATTAATCCGTTATGGTTTTCGGGTCGACTTAAATGCTGCCTTGTCACCTGGCAAAATTCAATCATTGATTCGGTCGTCTCTGGACATTTGAAATCAGCCCATTCCCGAAAATGAAGATGTGTTACCACACGTCTAATTGTACCCTAATCAAATAAAAATTATCATTTCATTAAATATAATTCATATCTTAATTTTCTTATTAAATTAAAGACATATTAAAATTAAAAAAAAGATATTCTAAAATAAATGAAATAATATAGAAACCATTAAATAAAATATGAAAGCTTTAAATACAGGATGCGGCAGGAAACATTTCCCTACGCCAGAGGTTCTTAAACTGTGGTCCGCGGACCCCTGGGGGTCCGCGAAGACTTTACTGGGGGTCCGCAAAGCCATCGTACAGGTGCACGAGAAAATGATGAGTCAGTTAAAACTTTATTTAATATAAAAGGAGCAATGGCATGGCTTTGTGAGGAGACAGAGATCAAATACCAAAATTCAACGAAATGTGCAAGAAAACTATTGCTACCGTTTCCATCTTCATATTTAGCTGAATTTTCTTTCTTCAATATTATAATTTCTAATAAAATGTGTTCTACAATATGCAAAAAAATCGTTATTCACCAATCACTGTTAGAAATATTCAACATATATCCTTGTTCTTATGAGATCGTAAGCCAGAAATTAACTAATAAAATGACGTAAAGTACCTAAAGTTGGGTTGGGGTCCGTCAAAAAAAATTTCTCCAAGTGGGGGTCCGCGGAGTACATAAGTTTAAGAACCTCTGCCCTACGCTATCTGCGCATGCGCAATCACAGTTTTAGAATCACCCGTTTCACTGTCGCACCCTGTATATAGGAAGATGACCTATGAGATAGAGTCCTAATATTAATAAGCCCTTTGCAGCCCCTTGTGACCTAACTTCCATGCGGATTTCCTATCAAATGATTCTTGGGATAAACTTTAGGAAGGAAACAACAAATCACCTCTTTTCACAATCTCTGAGGCTGCAATAACTTTAATTGTTGTAAATTGGTTGACAAATGTTTTTCTACTCAATTTCTTAGAAAATCTGCAAATAGTCAGGTAACTTTTTTCACAATTGTATTTATTGGAAATTTTTCGTAGTTTCGATTATTTTTTCAAGTTTTACTTAATTCACATTTTTAAAATTTTTATGAAAATAATCAAAGATATTTTATAAAGTGCCTATATAGAGATACAACACGAGGCCTAATATGAGATGTCTCAATGTTCCATAAAGACGGTGGGGAAATAAAATATTCTAAATTTCTATGCAATTTTTGTTCTGGAACTTAATTAATGAACATAATTGAGACATATTTTCTTTTTCAGAAATTTCGAATAAATTTTTTAAACAGAAGCTTTTGCATTTTTTTAAACAATTTATTTTAGGTTAATAATTCGCATGAATTAAACAATTTTGATTGAATAAAATTAGTTATTTCCAAATATATGTTTTTCAGAAGGCCTTTTAAATGTTGAACTAATATAAGACCGTCTCTTTTGGGAAAACTTAGTATCTAATATTAGGCCATCTGATGTCTGAACAAAAAAATCATGCTGATCACTAGTCATTGAGTCTAATCTAAAACATTAATTAATGTATAAAAATAATTTTTATTATATTATTCTAATTTAAATATAATTGATATAACACTTACTTTATAAATGTTGAAGGTCCTTGCTGTATAAACAGGTAACTCCACTTCCGATACACAATAAACGATCAGTTTATCATCATCCCAAGACATTTGTTCTCGAAGTTTCGGGTAATATGCATAACATTTTTCCTTAAATTTCAATAAAAAAATGTTCATGGTCTTAAGTAAGAAGAATTGAAGGAAATATATATAAATTGAAATGTTGTTTTACCCGATGGGACTCTTCTAGTTGAGTAACCATTGCGATTACAACAACACGATCATCATATACCATTTGCCAAAAATGCTGGCATGTTTCTTCTTTGGGCCCTTGGGTAGCTATATATTCCACACGGTTCGAATAACCCTGTCACAAAAGATGATTATTATTTTTTTATGAATATGTAATGTTAAAAAGAGTTATGAATCAAAAGTTGACCTGTGAAAATCACTATAAAGATAAATTAAGATTATTCGAAAACAAAATACTAAAAGAGATATATATCAATCAGAATTTAATGGACAAGAAATATAAATAGTTATTAAGAGAATTTTTATTAAAAGACCACATTATTTGTATAAAATTATTTATTAAATTAAAATAATTGTACAACGTTTCATAAATAGTTTTTAGAACTATGGTGTAGTTAATTATAAAACTATTATAAGTTGATTATGGCCTTCATTTCCATATTAATATTTTTGTTTATGTATAATATTTCAAAATAGATAACTAATGAAAATGTGTATATATTTATTCTGACCGTTAGTTTAAGCTACTGTTACACTTGATGCGAATTCTGACGGAAACAGATTTGACGAATTTCTAATTTTCAAAGCAAGGGATACAAAGGAATTTTGTGCGTTGATTAAATGCTGTATTTTAATAGGAAAAAATACTGTTGGAGCCAAACAGTGGCTTTATAAGCATTATGGGAACTCTGGACAAGTAAAATTAACTATTATTGGTTGGTATGCTCGAAAGGCGGTCGTTCTTTTGGTCGCCCAAAATCGGCAGTTGTTCCGGAAAACAAAAAATTTCCACAAAATAGTTTTAAAAGATAGTAAAATTAAGTTACGAGAGATAACAGATACTTTGAAAATATCAGAAAGTAGTCTGTTTACAATTTTTTAGAAAAATGCTGATTCAGAAACATGTTTAGAGGTGTTCAACCGAAATAAAAATAATTGTAATAATGGATGAAACAAGAATTCAGCACTAGACACCTGAACTAATATGCCACAAATGTACAAGTGATTATCGAAAGTGAGGTCTTTTAAATAAAGAGCATCGAAAAAAGCGTTGGAATGAATGTATCATCCTTAAAGAAGAGTATGTTGATAAATGAAGTGGAATTTCTAAAAAAATGAGTTTTTCTTAGTTAGACAGGAGACGTATCATTTTCTTTTCAAAATTAAAAATTGTAACATATAATAAATCGAATTCTGTTTCGAAACTTTTATAATATAACAAGAAGAAATACTCACACACACACACACACACAATATTATAACTTACCTTTATAAAGGAGGCATTAATATAATCCGACACCTCGGATGATTTAGTGCGTAATTTTACTCGATTATCATCAACTGAAAATAAAATATAGTTTTACTAATATTAATTTAGGTAATAAGAAGAAGATAATGTCATTTTTTGAATGCTCACAAGGTAGGATATTAATATATCGATTACGACGACGGTTTTCAGGTAAACGTCCAATTAAAAGGCGATCATCTCTTGAAATATCTTCCGTAAGGGAAGCAAGTAACTGAAATTCACTTGCTAATCGAGCAGGCGTCTCATTTAACTCGATACAATGCCGTAAAAAGCCTTTTATGGATAAAGGGCGCGGTTTCACGCTGGACATCACACGATCACGGGATCCTCTACTATAAAAAATAATTTCCATGGATAAATAGTTTAATAAATATATATTACTTATATTCCTTATTGCATAATTAGATTTATCTATATCATTATAAAATAGTATCTTCATAAAATTGAATTTATTAAATTTTTTAATAAATCTAAAGATTTTTAAATATATATTAAATATTTAATTAATGAAAGTTAAAAAATAATTTTTAATTTTATTTATCTAGAAATATTTAAAATCACTTAACGTACAATTTTCTAAATATGTTTTTTGTCATTTTATAGAATGAAAACATTTTCACTTAGATTTCATATACTTCAAGTGATCGAGAAGAAGACCTTTAAAAAAATAATTTATTATTTTTTTATTAAATAAAATAAAAAGTAAATTTTAAATTGTGAGTTGATTTTCACTCACTTTAATTAAATAATTCTATAAAAACCAAATAAAAAGGTTTAAAATTTTCTAAATTTTCAGTAAATTTTTTATAAATTTATTTTAAAAAATTTGATTTTATAAATTTCTTTTTCTCTCTGGTCACAAATACCACAAAGCTACGACCAGATACCTAGAAGTGGTATGAACAATTCAATAGTATAACTTCTGAAGCTGACGTAACTCTCAAAAAATGATCATTAAGTTTAAATAAAAATTTATCTTGAAACATAAAACCGTATGTTTTTAATAACTTTTCTTTAGCCTTTTTAATTTTATTATTAATTTTCATTTACATTTATAGATTGAAAATGGTTAATAAAAAAGTTTTCAGGTTGAATTTCAACGAGAGCTATCAGTCCAATCTTAAAATATAATTATAGTATCATTATTTATTTTAATATAGGAATATAATTTAGCAATTTTTGAGTAATTTCAACCTAGAAAACAAATAATCAAACTATTTATCTATATAGAATATTTATTTATTTTTTCCTACAAATAATATAAGATTATTTTTCACAATTATAAACAAACGTAAAGATATTTTTAGGAAGACCTACAAAAAAGCAACTTTTGGCGATGTTTAAATATTATCGTTATAATCAGGGCCGTTCCGACCCGAGGGTGCAGAGGGTGCGGGGCGCCCTGGCGGCAAGCCTAGGGGGGCGGCGCGAGCCGCCTTAAAAGTACTTATTCATTTTATGTTTTTTTATTGTTTTTTCAATTTTTTCAATATGTTTCTAAAATAAAAAAGTTAAAATGTTTTTACTTTCGACTTTTTTTAATGGTTCTAAAAAAAACTAAATTAACTTAAATTTACTTTATCTTTTTTATTTGTATATTTTTAACAACTTTTGGGGGAAGGGGATGGGTTAGGGAAGGGGCGGCAAAATTATTCTCGCACCCGGGCTAGGAACGGCCCTGGTTATAATAAATCCTTGTTAACTTAAAAATTCAGTTCCAAACTAATATTAAAAAATATATTTTCTTATTCGACTAATACAAGACTTTATTAAATGCTTACAATGATCTAATAGAAATAAACAAATTGAAATATATCCTTACCAATTAAGTTTATCATTGCGAAAAGCATACGCAAGGAGAATTAAAAGTCCTAAGGAGAGAACTGAAGCAATGGCTACAGCCACCATATATAATTCATCTATAAAAATATATATATATTTTTAAACCATTAAAATCACCTAAAATTCTTTTAGATTAAAAGATTTTTTAAAATAAAAATTCAACAATAAATATAACTATTTTTATAAAATAAGATATAAACAATCATACCATTTTATTTTATTAATATGTTTTTGATTAACTTAAATTATAGCCATAATATATTAAAATGTAATATGCAAAAAACATATACATTGAGGTTATGTTATTTTGGAACCATCATAAATCTTTAGTAAACAGTTTAATTTTGTCCAAATAAATATAGAAATTTGTTTTGAAATTATAATAAATATACAAATTGAATAATGATTTGTTTATACAAAAAAAGTATTATATTTTTATAAAATAAAAATTAGATATTATATATAAGTAATCAATAATTTTTAGGAAGAAATTTAATTTTAATTTTATTTTGTTAATTATATAACCTCAATTTTTTATTTTGGCATTCATGCATTATTTTCTATTGCATATCCATATTTTTATTTGAAGTTATTTTACACTATTTATTTTTATAATGTGTAATAACTTCCTAAATATTATGTACTTATATTGAATGAATAAATATATATAAAATATAATATTGGTGATTACCTTTGGGAATCGCTTTTTCTCCATTTTTATTTGAATTTATATGTGAAATTTGAGAGATATTGATATTAATATTTTTAAAATACTTTTGTTCATTTTCTAAGGATTTTTCTACTGGTAATGTAGTCTCTGTGAATAATTCAGTTGTGATTAATTCATTAAATGTTGAATCAAACATTTCAGGAGATATAGTTGTAGTTGTAGTTTCATTTTTATTTCCTGTTGAAATTTCTATCTCAAATCTTGTAATATTACTTTGATTCAATTTGGTTGAATTTTGTGTAAAATGATCTAAATTGGTTGTTGTTGTGTTTTTAGTTATAGTTTCTGTTGAAATTTCAATACTAATATCTGTGATATTATTCTGATCCACTTCTGTTGTATTTTGTGCAAAAGGATCTAAGTTATTTGTTGTTGTAATTAATGTAGTATAATCACGGTAATTTCTATCTTCATCTTCACCAATTAATGTTGGATTGGTTGTATATGATGAAAAATATATAGTTTGGGTTGTATCTGTGTAAAGAATTTCTGATTCTGTCTCTTGTTCCGTTTCAGTATAAATCGTATTATTATCCAGGTCAATGTTGTTATAGGCTTCATCCGTGTAATCAAACAATGTTGTTGAAGTAATTGTTTCAATGGTAGAACTATTGCTATTTTCAGGAAGATTTTCACTTTCTGTTGATAGAGAACCAGAATTCGTTGTTATTGGTGATAATGTGGTTTCGTTTAAAATTAAATTTTCTGTAAAGTCATCTTCCATTTTGGATTCATTTGGAATTTTATTTTTATTTGTAATATTTAATCCAATTGAAGTTTTCGTCACTATTTCAGAAGAACTTGTATTGTTTAAATCATTGAAAAAGTTATCATCAATTGTGCTTGTTGAGTTGTTTTGATCAATTTGTGATTTGTCTGATGATTGTACAAAATTATAATGATTAGATTGTTCTTTCTTCTTATCAAAACTTGTATTAACTGTAGGACTAGAATCTGAAGTTTCTAATTTCAATATTAATTTAGAATTATTGATGTTGATATTTGTCAAGGATCCAGTAGAATGTATAACATTTGTAGATTTGGTTGAATTTTCTACATTTTGACTAACAACCGATAAATGAGAAATTAAATTAAACGAATTGATTAATAATACAATAAGAAAAAAATGTATTAAATCTTTTATCATGATGACATCACAAATGTTCTAAACAATCCATGTCTGTAACAAAATAAGATAATCAATTAATTTCATTCTCATATTCTTATAAATTAAAGATTTTATTTATACTAATAGATAATTTATTTTAAAATTAAAATATTTAATTATTTTTATAGCAAAGAGAATGGTAGTACTCTATCAAAGCGTTTAAGTTTAATTCTTATTTTTTTTAAATGCTTAAAATTTAATTTAATCTAAGTCTTTGCTAGATCCATTGTTATGTTACTTAATTTCTAAAAAAATATATTTTAAGTAAATGTTTTTTGTAGATTGGTATTGTTTGAATTAAAGTGACTTTACGGAGAATTAAAAAAAATTGTATATTTTATTTATCTAATTGAAGTATTATTCAAGAATCGTTGAATAAAATAAATAATTTATTTTTTCTGTCATATTATCTTTTACTATCTCGACAGAGATAGTATTGCGATCATGAAAATTTTCGAGATTTTGATGTTTTATACGTTTTGAAGGTCCCTTAGTCATTTTCACTAAGGTTGAGAAAAATGTATGTGTGTGTGTGTATGTGTGTATGTAGACAAGATTAGGCAAACACAGTTTGATCTAGAACAGGGATGTCCAACTTGCAGCCCACTCAAAGTTTTGATGCGGCCCACTATCGACTAAGTTTTGAGACATTCACTAGCTAGGCTTAACATATTCTGGTAATTTTGTGGCCCATTAAATTAAAAGGTTGGACATCCCTGATCTAGAATAATGAAATTTGGTACATGGACATTATTCAAAATTTATAGTTTTATATCAACTTTTGAGAAATGTAGCTCAACCTACAACTTTTTGATTTGTTTTCCTCTAAAGTGACCGTAAAAATAAATATAGATGTTTGATAGTTTTCCACATGATTAAAGATTGTATAAAACTTTTATATATAGAATTTCAGCTTGATTGAATTGCTGAATGTACCGGAATTAATTTTTTAACACTGCAAAACACGCGCCAGCACGTGTGGTTTTATTAATAAAATTTAAATTTTTAAATGCATTATATATATATCTGTTAATTTCTTTCATTATTTTTTTTAAGTATCATTCATTTGATCACTCTTCCAAAATATATATATATATAAGAATTAAATATTTCATGAAAATCAATCAAAAGGTTATAAAAACAAGCTCAGGAATTTTATCTAATATAAATTTAAAAAAAAAATTAGTTTGATCCATTTTGAATGTGTTTTGTTTTTTAAAAATTAAAATTTCACAATTTTTTAAAAAATTATGCAAAATTTTAAGAACAAATAATCAAAATCAAAAATATAAATAATAATATTTCAGAAGTAAATATATTTTTATTAAATTAACAAATTTGGTCAACATTTTTAAAAATATCTTATCAAATTTGTCATGTGTATATTTAGTATTATATAAATATAATCACACACGACATTTCCGCTTTTGAAATTGCCATATCTTTTATAATATCCCTATAAAATATATATGAATGTCCTAATTGAATAAACGATATATATATATAATTTATTCATTTTGATGTATAATATGGATATTCATTCTATTATTTTTATAAAAAGTTTTGTTTCTTGATTAAAAAAGAAAAAGAAGGATTCATATCTACTGGGATGTATGAAATTTATTAGTAAAATAAATAACTATATTTTCTAATGCAATAAAAATATAGACAGTTGATAATAAAACGCAAATAAGATAAACTAACCATAAGACGGGGATTGAAAGAGTTGCATTTCCAATATGAACAGAACGTGATTGGATTATATTTAATTTGTATATATAAATACATATAATTATTATACTTTTAGTATTTTATTATGCTGTTAGCATTAGGATTTTTGTTAATATACAATTTATCTAATTTATTAATCAGAGCAAACATTAAAGGTATAGATATACTATAATATATATTAAATATTGATTGATTTCATATTTCATAGTTAATAATATCATTATAAATGGTTTAAACTCATTTACTAGAAAAATATGTAGACTAGCAATAAATAGCTGAATTTAAATTTATATTTCTCGGGATGTGTGCATTAGATTATCGAATTTTTTTTTTGTTATGTTGTTACACATATGTTTCTCATATGTTGACATTATCAGCCATTTTGGATTAGTAGTTTGTTTTTGGCGCCTGAAAAAGTTAGTTTTTTTGTGTTCTTCGATTTTTTGGCCAAAAACAACATCCTAATCATGCCTCAACAACCGTATTCACCAGATTTGGCTCCCTGCGACTTTTCCCTATTCCCAAAATGAAGGGACCAATGAAAGGAAAGCGTTTTGCCACAATTGATGAGATAAAATCTGAATCGAAGAACGAGCTGATGGCCATACCGAAAAGCACATTTCAGAAGTGCGTCGACGATTGGAAGAAGCGCTGGCCTAAGTGTAGGGAAATTACTTTGAAGGGGACAAAATGAATATTGATGAATAATTAAAAATTTTCTTTTGAACAAAGTACAAGTACTGTCATCGAATAAATTTATATTAGGAAATCATACTTTTAAAAAACCAATTATTTAAAAAAAATTAAATCTCAAGAAGAGTTCGAAATTTTATAACTAAATTAAAATTTAAAATGAAGAAATTAATAATAAAGCTTTTATATAACTTTTGCTCTAATTTAGAGTTTCATAAATCGTTGATCACAACGATTGTAACTCGAGTTTCCAATAATTATAGATTTAAAATTAAAAACACTTAAAACTTAAACAAATTATTCCCTACTGAAAAAATATTATAATGATTTAGGATAACATTATATTTGTTGTAAATCATGAATGAACATTAAAATTAAGAATTGACTTTCCTTTTTTTTAAATTTTTAATTTAAAAAATTGGTATTGAATTAAAATAAATAATTAAAATAAATATTATTTTACACAAAAAATCAATAAAGATTATTCTAGTATTTGTACGAACTAATCTCAATATAATAGTTTATTATAAAAAAAAAATATCGAAGAAGAAATCTAAACCAAAAAAAAAAAATAGTTCTTTAAAATTAAATTTGAACAATTCTAGGTATTTTAAATATTGAAACATAAACAAGATCTTACCGATAGCCTTAAAGAATTCTGATGAATTGGTATTTGAATGCTAAATTGAGTTTTAATTCGTTTCGAACTGTTTTAAAATGAACTGATGTTTATAAAATGAAAAAGTTGTCGTGCCTGTTCTATCTAATTATAATTTCAATTTGTATTAGTTGTTAATTCTCTTGTCATTTTATTTTATCTTAAAAGAATTTTGATAAGTTTTTTTATCTTGATTAAAGTTAATTTAATAAATAAGAAAAAATAATTTATTGAACTTTGAAGGAAAAGAATCGAAAAAGAAATATCAAACATTAAACTTGGTTTATTATTAAACTGAAAAATCAATTTAAATCTCATGATTAATAAATAAATATATATGTATAGGGAAAGGCTGCTAATGAAATTTGTAATTAAATCCATGGATAAATTAAATATACATATAATATTTGTTAATGTAACAACATTATAATTTATTTTCACTATACTAGAGACAGAAGTAATAAATATTCATGACGTATTTGAAAAATAAAAACCCGAAATCGACTTCTTTAAGGCAATTGGTTTCCTAAATTGGGTCGTGCCCCCTCCCCCTTCCCAAGAGACAAATGAGAACTGAAGGCCTGACTTAGTCGTTACAATATGAATTTATAATTAATAGGTTATTATTAATTTATTATTTAATTAAATTGTGAGTTAATTACCATTATAATTTAATTTTGAATTAATTATTGATTTAATTATTACACTTTAATTATTATTAATCTAAATAATTCTCATTGATTTTTATTCAATTGTTTCTTTTTAATTTGTTTGTTAAAAAACTTGGTAGTTGTGAAATGGCGCGCAGATACAGTGGCTCATTTAAGGCAACTATGACATCGCTCAAAAAGAGCCAGTCTCAGTTAACGAAAAGTAAATTTATATGTGAATATGACATCCACTATAATGTCTGGTCAGTCACCTTCCCTTAAATATATTGAACATATCGGCAGCAACTACTCTCAACTAAACGAATTATTTTATAACGTCAGTAAAGCTCAACTATTTGTAAAATATATTTAATTTATTAATTTCAAATAAATGCGAAGACTGGATAAAATGATAATAGATTCCAAAAGTCGAAAAATCAAAAAAATAAATAATGGCTTTTTCAGCCTATTTTAAAATTATCTTTTTCTTTTTTATATTACAGGTGGTGGCAAAAAAATCAGGGTAATTTTTTTGTATTAAAATTTTATTTTACTCAAAATATGCTTTTATTCTGGTACGAGTTGCAACAATACAATTTCCACTTTCTAAAATTGTTAGGGACTCTTTTAAACATAGAGGCCCAAATTCATATCTGAGCTGTAGTGAAAACAATATTATTTCTATCATCACAAAACCACCTAGTTGTACAATCAATTTTGTACTAATTTAGTTGAATAAGAAGCTATTAGCGTTCAGCAAGAACATTTTCATAATTTATTGATTCAGTTAATGCTCAGGTTTTGCTTTCAACAGTGTGATTGTTATAGATGTTTAGAGAATTCTTATCCAGTAAACAAATATCTATGTATACCATAAACTTGTTTTCATCAGAATATTCACTTATAATATTTAATTATTTGAGGGTGCATCGACATTTTGGCATTTGAATTAAGTCTTAATATAATTCAATAAAATAACAATATATATATATATATATATATGATATACAAAAAAAAATAAGAGAATTGTTAAATGATTATAATCAAAAGTCAATATATATATAATAGATAATTTTGGGAAATGTAAAACCACTAACCCTTAAATGATAGAGAAGAGCCTTTTTAAATTTTCAATTCTTAAAAATATTAAATATAATATATATTAAAATAAAAAAATAAAATAAAATAAAAAAAAACGATCATATCTTTTTACAATAATTATTGTAATTTCAAATATTTAAGATTTTATGATAAAAATTAAAAAAACATCAATATCCTTATTCTTATTATTTTTTTAAAAACAGTTTTATTCATTTTAATAGATTATTAATACTTAAAAATATTCGCATGAAAATTATTTTGTTTATGAAATTGAAATTATATTTATTTTGATTATTCGTAATTATCAAATTAAAAAAAATGATTAATTAAAAAAAATATTGATCCAAAAAGATTGGGATAAAACAAAATAAATGAATTAATAATCTATCTTCTTTTTATTAATATCAATATACAAACAGAGATTATAAAAATTATATTTATATTAATGAATTAATAAGAAAAGCTTACCTGATGTTTATTTTTTAAATTAACAATGAATTAAAATTGTAAATTAACAAATAGAAAAGCATATTGGAAAAGGAAATTATAAAAAATAAAAAAACTTATTTGCTGTAATATGATACAAACAATGATAACTGGATACTGAGCTCAGTGATGGATTTGTGCTTAGACAAGGACCCCCCTCCTTTCAGACCCAGAATTGATAAGAAATTATATGGAGTGGGAGAATTTCTTCTTTCCTTCTCCGTCTTTCTCCCCCTCCCTGAATTTCAGGATGTTATGAGTCATTTATAGATATATATCAATAGAAAATTATAAGAAAAAAATTTATAATTAATATATATACCTGAAGTTTGATAGATTTATAATTAATTTAATAAAATTTATCTAAAATTATTTATCTAAGTGTGTTTAAGGAATTCTAGGAATCTTCGACACGTCTATAAAAATGTAAAAAAAATAAAAATATCAAAAAATTCAAAATATGAATTTATTTTTTTCTAAAATAATAATTTAAAATTAATTTGAAAAATTTACCTTTAGAATATACTTAGAACTTACTTTTTTAACTGAATTTAAATATACTAATAGTATGATAACATTTTCTATAATTGTGGGGATAATATTACCTTTGTTATCTTAATTTACCTTAAGATAGTGTCGATGGAATATATTTTTTTATTAATACCTTTAAAGTTTAATTTAAACATTTACAGAAATCTAACAAAGAATATTTTACTCTGAAAAAATTTTTGAAAATTCCATTTAAAGACCTCGACACAAAATATATATGTAGATGACCTCCTTTTCACCTAAAAATTTATAATTGGAATAAATTGGAAAAAAATTATTTAAATTATTTAATGCAATATAAAATAATTTCTCATTGAATTTATGAATGATTATTTATTTGTAAAATAAAACTAAGAAAAAATGTTTGAAATAGATTTTAATATGAATATTTAAATTTTCCATTTTCTTAAATGTATATACATATATATATATATATATATATATGTATTTATTAAATATATATATATATACAAAACACAACAAGAATAACGATTTTTTTTTTATATATCAAGATCACAGAGAGAATATTAAATGTATATATATATAAATCATATTTTAAAAACTCAAATAAAAACATGCATATTTATATATGCATATTTTATGTACATATGTATATAAATAAAACAATTTTTCCCAAATTTTTAAAAAATACATACTTTTTCTTAAGTATTAATTATATAAGCATTTTGCCAGAGAAAATAAATTAAGAATATGACTAGTCAGTAAGTTTTCTTTTCATATAAAAATATTTTAAGTATAAAGAGAGATCGTTAGATGTGTAAAAATAGTGGTAAATATATGTATTTTTAATTAAGCTTTTTTAAGATTCTTAAGTAAAAATATTCTATTTATTAGTTTACTACAGTTTATTATTAAGTATTTACTTATTTTGATTTATTAAATAGGTAAATAGTTTCTATATATTATTAAAAATAGAAGTGTTATTTTAATTTTTATTGATTTTTATCTACAAAATTCTCATATGAATGTATCAGCTTTGTTAAAAATATTTCTGTTCATTAAAAATTTCCGAATAAAATATAGTAGTAATATTCTCTATTTCGGCAAAATGAATTAAGAAATAATATTAAGGGAAACATTTTAATGACTAGAGAATATTTCAAAAAATACAATATTTTAAAAGCGAATACCGAATAAATCATGAAAAATAAATGGATTTCTTTATATTGCATTTTTGTACTTAATTTTATTTAAAAAAATGTTTAGTCCACCATAGATTAATAATATATGTGAAAAAGGGAAATTTTTAATATTTAAATTTATTATTATTATTAATACATTTTATTATTATGTTGTTATTAATATTATTTTATTATTAATATTATTATTATTATTATCTAAATAAGAAATATGAAAATATATATACATTGATAAAAAAGTACATTAAAAAATAATTTCAAATACAAACAATTTTAAATTAATCTGAATGTATTAAATTGATAATAATTATTAATAATATACATATCTGGGACATTATATTATGATTTGGAAACTAAATAATGAGTTAAGTAGAATTG
This sequence comes from Labia minor, assembly GCA_963082975.1. Classification (NCBI taxonomy): domain Eukaryota; kingdom Metazoa; phylum Arthropoda; class Insecta; order Dermaptera; family Spongiphoridae; genus Labia; species Labia minor. The sequence goes on along the minus strand of OY720344.1, from coordinate 17,060,900 downwards.
AATTTATAAATAATGAAAATCCTGGCAAAATGCTAGAAAGGAATATTATATTGGATTTTTTAAAACGAAAATAAAAACAAAAATCTAACAAAATATCTCACATTATCTTCTATATTTATCATTAATTTATTAATTAATTTTATTTTAATTAATATGCAGTCACATGGTTACTTCAATATTGTCTTTCCTTTTGAAGAAATTGAAAAGTTTATGAAATAAATAACAACTTTAATTTATTTTTCTTCCTATTTAAGTGTATTTCTTTTTTTTTATTCATAGGTTCTCGGATAAACAAATGAAAGAAAGTTTTAATCACGGAACATCTGGAAGGTCATCGTCAGCGTCTAGTTTTGTTCCGCCACTGCATACACGACATTTACAACAAACAATACAAGGCGCAGCTAGTAGAAGTAAAGGAGAGGCCACAAGTAGTAGAATTCCAAAACCAGCAAAAATTCCAATCACTTGTGTCCGATGCCAGATGACAGAAGCTCGTGAATGACCAAGTTTATTCTTGCATGGGCCTTTGTCATAATGTCGAAGTAAAAAGTCATCCTATTAAAAAGAAAACATATTTGTAAATATTTTTAGTATCAAATCACAAAACGATACAATTCTTTATGTTATATAGTTTATAATATATATATACATATATACAATTTAGAAATTTTATAAACTATATTTTCAAGAGCATTTGACAAAAATAAGAAAAGTAAATTAAATACGGATGTTCAGCATTGAAAGGGATGCCAAAGAAGAGATGAATATTTTAAAATTAGGAAAACAAAAACAAAATATTACATTATAGTTCTAAGAATTTATTTAATTAATTATAATAATTTCTTCTCTCTATCTTTTAATATTTCTTTGATTAATATGAAGGATATAAAATACAGAAATTAAAATTAGGAACACATAAAGCTTATATTAACCAAGTTCATTAAAAAACTTGATTACTGATAAAACTATTTGTTAGTTGCCGTACTATATTATATGAATGGGAGGAGAATGGATTCAAGATATTTGGAAATAGGATGATTGATAGAATTTATGGGCCCAAAAAAGATGAAATAACAAGAGAACGAGGAATTATATATGGAGATTAAAATAAATCATAAGATCGAGGTTACGTGGTTTGAATGGATGAAGAAAAACTATTGAGAAGTTTTTTTTATTAATTTAAGTTTGTAAACTAATTGGAAAACGACTGATAAGAAGAACAAGGACCCAATAGCATGACAATTTAAAGGAAGATTTGATAGAAAAAAAATTAATTTTAACTTACATCAAGTGACGCAAGGCAATACCAGCAGAAGACATGTTTACAACGTTTACACATCATTTGAGCGCATCCCTCATCTTTCTCAATTGGAACATTGCACATAGGACAGCATTTAATAAGATCGGAATCAAATGGAATACCGTGAGGCGAAGAAGGCCCGCCTCTGTCAGTGCCATTTGGACGGCGATTAGCTTGATCCTCACAAGAAAGGCCAGCATGCCAGCTGCCTCGGCAATTTGAGCAGAAATCTGATGAACATGTAGGACAATGCACAGCTTGTGGTATACATCCACCAGAAGAGCAGACAGTGCAAACAGTTTCACAACCCGCTCTAGGACACCAAGTTCTACTAGCGTCTAAATCCACTTCTGCAAAGAAATTGAATTTATTTTTTTAAAAGAATAATCTTCTCTAAATGATAAATCGAGAAAATAGTGACTATTTTTTAGTTGTGGTGTTAGTTCCTATCCTTAGTGAGTCTAAACAAGGATTCATTTAAACTTAAAACTTAAATTATTATTTTTTACTTTTGCTTCTATAAAAAACCTTTGTAATTATTTATCTAATATTTTAATATTGGTTATAATATCTAATATCTTTAATAAAATTTAAATTTAGACATCAATTTATAAAAGAATAATATAATTGTATAATAATTTATTTTTTAAAAAGATCAAAATAAAATAAAATTCTTGTGAAATGCTTCTGAATAGGGTAATCATGATACTATTGTAATAATTCTCTCAATTATCTATGTGAAATACATTTATTATAAAATTATTTTGAGTTGTTGATGTTATTCTAAATAAATGAAATGAAGATTAATTTATTAAAAATAATAATAATATAATGAAAAATTAGATAATTTACCTCTATTTAGACGAAATCGATGATATTTATCCATCATTTCTGAAGAGACTAGTTGGGCAACTTCCTGTAAGGTAATTACACCTTCATTTTCACACTGAGCATCGGGGCATGAAATATCATAAGCACCTTCGTTGATTTCAAATTCGACGTAAGCTTTCATACACTATAACGGATGAAAAATATTAAATAAATTCAATTGAACTAATGAAAGAAAAAATAAATATAAATTTTAAAAATTTGATGATAATAATAATTATATTAGATAAAATTAATTAATCATTTATAAAATTCAATAAATAATATAATAGTCATATCCGATGGTTAAAGTTAAAAATAAATTTGAAAGATATTTTTTGATTAAAAAAAAAAGATTATAATTTCTATACCTCTTTACAAAAGCGACAACTGCATCGAAGTATTTCAACGGAATCCGGCATGGGCACTTCAGAGAGGCACAATTTGCATAATATTGTTGGAGGGAGAGATGAGGTGAGAGACCCTGCAAGTGCAGTTGAAGATCCAGAGGGAACAAAAGTACCGCTAGTTGTATTTAATGAATATCTTGAAGAACTTCCAGCCATAGATAAAAGAGATGAGCATCGAGAACAGACCCTACTTGGAGGGAGATCAGTGGGGGGTGGAACTCGTAATCGATTTACTGGTCGCAACGGCTGTAAAAAAAAAACCAAATAAACGAAATTAATATTATAATAATCAATATAAAAAACATATTTAAATTAATATGAGTTTTTGAATTTATAATTTAAATCAATATCAATATTGAAATTAGAGAAATAAAATAAAATAAAAATTATAAGATATAATGCGGTTATTGTAAAAATTAAATAAAATAGAAAGTATTACATTCTAAAAATATTAGAAAAAAACTAAAGTTGTGGTAAACTTTTATTATATAAAAAATATGATTAATGGTACAGAAATGTTTTAAACACTAAAATTCAATTAATAGAAATCAATTTTTCTTTTTGTTTTAATGGGTTATATTATAAATATTTTTCGATTAATATTTGTAATTATAAAGAGATTTGCATCATGTTGAAAAACAGTTCCAATTTGTTAATTTTATATGAAATTTATAGTCTTATATTCAATTAATTATGAAAAATATACAGTAATAATAAATAATACCTGTTGATTGAGCATGAGATTGCTTAGTGTGACGACAGTCTCACATTTTCTCAACTCGCCGGGTTCAGCAGGACTGACCGAAATGGCAGGTACTCGGGGTAGGCTAGAACAAGAGGGTCCTTTGGCGCGAAGAAGTGGCAGGGGTGCTTCAGAATCACTTCCAGCTGAACCTTCAAGACTATCACGGCGACGTTTTAAGAATACGCCTGTAGCTTGGGAAGGTCCAGCCAAAGGTGAGCCATCAGAGCAGCTGGACCTAAAAAAATTATGAGATAATTAAATACAAAATAATATTATATAAAAAAATTAATCAAAATTTGGAAATATATTAATAAATGATCATTTATTTAGTCTAAATAAAATTTAATATTTTTTTTATTTATTTATAAATTTAATGAAATCAATCAATTATCTAGAACATAAAAACATAAACATAAATTATAAATATTAAAAAATTAATTTCTCCAATTTTGCCTTCATTTTGTTGTTATATGCTCAGAGAAATGATTTTGACTGAATAATATTTGTAAACAAATTGTAAACAAATAAAATTATTAAATGTATTAATTATATTAAAATCATTATATTAAGTAGATTTAATAATTTAAGAAGCACTTAAATTCAAATAAAAAAAAATAAATGTAAATATTATTTAAATATCTCATGAGCGGAGATAACGAAAAAAAATTTAATACTTATTTTTAATATAACACATTTAATAATATGTATATTAAATAATTTAATAAAATTTCACAAGAATGAAGAATGAACATTTTACTGTTTTGTTTTTTTCCAAATTATGACTAAGTATTATTAATAATATTTTTGGATAATGACCTCTGGAGTAGAGGGGCGGTGGCCCCAGCAGCTTGCGAGGTGGATGCTGCCGTATTCGTGGAAACTGGTCCCATGGCAGCCCGGCGACTTGCCATTAACGACTTTAAACTTGGCATGGCTACAGTACCGTAGCTGGGCGACGGGGATGTCGATGTTGTCGAGGACGAGGACAGTTCGCCGCCGCCCACTCGGCGCAGAAAAAGAAGGAGCGAATGCTCCTCACCTATAAAAATTATAAGATTATTTATCTATAAATCTAAAATAAAATTTTTAAACATTATTTAAATAATTCTCTCCTGTTTATTTTATTATTAGTAGTATATATATTGACATTAGATGTAAAAAAAAAGATTTAAATATTAGAAAAATCAGGAATGTATATGTACAAATTATTTGAAATACTTATGATACATATTATAATAATTATATTGAGGTTCTGTTGAACATCGGAAACGTCTTGCATCTCATGGATCTGTATAAGTATTGAAATTGATAATGAATGAATGAAGCGGGGAGAAGCAGGATCTCAATAAAAATGTGTAAATAAGTGTTGAAAAATTGAATTTATTTATTTTTTTAACCCCTCAAACCGGGAATTAAATTTTCCTATGCCAGCGCTCTGGCGGGAATTAAATGAGCGAAAAATGTTCTTTCTTGCACTCGTACATAAAATAATTAATATCTCATAAACTACTCAACATAAATTTGTGAAATTTTCAAGAGATGTCAAGGGAAGTTGTTTCTTTGTATATAAAAAAATTAATCAGCTTAGCTAGAAATTGAGTTTTGAAGACTCTCGAAAAAACAAAGTTTTTTCTTCTTTGAAAAAATATGTGTTTGAAAAAAAACAATAAAAAAAGTAGAAAAAAGAGAAAGTGTAATTATTGCAGTTATAAAAAGTGCAAAAATTTTCAAAATTGATCGAGATATGGCAGAGAAATAAACGCTGGAAGCCGGCGTGTACGGACTCGGGGTCCCGCCGTTACGATAGATTTTGTCGCTCGAGTACGTATTCGGGTTCCCGGCATGAGGGGTTAAATTATTTCATTGTGATGAGTGGGAATGGTGTGAATACCATCATAAGTTTTTTATTGTTACTGTGTTTTTCTTTTCTCTCTCTTTTTTTTTTAATTTTGTTTGATTATGTTGATTTCTTTTTTGTTTTGGACCCTTTTATTTGTATTTTTTTTCCTATTTTGTTGTTTTTTTGTTTTTTTTTTCAAGATTGTATGTTTAATTTTGTTTTGGAACCGCAAAAAGGGTATATAGAAATAATATATAATTTGTATAAAGATTTCTTCAATAAATAAATATCGAGATGATAAATTAAATATATAAAGTTTCAGGTTGAAATAAGGGTAAATCAAATAAAAAATGAAGATTAAAAGATTTTGAAAATTAAAGGCAAATATAGTATAATTTTCTTCATATTCATCTAAATACTTTTTGAGTTCATATAAAGGACAATATTAGAGCAATATATCCAGAATATGTTCAAATGTAATCTAGTTCAATTCTTCCATATTTGAAAAGTAGCAGTCCTCACATTTTTTTTCATTTTTTAATTTTTAGTTTAGGCTTAAGCTCTTTGTCTTTGTAGCCAGGTTTTCACTGATTAAATCACAAGTTACAAGTTAAAATAATTTAGATTTATTTGAATTTATCTGAAATATATTTCAAATTACATTTATTAAACACAAAAAGAAATGAAAACTTAAAAAGAAAATATTAAAAAAAAATGTCTCATGAGTTATTGAACACAAATCTACTTTCTTCACGGACAACACTCTCTTCGCATCCTTCCTCTCACCTCTATGTCCGAGCTCGGTCTGTCTAACCAGCAGAAGGTAAACGCTAGCCACCTTTATTAGATCAAGGGTCATTTCTCGCCAGCAAACGCTTCATGACGCCTAAGTAAAACTCTCCGGGTGGAACAAATTCTTTGTGGATAATTCCTTTTGAATCGTAAAAATCCGGTTCTGGGACGGTCTACCCGATTTGAATCGCCCGAACCACTCGTAAGCTTGCGTACGGGATAGACAATCATCTCCATATGCATTTTGTAGCATTTGATGCGTTTCAGTAAAAGTTTTACCAAGTTTAACATAAAAATCAATTGCAGCTCTTTGTTTGAAACTCATTTTCCGACCGGTGTACAAAACACACTGACATTTGAAACGCAATAACTTTTGTTGTATGCATCCAAATGTCATGAAATTTATACAATAATACAACTGATGGCATTAGTGGTACTATTTTTTTAAAAGTTCGGTTTCTTTTGGAATGGAGGGTGTATTACATCTTAATAGATAAGATGTGGATTGTACTAGCAACATTTTTATTTATATTTTGCAATGCTTAGGCCAGTATTTTCCAACCTGTGGGACGCACCTCCCTTGGGTGCGCGAGACTTGTAAGGGGGGAGGGGGGGGGGGGAGAATGTATTAGAACCAATTTTTTTCTAAAATCTATAATAATCTATAATATGTTTTTGATTAATTGAGTGTGTGTGGAGTGTAATGTGTATGTGTTATTTTGTAGCCCATTAAATAAATTACTATATTATGTGAGTATTTATGAAATTAGATTATTTAAAAAAATAAGGGAGGCGCAAGAATTTTTTTTTAAAAAAAGGGGGGGCGCCGGTACAGAAAGGTTGGAAACCACTGGCTTAGGCAAAAATCAATGAGCTCATTTTTCTTAGTTCTAGTCCTGAATTCTTTTGGCCAGGTATATTTTCCATCGATTCATAAGAAAGAAATTTTATATTGAAACGTTAGTGCACATGTTGCTCCGGAGTCGAAAGTGATAAAGTGTTGGTTGAGAGTGACCAGCTCTCTACACTCTCGATTACTCTACAAGCGCGAACTTAGTCCTACAAAATATAATTCCCATCCATATTTTTTTGATTATAATTATATTTATGTAAGATATATATTAATTTTTATGAATAATATTAATAAATAGTTCTGAAATATCAAATGAAATTTAATCTTCTTTCTTATATATACATATATTGATATTGCCTTTTATTGGATGGTTCAAAAATAATTTCATATTAATTGTATTTTAGTTACGAAAAATTATAATTTTCAAAAATAAAATAAAAAAAAATGTTATCAACCTTATTAGAAACTTTTTAATGGAATCAATTCAAAATATATAGAAAAATAGATGAAATTCATTATTAATCTCAATATCATTTACTCTATTTATTTCAATGATAATATTTTTCCTATAAAGAAAAGAGCCTTGGATGATAGGAGGTGATGAAAGTTGGCAATTACAAAAGAAAGAAACCTGACATTAATGTTTAAAATAAATAAAATAACTATTTCAGCTGAATATGTATAATAAAAAATTTAAATATAATTTATTGTCTAAAAAAACAAGATAAAGATAAATTATTGAATGAAATATATTCCTTTATACAGAAATTTTTTTAACAAGTATTATTAAGAAAATATTTTATATTTTAATCTTTATAATTTTTCTCATTTTAACATTTTATTTATGCAAAAAGGGTCAAATGAATATATTTATTCCATGTTTTCAAGGACAAAGAAATACAAATATAAAAGTTGAACAGATTTTGATTAATTTACACTTAGTGTCTAATGAGCAGCGAATTTATAATATGATATTGATAATAATCAAACCAATTCATTGTCTTATAAATGATTTGATTATAGTATTATGTTTTTGATCATTATATATATATATAGTATATATAATATACACGTGGTTTGTTCAAAAGAAAAGGTGAATTTTGTTTTATTTCGAAAAGTATTTATTTATTCATTAATATCCATTTTGTCCCCTTCAAAGTAATTCCTCTCAGATATAATGCACTTATGCCAGCGCTTCTTCCAATCGTCGAAACACTTCTGAAATGCGCTTCTCGGTATGGGCATCAGCTCTCCGATTCCGACTTTATCTAATAAATTGTGGTAAAACCCTTTCCTTTCATTGGTATCTTCAGTTTTGGGAATAGAAAAAAATCGCAGGGAGCCAAATCTGGTGAATACGGTGGTTGACGCATGATTACGGTGTTGTTTTTGGCCACAAAATTACGAACAATCAATGATGTGTGAGCTTCACGCAAACGTTGGATAACTTTACTGTACAACCAGTGCCACTCATGATGCACCACGCCATTGTAATCGAAGAAAACAATGAGCAAAACCTTCACATATGATCAAACTTGGTGTGCTTTTTTGAAAGCGCTTGTACCACTTATAAACATTTTTTTGAGACAAAGTAGATTCGTCGAATACCACAGTCAACATTTTAAGTGTGTTGGAGCACTTTTTACCATTTTTAACGCAAAATTTAATTCAAATTCTTTAAAAAATTGAAGAACACTCAAAAACGTGACTAATTTTTTCAGTTATCAAAAACAAACTACTAATCCAAAGTGGCTGATAATGTCAACATATGTGTACCAACATAACAAAAAAAAAAATTCGATAATCGAATGTACACAGCACACGAAAATTCAAAATTCACCTTTTCTTTTGAACAACCTCGTGTATGTGTGTGTGTGTTTGTATATATATATATATATATATATTTATTTATATTATAATATATTTATCTTATTTGTATTAATAAATATTTATATATTGTATAAAGAAGTCAATATTGATAAATAGTTAAGTAAAATTGACCTAAATGTTAAATTATTTTCTCATAAGGGAGTTTTATTCTATCTCACTGAAGCATGCATGCATACATTTACGATGTTCAAAGTGTCCTTTATGAAGAAATAAATAGTAGTATATAAATTATACATACCCCTCGAGCCGTTCCGTGTCATCTTCAAAGAGTGATAAATTAGATAAGGAGTAGTCAAACTCCCGGCCTGTCCAGCATATAAACAGGAGCAGCTGGAAGATAAAATCTTCATTAGATAAAAAAAAAGTAAAAAATAAAACAAAATTGACAAAAACGACATTACTAAAGTTTAATATACATCTAAAATTATATTCGTAAATTCTTAATGACACACTCAAAAATAATTTCGAATGTCTAAGCCGTTTTAGGGCTTTATATGAAATTCTTAATATCAATCACCAATAAATACTTACATTTAAACACAAAAAAATATTAAAAAAAAATAATAAAAATGACCAAAATATATAATAATATTAGATAAATTAAGTCATCAATTTTTAGTTATATTTTTACTATCTCGCCAGAGATAGTATTGCGATCACGAAAATTTTCGATGTTGAGATTTTGATGTTTTTATACGTTTTGAAGGTTCCTGAATCATTTTCACTAAGGTTGAGAAAAATGTCTGTATGTGTGTGTGTGTGTGTGTGTGTGTTTGTGTGTGTGTATGTATGTAGGCAAGATTACGCAAAAACGGTTTGAGCTAGAATGATGAAATTTGGTACATGGGCATTATTCAAAATTCATAGTTTTCTATCAACTTTTGAGAAATGTAGGTCAACCGGAAGAGGGTCATTACCTACAACGTTTTGATTTTTTTTCCTCTAAAGTGACCGTAAAAATAAAGATATATGTTTGATAATTTTTCACATGATTAATAATTGTATAAAACTGCTATATATAGAATTTCAGCTTGATTGATTCGCTAAAATTACCAGAATTAATTTTTTAACACTGTAAATCTCACGCGCCAACACGTAACGTGGTGCCATCAACAAAAAGCCAAACATGCGCTGGTTTAATATTTATTATTTATTATTTATAATTTATAATTAATTAAATTTAATTTAAATATAATATATTATGTTATTTAATCCAATTCAAATTGCGAGATAGTCGAGTGGAGACACTCCAGCTAATTTCTTCGAGTCTTTAGCTTTAGGAATAATTCTTATAAAATAACTTTGAAGGATTTTGATATATTATAAGTCGATGTGTGAATACTTTATGTTGGTTTAATAATTAGTAAAATACACATTTTTATTAGCCCATGTAGTTATTTTTTGTTAAAATTTTCCTCCTATTTAATTATAAGTGATATTATCAGGTGAGAGACCGGATGGTTAAAGATGGGAAAAGAAACAAGCTATACTATAATATGATATTTATTAAGTTAGATATATTCAGATATCCTTCATTCTATAAATAGCATAAGTTTTTAAGTATAACCTGCCAATGTTTATTATAAAATCTATAACTAATTTCATATTAATAATTATGTGAAAAATATAAAATCAAAAAACTACTCTGTTATTATTATATTTTATTATTATCTCGCCAGATGTTGAGATTTTGACGTTTTTATACGTTTTGAAGGTCCCTGAATCATTTTCACTAAGGTTGACAAAAATGTCTGTGTGGGTGGGTGTGTATGTGTGTATGTAGACAAGATTAGGCAAACACAGTTTGAGCTAGAATAATGAAATTTGGTATATGGGCATTATTCAAAATTCATAGTTTTCTATCAACTTTTGAGAAATGTAGCTCAACCGGAAGAGGGTCATTACCTACAACGTTTTGATATTTTTTCCTCTAAAGTAACCGTAAAAATAAAGACATATGTTTGATAATTTTTCACATGATTAAAAATTGTATAAAACTGCTATATATAGAATTTCAGCTTAATTGAATCCCTGAAAGTTCCAGAATTAATTTTTTAACACTGCAAATCTCACGCGCCATACGTGACGTGGTGCCATCAACAAAGAGCCAAACATGAGCTGGTTTAATAAATATTATTTATCAATTTTAATTTATAATTAATTAAATTTAATTTAAATATAATATATTATGTTATTTAATCCAATTCAAATTGCGAGATAGTCGAGTGGAGACACTCCAGCTATAATTTTTTAAATAATATAGAACACAGGGATGGCGAACCTATGGCACGTTTGAAAATTTTGATGGCACGAACAAAGACAAGATTATTTTTTTAATAATTATAACTGTTTTCAATAGAAATAAATTAAAATTGTACAATCCACATTAAAATTATAATTTATGAAATTTGTAGTAATTTATTAATCTATCTTAATAGATTAAACCGCCAAATTGTACATTTTATTACTGAAATATCGCTTGAATTCCCTCGCAGTATAAAAACATCCCTGATAAATACAGTATATGCAGTTTGGTGTTTGAACTTCTATGAATGTTATTGAGTGATGAAAATATTAACTTTTCATGACTTGGAGAATCCAAATTTGACTTTTCATGTCTGTCATTCTATCAGTCTCTTTATCCGGGAAATTTTGAAGTTATAAACTCAAAATTGGTTGGGCCGATTAAAATAAAATATTATCAGAATATTCTTATATAGTCTTATTTTAATATATGCCGGAATCGCAATCTTTTCCTAGAATTTAACACTGCATTGTCTAAACAAGAAATTGTAAGTGGTTCACGGTATTAGATATAAATTTGGTTTATCTTTAAGGGAGAAAGATCTTTATAAAATAACTGCCAAAAATAAAGCCGATTCTATTTCGATATTTCACCAGTGGTATTTTAATGTATTTTAACAAACATAATCTCTCGAAATAATTTACAAGAATTTTGTGGAAATTACATTGATGCTATATTAATAATTTCTGAATTTTTTTAATTTCATCATAAAACAAGAAAGATTTCTTGTAAAAATGTCGAAATGTGTATTTGTCTAAAATTCATTTAAATATTGGAAATAATATAGCGAGTGCACACCACTACACTAAAATCAATTTAAGAATTTCCATACAATAAAATTAAAAATAAGTTGACCTGTGGCCAGGTCCGAACCGACCGACGGTTTGAAATAAATTAATTTCCAGCTACAGAAACAATTTCAAATAATTTTCATATATCTATTAATGTAATAAAAAACAGATATGGATACATAAATAATAAATATAAACATTTTTAATTTTATTTTATTTATAATATATATGCAAGATCAGGCTGTGACGTCATGCATGGCTGGATGACGTCATATAATTTTAAATCAAGAAAAAACTAATAAATATGATTTTTTTCGAGGATAAAACCAATACAAAAAGCATGATTCGTGGTGATATATAAAAAAATCTCCTTTGGTGTGAAAATAACCCTTTCCTTCCTATCGTCGATCGCTAATACTACCACTTCCGGTTTCCGGAATTGCACCAAAAGTTGATCAATTCATCCCACTGATGCATTAAGTAAATATACCAAATTTCATCAAAATCGGTTGAGCCGTTCAGGCTGTACACATCTATACGGACGGACAGACGGACAGACATCATGCTAAAAATACTTTTTTCTGTTTAGAAAATGCATGATTCGTGGAGATATGTAAAAATCTCCACATGTGAAATTTGGTGTGAAAACAATACCTCCCTTACTATCGTCGGTCGGTAAAAATAATTAATAGACAATTTTCATCCCCTCAGGGTGAGAGGAGAGCGAAACTCCCTCACATTCTCGTGGTCCCGGGTTCAAGTACCGGGCCTGGCAAGGGAATTTCTCTAGCTGGGGTCTATGGGATGGAGTCATCCCAGCCTCCGGGATCAAAATTAGGAAAGCTATTTGATAGCGCCTCCGATCAAGAAAATCAAGGTAAAGGTTGATAAGACCCGTTCTACTGATCATAGGACACCTAATTGATATAACCGACTTGATAGGCGTTGTTCTTGCGTAGGACATACAAAGTCAGAGGTTTTTTTTAAGACAATTTTTAGGAAAGGTATATTTGAACTACAAATACATTCCAAATTTTTTAATAATGATTTTATTTTTTTGGTATAAGTTTAATATTTAAATTATAAAAATGTTATACAGGATAGTTACAAGTTATACAAAAATATTCAATTATATATTGACGCTAAAATGGGTACAGGTAGTGGAGAAATAAATCATGCCAATTTTGTGGCACGTTAGTTACATCAAAAAGACTTTTTATAATTTTTTGGAACGGACATTGAAAAGTTCGCCATCCCTGGAAGATATAGATTAGAATAAAGAATTCTTAATTTAGATATGTCATCGATTGTAAGTTAGTTATTCCATTTTATAGGTATCTCAAAAATATTTTAAATTTCTAAAATTGGCCAAAAGAAGGGAATAAATTTCCACTTTTCCAAAATACTATATAAAAAGTTGATAAGTTAATAAGGCTTCCTGAAGGTTGAAGGTTCTCAGATTGTTTAGATTTGGACCAATGATTGCGAAAGGAAAAGATATTGTCTCTCATTATTCCCTAAAAATATTGAAAAGAAATTATTTATATTTTGCTAATGTTTTTAAAAATTAATTTCTAATTGTAATCTGAACATAAAATTACTCTTTCAATTTGTTTAATTCAAACAATCTTATAGATAATAGGCTTATAATAGTTAAGGAATCTTATTGAAAGGTATAAAAAGAAAAAATGTTTTAAAATCTTAAATAAAAGTAAATACTTGATAAATTAATTTCAAGAATATTAAAAAAATTTATAAATTTTGTTTAAATTAAAAATCAATGTATCTTATATTATACTAGCAAAAATTGTATATATATATATATATTTGTATTTTTGAAATATTAAACCACACGATAGATAATATTTATAAAGAAAAATCGATCTGTATTGGTTTCAGCCTCAGGAAAAATCATCTTTGTTAGTTTTTTCTTAATTTAAAATAGGAATTTTAATAATAAAAAAATAGCGCCGGACAGGGCTTCTTTCAATGCAAAATATTACAAATAAAATAAAATTAAACATATTTTAATAATATTTTGTAATCAAATTACGAAATATATATTATGTTATATCCACAGGCCATACTTTTCTGTCTTTCAGTGCAATAATACATACGTTTAAAGACTGTAAGTTTTATGACTATTTTTATTTTAATTTATGTTCTTTTAAATTATTTGAAATTATTTCATATATATTGTCGTTTATTTATTTTAAATAATAATCTTAATATTAAATATTCATAGTTCATAAGGAAATTTTTTTTAAAGTACCGAGCCGCGGCTCGGTAATCCAGGTACTTATAAAAATTAATTCATAGTTTTAATAAAATAAATTAAAATTTCAAAATAGATATATTTTGTACTTTGTTTAAATTAAATATTCATGAAGAAAATAAATAATTTATTTTTTTTTTAAATTTAATTTTATTTAATTATATTAATTTTTTTCAATACATACCATTGTGAGCAACTTTTTTTGAGTCAATCCAAACTTCAAGATGTAAATACCTAGAACAAATAAAAAAGTATTAGTGATTAGGTAAAGATCAAAGGATAATATATAATTATAATAATTATTAAAATAAAGAAATAGAAATAACAAATAAAGAATTTTTCTCGTAAAAATAATAATTATTTATAATATAAATAAATACTATAATGTGATGACGAGTTCTGAAATTATTCATATACATATTTGTTGAAAAATATATATATTCTTTTTATTTATATATTGAATCAAAAGATTAAAATAAAAATGTTATGAAAAAAGAGTGATAAGCAATGTTGCCTATGATTTCTTCGCCTTATCAATTGCGAGTAAATTTACTTTGTAAATAAATTGTTGTGATATGTATATATATATATATATATTAGTTTTATAACCATCTTGCCAATAGACCCACCGACACCTCTCTCTGTCAATTCCCTATCACCAGTTCGCCCTCTAGGTCTTTCTCTTTCCTCTCTTTCTTCTTCTCGATATTGTCCATGTTATAATTTATTTAGGGATTCTATTTTCCTCCATTCTTTGCACATGTCCATATCATATTAGCTGTTTTGCTCATATCTAAATATAATACGAGGTCTGTTTAAAAGATAAGGTCAATTTTGAATTTTCGCGGGCTGCGTAAATTCGATTATCGAAATTATTTTTGTTATGTTGGTACACATATGTTTCTTATATGTTGATATTATTATGATATATTTGGATTAGTAGTTTGTTTTTGACAACTGAAAAAGGTAGTATTTTATTATGGTGTTGTATACCCATGTTTATTAGTTTTTGATATACTTTAGTTCCGCAAGATTGTGTTTACTTTAGATGTCACGTTTACAGTGTTCTTCGATTTTTTACTTAAAAACAAAAATAAGAAATACTACAAAGAAGTTATGCAACGTTTACTTTGAAACAATACGACTCAAAGATCGGAATTGCGGAAAAACAAATCATGGATTCTGCATCACGATAATGCTTTTTTGTGATTTCATGGCCAACAACAACGTAATCATGCATCAACCACCATATTCACCAGATTTGGCTCCATGCAATTTTTTCCTATTCCCAAAACTGAAAATACCAATGAAAGGAAAGCGTTTTGTCACAATTAATGAAATAAAGTTGGAATCGAAGAACGAGTTGATGGCCATACTGAAAAGCGCATTTCAGAAGTGCTTCGACGATTGAAAGAAGCATAATTGCAATATATCTGAGGGGAATTACTTTGAAGGGGACAAAATGGATATTGATGAATAAATAAATACTTTTCGAAATAATTCTAAATTCATCTTTTCTTTTGAACAAACCTAGATGTGATGTGTGCTGCACAAATTATCTCTCTTATCTTGAGAATTTTTTTTTTATACTTCCTGAATCTTCATCTCAAGTTCATCTCTGTCGCTAACAGTACTTTCTCGTTTGAACATCTCACTACCATATCTCATGATGCATTTTATTATGGTGTTGTATACCCATGTTTATTAGTTTTTGATATACTTTAGTTCCACAAGATTGTGTTTACTTTAGATGTGACTCTTTTATCAGTTAGTGATAGCGAAATCTAAATTAATATTTTGTTGTGGTCCCCCTATGCTAATATATGGTTATGTGATATATTAATTAAAAAATTAATTATTATATACATAGTTTTTTGCCTTTTCTTAGTAGATATAAATAATCTGTCTTTGGGAGATAAAATATGTAGAAAATGATTTGAATAAAATAACCTTTTTTTAAATAAGCGGGAGTGTCCTCCCCTAGACTTTCCCGCATATAAATAGGTATAAAGAGTTGTGAATGAATATTTAGAATGTGTAAACTTGGTATTGATAAAGAGCCAGTTCGTATTAGTTTATTGGTGTCAAATTTGATATTTGGTAACATTTATATATATATATATAGAATAAAGTGCTACTTCCGGTTAACTGATATTTTAAATGTAAAAAAACAGATATGGATATAATATAAATATTTTTAATTTTATTTTATTTATAATATATAAGGGCTGGCTGTGACGTCATGAAGTGCTGGGTGACGTCATATAATTTTAAATTAAGAAAAAACTAATGAAGATGATTTTTCTCGAGGATAAAACCAATACAAAGTGAATAACACGTGGAGATATCTCCTCACGTGAAATTTGATATGAAAATAACCCTTCACTTCCTCTCTTCGATCGGCAATACTAGCACTTCCGGTTTCCGGATTTGCACCAAAAGTTGATCAATTCATCCTACTGATGTATTAAGTAAATATACCAAATTTCATCAAAATCCGTTGAGCCTTTCAGGCTGTACACATCTATACGGACGGACGGACAGACATCATGCTAAAAATACTTTTTTCTGTTAAGAAAATGCATGATTCGTGGAGATATGTACCTAAAAATATTCATAGGTGAAATTTGGTGTGAAAACAATACCTCCCTTACTATCGTCGGTCGGTAAAAAAGAAACGCTACTTGTATAGGTAAAATGTCACTTCCGGTAGTCAGATCATGATGAAATTTGGTATCTCAATTTTTTTCATATTTATAAATCTATATACAAAATATGAAGCAAATATCTCGAAGCAAACTGGTACTTTACTTGAAAGGTAAAAGTAACCAGTGTAGGTAAAGTACCACTTCCGGTTAACCGATTTTGACGAAATTTTGATAGAAATCTACAAACTGTGAATAATATCGGTGTACCAAATTTCGAAGTCCTAGCCTGATTAGTTTTTGAGTAAATTTGCTTACAGACATTACATACATACATACACACACACAGACATAATTCGAAAAATGGTATTTTCCGACTCAGGGAGGTCTAAAACGTCAAGATCTATCGAAATCTCGAAGTCGAAATTTTTGACGATTCCAATACTTCCCTTATACGAAGTATGCGGGAAAGTAAAAATGGTATTTTCCGACTCAGGGAGGTCTAAAACGTCAAGATCTATCGAAATCTCGAAGTCGAAATTTTTGACGATACGAAGTATGCGGGAAAGTAAAATAAGTTGACCTGTGGCCAGGTCTGAACCGACCGACGGTTTGAAATAAATTAATTTCCAGCTTCAGAAACAATTTCAAATAATTTTAATATATCTATTAATGTAATAAAAAACAGATATGGATATAACATAAATATTTTTAATTTTATTTTATTTATAATATATAGCTGAAGTAGCCGGCGTTGCCGGCATTACCCGAGGCTGTGACGTCATATAATTTTAAATTAAGAAAAACATAATGAAGATGATTTTTCCCGAGGATAAAACCAATACATTCGTGGTGATATGTAAAAAAATCTCCTTATGTGAAATTTGGTGCGAAAATAACCCTTCCCTTCTTATCGTCGATCGCTAATACTACCACTTCCGGTTTCCGGATTTGCACCAAAAGTTGATCAATTCATCCCACTGATGCATTAAGTAAATATACCAAATTTCATCAAAATCCGTTAAGCCGTTCAGGCTGTACACATCTATACGGACGGACAGACGGACAGACGGACGGACGGACAGACATCATGCTAAAAATACTTTTTTCTGTTAAGAAAATGCATGATTCGTGGAGATATGTAAAAATCTCCACATGTGAAATTTGGTGTGAAAACAATACCTCCCTTACTATCGTCGGTCGGTAAAAAGAACTCATCACGCAACACAATAATATAATAATATCGTATATTATGCTATATTCAGCAAAAAAATGTGTGTGATATATTTATATAATAATATTAAGTTGGTACATTATTATCAGATATATATCAATAATATTTTTGTGTATTTTGAGAGTTCTTTCATATTAAATATAAAAGATATATAGATTATAGTTTCATTTGTTTATCCTTAAAAATTACATTATAAGTTATTCATAAAATTTAAAAAAATATCTCACAGAAAATTCAAACAAAACTATATGATAATACCAAATTTATAGTTGAATATAATCAATATAAAATATTTTCAAAATATAAATACAAATAATTCAAAGCCTCTATGTTTGATAAATTCAAGGAAAGTAAATTTGTTTTTTCTTGACTATAATTTATTTTAATTGATAAAAAATAATAAAATAAACAAAATAAAGTATAACAAAAGGATATCAAATAGTAAAATGAATATATATAAAAAATTTTAACCAATTACTAATTTACGAAATATTATCTGGTCAGTGATAATGGATTAACAGATAAACTTGAATTATATGTATATATATATATATATATAGATTATTTTTAAAAATATATATATTTTAATTTAGTGATGATTTTTAATTATATGTGGAATTAGAATAAAAGCAAAAATATATGAAAAACAATAAATTAAAGGCAACATATTTTCTAATAGTATATGTTCACATAATTCACATAAAGTTAAATTGAATAAATCTTGAAAAACAATTATATTTGCCAGACTAGATTATAAATCTTTAAAGTAAATTTATTTAAATTTTATAATGGAAAATGATTCAATATACGATTAATATGAAATAGATTAATATATGATAGGATAGATATAATATTATGTGAATATATATAGAAAAAAATTAATATTATAGTTTTATAAAAGAGAGGAATAAGAAATATTTTTAAAAAGAATAAACTTAAGTTTACAGGAATAAAAGTGAAGGGGATTATAACAAAGTTTTCTTAGGGGTTATCTACAATAATATCATTTTGGTATAGATATTATCTTATTGCTTTCACATTTACAAGATAGAAGTTTGCAAGATAGAAAAGATGTATATATACACAAGGCCTGTTCAAAAGAAAAGGTGAATTTTGAATTTTCTCGGGCTGTATACATTCGATTATCGAAATTTTTTTATTATGTTGGTACACATATGCTTCTCATAAGTTGAAATTATCAGCCATTTCGGATTAGTAGTTTATTTTTGACAACTAAAAAATTAATCCTATTTTTCTTTTGAATAAACCTCGTATATATTTATATATCTGATCAAAAACATAATTTGCAGAAATTGGTTTCTATGTGTGTGATCAAAGGAAAGCAATGTTGTTGAAATTGTATTTTCAATTACGGAATAAAACTTATTATATTTTAACAAGTTTCCAACAAGACACTTTAAACTTTCAAATAAATAGATTTAATTAGCCTAAATATTAAATCATAAATAAAAACAAGCCTAGAAAGAACAATTAAAAAATGAAAATCAATTAAAATAAATATAAAATAAAAATAAATGAAGTAATAAATAAAATAAAGAATAAAATAAAATGAGCGAATTAATAAATAAAGTTATATGTATATTCAATAAGCAAGGATTAATTTAAATAACCTCTTGATAAGAGTATATATAATAATATATGCAAAATATGCGTTAAAATTTAAATTTTAAAAATTAATTAATAAATATAATACATATTCTAGACTTAAATAATATGGTTTATAACGAATGATTAAAATGCAATAATAAATAAAATATACTTTAATATAAAATTAAATAAATCTAAATGGTTGTTTTTTTATTTATTCTATTTTTAATTTTAATTTTTATTTTTTTTCATTGCAAAGTTTTTTTAATTTTCCGAAAAAGACATAATTTCTATTTGTCAAAAAGAATATTATATAATTTATATATTTTATTACAATAATTATTATTGAATTAATCAATTTCATTACATAATTTTTAGAAAAATACTATATCATATCGTATTATTCAAAAAATATATATAAGACATTCGGGAATAAAGATTAAATCGAGAGAAATTTTTGTGCAAATAATTTTTTTTTTTAATTTATCATGATGTTATACCCAAAAACAAAGAGCTCCGCCTGAAAGTTATATTATATTAGGTGATTTTATATTAAATTTTAATATCTATTAATTTATATTATTAATCTATATATATATATATATATATATAAAGACAGTATTTTGAATTTATAAACAATTATACATTTTTAATAGTTATGAATCTATATATAATTAATATATATTAATATATGTATATATATATAATTGAAAAAATAAATTTTGATTTTTTAAAAATTTCTCCTTTAAAATATTCATAAATATATATGTAAGAATATTTAAATTAAGATAATTTAGAATTTTTTTTTAAATATAATTAGATACTTGAATAAAATGTGTAGATTGAAATAAATAATCAGAAGGTATTCTATTTTTTGAAGATTAGGTCTATTTATCACCTCTACTCTTAAATCAGTTTCTTCTTAAAAAATTTATATAATTTATTGTTTACAATAACTAGCTTAAGGTATTCAATATAATAATATATTTATATTTATAATTGCCAAGGTTAAATAAAAAGTTATATATAATTATATTATGCATTTGAGTTTATTCATATATTGTACGTAAATAGATATAAACAAGTGATAAAGTTTTATGATCTTTAATAAATAATTTGTATAATAGAATAAATGCATATTAAGTTTATAGAAGGCATTTAAAGGTATAATGCAAACCAAAAATTAAAGAATTCTCAGTCTTCTCTTAAATAAATGTCATGAATAAAAAAAAGCGGAAAAAAATTATTCCTATAGTGTATAGTATAAATCGTTATAATTATTATATGGATTACAAAATAAGAGGCTGCCAACAAGAAAGAAAATTGGTTGGAAATTAAACTTTTCAACTTGTTTTTAAACAAATGTGTAATCATTTCGGTCCCGTATTAAGATCCTCTTCAGGAATGGATTTTGCATATAATGAGCGATTGTTAATATTAACACACATAAGTTTAATATTAATATTAACACATAAGTTTCTCATTCAGGAGAAATAAATCTTGGAGGGAAAAGATAATGAGCTATTAGGTTGTTCGGAAAGTAATTTCGCTATTTCCAAACAGACGGTTGATTTGTATTTTTTGCACCTAACTTCACACTTAAGATGTATGACTATTAAATGTTTTGAGAACTGATATACTAAGGGTCGTGTGTGAAGAAATTCAAGTAATTTTACGCAAAAATATTTGGTCTGTGCCCTTTTAAATATGAAGAGCAATAAGCAGCATTTTCGCCATATTTGACTTTTTTATTATAGAAAAGGTAAGATAGAAGAAAATAGGCCGATGTTTATGGAGAGGATGTATTGACAGTACGCCAGTGCCAAATTTCGCAAAATTTCGATTTGGCAACTTTGATGTCGAAGATGCACCAAATTCCGTAAAGCTGGTTGAAAATGAATGAGACTTGAAAACTAAAACCATTTCGAAAGGCAATATCCATCATGGGATTTTAAATGATTTTTTTTTTTTTTTTGATCTTTTACCGGATAATATAGCAATTAATTCTGAAGTTTACTGTTATCAGTTGGGTAAACTGAATGATTCACTTCAACAGAAAAGGCCAGAATTAATCAACAGAAAGGGTGTAGTGTTTCACCAAGATATAAGTTTGGTCACTCGCTAAAAGTTATTACAGCTTGAATGGAATAGACTACCAGACCCACCATATTCTTCAGATCTGGAGCCATCGAGTTATTATTTCTTTCGTTCATTGTAAATTTTTTACACGGAAAAATCTTTACTTCAATTGAAGATGCCAAAAATCACCTAGATCAGATTTTTGCAAGCAAAGACCAAAAATTTTAGAAGAGTGGAATCATCACCTGAAAGATGGCAAAAAGTGTTGGTCCAAAATGGTCAATATATAATTTACTAAAATATTTATTCATTACTCGAAAATGGCATTTTATTTTTAAGAAAAAAGCGAAATAATTTCCCGAACGAACCAATAGATTGAGCTAAGTTTGCCTTTGATATAGGCAACCATTGTATTTTATTAACACATTCACAAAGCGTGTGTTTATTGCCCGAGAGGGCCAGGGATGACCCAACCTTTTTAGGCTATAAAAATTTATTAATTTATTTATTTTATTTTATTTTATATATATGCATATATTATTGTAATGAAATATAAAAGTATTTATATTAAAAAAAATATGAAGATATTCCTTTAAACAAACCGGAATCCTTGTTAAAAATTTGAATTTAGAAAACACGATTATAAGAAAACAAGACATCATAAATTTAGTTTACTAATTATTTATGGAGATTTGGTCCTCAAAATGTTTTTAGAAACCACGTTAATATTGTTTCCATCCTCTTCTGTTGTTTGTTCCAATAATATTTGAAATATTGAAGTTGAAAATGAATAAATCGAAAATAGTAAAATATTGACTTGAAATTATTCATTTTTATCTTATTAAATGAATGAATTTTCTTTTGTGTAATACTATAAATTTTGTGTAAATGTCCTTCGAATTTTTTAAAACAATAGATAAAAAACGAATTTAAGAGATAATTATTATATTTGACAATGAAAATGTTATAATATATTTTAAATTTAATTTCAAATATTATAATTTTAAATTATTTATGGTTGTTTTACTTACTATGGCTACTATATTATTTTTTCTGAAATATATAGAATTAGATGAAAGAAACAGTAAATTTTTAATACTTCACTCAATTCTGAATGTCAACTGAGTATTAATAAATAAATTATCAATAAATATATTAATCAAGTATAAACATATAGAGGAGAGTATAGTCATTCACAATTTTATTATATAAAAAATAAATTGTAAATTGTTTCATATAAAATTTTTATATATTTTTATAGTTTACGAAATATGGCTATTTTACTTTTTTATATTTATTTATTTATGAATGTATTTAAGTGAAAATGTCAGGTCATTAACACACCAATGGAAGCTTAAATATAAAATTTGATTTTGAATGGTTTTACCATTTGACAGCAATTTTAGTCACAAGATTTGTGCCTAAACAGACATCTATATATATAAAGGAGACTGTTTGTATGTATGTATGTATGTAATTCGTTTACTTTTTTGCTGTCATAGTTTAATATGTTAAAATGTAAGTTATTTACATTTTAACATAAAATAGAAAATATATTATTTAAGGATTAAAGAATAAAAATAGAAAGTAAATTAGTGAATATTTTAAAAATTAGACAATTTGTGGAAATTGAAATAACTAAGAAATGAGAGGTGGAGGGGATGAGGAGAGAGGTGAGAGTGTGTGTGAGCGGGAGAGAGAGAGATTTAAAGTTTATATATAGTTCTCCGTGTTGTTCATTCAAGAGCCAGGCGTGGCCCACTGACTGGCGGACTCATTTTACACAATGTATATAACTAGCAATCAAAGAATTATTATAAATTTTAACTTTTTATTTTAAATTCTAATATTCAAATATCATTTCAATTAAATAATTTATTCTAAAAGTTCTCATTTTAATTAATATAATAAAATATTTAAATCATATTTAACTTAAATTATTTTGTATTTATTCTTTCCATATTTGAATAGGTACTTCTTTTATTTTAAGGGAGGGAATTAACTATGATCTAAAAAAATTAATAAATGAACTTAATAATAAAAAATCAAATAAATCCATTAATTTAAATTAATACTATTAATGAATGTATATATTGTTAATTTATCTTTAGTTTTATCAATACTTTTATACCGTTAATTTTTATAAATTAATTTTTATAAATTGTCTCAAGTCTCTAACTTTGCATTTTCTCTAATTTTATTATAATTAAAAATATTCAATAAAAATCAAACAATGAAATTAAAATATCGAAATGAAATGATCAAGAAATATTATACTCTATTATAACATATACAATACTTATAAACTATAGGCGGAGGAAATATTAGACGATATCATTGCGGGTTCATGCCAAATCGATCAACATTAATTAAGATATTTTCATTATGACAGATATTAAAAAAACCGCGAATTCAATATCTCTGTTCACTAATTATTTGTAGACTTTAGTAAAACCTACGCATGACTCAATAGATCCGGATAAACTTTTTCAAATTTTGATCTTAAAATTTATCTTGAAGGTAGTAAAGAAAGAGTAAGATGTGGAAATCAATTGTAAAATATTAGGTGACCCAGACGACTTAAATATAATAGGAGATTCGGCAATTGCAATTACAGATAGCGAGGAAAAATTAATCGAGGTAGGAAAAGAGATGAGGTTTGAAATGAATAATGATAAATAAATATATTTAGAAACAAACAGGAGCAATATTAACATACAAAATGTAGAATTTGATTATGTAGAAAAATTGAATTTAATCACGAAGGATAATAATATTTGAGAAGAATTTAAATCGAAGTTGCAATCGGGAAACGCCTGTTATCATGCAGTAAAGAGGCTTATCTCATCAAAATTATTATAAAAGGGAATGAAAATTAAAATATATAAAACAATTATTTTGTCTGTTGTATTATATGAGTGTTAGACATGGTCTATGATCTTTGGAGATGAGAGTGGATTCAGAGAATAGGATTCTCCCCAGCATTTATGGGCCAAAGAAAGATGAGTACATCAGGGAATGACGTACGAGAGATGGAACAGAGGCTCAGGATAAGGACACTTGGAGAAAAGTGGTTGTAGCTGCCAAGAACTTTCGAGTACCGTTGAGCCACGCATGGTCTATGACCCTGGGAGATGAGAGTAGATTCAGATTATTCTTTCCAGCATTTATTGGCCAAAGAAAGATGAGGTCACCGGGGACACTTGGAGAAATGTGGTTGTAGCTGCCAAGAACTTTCGAGTAGATAGATATAACATATTCAATAATAATATATATAATTAATTTACTAAATAAATTAAAATATATTTTAAATAATCACACAATAAGAAATGAATGTTTTATGTTATACATTGTTTGAAACAAAATGGATGAAAACCTTTTACTACTTTCAACCAAATACTATGTACCACTCGGGGGTACAGGGGGCGGAGCCCCCGTCTAGATGTGAAGAGCGACGAAGGAGCTCTGAGCAGCTAGTATATATATATATGCCAACAGGAAAACCACTTTTTTGGAATCAGAATGGTTTGACACTAGAAAGTTTCTCCGATTGAAAAATAAAAACCCAACTCTGTTTGTATCATGTTTTTGTTTATTTATAATAAATAAACGATTATTTATTATTCTAAAAATTTAATAAAAAAATTATCAGTAATTGTCCAGATTAATTGTCATATCATGAATTTGGATAAAACTTTACCAGTGGATTGCTTTTTTGATTCCAAAGAAACTTTCCTTATGCAATTTTTCCGGGTCGCTTCCAATTTACGAGATAAAAATTATTAAAGTTTAACAGATGAGCTGGTCATGAACGTCGAAATGTGAAACCATTAAGTAATGTTTTATTGACTAATTCACTTATTATTCACTTATTCACTATTTTTCAGTTTGGATATAGAAAAATTAAAAAATTAATTAATTAAATAATTTTCACAAGATTAAAAAATTAAGATTAATATTAAAAAAATATTAAAAAAAAATAATTAATTAAATAATTTTCCTATATCCAAACCGAACTGAAAAAACCCGAAAATAAATGAAGCCCTCTACTGGCGAAATCAATAAAACATTATAAATATGATAGTTAAATTGAATTTATATGCAAATTTTAATAATTTTTATCTCGTAAACTAGAAGCGACCCGGAAATATTTCAAAAAGTACGTTTCTTTGGAATTAAAAAAGGAATCCAGTGGTAAAGTTTTATCCAAAGCCATGACCTGACAATTAATCTGGACAATTACCAAGTTATATATATTTAACATATTTCATTAAAATTGTTAACATATTTATTTCTAAGAAGGCTTAGTTTCCATTCATTTAAAGTATAATTATAAAAATGGTAAGTATAGTTATAAAAATGGCAGTGACATCTTTTTCAATTTATTAGCAATATTATTGTAAAAATTAAAAAAAAATATTTAAATTGAATTAAATTTAGAATGGAAAAATTATGAAATTAAGGATAGCAAATTGGTTGAGATTCTAAAATAACTCTAGGCTCTTGAAATAAAGATTGAAGGTTGTATTTAATTAAAAAAGCGGAAGCTGAGAACAAGTTTCAATGTTATTTGGATAAAAAAAAAATTGGAAGAACTTGTTTAAGTGATGATTAGCTGGATATCCGTCAATGTTATCAAAATGAGTTAATGATTTTAATTTTATTGGGACCGTTTTGATAAAAATATAAATTACTAAAAAGACTATTAAAGTCTGTTGAAATATTAAATAGAACAAATAGAATGAATGAAGAAAAAAGTTTCGTTAAACTAATCAAAATATCCCCTCATATAAAGAATTTTTATTTGATTTTGTTTGGGGTGATTTCAAAAATGGTAGAAAATTGACACAGATATGATCATTATGTACTTTTTTCCTAATAAAGATATATATATATATATATATATATATATAATTATTATTTTTCAAAAATTCATTTTTGTTCGTTATTCTTTGTTCATGATATTAATTTGTTTTCTCAAAAATAGGTTGATAATCTTGTTTGATAGAAATATTTTTTTTGTTTTAAATTACTCATCCTATTAAAAAAAAATAATAGTTATATTTTTTATACAAAAAAGGAGAGGTTTTTTAATTACCTGTTTGATATTATGAATATGAATTAAAATTAGTCACAATGGGAATTTCTAATTATTATGCAGAGCGTTTATTTTTTCAATGACGTTCTGAGAAGGAAAACATTATAATTTACAAACAAGAGTTTAATATTCTTAAGAATAAGGAAAAATTATAAGTTATTTTATTAAATAATCAAATTTGAATTTGTTTTTTATATAATAAATTATAGAATCTTGATTTTAATTAAACAAAGAATGCACGTGATGAAAAAATATTTGATATATATATATATATATATATATATATTAAATATTTTTATAAATAAAGTCAAAAAACCCACTATAATAATTTAAATGTGTTTATTTAAAATTATAATGGTTCAATTATATGTTTAACCAAGTTGAAGAAAAATATAAATTAATTTTTTTATATATTACGTATATATATATATATCAATATATATAATTTCCGTCGTATGTATGTGATGTCTGTAACATTATGAAGTTAGTTACAAATTGTCAAAATTATTAATTTGTAACTAACTCATTAAATTTTGTTTTATTATTAAATATTGAAAAAAATAAAAAAAATTAGTACGACGATTTGAATAAAGTTAATAATTTTATATTCTAAGAAGCGTTTTATGCCGCTGACAGCATATATGATGCCGGGAACGGCTAGTATATATATAATCTATTACTTGATTAGAGCGTTTATAAGTTAAAAAAATAATTTAATATATATATATTAAATTAAGATTTTATAATTCTTATTCTTCATTAGTATTTATAAAATAAAAAAATTTAATAATTTTAATATATATATATATATGTAATTATAATGTAAGTCATTTAAATAAATGAATAGTTATTAATTAATAATCGATAAGTGAATGAATAATAACAATAATAATATCTCTAACAATAACTTTATAAAATAGAGGAGTTTTTAATGGTAGGGACAAGTGGCTAGAATTAGAGAGGAAAGAAAGATTAGTGAAGAATTTATTTATGTAAATACCAATTCAGAAGCCACCGATTAATATTTAAGGACGCAATCGGTGAGAAATCCACAACGGGAAGGATGTGAAGGAAATAGGAGAGAATAGGAATTAAATGGGGTTGGTTAGGAAAGAGTCGGTTGAAGTAAATGTCATTATCCTGAAAGTCACCACTTTCCAACTCCTAATCTCTCCCAATTTCCTCAATCTGTTTACCTCATTCTTGAACTACCAGCAATTGGTATTCCCACAAACAAGTTTTTCCCTAGTCCTCGATTTTATGACCCTAACTATGCTCAGAGTTGCATAAGACGTTTTGTAAATTAACAGAAGCTAAATTTTAAAGGAATTTTTGTTGGACTGATATTCTCAAAATGATATTCGATTTCAATTCCGAAACAACGTTGATTACAAGGGAAAAGAGGCTCGGATATTATTTAAAGAAGTTGTGTTCAAGATTTTGAACAATGAGTAAGATCCTAATTATGGACTAACATGACAAATAATTATAAAAGACTTAGTTGACTGATGAACTCTAAAGTTCACTTATTGCACAACTATTATGAATTTTCCCTCGAAAACTTAGGAGGTATATAAGCGAAGAGAAAGTGGAATTTTTACAAGACGTAAAATAATTGGAGATAAGATACCAGGGACGGTGGATTATCAATATCAAGAGGATAGATGATTCCTGCTGATCACTTTACAAAAAATAAAAGAATGAATCACATATGGAAAAAGCTACCCAAGAGACTTTGAAGGGAAAAGGGAGAAAAAATATAAAAAAATAAGCGTCTAAGTAATCTAATATTTATGTAAGAGATTATTGTAATCTAATAAAAACATGAATTTTTAATTTGTACAATATTTACCAAATTTTCCTATTTATTTGAAATATATCATTAATGTCACATTGTGAGAGAGTAGTGAATGATAAAATTTGAGCATCCAAAATTATATAAAATTCAGAAAAATAGGTTTAAATAGTTTGTATAAAGATCTTTTTGTTTGGTTTGTATAATTAGAAATGATATTTGAAAATAATTGTTAATTTTTCCAAATTTTATTTTATATAACGTTAAAATAATTATAGTTTTAGTTTTATAAAATGTCTCATAACTCTTACTTTAGATTTCCTTATAATAAAAATAATAAAATATAATAAAAATAATAAATATAATTATAATAAAAATTATTCAATAAATTCCATTATAACATATACTAGAAGATATATAATTAATTTACTAATTAAATTAAAAAGGAAAAAAGAAAATGATGATGTTATTATACAGATTGAAATAAAAAATAAATGATAATCATATAGATAGATAGAGACTTTCAACTAAATACTATAATATAATTCGGGTGTACAGGAGTTAGAGCCCCCCCTTCTGTCTAGGTGCGAAGAGTGCCGAAAGCGTTCTGAGCAGCTAGTTAAAAATAATAGATTTCTATCTTCATCTAATATCATTTAAATGACTAATCTATATTTAAAAAAATATTATTGGACTTTATATATATTCAATATTCTAATACACTTCAAAAACATTTAAAAAATTGTTAATTCGTGGATAATTCGTATTTAGATCATTTTTACAGACAAAACCTGTCTTTAAAATACACTACGACTTGATACTGAAACTGGAAATTGCTAAATTAATAAAGATACTTTCTAAATCATTTATAGATATATTGCAATATTTTCGGTGAGTCACTTCAGAGTCCATGTGTAATATTAATATCCCTATAGTTTATGCAATTAATTCCTTAATGTTTTATTGTTTAGAAAAAAAAATAAAATTAATTATTCTTGTTAATAGAATAAATGAAATAATTTATATCTTCTATATATATATATATATATAGAAGAAAATATTACCACTTAATATACATATATATTATTCTATTTTTTAACTATTTCTATAAGTTCTTTTCATTTATAAAATTTATTTTGTCATAAATATTTACTATTTTTATTATGAAAAAAAATATATTTGAATAGTTTATTTAAACATTTTATGAATGAATAGAATAGAGTATTTATGAATAATTCTTTCTTTTTATAATTCTAAAAAGGAACCTATTTATTTTCAATAATAAGATGTTTATATGGATATATGTAAATATATTATAAACATGTTGCAAAATTAATATTTTTATATAATTAAATACATAATATTAATCAAATTTTATAATATATGAATAATGTAATTGTTTGAACAATATTCAAAAGATTAAGAAATTATATTAGCATTTATTGTCAAAAGATTGACGAAATAATAAATTATATATGTATATATTAATATTAAAATCACAAAATCAAAGATATAAATCATAAAATAATTGTTGGGACATAATTACATTTTCTCTCAATACAAAAACTATAAATTTAAATTTAATATATTTTTCAAAATTACTATTCTTATTATTGCTAAATAAATTTAAAATTTAGATATTTGATATTTGATAAAATATAAATATTCAATAATATAATATTAATTTAATTTGGTTTATTTGTTTATTCTAAGGCAGGGGTGGCCAACCCGCGGCCCGCGGGCCGCATGTGGCCCGCCGTAAACATTTTTGCGGCCCGCGAGATTCATCACACTTTTATATTCTGCGCCCTCACGAAACAAATATCGCACTAGTGAAATAAATATGATTTCATTTTTTTTATTTTGTTGTTTCTTTTTTTTATTTTTAGTATTATATATTTTTTACAATGTGCATTCAGTATCATTATTATTATATTATATATGTTTATATGTAAAAATAATAGTAAACATAATAAAAATTCATTATTTTTCAATTTGTCACACCAAACAATATCTATAATGGGTCTAAATCTAATATGGGTATGTATAATTTTATATGCGGCCCGCGAAGTTATGATGCATTTCCAAGATCATTTGGGTTGGCCACCTCTGTTCTAAGGACTTTTCACTTTTCCTAATTTATAAAATCATAATTATAATTATGCTTAAACTGTATACAATTAATAAATTTAAAATTTTGAAATTAAAAAAAAAAAAATTAATTTAGGCAAATTTTATAAATTTAAAGAATTTTTTAATTTCTATTGGATCTGGTAAAAAGGATGGTAACTATGCTCTATAAAAACTTATAGAAAAATTTAAAGAAAATGATGAAAATAATTGTAAAACAATGTTTCCATCATTATGTGTGCTAAAAAACCGGCTTGTCTTCTTCACAGTACACATAATATAAATATTTTAAAACTTCGTTGTTCATGTGTCGGAAATTAAGACTTCAAAATATTGAATTTTTGCTATTTCTGTCATTGATTTAAAAGTCAATACTCAGAATATAAATAGATAATGAAAGACGATCATTAAAATTATTCCTATAATATAATAAAATATGGATAAATTAACTCAACTGAAAGAAAAAATAGAACCAAAAACCTGATCAAAAACTCTCTAATATCAGTTTTCTATAACTATGATTATTTATCTATTTATATAATTTATATTTTAAATAAATTTAAACTAAATACTTTTCATTTACAGTATTTTCATGTAAATAAAATATTATTAAAAATTTAAATAAATTATTTATATCTAATCTTATTAAACACTATCAAAAATTGTAATATATATTTGTATTTTGGAAATATTAAACCGCTATAAGGATTTTTTTGAAATTCACACCATAGATAATTTTTATAAAGAACAATCGATCTTTATTGGAAAAATCATCTTTGTTAGTTTTTTCTTAATTTAAAATAGGAATTTTAATAATAAATTAGCTGGAGTGTCTCCACTCGACTATCTCGCAATTTGAGAATTGGATTAAATAACATAATATATTATATTTAAATTAAATTTAATTAATTATAAATTATAAATAATAAATATTAAACCAGCGCATGTTTGGTTTTTTATTGATGGCACCATGGCACGTGTTGGCGCGTGAGATTTGCAGAGTTAAAAAATTAATTCTGGTACTTTCAGCGATTCAATCAAGCTGAAATTCTATATATAGCAGTTTTATACAATTATTAATCATGTGAAAAATTATCAAACATATATCTTTATTTTTACGGTCACTTTAGAGGAAAAAAAATCAAAACGTTGTAGGTAATGACCCTCTTCCGGTTGAGCTACATTTCTCAAAAGTTGATAGAAAACTATGAATTTTGAATAATGTCCATGTACCAAATTTCATCATTCTAGCTCAAACCGTTTTTGCGTAATCTTGCCTACATACATACACACACACACATACACACACACACACACACACACACAGAGACATTTTTCTCAACCTTGGTGAAAATGATTCAGGAACCTTCAAAACGTATAAAATCATCAAAATCTCAACATCGAAAATTTTCGTGATCGCAATACTATCTCTGGCGAGATAGTAAAAATGGCGCCGGGCAACGCCAGACACAGTGTTTCCTTAAATACAAAATACAATAAATAAAATAAAATTAAAAATATTTATGATAATAATATTTCGTAATCAAATTACAAAATATATATTATGTTATATCCACAGGCCATACTTTTCTGTCTTTCGCTGCATTAATACGTAAGTTTAAGGACTGTAAGTTTCTGACTATTTTTTTTTTAATTTATGTTCTTTTAAATTATTTGAAATGTTTCTCATATATTTTGTCGTTTATTTATATTAATAATAATAATCTTTATTAAATGAAATATTCATAGTTCATAAGGAATAATTTTTTTAAAGTACCGAGTGGCGGCTCGATGAACCACAAAATTCTGACAATAGAACCCTCATTAGATCTAAAGGACAGTGAGTTAGTATAGATATGATGCGCCTTTCAAAACAGAATTTCAAATGAGTTAAAATTCTAATTAAAAATATTTTTTATGGAAAAATATTGTAAAATTATTATAAATTGAATTTAAAAGACAAGCCAGAAAATAACTATTAAGAATTCGTAATATTATAAAAAAAATTGATCTTAATATAGAAAATAAATAAATTACAAAAACTACCTATGTAAATTGAAATTTTTGAAATAAAATATTTTGCTGAAAAATATTATGACAATAGTTTGTATTTAAGTTTATTAATATACAGTATATATATATATATATATATATATATATATTCAAATTAACATTTTATAGTCTATTTTTAATAGGAATCGTTAAATAAAAGATGAATAAAAGTATGGAGCTAAAATAGCATAGTGAACATTAACAATAATACAGGTGATTTATATTTATAGAACTTTAAGGAAAAAAATATATATGTATATAAATAGATAAAAATTTATTTAAAAAAAAATATTTTCATACGTAATAGTTGACGTTAAATGATATTTAATTTTCATGTTTTATTTATTTTTTCATAAATTTATTCTTCTAATTATATCATATTTCAAACTTTATTTTTTAATTCTGTATTTAGCTTATTTATGTAACTAAAAAATACAAGTTAGAAGAAAATTGAAGCAAATGCAAAATATATTTCAATCATCATTATTTTTGATATCACAAATATAACATTATAATGGATTGTTTATAATACTTCACGAGTAATTTTTCTTTTTTTTTTTGCTCCTTAATGTTAGATTTAAATTTTGTTTTAGAAATCTATCTAGGAAATACCGATTATAAATTTTAGAAAAATTTATCATAGAAATTTGAATTCAATAAGGTGCCACTGGGTGAGAGGCTAGCATCGCTGTCTCACATTCACGTGGTCTCGGGTTTAAGCCCCGGGCCTGGCAAGGGAATTTCTCTAGCTGGGGTCTATGGGATTAACATTGGGAAGCTACTTGATAAAAAGTAGCGCCTCCGATCAAGAAAATCAAGGTAAAGGTTGATAGGACTCGTTCTACTGATCATAGGACACCTAGGTGAAATAACCGACTTGATAGGCGTTGTCCTTGCGTAGGACGTACAAAAGTCAAGAGTTTTTTTGTTTTTTTTATTTGAATTCAATAAAAATGAATATATTAATATATTAATGAAAAATGTATTTATTATTATATTTTTAACTTTTATCTAATCGTTTCTTCTACTATATATGGTTACGACTGACAAATTTCGATGCGAAATACATATTTATGTGTGTATTGATATTTTAAATCTAGATAGAGAGATATATAGTTAAATATTGAGGGATGTCAATCTTTTTTACCGACCGAGGATAGATAGAGAAGATATTATTTTCACAGCAAATTTCACATGTGGAGATTTTTACATATCTCCACGAATCATTTTGATAACAGATTACGATTCAAAATAAATTGTCCACAAAGAATTTGTTCCACCCGGCCAGAATGTCACTGGAGAGTTTTACTTAGGCGTCATGAAGCGTTTGCTGGCAAGAATTCGTCGTATTCAGCCAGAATATCGAGAAATCGGCAGTTGGACTCTTTTGCACGATAATGTACCATCATATCGTTCGCGACTTGTAACTGAATTTTTGGTCAAAAATCACGTTATTCCTTTGCATCATTCGCCCTATTCACCAGATCTGGCTCCGTGCGACTTCTATCTGTTCCCTAAACTGCATTTGGCGATGAAAGGAAAGTGGCACGCATCGATTGTAACCATTGAGAAGGCGACGACCGACGTCCTAAAGACCATTCCAATAAAGGACATGGAGAAGTCGTTTGACAACTTGTTGGAGCGTGCAAATTTGTGTATCGATGCAGAAGGGGAATATATTGATTAATAAAAATGATTTGTTCAAAAATGTACATTGGTTTTTTGTTTTTTTAAAAAGTTCGGTTTCTTTTGGAATGGAGGGTGTATATACGTATATATATTATTTTTGGTAATTAATTTAATTCAAATCGTCGGTAGGTTCTGTACCTGGCCACGGCTCATTTTTAATTTAAAGTTGCCAATAAGGAAATTCTCGTTTAATTTTGTGATTTGACTAACTTAGATTTTATTTATATTCTATAGAAAAATTTAAAAATTTTGAAAAAGGATTATCTCTTCCCAATCAAATAAAGTTGAAGATTTTATAAATATTTCTTAATAATAGAATAGATTTTAAGAAAATCAACCAACTTAATGAATAAATAAATAACTGATTATTATTTATTATAAAGAAAAAAAAGAAAAAGTTGAGTTTTATTAAAATTCTCTTATTAAATTTTTGCTAAAAAAAGTTTTATTTAGCCTAATGCAGAGGTTCCCAATCTTTTCTGGTTTGCGGCTCCCTAAATACTCGGATTTTTCCGAGGCTCCCTTAATAAATCAGATTTTTATATAAATTTTTTACTTTCTTGAAAAATTGGAAAACTTTCCTGTTTAAAAGCGATCACCCATTTAACAGTGAAAAATTAAAAAGCTTACAAGATTGTTGGCGCAAAATTTCGAGTATTAGAAAATTTAATTGAATATTTCGCGGCGCCCTAATGACGGGGAGCCGCGATGCACACTTTAAAAATTACTGGCCTAATGTTTATTTTTTTAAGGCGCCATAGGGTGGAAGGTATCGTTGTTGCCTCACATTCTCGTGGTCCCGGGTTTAAGTCCCGGGCCTGGCAAGGGACTTTTTCTATACTCGAGGTAAGAGTTGGTGCATGCGCCGATCCCCACCATTCCTACAAAACCACACCGCGCAACTTTGTTGCCCATAACAAATTTTTTAGATTTTAGTTTGAGAGAGTAGACGACTGTGGTGGAGGGGAAAGTACTCTAGGAGGGGGTAGCCCCGCCTCTTATGGCCGCCACCCCTCATGCACCAACTCTAGCTGGGGTCTATGGGTGTCAACCCAGCCTCCGGGATTAACATTAGGAAGCTACTTGGTATAAAGTAGCGCCTCCGATCAAGAAAATCAAGGTAAAGGTTGATAGGACCCGTTCTACTGATCATAGGACACCTAATTGATATAACCGAATTGATAGGCGTTGTCCTTGCGTAGAACGTACAGTCAGAGGTTTTTTTGTTTTTTTTTATTATTTATTCCAATTTAATAAAATCACATTATTATTTTATAAATTTAAATCGATATCATACAGGAAGATTTAATGTTACCGACCGTTGTTAATTTATATATTTTTGTAGACCAGTTGATGCAAGAGCATCACACAACTTTCACTTGCCACCTATTTTGTATAGATTTTATTTTTTTTTTGCAATTTTTTTCTAAAGTTAATTATCAATATATCTTTTATATTATATTATATATATATATTCCTTATTTACTATTTATTATTAACGATGTTATTGTAAAATCTTAGTTAACAAAAATAAAATAAATCCTTATTCAAGTGCCCTCAGAGTACTTTACAATAGAAAAAAAATCTTCTTTATATTAAAAAAAATTGTATTTGGCATTGATAAAACAAGTTTAGTCATAATTGTTAGAGCCCTTTTTAAGAAAACTGAAATAAAGAGTAAAATCAAAGATGTGATGTTTACCGATTTTAGTGAAAAAGCTCATGTAACATAAAAAAAGAAAAAGTTAAGTTTCATAAAAATTCTCTTATTAAATTTTTGCTAAAAATGTTTTATTTAGCCTAATATTTATTTTTTTTATCTTAAATTAGGAATTTCGATTTTAAACAACATTTTGCTTTTGAGCTACGCTGTCCACAGACTGTTTTGCGAAACTAATTTTTCCAAGAGATATTTCCGATGAAACCTCGAATTCGAATTTTAGACAGATTGCAATACTTCCTCATATTATAAATATATATCTTATATATAAATAAAGGAAGACCATGATTATGATTATATGATATGATTATAGATGTTTAGCAAATGTAATAGTATTAATAAGCATAGCATCATTTAAAAAGAGGTAGACAAACTCATACTATCTATCTCTGCAGCTCTACGAAACTCGAAACTTGTCCAACTGTTATTTTCTCCCATCTCTCTCACGTTCCTTCATACATTATCTACCCGCCGCGTCTTTGTTCTTCCAACCCGACTTTTCCCAATCGATTTCCCCATAAATATATTTTTCGCAAGTCTATCATCACCCATTCTAGCCATTTTTATACCCCTATGTCTAGAGATGCATAGACGTCATGCAATTCCTCGTTATGCAGTTCCATTCCCCAGTGATCTCATCCTTCTTTGGCTCATAAATTAATTCTATCCTATTCTCAAATACTCATTGACCATGCCTCACACTCATATAATACAACCGTCAAAAAACCTGAGTATTTAAATTTCTCTACATATTTTACATAATTATAATTAAGAAATTTAAAATATATTTATTTTTTTTAAATTAATGTGTAATTAAATTTAATTTTAACTTTGAAAATTTTCAAAATTATAATCGACGTCGACTTTTCAACAGAACCAGGCTTTTAATTTAATAGATGTTGAACATCGATGCTATCTATCTTTATCTATATCTATATCTAGCTGCGAAGAATCCTATTCTCAAATACTCTAAATCTACTCTCGTTTCACAGGGTCATAGACCATACCTCATACCCATATAATACAACCGGTAAAATAATTGTTTTATTGATTTTAATTTTAATTCCCTTTGATATTAATTTTGGCGAGATAAGCCCCGATTTAAATTCTTCTTGAATATTATTATCCTTCATGATTAATACAAACTCGTTGTAGTAATTAATCAGTATATGTTAGTCAATAAAGTAAAAATTTTTAGAATTTATTTTTATTTTTAGGTTTTTATGTAATTTTTCATTTTATAAATAGAAGTTAATATACTATAAATATATATTATTTAATTTATTTTATTTATTTTTAAGATTTATATAATCAACATTTTCCTGTAATTAATTGTATTCTCAATTCAGTCCGGATTTTTACAAGTTATACTAAAAAGCTGTGCTAGAATTATAGAAAAATTTAAGCAAAGTTAAACTCTTATATAAGAAAAAAAGGCTATTATTATTTTTTTCTAAATAATTTTGTGCTAAGCCAATTCGAAATTTAAAAAAAACAAGTGCATATAATATTCATGATATCGACACTTACCAAAGAATTTTGAATATATTCTCCATAGTCATTAGAAGATTCTCCAGAGAGCATCAAAAAACAAAAATTTTAAATTAGATAAAGTTGGGAGTGATAAATGAAAGTATGATTGAAAAATCAATTGTGTTATATATTTATTTTCTTCTCGTAATAATTAATTAATAGATAATAAAGGTCAGTATGTATATCGGTGGCTATTTAGCAAGGGTTATAGTTTTTTAGTTCTTTACAATAATAAAATTACCTAGTTAAGTCTCTAGGTCAGTGATTCTCAACCACTGTGCCGCAAGATTTTCAAAAGTGTGCCGCGAGATTATGAGGCTCTTAAACATTTCCGACTTTTTTTATAAATTTTTTCAATTTGGTTCAAAAAAAAAAAAAAAAGTTAAACCGTTTTTGAGACCACTTTTTTCAATATGGTAAACTTTTACACTTATCTCTTTCTTTGTGCCGCCAAATTTTTAAACCGTTAAAAGTGTGCCGCGGTAAAAAAAAAGGTTGGGAATCACTGCTCTAGGCATTCCGAAAAGCTTGGAGTATTAAAAACAATAGACAAACAAAGAATAGTGAATTCTCAATCACGTGAAATCTTATAAATAAAAATGAATCGCAAAATGTGTTGGTAACTGCATCATTCAATAACGCCTGGACCAATTTTGACAATTCTTTTTTTAAAATGTTCGTTGAAGTCCAAGGATGGTTTTTACGGCGAGAAAAAATCGAATAATTGCCGGGAAAACCCTAAAAACAGCCCTTTTTTCCCATACATATTTTTCAATATTATGCAATATGTACATAATTACTATTTTTCAATATTATGTAATATGTAAGAACTAATTGATAAAAATAATAGCTGATAATTATTATGAAGTAAAGGGGCTTATCTCATCAAAACTATTATCAAAGAGGATCATAATTGAAATATATAAAACAATTATTTTTCATGTTGATCGATGACTAGGGTGACCATATTTCGAAAACACCAAACCGGGACAAACGGTTTACCTTTTTTTTAGAACTAAATTGAAAAAATTTTGAAAAAAAGTACGAAAAGTCCTAAATATTGAAAAAACGGAACAATAGGCTGTCCCGAAGAAATTTTTGGGGACGCCGGGAGAGAGCACCTAAAAACGGGACAACTCGGGGGTACAGGGGACGGAGCCCCCGTCTAGGTGTGAAGAGCGCCGAAGGCGCTCGGAGCAGCTAGTTTAATAATAAATATTTTAAATTTTTATTTAATTATTATTGAAATAGTAAAAATGAAATCTATTAAACGAAATAATTGTTTCCAAAAAATAAAACTCGCCATCAATAAAGTATCAACGTTTACAGCAAAGGATCCCAATTTGAATTTTAAGAAAAAAATAAAATAA
Organism: Labia minor; assembly: GCA_963082975.1. Classification (NCBI taxonomy): domain Eukaryota; kingdom Metazoa; phylum Arthropoda; class Insecta; order Dermaptera; family Spongiphoridae; genus Labia; species Labia minor. The sequence continues at coordinate 17,021,879 of OY720344.1, read as the reverse complement.
AATTTCTATTGATTTACAAGTTAGTATGCGGAAATTTGTCCTTCATTTTCATCTAAAATATCAATTCATACTTATATGAATGCATTTTTTAAACAACTGGTATTGGTTTGCAGAAAATCAATATTTATAGTGATATACGTATTTAATTAGAGGCTAAACGATGCTTGAAATCTTAAAATTGCCTATTGTTGACTATATTTTAACATTTTCGAACTTCGTTCTATAGAAAAAAAAATTCAATGATCAATGAATCGAAAGTATTCATGACAAATATCAACATCCAATCACAACAATTTAAATGCTTTAAGAAACAAACTTTTTTTATACATAAAATACATAGAGGTATAATAAATATGTAATCATCCAAGTATTATTATATTATGTATTAGATATTATTTTATAGAGTAGTTAGAAACTCTCGCGGAATTAATAAAACGATATTTAAAATACCAGGTTTGTTCCAAAGAAATGGTGAATTTTTAATTATTTCGAAAAGTATTTATTTATTCATCAATATCCGTTTTGTCCCCTCCAAAGTAATTCCCCTCAGATATAATGCACGTATGCCAGCTCTTCTTCAAATCGTCAAAACACTTCTGAAATGCCATCAGCTCGTTCTTCGATTCCAACTTTATTTCATTAATTGAGGCAAAACGCTTTCCTTTCATTGCTCTCTTCAGTATTGGGAATAGAAAAAAGTCGCAGGGAGCCAAATCTAGTGAATACGGTGGTTGACGCATGATTGCGGTGATGTTTTTGGCCGAAAAAATCACGAACAAGTAATGTGTAAGTTGTTGCATTATCGTGATGGAAAATCCATGATTTGTTTTTCCACAATTACGAACGTTTGAGCCGTATTGCTGCATAATTTCCTTGTAGTATTCCTCATTAACAGTACGACTTGTTGGCAAAAACTCATGATGCACCACGCCATTGTGATCGAAGAAAACAGTGAGCAAAACCTTCACATTTGATAAAACTTGGCGTGCTTTTTTAAAGCTCTTGTTCCACTTATAATCATTTTTTTGAGATAAAGACTCGCCGGATGCCACAGTCAACATTTTAAGAGCTTTGTAGTACTTTATTCCATTTTTAACCCAATATTTAATATTCTTTGACCCATTTTTTTAAGTAAAAAATCGAACAACACACAATAACGTGACTAACTTTTTCAGTTGTCAAAAACAAACTACTAATCCAAAATGGCTGATAATATCAACATATGAGAAACCTATGTGTACCAACATTACAAAAAAATTTCAATAATCGAATGTACATAGCCTGCGAAAATTCAAAATTCACCTTTTCTTAAGAAGACCTCGTATTTAAGATATTAATATATAAAAAATTAGAGAAATTATATCCATAAAATTCTACAAGAAAAAAATTACACTTTTTAGAGATTTTAAATTCTAATAACTCAATTTTAATTTATATAATTAATTATGATTATTTTTTATATGTATAATTAATAGAAGTATATTATTAATATCTTCATTAATGGATGTTGTGAATGAAAGTAATGTGATGCTGATGCACCATCTACGTTTTACTCAATGAATTAATGATTTGACATTATATTTGGATAATGAATGAATGTGTGTGTGTGTGTGTGAAGATATCAATATTTAATTTAAATTTCATTTGGTTTGATTTTGAATAAAAGTAGCAACGCCTCGATTCATCGTTTCTCTTAATAACGAGACTTGCTTTTAAAATGAAATTTATAAAATATTAATTATTCTTTTTCGTATATATAATAATTATTTTAAATCTAAAAACTTTCCAAATTCTTTGTTGCGTATAAATATAATAAAATGTTTGTGTAAATTGTTTATAAAGTTTCAATTAATTTAAAATTATAAACAATTAATAATATTAATTAATCAATCAATATTATTTTTAATAATTTATAATGAGATTATTTGAAGAATTACTTTCAGGGCTGCTAGCTTAATTTGATTATTAATTAAAAATTTAATAAAATAATATCTAGTATGTGAACGAAATAAAGTATTTTGCGATTTCAATCAAAATCTTGAATCTAATTATTTTCCATTTTATTTTTTTGATTTTAATTAATCATTTACTTATTATCACTATCCAATTATATCACCCTAGATGCGAGAACAGCCAAAGGCAGACACAGCAATTTATAGTATCATTAAATAATTAGACGGAAATTGACTTTTGACGCCAACATTATTTTTTGTTTTTTGTTTTTTACCGACCTACGATAGGAAGGGAAGGTATTGTTTTCACACATTTTGTTAATAGAAAAACGTATTTTTAGCATGATGTCTGTCCGTCTGTTGTGTGTACGTATGAACGTGTACAGCTAGAACGACTCAACGGATTTTGATAAAATTTGTTATATTTACTTAATGCATCAGTAGCATGAATTCATTAACCTTTGGTGTATATCCGGAAACCGGAAGTGGTAGTTTACAAAGTATTAATTTTATATTCATTGTCGGAAATTTTTCACTTAAAATATAGTAGTAATTAATAATTGAGTAATTAAACTAAAAATAAAAACCAAGATAATATAATTTAGTCATTTTAATTCAAGTTTTAAAAATATATTTTTTTAAACTTTATATAGGTATATATAGTTATATATATAACGTTATTTGGAAATTAATTTATTTCAAATTTCTAAGTCTGTCAGTTCTGTACCTGGCCACAGCTCATTTTTTCATTTAAGGTTCCCAATATGGAAATTATCGCTTAATTTTGTGATTTGACTTAGATTTTAAATTTTTTTTTTTCTATACTTATTATATATATATATACCAATAATGTTGTTTGGAAATTAATTCATTTCAAATCGTCGGTCGGTTCTGTGCCTGGCCACAGCTCATTGTTTTGTTTTTTGGTTGAAAAGGGCATTCTTCGCTAAGACTTATTAGTTTACAAAGAGTATAAGTTCAACGGCGCGGAAATTTTAAATTATTTTTTTTCATTTAATTAAATTCTTTAGGTTTTATGTTTTATCATGAAAAGATTAATTAATATTACTGGAAAAAGCAGCTAATTAAAAAATATAAAACAATATTTTTTTGTCAATAAATTCACATGAAGATGATCATTTGAATTTTATAATAGAAGAGATATATTTAACTAATGATAGAGAGAGAGAGGGGCCAAGGGTTCGAAAGTAGAGTCATCATTTTATTTAAATGAAAAATATTCAAGTTGATTTATACTTTATAAATAATTTTTGGGTTCTGAAATTCTAGGTCTGTTATATATTTATTTATATTTAATTTATGAAAATTATAAAAATATTTTTAGTATATGATACATATAGCAAGCATATGAAAATTCACAAAATGTTTTTAAATTAATTGATATACAATAAATAAAGTTTACAATTTTTAATTATTTTAATTTTTATCTATTTATTAAATATTTATATTATTATATATTCTTTATATTGAATATTGAAAATATGATAATTATTTTCAGGTAACCGAGAAATTGGGTAACATAGAGAAAAAAGAATGAGAGTTAAATTAAATTCAATGGTAACAGCTGTTTATCCTAATATTAATGTTTCAATAATGAAAATGAATATAATTTCTTGAGTTTGAATTTAAACTATGTTCAAGAATAAATAAACGGAAAAATATATTTTTTCTTCAAAAAAAAATCATAAAATTTATAAATAATCAAATTTGAAAATTATTATTTAATAAAGATTCAAATTTAAAGATGAGTGAAAGCGCAAGTTAATGCATATAGGCCTAGGACAGAGATCGATCCAGCGATGGCGGAGACGAAGACATACTTTGGCGTTCGCAAAGACATGCGCTTTGTACCCATGTAGCTTATATAAATATATATACATATATATATCCATATATATGTATATATGAGGATATATATATGTATATATATCCATATATATGGCATATGACAGAATCAAGATATATATTATTTATTTATTCTTATTATTACTTTTTTCGCAACACTCACCAAAACAAATGAAAAAAAAACAAAACACAATCACTTGACTGACTTGAACAACACTAACTGAAAGTATAATCACAAAAAAAAAGAAAGTTGCTCTTGAAGAAAGTTGTTGGAGAACTGAAAGAAAGTGTAGTTTGGTAGCACAAGAGTAAACGTAGGCAAACAACTTGTGGCTGTCAGCTCTATCGTTAAATATGTAAAGTGACAGCAGCAATGTCTTAGCCTGGCCTGACTGAGTTGTTCTTTCACGGCGCTGTCTGGCCTAGATTGATTGTTCACCACTGATGGCGCTTGCGACGCTCAGCTGACAACAACACCAGCTAACACCTCAAATCAAAACAAACGTCATGTGAGTTCAAATGAACTCTTGGATGAATTTAAAAAATTTGAAACTCCATTGAAACAAATCGATCATCAAGACCGTTCAACAATTCATCCTAATTTTATAACTTTCTTATACCTATTTAATAAGTTATAAAACACAACAGAATAAAAATATACTATGAAGTATTCGTTATACGATTTGTACTTTTTTTTGCAATAATTTTATAGGTCAAACAGACTAGGTGGGATAAAATACAATATTTTGATTTTTAACCATGACGTTTAGATAAAACCGAAAGCACATATTATAAAATTAACACAAACACTCAATTTATGTGAAATACTAAAATTGTTTTTTTTTTAATATGATTCAAAGGAATTTTATGAATAGTCCAAGATAAAGAATAAACAATTTAAATTTCAAGTTTGTTCTATTTCAGTGGTTCCCAAGCTTATTTGGCCAAGCGCACCCTTTCCAAAAAAAAATTTACTCAGCGCCCCCTGGAAATTAACGTTTTTACTTTCCCGCATACTTCGTATAAGGGAAGTATTGGAAACGTCAAAAATTTGGACTTCGAGATTTCGATAGATCTTGACGTTTTAGACCTCCCTGAGTCGGAAAATACCATTTTTCGAATTGTCTGTGTGTGTGTATGTAGGTATGTATGTATGTAATGTCTGTGAGCAATTTACTCAAAAACTAATCAAGCTAGGACTTCGAAATTTGGTACACCGATATTATTCACAGTTTGTAGATTTCTATCAAAATTTCGTCAAAATCGGTTAACCGGAAGTGGTACTTTAGTGTAGGTAAACACTGGTTGCGTTTACCTTTCAAGTAAAGTACCAGTTTGCTTCGAGATATATGCTTCATATTTTGTATATAGATTTAAAAATATGAAAAAAATTCAGGTACCAAATTTCATCATGATCTGACTACCGGAAGTGACATTTTACCTATACAAGTAGCGTTAGGTGTAAATTATAAATATATATAATAGTGTTAAACCATTTTACTTTATAATTTAAATTAATTAGTTTGTTTATTTTTATTGTTGTTAAAACATAATAATAACCTAATTACCTATTTATATGCGGGAAAGTCTAGGGGAGGACACTCCCGCTTTTTTTTAATTTTAATAACAATTAAACAGAAAGATAAATATACCTATTCGCAAAATATTATAAATAAAGATGTAAATTAGAAACATTGAATGTATGTATCTATTTATTGATCTCAGAATAGAAAAGTAATATACAAGAAATTTTCTCTAAATGCACCTGTGACCATCACCGCTCTCCTGGGTCCCTGCAGTACCCACGAGGGGGCTGTAGCGTCCACTTTGGGAATCACTGTTCCATTTAATCGGATTAAGCCAAAGTTGAGGTCTTTGAGATATGGGCTTATAGAACTTTAATCTATCAAAATTAGCGGACATTATCATAGTAGTCTTATTAGTTTCTAGAAGTACAAAGTCTGTAATTATTAATTAATTATTATTCTGTTGTAAAGAAACTCGTACTTTTCGGAAAATATGTATATTTAAACGAAAATTGACCTATGCAAATTACTAATACAAACGTTCATTTAGTCCTTCCTTCGCCTAGATCAGATTTTAGATCCTTTAATCATTATTTGTAATTTTCAAAGAAATATATATATTTAAATCTCAAAACTATATAAAATTTCATTTACTTCACTCAACCTTTTTTTACCGCGGCACACTTTTAACAGTTTAAAAATTTGGCGGCACACAAAGAAAAAGATAAGTGTAAAAGTTTACAATATTGAAAAAAACTGGTCCCAAAAATGGTCGGAAATGTTTAAGAGCCTCTTTACATTTGTAATAATTTGGCGGCACACATTTTGATAATCTTGCGGCACACAAAAGTGCCGCGGCACAGTGGTTGTGAATCACTGATTTAGATTATTCATTTTCTTTAGAGAACTTTAAATAAATATATTTCTAAGAATATCGAAGAACTCGAAGAAATTATGCAAATGAATGATGATTAAAAGAATTTTTAAGTTAAAATGACGATTTTTTTTAAAATAAACCATATATCCTCAGTCTAAGTCTAAATGCACCTTTAATATCACTTAAATCTCGGACAGTAATATAAAATATCACATTTTATATACTTTCAAAAGAGGCACCGACTTTGCTTTCTCTTCGAAGTAAATTTCAATTCATGTTTGACGTTTGGATGCCAAATGGGCTCCTATACAAACATTATCATCCTGAAAATTTCAATTGTTATTTTGAAGTTGGGGAAGGGGAGGGATAGAAATGTACAATGCGTCATAATTATTATAAAAATAAAAAAAGCTTATTAAATTTGGACAAATTAAAATTTAATAGAAATTAAATTAATTCAACTAATGGTAAACAATTTTTCTCTCTAATTAGATAAATTGAAACAAAAAAAAAAAAAAGAAAGGAGTACCAATGTATAATAATTTATTCATAATAAATAAATTAATGTAAATAATTCAATCATTCAAGTCATTCAAAATTCAATGCTTGACCTAATTTCTTAACCTTGATAAAATATAGAAAGAAAGAAAAAGAATCTATTAATGAATTAGATTAATCAATATCAAATTTGTATTGTCTAATGAACGGGTTAGATTAGAGTGTAAATAAATAAAGAGGCTATATTCCTAGAAATAATTGAAATTAAAATATACAAATTAAAGTTTATAATTTTTCGTTAATTAATAGTGATTTATTATAAATGTTGATGTAATTCTCTATGATCTATGAAGTAATAATTCAAAAATTAAAGTAACAATATTAAGTAAAATCGTGAAAAAGTGAGAATTTTTATATTTTGGGGTTGATTTGTGTTAAAATAGTATTATTTATTTAAGAGCTAATAGGACCTAAATTAAACATAAGCTTCCTAGATATTGGAACCAGAAGTGAATATATGTTTGTAACACAGACCAGGATTCGGTTAAGAATTTGTTTAAGTCAATAACATTTGATGATTCTAGGGTCACTCAATATTGTCTGCAGTAGCTGTAAGACGTTCAAGCTTCCAATATCGATATCCAGTTTCCTTCTTCATACCTCGGTTACTGAGCTTGGTTTCCATGTCTGTCTTGCTGACAAACAATTTTTAGCTTAATTTTAATTCAATCTGTCAACGATAAAATTCTTATTTTTAGAAATTATTCTATTTTCTTACATTACATTCGGATTTAAGTCTATATAAAACTTATATGCAATTATTTATTACTTTTTTTATTTGGATGACATTAGACCGTATTAAAATTGAGTAGATATTCCTATATCTCAACCTTACTTACAAAGATCCTACACTCAGATCAAGGTCCTATGACAGTCACCTAATTAGATTCTATCTCCCATTAACTTTAATCATATTAAAGGATAAATTAAATGTTTAGTTTCAAAATTAGCAGCTTAAAATGATACCTTTATCATAAGATTTATTAATAACCAATTTAAAACAGTTATTGTTTTAAGTATTAAATTTGACTAAAATATTTTTTTTTTCTATGAAAATGTATGTGTGGATCTAATATTACATTTAATTTAATGACAAAAATTACTTTTCTAATAATTGAAAATTACCCATGATATAAAGTAAATTGTAAAAAGAACAAAATTATAATTCATTATAGGTTAATAAGTTGACCTTATAAAATTAGAAAGGATTTAGATAAGATAGTTAAGTGAAATTTAATATTATATTTGTATTTTAAAGAGAAAATGACTTTAAATATAATGAAAACAACAGATAATTACTTCACATAGAAACAAAATTTATTAAATAAAAATATTTATTGATTAGAATCAATTTACATATTTAAGGATGGTATATTTTGCTTAAACTTAATTAATAAATTTTGAAACCAAAATATTATTAAATAATTCAAGCAATAAAATAGATGTGTCAACTTACCTTCCGAATGTTTTCTTCAAATTTATGAATTTAAATTAACCTTATCCGAATTATATAAATTATATTAAGATATCATTTCAAAAATGATTATGATATTAAAATGTATTTTGTTACTTTTTTGGTTAATATTAATATAGTTAATCTAACTAGTTCTTCAAATGGCAAATATATTTAATAAAAAAAAAATATAAAACAATCCGAACGAGAAAGTGTGTGAATCAGTGTGAATGTCAAAATATTACTATAGTTGAAATATGGTTGAAATACATAAATGTCAAAATTAAAAGTTACTAAAAAGTTTTCATTTAATAAGAAAAGTAGGAAAAATATAAATATGAATACATGTAATTTAATATAATTTTTTAATAAGAATATTTTTATTATAGATAAAAATATTTAGTAAATTAATTGTTAGCGGAATATTTAAAAATATTAAATTTTAAAATTTTTATTACATAAAAACAAATATTAAATTATTACTAAATAAACTAAAACAAAAGTAGGGTAAATAATAATGAAAGAAAACATTGATATAAAATGATTTATTAAATCAGGAATTAAATATAGAAAATGAATCGTTAAAATATTGAGGTAAATCATATTCTAATATTATTTTCGGTTTTGTATTTTTTTTTTTTGGGTGGGAGGAGGAAATTGATAAATAATCAATTTTTAAAGACACAATATTAAATATAAAACATAATAATAAATAATATTATTTAAATATAATGTATTAGAGATTATATAAATTATAAATTATAATTGAATTAAGAATATACAATTTTCGTCATTTTTATTAGGAAATAAATTTTTTATTAATTATGTATAATTACTTATGCAAATAAATATGGCAACTAGAAGACATTCCATGAAAGGAAAAAAATAAATTATAAATAAATAATAAGGGGCACAGTTTAAATATTATAGTTCATCTTGAAAAACATGAATATTATGTAAATGTACACCATAATCAGTTGCCTCGCTTCCAACAAATATGTCATGATGGTCAACAACTTCGTCAAATGATAGAACATTGTCATGATTATCATCAGAGCTAGCAAATAAATGATCGACTTCTTCTTCAGCAATTTCATCATTACTAGGAACAACCCATGAAAGAATTTCGGCATTATTCAATTTTCCGTCATGGTCTTTATCATATTCTTGATCAAACTTTTCCTTTTCTACCATCAACCATTCTTTGTCATGCTTTTCAGCTCGTTCGCCTAAATATTCTTTAAAATCGATAAAACCATCTTTATTCCAATCTTTCTCTTGTAAAGTCTGTTGTAATATCAATGGAAGCATTTCTGGATGTTCTTCTGGGTGGGTGAAAAGAATAAACTCTTCTTTATTTAAAAAACCATCCTTATTTTTATCAGCAGCATTAAACATTATTTTATCATCTTTAATTAATTTTTCCTCCTCGATGTTGATTTCATTTGAGTCCTCATCCTCACCACCATAAGAGTCTGCTAAATATTCTGACCATGAAACAAAACCATCTTCATTTTCATCTGCATCTTCAAAACGATCTTGAGATTCTTCTTCTGAGAGCATTTTAAAAGAACGTAGAATCCATGCATGCAATTCATTTCTTTCGATTTGATTATCTTTATTCATATCCATTTTAGTGAGTAAAATTCTTAATCGTTTTTTTGCTTCTTCAGGTTCTAAATTATCAAATTCTTCAGCTTCTTTTACACTTCCCAAAATAGCCTCATGGTCGAATTCTGAATGATGTTCACCGTTCACATGATGATTTGAATCCCTTGGATTATAAGCACCATCTTCTAGACGTTCAATTGATTGTTTACTATGTGAATGAATGTGTGGAGAAGCTCCAGAAGTTGTTAATAAAAAATTTAAAAAAAGCAAAATTGCAAAAAAGTGATACATCTTGAATATAATAATCAAAGTAGATTTGTCAATTTACATTAAAATAAAATATATGTCTTTATATAAAAAAATCATTATAAAAAAGACTGTTCATTATTAATAATAGCTATACAATGTCAATTTCGGCTTTAAATAGATTCCATGAGAAGTTAGCTCATATATAATATTTTTTTATAATATACAAAATTTAAATCATTTTCTTTATCTATTAAATTCATTATCATATAAGTAAAATCTGAAATCAAATGAAAATATTTTATAATTTCATTATTTTAATTTATAACTATTAAAAAAAATACTTTTTATTTCATCCTGATATTATCTACTTAAATTGGCATTTATTAGTATTCTTTTTAATCAGGGGAGATTCTGTTAATTTTTGAAAAAATTAATAAAATAAATTGTAAGTATTCATATTAGAGAAATATTATTTATTATTTAAAGAAATATATTATTTTATTAAAAAAAATATTATGATTAAGTTACAGTTATGATTTGTTAAATTTAATATTACATTTTACTTCTCAGAAAAAATAATATAATTTAATTCTATTTTTAAAGAATATTTTTCAATTAAATTTATCTCCTTAAGTTTCAATATTTTTTTTAGATGTCCAAATTGAAACATTTTATTGTGACTGGACTAGGTACATGTGCCGGAGGACTTGCATTTTATTATGGTTATAAATTAGGAAATGATCATAGAAGACAAGCAGCTGCCTCTTGGACTACTAATTATACTCCTGATATCCGATGGGATAGCAATTGGGATCAGTAAGGGTTTATAAGAATAATTTTAATTTTATTTATGTCTTATAATTAAAATTTATTATATGCTTACATTATAAAAAGGTATAGTTTTGAGTTTATTTTGGGTTATTTACTAGTTCTCATTAGTTGTTTATTTTTGTTGAATTTATCTTTTACAAAAATGTTTTAATGTTATAATCTCAATAAATATAGTTACAAATATTATTGTTATTAATATTTTTAATGGTCCACAATTTTCTATTGAAAGTTGTTATTATTATTACGGTTTTTTGACATAACATATTGCTATATCAAAAAACTAGTTTTATTCCTTTGTACCAATTTTGGACTGCGCCCCCCAGTCGTGTCATATGTGTGTGTCTCTATTCAGCTCAAAAAACCAAACTTTAAAAGGTTTTGCAAATTCACTAGCCATATATATATATTATGAATTTAATTTCTTCTATTTAATTATTTTTTCTTTAACTCAGCCGTGAACCTACCTCATTAATTCGTCCTGTGAATAGTGAAAATGATAAAATCAAACATCAAGAAACTTTAAAAAAATTCAAGGTATCCAAATTTTTTAACTTTTTATATTATTTACATATTTATATATTAAATATTTTAGCCGTCTGCTGTAAGGAATATAATTTTAATTCGACATGGGCAATATGAAACTTCGGGGCTAACAGATAAAGCTAGAATATTAACCCCACTGGGACGTCGTCAAGCAGAAGCCACTGGAAGACGTCTTCTAGTAATAATATTTAATTTTTGTATGAGTTAAAATATAAAAATAATAATTAATAGATGTTTATTTTTTGATAAAGGAATTAAATTTTCCATATACCCGATTGGTTCGATCAACAATGACAAGAGCTAACGAAACTGCAAAAATTATTGAGGGAGAATTAATTAAAACTAAGACTGATTTTAATAATAATACACTACCAAAAATTTCAATTGAAGATTGTCCTCTTTTAGAGGAAGGAGCACCTTGTCCCCCTGAACCACCAATTGGACATTGGAAACCAGAAAAATCAGTAAGTTTAATAAAATATTGACTAATTATTTGAATATATTTATAAATAATTTTCAAAATATATATTATAAAAATTGAAGTAGATTTCTCTCAGTTTGTAAAGGTTTTTATTTTTAAAGTTTGTAAATTTAAATATATAATATATTTTTAAATGATTGAAAATAAGACTATTTTTTGAGAATATTCATTATTGGAATCTTTTATAGCAGTTTTTTCAAGATGGTCCACGTATAGAGGCTGCCTTTCGAAAATATTTCCATCGCGCTGAACCTAACCAACAACAAGATTCATATGAGATCCTTGTTTGTCATGCCAATGTAATTCGCTATTTTATATGCAGGTTGGTACTTATATATAAACAATTGGTTTTTTTTAATCTCCATAAAATTTTCAGTCCCTTTTCCACAAAAAGTTTTCTGTTATACATAATTTTTTTATGGAGTAGTGTTCTCTAAGAATAATTATTAACGCACATCAACTCCGAATTAATTTAATAAAACTAAAATAAAAATAATTATTAGCTTCACTTTATTTGGAAGTAAATAACTTACTATTTCATGATTTGAGTTTATAGGGAAAAAAATTAATATTTTATTGTTTAAGATGACTATTAATATGACTTGATTCTAAATCAATCAAGCAATTATGAATTTTAACTAAATTAGATTTAAAAAAATGTTCAATTATCGCCCTGTTTTTCAAGGGTAGTAACTATTATTCTGATGTTAATTATAATATATTATAAATTAATTGATAATAAATGAATATTATTTTTGTTTTTGTTATCAGAGCATTGCAATTTCCTGCAGAAGCATGGCTTCGAATGTCTTTAAATCATGCAAGTTTAACATGGATTTCAATTCAACCAAGTGGACGTGTTATCATTCGAAGTGTTGGAGATTCTGGTCACATATCTGCAAATGAAATTTCGGCTAATTAATTAACGTTTATATTTTTGTATTATTTTTTTATATAAATATATTTTTTTATGTTATATATTAAATTTTTAAATAAATTTTCTTTATTTTGAAATAAAATTTTAAGTTAATATATGTTTTTAAATTATTTTTGTCATATTAAAAAAATAAAAATGAATGTACTCTCAGTTAGTGATTACAATGAATAATAATCTAAGGTTTTCAAATCACTAATAATAATAACATTTTATAATAGTTGTAAAATAATAATAATAAAGTTAATTACAACAATTTCTTGATTATTTTTTTAATAATTTTTTATTATAAACAAATGAGTGATATAACACATCGTCCAATAAGTAAACAACATTTTTTTTCAAAAATCATTTTTATTTATCAATATAATCTCCTTTTAGAGTGATACAATCTTTCCAACGTCTTTCCAACATTTCTATACCATTGTTCTCATTGTGGCATGGTGCATTGTCTTGGTGAAAAAGAATTTTTTTCTTCTTCATGTGCGGTCGTTTTGCTGCGATCTCCTTCAAACGTACCAACAAGTCAATATAATAATCACTGTTGATCGATTTACCTTTTTCCAGGAAGTTAATGAAAATAACGTCATGTGTATTCCATAAAACAGACGCCATGACTTTGCCAGCAGACTGCAGCTTTTTTGGACGCTTTAGGTGGCTTTCGCCAGCCATGCTCCACTCAGATGATTGCCGATTCGACTCCGGAGTGAAATGATGTATCCATGTTTCATCCATGGTCACGTATCGACGCAGGAAATCCTTTTTATTGCGAGTAAATAGCGATAAACAGCTCTCTGAATCGTTGACTTGTTGCTGTTTTTGTTTCACTGAAAGCAATCGCGGCACCTACTTGGGAAAAAACCTTTTTCATGCTCAATTTTTCATGAAGGATTGTAAATACGCTTCCAGATGATATCTGTTATTTCTGCAATCTCACGGACCTTCATTTTGCGATTTTTCATTACAATTTTTAACACTTCACTCTCATTTTCCTGTGTAACGGCATCCAATGGCCTACCCGAACGTATCGTTTGGATGGAGAGGAGTCCGGGTAATATTTTCAAGTCATTTCTGGGCTTCTATGGTGTTTTTTCCCAATAAAAAACAATGTTCCAAAACAAACTCCCTTTTTTCCATTTTTCAAACAAATTACAAAGTGCCTTTTCCTTTAAAGTCGATAACTCTGCTGTCTGTTATCCGATCGACGCGAAATTTTTACACGTTTCATGTAGAGGTTCGCACTCTATGGAAACGTGGCCACTTTGGTACTTCTAGCACCATCTCTGGGATAGTCTCGGGACTTATTGAACGATGTGTTATGTAAAGGTAGATAGATATACCAGATATACATAATATGGGCACTTCTGGTAAATTTTCAGAATTATGATCCTAGTTACATTTCACTGTACTAGTTTGAAGCATTTGGTAAATTACTAGTATACAGTATGTTGATTAAGCCATTATGGACATATGACATCTAATTTTGGGAAATCACTAGAAATTCCAACATGGACATAATCCAAAGATTTCAAAATAAGACACTGAGGGCAATGATAAACGCTCCATGATACATACCTATTAAGGTAATCTATAGAGATCTAAATGTCACAACTGTGGAGAGGTGCAGGGTAAAGCTCACATTAACTCAACAGACTACAAAATCTCACTAATGACAAAACAAGACAACTTATTAACAATCAAGGACTAATAAGATTAAAACCAAGAGATACATGACAGACACTAAAACTTTTCGAATAATGGACCATCGATTTGATTAAAGACAAAATTGCTCCCTCTCCTTTTATTCCTTCCTCATAATATCCCTCTTACTCTATTAAATTGTACCTCTAATATTACTATTGTATAATTTTTTAATTATATTATTTTTAATCTATGAATTGTTTCTTGTTTTACTTTCTTTTGATGCCTACCTACAATAAGGCAGATATGGAATCTGATGTATTTACGGAAATTAAATAAAAAAAGTTCTTTATAACAAAGAAGTCATTTTATTTGGGTAGGCTTACTTGTAGATATGACGTCACATGCTTGCGCTATTGTGGCTTTGTACAATTCTTTTCTTTTGGCATTGGTTGCCAGTGGGTATGTTTCGCGTTGAGATCGCCTCCTAGAATGGATCAGTTTCCTAATTAGTTGAAAAGTTCGATGTATTCATCTTTTTTTATTTGGTGTCTCAGAGGGCAGTAGATAAGTTGACTAATTATTTTACTCTGAGAAGGACAAAAAATTAACTTAAAAAGTAAATAAAACATTTAATTAACTTAAAAAATATACAACAATATATTTTATTATTTATTATTATTTTATTTTATTACAACATTTTTTTCTGAATAAGAGGTGTCCTCATGAGGAAGAACAGAGTTTACCAAAGGACTAAAGGAGGTCACCTTAGCACTAGATGTTAACAATTGCAAGTGGGTATTTTTTAGTTATTTTCTTTAGCGTCATCATATTGATGAATGTTTCCTTGATTATCACAGTTTCTCCTCTTACACAGTTATTGAAAGAATAATTAATTATAATATGATAAATGTAAATCCATAATTTAATTAAAACAAATTGTTGAAAAATCCTTAAACTGTTTAATTTTATTATTTAAATGAGTACTTGTAAAAATTTTGAATTAATTTTTTTTATCAATGTATCAACTTCTAGCAATATATTGGTAATATCTAATAAGATATCTCCTTCTTATTGAATATTATTGCATATCTTGCAACTAAAGTATATTCACTCAAGATTTCCCAGTGGCCCAAGAGTATTCCCATTTAAATAAGTTGACCTGTGGCCAGGTCTGAACCGACCGACGGTTTGAAGTAAATTAATTTCCAGCTACAGAAACAATTTCAAATAATTTTAATATATCTATTAATGTAATAAAAAACAGATATGGATACATAAATAATAAATATAAACATTTTTAATTTTATTTTATTTATAATATATATATATGCAAGACCAGGTCTGAACCGACCGACGGTTTGAAGTAAATTAATTTCCAGCTACAGAAACAATTTCAAATAATTTTAATATATCTATTAATGTAATAAAAAACAGATATGGATACATAAATAATAAATATAAACATTTTTAATTTTATTTTATTTATAATATATATATATGCAAGACCAGGCTGTGACGTCATATAATTTTAAATCAAGAAAAAACTAATAAAGATGATTTTTCTCGAGGATAAAACCAATACAAAGTGCATGATTCGTGGTGATATGTAAAAAATCTCCTCATGTGAAATTTGGTGTGAAAATAACCCTTCCCTTCCTATCGTCGATCGCTAATACTACCACTTCCGGTTTCCGGATTTGCACCAAAAGTTGATCAATTCATCCCACTGATGCATTAAGTAAATATACCAAATTTCATCAAAATCCGTTCAGCCGTTCAGGCTGTACACATCTATACGGACGGACAGACATCATGCTAAAAATACTTTTTTCTGTTAAGAAAATGCATGATTCGTGGAGATATGTAAAAATCTCCACATGTGAAATTTGGTGTGAAAACAATACCTCCCTTACTATCGTCGGTCGGTAAAAAACACTTTCAACTGCTGTATTGTTCCTGGACAATTAAAAAGGGTGAAGATTTCTACAAATAAAAGCTTAACACAACATTCAATATCTTACCATTGAAGTACAAAACGCAATTGAAAACACAATTATATACTAATGTCTTTATTTTAGACCATCCCGTTGTATATTCTCCGCTAATCGCATCCTTGATTATTAATCGGTCACTTCTAAATTGGTATTCACATAAATAAACTTTTCTCTAATCTTTCCTCGCCAATTCTAGTGTCTACGTGTCCCGCTTATTATAAACTCCTCGATTTTATAAAGTTATTGTTGGAGATATATTATTATTATTATTCATCATTTACCTACCGATTATTTATTAATTATATTTATATATATATTGTAATGATTTTTTTGTATATAGGTGGATTTGGCAGGGAAAAATTTAAGAAAAAGAAGGGTTGGTCTCATATGTGTAATGGAAAATGTGGACTTTGAATCGGCGTGAACTGACCTGGAGATCTAGACAAAAAAATAAGATTTATAGATTTAGATTTTTTTTAAAAAAAAAAAATTATTGAATATAAAAATGTATATAAAAAAATTTTAGATAAAAATGATTCATTAAAAATTATAAAAAAACATTTTTTTTAAATTGTTGGAAAAATTAGCTGGAGTGTCTCCACTCGACTATCTCGCAATTTGAATTGGATTAAATAACATAATATATTATATTTAAATTAAATTTAATTAATTATAAATAATAAATAATAAATATTAAACCAGCGCATGTTTAGCTTTTTATTAATGGCACCATGGCACGTGTTGGCGCGTGAGATTTGCAGAGTTAAAAAATTAATTCTGGTACATTCAGCGATTCAATCAAGCTAAAATTCTATATATAGCAGTTTTATACAATTATTAATCATGTGAAAAATTATCAAACATATATCTTTATTTTTACGGTCACTTTAGAGGAAAAAAAATCAAAACGTGGTAGGTAATGACCCTCTTCCGGTTGAGCTACATTTCTCAAAAGTTGATAGAAAACTATGAATTTTGAATAATGTCCATGTACCAAATTTCATCATTCTAGCTCAAACCGTTTTTGCGTAATCTTGCCTACATACACACACACACACACACAGACATTTTTCTCAACCTTGGTGAAAATGATTCAGGAACCTTCAAAACGTATAAAAACATCAAAATCTCAACATCGAAAATTTTCGTGATCGCAATACTATCTCTGGCGAGATAGTAAAAATAAAAACAAACAAACAAAACAATCCTTTTTGGAAAACAAGATATTTTTTATACTGTAGCCGGTCCTTTCGTAGGAGATTGCCCGTGGACGACCGAGTGTAGTGGTGGTCCTTTTACTCTTCCAGAAAAGTCCGTCTTCACTTGACGATAGCCCAAGAACGAATGTCCTTGTCTGACTTTTTTTACAACTCTTTCAGGGGAATCCTCTTTCAATAATCCTTTCCATTGAAAATACATTTATTTAATAAATTTTATTTTTAAAAGATTAAGGATATTTTTGGAATATCATTACAATATATATATATATTATCAAATTTTAATTTTCTCTATTAATTAAATTATGTTCACATTTAATTATTTTATTAATAAAAAACGAAGAATGAGTGTGAAAAAATATTAATGTGGAATTTTAAATTGAGCTCAAGGGATCGTCGATCGTGGGAGACAGGGGGTCTCAACCTCCTCATTCCACTTCCTTGTCGACACCCTGGGTTGTAAAATGTAACTCAGGCCAGCGGAAATGACACTGGATTCCCGACCATCCCGACCCCCAACCGTACTTGGGACCAGGCCTCTGGTGACGTCCCAGGAAAAGTTTCCCCCTTCCCCTTCTCCCACCATAACCAATACTCAGTAAGGGCGGGGTGAAGATATAAATCGAGGTCCGCAGGGGATTCTTG
Organism: Labia minor; assembly: GCA_963082975.1. NCBI lineage: Eukaryota > Metazoa > Arthropoda > Insecta > Dermaptera > Spongiphoridae > Labia > Labia minor. The sequence continues at coordinate 17,003,498 of OY720344.1, read as the reverse complement.
GAGAGAAGATTGCTATTGAGTGTTTTTATTGGTTTTTATCAGTTTTTATTTGTATATTTATTTGTAAATATATTAAACCATTTTAATAAGATCTATTAGCTTTTATTGAAAAGCCCAAACCCCCTCCAAATTTCTACATTAATGATAAATAAAAGTTAGATATAAATCTTAATATAATTTATTATTAAATTAATTTTTTTAACTTATTAAGGCTCTAATCAAGAAATCGATTATATATGTATTTACTTAATAGATAAAAATTAATTTATATTTCTCTTTATCTTGGGGTTAAATTATATTATATTTAATCATTACATTTTTAAATAAGCATATATGAATTATTTATATAGTTTTTGAGTTTGATTTATATATATAGGTCTTGAAAATTAAAAAAAATAAAGTAAATAGGGACGAATGCGTCGTTGCTGCGGTCCCTCTTTTCCTTAGTTTCCACACAAACAAGTTTCTCCCTAGTTTTTCTCACCTACCTACTATCTAGGCAATCGAAATCTCTTCGATTTTATTATCCTATGTTATATGATGCATAGAGATCATGTAATGCTTCGTTATGCGCTCTCCTTCATTCTCAAGCAAATTCATCATTCTTTGGCCAATCCTATTTTCAAATACTTTAAATCTATTTTCGTCAAGGTCAAAGAATAATAAGAATGAGGGAAATAACAAAGTTTATCGATGGAAAAACTTTTTCAATAACTTTAACTATTTCTAATTGTGGTGATTCAAAAAAAAATGACATAAAAGTTGCATCAACCTTATCAACCAATATTATTTTAGGGAAAATTAACTATACAGTTAGTTCATTATTGATACAGTATGGGTTTTAAAAAATTATCTACATGGACCTTGGTCAACACAATGGTTTTACAAAGTTTACATATTTTATATGTGAGTGGGGGTGAAGAGCAAAGTGAAAGTCTTGTGTAAAGTGTGTAGAATAAATAATAATTAGTTTCATTTGACTCACTCCCCAATACATATGGATCGATATACATATAGATATAGAGCTTAATCTAAAATTAAAAAATAATAAATTAATTTAATCATTTGTTGAAAAGAAATCGTGAATAAAATAATTATCGCTTATTAGAAATAAAAATTCTATCTCTACCTAAAATTCTATTTTGAGTTCTCTAAATTCTCAAAGTGAATCAATTTTAAACATAGCTAAGTTTGGGAGAAAATTGAAAATGATAATTTAAAATCAAATGGGAGCCATCTTATCTAGAATAAAATTATTTATCGATAAAATCAAAATAAACAAATTCTCTCATCACAAGCTTTGTATAAATTAGATGGCATTCGTGAGTTTAATATCAATTTAATTATATTGTTTCTGTGAAAAATAATATCATTTATTTGATCATAATTTAAGATTTGTTTTTATAATTTCTATAATAAATGATAAATAGAAATCAATATTAGCTTATGAAATATTTATATTATTTTACAAATAAATTTTTTATTTCATTCAAATTCCTTCTTACATTGCTTTTTCATTTAATTATAATTATTATATACAATTATAAAATATAAATTTATTATTTTAAAGATAGCAATGGAATTTGAATTTATTAAAATTTACCCTTATTAGTTATTTTCAATTGTTTCGAATACAAAGCATACCAGTGGGGTTTAGGGGTTGGTGGCAAATGAGTCCTTAATGACCTCCACGTCATATTGACGTTCATCCCTTTGTCAATAGATCAATCAGAAACATCAGATAGAAGATATTTTTTTGATAATTTGCTGAGTCAACATGAAGGATAATGTAAAAGATAATATATGACAAGTTCTTATATAACCGATCTGTAGATAATGAATATTTATTTTTTCTTCTCTTCAATGCTATAACAAACTTACCACTATAATCTTTGTTTGTCCTTTCAGGTTTAAAATATCTCTTTTAATATTTTGAATATTTTTTTTTTATTAGATAAAAATATTATTTTTAAATGGAAGACCTACGACATAGAAAAGTAAGCTAAATATAGATTTGTTTTTAATATTTTTAATTTGGTTCCCTAACCTAAAATTTCTATCTTTTGTTTTTATACACTTCACTATTTGTTTACAGGGTGTAAAAAATGATAGGATGGCGAGGAATAATGTTCAATATAGAAATATGCAACCTAGTAAAAATCAAAAAAAATTTTATATTTTGACATTCCTTGTTTTTCTTGGGTGTTTTTATGGTAATATATAAAATATTTTATGATTTATCATATAATAATCAATGCCCCTTTTTTAAATAGGTTTTATCTATAGTGGATTGAATAATGAAACATATCAACATGTAAAAGGGGTAATCGATAAAATTGCCCTTTCTCTAGGTTTTGTAAATAATTTTTATGCCGTAATCATAGATGCTGGGAGCACAGGTTCACGAGTTTTAGCTTTTACATTCCATAAGGCTCTAGGTACTTAATTTTATTAATTACACATTTTCCTTAAACATTTCCTATCTTACTTTAATAAAAAATTGTTATTTTAAGATAATAGTTTAAAATTGGACAAAGAATTATTTGCACAAGTCAAACCTGGTTTATCATCATTTGCTGAAAATCCAGAAAAGGTACTTACATCCTATTTATCATATCATTTTAAAGGAAAATTAAAATTTATTTATTTTATTCTAGGCCGCAGAAAAGATTAATCAATTAATAGAATTAGCTAAAATAGAAATTCCTGAATCGAAATGGAAAGAAACACCCTTAAGTTTGAAAGCCACGGCAGGTCTAAGATTATTACCTGAAAAACAAGCTCAATCACTTTTAAATGAGGTAAGAAATTTTTTTCTTTCAATGATATAGATATATATATATATTTTCTATAATTTATTTAATCTGTCAATTAAAATGATTATTAAAAACCAAGAAATATAGTTTTATATATATATTAATATTATCAAAAATTAATTCATTAAGATTTTTTAATTATAATATTTCACTACCTATTAAAATTTTTATATTCTACTATATACTGCGTTTAAAAAAACCAAAAGATAATGTTATTTTTTAGAAATTTGTGTGTTAAAATAATAAATCAAACTTTTTATTCTATCATCATCATTAAAAAATAATATACATTAACAATCCATCCAAAAGCCTCGTATTTATTTCAAATTTAATGAAAATTCAAAGCAATTGGATTTTATGGAATTTTATTTTTGTTGTTACTTAAATACAATAAAATAAATAAAACTTTATGATTCTTAGTGATTTTCAAATTTAAATCATTTCATTTATTATCTAAATATTTATTTACAAATATACCTAATTCAAATCTATTTAAAGAAGACAAAAATTTTGATTTTTGAAATAAATTGAAAAAATAATATAAATGATTCTGTAATCTTAATTAATAATTTAAACACAATCCTTTATACATTCCATCACTTTAGACTGATTTTATAAATAGATAAATAAGATATCATAAATAAATATGTTTTATATAATTCGCTCATTAATCTTACCAGCATATTTTATCTTTAATATAATTAGATTTATATATAGTTAATTTCAATCATAGTATAGATAAATAAAATCTTATATTTTTGGCTTTAAACAATAAGAATTAAATGTAATTTTAAAATTAATTGGTGCATTATTTTCAAACAAAATAAATGAGAAATAATGATAGAATTGAAACATTATTTGGTGAAGGAAGGGGTGAGGATTCTAAATCAATTTTTGACCATAAAAATGTTAAAGATTGTTTTGACTAATAATTATACAATATAAATGAATGTATATGAATTTTATTGAATCTGATTAAAGGGCGGTAGTGGTTGGTGCAAATAAAAGATGTTTAAAATATTCTAATTAACCATTCCCTAGAAACTTTATAAAAGTTATTGCTACTACAAACAATCAAATTTAAGCAAGTAAATGAAATGTAAAAGGGCATGCTAATTATTCAATTTGATGAACTATTTTGCCAGAAAACTATATACGAATGATCAATCATAAACTCTACAATTATAGTTTATTTATTTTCAATTTTATATATAATACTGAAGTTTTTATTTTATAAATGTAATTATTAAGCCAATGTATTAATTTAAAGAGTTAATTAAACTATAATTTTTATTAAAATAAAGTTAAAAATAAATAATTATTGACAATATTTTTTTTAGGTGGATAAATTATTTAAAAGTTCTCCATTTTTAACAAATGAAAACTCAGTATCGATAATGGATGGAGTTGATGAAGGAATATTTTCTTGGTTTACAGTCAACTTTTTATTAGGTTAATATAAAAATTTATTATTCACATTTTATAATATGAATGAATTATTTTATTGAGGCTTAAGTTGGATGGATAAATTATAAAATATTAAATAGTTAAAAAAAATTAATTTCTCTTAAATATTAAAAAATGTGTAATTTATCATAAATGAAATAATTAAAGTAGTTCTTTATATAGATACACTATATATTATAATTTTAGATCGTCTTTCCGGGAAAGAAATAAATACCGTTGCAGCACTAGACCTTGGTGGAGGATCAACACAAATAACTTTTGCACCCGAACCATCTACATTGAATCAATATGATTCTAGTTATTTACATGATATTTCAGCATTCCATCATAAATTAAAAATATACACTAACAGGTATTTTAATATATAAAATATAACAATATTGTTTTTATAATATATTAATGATTAATTTTAATTATTTACAGTTATTTAGGATTAGGTTTAATGGCAGCAAGAAAAGCAATTTTATCAAAAGGAAATGATGCAAATTCAATGATTTTAAGAAGTGAATGTATTAATCCAATAATCAATACAAAATGGATTTATGATAGTAAAACTTATACCGTTATGTAAGCTAATATTATTATTATTATTAAGGAAAAATAAGATTTTATTTTATTTATTAACTTTTATTAATTAGTTAATACAGCCTAATAAATTTGAGGTTTTGTTAATAATTATTATTTTATAAGAATTAAATTTAAATTTATTAATAATATATGTACTTTAATTATAAACATTCATATTGGAAAAATGACTTATTTTTAAGTTGATAATTGTATCTTCTATTTTTATATTTTTAGGGGTTCAGAAAATCCAGAATATGTGATTGTTAAACAGTATGTTAATACTCCTGGAGAGAAAAAACCTGTTGTCCGTTTTCAAGAATGCTTAAATATTATTAAATCATATGTAAATTCTAAAGTTGACAAACCAAAAGAACTTAATGAAAAAGAAATAAATGCATTTTCCTATTATTTTGATAGAGCAGCAGAATCTGGACTTATTGGTATATCAAAATTGATTTTATAATTGATTAATAATTAATATTATTTAATTTTATTATATATGTTACAGATCCTTATAACGGAGGCACTGTTAAAGTGCGAGATTTTTATAACAAAGCAAATTCAGGTGAACAATTAATGACTTGAAACCTATTTATGTGCAAAATTTGAAAAGATTGTAATTATTTTCTTTATTTACAGTATGCTTGACACCGAATACAGAACAGCCCTTTATGTGTTTAGATCTTAGTTTTATCACAATTTTATTACAAGATGGTTTTGGTTTGAATCCTTCGACACAAATAAATGTAAGTGTTTTTTATTTTACCTATTGATTTCTATGATGAAAATATTCATTTTTTTTAGTTATATAAAAAAATTGATGACCACGAAATCAGCTGGGCACTCGGATCTGCATTTCACATTTTAGAAAATGGACTTTAAAATTCACATAAAATATTTTAAAATTATAACGACTTCATTAAATTTTCTTAGTTATAATTCAAATTTTATCATTTTATGTAAATTTTAATTTATTCATCATCGAAACAGCGGAATGGCAATATTGTCATTTGAGCATTTTTTTTATATTTTAATATTTTATAAAGTAAAAGTATAATCATGTTCATATTCAATTCATTTAAAATTTTTGTTTACTAATTTTATATTTTTTCGTAACATTTATTGTATATTTAAAAAAAAAGTGCCTTTTCATAAAAATAAAAAATCAATTACCTTTTTACATTTTAATATAAATCAAATTTAAATGTTTTAGCAACTTTATATTGATGTTTAATAAATGAAAAATCAAATAAATATCATTTTCGATTTATCAATTGTTTTATATTTTTAAATATTCTCAACCTAATTTATCAATTTGGAACCTCCTTGATGCTTGATAAGTGGTCTTTGGACATTATTAGGAGATATTTTGATTTTTGAACTGCATGTTTATTTAAATTTCACTTGGAGAAAAATTTTCTTGTGATTTATACCATAAAAACATTACATTTACTACATATTTATATGTATATGTATATGTATATATATATTTTCTGAATCGAATTTATAAAAATAACAAAAATTAACTTTATTTATTTATTTATGGATTTATTTATAATAGTTTTACAAAGTATATTTTTAAATTAAACATAATACATTTATTTTACTAAAGAGGTATGATTATGCATATATTTGAAAAATTAAAAAAAAAAAGAAAATATAGATATATAATTGTGAAAATGAAAAATAGCAAGTATGAGGGTGAACGATAGACCGATCGATAATATTCGAATAACTTAAAATATAAAATAATAATATAAAGCCAGCAAGATGGACAGATTATTTGAGTATGACCACTGCAATAGAATCGTGTCAATTAGCCTGGAGAGCAGAATGGATAAATTTGGAAAGCATTTGTAATTAAGAACTTAGATGCTTAATTAAAAATTAATTTATGAATGTTAAATAAAAAGAAAAATTGAAATTATAAATATATGTGTAAATTGACAATGAATTCAGATAAAGATATCTAAAGAAAAAGTAATAAATTTTCGAGTTCGAAGATCCTCCTTACTAAATATATAGTTTTCGGCTTGTGATACCCTTCCTGCCCTCGTAAAACAATAAAAAAAAATTAATAATTATTAATATTCTTAAAAAAAAAAGAAAATCATTCAAATTATCAAGTTTTATTTTGAAATTTGTGTTACATAGTTTCTATTTTATTTTTAAAAAATTTAAAATAAAATAGAAAGGTTGGTTAATATAAAAAAAAACAAAATTTTAAAATTTTTAATTTAGTGTAGAACCAAATTCACCTGATAAAAGTTAATAATTATTATGAAATAAAAAAAGAAAAATCAGAAATAATTTAGTTTATTTAAAGATTTTTCCTTGGTTGAACTTTTTCCCATTTTTATCAGCACCCGTCCACGAGAAGTATTGTTCTACTAATTTTTTTGTTGAATCGGAATTCGCATCCAATTTTGTCCAAGCATAAGATTCATAATCCACTTGCCAATCTGGAGAGAGCTGAAGAGAAAAATATTTATAATTTAATATCATTCTTAAATAATAAATAAAAAAAATGTCAAGATTATTGAGTATTGAAACCCGATGATTTTAAGAGAATTATTTTGAGATATTAATATTCATTATATAAATCATTTGATTATACTCTGAATTAATGCAGTTCATAGATAAAAGTAATTAAAAGCTCTCATATCACACAATTTTATTTATAATCCACATACTTTTAATAATAATTACAAAACACGTGAAATTTGAAATTATAGAGATTTAAATGCTTAGAATCTAATTATGATAGATAATATAGTGAAAAATTTAAATTCAATTTTTATATTGGTATGTTATTTGGTAAATTTGAATAAAATTAAATCAGTTATTTACTGATTTTGCCGTTTGCTTTGTGGATGAACAATTATCATGATCCATGACAAGAATAAATTCATAGTATTTAAAAATTAAATATGGACGGAAAAAAGATTAAATTATAGGGATTGCAGAGATTAAATAAAGGGAAATTACGTAGTCATAAAAACGAAGAAATTTCAAGGAAAAAACATGTACGAGTAGAAAAAATTATGGATTTCTTTTTGATGTAAAAAGGAGTGTTATAATTTTTTCTTTTACTAACCTCGAACGCCAGATTTTGTCCTTTCCATACCCAAATTCCTGAGATTGTATTATCATTATCAGTTCCAAAAACACACATTGAAGCAAAAGCATTTTTTCTCATTTTATCTAATCGCTGATACATTCCTTAAAAAAATATACAAAAATAAATACACACAAAACTAAATAAATAAAGTAAAAACTTACCAGAAATTAAATTACAACTCATAAATACTTTTTGAAGTTCTTCTGGGTATTTGTATTCTCCAAACCAAATTGAATAATTTTCTTTATCTAATTTATCCCAAAAATAGGGAATAGATTTTGATTCATCTTCATTAGAATAACATTTTTTAAAATCATCCATATTGAAGTTTCTTAAAATAAAAAAAAAAAACATTTGTTTATAAATACTATTCAATAATTGTGCTCCTCTAGTTTGACCCAAATTCATAATAAATAAGTTGACCTGTGGCCAGGTCCGAACCGACCGACTGTTTGAAATAAATTAATTTCCAGCTACAGAAACAATTTCAAATAATTTTAATATATCTATTAATGTAATAAAAAGAAACTTGAAAAAGCGGTATATAACTGGTAAAAATTTGTACAAATAAATGTATTTAATAAAATACATGTGCCAGAAGTCGGCAACCTTTTCTATTGTGGTTCAAAATTATCTAAATTTACATTTTTACTATCTCGCCAGAGATAGTATTGCGATCATGAAAATTTTCGATGTTGAGATTTTGATGTTTTTATACGTTTTGAAGGTTCCTGAATCATTTTCACTAAGGTTGAGAAAAATGTCTGTGTGTGTGTATGTGTGTGTGTATGTGTGTATGTGTGTATGTGTGTATGTATGTAGGCAAGATTACGCAAAAACGGTTTGAGCTAGAATGATGAAATTTGGTACATGGACATTATTCAAAATTCATAGTTTTCTATCAACTTTTGAGAAATGTAGCTCAACCGGAAGAGGGTCATTACCTACAACGTTTTGATTTTTTTTCCTCTAAAGTGACCGTAAAAATAAAGATATATGTTTGATAATTTTTCACATGATTAATAATTATATAAAACTGCTATATATAGAATTTCAGCTTGATTGATTCGCTGAAATTACCAGAATTAATTTTTTAACACTGAAAATCTCACGCGTCAACACGTGACGTGGTGCCATCAACAAAAAGCCAAACATGCGCTGGTTTAATATTTATTATTTATTATTTATAATTTATAATTAATTAAATTTAATTTAAATATAATATATTATGTTATTTAATCCAATTCAAATTGCGAGATAGTCGAGTGGAGACACTCCAGCTAATTTAAAATGTGTTTAAAATTTTAAAATAGGCTTTAAAAGACGTTGAAGACCGCACTGCAAAATCGTATTTCATATGTATGGACCGGCATTTTTTATTATTATTATTTATATATATTATTTTTTTAATATTTTTTTCCGTGTACAATAATTTGAGGTAGACATTTATTTAGATAAGTGCCCACGGGCTTTTGCGGCTTGACCCACAGGTGGGCGGTGTTCAACGTGTTAAATAAATCATACATAATATATTTTATTGGAAAATTAATTAATAATTTTAAAAATAGAAATTTATTTTATATTTTGATTAAAATTTTAAACTTTCTGGCAGTAAATTTTTTGGACATCAAGTATAAAGAATAATTCAAGAGGATATTACGTTCGATACATTCTTATTTTTAGTGTACACATCGTTTTGTATTTTTTATTTTCATGACAAATCTTTTAGTCCTGGTAAATTGATGAAGTTCAATCGCCTAGACGTGCAACTCATTTCAGAGTATATCTTTTATTTTTGTGCATTATATTTTATTTATAAATATTATTTTCACAATACTTTGGCGAGTCACTTAAAATTACTAAATGGGTTACACGCTTATTGACGGGTCAAAGGTTGCCGACACCTGATTTATGCTATAAAAATACTTTGAAAGGTTGATTGATATTCGAAGCCTAGTATTGTAAATATATAATTTATTTTTTCTTGCTTAATAAATAATTTTAACTGTTGAGATATCCTCAAATCCCATCCAGTTATCTCATCAACTTGGTTATACTATAATATTTATTCATGAGCTAAAAATCCGTTCATTCATTCAGTTCACGGACCTGGTGTCCAATTTATTAATTATTCTTTCTTTCAAGTAATCATATCTGTATATATTTTTTAATTGCAATTTTTCTACAAGTATGTTATTTGGTAAATGTTAAATGTTAATTATCCAATACTTTGAAATTAAAAATAATTTTTTACCGACCGACGATAGTAAGGGAGGTATTGTTTTCACACCAAATTTCACATGTGGAGATTTTTACATATCTCCACGAATCATGCATTTTCTTAACAGAAAAAAGTATTTTTAGCATGATGTCTGTCCGTCCGTCCGTCCGTCCGTATAGATGTGTACAGCCTGAACGGCTCAACCGATTTTGATGAAATTTGGTATATTTACTTAATGCATCAGTGGGATGAATTGATCAACTTTTGGTGCAAATCCGGAAACCGGAAGTGGTCCGTCCGTCCGTCCGTATAGATGTGTACAGCCTGAACGGCTCAACCGATTTTGATGAAATTTGGTATATTTACTTAATGCATCAGTGGGATGAATTGATCAACTTTTGGTACAAATCCGGAAACCGGAAGTGGTAGTATTAGCGATCGACGATAAGAAGGGAAGGGTTATTTTCGCACCAAATTTCACATAAGGAGATTTTTTTACATATCACCACGAATGTATTGGTTTTATCCTCGGGAAAAATCATCTTCATTGTTTTTCTTAATTTAAAATTATATGACGTCACCCAGCCCTTCATGACGTCACAGCCTCGGGTAACGCCGGCTACTTCAGCTATATATTATAAATAAAATAAAATTAAAAATATTTATGTTATATCCATATCTGTTTTTAATTACATTAATAGATATATTAAAATTATTTGAAATTGTTTCTGTAGCTGGAAATTAATTTACTTCAAACCGTCGGTCGGTTCGGACCTGGCAACAGGTCAACTTATTTTCTATTAAATTAAATTATTAATAATTTATTTATTAATTAAGCTTATTATTTATAGTTTACTAATAAAATTAATGCAACACAGATGGTGGAGCAAACTTATGAATCAGGAAAAAGAATTAGAAACTAAATTATTTGTTTGCGGAGTAATCTGTCGACTCAAATTATATTCCTATGTGCGCAAGCGCCTGTACAATCTCATGGGACTGCGGTTCGATTAATCGACTAAGGATTTATATTATTAGAAACGTATATATTTTTAACGATATTTAATTCTTAAAATTCTATTTCTTTTAGTTTTTTCACGAGGAATGACAAATGAATTGTTTATTTCTTCTGACTGATTTGGTTTCTTTTGTTAATTGAAAATAGAGATAAATGATATTTTCAAAAATTAATAAAGTGCTTTTTCTTTTATTACAGTAACAAATATATAATTATTAACAAAACAAAGTTATATAATATATTTTAAGAAGAAAACATATAATTTTACTCATGATTAAAATTACAAGTTGATCAATCTACATCAATATTCCCAAAGTGGGTGCTACCGCCCCCAGGTGGGCGCTTCAGCGATCCAGGGGACGATGGCCACAGGTGCATTTGGGGAAAATTCTATCACATTTCTATACTGAGTTGAATATTTATTTATAAAATTTAAAATAAATTTTTTTCTAATTTACACCTTTATTTACTAAATTTTACGAAAAAGGTAGAAACATCAATAAAATAAAAAATATATTTCCAGGGGGCTCTGAGTATTATTTTTCTGAAAAGGAGGCGGTAGGCCAAATAAATTTGGAAACCTCTGAACTATATCTTCAAATTCTGAAAATAATTAAAATAAATAACGAAATAAAACTAATTTAACCAATTTAGATTAGTTACAAAAACTTATTATTTGACTATAAACACCTGGTTAAAATATTAATGATGAAATAATTCTTGTTCTTTAAAATTTAAGATCTTCAATCATTCTCTAGATTTTACCAATTTAAATACAAATCGATTATGAATCAATCGAATTCACCTGTGATTAGAATAATTTTAATTATATGATAAAGTGGTTTTTCAAAGATTAGATTTCTTATCTTGATATACAAAACTTTCTATTAAATAAATACAATTAATTTTACCCTTTTGGCAATTCGGCCCATGGATCTTTGCTCTTGGGTTCAGCAGCAAGTGCAAGTTCTGTGGCGTCTAATTCCTCAATAGGTTCAGGTTCTTTAGGTTGTTCTGGCTTCTCCTTCTTTTCTTTCTTTTCTTTTTTACCCTCATTTCCTGCAGGTTTCTGACCTGTAATTTAGGATATTATTTTACTATATATCTTTATCTAAGAGGGAATTAAATAATTACTAGAGTGAATATTTTCAGAATAAAAAAAGTAAAATCAAAAATTGATTCATAAGAGGTGTCAGAAATTAATAATTTTATCATCATATGTATTAGTTATTTTTTTAAGTCTAAAATATTTAGTTACCTAGAGTTTGTTTTTGATTTTCAGTGAATTTTTTTGGATCAATCTGTGCAACTTCTTCGCACAGTTTAACTTCACCAATTACATTCTTCACTTGGGGTTGGTTAATAACAGTCTTGAACCATCGATTGACATTTTGATAAGGTTGTCTAAAAATTAATTCATCGATTTTATTTTAAATAAAATAAAAAAATAATTACCAAGTTATTCATTTAAAAGGGAAAGTCAAATTAAAAATATATAAATATTTTACAAAAAATAGAAAAATGATTTTTCATTGATATTAATTTTTTTAATTATTTCGGTAATTCTTATAATTTTTAATAATTTAAATTACCAGTTTCGTTACCAGAAAATGAAATTTTTTTTAGAAATCCTAAGTAAAAGTTTAAATATAATTAAATAAAAAGAAAAAATAGTGATTTTTATTTTAAAACAATAATTTAATAAGATGGAATAAAATAGTTTATTACCTAAAATACTATTGTGAATTTATTTATATACCTGAAATTAGTATCAAGAACATTTTGGTAGAGATGCAATAACGTACAGGTTACAGAAATATCTGCCAAACTAATACGTTCTCCAACTAAAAATGTTTTTGTTAAAAGATGAGTATTCAAAGTTTCGAGAACTTGTTTCACGTCCTTTTTTGCTCTCTCCACTGTCTGTAAATATAAAGTTATTATTAGAATATTTTAAAATTTTTTCGACAAATAAAATATTTAAATTAAAATATTTTTACGTTATGCAAAAAAATTACCTTTCGCGTACCTGTTTATTATATTGAATAATTCCAAGATAAGGGAAGACCCAAGAACATGAAGCAGGAAGAATTTCAGAATCGGCAAATCCAAGCCATTGAATAATTTGAGCTTTTTCTAAATCGTTTGAACCTCGAAGTTGATTATTGGCAACTATATGAAAAATGAATTAAAATAATTTTTCTAGTTTATATTAAATAAAAAAAAAAATAATTAAAATTAAACCTTAAAAAATATTTTCAGAATAAAATAAGTAAAATCAAAAATTGATTCATAAGAGGTGTCAGAAATTAATAATTTTATCATCATATGTATAACATTAGTTGTTTTTTAATTTTTTAGATCTTAAATATTTAGTTACCTAGAGTTTAAAATATATAAACAAAATTATCTTACCATAATATGCAATTGCGTTACTTTCGGTAATGTAATTTCCATCAGAAGTTTCAAATGCAGGTACCTAAATACCAAATAAATTAAGAATATTTTTAAATATACAAATATCATTACATCACCCTTGTTAATGTATAAAAATATTTGATAATTATTTGCAATTTCATTTAATGATTATATTGTAAATTAAATGGAAAATGTTTTTGTTTTACTCATATAATTGAATTCTTTTCTTTATTTTATTTGTTTAGTATAAGTTTTATTCTAGTATTTTATACTTTTGTTAATTATAACAAATTTACAACAAAAATTGTTAACAGAAAGTTTATTCTTTGAAAATCATTTTTTTAGTTCTAGAAAAAAAATAAAATAATAATTTTAATAATAAATGTTTGGATAGAAAAAAATAAAGAAAATAATAGTTTTGAAAAAATATAATTAATAGTTGTTTTAAATTAAATAGGATGAAAAATAAAGAAATTGAGAATTTAAATATAAATTTAGTAAGATATTTTATTGAGAGAATTAAATAAAAAAATAAAAAATTCCAAGGAACTATCCATAATTTGAATGTTTGTGCATTATGAAAGTGATCATAGCCACGTTTTCGAGAAAAATCTTATTCAATCTTCTTTTATTTATAACATATAATATTTAATACAATATTATATATATATATATATATATATAATAAATATACTAAATGCATAATAATTAACAATATTTAACTTAGATGAACATTTTCAGGAAATTTAAACTCTTGAAAATTCTCGATTTAACAAATTTTGTTTGGAAATTAACAAATATATTTAACTATAAAAATAATCAAATTACATATTAATAACCATTTAATTTACCTTTCTGTGTTACGAAACTGCCAATATATATTACAGTATCGCCTTTGAGAAAGGCTTTAAATAACACATATGTGGTCAATTATTACCAAAAGTTTTTATTAACGAAATAAGAAAATTACCTTTCCTAAAGGAAATTTCTTAAGGAATCCTTCAGATTTATTCGTTTCTCCAAAAACAAAATTTCCATCTACTTTAATTTTAGCTCCAGAATATTGTGCTGCAATGAGAGCTTTATAAGCCCGGAAATTTTCTGGATAAGTATACAATGTCTGTAAAATAATTTAATAAGAAAATTGTAAAAAAGTATATAAAAAAAGGAATTAAATGTGTATTAATTCATAAAATTTAAAGATGAAATAGATATTCAATAGATAGTGAAATAAAATAAAACTTACACCAGACGCCATGACGAATAGGATCTAAAAGAATATATAATCGGAAGTTGGTGTTTTTCTTGACTCATATAAGTCAGAGATAAGAATAGAAGAAAGGAGTTATTTTAAAAACTATATTTTTTTTTCTTTCTAATATTTTCTAATATTTATTTATTTAAAAATTTCTATTGAAATTATTAAAGGAACATAAGAAATTAATAAAAAGATATTAGTTTTATTATGGTTTTAATTTATATGCTTTTGTTTCAATAATTCCATCTTTCATTTCAATCATTGATCTAAAATTATAGAACAGCTGATTTCGCATTAAATCTTTTTGCAATTTTGTTAATTATTAAATAAAAATTACTAATCAATAATGGTAAATCTATTAACTTCCAATTTTTTATAAACTAAATTATTTTTTAAATCATTTTCTAATGTGATTGAAATAAAATATATTTGTTCTTTCAGGGAAATGAAAGTTCTTTGCCAATGGAGCTATGCTCAAATTGTATGTTTTATCTATTTCATTTTTTTACCTGTAGTTTTTTAAATTAATCTAAATAACTCTTATATTCATTTAATTTTTGTTTAATGAAATAATGATACAAAGATTTTAAAATTTAAATTAAAGTATATTTTAAAATATATTATTATTATATTAGATATTTTTTATGGGTGATTGTTCAATTTTTGACATATCACACATTTTGATGAATTGTGATTCGTTTACGATTTTGTAGTCATTTCTTACTCATTTAAACTTATATGAATGAAAATATTTTGTACATTTATATATTTATTTTTTAGTTGATGCCGATGAGATAAGACGTCTCGGAAAACGATTTCGGAAACTTGATTTAGATAATTCAGGCTCTTTGAGTATTGATGAATTTATGACACTTCCAGAATTACAACAAAATCCTTTAGTTCAACGTGTCATAGACATTTTTGATGCTGATGGTAATGGCGAAGTTGATTTTAAAGGTATATGAAAATAATTTATTTTATTTAGAAAATTCATTACTATTAAAATTTGACATTTTTTATTTCTACAGAATTTATTCAAGGAGTTTCACAATTCAGTGTTAAAGGTGATAAAGAATCAAAGTTAAGATTTGCTTTTAACATTTATGATATGGATAACGATGGATATATTTCAAATGGAGAATTATTCCAGGTTTATTGATCTCTTGTTTTAATTTAATTTTATGACTAACCATATATGTAAAATTTTTCCCTTTTGCTTTGTTTTATTAATTTTCATTTATATTCTTAGATAATTATGTTTTATACGTTGAAATTTAATTAATTAATAATTAAAAAATCCTGAACAGGTGTTAAAAATGATGGTTGGAAGTAATCTTAAAGATACACAATTGCAACAAATTGTAGATAAGACAATTTTATTTGCTGATAAAGATGAAGATGGAAAAATTAATTTTGAAGAATTTTGTTCGGTAAATATATATCTTTATATAGACTTCTCCAAAAGTTATTATTTTAATTCAAAGTACAAATTAACGGGTAAATAATAAAGTTTATTTAAAAAAAAACATTCATCACTTTTACTTGTTTACGAACCATGTAAATGGGTGAATTGTTTCAAAAATATTGACATAACTTTGAAAAAACTGGTTTTATGCCAGTCTTAAAGGGGGCTGAATTACTAAATATTTTAGTAGGATAAAACTATTTTTTAATTATTCCTTATTTTCTTCTAATATATTTTATTTTTTATATTTACAATTTCATGTTTGAATTTTAATGTTTGGAACACATATCTTTTATAGGTTGTTGGTAATACCGACATACACAAGAAAATGGTCGTTGATGTTTAAATATATATTAAAATGTAAATTATGATATTCAAAACTTTGCTTAATTTTTTATCATATATATATATATATTTATAATTTATTAATAATATATTAGCTAAATAAATTTTAGGTTAATATAGATTCATATTATATTTTAAATATTTATTTATTTGATCAATTTTTTTATTAATTTTAATTTATCAACCTTTACAAATTAAATTTTTTTAAAATTTCTTATTATATACATAAGAATTTATTTTTTTAATATTTTTAGGCCTTATTAATTTAATTTATTATTTTCATCAATTTTAATATAAATAGGTTAAATAATTTTATTCATTTCTATCTATCTATCTATCTATATATTTATAGAATATACTCATATTAATATATTTATTAAAAATTTAGCACATATACTTTAAAAGTAAATAATTTGTTAAACCCTATATTAATTTTTCTAGTCCATATATGTTTTAAGGACTAAGAAATAAATCTTTTCAATAAATGAAATAAAAATATAAATTGAAAAGTATAAATTATATTTTATTTGGGAATGTTAAACTTTTTAAGAATTTTACTATATATGTATGTTTTTTTATATTAACAATTAATCTGTGTTTTTCATATATTAATTATTTCTAAAATAATCATATATTAAAATATTTGAAATATTTAATTATTTAAAAGAGAAATTAATGTAATATTTATTCTTTAAAAATGTTTTTATATGAATTTAAATCTATTTAGAAATTAGCACACATTTAACCCAGTCAAACCAGATTAGTCAATTTTCATCATCTACAATTAGTTATATATATATACACATATATCATGAAATCCATATAGCTTTTTATTTTAAATTTTTAAGTCTCATAAATTTAATGCTTCATAAAAAAATTGCTGGAAGAGTAAGTGAAAATTTTTAAAAATCAATAATTTTCAAGTAGGTTGTAAAAGGATAAAATTATCTATTAAAATCACAATTTAAATATAAACATTAAATCTAATAATCAATATCTACTTCGTTGTGAAATTAATATTGTTAAATTTTTCATTCTTCTGAATAAAACTTATATATATATATATATATATTATATCTATTCTAAAAATTTATTTTCCTCTCTTCTCTCCTTATGTTTGAAACAAGAAAGAAATAAACGCAGGGTTTTTTTTTACATTTTAATATAAAAAAAATATATATCTATTAAATTTGTAGAAGAAAAGTTGCTAATAAAGGATAATGATCTGAAGGAATAGCCAAATTAGGTATAGGTCCAATATCTTTTGCTTGTTTTTCGTTCGGTAACTGGTACTTTCCTAGTAATTTCAATTTTCCTTCAATACTCTTTTGTAATTGTCGATTCCAATGGCAACTGAAAATAAGTTTTATTTGAATATAAAGATTCACATTATAAGAATATATATTTTGTAATTAGATATATTTGAAACATCATTTTTTTATAATCTGAGTATAGGCTAAAATATCAAATTATCGGCACTCTTTTCTTTTTAATATTATATTTCTGGACTGGTCTAAAATTACAAAAATGTCTTTTGCATATGTAAAACTAAAATTCAATAATCTTCGTAGGGCGTAATTTAAACAAGAAAGGTTTAGTACTTTAGTGTCTAAATATTTTCGAAAATAATGTTTTAGTATAAGCTGTCCGGGAAACTAGAGATTTAGAATGACGAAAATTGTAGTAAAATATGAGGGGAATTGGGATCCATGTTTTTTTTATTTTACTAATGTAACAAAATTTAATTAATTGTTTAACTTTTTTTATGTTCTTCAACAGACAATGACTAAAACCAGTAAAGTTGTTTCTATTAAATTAATAATAATAATAATAATAATAGAAATTTAGCTGAAAATCGCCTTAAGAGTGCTGAAAACTTGATATTTCATATTTATTATACGGATATATTTATATTAAAATTATCATTTGTATTATATATAATTTTACCTATAAAAAATATAATCAACACAAGTCCATTTATTTTGAAATGTAGTTACTTCATGTCTTGATTTGTATACAGATCTAAAATGAAACCAATGGGTGAGTCGACCGCTATTATAACTGAAAAAATGGCACAAATTCAAAGTTATATAGTTAATTTATATATAGAGTTAAAAATGTTTTGAGATGATATTTATCAAGCATGTCAAAAATGCGGCCCGTCGAAAAAAAATTAATTATTTTAAAGTAAATTTTATTTGTATAGTTTGTAAAGTTTAGTTTAATGGAGTTGGAGTTTGTTGGTAAAATTATGTATTTAAATTATTTTTAGTTTAATATTTGCAAAAAGACAAAAAGTACATTATTAGGTAAATTAAATTAAATATTCGAAAATTAAATTAAAGAAATTTAAGCTTTTAGAAGAAATTAAGTTTTTAAGACTTGTTTTAAATTCATTCTTGGAAAAATCTGGATAATAAAAAAAAACACAGAATATACATACTAATTTGAATCAGAATTCTTAGCAATGCTTAGTGTTTGTTTAAATAATGGTATAAAATTATTCATTAATCCATCTTGTCGAATTTTATCAACATATTCTTTATATGAAATATTTGCTTGTTCTCCAATTGTTGAAGTTTCAGTATTATACACCTAGAAAGAATTATTAAAAATTTTATAATATTTTGTTATCATATTGTCTAAAATTAAAAATTAAAATTCTAAATATTTCTTAAAATATAATTTAAAAGTTAATGAATTGTAAATTACTACTAATAATATTAAAATAAAATTTGAAAAAAATCATATACCTTGATGAATTGTTGAGTTTGGGATGAATTTAATTGTTGATTATTTTTACGAGTACTGTTTAACTCTTCATGAAAACACATATCAGTTATACCCAATTCTTCAGGAAGAATGTTATTATAAAGTGGTTTTCCATCATCTTTTAAAAGTGTTTTACTTGATAAACCAACAAATTTAATATATCCTTTAGTTATAAATTCATATAAGGGTGAATTTGGATCCAAATTTAAATCTCCAGTGAAAATAATAGGCCAATATACACGTGCATGTTTACTAAATTAAGATAACAAAATCAGTGATTACTTTTAAATGAAATTTCATATTTTGTTAAATTAAAGAAAAAATATTGAAACGAGAAAATTAAAAAAAAGGAAAGACGATTGTAAAAAAAAATTATTTTTTTATTTTATAATTAATTTACTTATTTAAATACTATAATTTATAATATTTTATTATATATTAATTATTATTTAATATTATTCTCTTTTTCTTAGTTATTTATATTAGCAGTACTGCTAATATAAATAACCGTCTTAACGCCAAAAAAAATTTTAAAATTAAATTCACAACAAAATGAAAATATTGATTAAATAATGTACATACCCATTAGTGAATCTAAAAGCAATTCTATCTATTTCAGCAAATAATAATTGTAACTGAGCTAATTTAACATCGTGACGATTTGGATTGTAAAGTAAATGTGTTGTTGAAACAATAAGATTTTGCTGTGGCATATTGAGTGGTGCCAATCGTAAAATTAATCCAACATTGTCACGATTTAAAATTGTTATT
Organism: Labia minor; assembly: GCA_963082975.1. Classification (NCBI taxonomy): domain Eukaryota; kingdom Metazoa; phylum Arthropoda; class Insecta; order Dermaptera; family Spongiphoridae; genus Labia; species Labia minor. The sequence continues at coordinate 16,983,259 of OY720344.1, read as the reverse complement.
CCAGGTTGGTTATATTCAACTGTAATCATATCTATCAATTTAAATTTATTTTTTTTGAAATAAATTGCAACGCCATCAGGTTTATCATTTGTTCGTCTTTTAAAATATCCCTCATAATCTATAGAAAAAATATTAAATCACAATCTGTTATAATTATAAATTATGAACTAAATCAATTTTATCTAATTTAAATCTAATTTAATGTCATTTCATTTCTTTAAATCAAAATAAATTTTATATAGAATGAGAATAACTTACTTAGATCATTAAAAAAATGAGTGAAGATTGAAATATAAGATTCTTGAACTTCTTGTAAACAAATAATCTAAAAAAGAAATAGTAAAATATTATAATTCTTGATTAAATAATAAAAAACATTTTACTATTTTAAATTTTGTATAATAAGATTCTATTATATTTTTTTATAAAACCTAAAAAATAATTTAATTTTAAAATTAAATAAAAAGAAAAGTTATCTGTTAATTAATATTGTTTAATGAAGTGGGTCATTTTTTGGAAAAAAATTTGAGCAAAAAATAGCAATTCCATCTTATTTCTTTTATTTACATCTAGAGATTAAAAACTAATTCTTACTATTTGAGAAGAAAATTTAAGTTTAATTTTTTCAATACAATTTATTTTTTTATTATTACACGTAATTATATAAAAATAGAAATTATATTCATCCTAAGAACCTATTGTTTTACTTATTAGATTAATTTACATCGGCTTGAGATTCTTTTAGTTCTGTTAAGATCAATTGTTTTCGGTGTTCCCAATTCAAACTTCGCTTTTCATTAGTTCCATATAAATACATATGATCCTCAAGTAAACTTTGTGCTAATATGTTATATGAAAGTACACTAAATATTATTTGGCGGTCTGAACTGAATTTTTGTCCTAAAAATTGAATAAATTAATACAATAAACAATAATTATATATAATTTAAAATTTTTTACCTTTGTTTATTATTTCACTGCCAAGATTAGAATAATCCCATTTCCGAATATTTTCAATAAATAATCTTATTTTATTTACTAAAACATGTGATTAAGTTTTATATAATAGTTATTATAATGCATTTATAGAAAAAAAATATTTCATATTTGGAATATTTTTTAATTTCTCAAAATTAAATTAAATAAAAAGAAATAATATTTTGTTTAAAATTTTTTTATAAAATTAAATCAAGATGAATAGAATTTTAAAATTGAGGAAACTCCAGTATTAAAAATATATAATTAATATAATCAATTGTTATTTTTAATAATACAATCTATAAGTAATTTTTTTTAATATTCGATCCTGGTGAAGAAATTTATGTAAATAGATAATTATTAAAAAATTAAAATAAAATTTAGATTTATGTTTTATATATATATTTAACATCTCCTCAGATAGATTTAAGTCTAGGGTAGTGGTTCTCTGCATGGAGCCTACGCCCCACAGTGAGGCAATTTAAACTATCCAGAGGGTTAATGGAAAAAAATGATGAGAGGTCAGAAGTCCATCAGTTTTTAGAAGTTCTGGTGGACATGGCATAAAAAAGATTGGGAAACACAGGTCTAGGGTGACCAAACCTACTGCCTTTCTTATTTTTCGACAGTACCGTCGTTGTTTTAATAATAATGTCAATTTTGTCCAGCTTTTAACAAATTAGAATAAAATTGTGTTATGGAGAGTAAAAAGTTTTATGATAAAACTTTTAAAGAATGCAAATTGCTGCGTAATTTGCCTGAAGAAAAGACTCTATATATATATAACTAAAATTTTGTATCGATTCTGTCTCTAAAGTTTAATAGTTTCCATAATTAGTATGATAAATAATAAATTGTTTTATCATTTTTTTTATGATTACATAATATTTTAAGAGTTGTGAGAATTAGAAGGGGTTTATGAATCATTTTTTTGTATATTATAACCTTCTTCAATTTTCAAATTTTCATTTCATAACGTCACGTTTTTTTACTAGACAATATGATTAAAGTATTTAATAATAAAAATTAAAACACAAAAATTTGTTTCTTATTATTATGCTATTGGTTTATAATTTACAAATTTTAATATGTTTAATATCTAATAAATATCAAATTAATGAGAATTTTATTCTTTAATTGAAAATGGAACAGTTATCAATTAATCTTTTTTCTAAATTAAAATAACAATTTTATTCCTATGTAAAATACCCTTATTATATAAATTAATTCTTCAAAAAAAAAAAAAAAAAAAAAGAAAACGGAATCTACCAAAATACTTTGAATGAATTTGACTGAGTTAAACAGAATAGAGATCGTATAAAAGGAAATTAAGTATATTACCTGTTTCGGTATAGTTGAAATGACTTGATGAATTTGTTGGTTGAGAACTTAATGTCTCTTGTTGATTTCTTGAAATAGATAAATTTTGATTTTCAGTTGAGTTATTAACATTAAAAGAAAGAAAATCTGCTTGAAATTGAAAATCATGATTTTGTTCCATCTTGATATTATTATTATTATTTAAATTGCTACTTTTTATTTTTAAATATTTACTAGTATGTCCTTTATTATAATACCGATCTATTAAAGGTAATAATGAATTATAATTGTATAATTTAAGATGAGGAAATAAAAGTGCAAAATTTCTAGTTAGAATAAATTGACTCAATTTTATTTTATATACTAAGTAATGAATACTATTAAAAGAAGCTGATATAGGAAACATCAATCTTGAAAATATTTATAAACTTAATTAATCAAAAATAAAAATACTAGGATATTCAATATAATATCTTACATTATTAAGGTTATGAAAACTAAGGAGATGAACATGACGTTCACAGACCATCCGTTTTTGGAAAAATTAAAAAAATAGTTTTAAAGTTTATTACAGAAAATATCTAGTTATTTAATCATTAAAAATTAAAAAATAAAATATAATTTAAATGATTCAGATATAATTAATTTGACATGAAAGTTTTGAAAAAATTTCAAGAATTATGCGGTATTTTTCATCTAAATAACATTGACAAACATTGACTTTTTCAAGGAACCGCGCATTATAAATTTTATGGAGTAGTTACGATCCTCTACAAAATTAATTATATCTAAAATCTAAATCTAATAATGAATTTATAAAGTCAAATAAAAAGTGATAAAAATTAATAAAATATTAAATTTAATTTTCTAATATGTCAGATAATCTTGTCAAGGAATCATCTATTAATCTCAGCTAAACTTTTGCCATTTTAACATTAGAGGTAAATGATTTGGTATATACAAGGAAAAAAGTGATCGATGTTCTGATTCGTTAGTGTTATGTAATCAAAAATATAAATAAACATAACAATAATAATACTTATCTTATCTATCTATTATTACTATCTATCTTATCTTCTTATTATGCTAGCTAAAATTGTATATATATTTATTTGTATGTATATATGTAAATGGGTTCTCAAAAACCGCTCTAACGATTTTTTTGAAATTCACACCAGAGTTAGTATTTATAAAGATAAATCGATAATAAGGAATAATTTTCTTTTATTGTATTGTATTGGTTTCAGCCTTGGAAAAAATAATCTTTTTTAGTTTTTTCTCAATTTAAATTTATATGACGTCACTTCCGAAATGTTTAAATCTGTTTTGTCTTTTAATTTTTTGTTAATTCTTATACATTTTTATTAGTTAATTTTATTATTTATTATTATTGAAGACACCAAGTTCCATTCTTTTAATCAGATTGATGCAATAATGTAACATTTAATAATTGTAATAAATAATTAAAGAATTGTATATCAATATTTTTAAAGGGTCGAGTGATAGCTCGGTGTTCCAAGTACTGATAAATTATTCGAATAAATTTAAATCAAATTTAAAATTTGTTACTCTTCTTAAATATAATAATCAAATTAATAAAAATACACACTTCTCTTTAAATCTATTTTAATAACTATAATTTAAATATCTTTCAAAAATTAATGATATATCACTAAAAACAAAAGTAATAAAAGTTGAAACTTGGAACAATCCAAGTCTGCAGTTGGGAATTTTTTTGTGTTTCAGGAATAAATGAAAAAAAATATTTATCGTTCATCTCATATATTATTAAATGAAGTGAAATACACTTAGAAATGATAAAGTAAAATTAATTTATTTATTGGTTTATCAATAATTATTAGAAATTATATATTTACATGTTTTACTCATATAATATAATATAATAATAAAGCATTATAAGTTTAAATATTAAAAAAATGAAAAATATTAATAATATAATATAAGATAATTAAGGATATTATTTGGTAGGTCTCCGAGTGGGTTCGGAAGCAGTTGGTGGGGGTGGAGGACCTCTTTTATCAAGATCCTCTAGGTAACTAACTATTAATTTGGTCCGTTCATCAGGCATATAATCTAATACTAAATATCTTTTGTCTTTTTTCAATATATCCTCAATTTCTGAGAGATGTTGTTCATTTTCTTGAGTCAATTTTAAAGATTTATGATTAATCAATTTTGTTTCCTAAAAATAAATTATTTTAAAATTAAGTGCAAAATAATAAAAATTAATAAAATGAATTAAAAATTTAAGCTTAATATTAATACCTGTAGAAGTTCTCTAAAATCTGCTTTAGCAGCAACTAATTTGTCTTTGATATACTCTTTGAATTCTCTTTCACATTTCTAAAAAAAAGATTTTAAAATTATTATTAATATAATAAAAATGTATTTAAAAAAGAAATAAAAATGTATATTACCCTATCACTTGAAGAAAATTTATTATATCTCGGATCTTCTTTTATTAATCTTTTAATTTCTTTCCAAGAACTTGTTAACTTTACTTCACCAGTTTCATCTAATAATTCTCTGCAAATCAAAAAACATTTGTTTTTGAAATTATGATAATTTTTAATTTATAATTACTACGTACCTAAATTTTTCTTTTTTTTTCTTTGCGAGTACTTCAATATGTTGATTAAAAAGTTTTTCTTTTTCATCTCTCTCTAGAAGCTCTGCTAATTCCCATCTATGATCTTTTCGCAGTTGTCGTTTAGCATCACGCCATCCTAATTCAGCATTACGTACCTTTAATATAAGAAATAAATAAATTAATTAATTAATTAAAAAAATTTTAATTAATTAATTAATTAATTAATTAATTAATTAATTAATTAATTTTAATTAATTAATTAATTTTAATTTTAAAAAATTAATAAAAAAATGATAAAAATTATAAACTTTAATCAATGTGTCAAAGTTAAACAAGTTTGCATAGTTTAGTCATGAAAAGAGTTTATTTTCCTAAATGAGAAAGGAATAAGTAATTAAAATAAAAGAAAATTAAATAGTTAAAGGCATTCTATCTATATGTAATTACTAAATAATATTTGATTAATTATGCAATTGAGTTAATAGATTAAATTCAATTATTTTCATGGTAATTGAATTTTATCAAAATAATGGAAAAAAATCTTTAAAATTAAAAAAAAAATGATTGTGATTGAATTGAAATTTATAATATAAATAAGACTTAATATATAAATTTATTAAATGATAAGGTAAAATATTTAATATGATCTACCAAATCAGCCAAGAGCGCATTAAAATGCTGCACGGCTTCATCATGTTTATGTTGTTCTCGTTCTTTATCTCGATCCCTCAGATGTGTTGCAAGAGTTCGTTGTACTTCTTTTTCACGTTCACGTAAACTTGCTTCAACCCGTGCTTGTTTCTCCTTATCTTTTAGTTCTTTTTCTCTTTCGTCAGCTGAAGCACTCCTTTCTTCAGCACCAATACTTTCCCCTCTTTCATGCCCACTGCTATTTGCAGTAGATACAATAAGTGACATTTCACCATCATCAGAAGTTGAAATTTTTTCTTTAACCTGAGAATGTTTAAAATAAATTAATTATATAAATAATTGATATTTTAATATCTTATCAAAAATAAAAACTTTAATAATACATTCTACGAGATTAAAATTATCTATAGTCTTGAATGGAATTATTTTCCGATTGTAAAATCAATTTTTAATTTTTTTTAAATATTTCCCACTTTCGTGTATAAATTTCCGTTTTTAAAAAATGGTTTCATCTTTTACACCTAATTTTGCAAAAACAGCTTAAGTTATTTGATATTCAATTTTTAAAATATCTCCAAATATTTATTTTTTTTATAAATTTATATAATAATAAAAAAATTTAAACCAAATATTTTATTTTAACTGAATATTTTTTTAATTAATAAAAATGATAAAAGTTAATAAATATGTTAATAAAATATTATAATTTACTTTTAAATATTAAATAGAAAATTGAACAATTTATTTATATTAAATAATTTTATTAAAATAAAATAAATTTACACATAATAATAAAACATTTTTTATATCAATTAAAATTTAAGAAAAGAAAATGAGAAAATTTTAACAATTGTTAAACTTGCATATTTTTTTTTTGTATATTAAACATAATCTCTTTTTTTTACAAAAATGAATAATAAAATCTTACATCTGATAATAATTTTTTTTAGAACACATATAAAATACCTTCTCTTTTTCTTCTTTGTCTTTATCTCGTTCTTTGTCTTTGTCTTTGTCCTTTTCTCGTTCACGATCTTTTTCCCTTTCCTTATCACGTTCTTTATCCTTTTTTTCTTTACGTCTGTCTTTATCAGCAGAGTGTCCTGAAGGTGTTGATTTTTCCTTGTCATTTCTATCTCGTTCTGAACGATCACTTCTGCGTTCTCGATCCTTTTCTTTCTCTTTTTTCCTTTCCTCTTTTAATTGTTTGACATACTCCCTGAACCAATCTTCTCTTTGAGTACTTGAATCTACTGCTTTATATCGAGTGTCATTATCTAATTTCTTCTTTACCTCACTCCAGCGAGTGTGACGATCTATTTCAGAATGTTCTTTTAACATGGAAATGAAGTCACGTTTCACCTGCAAATATCCCCCGTCAAAATAATTAATACATTTAGAAAAGATGTGATTCTATCCTGAAAATTTTATAATTAAATTATTTATATCCATATCTATAAATATATAATTATAACTAATATTTCATAACTCGAAAATATTTATTTATTTTGTCATTCAACAGATGCTCTATAATTACTGTCACGAGAATTAATTATTAATTTATAGATAGGGCATGTCTTTCGGTAAGTTGGCAAATTCATCCAACCGAAGCCAAACGAAACAACGGTAAGCCAACATAAATAGAGTCAAAAAAGCAAAACAAAATATATTTTCGATATTTAAGAATTAAATTCATTTTTAATTATACTAGTTAATTATTATTATTATTATTATTATTATTATTATTATTATTATTGAATCAGAATGATCCATTATAATCATTATATTTCAAATCATATTTGATAAAATAAATTTAATTTTGAAAAAGAAATAATATATATATATATATATATATATGTTATGGATATAGATATAAAATCTTAAATATAAAAAAATATTAATATTACAAATTTTATTATTTTAGGTAAATGCTGAAAAAAAGAAAATTATAAAAGAGCTGAAAAAAAGTTGATTATCTTCTCAAGCTGTGGTTGATTTCTTTAAGTTGTGGCTCAGAGAAAAGTTTTTGAAAACTTTCTTGTTTAATTTATTAAATTTTAGAATATGAAAAAATTCATGATAGATGAAAATTATATTAAAAAAATAATAATATAAAAAAAACAAAATTATAAAAAAAATTTATCTTAAAAATTGAAAAATTCAATTCTTTGTAATTAAAATTTTATAGGCAAATTAAATATTTGAAGTTAATAAAATGATATGAACAATTTATATTTGAAACATGATAATAATTCAAAAAAGATTTTTACACTCATTTTAATAAAATGTACAAATAAAATTAATTTTTAAATTTTTTTCCCAAAATATTATAAAAGTTAATATGTAAAAATCTTCCTTGTTTTTTCCATTATATAGAATATCTTCTTGATGTTATTCTTGGTCGGTCCAATTAAAAATATTTTTTGTCAACTAGTCTTTATAAAGTTAGTCATTTTTTGGTCAAAAAATATATATTTATATATAAATAATTAATTCTTGTAAGTAATATATAAATAATAAATAGTTATATTTAATAAGTTTCTGATTTATAAAATTGAAAAAAATGCTAATTTTTATTATAATCTTAAGAAAATTTTTTAATTTAATTTTAATTTTGAGCTGATCGAAATTTTTGGAGTTGGAAAAATATTTGCTGTACCGTATATGGACAAAATTAGTACCGTCGTGCTAGGAATGGCGAATCATCTTGGTTCATGCGGTGTCTTTGTTATCGATGGCCGCTTGGATGCGAGTGGTCTGGGGCCCTGGGCTTCAGCGAGGCCACTTCTTGAAAGCCAACCACAAGAGTGAACAATTTCAGTTAGTCGACAAGTTGAAAAGTAAACGAGTGAAATAGTAAATGCACAGCAGCTCGATTTCTTTGTTTTTTTAATGAACAATTAAGTCATTCAAGGCCTCAGCCAATTTTGTATTAAAATTCTATTTTTAAAGAGTGATTTATGAAATTTGTAATTGAAATTAATTTCATTAAAAAATCTCATTTCATTTAAAATTGATTGAAGAAATATTATTGAGTAAATTTATTTAAATTTACAAAGAAAAATGAAATTTATTTTAGAAAAATTCTATTTGTAAAAGTAAAAATAAATTAATTAATGATTCTCAATGAATCAATGAGAAATTATAAAAATTATAGTAATAAAAAATATATAATAATTATTATTTTAATATAAATAAAGGTAGATACTTAATTTTAGCTGAAAAAAATTTAAATTTTAAGCAAATCTGTAAAAAAAGCTATTAGACAAAGAAATCAACACAAAAATACAAAATACATTTGAAAAAAATCTTTCGAAACATGCATTAATTATTTATGAAATTTAATTTTCTTCTTATTTGTATATTTTTGATTATTACTTTTGGAAAAAAGTAATGTTGATGCAAATATTTTTTTTTCAATAAAAAAAATTTTAAGATAAAAATATATTCATTACTTTTTTCATTATAACATAAATATAAATATATATATATATACATTAATATATATATTTTTATAGTTTTAAAAAGTACAATTTTTTCCCGAATTTGTATATATATATATTTTTATTAAAAATATTTATTTTTGATATATCATTTTATTAATTTTATTTACCTGTTCACGTTTAGCCTGCTTTTCTTCTTTTTCTCGTTTTCGAACATCGAGAATAAATTCGTTGAAGAGGCTTTCTCGTTCACGAAGTTTTTCGATGTTTTTAAACCGTTCATCCTTACCATGTTTCAATGCAAAGTCGCTAAATGAAGACCTATAATTTGTAATAGATTTCATGATAGATTTATAATTAAATTAAAATTATATATTAATTCAAATTTTTTTTATAAAAAAAGAAAAATCAACTTACTTTCCATGAAGATTAGCTTCTTCCATTAAACGTCGAAATTCTTCTTTTCTTTCTCGCATCTTGTTTCTTTTCTCGCGTCGTTCTTCTTCTGCCCGTTCTTTAACATATTTTTCAAATACCTGCTTTCTTTCCTTTGAAGTAAGAAGTAAATATCGAGGGTCAAATACAATTTTGTGTAATTCTTTTTCCCATGTACTAAATGCTGAGACCTAATCAAAAAAATAAATATAAATATATATATTTATTAAAATTGATTGAGCAAATAGACTATTATGTATATATAGAAAAAATTTCATGAATAAAAAAATAAATATTTCAAGCCAAATTATTTATATATAAATAAATTAATATATTATTAATATATTAATATAATTATATAACACTAAACAATGAATAATTAAGATTCAATTAAAGTAGATCTGACGATTTATAACAAATTATTTTTCATATTTTTAACCTCTTTTTCAGCAAGCATCTCTTTAAAAGATTTTATTCGGATGTCCAGTGGTACTACAGCACGTTCTCTCGCAGCCCTGACTTCAGCCTCCATAGCAGCCTCCTTCCCTATATCGATGGTCTTCTTATCTGGCTTTGAATTTTCTTTCCCTTCATCTATTGAAATATAATAAATTATATCCAAATATGTATACTTTTAAAAATAGAAAATTTTATTAAATTACCTTTAATTTCTTCCTTTTTTCTTTTAGCTGGTGTCGCATCTGAATCATCGTCGCTTCCTTCTAAACGTTTTTTAGTAGCAAGAACGTTATTACTAGAATTAGTAACAACTTCAGGAGGACTTGATACCATTTTATCGACATCTTGACGACCAGCTAAATCTTCTGGTCTCTCCCAAACAGATGTTCGAGTAGAAGGATTATAGAAAAAAACACGGCCATCTCCTGTCCAAACCACACACCTCAAAACAAAATGTATCTATATAAATATAATATATAATTATTATATATATAACTAAATTAAATATATAAATCTATAAAAGTGAAATACAAAATATTCAATAATAATTTAAAATTATATGAAAATGTTCAATGTGCATCTAAATAAGAAAATTATAAATTTAATTTAATAAAGATTTTTACCATGGTGTTCCTGGTACAGGGGTACTTGAAACTGGACGAGATTTATCCTGAACTTTTTGAATATCTTTTGCTTTATCATCTTCTTCATCTCGTTTTTTTTTAGCTTCATCATCATCAGTTTCCATTTTGATATCGTCTGAACTTGATTTACTCATGCCCCCAAGATTTTCTGAACCTTCCGTACCGGAGTTGCCATTTAATTTAGCAGCTACAACAGCCGCAGCTGCAGCTGCAGCAGCAGCAGCTGGATTCTTATCAACATCATTGGGTCCCAACTCAGAGTTTTCAAGACCTGAAGATGTTGTTCCTGGGATTGAAAGTTGGGCTGGACTTGAACCAGGAGGAACTAATGTAACACCTTGTGCTGCGGCCAGTCGAGCAGCTAAAAGAAATATTTTAAAATTATAGTCAATTTATTGTATTTATATTTGTCATTTAGAGTTTATGCATGCGTTCAAATATCGGAAATTTCTTATTATCAATAGAATGAATAGAATATGTTCACAAGCGCATAGGAGCGTCTCTGAAGAATATATCCTTAATAAAACCTTAATAGATTTGAAAAATCTTAATAGAGAGTTTAAGTAAGTCGTATAGTTAATTGTCGTGATACTTTAATTTTAAATTTATTTCAAATTGTCGTATCACTTTATTTTTGAGTTTAAGTAAGATGTGTATAAAAGACGTGAAGTGAATGTCAGTGGTTACTAACAACATATCCTTAAAATATTCAGTTCTTTGATCACTGTCAAAATAAAGTAAGAAACTAAAGGGAAATTGGTCACACGACAACAGTGCCAAATTAAAGTTTTACGACAATCGACCATTCGACAATAATATACGGGATTATGTGCAGTAGGGTTGACCTTACAAAGACGTATTACGTATTATTTCAGATTCACGACAAACTTAAACTCTCTAGTGATATACTTAAATTATTAAATATAAAAATAAAGAAATAATTACTTTCTAAATCTCGTAAAGGCTGTGGTTTTTCCCATACACTTTCACCTGCTTTAGCATTGTAAAAGTAACTTCGCCCATCGGGTGCTTTATGTTCAGTCCATTCAGAAGCTCGAGCTATTAATTCAGGATCAATTCGTGAATCGTCATCTCCAGTAGGTGGAGCTGATATAGTAGGAGGTGGTTGGCCAGGCATAGCTCCCCAATGCCCAGGTGGAGCTGCAAAAGGTGGAGGATATCCACCTTGAAATCCAGGAGGTGGTAATCCAAAAGGCGGTGGAGGACCTCCTGGAGCAAAATGTGGTGGAGGTGGACCTCCAAATTGTGGCGGAGGCATTCCTGGGGGAGGGCCCTGCATCATTCCAGGAGGGCCTGGCATTCCTGCTGGTGCTCCATGTCCAACTAAAATAGTATTCAATTGTAAAATCTAAGTTAATCGACTTCATTTCACTACCGGATCCTACTTCATCATTTGAGTTTTCATAGAAATGAATATAACAAAAATTGAACTTGAAACCCCTTACAATAATTTAATGACCATGCTTTCTAGGAATATTATACATTATAAATAAAATATTTATTTTAATCAAGTAAAAACAAAAATCTCACCTTGAGCCCCTAAAATATCAGGTGGTTGTTGTTGAATACCATTTCCTTGATTTACCCCAGCAGCTTGTGCCATTACTTCAACCTGAGAAGAAATATTACTTAGAATAATTTTATGATTAATAATACAATAATGAAAATTTTCAAATATTTATATATATATATAATGATTTCTCAAAATAAATTTATAAATTTATAAATAATATATAAAAAATAAACTTACTTGTTCCTGAGTAATAATTTTGACATTTGGTCCTTCTGGTTTTGTCCACGTAGTATCTCTAGTTCTAGCATTATAAAAATAAGATTTTCCTTCTCCTGTTCTTGTTTCTACCCAGATATCTCCAGTAAGATCCATTGCATTTCCAGGGCCACCTCCACCAGGACCCTAAAAATACCATTGAAAAAATGTTATTTTTAAATCATAAAACTTTTTTTAATAAAGAAATTTGAAAATTTCCAAAAAATATTTATTTATTATTTATATATCTTATACCATATTAGGAGGTCCATTTGAGGATGTCCCTGAGGGGCCATTAGGACCACCTCCATTGCCAGGACCTCCAGCTCCGCCAGGCCCTCCTGCTCCAGCTTGTCCTTGTGAATTTTGTCCAGGCCCTCCAGATGCATTGACATTTCCAGGAGACGGTCCTGATCCGTTATTTCCTCCACCTGGACCCGAACTTCCTACTGGTCCACCAGGCCCATTTCCACTAGACCCGGGACCCCCTACACCACCAGGTGCATTACCATTAGGGCTTTGTTGTTGTTGATTAGGAGGACCCATTGGTGGCCCATAAGGTCCCGAAGGCATCCCCATTGGACCCATCATATGTGGAGGCTACAGAAATTTTATAAAATTATTAATTATATATAATTTATTTATATTTAATATTCTAATTAATTTATAATATAATTCTTATCCTATTCCAAAAATAAATATTTTGATTAGATTTAATTCAAAATTAACACTTATTTGACATTTTGATGTTAAAATTAATTTTATTATTATTTATTTAATAAAAATAAAATTAAATAATATATATATATGAATATTTTATAAAAAATTATAATATATCTATATATTAATTAGCAATAAAAGTTTAATTATTTTTAATAATTTAATTATTATGATATTAAAAAAATATAAAAATATTTAGAAGTCAATTTATTTAAAAATGTTTTAGATTAATAGTTCCATTTTAGTTTTAAGAAAAATATTAAAGTTAAATTTTTAAATGATTGAAAATATTGAGCAAAATTTGAAATTGTATATATATTTTTATTTATATATTAATTAATTTAATATCATACCATTCCTTGAGGGGGTCCCATCATGTGGTGAGGATGCATTCCTGGAGGCATAGGACCCCAATTTGGGTCGAAAGGCGGAGGTCCTCTATACCTTGGACCCCGAGGACCGGGAGGTCCACCAAAATGTGGAGGTGGTGGTCCTCGATAACCGGGTGGACCTCTCATACCAAAACCTCTACCTCTAAATCGAGGTGGACCATGTCCTGGAGGCATACCTCTAGGAGGTCCAAATTCTGCTCGATTTCTAAAAGATATTTCTATATTTTTATATTTCTTGTCAAAATTATAATAAAAGTTAAAACCGATTTTTAATTAATACTAATAAATAATTAGATTTGATTTCATATATTTATTTTGTTTGTGATAGTTATACAATAAATAATATTAAAACAAAAAAAAAATATTTATTTACCTAAAACCTCCTCGGCCTCCTCGATTACCTAACATATGACGATATTCTTCATCATCTTGTTCTTGATGAGTTTCATCTTCTCTTTCTTCATAATGCTCGTCAGGTGACGGCATTAAATCTGGATCGTGATCCATTTATAAAGATTTTAATTTAGATTATAGGAAAAAATCAGTCAAAATTTTTGAGAGATGCAAATCCTTTAATTACTTACACCAAAGAAATACACGCTTTAAAAAAGAAGATATACCACTTTAGTTGATATAACTATAATCAATTTAAAGAAATAAATAGACTAATTTAATTTGAAAATAATTAGTGATAAATTTATTTTTTATTAACTAAATTTAAAGAGAAAATCAATTCTAAATGGAAGCGATTTTTGTTATTTAAGTGAATAATCATTACATTATATCGATCGAAAACTTGAAAAATAAATATTAAAAATAAATTCAATTTAACTTCAAAATAGTATAATAAAATAATAATAAATTAATATTTTTAAGTTAGTTTTAATTTAAATAATCTAATTTTTCTTTAAAAAAATATTAAATTCTTTTTTAAAGCCGGAAGTGAATGATGGCGTCAGGCTGTGAATGGAACGCACCCTAGTGCGTCGTAGAGGTCGTCCTTTTCACAGGAAGCTGAGGTGCAACTCATTCACTTTCCCACGTGGTGAAGAAGAGGTCACTTGTACTATTTCATTTGGTCATTTTACATTATAAATTGAATATTATTTGATCAAGATGAGTTCAAGTCTTTGTTATAAATGCAGTCGCTCTGGACATTTTGCTCGTGAATGTCCCCAAGGAGGAGGATTCAGCCGTGGAGGCGGTCGAGGAGATAGTAAATGCTACAAATGCAACGGCTTTGGTCATTTTGCACGCGACTGCAGAGAAGAACAAGAACGTTGCTATCGATGCAACGCCGTAGGACACATTTCTCGGGATTGCACAGAATCAGCTGGTCCAAACTGCTACAACTGTAATAAAACAGGCCACATCGCTCGTGATTGTCCGGAAGCGTCCAACGATTTTGGCGGCCGTTCCAACACATCATGTTACAACTGCAACAAAACAGGGCATATTGCTCGAAACTGCCCAGAGGGTTCCTCATCAGGAAGAAATTGTTATACCTGTGGCAAGAGTGGCCATTTAAGCCGCGAATGTGACCAAAACGACCGTAATTAAACTGGACACAGTTTCTATGGGGCATTTTGGAGGTACTGTTTTTTAATCATGTTTTCATGATAAATAATCATTTATTTTGAAAGGGTACGAAGTTTTACAAAGATACAATACAATTTAAAAATAAAATGTATTAAAACAAGGATAAAAAAATCCTTATTTCGTTTACACAACTGACTAGCAAATATATCAGAAATTAAAAGTTATTAAAAATATTTATTCTTTTCTTGTTCAAATTGCATTAACCTTGAACAGTTTCCATCCATATCCTTTTTTTTTCTTGAATTTATATCTTAAAAATTGTACTCCTATCATTATATTTTATGCCGCCATTACCACCGAAACTTGTTTGCTTTTTTTTAATTAATTTGCATTTGTTTTATAAATTTCTTTATTTAATTTTTTGATTTAATTGACATGTGTTGTGTGGAAAATCTATTCTTTTATAATTTGATGCGTCAAATTTGTAATGCCGGTAAATATGTTATGGCGAAGGGAGAGATGAAGAGGGGGTGGTGGGGTGGGGAGGCCCAAGTGTGCAACGTCACTCGGAATGCTATTTCCCGTCCATGGAAGGCTGTAAAGTTCTTGGACTGTTTCAGTATTTACATTGAAAATAATGCTGTATAAAGTGAAAGATATGCATTCAAATTTAAATGATTTATGATGTAAACTACTACCAAGTTGGACCACGCTTTAGCCGAATTATTATTGTTGTCCAGGGTGTGTCTGTTGCTTTTTGGGGGACAGAAAACACTCTTGCAGCTCAATTTTTTCGGCGGATGGATGGACGATGTTCGGCAAATCGGAGGGGGAAGACCATCTTCATTTTCTATCTACGAGTAACTACCTTAAGAGATATCTCATTAGAAAAAAAAAGTGTTTTAATGGATTAAAAAAAACAATCACATTGTCATTATGTTGAATATTCTTCTAAAATAAAATATGTAACATCTAAAAATTATATTTTGTTTTTATTTCATTCAATTGCCTTTGTTTACAGATGTTAGGTATTCAGCTTGGTCGAGATAAAAAATTTTCTTTGATTCAATTTTATTCTATATATATACATATTTATTACTTTACATTTGGAATATATAGATTACAAAAATATATAAGAATAATTTATATACATATATTAATAAAATTTTAGATTTAAACTTTTGATATTTTATTATATTATTTTATGAAATTTTGATAAAAATTAAAATTTATACTTTCAATGAAAAGGATTTTAAGCAAGAGAATCGCTCATTTCTTCGTTAAATGGTAATATGTTTGATTTTTTTTTTTATTAAATAATTTTAGATAGTTATTTATTTAAATATTTACGAAAAGCTAAAAATTGAATCGATGAATTGATTTAAATTCCACATTAGCATTTAATTTAATTTTTTATTTTCACTATTGGGCTTTCATTTCATTTCTCTAATTTAAAATGGTATATTATTTTAATAAGAAATATATGAATCTTATAGATGGCTTTTATAGTATTGCTAGTAAAAGCAATACATTTTAAACTAATTAAATAAGAATAATAGTATAATAAATTGTTTTTAATTTTTGAATTAAATTTATAATTTTCTTATAAATGTATCTAATTAAAATGAACAAAATGTATTCCTAAAAAAAAATTCTTGTCTACAACACATTACTTTCAAGGATATCTTATAGATGGCTCTCTATGTTATGAATCATCCTAAAAATTCTTAAAAAATTAATTTTTCTAAATTTATTGATCACATATTTAATTTAATTAAATCACAATATAAAATTGATAAAATATTTAAAATTGAATTCTTAGTTTCAATAGACAAAAATCATTTAGTTTTTTGGATTTAAAAAAAATTAAGAATATCAGATTTACTGTTACATTAAACATACATGACATGTAATCACATTAAAATAATAAAATATCAATAATATCACTTTTTATACTTTTGTAATGAATACCATATTATATATATATATATTTAAATTAAAATTAATACTTTCCACATATCCTAAATCTTAATGAATATTCCTATCCATTCTAATAACTGATAAGATAATGCTATAACATAGATTTAAGAAATTTAGACCATTGACCTTTATTAAAATTCTCACTATATATCTAGATAGTTAATCTGTTACATGCATTCCTTTATCTAACTTTATTCTGATTGGACTTAAATATTTATTTATATAACATATAAATATAAATATAAATTAACTTTAGTTCTGATATCCTCTGGAATTACATAAATGTAAAAATAAATCAAAATTATATATTTAATCAGTTTCTTTATCTACTAATCAAATTAAAATGTAATAAATCATTTACTGCATTTATACTTATTTTAAATTATTAAAATTTAAACAGTATTAATTTTTAAATTAAAATTAATATAGTTATATTGTATTAAATTATTTCTTTTAATTTTTAATAAATGACATTTGTAAACTAAATCCAGTGAATAAATATATTTAATTACATGAAATATTTTCTATTTTAAATTACAAATATTATTAAAAATGATTATTATTATATTATTAATTTTTTTATTTTGTTGACTTTTGGATCTATGTCTTATTTACTATAAATATAATATAATTTAAGAAGTAATTAAAGTTAGAAAATTAAAGAAAATAACAAATTTAACTAAATTATATCTTATAAAAATATATCACGTTACATTGTAGAAAATTAATTAAGAAAAGATATTGTTTATAAAATTTATTTATAAAAAATCTCAATACACACATATCTAAAATAAAATTAATATATAATAATTAAAATTAATCATTCAGACTTTTTTAAATTCCTTAAAAACAAGTGAGACTCCAAGAAAATATTTATTTTTCTAAAATTTTTCTATTATCTACTAAAATATTTGAAGTTAAAAAAAAAACTCAATATCATTTTTATTTTCAACGTTTTTTTTAAAAAAAAATTGACCAGTATTTATTGTATTTTAATATTACAAATAAATAAAGATTATAAAGGAAGATTAAATATCTTACATCTTATTATTTAAAAATAAAATATTTATCACTGAACATTCATGTGCTGGCTAAGTTGTTTTGAATGAACTCATCAGTCTTAAACATAAACAATATTTACTAAATCTTTATCTATCTATGTCATTTTTATAAAAATAAAAATAAATATATATAATTTTGAATAATGCATTCATTAAAAAAGTTTATTTTAAGAGATCCAAGTCATTCTTCATGATATTGTAGTCATTACATAAATATTTAGTTTAAAATAAGCACAATTAAAAGAATTTTTCAATTTCTATTAAAGTAATTCAATTGTTATAGCACACATTCTCTTATAATACAATGGGAAAAGTTTATATTTATGTGTATTTCTAATTTATTTTTTTTATATATCAACTCAAAATAAGTTCTTTGATATTTTGTTTTAATCTAAAAGTAAGTAATATTATCTTAGTAGAATTTTTTCTTTTTTCTAATTATTTGATCATGACCACTAAAACCTCAATGCAAAGATAGAAATGTTATGATAACAATATTTTTTTGACGAATTTAATAGATAAGAAGGAAGCTTGATTTTTATGCCTATTACTTTATTTATTTTCATTATTATCAAAACATATTTTATGAATAATTTTTTGTTTTGTATTTTTTTTTTTAAATAAATAATTTTTTTCCAATACTAATTTTCCAAAAAATAATAAAAACATGATTTTCCTTCCAAAATTTAATTTTATCAATCTATACCTTTAAGTGATCTTTATTTTCATTTAATATTATATACTTTTAAAATATTTTCTTATTAAGATTATTTTTTATTTTGTC